>OU795039.1:50786519-53276551 GCA_917208275.1 Patella pellucida | reverse complement strand
GTTTAACACCTCATAGTTCTTTAGATGAGTAATTAATTATGGCTTCAGTTCACTGTAACTACTTAGGACTTGTCATCATCGCTCCCGTAAAAAGACAAAACCTAGTAACTCACTTTTTTTTCTATCAAAATTGAGTTAGGACAAAATTTGTAGTTACTGGGGTGTGTCCTTCCTGTTGTTGTACTAGATCTTCCAATCTTTGATTTTGTAAGCAGTTACACACAAGCCACAACCGTGCAACTTCCTTCATTTTCCTAGTATGCCACATAGGTTTTTCTTTGTTTTCTCAAAATAAGAAAAAAGTGAGTTACTAGGTTTTGCCTTTTGACGGGAGATCACTTTGAGTTTGATTAGTGCTTGTTATATATAATGTCCAAATTTATGGCTTCTTTTTACTGTATATAAATACTTGATGGACACAGTTGGACTAAGTGGAAGTGGACGTTAAACACCAAAAGAAGAAGAAGAAGAAGTTGGACTAAGTAGATTAGTGAAATAAGAAAGGGTCACTGCTACAACGTAGGATGGTTGAGTAAAAACGTCCTTACAAAGAAAGCCCAACCATCCTACACATTTATTTTTATCTTTTTATTTTTTCTACTTATTTATATCTTGACTAATTTATTTATACGAAGTAGGGTGGCTGAGTAAAAACGTCCTCTCGAAGGAAGCCCAACCACCCTACAACTGTATTTTAATTTATTCATTTTACTTTATCTTTACTTTACTTTTACTTTAATTTACTTTATTTTTATTTATTACCTTTAATTTATTTAACTAATAAATTTTTAATACAACTTAGGATGGCTAAGCAAAAACGCCCTCACGAAGGAAGCCCAACCATCCTACAAATTTATTATACGGTAGGCCTACTCTCTTTATTTATTTAATTTTATATTAGTTTAATTTATTACTAGCACCTACTAAACTGGCAGGATAGTGGAGTAAGAGGGGGTCATGATCAGACGGGCTCGGCATCTAAAAACTATTCTGCCAAAAACAAATACCAGTTGGATAGTGGAGTAAGGGGAGGTCACGAGAAGACAGGCCTGGCACCTAAACACAAATCCCACACAGATGACATCTACCAATCCAGAAGCATAAGAGATCATCTACCAACGATATGTTTTTATTAAATAAAGGGAAGAACTTCTCACTAAAACCTAATCCATGGCCTAAGGCCAAAATGGAAAGATTGCAAAATCATATTCTAAAAATCAGGAAGCAGCTTCGGCTCTCCTATGTCTTGTCTGTGATATCACTTAAGTGGAAGCAGACGTTAAACACCAAAGTCTCCGAGAAGAAAACGGTCGGTATGCTTGTGAGCAGGGATAGTGGGAGAAGCAGAATGACTCTGTGTATGAACGGGAAAACCACCGAGTTTAAAGACCAAGCCAAGTTCCATGGCGTGTTTGACCGAAGGCTGACCTGGAAACCGCACATCACCCGACTGTAGATAGATGCTCCAAAATCCTAAACTTAATGAGAAAAATAACGGGTAGCACGTGGGTGCCAATAGACTAAAGTAAGCTTGACACCATACAATACAAAGACCTGTGTATTACGACTAGTGTAGGGCTTGGGACTAGGAGATAGGCATTACTACAGGAAGCCGGGGAGTTGCCCTTATCCCTAAGCAGAAAAGAACTAGCACCAAGGTATTGGGCTAAGATGTCGCAACTGGGCGAAAGATCCCATACTTTTGTCAGTCTACAAAAAACATGATATGTGAGAGATCCTAGAAAGAAAAGCTTCGGCCAAGGTATAAGGGAAATAATCGAGGAACTGCGACTGGGGGAGTGTGTGATAAATGCAATCCCTATACCGCCGGTCAATCTAGATCTACCACAGAAAACCGACAAGAAACACAACCCCACTGCTGCACATGCTTTCTCTCTAGACGCCTTGAAGACAACTGGCCGTCTGATTACTTGGACCATGTGTACACGGATGGCTCACGCAACCATGAAAGCGGCACCAGCTCGTTTGAAATATACCTGCCAAACGGGGAACAGGGATATAAGCAGGAAACTGCCCAATAACTGCTCGGTGTACACCGCAGAGATTCTGTCCATTCGTGACGCTATGTCATGAATCTCCCATCAAAAGACTAGTAAGTTCGTCATTCCAGGCGACTCTCTGAACAGTCTTATTTCAATCCAAACTGAACATTCGGACTAAAGACCAGAAGTCATTTTGGAAATTAGGCAGCTGTACCAGAGAAGGGAAGCAAACTAGAGCTCGTGTGGATTCCATCACATGTCAACATTAGAGGAAACGAGGAGGCAGATCGACTCGCCAACGAAGGTCTCAAGGACACAGCACCGCTCCGCACCATAGACTACAGCATCACGGAAATCTACAGTATGGTTAAAAAAATAGGTCAATTCATTCTTGGAATTGAAATTTGTTGAACTTGACAATACAGATTCCGGCTACACGAAGACGGCGATCAATCACCCCAGAAGATACATATGCAGACTTGTATCGAAACTAAGGATGAAAGAGCGGCTGCGGGACTACAAACGCCAAGTCATTGTCTGTAAGTGCAGAGAAGAATGTACCACCAACCATGTCCTGGTAGACTGCGAGGATAACAAGGAGGAGAGAGGGAACTAGTGAGAATGATGGAGACTAACAACATACCATTCAACACTGAGACCTTACTCTTCTCGAGACCAGATGTTAAACTGCTAATCTTCAAACAAATCCACGTCCTTATGGACACAGTTGGACTAAGTAGAATAGTGAAGTAAGAGGGGGCCACAGTTAGACAGGATCGGCACTAAACACTAAACTACATAGGGGATTTATACCAAACTGGCAGGATAATGGAGTAAGGGAGAGTCACGATCAGACGGCCTCGGCATCTAAACACTATTCCGCCAAAAAATAGATATCAAACCTACAGAGTGGGATAGTGGAGTAAGGGGGGTCACGATAAGACGGGCCTGGCGCCTAAACACAAATCCCACAAAGATGACATCTACCACATTAGCAGGAGTGGGGTAATTGGGAGTTACGGTCAGACGGACTCAACACCTAAACACTATTCTGCAAAAGAAACAGATACCAAACCCATAGAGTAGGATTGTGGAGTAAAGGGAGGTCACGATAAGACATCTACCAATCCAGAAGCAGTGGAAAACATCTACCAAACGATATGTTATATTATATAAAGGGAAGAACTTCCTACAAAACCTAATCCATGGCCTAAGGCTGAAAATGGAAAGATTTGCAAAATAATATTCTAAAAACAGGAAGCAGCTTCGACTCTCCAATTTCTTGATGACAAACCCTAAGTAGTTACAGTGAACCGAAGCCATAATTTATTACTTATCTAAAGAACTATGAGGTATTAAACGATCAATGAGGTGTGCAATAAGAAACCATAACTTTTGTTTCGATAACATTTATATTTGCAATGTATAATGACGGATTGTTAGATAGTATACGAGGCACTAGATCTCAAATATACGTAAATAATCAAATAATGACTAATACTAAGGGCTAATCCAATATACATGAATGATTTGGTGAAGAAACGAGTAAAGCTAGCTTAGCCTGAATGAAAGTAGTAAGCCATTTCGTAGAGAATCAGAGATTTACAATAGGGAAAATTCACCAACTTTGACTTGCGATTTCGTATTGATGGAAGAGAGGTGACAGAGATTTTATTTTTTATATCGATAGAGGGTATCAAGCTGTGCATAAAACCATTTCGATATTTGGGCCTACCCCCGCATCATAGAAAAAAAAGCGAATCTTCGCAGGTGCATATTTACCGTTTTTTTCGCTATATGTTACACTTTTGCTGACCATTACACCCAGAAGATAGATGTGACTTTATGGTATTCACACTGGGGCACAGGAAGACCCCCACTAACATCCCCAATCACCACCATTTCCATCCAATCCCTACACTCGCCACTATAGGTGGCTAAAAATTGACCAAAAATGACCTGAAAATGGGCAAAATTGGCCAAAAATCACCCGGATGCTGTATCTCAGTAACGGTGAATTTCTGAGATCAGCCCTTCAGGCTGTGAAGTAGTCTGACTGAGTCCACAAAATCCCCACAAGATGAACTCGATCTGCCGACCCCCACCTTCTCACCTTCTGCATGGTTTTCTCGTGGAATGACTCTTAAAGCTTTACAATTATCAGTTAATTCCTTTTTCATTTATTTCCATCCAGCTATGTTAAAAAATGCCTGGTTGGATGACATTATGCTTTAAATTTATCAATGTTGTGTTAACTTTATTATTAACGGAATTGCTTGAATGAACACAGCTATACTGTGAAAGAAACTTTTCAATTTGCTTTTGTCCAATCGTCCCCCACATGTCAAAGTAGCCTATCCCCCCCAGTGGTGACAGGTGTCTCCCTGCAATGGGGTAAATCCAGACATTTTACTAACCCCCCGAAAAGACGGTCCAACACAAAGACTTTTATAGTTACACAGCTGTATCACTGGCTGAATATAGCCAATAAGGTAGAGTCTATTTTCTATTCTCAAGTTTAGAGACAAGTGCATTACCGGTAGTAGTTACACCATCCCCGCTCTCCCCTATATAGCTCTAACCTGGGGTGAAAAATGTGTTATGACGGATTTGGTATTTTCTTTCAATTTGTGCGGAAAGTGAATCACGATAACTCAAGCACGGTTGAAAAGTAAGCGAGGGGAAATTGCTACTGACACTACTAAGAAAGAAGAAAAGATTAGCTAGTGACAAGCAGCAATAGTGTTTCTAAATTTAATCAAGGACTCTCGAAGTAAAGACTTAAAAGTAAAAGAGTAGAATCCGGCTTTCCAACCGTCACCCTGTTATAAACACAGTATTCCAAAGAACTGTGTCCCGTGGGCGATATATCTAGTTCAATTATTAAATGTGATAGAAACAGGATGCAATGCCATTAGTGACCTTGTACATTAACTAGTGCTGCGATAAATTAACAAATTGTGAAAAAATCGGATTGACGCAGGCATTATTATAATGTCTACACAATCCGTGTATTAAGCTTATGTATGGGAGATTACTCTTTTTGGCGTAATCCGGATACAGACTACTAATTTTCTGCACGTCCATTCATTTTTGTTAAAATCATGACACTTCTTGGCCAATAACAGCTTTTGAACATATTGGTGATCTCCATATCTATAATCACAAAGATCCAACATGTCACGTACATCTGATAAAAATATGACAGACAGAAGACTGATCAGATATTTTCAACACCTGCCCCCGGAGTTATCTTTTTTACATTCTGCCCCTTAAAATCATGAATAATCACCAAAACCTGACAGTGCATCTAGGAAATGTAAATCAAAACATTCTTTTAAGAACATTAATGTATTGGTTTGCTTTGTTCATCTTTTTCATTCCTTACATGTCTTTTTCAGAAATTCGGCAGTAGTGAATCTAGTGATACCTTTAAACCCACACCATATAACTCTATGGCCCACACCGATGTCTCTCATATTTTTTATAACTGTGTTGTCTCCCTTTATGACGATTGATGAAAATCCTAATACCCACGCTTGATTATTTCTGGAATTATTGAGACTGACTACCTGCATTATTTCTACATACCAAACCCACTGAAGTATTTTTTGAAAGGGGACAAATAATGTAGATATTTTATTGTTTTTTTTTCTATCAGAAGCCTTCTCCAAGAGTTATATTTTAGACAACTTTTTCCAGGTATATTGTTAAAGCCCCAATACCACTCTTGTTGTAACTGAATAATATGTTCCAATCTTTATTATGGTCAACAATTTGTACTATTTTACAATATTTCAATTAAAAAATGATACAAATTTCATCTTAACACACCTAATTTTAAAAATTGGAAAAATTCAACTACATGCCGTAACATGGTTTGAAAAGCCTTATGTAAGCACTTTCAAATGCAACTTGGATTTAAACATGTTTTCGAACCCTCTGGACAAGTAAAATAGGTTGAAATCGATAATTTACACAACAGGTAGGACACTTAAACATCTTGTAGTTAGAATAAGGCTAATTTTTTTTTCTGAACCTGTCAAGCCAGCAAGAGCGTTATTGTCCCTTTAATAAAAAATTTAAGCCCTGCCATGTGCCAGAGATGTCTTCCATTGTTAAATTCTAGTACAGGTTGGGGTTGATTTTAATGTTTGTCCAAATTGAAAAAAAAACAAAAATAAGGTCTTGTATAATTTATTGACAAAACTAATCTACCATGACATATATATGGTTACAAAAAAAAAGTTAAATCATAATAGTATGGCAATTAAAATAAATATGCTGAAATTCTGCAACACTATGAGCAAATGAGCAAAAACATGTTTTAGCAATGGAAATGTGATTTAATGTTATTGAATTTTAAAAATACGTAATGTGGTTTCTTATTATTGGTACTCATTTAGATCTACAAACAGCAAATTTCTATGAATTTAAACATTTTTTTTCAATACAAATACATCCAGTTAATGAATATTTCAGTAAAATTTTCTAAACAAACTTTTTATGAAGTAATCAATTATTATTTTTACATGATTAAATTTGTTCATTATGAATACATCTAGGAAATGAATATTTCAGTACAATTTTCTAAATAAAATACGAGTTATGAAATAATCAATTACTATTCTTGCACGAATAAAATTCTTTTGACTATAGACATAATAAATAAATAGAAATTTAAGTAAAATACTTTCCAACCATCTTGTTTTGGGTGCTTTTTGTTAAAATAAACAAACTAACTATAGTAATTGAGTATATACAAGTTGGTGGGGTATATAAGGTGACAAGTTAAATTTATTTAATTGCAAATTTTTTTAATCTAATAGAAACTGTACTTCTACACATACTATTATTTGGTAAAAATGAAATCACAATTGTATAAAGGCAATCATAAAAAGATAAAGAATTTTTATACAAAATATTTGTATTTTTGATTCCCTCAGTTCTAACTTTCTTTCAATTTTCATTTAAAACTGTCTCTCGAATTGCCACACTTTTAAAAAACCAATCATGGACACAGAACACTTATGATGTGTTGCATTACATACACAATTTATCACTCAAATCTAACATAGACTTTTTAGTAGGTGCACCTTTAAACCAACCACATTTTATAAATATTTTTAGTTGCTTTATAATTTTTAAAAACCTGAATATGAATATCCTCAACCATGTCAGTTATTTGAATAATACATGAAGATCATTGTTTTAATTTTCAGCTTGATTACCTTCAACATTCTTATTCAGATCTCAAAACGTTTTCTTCTAATAAGAATCGCATTGGAAGAACTTCATTAGGAAAATAATACAGAGTTATCATCTACAAACTATTATAGAAAAAACACAACATCAAAATGTTCTTTAATATGTATAAATTTCTTCTAAACTGTGAATGAAGTCTAATCAGTATTGTAGAAGAATTTAATTCAATATAGAAATATTTATTTCGTGTGATTTGAATATCTACATATATCAAGTATAGTATAGTATATTATGCAATATCCGGTATATATATATATACTGAGTAGAATAATATAAGTAATGTTATTACACTAACAAACACAAATATTTACAAGATTAAAACAACATGAAAATCTTTAAACAAATGATTCAAGAACAATTGAAGAAGTCAGTTCCCTAATGGAATCAACACAAAAGCTTTTCTGATTATTTTTACAGCTACCGTTATTCTAATTATTTTTTGAGACAGTGGAATTCAAACTACCATTACAGATAATATAAGAGATAAAGTGGCTTTTAAGACCTGGTTATCCCGAATGTCAGTGACTAGTTTCGTTCGTATTGAACTCTTGACCGAAGGTGAATAGGCCTACCCCTCCAGTTAATACAACGGACATTCTCATATCGGTCCACAAAAGAGAGACACATATCAGTCGCCTCCTACTTCCGATTTCCAAGGCATTATAGTCCAAACTCTGACTCTTATACAAATTAACCATTTGGTACTATTTCGCACCTATATCATATTAAACCCCATGAACGCCATGTTGAATTACACAGTATTTAACATTCTAAATCCTAGCTTATTAATGGAATCAATGACAAATCTAAACTTGGACACTCCAACCATTTTAATTTTGCTTTACTATTACAGATAATTTGATTCACAAGTTGTTAAAATGGAGATATCTTATTTAGGAAGTAAAGTCTTTAATTACTTAATAATGATTGTATGTAAAATGATATAAATATGTGTTAATGTACAACAGTTCAACAATAACACTAAAACTATAGCAATAATAGTACAATATATAGTACAAATATTATAAAACCTATTTTTACATTAACATGTATATCTAGTAATTAAATAACCATATACAGTAGAACTTGCTCGGGCGTGCACTCCTAATCAGTAAACACTTGCTTCAACGAGCACCAAAAAATGTTAAGTAATGAGCTTAATTCCATTTCTTTTACATGAAAACAAATTCACCCAAAGTTTTAAATGACTAATTTTCTTTGAATGATTTGAATAAAATTGTCAATAAGATTTGATAAGTCGGTGGGTATCTATCTGATTAGGTCTACAGATATTGTCAGTTTTCAGATCTGACTGATTTTATGTTTAACTGTCTACAATTTAAAACAGAACTTAACTAAAATTAGTAAATTGCTTTATATTTAAAAAAAACCATTTTATTCTACAGACCTTTCTATTAGGACCTGTATCAAAGATGTTTAGCTCTTTTAAAGTACCGGTACCTGTTTTAAACTAAATTTAACATTAAAAACATCATCAGATGTGCTAGCCATTTTTAGTTTCGAACAGATGACCTTGAATATGGTCTGGTATCACCTGTTCTTTTACTTTGAAAATATTTTAATTACAATTGGCATAATGACAATTACTGACTAGTGCTTAAGTCCACAAAAAGTATCAAAAATATCAAAACAAAACAAACCCATATCTTACTCAAATCTAATTCTTAAAATTATTTTTATTAACCTTAAGCTATTGGCTGACAAGCATATTTTTTCCACTGATCGTGGCAATTGAAATTTGCCAGGTTTTTTTTTTTTTACGGCCGATCATGAATGGGCACACATTGCGAGCTTCTTGAGAGTTTCGCCACTATGCTAGTAAATCACATTGAGACTGTGATATGTCCTAATTCCTAAAAATTATTTTTATTAACCTAAACCTATTGGCTGAGAAGCGTATTTTTTCTGCTTGATTGTGGCAATTGAAATTTGCCAGCGTTTTTTTTTTAACGGCTGATCTTGATCGGGCACACATTGCGATCTTCTTGAGAGTGTACACCGAAAATATAAGATTGCTCTGGTAGCTGCTATTTATTAAGCTCTGTAACAGTGACCATCATAAAGCCTTTCTGACCAAAGAATCATCAATTCTTGTTCTTTTACAAGACCTAATGCTTTGGCAGTTGATATAGTCTTTTTGAGATCATTTGATATTAATGTCTCCGATTCACTTATAAAAATGGTTCGCTCAACAATATGCACAGATATGCTGAAATATTTGGCCGAAAATATCAAACATTCTTTGCCGAGCAGAATCAATTTTTCTCAAACGATATTAAAAATCAGTGTGATGGGGCAAAAAAATATGCTTGTCTGCCTTATGTATAAGTCACAAAATCTTAAACAATGTAACATAACCGATAAACTGTTTATTTTAAAACTAAAACAATGGTGAATGGTAGTACTAAAATTTAAAAAAAACCCAACAAAACACCATAAGCTTACTCATAATTATTGATTAAAAAGACCTATTTGATAGGTCCTAAAATAACATACATATAACAGTGTTCAAATCATTACCAAACAGATAACAAAATCATGATGTGCGCCTGTCACATTTATACATGTATCAATCCGATTAAAATTACATGTATTCAATTTTATATTCTCTAAATTGATATTTTACTGCTTACAATTTTACTTAACATTTGACATGTGTCATGTCTTTCTTGTTTATTGTATAAAGCCAATAAAAATACAGCTTTTTAATCACTACAACAAATCATTGAATTACCTATTAATAAAATACCAGAAGTTTTGTGCTTAATTTAGAAAATTAGAGCCATAAAAACATGAATTTAATTAAAATTATATCTAAAAACATCAAACAGAGTATTATGACGATCTTGGACTTTACACTGACAAAGTGTACCTTTAAAGTAAACTATGTATAATGTAGTTATATGAACAAAAGTAGATAAAACTGAGTAATAAATCAAACTATATGACAATGTATAATAAAGAATTTGAGCATATAAAAGTTAACAGTAATATATCTAACTATTGTATATATTAAAACTAATATAGAATGTGACCCTATCACTATGATGAGAAAAAGCGCAAATGTTATAATAATATGCCTAACTGAAGCTAAATGCTCGATTTACTTGCGTAAAAATGACCATCATAGACAGGTCAGTGCTAAAACATAAAGGAAGTTTTCCACCTGTATTTCTCAGTTTTGTTTCAGAGGCTTGTTTTTAAGTTAAGTGATTATATTTTGTACTGTTAGAAGTGAAATGAAACCCATATGTATTGTATAAATATTCGTTATTGATATAAATTGTAAAATATTTCATGCATCAAATTAAAATTGTGTGATCTTGATCAAAAAATGGGAATGTTTTAAAAATCTTTACAAAATCTTTTAAAACTCAAAACACAAAAACTAAAATTAGAAAAATATATGGGTAGTCCTACAGTAAATCAGTGTGTACACTGTATAATAATAATCTCAGCCTTATGTCTAAAAATACAAATATATCATTGTAGCTGTATAAATTAAATACCAATAAGAAATATAGAAGGAATATCATATGGGCTAACTTTTGCCCCCTTCATTTCTACTCTGGTATAGTGCCTAAACCACATGTATATGTAGTGGTGAAATTCCATAAAGGAAATCTACAGACATATATATTTTTTTTATGTAAAGGCTCATAATACTGCAAACAAAGCATATAACATTAAAGATATTTAAATATTGCCTAGACTATTTAATGTATATTCTGAGTAGTAATATTATACATTAAAGCAAATTAATTTATACCCATACCCATCCCCTTTGTTCTATGTAGAAAATTCTAAACACATCATTAAAATCATAAAGCAGTGTTTGTTATATAAATGAAATGTTGTTTAATGTCCTTCTGCGACAAGGCTAATGAAGACAGGTGTTCATTACACCATTATCAATATATTACATATAACAACACTGTTCAAATAATTACACTGCTAAATTCTCTCATTTCCTACTTCTATTAATTGGTGCACCTCAGTTGTTGTTTAAATGTGTATTTTCTTTTCTCTACACTTACTATTCACTGACAAAAAACACATTGAACATAGTTTTATAAACAAAACCTATTTCACATACTATTCACAATGGTTTTTGTTATTTTTCACAAAAAAAGGACAAAACACTAGTTGTAAAATTCCACATTTTTTGGTGATTTGTTTTCAATGGAATGGAATATTTGAATATATAATAACTATTACATAAGTTATTTTCGGTATAATGTTATCTCTGTGAGTAAGGCAGCCATATCTTAATCTCTTTGAATACAAAAAAAAGTTTCTCCATGCTGCAGTTATTTTTTTACATGTCAGGTACTGTACACAAATATATAAAAAATCCATTCAAATGCGTGTTCCATGACTTGTGAGTGGTTCGGACTCTGGTGGATCATAGTCCATTTTATACATCATATCATCCATGGGATATGTCTGTTCCATGTAGGTGTATGGGGGAGCAGTCGGTTCAGGTAGGGGTGGTGGGGGGTGATGGTAGCCATTTGCATCATGTTCTTGTTCACGTACTCGTTCAGTAATACCACAAAAACAGCTGGTAAGTTTCTGAAAAATATATATCAGTTATATTAAATAAGCAAGTATGTAAAGAGACATGATAATCTTGACTCAAGTTAAGACTGCAAGTATAGAGAGAGGAACGGAGTTTCTGAGCAAGGTTAGAACAAGGAGCATCAAGTATTTTATTACTGGAAGGCAGAATACTTTTAGTGGGTATTTTACAAATATTTCTGAGATGTTCTAAAGTGAAATACCAAATTTGGTGAAGATCAGAATTTTCATTAATGACTTCTGCCGCCAGTACTTATAGTATACAATGCTGATAAAATTGGTAACAGGTATATCTTATCTCCCATTGCTATCTGGATTCAAAATTGCCTCGTCATCAAAAGTTATTGCCAATAGAATTAATCATTCTAAACTTTAAATTATTTCTGGTAGCCTTGTTTAAAATATATAGTGTCTGGATAATCAGCTCTATCTTTACACACCTGATAACGACCAATTTAGAACATGCAGCTTGAAACTTAGTAATAAGCTTTGATCAGAATAAAAATTAAATAGTGATGTTTGGATAAGAAGCTATGACAAAAATGGCAATATCACTGCAGTAAGTTACAATTTAAGTATGCTTTATTATGCTTGTATAATCAACCTGAGCAAAAGATAATTTTTACCCAGTAACCTTGTAATGAATGTCACAATAAAGTTGTACAGTATGTTAAATTTATGTTGATTTTTGTGTTGAAAGAGCAATAAACCATTTTACAATATATTCTTTGTTTGGGTGAATTTATGATGTCTGAATGTATTTTCAAAACATTATATCTTGTTTATTTTTGTTTTTGATCAATACAAGCGCAAATTTAACTTAGAACATTATACATGTAGATGAGAATGTCTTACCCCTCTAGCTACAACTATAGCATGGATAAGTCCAATGATAACACCTATATAAGGAAAGGCAGCTATAACCCAACTAACAATTTTCCATGAATCATTATAGACATAACTTTCTCCCATTAACTTCATCGGTGCATCTTTAGTTTTATGGAAAACATAAAACCATACGCCCTGTAAAATATAATTCTAAATATAGCATCAATAAAAATAAATTACCTTTTTATATTTTTTCAATGAATTTCTGTTCCATTGAAAAGTGGGGATTGGGTTTTAGTTTTGACATCAACACTTCATGTATGATCATAGATTTGCATCGATTTACAGATCAATTACCTGAATCATTCAATTAATGGCTAAACCTAAAGAGTCTTTTAAAATTTACTACTAGAAACTATTCTGTATGCTAGCATGGATCCTGTTTCTCGAAATCTTAACTAAAGATAAAATTCAAATTTTAGTAGATACTTCAATTTTAGTAGATACTTCAATTTTGATTTTCTAAGCACTAAAATCAATCTAATATTATCAAATCAAATTACTAAAATTGGGATTTTATCTTCGTTAAAATTTTGTGAAAAAGGCCCCAGGGTTTTGGGAGTAGGGGAAAGGGGAGGGGAACATACAGAGGTTAAAAATTTGTTTGACAATCAAAAATTCTCCGGAAAGCTGTATCTAATTGGGAGATATTTAGTAATTGAATGATTACTTTAGAATTGAGCACATGTGTAAATAATCAGGGGTCTTGATTCTTTAAAGGGAGGGGGGGGGGCATTTACTAAATATGAGATAAGAATGAGAAAACTTACTGAACATGTTGTTGCTGCAAAAAACACCCATAAAGCCATTATGATTCTTTCAGCAAGGGCAAAGTTTTGTCTTACTGAAAATATATAGAACTCAAACATTGGTGGGGTTTCTGACAATCTTAAATAGCTTTCACTGTTCAATCAACGATATGGAAGAGACATTCGGCAAATATAAGTCATTTCTGATTAATATATTAAATCTCTAATAGAAGTTTATGAGAAATATAATATGTAATCAATTATATTGTAAAATTTCCAGACAAACTTTGCAATGCTCTTTGACATTTAACAGCTTTAACTTACGATAAACAACTACTAGACCAAACGCCAACAAATCAATCAATATAAACTGTAATCTTGTTATCGATTGGTCAATCAGCCCAAAATAGTACAAACCAGCCTGTAAAAAAAAGTTTTACATGCAGTTAATCTGGAACTGACATTGACATAATACTATAGTCTGCAATTCTATTTTAGGACATTCAAGTACAATACAAACCATTTAAGCTTGTTCAATCTTCTTACTTGAAATGAAGCTATCAATTTCTTGCGTTTTTTTTTTCAAATTGGCTTATTCTGCTTGTTGGAGGATTGAACTAAGGGAACAATCACATACCCCTTGCTTTCATAGAATATCTGGCACAATGGTTTATATTTAAAATTGAATATGCATAATGGTTCATAATAAAAATTAAATATGCAGGATTATTCATAACATAAATGGAAAATGCATACTTGGTCATAATGTAAATATGATAATGGTCAATAATTAAATATAAGTATGCATACTGAGCCATAACTGAAATGGAAAATGATTAACTAACAGCTCATAATTAGCATCGGTTGCCAGACAAGATTTCCTCACATTTTGCAAGAGATGGATAGAGAACAAGCTAAAAATAATAGCAATTTTTCATACAATCAGGGGCCATAATCCAAGAAGTTATGATTTGAAATGCACGAAAATTGAAAGGGGCTGTGATATTTGTGATATTAAGATATATTTTAAGTGTCATCAAAATCAAATAAAAATTGTGACTTCTTGAGGGGTCACAACCTTCGCATTACATAGTCTAACATTATTTGCGTACAAGGGGCAGCCATTTTGTCAGGCAGTTTTATGATACTATACATAAATTTAAATTTTTATTAAATTTGGATCAAAATTGTGTACAAATCAATAGACCTCTTCGTCTTATGACACTGCATTTAAAGTCAATCAGATTTTAACTTTAGCCTCTACAGCGTCCACAAATTTATTGAAGTGATCAAGGACCATAACTTTTGTCAGTAATTATCGGAAATTGCTGAAAATCAATAGGATTCTTCGTCTCATGTCCTTAAACACCAGGTATAAATTTAAATCAGATATTAACTTTAGCCTCTAGAGCGTCTACAAACAATTGTGGAGGCCGGACGGACGGCTGGAAAGGGGCAACAACAATAAACGACCACATTTCAATTTGTGAATCCAAAATAAATTTAAAGAAATAAAGAAAGAGGAATCCAAAGCCATTTGAAAAACTTAAACTTAGATTGATCTAAGTCATAATAAACTTGATGTAGGAGTGTTTAAAAATAAAGTCTTGATTATCCATTTTTGGATTAAATCGTCAATGAGTGAAAATATGACACATAAGATGACATAGAGAGTTGATTATGGTCTTGTCATGTTAATAAATGTCTAATTAATAGTTTATATAACATTATAAAAAGCCTAAACAAAGACCTGCAATACGTAGATTTAGCTCTTGCATATTAAGTTCAATATTCATCATGGTTTATAAACAAAATGGAATATTTTCATTCATGTAATCAATTTTGTTCAATCCTTTCAGCATTTTGTCAAAGAACATGGTGACATTAATATTAACACATATAGCAGGTTTTATTAGTGAGAGAGATCTTAAAAACATAAATTAAAATTTGATTTACGGTATTAAACTGACAAAAATATTGATTTCAACCTTATGCATATAAAAAATGTCATGATTTAATGAATTTTGTGTCCATTTGTGATTATATAGATCTGGGTTTTATCTTTTTTATAATAGAAGATGTTGGGAATGATGAGAAATGACGAGGAGTTGTCAAGTGTTATATGTTATATTGAATGAGAGCCAAGCAGTCCTCTTCATTACATGTGGTTGTTGGATTTAATTAAATCTATAGCTAAGTGTAAATTACTGTCTTCATCATTATCGGCAAAAATCAATATACATGTAAACATTGTATATAAGACAGTCCCAACATGTTCTTTTCTACTAGTAAATATTGAATTTGTACATGGTGAACAGTCCATATGCTGATTACACCATTTTGCCTGATAACACTATTTTACCTGTACCATTTTTTTAGGACTTCAAATTTTGTTTAATAGTTTGGATTGTTCGTACTTGGTTTTATTTTATTTTATTTGATATATCTTTACACAAGTTCCAGCATTACTCCTGTATGTTTTGTGCCATTATATTTGTGCACATACATAACTGGTTTGCGCTATAATATAGGTTGCCAGTCAACATGTATAACTCTATCCCATGCTAGGCAAGTATCGGTACTCAGGTAGACTCATACTTATGTCAGTGATAACTGGCATATATTTCTTGCCTTTGGAAAATTGGTTAGGTACCATTTTTTGACTTTTGAACATTGGGTTGGTATCTTTACTTGGTGTTTGTCATTTTCATGAAGTCATGGTGAAACAGTCTTACATCTTTTCAGGCTTCTGACCTTTACCCATTATCCAATGAAAATGTTTGTTCTATCATGCTTTTTTTCAAATTTTAAAATGGAATACCCATCTGGAAAACCGTCAAATATTATTAGATCATTGATAAAAACTGGTCAATCTGCAATTTGTCTCCAGTCAGATGTAGAAACAATTTTAATCTGTAATCTGGCAAAGCTATATTACAAATACCAGTAACATAGTTTGTATGGTAAGTATAAATTTTAATGTAACTCACCCTAGTGGTTTGTAGAATACCAAGTCCTTTTGCTATACACATGACAACAAATGACATGAGTAAATGTACAGCTATTTTACTACATGATTTTCTATTCACCCATTCTTCTAAGCTATCCATTATATTATCAACTATCGTTAGACATCCTATACACTGGAATACAACAATATAATAACTCTTCTATAGTCCTTACAAATAATAATTACACGTTTATTTGCAAATAATCTACAGAAACTTCAGTCATTACAGTTCTTTATATTTTAGTGATTATCCTTATCATTCTCGGCCCAAAGTACAATCTTTTTGTCCCTAATTTATCAATTATGGCAGTTAGAATTACAATGTCAGAATTTTAACAAATTCAAAATATTAACACTCTTTAAACAAATTCAACCTATGCTACGCACATAGAAATTTCCTTCGCTAACAATCCAACATTGGTTATTATTGAAATTCTACTTATCTCCACACTAGATGTGACACATTTTATACTTTAAATAAATTACTTACCAAGAACATAAGACCAAAGAGGAAAGCTGATAGTAAAAACAGGAATGAATATGGCTGTGGAATATTAAGAGCTGTAAAAGCTGCGGGCATCTGCCATAAAACTATACTAGGTCCTCCTGCTTCTAAAACAAAACCCAACAAGTTTCAAGCCATAGTGGAACACAGAAAGGGAAAATATATTTTTCTTAATACAATTTAACATAAATAAATAAGGACTGATATGGCTTCTTTAGATAGTAATTATACAAAAATCCTAGGTTAGATTACATCTTGATAAAAAACAAGCTATTCTTTCGTAGCAGACTGACGTCATAAAATCATTAGAATCGAATGGGAACTTAAAATGGCCATAACTTAGGATTGATTTATATTAAAAATTGCTGGATCTAGGTTTTTTGACATGGGTCTTTTTACATAAAATAAAGACAATTCATCGATTTTCTTCACAAAAAGGGATAAATATTATCAAATTGATAACAAAGATAGCCATAGTAGTATTAAAGTCGTTAGTTAATGACACGTCTAACGAATTTTATATCAGAGATTTGAGTCAAAGAATTTTACTTGACACCAGCACAAACACAGAGATTCGATTAAGAGGTCACTGTCACTCCCATTAACCCATTAGCTGCCAGAAGTTAAATTAATAATTACGTTATATCAAACGCTTAAAATATACATATGACGTAATAAATGACCTGTTTTGTTCATTCAACTACCATGTGTAGTTTTTAGTTCACAGGGGTATATATTTCCTTAGAAAACGTCCGTCAACGCCTGGGTATTAATATCAAAACTACTGCACTGAGATCTAAATCTGAATGCTCTGGATGACCATTCGATTCCTCGCCACTGCTTTCTTCAAATTCCGAATCCGATTCCATCAAAAGACCCAATGCAGTCGTAAAATTCATTCGTTTAAGACACGAGAGCTTGCCATGTTGAAACAGTAGAATATAGGTTACTAGTGATGAAGGTCAGAGGATATAACCCAGCTATCTAGTCACATGACTTGTACCGTTATCTTCCGGTATCAAAGTTCACGCTTTGTTTACTAAGAAAAGTCGAATACCATGACCCGGTTTTCACACCTTGAGAATGTCGGCACGGGTTTTAGCTATCAATGATATCAGTGCAGTAGTTTTGATACAGTGAATAATATTAACACCCGGGCATTGACGGACGTTCTGAGGAAATATAGTATGGACGTTGGCGGACGTTCTGCGTGCTAATGGGTTAAGAGGTCAGCCAGGAAAATTCCCCAGAGTGACTGCTGATTAATTACAAATTCTACTGTATTTTCCTTTCAGTCTAGAATATTATTATTTTGCCTATAAAAGACACAAGTGGATTTCAAAGATCTGCATCCGTAGACACAACCCGACTATCAATAGAGATACTGGTCTGTTTATATCCAATGCTTGGGATGACCTGATATTTTAAAGGTTGAACTGCTGTGAGAACTTTACACATTATTAACTGTTTTTGCAGTTTATGTTAACTTTAATAGTGACTTTTACACGCTTATAGACCTAGTGATATATTATAATTTGGGAGGTTAGTTTCTCCTGGTGGAAGATATATATAGTAACTCTAAGTACATAAAATATAGAAAAACCTATTATGAAATTAATATCAAATAAGAGATGTGTGGACTGTTAGATGATTAAATGGCTTATAATTGTTTATATTAATCTATTAAAATGGTATGGTGCGTCTAAGAGGTGGTAGCTAGTACTTAATTAGTACTTATACAAATATTATATTGTGCTTACTCTAAATGAATAGAAATTAATTGTATTTTTATGTTGGTCTCATGAACAATCAAGTGTGGTGGTGAAACCCTATTAAGGCTCGGCTTTGATCTGTAGTACTGATTACCGGTTATTTTCCTACTATAGGTCAGTTGTTGTCATTAATGTTAATATGTATTGTATGTGTGTTTTACCCGATGGGTTTTTGACCCAAGGGAACAAAGAACTTGAACTTGAACTTGAAACCCTATCAATGTGGTTATTTGATCTCTTACTCATTACTTGTTTTTACTACTACGGGTTAATTATCCGTTTATTATTACTGTTTGTATCATGTATTGTTATTGTAAGGATTGATAATCATTTTAGTGGTTTCTTATAATTGATTAAGCTGGTGTAAGCTACAATATGTATAAATAGGCTGACTAGATGAATATGTATCATTAACTTGAAAACGTGACCTGTATGTGTTATGAAACGTCGTTATTAAATAATAGAGAAGTAGTTATATCCATATATACCTTGTGTTGTGTTTTGTTATGAATCTTTAGATTAATAATGTATTAATAATAGAAATTTTAATGAAGGTCAACTGTAAAAAAACAGGTTTATTTTAGGACAATCTCATTGCTAGTTTTATGAAGGATAGATTTATTTTTGTTTTGATCTGTAAAAAGAAATGTTAAAGTTGAACTTACCTCCGAAACCTGGAGCTTGTTTATCAAATATCATATTACCTAGATATGGTGCCATAGCTATAGGTGGTACCTGTGATACTATAACAAACACTGCTACAACTACTAACCATGAACTGTAATATACAATATATCTATATAACAATCATAATCAAAATCTCATGAATTTCATATTCTTCAAGTAAACTTTATTTGTTCATAAAAATTCACTCAAGAAGTGATATTAGTTTGTATTACAGATTGTATGTCGAGAAAAATTATCCTTTTGAACTTTAAAATTGAATTCTTGTAGGAACAAGAAAATAGCTGATTTATCTATAAACATTTAATTCAAGCTGATCCATCATCCTCCCACAATTAGAATCAAATTGATTGTGTCCCAAAGCATTGACTAATCAATTTGCTGTCAGTTAAGACATTCCACTTTTTATAAACACCTACACCAGGTTAAAACATCCTACCTCAATTAAAAGTATTCAAAAGACTTGACAAATCAAACTAACTAACTCTACTTAGTCTAAGCAAAAAAATGTTCATTATAGAAGTATAACTTAGTCAATAAATTGATGTAAAGAAACTACATGTATGCACTAAGTTTCAACATTGGCCACTCTCACTCATTTACAAGTACAAAGTTATTGTGTCCCAAAGTAAAACTACTTGAAAATAAAATTATCTTACATGTTACGTGTAGTACGTCCACGACCACATAATTTACCCATAGTGGTAGCAATAGCTGTCCATATAGGCATAGCCCACATCAATGTCTGGAAACCATTCATAAAACTCTGAAATATGAAAATAACCAATATTTATAATTTGAACGTCTTTATTTTAAAAAGGTGATATATAATTCTTACAAAGACAATCTTAATTTCATGCCAGATACAAGTCAGAAACTTTGTCTTTGATATTTAACTGAGAACCGCTAGAAATAATCTTACTCAACATTTTATAAAGATATAGTAGTATTGGATAGAACTGTTTTCGAATTTGACTAAAACCTTTAATAGCATGAACTTGTATAACAGCAATAACTAGTAATATAGACTCTTATCTTCTAAGGAAATACTCAAATAGATTTAATTAAATTTTGAAACTTTCAAAATGTCATATTAAACAACATGGATGGAAGAGCCAGTCAATATGAAAGCTGTCATATCTGCTTCACACATAATTATTATCATTCTTCCTGTAATATGAACACATGGCATGTAAAGGAAATATTAAAGATAAAGTAATTGACATAAAGTATAATGGATATTTCCTATAGTTTATCAATATTTACCATTATATTATATGCATGTATATACAGTACGTTATTTGGAACAGATTATTAAGCAAAGATTAAATCATTTTAAACACTGATTTGATTTACATTTCTAAAGTAGTAAATAAAGATTCAGACTTTATTTAATGGATATCATTAAGCAGTACCCTTAACAACATCCATTGTAGTTGATAACGATAAGAGGATACTTGTCGAAACATCATGCTTTTAGAATAAACCAGTGATTGTTTCCAATAAAAATTGTGTTCTGCTAACATCCATGATGTAATGTTATTAACTTTCAACTAGATTTAATTATTGAAAATTGTTGAGATTCAACAGACTGTCTTTATTTCACTGATGTTAACAAAGTATCAAGCAGATGACTATTACTAATGTAAACAACAAATAAAAAGATCAGATGGTTAAAATAGAGTGTTCACAAAAAAAATGTTCATTCCAGAAATCTGAAAAGAAATCCATTAGTGGTTCTAAGGAAAAAGGTTAAAAAATGTTTAGGGAAATGGAGCAAATGGACCAATGAACCAAAGTGAAAGCACAAATTATTTGGGTTAAAAAAACTTCTTACCTGCAATAATCCACTGTCGTCATTAAATAGATATCGTTGTTTGAGAAAACTCACTGCAGGTTCTATCTTTAAGTGAGCATAGCCATATCCCAATACAGCTAATAGGCAGGATAAAGCAGCAGGTCCCAGTAAAAATAGTATCTATAATAAATTTTAATACCATATGACTCAGACTCCCTAAAAAAATCAGGGCGAATAAAATTTGCTTATTTGAATTGCTCAGTACAAACCACAATGTCTTAGACCAAAAAAACATTGCATTGTCAGGCAATGTCTATGCAAACCAGCAGCATTTTAAAGTGTTGCTGTTCTAGGGTCTTGAGGCAATAATTAAGCATGATCGACTCTTCATGATTCTTTTTAAAATGAAAAAAAATCTTCTACAACCAACTTACCCAGCCACAGACACGTCCACCAAAACCAACCAATAAGAACACTAGTACCCAAACAATTGCTAAAGTCACTGGCATCAGGGATACCTCAGCTTTCCTAGCAATCTCAGTAAATTCCCATTGTGGGAATCCATTCATATCCTCAATACCACTCGACATTTGTAAAAATTCATTCCTAAAAAGAAAACATAATAATGCTAAAACACTTACCTTTTGAAATTAAAAGGGCATTATGTAAGATTTAGATAAAGAGTTGGTGGTTCTTGCGATAATTTTTCAAAAATAGATAATGCAAAAAAAATATATAACCTTTCATTCAAATAACTTTATTTTCAGTACAGTTTTGACAAGACATGTACATTGACTGTACTAGTCTTTCAAGTTCCATTATTTTAAGCTGTTCAGGCAAGGTAATTTGACCATATTTATAACAACATTCTAGCATCTTAAACCCACTTTTAAACCCTTTGGAATCATGGACTGCCCTTTTTAATCTAGGGCAAACTCCTTATATTTAGAGCAGGAGTTTTTTTTCCCTCACAAATCTGCTTTCATTTTCATTCACATCACTGACGACAACTGTTAAATTAACCAATGCAGAATGATAGAGGGAGAGAAAATAGGTCATTTCAGGACTTACATGCTTTCGAATTTTATTTTACTGATGCAGAATGTGCCTGAAACCTTCTATTTCACTTTTTTATTTACACATATTCTATCTGTATGCCTGATTTTCTTTGCATGATTGGTCAATCTGCTACGGAATATTAAATCCATAGAAAGCTTCTACATACATGTAATTGTCTACATCCTTGTACAACTAAGTGAAATAACAAAGTACAGGAATACATTCTGACCGTTTTTTTTTTTAGATAGAGATAGAGTTAAGTTTTCCTTTTAAAAAGAATTATAAATGTAGAATGTGGTTGTAAAAGACACTTGACTTCTGTATTAATTATTATTTATTTATTGAAATTCTAAATATTAATTAATATGTGTGGACTATATATCAATTCAAAAATGCTGAGTTTAAATGCCATTGTTTTTGCATGAGAAAAACAATGTTTTTTTTTTGTTGTTCCTGTCGAACAATTTTATGTAAATAACAGTAACTGTCAGATCAAGTCAGGTCAAATACATAAGTGATATCAACTAAATAACACTTCATGCTACATGTATAATAGTCATAATCAAACATATAGTATGTCAAATAATTCCCGTTTTAACTTTTCTAGGTTTTGTGATTTCATTTCCCTCATGATGTATAAGCTTAAATATCATACAGGGAGTGGATTTTACCATCTCATGATCTCAATACTGTGTATCTAAATCATTATTAGACTAACATTTGATTATCTATTCTTATCGTCACTCCTGCATTCCTAAGGATAAGACTATTACCCACACACAACAGCATTTCCTGCTCTTCATTAAATTTCAACTGTTGTGAGTTCTCTTATATGTGCACATCAACTAGTGGATCTCGGTTTTCTAAATTGATTGACATTGTTACAAGGCTAGACTTTCAGTCCATCCATTAGGACAAATGAAAACCAATTATGAAAAATCCTTAAAAATGGGTTCCCAGAATAGTATTTATCAGGTGGTTATTTCCCCAAAAAGTATGGCAATTTTGGTATATATGGAAAGTAGAGATATCCAATCTTACTAGAAAATACTGGATTCCCCAAAAAACACTCATGGAGCGTATACATGACAAAATGTAAGGGTTCCCCTAATCAAAGCCGGACAATTAGGAATTTCTGCACGTGTGATGTCAAAGGTCACACGCAAATATTGAGAGCTTGATGTACAATTTGATAAACATAATGAAGAGTTAGAAGTACAATACTTTCTGAGATAAAAACGATGGAAAAAGATGCGAGCATTGGATAATCCAAGGATTTAATTAGGATTAGATATTTGTAATAAATAGTAACCGATTATAGTCAACATCGTCTTATGTATGCAATGAATTCTCCTCTGACTTCCGAGGGAGATTAGTCACATGACATAAACATGACCTGGTTTGATCACATTTTTATTGCAGGGCATTCCATGGCAATTCCAATGTTTGAGAAGGATTTGAAGCAAAATTATGACAAATGAATTAGTTTGAATATGTTTTAGTCCATATATAATTTACCATTAAATGACCCAGTTTCTATGTGGGAATGTAACTTTAAGGTTGTTCTCAACTAGCACTCTGATTCAAAACCTTAATTGTATTAGAAAGTCTAGTGTCCTAACTGTTTGATCCATCCATCTCATACAAAATGTGAGTTGGAATGGTAACGCATGGACAATTGCAGAAAAAAATAAAATTACAATTCTTAGCCATCACTAAATACGAGAACCTGTTACATTCTAATCTGATTGAAATCAGGTGTTTTGGGGGTTTTTTATTCTGTAATTTACCTTTTACTGGACTCTTATTTCACAAGCTTTATCATGCATCATGTTCTTAATTGTGTACTGTAAACAGCCAATAAAAACACAGCTATTCCAATGAAGCCAAGATATCGTTCACAGCACTAAGTTGACATTGATCAAATATGTAAATGTGAGTCATTCTGATTATGTATCTTAGATCTTATAAAGGGTACAAATGAAGATTAATTGATCATGTTCCTACATGTATAATTAACCAATCAGGTACAAAATTCTCCTAGAAATTGATATATGTGTACTTACTTATAAAACAATTCTTCTGGACGAGACGATTCAAATGTCATTTGGTTATATCTATATCAAACAAAACAATAAGTTAGATGAAAAACTATTTTAACATTTATTAGACTTGCATAAAATTCACTGAAAAATAAAAGAAATGAACAGAGTTGAATGTTTAGTCAAACGAGGCTCCGTTATTCTGGGGTTTAATGTCCACTCGACACAAAGTAGGTAATTTTGGGACTAAAATAGGGTTTGCTTGTGCTTAGGGGTCTATAGCAGTGGGAGGAAACCGGAGGACCCGGAGAAAACCCACAAGGACTATATGACAGGCCGTATGATGTAAAGCACTAGCATTTAATCTCATGGGTATTATCTAGTGCAATTTAATATACAAGGACTGGAAAACAGTTTTGTTATAAAGGCATAAACAAATCAATACAGCATGGATTCACACAGTTTAGCATAGATTCCATAGATTCGATACATGGATCCAGTATTATTAGTATTAATTTAGCAGTAACAGAATTGTCTCTTCAAAGTATTCAATGTGTTTTCTGTAGGACAAGTCTTCTGACCTAAAATCATGCAGAAAAATCTACATCTAAAATATTCTCAAGTAGTCACACGATAATACAGTGATTATTGAGAGATGCATATTATTGATAATACTTAGAACTAGCATTTACACTATGAAACCACTTTAACTTATTTCAACTGTAATTTGAAGTGATTATATAATTATATTCAATTATTGTAGAGTTAGAGGAGAAAATGGATGTTATTCATCACACACATCAGTCAAACTATAATTATATACCACCAGATGTACACAATATATAAGGTCATATAATATTGGTATATAGTGCAATCGGATATTACTGCCAATAATGTATTACCACGGAAAACTTCTAGTTTTCATGGATGATTTTAGAGAGAGAGAGAGAGAAATGGGGTTTAACGTCCACTTGACACAAACTTGGTCATTTCGACACTAACACAAGGTTTTTATTTTTATTTCAATAATTCGCTTGAGCGTAGGGGTCTTTAGCAGTTTAAGGATACCGGAGGACCCAGAGAAAACCCATGATGTTGGACAGGCGACCCTACTCCTTGCCATGTACAACCTTGGATTCGAGACCATGCCAGTTGACTCAATGACAGGCTTTATGATACAGTGCGCATCAGCCATCAACCCCCCCTGTATGATTGTATAAATTGCATGTGTAAAAACTAGATGTTGCTTTATAACTAGATTATATTCATATTTCATTGCAACTAAATATAATCATTAGTACCACTTTATGGCTACTTCACAGGCCTGGAAATAACGGTTTTAGATGTACCTAACAAACTAATGAAATAGTACCCGACATTTTATACTTTGTGGCATACATGTATTAATAATATCAATAAAAAAGACAAATTAGTGCCAGACAAAACGACGGGCAGTCGGGCACCAGAGATTTTGTGCCTGACAAAGCCTGAATCTGTGCCTTATTTCCATGCTTGGCTACTTGGTATCCTAAATATATCACATTCTACTACAGATCTTTAATGTAACCAGGACATTATATTTTGTTTCAGCTAAATAACTCAACTTTCTTTTGTCAAACCTCTCACTAAAAATTGCATCTGGGACCTTGGCTTAATAGGTGGACTGCCAGTTAAGAGAAAGCTTATACAAACTCCACTAATATTCTGTCTGCTAAACCTGGTAATTTTTATGACACACACACAAAGCTGTCACTTATCGTCAGTAGAAAGTGTCTATTCTAGACAAATAGTTTCATTTTAAAATATACTAAGTAATTGGTAATGGTAAAATGTGTTTAACCTTTACCAAATTTCTTAAAAGTAGCAATATTATTATTAATCATAAAAACAACCCACTCCTAGTCTTGCACGGAGCTAAAACATGGCCATCTACAACGATTGGCAAAACAATGTCAAGATATTTGTAATGTCTCAGGGATTCTACTACCCACTTCTACTAATTGTTGCAGTCTTGGAATTATATTTTAGAATATTGCAAGTGAGAGAGAGAGAAATGGGGTTTAACATCCACTCGACACAAACTAGGTCATTTCGGGACTAACATATGGTTTAATTTTATTTCAATAATTTGCTTGCGAGTAGGGGTCTTTAGTAGTGGGAGGAAACCGGAGACCCCGCAGAAAACCCTTGAGGCAGGACAGGTGACCTTACTCCTACAACCGGGGATTTGAAACCACGCCAGTTGACTCAATGAAGTCAATGACAGTCTTTATGATACAGCACGCGCACGCTAACCATTCAGCCATCCCACCCCCCTCAATATTGAAGTACCAGAGTTTAAACTGTTTGAATTTCTAAATTGATATATATTTATGCATATTCAACAATTAGTATAATAAAAATGAATGAATGAATGAAATGGGGTTTAACGTCCTACACTTAAGCACCGTACCTGGGCTAATTGAAGACGGGCATACGCCACAGTGTGCAATGAGGGAAATTTTGCCCGGGCAGCGGCGCTACGGCCTACTCTTATATCGAATTCCAACTGCCAAGGGATCTTTTACGTGCACTCCAATTTGTACACGGGACCTCGGTTTTTCGTCCCATCCGAACGACTAGGCAGCTGTCCTTGTCAGGCCCTCCTTCTGCATCACTGACAAGGGGAAATCACGCCGGAAAATCGAGATGAACTTTCTCGGCCAATGCAGGGATCGAACACTCAACCTCCAGGCTAGCGAACCAGCGCCTTATCCACTTAGCCACCGTGATCCCCTGTATAATAAAAAGCTATTAGTAACAGTGACTCAGTCTTATTTTAAGCAAGCTGTAACAACAACCATTGGTATTGAGAGAGAAAGAGAGAGAGAGAAATAGGGTTTAACGTCCACTAGCCACAAACTACGTCAGTTTGGGACTTACATATGGTTTTGATTTTATTTCAATAATTTGCTTGCGTGTAGGGGTCTTTAGCAGTGGGGGGATACCGGAGGACCCAAAACAAAAAAAAAAACATGAAGTTGGACAGGCGACATTATTCCTTGTCACGTAGAGCTGAGGCCATTGGTCTTGAAGGAAACCTGAGATAAACTCAATCATACTTACTGATTTGCCGTTTTATCATCAACACAATGTCGATTATTACGTAGATTAGCACAACTTCCCCATACATATGGTGATTCTGATATGGATATAAAAGCATAGGTTCCAAACTGGGCTACTATAGGAGCAAAATGTGCTATACGAATCAACAGTTCAATCAATGCTGCTATTCCAACTCCTGTAAATAATAATTCAATTTGTTAGGCATCTAGTTCTTTCTAGATATAATAAACAAAATATGAACAGGTAATCTGATTAAAACACAGATCCAATTTTGATTCGTTTTTTATAGTTCAAAATTTTGTTTTTACTTGTCTTTACTACTCTTGGATCTGGAAGACTTGTTATTTAGTTTGTGTTCTGCTTGAAATGAGGGGTCAGCCAATCAAATTGTCTGTCGAATTGTCCGTTTGACCTTTTCATGCCCAGGACCGAGGGTAGACATTACCAGCCAGTGACGTCTATACTAACACCAGCGGATAGAAATCAAAACAAAACAAAAGTAGATTTTGAAAAGCATGGTGGTCGGTAATTGGTTAATCGAATGACTGCATTATCGGGTCAAATGTCGCATGCTTAATACCTGGCTTCATAGAAAATGAGCTCCCACTATAACTTTTTAGATCTACATGTAGTGTGGGCCATCGAAAGTATAACAAGCCAACAGTGAGGCTGATGTCCCCCGCCGAAATCCCAAAATAATAAGATGACACATATTAATTAATCGAACATTTATTTTTTTCAAAATATTAGCTTTAGCTCAAAATATTAATTATTGACTTAGTTAAGACATTCGCCTAATGAGTTATGTTCCAAAGTCTTGACCAATAAAAGTGCTTATTGCTCCTTAGCCAAAGCAGAAAATTTGCAACATTGAACTTAGTCAAGGACTCAAGGTAATGATAAAATGAATCTATACTCCGAGTTCTGAGTTACATTGCTATCACTTCATTACAACTAAAGTTATCGTGCCCCAAAGCATCAACCAATCAGATTTCTTATCGTTCTGCTTACCCTCAGCAGAAAAAGTTGATTAACGAACTTGGTCAATATATCAGTGTAATAAAGCTAAAGCTATACACCAAGTGTCCTCACTCTCACTTAATCAGAACTTAATAAGCATCAACCAATCAAATTGCCTATCTCTGCTTACCCTAAGCAGAAAATGCTCACCTTCGAACCCCATCAAGGTATTCACCTAATAGACACCTATGCCAAGTGTGAACATTCTAACTCAATTAGAACGAGAGTTATTGTGTTCCAAAATCTCGACCAATCAAATTGCTTATCAGCCATCTTACCAAGAGCAGAACATGCTCATTATCAAACTCAGTCAAGGTATTGATGTAATGAAACTACACATCAATTTCTTTATTTCACCTAATTAGAATTAAAGTTATCGTGCCCCAAAGCATCAACCAATCGAATTGCTTGCCTCTGCTTAAACTAAGCAAAAAATGCTCATCTTCAAATTCCATCAAGACATTGACCCAATAAACACTCACACTAAGTTTGAACATTATAACTCAATTAGAATGAGAGTTATTCAGTTCCAAAGTCTCGACCAATCAAATTGCTTATCGCTCTGCTTACCCTGAGCAGAAAATGCTCATTATCGAACTTAGTCAAGATATTGATGTAATGAAACTATACACCAAGTTTCATCACTCTAACTTAATTAGAACTAAAGTTATCGTGTCCCAAAGCATCAACCAATCAAATTGCTTATCTCTGCTTACCCTAGGCGGAAAATGCTCATCTTCGAACTCCATCAAGGTATTGCCATAATAAACACCTACACTAAGTTTGAACATTCTAGCTCAATTAGAACGAGAGTTATTGTGTCCCAAAAAGTGTGACAGACGGACAGACAGACAGACGGACGGACGGACGGACGAACCCATTTTAATAGTCCCCTGTTTTCTTCGAAAGGCGGGGGACAAAAAACGAAACGTAATATAGATCTTTATTTTCATTAGCTTGCATGAACAGGTAATCTCAAGCTGTTCTAGTTATTGGAAACCATTGAAAATTAACACTGTGTATAAATTGAATGATAACTACAGCCTCTAGAGCATCCATAATTTTTTTTAAAAAATTATTAAGGTCAATAACTCTGACTAATTATCAGATATTGTTGAACATCAACAGACTTCTTCATCTCATGACCATAAACTCTTTGCATTAATTCCAAGTCAATGGAATGATAATGTCAGCCTAGAGCTTACATAAGGTTTTCCAAGTGATAAAGGGCAATAACTCATACAATATTTATTTGAAATCATTAAAATCAAGGATATCTATAGTTGCTATTCTTGTCACATCAACATAAACACTCAATAAATTTTAGTCTATCAAATAACAACTTGCCCCTAGAATGTCCATAACAATGTTACCGTTAATTGTGACAGGGTTTGCAGACATGACGACTTCGGTAATCTATTTTTATATTTATTATTTACCAATTACAACATGCCTAATACTTTTAAACACTAATGTGCTATTAGCATAATCATATATATATTGTAAGCAATTATGATATGTTCATCGTATCATACGTGACCTATTTTGAATGTGATATAATCTAGAAGTCCATCTATTCTTGTTATTCATGCATGTACATGTAGTATGACAACATTAGAATAAGCTTGGGGAACAAATGTAATGAAGGATTATTGAGGAATTCAAGTGAAGGATTTGCTCATCGCATAAGTAGAATATATCAATACCACTCTATTCTGATGCTTTCCAAGGCAAAGGAAAGAAAATATCAATTTTATAAGAAAATGACAATATTAATTCTGAAATTCTTTCTCTCGATATAAAAAGCTGTCTACCACTATGCTATGTCTTCAGCCTGATAGAATGATATTTTTATGATAGGACATCAATCATTCATCTAACAGTTTGATCGTATTAAAAACCCTTCAATAACACGCATCACTTACCTTTCCATATTGGGAAGTATAGACCAAAGACTCCGACAATGCCTTTCTGTAGATAGCCTCCTAATTTCAACTGTATAAATAAAGCTGGCACACAGACAAAGATGAGTAGAAGAAACTGAGAGATGACTTCAAGACCTCCTAAAGTAACAAAAGTAAAAAGGAGGGCAATGTTGATATTTCATTAATATTGGAGTAAAGAGAGGGGGTTAAACGCCCTTTCCAATAAGCTCTTTAAAAATCAATTTTCTATTTGCATTGGGCTGGGGATTTTCGGTTCATACCAATTCTTTATTATGAAAAATTCTATAATCTTCAACTTGATAGCATGTTCCCCCAATGTTAATTTGGCCATTCATTGCAATCTCAAAACAGATGTTTATAAAATATTTATAAGCCTTAAAAGTAAAGTTATACTTTTTAAATTGGATACTTTTTAAATTAGGAGATTTCAATTTTCCGGTTACTGAGCAATGAACAACTCTGTAAACTTAGTGGCATTTCTGGTTGCTTAAATTCTTAAAATCAATTTCGCAACAAAATTCTCACAAATATATATTGAAAGTAACATCCTCAATTTTTTATTCGGAAATTCTTCTGAATAAAAAATTTGTCTGGATGAAATATCTGTCTGAATAAAACTGTAAGTTATGTAAATTTACATATCAGAAAGCAAGGCAAATCTTGAATGAATAAAAAAAATAAGTGAAGACACGACATTTGGGTTGTTTAAATGGACAATAACACTCTTGCTGGCATTGACAGGTCTAGAAAAATAATAGTGTTATTCTAACTACTAGATGTTTAAGTGTCCTACCTGTTGTGTAAATTATCCATTACATTCTAGTTTACTTGTCCAGAGGGTTCGAAAATATTTTAAAATCTAAGTTACATTTGAAAGTGTTTACGCAAAGCCTTTTAAACCATGTAGTTGAATTTTTCCTTTTTTTTTAATTAGGCGTGTTAAAATGAAATGTGTATCATCAATTAATTGGAGCATTGTAAAAGAGTACATTTTGTTGACCAGAAATGTGTATCATCAATTAATTGGAGCATTGTAAAAGAGTACATTTTGTTGACCAGAATAACGATTGGGACATACTATTCAATTACAACAAGAGTGTTATTTGGCCTTTAATAAATGATATGTAAAATAGACACCTTCTCATATAGATGCAACTATGCAAACAAGCAATCTATTTATTATATATGTGATTTTTTCATAATCTATCTATAAATATATGTATATTCAACGCGTGGAAGAGTCTGGTGCCCATGGTGTTGTTGTCACTATGAAGATTCCCCAAAAAGGTTTGGGTTAGGGTTGGCCATATGCTAAGATGTATGTGCACAAAAGATGATGACTGCTGGGTGTAGACACAAGTTTCCCAATTGATCATCGCAGTTTCTCTTTGCAATGTTTTATTTTGTTGTGAAATAAAAATGAGAAATAGAATACACAGGAAATCAATGAATCAAGATCATCAAGTGACATTTTTCCAATTCCACTGCATTTGCTGTTCAAACTATTTGGTTCCATCAACAATGTGCAGAACTTGCAACATATACTACAATGTGGTCGTACACTTTAGATTTACATTGGATGTAATATGTAGTATGTACAGTAAACAGGTTACAATTAAATAAGCAAATTATATCTTGAGAGAACAATAATTGACAGCTTGCATGACAATATCCATTTACCCAGTAAGATAGGGAATAGTATAATTATACCAACAGAGAGATTAATAATTCCACACAGCGAACATTGCAAATTTATTTAGTTTAACTTACCAGTAGGTAGACGCATAAACGACACATAACAAGTAAACACACTTATAAACATAAATTGGAACAAATTCCACTGTGGTATTCCATCCGACATTTTGAACAATATATGCTTTCACAAGCAGTTGTCTGTGTGTCAAATTGGTTTCTGGGGATTGGTGGCCGTTGCTATCACATTTCTCAATCTGTGAATCTAAACACATTCATTTCCCTGGAAAAGAGCAGAAAAAATCACAAATATTTTAAAATGGCAATAGAAGATTGTATCTTCAAGTTACAAGCAACATGTAGTAGGAAATCCAATAAGACACCACCTACAGGGTCAATACTGTTATTTTCTCTGATTGGAGAGAGCAAACTTGCTAAAGTCGACTTACACTGATTTATAAAATATTTTTAAAAAGTAACCTTTTACTTGTACTTATGTTTATATCCTATGTCCTCAACCTTTTGGTGAGGGAATTAGGCATGCATCGATATTTCCGCGCACATGCGCACGCAGGCACATTTGCTTTTAAATTTATTTTTTTTTTAAATTATTACTGTCATGTAAATCATGTAAATAAATAGACCCTATCATCCCAAATTAGTTTAAAGAAAGAAGTATTAGTATTATGTTTATTTCTATTTAGAAGTTGTGCAGGTCCATTCATTTCACGGTCACCAAGACCAATTTACGGCACTTCAATGTTAAGGGTTTGGATGTCGTAAATGGTGTCGTACATTCGGTTTTACGATCAATTTTGAATGTACTCATTCTACGGTTAATTCTACCGAATCTATACTAAATCCTAGTCTATCCACAATGTCAATGTTTCTTTTTTTATTTCTTGCCTGTGTTCACCGTGGATTTGCTACGACCCAAGAGTCTAGGAGTCGATGAGAGCTTTCTCAACTTCTGTCCGACCTGATTCTCATTCCACCGTACCGGTAATAATAATATAACTCTTGAGACACAAGTCAAATAAAACAATGTGTTTTAATTACCAATATCTACCTGTTGTCATAATTCGTTGTACTCGAAAAAAAATACAAACATCCAGGCAAAATTTCAATCATAGCACACTTCATGGCATATGCTTGTCTCCTTTTGCTCGGATGGAGCAAAAAAGCAGTATGTTAACCCCTATTTATTATTCAAAGAAATGCTATATTTCCGGAAAAAAACAGTTTCACCCTTGTGTGGAACTGTGGATGCAGATCAATCGATTCCAATTAAACTCACTAAATTGTGTCTACAAAATAGATAAATATATTCTTAAAAATCATGTTAAGATTTGGGCCAACTTTTTTCTAACTTATACCACATTACACAATTAAAACAAACTTGATTGAAAACAGATAAACTTAATTTGCAAACAAAATAGAAAGTAAAATAAACAATACCTACATTTGTATTTGGATCATCTATAGCCTGACATTAATGTAAAGTATATATAGTATAATGTAGATAGTATATACATCATGTGATGTACAAGCCAATATGTAGTATGTAATGGTAGATAAATTTGTCTATAGTGTAATTAATTCCTCACCTATCACATTCCTATATCTCTTTAATTGCAACATACCAACTCCCCAAAAAGCTTTAATTAAGGGAACAATTCTAGAAGTGTCAAATGTCAGGAGATCGACCTACATAGATGTTAGATATATCAAACCATGAGCTAGGTCATCAATCGTAATGTATTGTTTTTGCCTTTTTCTATCAAGTCTAGAAGGTATTGTTTTGTTTTTTTATGATATTCCCTTCAGGCATAATAACTTATTTATTACACTTACCATTACACTAGCTAACTGTATTGAAATATAATATTGTCAATAACTGGTCCATAACTATACTATTTCATATCAATACACGTAGATAGTTACAAAATGTAAATGTATTTAACATCCAGGTTATTTTGTGACTATCATGTTATATTTCTACTTTGATAATTAACTTAGACATAGGGGTCTTTATCATAAGGAAAAACATTAGAATACTTGAGCAAACCCACAACATTAGGCAAGCAACCCTACATCTTATGAAAACGTGTTTCTGGATACACTTATTTTTTTAATGTTAAGTGACTTCTAGAGATTAATTTAACACTGTTTTGCAAGAAGATTGTCATTTTCAACAATACCCAAGACCATCAGTTAAATATCAGTGATAAAAACTCATAAAGTGCAAGACATGGCCTGGATAGAAGAAAAAATAATTAGATATTGTAAAAGGTTTTAGTTGCGAATCAAATGTCATGACGGCAATAGGATAACAATTTTCTTCATTCGACTAGGGTATTCTTTTATCTATAAATCAACAAAGCGTTATACAGCACTGAATTCCTCCGGCTATTAAAATTAGAGCACTGAGTTGAATCAATATTTTTAACATTAAGACAGGTTTAGCCGAGACCATCATCTATGCTATATTCTACAATTTAAATGTAACATTCAAAGCTACAGATAGGTTGTGGCAAAAACTATCGTGATCTGGATAGGAAGTAAATTTACCTACATGTAGGCAACAATACACCCTTACAATTGGAAAAGCCATACTTCAGCGAAGAAAATAAAAAAAATAATGAGATCCTCTGAAATAGGATTTTGATCTGAAACTAAAACAACAGTGTACCAAATTTCAATCAAATACATGTATTTCAAACATCAACACATAAAAAAGTTAACGGAAAACAAAAATGACAAATGCACAGACAGAGAAAAGATAGGTTGCTAGACAACGAAACATACGCCAACAGCAACTAAATCGTTCAGGTAGTCAATAAGAGTTATCCCATTTTTTTTACTTTTTTGGGTAATGAAACGTGTATAATACACTAAAATCTGATTAAGAGTAATAACCCATTATGCAAAAATATCAGAAAATCATTAGAATTTGTTTAGCCACAAAAAAATTTAATATCATGAATTTAACTGTTCAAGTTATCAAAAATCATTGAAAACAATATATACAAAGATGGAAATACGGTGCATAAATATAAACTAAATAGGATACTAGCTTTGACCTCTAGAGTGTTGACAAGATTTTCAAAGTGATCAAGGGCCATAACTCCGGCAGTAATTTTCTGAAATTGTTGAAAATCATTAGGATTCTTTGTTTAATGACCTTTTAAAACACTATGTATAAATTTAAAGTCAATCCGATATTAACTTAAGCCTCTAAACTGCCCACAGGATTTTTCAAAGTGATCAAGGGCCATAACTCTGGCAGCAGTCTTGACCAATCCAATTGCTTATCGTTCCTTAGCCTAAGAAGAAAATTCTCATCAATGAACTTAGTCAAGTTAATGATATAATGAATCTATTCTGAATTTCATTACTCTCACTTCATTATAACCAAAGTTATTATTCCCTGAAGCATCAACCAATCACATTGCTTATCTCTGCTTACCCTTAGCAGAAAATGCTCATATCCGAACTCCATCAAGGCATTGATCCAATAAACACCTACATCAAGTTTGAACATTCTAACGTCATTATGTCCCAAAAATTGTGACGAACAGACAGATAGACGGATGGATGGACAAGACAGACGAACCCATTTCAATAGTCCCCTGCTTTCTGTGAAGGGCGAGGGACAAAAAGTAATCAAGTCATGGTACTTGAAATCTATGCCATAAACAATAAGTTGGCGAAACCAAAAGTTTGTACTGCATTAGACTGAAAGAGCACTATGCTGATATTACCCATAAGAGAGACACCCTGGTTACCTTTCACTTCCACCTACCGAGCCACTCCAAGTTGAAATTTTGACTACCAATTTTGACAACTCAGAACTAACTCCAATCTGTCTAAATCTACTACCAACAGACACACCATAGAACTCCATCTCAAAGGCACAGTATTAATGACAAAATCTGAACTTCAGGTACATGTATATCCCATATTCCTTGTTATACATTTATTGATATGACAAGCATATAATCTACTCTTTGGTACATTGGATGTTTGAGAATTAAATGGATTTAAAAATTTAACGATATAATAAACAATCAAGGTTAAGTCTTGGCTGTCAAGTACCATTGCTACGATCTATGCTATATTTAGAAACAGTCATAACTTCACTTAGAGTAAAGTAATTTAAATGTTACATAATGAATCTTAACTGACCCATTTGGTTCTTTCCAATCCTTATAAAATACAATAAGTAATATTAGTAATTTTCAACCCTCTACCTACTTTAATACCCTAACTTAATTAACTTCTTGCACCTTTCCAGGCTACATGTAGTGCACATGAAGAACATTTCTTGGGAACGAAATCAATAATTTACGACTAATCTTCACTTTTTTTGAAAAAACAAATTCAATTTATCGTCTGAGCGTCGAAAGAGAGATCACATGGCAAATTACCTAATTTTCGACTTTCCTAGGGAGGCCTTTTGCATTATTTTTGATCAGTAGGCGTATATTTTGTAAGGAAAAGTAAAATGAAAATCAATGTTATATGTATATAATGGATGTATTATGTTATTATATTGATTGAACATTAAATAACAAATCAATAGTAACAATGGCACCCAACAATTGTCGAAGACATAATTCTTATTTAAAAGTCTTCATTAACAAACCTGTATTAAGCATATGCTTGCATGGAGACTTTATTTATTTTTAAATCTAATTAACATTTAGTATAGGGTTTCAGAGACATGGTATAAAAACCTGGATCTGAAATTACATGCAGTTCAGACGTTATACGGTATAGACTTTTTTCAATACTAAAAAAGTGATGTGGCAAGTTTGTTTTTTAAAAACAGTCAACAATGTTCCTACAGTGCATTGTTATTTGAAATATCTAAAACATTCAATTAGGATAGTTTGCCAGGTAACAAAACACACACCTCACAGAATAAATAGCTGGGTTGTTTTTTTTAATCATATATTAAGCTAACACTGTGGGTAGATAATGTCAATTCATTTAAATGATTTATAGAAATACATGTAACTTTTGAAAATCAAGAGGCTTCTTCATCTCATGAATATAAACTTAAGTCAATCTAGGGCTTTAAAACTAAAATTTTGTGGATGGCCACCTGACAAACTGCATTTAAATGTGGGCCTACATGTACATATTAACATTAGAGTCCCACAAGCAATTTTGAACAGGGGATCTACGTGAGGACAATACAACAGATGAATAGCACTTACCAGTATATATATACATGTGAAATATACATACGATACAGATATGAATACTGGTACATTTGCATATGTAAATTATTTTTAAAAACTTACTCAATGACACTGAATATCAGATTTATGTTCACAGTAACATCTGATTGCTATAGTTGAAATATCAAGCATAAAGTAATAGTTACACTGTTACAAAAATGTTAAAGAGCATATTTCCTATCCTATTATTTAACAACTCATTTCACTGTCAAAAACTTAAAAATCCTTCCTGTACATACACAGCAACAACATGTAAGCTTCTACATGTAAAAATACATAATCTTTCTTTACATATTATACTGTAGAATGGATTATACATGTATATATAATATCATAAATCTGGCACAAATTAAATAAAACTGATTGTGAAAATTATATTCATATCAGATTTTAATATGTGAAAGTACATGTACATGTATGTACTTCGTGTCAGTTTTACATGCCTGGTGTTTTAATACTATCAGATGGGCCACTACCCCTGTGCCAAGACTTTATGAAATGAAATGGGTTTTATCATTCAAATTTTACAAAGATAGCAGTGTTTCAGCCAACTCTTCATCAAATTCCATTTACCTACATGTAGGGTTCTTTTATGTGCATTTACTTCGACAAGTAGTTCAACAATTTTACAATATTATCCAAATATCTTATATCATGGCACTAAACAGATGATATTTGACTTAAAGATAATTTTACAACCAGTTCAACAGTGTTGAGAGAGTTGTTGCAGATTTCTGATTTACAGTACATGTAGCTCAATTCTTTGATTGTGAAGTCACAGGAAAGCTTGGACAGATACATTTCCATTAAACTACATGTGTGTACATTTAGACATATCAAGTACAGTATGTATTTAACTTCCTAACGTTCAGGTCGAATAACTCGGTTTAATTATTAGGACTATAGATCATGTAGTTGAAAGTGTGTAGTTGCCAACTTGCCATCAATAATATGTATGATCGATAATATGCCTTTTTGATAATCTTGAGAACGGTTCAGAAAGTTTTAAAGGCATTTCTTTGCAGCAAATTTATTCATTGCCCTTGCAAGCATGCCTTGCCTATTTACAATTACTACCAAGACATTTATTCGCTTGAATTAAATAGATCCTGTTCATCAAGAAAATTAATTAACTTTCGTCACTCTCAAAGTGTGTCACAGTTCAAGATATAAAACTGCAGACACTGTGATTCTTATCTTAAATGAGAATTCAATGGAATTAAAAGAAATTCAACTCTTCCCTTGTCAGTGCCTGCAAAAACAGTAATTCTATTTATAGGAGTTTCATTAGACAGATTCTTATTTGATCATTACTTTTAGCTTTTAGAACACATAGTGGCATGGCAGATTTCTTGATAGTCAAACATGATTTGTCAGAAAACCACAAACAATTTTATCATTTGGATCATTAGACAGATTCTTATTTGATCATTCCTTTTAATACAGATAATACAGATACATGTAGTGACATAGCAGACTTCTCGATAGATAGTCAAACATGGTTTGTCAGACAACGACAAACTAGTTTATCATCTGGTTCATGATGGAAAAAAGCTACAATTTGGTTGTTTTGTCCTTTTGTAACAATGAACGAGTAGATCCAACTTGGTCCACGGATTTACACATGGTCTTTAGAAAGTGTTACAAAAAATCACTGAAAATCACAACATGTAGATGTCGTCTAGATGTATATGTAGCAGTACCTCTACCAAATCGGCTCATCCTGGTAACTAAACATATATATGCCTATACCTGCAGATATGTCTCTTAGGTCACATCAAAAATCAAATTTACAAGACCAAATAATCAATTCATTCCTGCATAAAAGGATGCCCTGATTTGCAGTGCCTTTACAAGACATATCTTGATTTTACACCAATCAGACCTGTTTTATAATCATGATTTTAAAACAAACCACATCTGTTTGACACCGCGATCTTACAACTACATTGTGTTTTTGCAACTACACAAGTTTTATATCATGATTTTACACCAACAACATCTGTCTGAGTTATAATTAGGTCTTTTTATTAACTAAACACGCCAACCACAACTGGTCAGCATGATTTTCCACAAAATAAATCGATTTCATATGATGATTTTATACTAGTAGCACCTGTTCATGATTTTACACCAACCACATCTATACAGGTCACAATTCTATGGAATACAATTACTACTTATTACATCTGTTTTATGTCATGATTTTACACAAACAACATCTGTCTTATGTTTTAATTAGGACTTTACAGATCTGTTTTATATCATGATTTTCCACCAACAACGTCTGTTTTTTATATGTATTTATTAACATGTAATCTCAAGATTCATCATTTTCACCAACTAAATCTGTTAAGATGATTTTCCACCAAATACATCCATTTCATATGATGATGTTACACCAACTGCATCTGTTTACCATGATTTTACACCAATCACATCAAAACTCTGCCATTTCATCATTATCTTCAAAATCATAACCTACATCATGATCGGGGAATAAAAGGGAGATTTCAGGTTCAGATGAATCCTCATGAATATTTGAAATTTCTAAGCTGGAATGATTCTTGTCAGCTTCGAGGAATTTCAAATTAGATCTTATATATAGACCCATTTTCAGCAAGTTCATTTGTTAATCTGTTTCTAACTTTTGTATGAGTTGTACCAAACAGAGAACAAACGTGTTCTGATAATGCTGATGAAGTTGGTATTACAAGAATTAATTAAGCTATACTCGAAACAGCTACTGATGCACACAGTCCCTTTACATAAATTTATCTCTTTAATTTTACCACTTGGAACACAACTAACATGGTTATATAAGTTTTAATAGTTAATATAGATGAAAATAAAAGATAAAATAGAAATTCCAGTAAATAATTATAATTTTAGTATTTTTCAGTTCTAAAAATAGATTTGAAAATTCCTGAATGTTAAGTATGATATTTGTGGTCTGACCCCTTGCTCATATGTACATGTGGGTTACTTCCCTTGATTGGAAGTCTTTGGTCAGCCTTCTGTGTAGGAGCTGAGGTCAGCCATCTTGTATGTATGATCCATGAACATGTGCTTTGTATTGTGAATGTTAAACTGAATAAATATCTTGAACATTGGTAGCAGAGCTGGTGGATATCAGTGAAGATGGCCAGTAGTTATAAGAATCCTCCTATTATGGCTGGGAAGACATACAGCCAATGGAAAAATGAAGTTGATATGTGGCAGATTGTATGTGATGTAGATAAGAAAGAAAGGGGCCTTATTGTGGCACTTTCCTTGGATGGTAAACCCAGAGAGATAGCCTTAAATATTGGAGCTGCTGATTTAAATGTAGATAATGGTGTTGGTGTTCTTGTGGCTGAATTGGATAAATTATTTGAAAAGGACAAAATTGATATGGACTACAGTGCATATTGTGACTTTGATAAATTTAAACGGAAAGACATGTTGATGTCTGATTACATTGTTGAATTTGAGCAAAAACATAATGGTGTTAACATGTGTATTAATGATGAAGCCAATGTACATTTAACCCTTTTAACTTCCAGGTATACTGCAAGTGAAATATTGACAATGGAGGCATTCAATGCTGCAGTCATTGATACTGCCTGTACAAAAACTGTTTGTGGCAGACCTTGGTTAGACAATTACTTGGCAAATTTAGATGACAATCTTAAAAATGATATTGTTTGTAAGCCAAGTCATACTGCTTTTAAATTTGGAGATGGGGTTTCTGTATATTCATACCAATTAGTTAGAATTCCAGCTCAAATTAATAATACCCGTATAGATATTGATATTGAAGTTATTGATAAAAACCTTCCTTTGTTACTCAGTAAAGCATCTTTAAAAAAGGCAAATACTGTTATTGACCTTAATAATGATCAGATTTTTATGTTAGGTAAACCAGTTAATGTCAATTTAACTTCAAGTGGGCATTATTGCATAGATATTACTGTACCTAGACAACAGTTGCAACAATGTAGTACTAATTCTTATAATCAAGTTTTGAACTGTAATGCTGTAAACAATGTTGATATTAGTGAAGATGTTGTTTTGATTGTAAATGAAAATTTGTCATATATAGAACAGGAAAGGGTTATTAGTAAATTGCACAAACAATTTGGCCATGCCTCATATGACAAACTGTTATGTTTATTAAAAAGTGCTGGTTTTGTATCAAGTAATATGAAGCACACCTTATCTAAAGTTTGTAAGGAATGTCCAATCTGTCAGAACCACAAACGCCCACCTCATAAGCCTATTGTTGCCTTTTCATTAGCGTCTACTTTTAATGAAGTTGTATCACTAGATCTTCACCAACTTGACAATAACCTTTGGTATCTTCATATAATAGATGTCTTTAGTAGATTAAGTGCTGCAGCCATTATAAAACGAAAAGAACCCAAAGTAATCGTTGACAAATTCATGCATCATTGGGTCAGTATTTATGGAGCCCCATCCAAAGGTGTATTCAGTGATAACGGCGGGGAATTTAATAATGCAGAGTTTCGAGAAATGACAGAGAGACTTAATATTACCGTGAAAACTACAGCAGCCTATAGCCCGTGGTCAAATGGGGTGTTAGAACGCCATAATGCTGTGTTGACGGAAACATTATTAAAAATCAAAGAAGACACATCTTTGTCATGGGAGACTGCCTTATGTTGGGCTGTATCGGCAAAAAACTGTTTAAACAATGTTCACGGATACAGCTCTTATCAAATTGTGTTTGGTCAACAACCCAAGTTGCCATCAGTCTTGACTGACCAGCCGCCAGCTTTAACACAACAACAACCTATGTCAAAGGTGATGAATGAACATTTAACTGCTCTTCATAAAGCACGCCAAGCTTTTATAAAGACAGAATCATCTGAAAAAATTAAACGCGCCTTACAGAAACAAACCAGACCCACAGGGGGAGAATTTTTAACTGGTGATAAAGTTTATTACATGCGTGATAATGAGTGGAAGGGCCCAGGATGGGTAATTGGTCAAGATGGAGTTGTAGTGTTTGTCCGTCACGGTGGATTATACGTTCGAGTCCATTCCTGTCGATTGCGCAAGGATGACAGGACAACAGACATTAAACCTTTAACTAATGCTACTGGTGATAGACGGCCTGTTGAAGATAGAAAAAGTGAAGCTCGAAAACATGTTACAGAATGGATAGCTATGAAAAAATTCAGTGAAGGCAAGAGAAAGCATGAAGATAGTGCAAATCTTGATGAGACTGAAGAAGACAGAAATGATGAAAACCGTGTAAATCACGAAGAAGATAGAAATGATGAGAACCGTGTGAATCAAGAAGAAGATAGAAATGATGAAAACCGAATGAATCACGAAGAAGATAGAAATGATGAAAACAGAGTTAATCATGAAGAAGATAGAAATGATGAAAACAGAGTTAATCATGAAGAAGATAGAAACGATGAAAACAGAGTGAATTATGAAGAAGACAGAAATGGCGAAAACAGAGTTAATCATGACAAAACTAATGAAGTTAGACCAAAAGAAAGCAGACCAAATTATGATGAAAAAGGGAGACATGATGGGCCTTATAATAGAGAGAAACAGATAGGCGTCACTGCTAAAGTAAATGTCAAGCAAGGACAAACTATTCGTTTTTCATCCTATGAAGATGATGATATAAAAGAGGCTGTGATATTAGGGAGGGCCTGCAAGGCATCCGGTAGTAAAAGAAATTGGTTTAATATTAAATTCACCAAACCAGTTCAAATAAAAGATGAGAAGTTATCGATAGATTTAGGAACTGTAAAAGATTTAGAGATAGTACCTGAAGAAGAGACTGAATGTGTTATGATAAGTGAAGTAAATTTTGATGTCGCTAAACACAAAGAATTAGAATGTTGGAAGAAAGAAGATGTGTACAATGAAGTTGAAGATACAGGACAAAAATGTATTTCGACACGTTGGGTGTGCACCCTGAAGAACATAGATGGTCAGTTTGTTGAAAAAGCACGATTAGTAGCACGTGGTTTTGAAGAGGATAACTTGAACGATCTTCAGAAAGACTCCCCTACTTGCTCACGCGAATCACTTAAAGTAATTTTGTCTGTAATCGCGCAGAAAAGGTGGGCTGTAAAGAGCATAGACATTAAAACTGCCTTCCTACAAGGGAATACAGTGTCTAGAACAATATACCTTAAACCTCCAAAAGAAGCTAAAAGTTCTGGAAAAGTATGGCTTCTTAATAAATGTGTATACGGCTTAACCGATGCTTCCTTAAAATGGTATGAACGAGTCAAGTCAACACTGTTGGAGTGTGGTGGAAAGATGTCACAAGTAGATCCAGCTGTGTTTTACTATTATAAGAACAAAACACTTATTGGTTTATTAGCTGTACACGTAGATGATTTCTTATGGGCTGGAACATCACTTTTTGAAACCAGCGTAATCAATCATGTCAGGAAGGAATTTCATATTGGTAAAGAAGAATCTTCATCGTTTAAATATGTCGGCCTTCATTTGTCTCAAGAGAATGAAATCATCACTTTATCTCAACACGATTATGCTACCCATATCACCCAGATTGAGACTGATAAATGTTCAACCCGAGATACACCTTTAACAGAGTTTCAGAAGACGGCTTTACGCGGTAAGGTTGGTCAACTTCTCTGGTTAGCCAACCAAAGTAGGCCTGATATCAGCTTTGATGTTGGAAAGATAGCTACATGTGTTAAAAATGGCACTATTCAAGACATTTATGATTGTAATAAGATTATTAGAAGAGTGCAGTCAGAAAAAGTTGATCTAAAGTTTCCACGTCTTGAAGGAAGACTTCGACTTGTTATATACAGTGATGCTTCATTCGGGAATTTATCGGATGGTAGTAGTCAGGGTGGTCATATTGTCTTACTGTATGGTGAGAATCAAATATTTAATCCATTATCGTGGCAGTCAAGAAAAATAAGGAGAATAGTTAGAAGTACATTAGCTGCAGAGACTTTGTCACTAGCTGACGGTGTGGATAATGGTATATTTGTATGCACCTTACTAGGAGAATTGCTGTATAATAATCCTCATCAACAGATACCTATTCACTGTGTTACTGACAATAAAGATCTCTATGAAGCGCTGTATTCAAATAAGCAAGTTTCTGAAAAACGATTACGGTTGGAAATAAGTTCCTTGAAAGAGATGTTGATAAATAAAACTATAGCTGAAATAAATTGGACGCCTGCTAAAAATCAAATCGCTGATAATTTAACTAAGAAAGGCGCTTCCCCTGAATATCTGCTTAAATGCTTAAAATGTAGTTCGACAGATTTGGCATTCTAGTTGAGAAATTAACTTAAATTGATTTGTGTTGTTGGTTAATCAATCGTATGATTTATATCAGTAATCTTTCATATATCAAGTAGATATGTATTAATTATGTTCTTACAGATGAAAGGATGAGATTGTTAAGTATGATATTTGTGGTCTGACCCCTTGCTCATATGTACATGTGGGTTACTTCCCTTGATTGGAAGTCTTTGGTCAGCCTTCTGTGTAGGAGCTGAGGTCAGCCATCTTGTATGTATGATCCATGAACATGTGCTTTGTATTGTGAATGTTAAACTGAATAAATATCTTGAACACTGAAAATTCCCAACACTGAAAATTCACAGAAAGTTTCCCACCCTTTGCAAACCTATATAGGACTACATAATTTTGTTGGATTACTAGTATGTTTATCACTATCAGCTACAATAGTTTCCATCTACATTTGGGTCATAATGTAATTTAGCAATGAAAACAAACTATGAATAAATTAGCTAAATAAATATCATCTGATATCAACTTTGCTTAGCTAAAACAAATCTAGCACTTTTTCTTCCAGACCAACGATCTGGGAAATGACTTTGGTTGTAATATGACTACCAGATATACATGTACTTGTAGTCAGTTTCTTCCTCACTAATCAATAATAATAATGGAATCAGTGGTAACTCTGGGTTTGTCACATAAATGTGCTACAGTTTTATGATGGCTGCACAAACAGCCAAATCAAATATTCTGTTACCACGGAAAGGCTTTGAAAAGATTTCCACTGAAAAATACTTCAGAGAAGACAAGGATAATACAAGAATAAGCATCATGTTTCGATACACAATAAATAAAGAAAATTTATATTTCAGTTTTATCATATAATAACACATTTTAGATTTTTAACAAAATATTGTATTTAGGGTACAGGTACACATATGTGTAGATCCCAGTTTCCAAGCGAGTGCCCTAGCCCTTGCAATTACAGGTTTATGGGACTAAGGATAAAAATTGTCTCGCTGACATTTAAGATATGAGGACTGCTATTGTGTGCAAATTATTTCTGGACATCAACTGAGGCAAATAGTACATGTATAACTATATGGCCCAGTGTCGACAGTGTGTAGTGAAACTGTTTTGGGAAAAAAGTTTTCAAAAGAGTGTAACTAGGCACAAAATTTCATAAAATTTTGAACACCAGGCAAGACTATCCCTTTTTGTAGAAAAAATACTCAATCATCTGATTTTAAAACACATATGATTCTTTCTATGGATTGAAAGATGTAAAATTAATTCAAGCTTATTTTCAGAAAATTGTTAACTAGGTACAATATGTACATTTCATTTGTGCTTGTAAATAATAAAGAGAATAAGTGATAGATGTACTTGTTGAAATGTTGGGCTATATTTATAATAAACCAGTGATTCCAAGTTGTTTATAATGATAGCTAATTTTCGGCCAAGAAAAATCCTGATACCGTTGATTTCCATTTTATAGTCTTTGGATTGTATTAACCTATCTATGTATTCTAAAATTTATTTAAGCCAGATCAATTCATTATTAATATTATCAAAAAAACTGCATGTTTAGAAAGAGACCATTTATAAACAGACTCTCAGTACTGGCAGACTTTTGGATCTGCAGGTCTTGACAAGACGTTATATGACCTTTCAGACTTAATGACACAAATAAGATTTTTTTTTGGATCTAAGCTTATTCTGTTTATCATCTAGATGTATGATACTGCCTTGGCTCTTTAAGCGTTGAAAGCATTTGTAGATGAGAAGAAAGTTAGTGTGTAATATAAAATACTAGATAATTTACTAAATTAGGATATGTTGGGTACATATCATGTCTACCAAAATAAGCTCAATCAATGATTAAATCACCTTAGTAACAGAAATATCTCTAATGTAACCAATAATGTAGCACTTTACAAAAATAACGCTTTATGTAAGGCTGTAGTGGCCAATGAGTTTCATGTATTCAAGTCACCCAGTGTGTGATAAAAGTGTCTGCTAAAGCTAATTACGACTTCGCATCAATTCTTCCTACCTTCTAAACAATTATTCAAATTAAGGTCTCCTACTACTTGAACCCGTGAGCAGAAACCTTCATAATTTTACTCCAAATTGAGCTAAGTTACTCTTGGTGTCTTCCAATTTAATGTAAATAAATGGTATCTACATCTTGAACGTATCTTATGCTCACTGATTCAAACAGAATATTTTATTTAATTAGGAATTCAACTTTAATTTTACGGAGACTGCTATACACAAAAGTTCAATAAACTTAAGAGGTTTGATATCATGACCTACATGTATTTAGTTTCTGTTCTGCAACAAGTCAGCACTGGAATTCAAAATCATTTGAGGGAAATGACATGAATGGAATGCAAGTAAACTAAATAGCGCCTTGGTTATCATTATTTTTGATAGATACTTTTACCATGGTATCAACACTAATACAGTGTAAAAACAAATTTATCTAATTCACTTTTATATTTTAATTGTAGACTAGTCTTTCTCAACCTTTTTTGTCTCACGCCCAGTTCGATTTTTAAAAGATACTGGAAACCCTGCATGTATTTTCCTTTTTTTAAATGTCTAGGAGCCCTTAAAACACATATTGTATCGTATTACTCGAGACATTAATTTCATCAAATTACGGTAAACACAAAAAATTCATCCCATATTCATTATTAGTAAGATGTTTAGAACAAGAATAGATTTGCTCAGGGCATTCTGTAGGGCAGACAGGTCAAAGAATTGGATAATGAACTCTCACCAAATGTGAAGAAAAACATAAATATTTAATTCGATTCTCAGTTTAAACTCTTACTATCATGTTTAACACTTGAAATTGTAAGTTAATACAGACAATAATATCTGGTTGTTTCAAATATGGATACTTATCATAGACTTTAACAAATTGACTGAAAAAATTTGTACAGTAGAGATAATTGGTCATTGACATTGGGTGTACATGTGCTGTGGCTGAGGTGAACAAATGCAAACTTGAAGACATGACAAGATTTGTGATTTAACTTGCTGACTTTATGAATTTGAATTGACAAAAGCAACATATGTAAGCTGACATTTTAGTATGACAATTGACTTAAATATGTAGCTCTGCCAATCCCAAATGATTCCTCATATAATTCAATTATGTTCCGTATTTTCAATATGAGTAACAACAAATTTTACAATGGTATATTGTACTGTAGAATGTACACAGTATGGTTAAAACAATTTCTTCACCTAATTTATAATGTCTTTGTCTAAATCTCAGTACATTATAAGGTTGAGGTACAAGTGGAATGTAGAAAATTTACTAATATTAGTAATACATGTAGAGAATTAAAATTTAAAGGCATATGGCTCAATCTAGATATTTTGTATCAGTTTTTTTATACTTTCGATGGTATTGGACCGGCCGTGCAGCGATGATGATCATGTTGTATGTGGCCCCCAAGTCCTCACTGGAGTCTGGAGTTGGCTGGTATAATAGATTTCTGGGTCGGGTGTGCTGGAAATTGGAATCCTGAAATGGGGATTTCGAATTTTATTCGAAAATTTTATTGGCTTCACCCAATTTGTTGCCGGCAAATTTACTACTAATTATTAAGTCACCCGCACCCTGTTTGTTGGGATACACCAGAAACGTCTGCTAATGGTTCGTAACTCCCAAATAAGTTCAAGTTTAAGGCTTCAGCAAGTTTGATCATAGCTGGTCTCTGGCTGAATATGATAAGTGCTAGACTCTTTCCTGAGTTTCAGGAGGCTGGTGTTAAACATGTTACATGCCTTGTTATTTTCAGAGATGAAATAACAGAATTGGGATGTTGGAAATGGCCTACCATTTCCAAAATTGAATTGTGTCCCGTACGCCTTTGTATGTCTGCTTCCACTATGTCAAGGCCACCTGTTATACAGCAGTCAGTTAAACTTAAAGGGCCAGGGGCCGCTCCGACAAGGGCGCTGGTTCCCGTCCCCAATCCGCCCCTGGTTTGAGGCAATACGTAGGTACCACTTATGTCTTTAAATGTGTCTGGTTGTTTTCAAAATTGGATTAATAGAAGACATAATCGATATTTGAAACAAATTTGTATTTGACAGAGCAGTGGCATTGAATTGGTTTCGGCTTCGCAGATGTTGACAACTAATTCAGCGATGTCAGTGTAGAAAGTGCACATGCTGCAGATTAAGAAGCAAATATTACCCACAAATTATTTGTCTATAATTAATAAGTAGATTCATAGTCCATAGCCGAGTAGAGGCACAGGCCTATTTATTAGTCTTAGTTAGACCTTTGTGATTGTGATTGTCAATTCAATCTGCCCTGGCCTAACGAAATGACCTATAAAAAATTCTAATTATTTACCAACCTTCAATTCAGTTTGTAGACTGTTCTCAATTCCATAATTATAATATATTGAAATCCACAATAAAACCGCTATCTCACAACAATAATCTAAAATTGATAACACAATAAAACTAAGACTAGAGGCAACAGATTGAGAAACCGTCCTGTTTCATTCGTTCTCGTCCTGTTATTGTTATCAATGTGGAGCACGGAATGGCGTAGAGACGTTTCGTGTCTAACACGTTCAGGGGAGACTATTCATCCCAGTTTAAGAGATAATTCGCCCATATTATATTCCTAACACTAGAATGAACTGATCTGGGGTTTAACGTCCTACTGTTGTTCGCCTATACTGGGCACGTATATTGTGAATATGGGCAACTAGTCCAGCTCTAAACGTACGTCGCATCGTGTAATGAGACCTACGTTTAGAGCTGGACTAATGGGCAACCAACATAAAAAAAAATCTAAATTCTGTATAGACCGGTTTTGAAATAATTAACAATTAACATTTTGTTTTATAGTACATACACACACATACAAGTACATGGCAATGTCGACATGAATAACATAATTATAACACATAGGTTTTTTGGGAGTTCAGGTGACATGTTCGAAGTGAAACGTAAGAATCTAGCACATATGCAAATCATAACTATAATTATAAAGTTATTTGTTGAAAACAGGCCCACGTTACTTATCTATTTTTAGGGCAATAGGTTTCTGTTCATATTCGGGATATCTTAGATCCCTTTTTTGGCCACCACTTTGCCATAAGGCGTTGAAGTCTAGGTGAACAGATTCTGGAGCTTGTTCACTCCAGAATCCTAGCCGTCTGCAGGGGCGGATCTAGGAATTTTGAAGGGGGCGGAAAATAAGGGCACTAACCGCGGAGACGTGGCACATACTTTTGGGCGAGCGCTGCGAGCAAAAAAAGATTTGGGAGTGGGGTGGTCTTTTATGAAAATTCAACCCTTATTGGTGTATTTTCAGAGCATTTGTTTTGCTTCAGTGCAAATCAATTTCCATTTAGGCTTATATTATTAAACGGTGTTTCTGTTTTTTTGAGTACAACAAATTATGACAACAGGTATATATTGATAATTAAAACACGTTGTTTTATTTGACTTGTGTCATACGAATTATATTATTATTACAGTGGAATGAGAATCGGTTCAGGCAGAAGTTGAGAAAGCTCTCGTCGTCCTCCTCCTAGTTCTACTCCTGGGCAGAAGCAAATCCAGGGTCAACACAGGCAAGAAATACAATAAGAAACATTGACTTTCTTGATAGGCTAGGATTTAGAATAGATTAGGTAGAATTGACCGTAGAATAAGTCTCTTAAAAAATGATTGTAAAACCAAACGTACGCCACCATTTAGAGACTGTAGAACTGTGAAATAAATATACCTTCACAACTTCTAAATATAAATAAACCAAATACCAATACTTCTTTCTTTCAACTGATTTGGGATGATAGGGTCTACTACGATACACAAAAATAAATAATGCCGTGGCAGACATGCTTTGTGTGGGCTTTTACCATGGCTTTGCGCACAGAGAAGGACGAAGTCGAAGGGGTTTAAATACGACTGGGCGGCTTTCTTCGATTTTTTCTTTGTGCTGGATCCGCCTTTGGTCTATCGAACCGCCTTCGATCAGAGGGCGGAATAGGCTTTGTTGAACGTCAAATTTTAATTTTTGTGCTTAAAGAATTGGCTTATGTGTTCAATCACTGCACGAACTTTGCTTTTTGTGATGGGGATGCCTAACTCTTTGTACGAAGTTTCGAAAGCGCTGATGGATTGCTTGTATTCAACCTGCAATTTGGTGCCGAAACACCCCTGCTTGACTTCATTGAATGTACTGAAAGCACGAAGGACTTTCGGTCCAGCAGAACCAATGTTGGCGTCTTGCAAAAGTTGCTCCAATGTTGCAGTGTTTTCTAAGAGCTTTCCCGGAAAATAACATGCATCTTAGCAGCTCATAGTATCGAGTACTGTAGTATCTTTGGTGGCGATAGTGATAAAAACATACACTGTTACTTTACTGTGTTTGAAATGGGCATTGTAACATTGCCACTACCAGGAAGAAGTTATAGAGCCTCATTTTCGAAAATTGGTTCGGACAACCGACTCCATGTCCAGATACTGGTTACCGCGTAGCGATCAAGGTTTCTGTCAGTGGCCCATTTCATAATTTGTCTTTCTTTATGTTTGTTGTCTTATGTTTAGTAAACCAAAATCGAACAATAAATAATTAATGTTATTTGTTAACTATTTCAAAAGCGGTCTATACAGGATTTTGATCTTTTTTTTTTGTTGGTTGCCAATGTGGTCTAGTTTCCGAAAAACAGGATTGATGGAGGGTGGAAAAATGGGGATTTTGCAGAGGGAGGGTTTGGTCGCCAATAATTCGCTTGCGCGTAGGGGTCTTTAGCAGTGGGAGGAAACCGGAGTGCCCAGAGGAAACCCACGAGGTTGAGAAGGCGCCCCTTTCTCTAAATTTCATTCAATCTCTAACCGTTACTCTATATTTTCCATAATATTCAAATTAAAAACACGAATTAGAATTCAATATTGGCCCATATTAATCAATATTTATGGTGTTATCTTTTGTAAAATAAATAAAATATAGAGAAATGAAATGAAATTAAATGGGGTTTAAGGTCCTACTCTTCTGCACCTAGCCTGCATGGGCTACTGAAGACGGGCATACGCTATATACAGTGTGCTATGACTACTATGAGGGGAATTTTTGCCCGGGCAGAGTCGCTACGGCCTACTCTTATATCTAACTGTCAAGGGATCTTTTACGTGCACGCCAATGTGTACACGGGACCTCGGTGTTTCATCCTATTTAAACGACTGGGCAGCTGTCCTTATCAGGTCCTTCGTTTTGCATCATTGACAAGAGGAAACCACGCCGGAAAATCGAGGTGAACTTTCTCGGCCAATGCAGGGATTGAACACCCGACCTCCACGCGAGCGAGCCAGCGCATGCCCACTTAACACGTGATCCTCAAAGTATATAGATGATGCTATCTATAAGTAACATAAAATAAAGCACGGTGTTGGCCTAGCTTTTCGATAAATTAATTAATGAAAAAAAAAGGTTATTAATATCATGATTCGTTAATTTCATGCTCTTCTTAAAGCGACCTTAAAGTAAATTATCTCGTACTTATACTCGGAAACTTTTTAATACTATTGACCGATTCTCCGTATCTTGTTAATAGTTATCTTTTTTTTCACTTGTTAATGACCCATGGTCTTCCGTAAAATTCTTTATTTCTTCCGCATATGAGAGAGAGAAAGAAGTGGGGTTTAACGTCCACTCGACACATACTACGTCATTTTAATTTTATTCCAATAATTCGAGGGGTCTTTAACAGTGGTAGGAAACCGGGGGACCCGGAGAAAACCCACGAGGTTGGACAAGCGACGCCACTCCTTGCAACGTACAACCGGGGATTCGAAACCATGTCGCATCTGACATGATATTTGAAAATGGGAATACCGAACAACTAATATAACGATTATTATTTTACAAGCATAGATCTCGTTCGGTGCTTGACAACAGTTGAATATTTTCCATCATTATATCCTCTATATGTTTCCATCCGAACGATCTCAACTCTATGTCTATATACCGCGATGTAATATTCAAATTTTTCTGGGCAGCCCCCGGCAACCGATCCCTTAATCCGCGCCTAAGAGACCTCCGTGTTAGCTAGCCAACACCTTACTCACTGAGGCAGCGTGAGTCGGGTAACGCAATGTGTGACGCCAGGGAGGCAACTTCACTTTTCATTTCTCACGATGGCTACGTCAGACTGACTTCGTATGACAAGGTACAAACAGGAAGAATCGGAGTAGAATGTCATATCTTTCTCCCATAAGAAAAACAACCATAGTAGCCTATTAGTGTATAAGATTGCGTTAATGGTGATCGTCATTTCAAATTATTTCTTCCGGTTTAACCGTGTTCAAAAAATAAGCCCTGTTTTGGCGTAAATGGGTGCATAAATCAGAAAATGCACCGATTCTGCCCGAACCAGTTTGTGTCACTACGTCGTCCGCCGTAAACAATGCACGTGGAAAAAACCGGTCGCAAATAATGTGGTCAAACGTAAACAACTACTATGTTCTCTAGAGCACGTGAACTTAAAAGGTGATAGGGCCTACAGATCTTTATTTATTTTTTAAATTTTTTACTGAGGTGGGAGAGGGGGGACTGGAAAAAGACAAAAATGATTCTAAAAGAACACGTTAAATATTAGTGTTTGTAAAGTGCTTTATAATCAATTTTGGAGGAAGAAAATTGTAATTTCTTATCATTTATGTTCTGTGAAACCAGTGAAACACATATGAACAGTTCAAATAGCCGAGGCCAGTGCCGGACTGGGCCCACTTGCCCACTTGCCAATGGCTAGTGGGCCCAAGCCGTAAAACAAATATGGGCCTATGCCTCAAAGAAAAAAAGTAAAAAAAAGAAAAAGAAAAGGTAGTAAAAGAGGGGAGGAGAGGAAAGAAAAGCAGAAAGATAGATTTCGTATTCGAGGATGTGTGATTAAAGTGCTCGCAGGTCACCATATATCTCCATCCGCTGCTCTGGCCTGGGGTGCTTGGAAAATGGGTTTTCGGCTGTCTATTTTTCAAAATTTTCTGAGGGGAGGACCCCCAAGACCCCCCTCGAGGGCTCTCGGGCCTTCGGCGCTCGAAGGCGGGCTTCGCCCGCCATTTTCTAGTGGGCCTTGTCACAGGTATGGCAAGTGGGCCTTCGGCCCACCAGTCCGGCACTGGCCGAGGCTAGAAACCAAATAGAACTAGTGGTAGACCAATCTGTTTCATAGAGGAATACGAAAGTGTTCTTATGTAGCGGCCTATCGAATATTCACTGCTGATCAGTGTGGTGGTATTTATAGGCGTGTTTCACTAGATTTTATTTAACAAAATTTGAGAGATGTTCAAAACACCAACTTAAGATTGGATTATGTCTAAGAGTATTACTGTTTATAGACGTATATTGTGAAGACTTAATTTCAAATGTGTTGAAAACGAGTAAAATTTCAATCAGATCTTATTTCGTTTTTTTTATAGTTCAAAAGTTCGTTCTATTTGTCTTTACTACCTGGCCACAGATCACTTATTATTTCCCCATTGACAATTCTCGTCTCTAACTTTACCCAAAATTATCGTTGGGTAGAACGCTTACTGCCACCAATTTAGCAGCATGTTGCAAACTTTTGCCCAAAAGCATGTATGAGGTTCACTGTAGACAAACTTGAGACACACAAGCTGGAAGTAGAGACACAAAAACATGCAATTTTCGGTATAAATTCTAGCCTATAGAGCGCCCATGGACGGACGGACGGACGGACGGATGGATTGGGCGAATACAATATACGTGTACGTGTAATTTCACGTGATTATGTGGAATTTGGAATTTCGCATTTGGAATTTTGAATGGGTGTTTTTCCGACCCGGGCATCAATGGGCAAATAATTGTTCGCCTGAGACCGTCTGGGGGTAGACCACCATTAAATTTCACCATCTCGGTACCCAGTTCGTCTATTTATAGCAATATTTATAGTCCGTCTCTTTTCCCCCCTTTTGTATGCCCATTTTTGTTGATTTTTTTTTCATTAGAATGGACGAAAGGGTTTGAATTAATATTTTCTGCAAGTTTCTGGTAAATATTCATGATTTTGAGGCGGAATGATAACGGAGTTATTAGGTTGGCAGCAAGCCTACATATTTTGGGTAATATGCTTATTCAAGTTTGTGTATCTCAAAATTTTGGCGTTAAACGTTTTATACAAATTTTAGTGCAAAGACATGGCCATTTGTCTATAGTGAAAATCATTCAGCCCAACGAACATTTGGTGAAAAGTTGGGAGTGGGAAAGGGGCCAGGTGGGTTATGGTGGTCTGCTTCCGTCTCTATTGGCGAGTAATGTCCCTTTACCTACTGATACATTTTACAGCATTGACAATAATTGTTTGATACGTTACTTTAGAATGATGAATACGCCAGGCATTCGATTCTTTCTTTGGGACTAGTCTCAAAGGAGACACTTGCAAGTAGGGGGTTAGAAGTATGTAATATGATCTAACCGCACTGCTTTTATCTAACTCTTTCTGAAGAGTTTCGAATCCCCGGTTGAACATGACAAGGTGAAGGAGTAGGGTCGCCTGTCCAACCTCGTGGGTTTTCTCCAGGTCCTCTGGTTTCCTTCCACTGTAAAAGATCCCTACGCGCAATCGAATTTTTGAAATAAAATTAAACCATAATCATGTTAGTCCCGATATGACCTAGTTTGTGTCGAGTGGACGTTAAACTTCATTACTCTCTCCCTCCCTCTCCTCCTCTTTCTCTCTCTATCTCTCTGAAGTCCTACAACAAGTGATTGGAATTTTAAACTCATTAGAAAACGCGTCAACTGAAAACTGATGACACACTAATTATTCTGTTAATCTGCATGAATTAATTGGTGTAACAATTCTTTTATTTAACAATTGATTAGTAGCATATTTCTCTGAATCAATTATAGTTTGGAAACAAAATGTAAGATTATTTCCTAAAGGCGTATTTAGTTGGCAGTGCAGTAGGTGTCTTGCTTATAATGGAATTTGTTCCTTTCGATGGCAAATAGTATGTGTTTGTCTTTAGCTACGATTGCGAGCCTTCAGTTTGACGTGGCAAACTAATTTATTTTATTAATGCATGTAACATCCTAGAAATAAAATAATTTTATACGGTTATGACTTGTTAAACTTTCTGGGGACAAAAAACGACACAACTATCACCCAGGGCCATATTTAGCGGGGGTGCCTTGAACCCCTAGAAAATAAGGCGCCCTGAGAAAGGAGCCCCCTCAAATTATTTGACAGCCTTTCAATTATAAATGCTAAGAGTGAACCTCGCAATTTGATTGGTCAATTAGACACCATCTATTGGACAATAACACCCCTCTGTTTTAGTATTTTATTTTAAAATCGTAAATAGCATGTTACAATTTAGTTCCTTTAGGAACTGTCTCTGAGCGAACGATGTCTCGCTACACAGTTCCTCACGGACCTGATTATCAACTAGTATGAAAATAAAGCTTTACCCCATCTAGGTTCTAAGGCTATTTTAGATCCTTACCGTCTATTTTGCACCGTGAAACTTTTTTGATCACCAAAAGAAATCATTTCCTGACACAACCGAGACAAATTTATAATAATCCAACACTATTTTCGTGTAGAATTCGATGTTAGAAAAAGACCGGTCTGCGCTGACGTCAGTAAACAAACATGGCGGCCAGATTTGAACGATATTGTTTATCTTTTTCTAACGTCGAATTCTACGTGAAAATAGTGTTGAATTATTATAAATTTGTGTCGGTTGTGTCAGGAAATGTTTTCTTTTGGCGATCAAAGAAGAATCACGGTGCAAAGTAGACGGTAAGGATCTAAAATAGCCTTAGAGCCGAGATGGAGAAAAGCCCTATTTTCATACTAGTTGATAATAAGGCCCGTGAGGAACTGTGTAGCGAGACATCGTTCGCTCAGAGACAAGGAACTAGTTACAATTAGGACATAAACTCTCCATGTTTTGCATTTAGGGGCGCCCATACGCCAATGGGTACCTGATCCAAACACTCTTATATCACTATCGTACGTAACTGACGTGACGAAATTTATGGTAGCTGGCCTTTTTTTCGGAGGTATCCAGTGAATGGATATTTTGCTAAGCAATCCCAGCCAGAATTTGGCTATTTTTAATAATTGCGTTAAAGTTTAAATTTTTTGTTTCGAACTGAAATAAATTAACTATTAGTCGAGTCCCCCACTAAAAACATTAGCAGAATTCATTGTGTATATGTGAAATAGACCCGACCGAAGCACAAAATAGTGCCAATAGTGCGGCCCCGCGTGTGTCAGATGTCCGTTTAAACTTGCTAATTCTGTTAAAATCCCATTTTATTCCGTGGATTATTATTCAATCTCGAGTTGTCTCCGTGTATTTGCACAGACAACCCTGATACGACGCAGATTTTCTGTTCGTCGAAGTCATTGTACTTTCGTTTGTTTACGAACTGATTTCGGAGCGTTGTCCTCGCGACCTGTGACGTTTACATAACGTCATGTGGATATCAATATCATGGCTGTTCACTATGTCAGAGTCACTTCTCTGAGGTAGGGTGAGTCTGAGTTCAGATTGATATCACTATGTGGACGCCATGGGGCGCCACAATAGGCGCGGATCTAAAAAAAAAAAACCTGCGATGATTTGTATCCATTTTAGGTAGGAGTATCTGCTTAAATAATAATAATAAAATAAAACAACTGACAAAACATTTGATTGAACTCTTGATATTATGAATTAATAGGATCACACTGAATCACTTTCATTGATGCAAAGCATTAATTATGATATCACACACGTCTATATCACACTTTGAATGTCCATCCCATCCACCATTAGTTTACAATCGTTTTTCATGTAGATGAGAGTGTGGGTGTGTGTGTCTGTGGAAGGGTATTACCTCCACCAATTCCATACAAATATGTAGAAACCTTACTATCCGACACATTCGGGGCCAGGATCATGCGATTTTCCTCAGCATTCTTTGCAGTAGAAATAATTATTATTATTATCACAGAATATTTATAGTGCACCCTTTCATATAACATGCTCAGGGGCACTTTAAAAAGTGACAATGTAATCATAAATAAACAACAAGATTATGATCAGGTTAACGATTGTATACAGAGACAGTTTAAAGCCTGATTAAAAAAATGTGTTTTAAGTTGTTTGCTTACTGCCCGCTTTCCACGACACCGATGACTACCCCGCAGAATCCTTTTGTATTTTTGTTTATGTATATGTGTGTATATTCTAAATATATTTCATATCTTCGGGAAGCGAAATATATTTCATATCTTCGGGAAGAGATATATATGCATCTCCGTGCTTGTTTTCGTATCCTATATACTGTAATTCAGCTATAACAATTGTAAACTTTAATTTTCTTCATATAACATCAATCATGGAAAAGATTTCTTTGTTAAAAAACAATCATATCTGGAATCTGTTGAAACACATTTATCGCAGTGACATGTACAATTGGTGTACACCAAGATTATCCTCAAGGACTCTTACATTGTTCATATTTCATCTTGGTTCAAGTTTAAAAGGTGTATCACAGTCTGGATATACTAAAATTTTATATTCCTGACTATAGTCACCTCCCTGCCAATCTAGTTTGAACCTTTGAATAAGTTTACTGATCAAAACGTAAAGGTCTTGTTCAGCAAACCGGCGACCCGCACACATGCGTGGCCCTCTTCCAAAAGGCATCACGACGTAAGGATCAACAACTGAGACATCTGCTCCCCTTAGCCACCTCTCTGGAATGAAAGATTCTGGGTCCTTGAAATAACTGCTATTCCTAAATAAATTAAAGTTGTTCATTTCAATGACGGTTCCTGCAGGAATATGAAAACCATTAAGTACTATATCTTTGTTATTTACTCGTACAACCTCAAGAGCAATTGGGAACAGGCGAAGTGCTTCTTTAACACAAGCTTTCAAATAAGTTAAATTAGCAATATCTTCAACAGTTATTTCTTGTTTTTTTCCTATAACACTGTTGACTTCTTCAAATAAAGACTGTTGCACCTGCGGTGATGATGCCAAACAATAAAGTGTTGAAACAAAAGCAGGCACTGTTGTCCTTAAACCATCTCCAAATAGTGAGAGTACTATAGTGCCAATGTCCTTTCTGCTTATGTTTTTCGATTGCATTAATGCTAAAATAAACTTGTATTTCACCTGAGCTTGTGCTATAGTTTCATCATTTCCTTTTGTAATTTGTGTGTCAATACTTTGCAATGCCTCATCTAGATATGAGTCTGCAACACCAGTAAAAGTTTCTTCAGCTTCAAAGAGTTTTTTGTAAGTAGATGTTTTATAATATTTATATAAGGGTAAAGCAAATTTTAAATCTGTTGAAAGAGAGAATTGAACCTCATTCATTTTAATCATTCTCAATGCTTCTTGTTCGCTTTCTGTTCCTTGATGTAAGTATCCAAGTCGTCTGCCGAAGCAATTGTAGCCAGATGTTTCTAGAGACCATTTTGAAGATTCCTGTAGAAAATTGTTCACATTTTGTAGTCGAGCCAAGTTCTCCACAAAGTCATTTGCTACTTCATTTGTTTGGGGTAAATATGCCGAAACTTCTCCTGGTTTCATCATGTGTTTCTGAACGGCTGAACGAAGTCTATACCACTCTTCTCCATTGGTGTTACCCAGACCTGGTGACATTTTCTCTTCTGTACGAAATTTCTTACTTGTTTCTAACAGGGGAAGAATTGTAGGAACCTTTCCTTCGTCCTTATACACGATTTGAAACATCGAAGGATGGCAAATATGGACGGTGGTTCTGCCAGCTATTGTCTGTTTAAAAATGGGCCCATACCTATCAAAATATTGTTTTAGAACATATTGGTATTTGTATTTATTAAGAGATCCAACGATGTACTTGTGTAAGTTACCAATGTATGGCAGGCCCCTTGGACTTGGAATTTCATGAAACGATTTTGTAGATCTAATTTCTTCTTCATCGTTGATAGATCTTGTGCTTGTAACATTTCCCCGTCTTTGATGACCAAAACCTAAAAAGAAAAAAAAAACAACAAAAAAACAATTAAATACTGTCTTAAAGTCAAATGCCATCTAAGATAAACTGCTTTTAAAGGGTGTATTGCTCTATTTTTATACGCCCACATTTTCATGTGGACGTATTATGTCGTCGCCCCTGTCCGTCCGTCCGGACGTCCGTCCGTCCGTCCACAATTGTTTGTGGACTCTCTACAGGTCACAATTCTTGTCCGATTTTGACGAAACTTAAAATATAGGTTTATCCCCAAAAGATCTCGGCTGCTTTCGATATTGGCATGTATCGGATCAAAACTTCATGGATTATGGCCCCTGATTGTACGAAAAATCACGTTTTTAGCTTGTGGACCCTATAGAGGTCACAATTTTGAACCGATTTGGATGAAACTTTACATGCAAGTTTATAACCCAAAGATCTTGGTTCCTTTCGATATTTTCACCTATCGGAACGTAAATTCCTGAATTATGGCCCCTGATTGTCCGAAAATTCACCTATTTTAGCTCGTGGTACCTCTGGAGGTTACAATTATTATCCGATTTGAAAAACCGTTCGATTATATCACCGTTACACCCTAAGGAAGGTTGAGTTCAAATTTCGGAAAAATCGGACCAAAATTACCATACAAAATGGCCGCTGTTCGTACGCAAATACTGTTAAAAAATGGTATATCAAGGTTGTGGACCCTGTAGAGATCACAATTTTAATTAGATTTTGACGAAACTTGTAATGCATGGTTATAATCCAAAGATCTTGGTTCCTTTCGATATTTGCGCATATCGGATTGTAACTTCCTGAATTATGGCCCCTGATTATACGCAAAATCGTCTTGGTTTAGCCCGTGGTCCCCTTGGAGGTTACAAGAATTATCCGATTTAAAAAATCGTTTGATTATATCACCGTTACACCCTAAGTAAGGTTGAGTTTGAATTTCAGAAAAATGGGACCAAAATTGCCATACAAAATGGCCGCCATTCGTACGCAAATACTGTTAAAAAATGGTATATCAAGGTTGTGGATCCCGTAGAGGTCAAAATTTTAATTCGATTTTGATGAAACTTAAAATGCATGGTTATAACCCGAATATCTTGGTTCCTTTCAATATTTGCGCATATCGGATCGTAACTTCCTGAATTATGGCCCCTGATTATACGCAAAATCGTCTTGGTTTAGCTTGTGGTCCCTCTGGAGGTTACATTAATTAACCGATTTAAAAAAATCATTTGATTATATCACCGTTACACCCTAAGAAGGTTGAGTTCAAAATTACCATACAAAATGGCCACCGTTCGTACGTGAATACTGTTAAAAAATGGTATATCAAGGTTGTGGATACTGTAGAGGTCAAAATTTTAATTCAATTTTGATGAAACTTGAAATGCACGGTTATAACCCAAAGATCTTGGTTCCTTTCGATATTTGCGCATATCGGATCGTAACTTCCTGAATTACGGCCCCTGATTATACGCAAAATCGTCTTTGTTTAGCTTGGTTCCCTCTGGAGGTAACAATTATTATCTGATTTAAAAAATCGTTTGATTATATCACCGTTACACCCTAAGGAATGTTGATTTCGAATTTCGGGAAAATTCGGAACAAAATTGCCATACAAAATGGCTGCCGTTTGTACGCGAATACTGTTCCTTTCGTTATTTTCACATATCAGATCATAACTTCCTGAATTATGGCCCCTGATTGTCCGAAAAATCGCCTATGGTCCCTCTGGGGGTCATGATTATTTTCCGATTTAAAAAACCTGACTCTATCACCGTTACACCATACGGAAGGTTGAGTTTGAATTTCAGGGAAACCGGACCATAATTGCCAGACAAAATGGCCACCGTTTGTACGCTAATAGTGTTAAAATATGGTATATCAAGGTTGTGGACCCAGTATAGGTCACAATTTTAATTCGATTTTGATGAAACTTGAAATGCATGTTTATAACCTAAAGATCTTGATTCTTTTCTATATTTTCGCATATCAAATTGTAATTTAATGAATTATAGCCTTTGATTGTAGGAAAAATCACTTTCGATTTTGCTTGTTCTCTAACCATCTCTCGAAAATGTGGGCGTATCCTGCCTGGCAGTGCCAGCTTACTATCTTTTGGAAACGTATAATGTACAAAGATAGGTTGCCAGGCAACGAAACATACGCCCACAGCAGCTAAGTCGTCCGGGAAGTCAACAAGAGTTGTCGCATATTTTACTTTTTCGGTAATGAAACATTTATAATACACTAAAATCTGATTAAAAGTAACAACTCATTATGTAATTATCAGAAAATCATTCGAGTTTGTTTGGCTTTGATAAAGTTCTCCTCAATGCTGTTCAAGTTATCAAAATTCATTGAAACTCAATATACTTGTTCGTCTCATGACCTTCACCACTGTGTATAAATTTAAAGTCAATCGGATATTAACTTTAGCCTCTGGAGCGTCCACAATTTTGTTTAAAGTGATCAAGGGCCATAGCCCTTTCAGTAATTATCGGAAACACTGAAAATCACTAGGCTTCTTCGTCTCATGTTTTAAACACTGTGAATAAATTTAAAGTCAATCGGATATTAACTTTAGCCTCTAGTGCATCCGCAAGATTTTTTGAAGTGTTCAAGGGCCATAACTCTGACAGTAATTATCGGAAATCGCTGAAAATCAATAGGCTTTTTCGTCCCATGAACTTTAACACTGTGTATAAATTTAAAGCCAATCTGATATTTACTTTGGCCTCTAGAGCAGCCACAAGAATTTTTTGGGTGATTAAGGGCCTAAACTCTTGACAGTAATTATCAGACATCGCTGAAAATCGATAGGCTTCTTCGTTTCATGACCTTAAACACTGTGTATAAATTTAAAGTAAATTGGATATTAACTTTAGTCTCTAGAGCGTTCACAAAATTTTTTAAAGTGATCAAGGGCCACAACTCTAGCAGTAATTATCGGAAATTGTTGAAAATCAATAGGATTCTTCGTCTCTGGGCTTTAAACAGTGTGTATAAATGTAAAGTCAATCGGATATGAACTTTAGCCTCTAGATTGTTCACAAACAATTGTGGACGGACCGACGGACGGACAGACGGACGGGGCGACGACAATATACGACTACATTCCCGTATGGCCATTTAAAAATGGTTCAAAAACCCATAATATTGTAATATGACTGTATATAAAGTGATATATATTCAATTTTTGTTATATTATGTTCGGAGAATTACTAAGTGCATTCTACACGTTATTTAAATTGTTATTTTGTCGGTTGTGAATCAGCCTTTACTATACTATTCAAAAAAAGTAGGGGATATTTGATTTTTAAGTGTTATTAAAGTCTGATAAACATATCAACTGATAAACATTTTCAATTTTAATTTGTGTTTGTGATTTTTAATAATTTCTGAATTTTACCGACAAAGAAATCAATTTGTTGTTTTCTGAATGTATCAAAAAGAAATATTGAAATAAAAATGTTCAGAAAAAATATAATGAATTATCAACATTATTACACCAGAGGGCGTTAGCGTGTGTGTACAACTTTGATACAGACTATAAATTAGAAATCAAAAGAAGGCTTTTCCACGGGTGGAAGTTGGCCCCTATTGTTTACAGTAACAAATTAGTTGCATGAAGCAGAAATTAAGCTCGAGATATAATAACAATACAAATAACTTCTATACATGTATAATCTTAACAGCAAGACAAATTAGGACAAAGGCTTTTCTTGCATATTCGCAGTAATTGGTTTACCTTTTCATATGTTTACAACATAGACTAACACAATACTTTTGATTTCTAATCTATAGTCATTTCAAGATTTTAACTTCAAGACTTTTTGAAACTAAGAAAATATTTTCATAAGAGTTCAAATTCCAGATTTTTTTTTAGATACTTTCACAAACCAATGAATTGATTTCTTTGCCATTAAAATTAAGAAATTATTTTTTAATTTTAATATTTAATGGTATTGGTGTATAAAAGTTAGGCCTACAGATAAAATGCCGAAAATAAAACAAAGTCATTTTCTTGTTTAAAATGTTCAATTTGGGGAATGTAGAAACAAGAATCATGAATATTGTCCCATTTGGTCTTCCATAGAATGCGGGTGAGCGATTTAGCTTGCCTTGGTTATTCTGATTTCTGCGTACCGTAGTCGTGATGTCGACTTTTCGTTCAGAATTGCCAGCATAAGCCGAATGACACTGTAGTTCCCTTAAGCTCAAAAATCACCCGTCATAGTATATAATTCAGTAGAAGTCCTGACCTGTGATGGGTCGATGTCTTGTTAGCAGTTTAAGCATAATTATTTTTTCTCTCAGGCTAATGGCGGTGAGCTGAAGTCAGCGGACGTTTTATAACCTTGACCCTCATCGTCGAAAGCGGAGTTTAACCATAGGCCTACGGTCCATGGTTAAAACCATGTTTAAACACACAGCCTGCCGTTGAAGTGATCGAGCGGAATGAAAACATGCGTCATTTATTGGTTAACCCAAAACATTAAAATTTATTGGTTGTGTGGAGTGGATAAAGTTTTTTTTTTGTTTTTTAACCCCGAGAATAATATAATACTTTATTATTCCAGAGAAATTTGTTTTACGCACAATATAAATAATAAGGTTAATTAAAAATATTATCTTAAACAGAGTATCCTATAATACAACATATTGTAGAATATTACATTTATTTCAATAAAAGACAACTGTGTGATTCCCGCGCAACTATAATATTATGAAAGTGAAATCTTCGATACCAATGCCTGTCCTAAAATGGTTAAATTCCACCAATCTATGCGATGCCAACACCCTATATATAACAAGACAGTCGCTATCTTTATTTGCCGTGAACCAAATTGATGGGCAAGTTTTTAATCCCACTGAAACCAAGCCGGGAGATTATCTTGCGTTCGTGTTTTGATTTTGTTGTCTTAAAATCCTGAGTAATCCAGGCGCGGATCCAGGGGAGCCGTGCCCGCCCCCCCCCCCCCTCAGCCCCAGCGAGACTGGTGTGTCTGCTTTTTAATTGATGATATAAACATGATTTTCGCATTGTCTATGCCCAGGCAATGCATCAAGGCTCTGGGGATTACACCAAACCACTAATGTGTGCGGCACTCTAATGATTAAAATGTCATGGATATCGGTTCCAATGAAAAAAAAACAAGACAAAGCTTTATTATATAGCAATAATCTAAATCAATTATTAAATGTAACTTATGAAAAAAACAAAAATAACACCCGAAACTTATTATTTCATGTAAATTTTTGATCTATCGACTTTGAGATGTTGTTCGCAATAATTCTGTGTATATATAGGCCTATTATATAATTTTTCTGCGTAACAATGATTTGCATGTCAGGTCAAGAGTTCATGAGGATGCAGAAATAATAATATGCCCGAACAAATTCCATCGCGGCCTTGAAGCAGGGTGCCTGTGATCAGAGGCGTAGACGTGTCTCAAGGAAATAATATATAGCAGCGCACGTGTCTAGTAAAACAGAAATGACAAAAAGGGGAGGGGTAGAAGGGGAGACTAGTAGAAGGGCTTTTCGGGTAGGCCTACGGAGTTAAGTCTATGCTGAGGACGTATGTTGTAGCACGAAAGACGAATAAGCAATCCATGCCATGTATTGGGTGAGTCAAGAAAATAAATAGCAGCGGGCGTTCGGTAAAACAGAACTAACGAGGGGCACGGGGTTCTGCCTCCCTGGGACGGATTCCAAATTATGCCGAGAACTGTCAAAAATATTAATGTGGGGCCGCATTATAATAGGTATAACACTCGTTCATTCTGCTACAGGAATTGGATGGCACAAAACAATGAAATAGCAGCGGGCGTTTGGTAAACCACGTTCACCAAAAAAAGTACCGGGGGGGGGGGGGCTTTTCGGGGAGGTATTTTAGAATATATGTCGGGCATTATAAAGAAGAATCTTTGTTGCAACATAAAAGAGGGATAAACATTCTATTGTCTTCGCCATGATAACCAATAAACGGATTTCCTCGGTTATGAACAAAATAGTTAACTTTGGTTATTATAATCTTACCTGTGTGTTTGTAATGAACTCCCGTTAAATAAAATCCATTGCACAACTAATTATCACAACTATGAACACAAGTTCTCTCTTGAAAAATTTGAAAATTTACTAGTAATTTCGACGGAGTCGAATGTCAACAATATCCCCGTGTTTATTGGACGAATCCAATATACCTATTGCGGGGGTGGCTAAGCATTGATAGATAATTTGGCAAACACGTGATGTAATCAAAACAAAGCGCGAGTATTTAGAGCTTTTGAGTTTAGGCGACGAAAATATCAATTGAAGGCAATACCGTTATTCCCGACCTCTGTTCTGAGGCTATTTTGGAATCCTTATCTACTATTTTTTACCTTTATTCTTATTTATTCGTCTAAGAAATCATTTCTTGCCACAGCCGACACACATTTTTAATGATTCAACACTATTTTCAAGTAGAATTCTGCGATTAAAAACATACACAAAATATGTTTAATCTGAAAGCCATTACGAGACCTGAACATGCGCAAACCGCATGTTTTATTCATCGCTAAATTCTACTTGAAAATTGTGTTATTAATTAAATAATTGTCAAATATATTGATAAATGGTTCCTTTTGGTGGGACATAAGGAATCACGTTGAAAAATAGAAGGTTGGTGTTCTAAAACAGCCTGAGAAGAGAGGTGGGTAAGAACGGTATTTTACCGTATTTTCATATTGCAGCCTGTATATGGCACGACAGGAAATGTCAGTGAACATCGTCCGCTCAGAGACAGTTCTTAGCGGAAATACTCCAGTAACATCTTTAAGCGTGTTGCGGAACCCTCAAAGTGCCTATTGGGTGGGTTTGAAATGCTAATAAGCCCGTAAGAAACGGAACATTAATTCCCGAATTGACAGAAATGTAATAAGGCCCGTAAAATGAATGTAGTTATTTTTTGTGCGGCATTCGTGTTCAAAAGAAAATTATCTCAACGAGTCTCTAATCAAATAATTTAAATAAAATATTTCAAAAGGTAAAGCTATAAAATTTGAAGAGTGTTTACTAGAATTTACATCCCACTTATACCTCGTTGCCAGTGGCAACCTTTGATAAAAGTGGCCTGTTTATTTCCAATACAGGCTTAAAAGTATCCGTGTATCAGAAATGAACAGTACACTTTTTAAAAAGAGTACTGTTCATTCCCGACAAACGAACACTTCTACACCGTTTAAGATACCATTCAAGCAATAAGTAGCGGACGTTTAGTCCGGCCCAGATCGCAATGATAACGATAGCTCTATTCAAAGCAGCCTGAGAATCACACCAAACAAGTAGTCAAAATCACTGTAACAACACAAACCGGGTGGAACAAACTGGCAGTTCAAAAATATATACAATATTATTAAATTAAAATAAAAACATATTACAAAAATCAATTATTATACATATCAATTGGCATCTATTCCACAATTTGGTTTGATTTATATTAATATGCAAAACATATAAATTAGAATACTAAATAATTATATCAATTGTGAGGATAGAAGGCGCAGTTCTCTTGCTGGACCCTTCACAGGCATTCAAAATAAGCAGGATGAAAAAGAAACGCCTAGAAAGACATACACTTTATTACAAATAATTCGCGGATGCATACTTTCACCAGGAATGACCCACGTTTCGCATTTCCTTTACACTACATTTAATAATAATATTATTAATATCGCAGTCCTCTTCGCCATACACAAGTTGTTTTGACGATGTGGTCTAAACAAACACGTGATAGTTTTACTCCCAGCGGTATACCAATACGCACGTGTAAATACTATTTAGGTCACCTCTCCACTGCGCAATCATTCTACCATGAAATGTAACGTGAGGCTCAAAAAGGGATAAATGAAAGAGCATTTGACACGTTTCGGTTGGAACGACTCGATAATAAATACTATTTTCACATTTTCCTTCACAATACTCGATAGAAATGTGATGTAAGTCAGTTATTAGCACCTTTCCTCGGTGTATCGGTGAATATCAGGACAGTTTTGGTCGGGGACCGCCTCGGCTTCGCCTCGGCTGAACCCCCGACCAAAACTGTCCTGATATTCACCGATACACCGAGGAAAGGGTGCTAATAACTACTACATAAAATACGGTAATGTGTGCGAACGCTCAAACTCAATGCTAATTGTCGTAGGTATCCAGACCACTCGGACCAAAGACTACTCGGACTAAGACCAGGCGGACCAAAAAAAAGACCAGTTGGACCAATTAAATTATATTATTAGGCTAGAAGATATGCTATTTATTTATTATTAAATCACAATTCAAAGAAGCAAATAATTCTTATACGGAATTCTTATATTGTCGTTTAGTTCAATTATCTTGTGTACGGAAAATAAATCAACGATAATAGTGCCGAAAACAATATCAATCTAATTTTTCTTATTTACTCTTGCAATGAGACTCGGTATGTCCGGACTTTTGACAGTTTCTACATAATACTGTTCTTATCTGATAGCCTAATTTTTACTTTTTCCACATTCGCGGTATCCCCAGTGGTTTCATTCCATTCTACCCCACTAACCCCTGAGTTAATATATGGGGGTGTGGTGACACGTTTTCAAGTTATCCGTCCTTAATGCGTTAATATTAACAGCACATAATCAATCTCCCAAACAGAGTTGTCTTCCTTTGCAGTCCACACTATGCTGGATAGCGAGACTTGCGTGGAGAATGGCACATAATAATACGAAGACCCCCTTTTAAATGCCCCTTTTTAAACGTGACTTATGTGGAACTCGGTATCCCCCCAAAAACACTTCATTATTGGTTCGAGTTATAGTCATATTAAAACAAACACAATTATCAATTTATTAAAATGGCACTTTATTATTTGTTCGAGTAATCATATTAAAACAAACGCAATCATAAATTTATTAAAACAACACTTTATTATTGGTCCGAGTCGTATTTCTGTTGGGTCCGAGTAGTCTTCTTGTTTAGGCCGAATGGTCTATCAGTGAGTCCGACTGGCCTTGAACCGATTGGTGTTGGTCTGAGTGGTCCTGTCATCCCTCATCCCAAATGGTATTTCCCACGTAAACATCTGCCATATTGGAAAATTTCTCTGGGAAGTTTGTGATATTTCAATTTTTCAAGAGAGTACGTGTTTTCATGGTTGTGATAATTAGTTGTGCAATGGATTTTATTTAACGGGAGTTCATTACAAACACACAGGTAAGATTATAATAACCAAAATTAACTATAGTTTGCTCATAATCGAAGAAATCCGTTTATTAGTTATCATGGCGAAGACAATAATCTTTCATTCCATGCCAAGTATTGAGTTGCTCAAGAAAATTAAGTACATGTATGGTAAAACAGAATTGACATGTCACGGGGTTCGTTATTAATAACACGCCAAAGACATGTAAGGTTCTTTTTATTCAGGTCAGGCCCGTAGCCAGGGGGTGGCACGGGGGGCAACTGCCCTCCCAAAACTGAGTCTTGCCCCCCCAATATCAGAAGAAAATTGGCCTTTACCGCAAAATTCATGCAGATGCCCATGCTTGTTGGCCCTCCCGAAAACATCTTTCCCCCCCCCCCCCCAAAAACAACTTCCTGGCTACGGGCCTGATTCAGGTTACTCAATCATATAAACACAAATGAGCTGCAAAACAATTAACACCAAATGCAGATACACATTACAATATTACGGAAAATACATAACACAAATGCACCGCTTTAAATAATAGCCGTTCATACTGTACTGTATACTATACGAATATAAATCGAACACGTCATATTTAAACTAATCAACAACTGTAAATCTATTGATGATAAATATATTGATTAAAAGATATTGAATATAATCTTACCATTCAACGTACGTGTGGTCTTATAATTCTAATGCATGTGGAATATGTATTATAAATACATACACATGTAAATGTGATTATTCCACATGTCTGCTCGATACGATGTTCAGTAGTGCAGTACAATTGAATATCCGTGCATTTCGCGGGTGGAGTTAAAAACCAATCAAATCACTCAAACAATCAAACGTGACGGATACACCCAAACATACCGACAAAGAACAAACTATTATGGACAACCTCAACACACAAAAATAAAACACGCTAGCGCAATATTAATATACTGTAAATATTAACCCTGTGACATTCTCCCCTGCTAAGAGAAAATATCTCCTGGTATTTCACCAGAGAACAAAAACATATATCTGAAAAATAAATATTAGTTACACCAAATTGAATGTGAATTACAAATCGATGAACATACTAGTATCATTAACGTTAATTTAGCAATGTAAATTAACTTAGTAATCAGCTGAAAATAAATATTCATATGAAAATAATACATAAATTATACTCTATTGATAGACTATACCTCTGACATTCTCCCCTGCACTAATCTATCCTGAAAAAGATTACACAAAAACGGGATCACGCGTGTCAACTTGTTGAATCATAAGCCATTTCCCAAATCGATCTGGTGGTTTTCGATTTCTTACAGGGCGTTGCACCGGAGGTGTAATTACATAGGTTTCATCATGTGTAAATAAAGTTTCACCTCAATTACTCAAATTCATGGTTGTACCTAAATGTGTTCGCGAAGGCGAAACTGAATTGAAATCAACCGAAAAATTACAACGATCAAACATTTCTATGGAATATATGTCCCTGTCACGCAGACGTCGTTTCATTCTTCTTGTGGGTATTACGTACTTAGGAACACTATTATTATCTGAACTACTATCCTCTGAAGGAGATTCCACAGCTGTGTTTGGTTTACCCTTTGGTCGTTTTGACATGGAAACTTCATCTTCAGACTCCGATTGAACGGGCTCAAAACGAGGAATAGACATGAACGGAAGAAGCAGATTTCTGTGAAGGGTTCTTTTTGTCCATATCCCGGAATCCTTCTGCACTTCATAAACGGGAACATCTTGATTGGAAATTTTCAACGACATAGTTTGATGCTGTCATCATGAAGTTGGGGCTAAATATGAGGCTTTCATAACAGCCAATCAAGAAGGCAACCGAAAGTGGAGAACATGTAAACACACAAAATGACATCCACATGATCTATCCGCGAATCATTTCAGAAAATAAAGTCAAATTATGGCGCTAATTTTGAATTAAAACCCGAACAAAAAAATATTTTAAACCTGGTGGAGAACATGTAAACACACAAAATGACATCCACATGTTCTATCCGCGAATCATTTCAGAAAATAAAATCAAATTATGGCGCTAATTTTGAATTAAAACCCGAACAAAAAAATATTTTGGACCTGGTAATAAATGGCAAGAAGGATGTTTTTGCTTTATTACCGACAGGATATGGTTAATGGGGCGCGTAGTGTTGGTGTATGTCCAAAGCATTGTAAACATGAATGAATTTTGATGGCGGTGAATGTCAAACAAAAACAACGCTTCATTACTTTCTTTAAACGCGAATATTTAGAGTTAGGCGATAGTTGTGCCACTACACTGGCCCAAGTTAGTTTAATTATTCATAATAGCATAAACTTATCTTTTAAAGATGTTACATGTATTAATTTTAAAAAGTGAGTTTACCATGCACGTCAAACTGAAAGCTCCCAATCGTAGCTAAAAACACGTCAGTAATTATATCTCAACGTTTTTAGCTATGTTCTCCTAGCTAGTATTGGGTGGCGCATGAAATTAGAAACAGCGACTGAAAAGGAAGATCAGTATATTCCGGTGTCTTGTGGTTTATACCGGTAATTAATTCAACCGTTTTTACGGTTAATGCTGTATTCGTTACCGCTAGAAAACATGGTGTTTCCCACAAGGAAATAGTAAATACCACATTTGTTGTGTTCGGGTGCACAAGTGGGAAAATCAACATGGCTGTCATTTTCCTTTCAAGGATTATTAAACCCCTAATCACCATTTGTGAAATTTAAATCGCTAAAAGGAATATCACCCCATTGAAGACGATACAGTTCGGTTCAGTATTTGCAAAGATATATGATGAATTTTAATTCCAGTTGAATTCAAGCTAGAAAATATATACATATACCGTTGACGGTCTATATTGGTTTAGCTTCCTTTATTAAATTTTGAAATAATCAATCTAAGAATAATTTATCGTATATAAAACATGACAAATAAGATAAAGGATATTGCCGATGAGCGACACGGTCAATTAGCTTAGCATGTGCATAATTGATTGTTACGATATGTAGGCCTATACATTTTAAATTTAAAGAAACATAGAATGTTAGTCCTGAAAAGAGCTAGTTTGTACTGAGTGGTCGTTAAACCACATTTACTGAAACGTTGTGTTGAAATAGACCGTACCGTCCCAAAATCTGAACTACGGTACGGTACAATAACAAGTTTATAGTACCATATCGCATATGAAAAGCCGGGTATTTTTCTCGTTTTCTGTTTAATGTGTTTCTTGTCATTGTTCAGGTAATGTATTCCGATATGTAAAATTCTATAAATCACGTATTCAGATCGGTATGTACATCCACAACAAACATATAACTACAAAAATAGTATATTAGCGTTCAAAACTTTTATTTTTGTAACTTTGGCTGCCATCTTGTTACGTCAATGTCGTGAACTCGATATAGATTTAGCTACCCCAGTTCTCCAGTAGAAATTACGACTTCCGAGCCAGTTTTTGTAGTTACGAACGCTATTTACCAACTCGTTAGTCGTATTTTCCATAAAACCGAGGAGTAACGAATACAGCATATAGTCCAGTGACTTTCGGGAATTAGCTATGATGGTGCCACTATTTCATGGCAAATGTTGTTTGGTTCCAATGGTTTAAATAGTAGCGGACGTTTGTTATTCATTCCGTCCGTTTACTTCAACAAACCTCAGGTTTCGACGATGAGGGTCAAGGTCGCTGGGATGTAAATAAAGTATCAATCTGTTTTACAGAGGGCCAAGCGAATATTCATAGCGGACCAGTGTGATAAAGTATAGGGCACCACGTGATTGTTGCATGGCGAGATCGTAGGTTAGGCCGTGCTAAGTGGAATAAGCGCTAGTCCTGTTTAAATCTCGTGACCTTTGACCAAACTTGAAGTTGGCATTATCAAATAAATCTAACCCGCAGATCTGTGACTGAACGTAACGCTGTATATATTTCTGTACCATTATGTACCGGATGTTGACATGACAACTATGGTGCGAAATTTGGGACATAATCCTAACGCTTAACTTAGTAAACTGTACGACATGTAACTCCCCCCCCCCCCCACACACATACACCACCACCACAATTGGGTTATCTCTAATCGGGTGCCTCAAAACAATGAAACAATAGCGGACGTTTGGTAAACCACGTTCACCAAAATGAGTGAGGGGGGGAACTTTTCGGGGCGGTATTTTTTTAGACTATATCGGGCATTTAAAAGAAAAATCTTTAAATAGTGTTCACCGTAATAAAATATAGGCCTAAGCATTATCCATTATGTTTTTGGGACACAATTAATCTATTGCGCAGGATACTAATATAACGTAGTTAATTATAGTGTTCACCGTAATAAAATATATTTAAGCATTATCCATTTACATTTACAAATTATGTTTTTTAAGAAGTGAAGTAGGCCTAATGCTGTGAACACTAAAATATCATTTATTCTTACAACCCTTCACACGGTGCTGAACAGTAGTCCTGGGCCTATCTTGCTCAGTTTGATCAGAGCAAATTATAGTATAATAATACAGTTTATGAATTAATAATACAAAAGCATATATGATTCTAATGAAATTTGGAATACAATAAACATTATATAATAACAATACAACTGTATTGATCAAAAATGGGGGATAAACAAAAATTGCCACACTTATTGCTGTACCTGAACTCAGTACAGACAACGTTACGGGCAATACCCAACATCCAAGATAACGTGCTGCATATATTCAACAACATACATAATATATGTATGCATATGGCATACAAAACGGATTCACCATCTTATTAGAAACTGAATTATAGCCTTAGCCTCAGCAACTGAAGAAAGATAAGGTAATCTGCGTACTGAGAAGTCAAAGGGGCAAATACACATTAAAAGGCTACTGTGACAGGCCTGAAAAATAATGCTCGACCGGGGACTAACCCGTTCCAGTTCTAATCTGAAGCAGCCCCTCCTACTTTCTCATAACGATTATCTAACGAATTTGTAAAATTGTAATCTTCTAACTTACTATCTAAAGCAGGGCATATTTTAAAGGGACAATAACGCTCTTGCTGGCTTGACAGGTCAAAAAATATAGCCTTATTCTAACTACAAGATGTTTTTAAAAGTGTCCTACCTGTTGTGTAAATTATCCTTTACAACCTATCTTACTTGTCCAGAGGGTTCGAAAATATGTTTAAGAGCGTGTCCGCAAGAGCACCATGCAGAGGGTGATAACCCTTGAGTCGGGGATTTGGACCAAATTTTTTCTGTGAGATGGGTTAGTACCCAGATACATCCGCACAAAATATAAGGTTGATTCAGTTGATACCAGCCTGGCAAATTGGAAAAATATGTTTTTAATAGAAAAATACTCAAAATTATTCGTAAAATAATTGATTTGGACAGACGAAATTTTGGGCATTAGTAGGACTACCCAGGCTCCTCCAACACACAGTTTTAAGTTTCTACTGCCAATGATATCTTGGTACTTGCCAGATACGCAACTCGCTCTTAAAATTTAATTTAATGAAAACCAAAGTTTGGGAGGCTGTAGTTCGTTCTTGGCAGGGACTAGGACCAAAGTTGAGTGTTACCCACAACCAGCAACCTTCCTACTAACAATATAAAAAATAAAAATGACCGGCACAGGCATAATAAAAAAAAAGCAGAAAAAAAAATAAAAACACCAAAAACTTGGATAAAATGTCCCAATTGTCAATATCCCAGATGAAGAAAATGTATGAACATCTTTACCAACTTAATCATTAGCAAGGATGATTGAGAATTGAGAGGGAGAAAAAAAATGGGTTTAACGTCCACTGGACACAAACTAGGTCATTTGGGGACGAACATATGGTGATGCACATGTTTGGTCATCTTTACAAAGTTTATATTATCCATTCAGTCGTCATCTAGGATTAGGATGATTTTGACTTGTGAGAGAAACGAGGTTTAAGGTCCACTCGACACAAGCTAGGCAATTTTGGGACTAACATATGATAAGTTTTATTTCAATAATTCGCGTACGCGAAAAGAGATAATCCGTGAGATTGGATATTTACACAGAATAAGTCTTATATGAATATAATATAATATAAATAAGTGAACACTTCTGCTCAAATATAGGTATATGCCGGGGTTTGGCATGTGTAGTCAGAATTATCCTTGATTGTCTGGAGTGCCATGAAACCAGTCCTGTTGTGATCTATGTCATCTTCCCCTTCGGGGATTTCAATATGGAAAGCATTACGTTCTCCTAAACAAGGACACCGCCAGATATTAAATGCTTCTCCATGAGGCTCTTCTTACCTGAGAATGTGGATAATAGATATATCAAGTTTATGATAGTCATGACAGCCCATAAATCTTTACGATGATCTGCCCCTAAGTACAGATCTTACCATGGACCCTGTATAGATGGACAGGCAATGTCCACAAAACCTTTAGAATTCTGTGCCGCTGTAAAAAGCAGACCTGACAATCGTGACTTACCATGGACCCTGTATAGATGGACAGGCAATGTCCACAAAACCTTTAGAATTCTGTGCCGCTGTAAAAAGCAGACCTGACAATCGTGACTAAAATAAAATTACCCCCCACCTCCCCTAACTCAATTACCAGTATTAAGTTTAAAATAAAAAAACCCACGATATCAATTTATAATATTTCTATTAATCTTGCTAATCTTTTTTTCAACCTATACATAGATATACTACTGGTGATTGGGGTGTAAATATACCAAAACATCGTCTGCGAACACGCCCATGTGAATCCGAAAAAAAAACCCATGTCAAGTTTTCGTTAAAAGCAAACCTACTAAAACACCCTTTTAATTTTTACTTGTGTACAATTGTTCATCATTACGGACATTATTATACCTGAACCTTATTTTCATAGTTCTAAAATCCTTCATACTTGCGGGAATTTGGATTATTAAGCAAAACACAAAGGCTTGCAAAACTACGAAAATATTGAACTCGATCATTTTACAATTTTCAACTGCTGCATTTGGAAATTTCAAAGTTCTAAACCGGAGAAATTTGTCACTACCGGATAGAAATACTTATTTTTTGAAAAATTACAGTGTAACTATAAGAATACAGTAAAATCTACTGAGGAGTTCAAGAAATTACTCTGTATGAAATCCTGCAATGTCTAGAATCACTTCGCTTGGTTTACCGTTGCCCGTCCATCTTTATACGGTTAATGATCTTACTAACCGTGGTCTGATCACTGCAAAATTATGCATGACTTATGACCTTCCCTACAGCTATCCAGAGAACGAAAACGTTATGATTTTTGACCAAAGTACCCTATTTGACAGGCATGTTTAAATAACGAGTATTAAGTAATGGTTGTGATCATTGGTGAAAAGGCGCTGCTTTGGTTAGATTGTGTTGATATAAAAGCTTGCCATGGCAGCCCATGCATTTTTAACCTGCTAGTAACTTCAGAATACAAATGAGAATAATAGTTTTCTGATTCTGCAAAATTGTACACCAGTAATTTTACGCCCATTCACTACGATGATCGTGAAGAACGTCCGATTTTGTTACAAAAACTTTATGATTTTTACCAAAATGACATATTTGGTACGAGGAACGCTCAAATAACAATATATAGTACTAATATTAATAATCGATGGTCATTGTTACTCTTTAAGATAGTCGTCGATCATCATTCATCAGTAAAAGAAAAATCGCATGGAAAATACTGCTTTTTACATATTTTCAAAATATTGTAGCACACTAGTGGGTTTAGTTCCAGTCAATTTGTTTCTTCTGACATGTACTTAAACGAATGCCCTTCATAACCACACCCAGCAGTTCTAGGTCAGACCCGCCAAGAAGCCGCTACAGGTGTTTTAGGATGACACAGTTTTCAACATACGTAAAATGACCACTTTAAGATAACTCACAGAAAATTCCACACGATCAATTTATTCCCAAACGACTGTAGGATTTTAAGTCGACCACTTTGCCTATCATACCTGACCAATATCAAAATTTTACGATCACAAAATTTTGAGTAGGAGCGTTTTGAATTTTGGGCAAAAAAATGGTCGAAATATGGCAAATTTTGACCCAAAACAACAATTTCCAGCTATACCGGAAGTTGTCATTCAATTTTTTTTTCACTGCATCGCGTGACTTCTGTTGCCTAGGGGTCCCCATATGATTACCCCTGGGGTTATCATTTTTTTCAATTTTTGCATGGTCCTCTCGCGGACGCGTTCTTAAATCCAAGTTGCATTTGAAAGTGCTTACGTAAGGCTTTTCAAACCATGTTACGGTATGTAGTTGAATTTTTCCAATTTTTAAAATTAAGTGTGTTAAGATGAAATTTGTATCATTTTTTAATTGAAATATTGTAAAATAGTACAAATTGTTGACCAGAATAAAGATTGGAACATATTATTCAGTTACAACAAGAATGGTATTGGGGCTTTAAAGCAATCTGAAGAGTGCACTTTGGGGTCCGTGGAGGTTGTCTGCCCCCGGGACGTAAAAAAAATTATATTTCGACATACTAAGAGGAGTTTTGTGTTACAAGTGTGATGTTTAACTTTGACTTTTTATCCCCAAAATAAAACAAAAGCTCGATTTTCACTTGACAACGTCATAATTATTGTCGCGTTACTAATTAATACTGCATCAGCTGTGTTAATTATACAAAGCAGTGAAACACTTTTTTTAAACACTGGAACATTTGCCCCACTACTTACTATACAACAAAATGCCCTGGACTAATTAACAGAAAATTAATATGCCTGTAATTTAAATAATGATCTCTCTCTGGCCAATAAACCATACAAGCTTTTGTCTGTAGAATTAATGACGCCCATTAACAATAATAAGCGAAAAATTATTCTTGTTGTTAACACAGGCTAACACACAATGGTCGCTCCACCCTTGTTTACAAAATCAATAGATATGTATGATAATGATACTGATAATTATTTTCGCACGTTTCCATGGCAGCCATCTAGTTCCTATAATATATTTCTAACGTATACCATATAATGACAGGCGTGTGCACGTGGAGTCGTACACTAGTTTGCATCCACAGAATTGTTCTGGGATTTTTTCGATCTCCCATAGTTTTTTTTTTTACAAACATAACAATTAAAATTTAAAAAGAGAAAGAAAATGGAGGATAAGCAAGTAAAAGTGGCGTCACCATTAACCGATACAATTCGTGCTAGACTTTCTTCGGACAATTTACAGGTGCAGTGGCAAGTTTTAGGAGAATATGCAGATATTATTAAGATGAGGTGCCGTCGAATTTATGCTAAACCGGGCTATAAATTGGATTTAGCATTATTTTGTGACAGCGGAATAATTCATGTTTTAGATGCCTGGTGTAGTCACATGGGTATGTAGAATTCATCAATAACAAATACTGGTTTATCTAAAGAACATTCATATTTGTTAGGTTAATTTTAGACATTATGAGGTTAATGCAAAGAATCACGGCGACTAATATTGTATGGACAGGCCATCTTTCTATCGTATATATATATAGATGAATTCATTGTTTATGACATTCCTTCAAAGGCAGGTAATCTAATGGAATTCAAGACATCCAGGTAGAATACGTTTACTAATGATTAAGTAAATTGATTAATCGATAATCTTGTACTAAAGGTTTATGTATAATTATTATTTGCAAATTATAATCAACGGGGTCCGATAGATGGAATTAAATTCACATTGAACATTTGCTCATGACGCATTCTTGTCAACTAACAAGGAAATTAAAACTTGACGGCGAAAAAATGTAATATTTTAAAATATAGGCGCAAAGCAGAACTCTGATTACAAAACTATAAAAAAAAATGAAATAAAAAAAAAACCGCCACAGGGACAGGCCATGTCCACGTCCTGTGTATACCATGTCAACCACACTGTCCACATCCGGCTAGCAATATTTTAACTACCAGTTACCTCCTGGCTGATTGAGAGGTGTTCACTATCAGTTTACTGAAAATATAATTGCTGCACAATTATAATATCTGATGAGGTACATAATATTTTTACTAATTAGGCGAAATAAGTAAACCACTGTGTACTTTAGCTTTAAAAACATTGCCCTGCTAAAAGTGACGGCGATCAGCTGATTGATACGAAGGTTAAGGTTTGAAAGCTGTTTGTTTTGAAGTTTTCATTTTACCTTTTTGCAATCTATATACTTCAGAATGTGCTTTATGGGGTATTCTTAACGTGCACCAACCATCTGTGTCTGCTCTCTATCACATCATATGAAATATCCCCCATCACTAAAAAATTAACGTAAAATCGGTGTTTTTCGAAATTTGCCCTAAGAAATCCCATGCAAAGAATTGATGGCCTCTTCGTAAATTTGCTCACGGATCTCCCACAATGCAACTGCGAGAACTTTTGCGCTCGTTGTGTTTACACGTGACTAATTAGCATTGTCCAATCAGAGGTCGTGGCAAATAACACTTAAACAAATATGGCAGCCTTCACGGAAAACGAAATAGACAAGTTTACAGCCGTTGAAAGTTGCTTTTTTTCAATTGGGAAATTCAAAAAGGCGATTGAAGCAGAAGGAAACTCTTTGTTGATCAGCCATAATTTCCAACAACCTTGACATTGATCGAACCTTGAACTTTGCAATTCGATCGTCACATGTAGAAATTTTAGCTAAAAGCGCGAGACTTGATAATCGTAACGATATTTTTAACGAAAGAATCTGATTGGATCACAAGTTGGGCTTATACCCAATCAAACTCAGTGCCTAAAAATTACAGAGGATAACGTGAAGGGCTTGATAAGGTGCAGGTAGTCACGGCGAGATCAAGCCTTCTATTAAAGGACCTAAGTCCGTAACGCAAAATCCTCCAAAATCTTTAACATCGAAAACACGAATTATTGGTCAATTTAAATCAACATTGATGATGTAAACTTACCGGGAAAAGATGAGCTTCTGATATCCGATATTTTAGATAAAATAATTTTTTTAACATTGGTACACGAGTCGTGTACCATAATGCGCTTCAGCCCCAGCTTTAATAATAGACTTGAGGAGCGAGGCTAGACATATTGCACCATACCATACGGCGTATGTTGACTTGAATAACCAGACGCTGTAGAAATTTGCAATAGATAGAGATTGTATGGCTTATTTCGCCGAACATAACTGATTTGAAATTGGGGAAAAAACGGAAACCATTGAATGTAAATCAGTTTATATACATTCATATTACAGTATTAAATCCGTTGCGACCAACTTTTGTCAATTTCTAGGTCCCAAATGTTAGCGATTTAGCTCCTTTAAGTTAATAACACAAGGTACAATTTTATGGATAAACAATTACTGAGTTTGATACTAAGCGACGTTTCGACGAGGATACTCTTATCTTTATCAAGCAAATGGAGATGATAATATCCAAAGTTAAGTACATGTAGTTTGTTCATAATCGAAGAAATCCGTTTACAATTTACGATGGTTCACAGTAAGTCCACAAACGCACAGCTAGATTATTAATTTTCTCGACGGGATGTCTTCATTATAAACATATAATTTACTTATTAAATTATAAGAGTCAACCTGAAGAACATATCACGCTGTCCATCAAAACGCGGAAGTTCAGCCATGCTTGTTAATCTAATTGACTCGATATATGTAAGATGAGAACAACACATCTGTATATTAATTCTGCACGTCATATAAGGGTGATAATCGTCATGAATAGGAACCTCGTTCGTTCTTGTATTACAGGACATAATATCTTAATTAACCTGTAATTATCTATAAAGTATACCTAATTATTATAGCTAGACTTATAAAAGACTGTAGACATTGCAGAATATACGGCAATGACACACAGAATGTTCCGACCAAATGCTTCTCTTCCATTGGAAACCTCGCAGCCTATAGAATTAAAGTTTCGTTATCCAAAATTTAGTTTTTACATTTTATTTTTGTATCAGGATCAGTATTTTCAAAATTAAAGAGTGAAGACGGCCATAACATACATTTGATTTCACGGATCTTTGGATTGATTATTCGCAAGGGGATTTTACAACTATGTTTTGAATAAACTATAACACGTACTTATGGAAAAATACCTACTTATTTATTTATTTATTTATTTTCATTTTTACCGAAGCTTCAAACAATACATTAAATTTATACATATATTTTGAGGTATTTGTCGATAATTAGTAAATGTCTACATATCGTAAAGAAACACTTCCGTAATTTAAACAAACTTCTTATAAGGTTCTTTTATTTAATAAATGAAGTGGGGTTTAACTGCTACTTTCTAAATATGAGGTACATTTCCACCGGACACCAATTTATATATCGAATTCAGCCGGTGAATAAATAAGTAATTATAGCCCTGAGAAACCAAGTAACAATAGCTTATTTTGAGTTGACATGGTTGTATTATTGGTTACTATTTAATAGATGGACCTTTGTATGTGATATAGAGTTTTATAATTGGTTACTATTTTATAGGTGGACCATAATATATGTTTTATATTTGGTTACTTTTTAATATAGGTGGGCCTTTATTTGATGGACAGATAGAAGATTACAATGGTTCTTGTCATGTGATGTGTCCCTGGCACGCCTATATGTTTGATCTAAAAACTGGTAAAAATGAAATAGGGTTAAAGGTAGGTATCTTACAATCTGATTAAACACAGATCGTATCAATTCGTTTATTCTTTTATAGTTCAAAAATCCGCTTTACTTGTTTTTACTACACTGGGATCTGGAAGAGTTGTTATCATTGACGTGTTCTGGGTGATGCGAGGGATTAGTCAATGAAACGGTCTGTTACGGCGAGCTTTTGGCGTATGGCACACGGAACTGTGGGTAATCCTCTAGAAACACCAATGCTGATTGGTTAATTAAATTTCTAATGTCTTAGGGTCAAAAGCCACTCGGAGGACCTCTAAAGACCTGTCACTACAACCGGTCAGATCTTCATTCAGTGCAGGCCGTCGAAAGTATAAAAAAAAACCGAAACGAAATATAGATCTGTAGTTTAATCAGATTGGGTATATTATTACTTGGCTTAAGCTAGACTGGTATGGTATATAACTATATAGTGGACTAATAATGACATCAAATTTAATCTTTTTAGCTCGTCATTTACTAAAAGGTAACAAAGAAAGAATTGAATCTTATTACTCGGGCATTAAATATGGGGCTGATTATATACTATTCAAAAAAAGTAGGGGAAATTTGATTTTGGGGGCATAATACTAAAATATGCAAATGAGTACGAAAAAAGTCACTATAGAACCTAACAGAAGAAACATTTCCAGTTACATGTGACGCCCAAACGCACCAATAGCTACCGCATGGAATGCAGGTGATGCTTTGGATCATCATGGGGCCCAACCCAAGATTTGCACGACTCTGACTTTGAATGTTACAGTCATTGTGGCATTGAATTCCTGGGTGGAAACATCAGTTTATTTGTTTTAGTGACCAGAAAACAAATTTTGATATGCGTCGGCTTACCCAAAATGAAAAGTTACTTGCCCTTGGCATGCTATAGATCGACACAACACAGGCGGTTGTGGTGCGGACGATGAAGTTTCCCAGTCTGTCATAAGCAGGCTATGGTCCAGATACCGTGATACACAATCTGTACAGGACAGACCACGCTCAGGTCGACCAAGGGCGACAACTCAAGCCCAGGATCGATTTATCCGTACCAAGGCCTTGAGAAATCGTGTCATCACAGCAAATCAGATCAGCGCTCGTCTTCAAACCGACACTGATGTGAGAGTAAATGGCAAGACGATTCGGAATCGACTGCATAGGGGTCACCTTCGCGCCCGACGTCCTCGCGTGATCCCTTGTTTGAGAGATCATCACATTCATGCAAGACGTCGTTGGTGTAGGGATCGTCAACACTGGGATAATCGATGCTGGAGCAATGTGATGTTTTCAGATGAGTCAAGGTTCACTGTTGATTTTTTGGAAAGACGTAGGAGGGTGTGGCGTCGTCGAAACGAGCGCTTCCAAGACGTTAACGTCATCAGACATGATCGATTTGGGGGTGGTTCTGTTATGGAGTTGAAAGGCATCACTGTTGCTGGAAGAACGGCTTTACATGTTGTTGCAGGGCGTGTTACAGGCCAGTACTACCGGGACAACATCTTGGCAGTCCATTTTGTGCCGTTCGCACGACGTCATGGCCGCCGTTTCATCTTCCAGGATGACAACGCAAGATGTCACAGGGCCAGGGTCGTTACAGGTTACCTCCAACAACAGAACATCACCAAATTACCTTGACCAGCACTGAGTCCCGACCTCTCCCCCCATCGAGCATGTCTGGGACATGCTTGGACAGAGGTTATGTCAACGTCAACAACGTCCTGCCAATGTCCAAGAACTTGCTGCTGTGTTGCAACAGGAGTGGGACAATCTGGACCAAAATGACCCTAGACGTCTCATTAGGAGTATGCAACGTCGGATCAATGCTTGTTTGGCAAACAGAGGAGGATTTACTCGCTGTTGTGATGCTGTGGTAACTTTGCTGTTTGACCCCGGGTATCATTTTACCCTTATAATGGCGAGTCTGTGCCTTACTTAGTCTAACGATGATTTGGAATAAATCGATGAATGCAGGCCCGTATTTAGCGGGGGGGGGGGCAAGGGGGGCAGCTGCCCCCCCCCCCTGGGGAAAATCGGCGCCCCACCTCGAAAAAGCGGGCGCCCTTTCCATTGAACACAATACGAGGCCATCGATTTACATGCCCATATCAGTATGGGCGCCCCATAAAGCCGAGTGACAGGGCGCCCAACCAATGTCACTTGGTTTTATGGGAGCGTCATCAATCATGTCGTTATATATGAGGCGCCCCTCAAATGGTGGGGCGCCTCACAATGAGTCACACGATGAACATCACAACTTTGGACGCAATACGAAGCCAGCGACTAACAAGTCTATATTCAGTATGGGCGCCCTTAAAAGTCGAATGACTTTGGTTAGGCGCCTACTACTAGATTGATGGGGCCCCTAACCAGCGTCACTTCTATTCATGTCGTTATATGAGGCGCCCCACCACCCAAATGATGAGGCACCTCATAATGCAAAATATATATTCTAAACATTTCGGGCGCCTGGGGGGGGGGGGCTAGACCCTTCTCCGTGGACCGTCAACTGTAGATACACCGGCGCCCCAAGAAGCCCCATCGGCGCCCCCAGCAGCCCTTGCCCCCCTAAAAATTTTGGGCTAGATACGGGCCTGGAACTTCATTTCATTTTGTCATTTGTTTCTTCGTCAGTTTCATTAGGTGACTTAAACAACGCTTAAAAATCAAATATGCCCTACTTTTTTTGAACAGTATATAATGGTGACTCGAAATTAAAACTTATAATTTGTCCATCATTCCCTTATACAGAAACCATCTATCCATTTGCTGCTGTTCGTGAATAATTTATTATATCCTTATTAGCTGTTTCTTTTGGCCTGGTCCTCCTGTTTTAATCTGAAGGATGTTCAAAAAATGCACGCTTGTGTAGCAGGGTTTCTATTCAAAGACGAACAAATACCAGGTCATGGGTTCAGGTTTTTTTTGGAGATTGTATATAATATAAAAACTCTGAAATACATAAAGAAACGTATATGAATAGGAATAATAATAATTAACATATACACATTTAAAACAATGGCGATAACTCATTGAATCTAACCAAATAAATGAAAAGGGGTTATTACAATTAAAATGAACTTTCTAAGTTATCAATACATACTCTATGAAATAGGAGTTTTAATAAAGATTATTTAAAAATGCTACCATATATAAACGGAGTAATATGAGACAAGTGAAATTAACTGCTCCTTCTTGTAACAAGTTTAAGATGCAAGTCAGGTTTGAAAGAAGCTGAGATGTGATTAATTTAGTGAGTTAAAAGTGAGCAGAGTTTAGACTTGTTATTGAAATGAGATACCTGCTGACAGATGTAGTATTAAAGAGACAATACAACAAACACCAAACATACCATAAATAATCAGTACATTAAAGGGACAATAATTCGACAATTACTAAAAATACAATAAATACAAATATACACTACCACACTTGCAAGGTCTGTCATTGAGTCAACTGGCTTGGTTTCGATTCCCCGGTTGTATGTAACAAGAGGGTCGCTGAAAAGCGGCATCTGTGGAGTATTCTGGCCTAGTTTACCACGGAGTTTATTTGTTACGATAATATTTGAATTATAATTCATAGTCTATCAAAACATCAAAACTCAAATTATATCAGTAAAAAGGGTACATCATTTTTTCAGAGCACGGTTTTCTTTAGTTCCTTTCGGAACTGTCTATGAGCGGACGATAGGTTTTGTTATTCTCGAAACAAGGATTTTTTTATTTCGAAGCACGTTCGTGTTCCAAGGTGCGTTATTGAAGGCCCTGTGTTTGGACTACCGTGCGCCAACTTGTTCACACAAACATTCAGATGCAGTATACAATTACTTTTAAAATAATCCACCACGTATAAAATAGAGCTGTGGTTTAGCTTCACTGCATTGACAAGACCATTGTCTGTGAGAGATACATTAAAGATGCCAATTTATAGTATTCAACCTTTCTCAAGTTACATGACAATACGCAATAGAAATAAGAGATTATTGATTAGCAACGTTGGACTAGAATAGAAGCTCTTTCTATAGCTCATAATAAACTACACGTCGATGTCGTCACTTTAATGGCGCTAATGCAGTTTCCAACATTTATCACGATTTAGTAATTAAGAGTCCCGTTCTTGGTTTGACTTTCTATACCGGATAACCACTGCATTTCCTGAAAATGTCAACAAAGTTGCGTATTAATTGACAGTCATGTTGTCTGGCTTATTTTTTAAAATATGTTTTTTTTACCAGGCACGCAAAATAACTGACACATTCAACAAACACAGAACAGTCCGTTGATAGGGGACTTTAGAACTATATCCTTTAATAAAAAAATTTGGCGTTGCCAACTAAACAGTTCTGAAGTAAAACCGCATACCAAAATCATCATAGAGACCTGAAATTTATTATTAAAGTCAGTTAATTTCAAAGTAATTTCATTCAAATCATAAAATAAGAGTTATTCGTAATCTGTACCTTATTTGAATTAAAGATGTGAATCCAGCACATCAGCGCATAGTTTGATAATTGGGCATTATTGTTTGTATTATTGTTAGTTTTAAAAATCTATAAATATTATATTTTTCTCCTGTATATATATTAATTATCTAAAAAAAATTGAAAAATGTTTTAAATTCTTCGAATACAAGATGAATTACAGTGCCACGAGTATTGAAACAAAAAGGTTTCATAAGCTCAGGAAATGGTGGTAGAACACCGGAAATAGATATAAAAAATCCATATTACTTTTATTTTTAAACTTTTTATTTAAACCAGAATAAATTTCGTATTGAATTGCCTCTTTAGGTTTTAAAATATATGTATGGCGAAATGTAATATTAGACTACAACATTTTTGTCTTTTTGTTTTGTATTTCAGCAAAAAGTGTATCCGGTAAAAGTAGAGAATGGCATAGTGTCAGTGTTATATCAACATAAAATAGGTTTCCATCCATTCCTGTAAACACACCATTTGTTGCAGAAGACAGTAATAATAAACAGATCGATTATACCGACATCGACATCTTCGAGTAATAATGGAACCCATTTTTAAATCCATATGTGATACAGTGGCACTGGGGTGGGTGGGGACGAACATTTGCATGACTGTTGGAAACATTTACGAATTCCTATTAAGAATTCGTCAATATTCTGATTACTGCACTTTGTCGTCAAACCAACATCCGTGACAGACAATAGAACAATATTCGATATACTGTCTTTAATTTAACTCTTCATATCTGCGAATCTATTCGTTTTTAGAACTGAATTTTTTTAACTGTTGCTTTGTCGAACATGTATGTGATTGATGATTATCGACATTCAATAAAAGTGAGGTCACATGCATACGCATCGCAGCTTTTCGTTTGATACAAGATCCGCGAAAGGAATGGGTTATACAGTGGGTTGTAACTTCGAGCAGTCGATTCACTAAGCTCGACATAATTTTCACTTTACAACTTAGTTACTTGTAATATTTTTTTTTTTTAAAAAAAGGGCGAGCTCAGCCAGAACACCGTTTTTTCCTATTTAGTAATACAAAAATCACCAGAACTAGCTTTTACTGTACAGATAGAATCAGGCCCGGGTCCAGGATTTAGTTGAAGGGGGGCGTGGGGTTGCATCATTGGATCAAAATGTAATCATCAGAGTGCCGCATGCATTAGTGGTTTAGTTGACCAATCTCATTTGGGCTGAGCACCCCCCCCCCCCCACCTGATAATAGTATTTAAATCAATGTCGAGAAAATAGCTTTCTTTCAAAATCGACAAACGTAACGTATTAAATATAACTAATATAACCTGTTGTAAATCTGAACACGATAAAATGGGTGGGGACGCATAGAACAGGTGTGACACGCCAGAAATTAAGTTCCATGTGCTCGGTTTTAACACAGCCTGGTCAAGGTACTACGAATATATTATTGCCCGTGTCTTGCTAAGATGTGTGATATGATAATATATTATTATTATGCATTATACCATATTCATGACAACATATTTTAATTGTTTATGATTGTAAAAACAGTTATCTGTGTAGATTAAATCAATATACACATGTAGTTGTACTTGTTATACTCTAACCCCCTGAGATTTCTCCGGTTTCCTTCCACTGCTAAAGACCCCTACGCGCAAACGAATTGTTGAAATAAAATTAAACCATGTTAGTCCCGAAAAGACCAAGTTGGCGTTGAGTGGACGTTAAACCCCTTCATTTGGTCCCTTTTACGCAATTTTGTTACGTCATCGTCGGTGAAAATACGGACCTGCTCGTATAATTTGTTGGTATATCGTCGTCTTCGACTGTCTCTCCACAACTCTTAATGGGGGTTGAATGGCCGAATAGTTAGCACGTGCGTGCTTTATCATAAAGCCTGTCATTGAGTCAACTGGCGTGGTTTCGAATCGCCGGTTGTACGTGATAAAGAGTAGGGTTGCCTGTCTAGCCTCGCGGATGATCTCCGGTTTCCTCCCACTGCTAAAGACTCATTACGTGCAAGCGAATTATTGAAATAAAATAAACCATTATGTCCTGAAAAGGCATAGTTTGTGTCGAATGGACGTTAATCCTCATTTCTCTCCCTCTCCACAATTCTTGTAAACTCTCTACAAGTCTGGATTGTTTATTTAATTTTTGTATCTTCTTTAGGCGGCTTGGAGTGATTTATATACAATCGCTATTTAATGACCTAATTTAAAAATGGTGAATTACGATAATAAACATTCTATTAGGCTCGTAGCTAGCGGGGGGGGGGGGGGAGAAAGGCTTCTACAGCCTAATCCTTTACCCTTCTTAAATAAAGTTATTATTAGTCACGACTTTCAAATAGTCCCAAATAGTCCCAAACAACCCTGGAAAACGTCGGGACGAATTAACCCTACGGCAAATCGCCTATTGAGGACGGTAATTTTTTAATACCGTAGTGTATGAAAATCTAAGTTTTATTAACGCTGTTGGCTGTTCGCCTGATGTCTCAATTGAAAGTTAATCTTAGGCGTCTGGCTATTCCAGTCTACATTTTTTATGTCTACAGATAAGAAAATTCTTCGTCACCATCTAGCCTCGTTTTTTAAGTCCCGTAATTTTGGAATTTACCTTCCGGCAAAACGTCAGAATGCACCAAATTGAATCTAATTGGTTTAGCGCCATCGGCGCTGGCGGCAGTGCAATTAGTTAAGCATTATCAAACCTAGACCCCCCCCCCCCCTGCAAAAAATCCTGGATCCGCGCCTGTGTCTATGCCACACCTTGTCTAAAATTTAAACAGTGATAACTTACTTGTCTCAGAATAAAGTAATCTGAATGACATTTTCAACTCATTTTGCATTGTCTTTTTTTTTAAACCATATCTTAAATTTTGATATTCCGGGGCACACAACGGCGCGTCTTTATGTTGTTACCATTTCTGAATCCGACGTCTACTATATTATTTTCATTCTCCATCCTTTCTAATTCTCTAGTAATTAATTTATCAATACCGGGTAAAGAGTCGGTTTGTTGCGAAGTAAAACTTATCAATCAAATATTGATCCCGTCCAGGGGCGGATTGGGCCCGGGCTCCCGTGTCGGAGCGGCCCCTTTTCTGACCGCGAAGCTCGGACTGACGGGGGCCGGTAGCTCTTCCCCGGGAAAATTTTGAAAAATAACCCCCAAACATGCGATTTGGTGGCATATGATTGATGGGGACGGGGATGTGATAACGTCCTTTCGCTGGGTGGCAGAACCCGAAATGCCCGAAAAGTGTGAAAACTTAACCACCGCAAACGCCCGTGTAAGCAACTCCAAAGGTATTCAATGGTTTTGTAACCGAAATAAAAAAAAAGTAAGAACAATCGAAACCATTAGACAAAATTCTTAAAAAAACCTGTAAAGGCAAAATAGTGTAATCAGGCAAAATAGTGTAATCAGCAAATGGACTGTTTAGTTCACCACTCTAAATTCCAACCATCCAATCAGCTGCATTCAAAATTAATTATCAATGCTCAGTATAAATTCGCTGTCTTAAATTAAAAAAGGGCAGAGAAAGGAATGGGGTTTAACGGCCACTCAACACAAACTAGGTCATTTCGGGACTAATATATGGTTTAATTTTATTTCAATAATTCGCTTGCGAGTAGGGGTCTTTAGCAGTGGGAGGAAACCGAAGGACCCGGAGAAAACCCACGAGGTTGGACAGGCGACCTTACTCCCTACCACGTACAACCGGGGATTCATAACCACGCAGTTGACTCAATGACAGACTTTATGATACAGCACGTGCATATAACCATTCAGCCATCCAACCCCCCAATTAAAAAAGGAAAATTAGTGTTTTTTTTGGGCCTCGATGACAGTTAGGGAGGCAAAACTAGAAATGCCCGAAAAAATTTCAGGTTTACAGACAGCGGCACAGGTTTTCTTCTAGGGGCGAAGAAGCGGAGCTGACCTTCTATGGACCCCCCGAGAAAATTTTGGCATAATTTGACGGTCCCAAAAGCCCTTTACTGCTATTCAAGCCCGAAAAAATCACGTTTTATTAGATTTAGAGAACTTTATTTTGCCAAGTAGATGAAATATTTTTTTCTTTTAGCTTTACCCGTCTGCCCGAAAAGTCAGCGGCCTGCCCCCCCCCCTTTGTTGAAGGGTTGGTTGCGGACATGCAGTATATAGGTGTACAGGACATAATTCATTTTTGAGACTATACCCGACATCCAAATTCTGAGATTTCATCTCTGAAAGTAACGAGTTAAAAAAAATGTCAATGAATGTTTAACACCAGCCTCAGGAAACTCCAGGAAAGCGTCTTGCACTCATATTCAACCAGCAGACCAGCTTTGATCAAATTTTGCTGAAATTGAATATTTTTTGGGAGTTACGAACCAAGCAGGGTGCTGGTGACTTAGTAATTAGTAAATTTGCAAGCGACAGTGACGGGTGAACCCGATGACATTTTCGGATGAAATTCGGAATCCCCATTGCATGATTCCGAATTCCGGCCCACGCCCATGACACCCGGCCCAGAAAGTCTATTATACCAGCCCATTCCAGACTTCAGTGATGACATGGCGGCCGTTAAAGACACGGGCCAAACACAACACGATCATCATCGCTTCATGGCCGGCCCGATACCCCCACCCCCCTCATGTTGTGTTCAGCTGAAAAAGGTTTTATTTAGACGAATTGGACAACAACAAAAAAAACATCTTTTGCCCGACCGGCCCTTTTCATTATTTGTCCGACCGGCCCTTCGGGGGATAGCCCGATCGCCCGATGGGCCAATCCGCCTCTGATCCCGTCTTCATTAGTACAGTAAGCGCAGGAGAGCGTAGGACGTTAAACCCCATACCATCTAAGATATTGATTCGTGTTAAATGCGTTCAATTCAACTTCAAATAACAATTCGGGATCTCTTTCCATCCGAATGTCTTAAAATAAAAAGCCCTATGTATTTCAGATAACAATATCCACCAATTACATTGAGATATCGTTTGGTTCACGTCCAATTCAGTTAAACTATTCTTCGTCAATTTTGTTCGTGTAAAGCTCGTTAGAATGAATATTAATTATCTTCTATACAATTATTAAATGAGCTAAATCGCTAACATTCGGGACCTAGAAATTCACAAAAGTGGGTCGCAACGCGGCATATAATACTGTAATATGAATGTATATAAACTGATTTACATTCAATGGTTTCCGTTATTACTCCAATTTCAAATCAGTAAAGTTATGTTCGGCGAAATAAGCCAGCAATCTCAATCGAGTACCCATTTCTAGTGTCTAGTTACGTGTGGTTGGTTTAATGGTCGAGAGCGAGACATTAAGTAAAATATTGAATGTTGTTTCAATATATTACGCAATGTCTTTATGGAAATTCTAAACATAGACGGTTTATAAGCAAGATAAAAGTCCTCGACTTCGGTTGTGCTGAGGAAGAAAAACCTTGGCCTCCAGTCTTTCTTTCCCCGGCATAATCCCAGTCTCGTGCTTCATCCTACACCTACATAACTCTGTTTGATTTAGTGCAACTTGTCTAGCCCCGTCCCTCAATACAACTGGGACTGAAGCACATTATGGTACACGATTCGTGTACCAATGTTAAAAAAATTTTTTATCTTATATATTATCGAATATCAGAAGCTCGTCTTTTCCCTGTAAGTTTACATCATCAATGATAATTTAAATTGACCAATAATTCGTGTTTTCGAAGTCGAAGATTTTGAGTTACGGACTTCGGTCCTTCAACACTCGAAAACATATTCGATGCCAATTTCAATTGAAGACAGTTTTTATTATACCCAAAGCCCTTATGTCATTCAATAGTTAGCACAATTGTTTCCCCGGATAGCCTATCGTGGTCAGAATGCCTGCATTAACCTACGATTAATGCTACTTATAATTCCAGAGCACATCTCAGAAACCGTTCAATATACCAAACCCCGTACACATATTATAACAGCGTCGTTTGCGAATTCGAAAATTCTCAGTTGAAACACAATTGCCTTACTCTGGAGCACTTCTCAGAAAGCATTAAGACATATTCGAAAAAATACTATTTGTGACCCGGCATAGCGAAATGAGTCACAGTGACATATAGTTCAAAAATGAGGTTTTAGCATAACCAAAGAGAGACTGGTCTCAGCTTTATAATGATATATTAAAGGACCTAAGTCCGTAACTCAAAATCCTCCTAAATCTTTGACATCGAAAACACGAATTATTGGTCAATTTAAATCAACATTGATGATGTAAACTTACCAGGAAAAGATGAGCTTCTGATATCCGATATTTAAGATAAAATAATTTTTCTAGCATTGGTACACGAATCGTGTACCATAATGCGCTTCAGCCCTAGTTGTATTGAGAGACTCGAGGGACGAGGCTAAACACATTGCATTGTATCACACTGCATATGTAGACTGGATTAACCAGGCACTGGATTGAGACTGAATGGCTTGTTACGCCGAACATAACTGATTTGAAATTGGAGTAAAAACGGAAACCATTTAATGTAAATCTGTTTATATTCATTCATATTACAGTATTATATGAGTTGCGACCCACTTTTGTCAATTTCTAGATCCCAAATGTTAGCGATTTAGCTCCTTTAACCATGGCTTTACGACGTTTAATCTCTGATGAATTGCAATTTGAAGTTGGGTGTTCTGGACATCCCTGGTTTCCTAAATTTGGAGAAAATGGCCTCGAAAAATGACACTTAGATTTTTCCAGCATCCCTTCACAACCACAAGGGATGGGACAATAAACATTTATTAGAAACTGAATAAAATATCAGATGCTTTTCCAATGCGAAATGGGCTACGGAAAAACAATATAGAAGAATTGTTGAAAAAATAATTTATGGTGGTGCCGTACCATTTTTCAAAATGGCGGCCAAAATGGATTAAAACATGAAAATTCCAATAAATAATGTCCGAATAACTATATACATAGCTTTCATAGTGTCTAACATGGAACGTTGAGAGTCGCCAAAATTAAATATGGACGCTGAATTTGTTTTTGAAATTCCAAGATGGCGGAAATCCAAGATGGCGACCAAATTTGATGAAAAAATTAAAATTCCTATATATCATATCTGCATCGCGGGATACATAGCTTTCATAGTGTGTAACATGGGCTTTTTGGAGCGCCAAATTCAGTTATAGACACAAAATATAACATCAAAGATAGTAAGCTGGCACTGCCAGGCAGGATATGCCCACATTTTCGAGAGATGGTTAGAGAACAAGCAAAACCGAAAGTGATTTTTCCTACAATCAAACGTAGGCTATAATTCATTTAACTTACAATTTGATATGCGCAAATATCGAAAAGAATCAAGATCTTTAGGTTATAAACATGCATTTCAAGTTTCATCAAAATCAAATTAAAATTGTGACCTCTACAGGGTCCACAACATTGATATACCATTTTAAACAGTATTCGCGTACGATCGGCAGCCATTTTGTATGGCAATTTTGGTCAGATTTTTCCGAAATTCAAACTCAACCTTCTTTAGGGTGTAACGCTGATATAATCAAACGATTTTTTAAGTCAGATAATAATTGTGAACTCCAGAGGGACCACAAGCTAAACAAAGACGATTTTTTCGTATAATCAGGGGCATTAATTCAGGAAGTTACGATCCGATATGCGCAAATATCAAAAGGACCCAAGATCTTTGGGTAATATCCATTCATTTCAAGTTTCGTCAAAATCGAATTAAAATTGGGACCTCTACATTTTTCAACAGTATTCGCATACGAACGGTGGCCATTTTGTATGGTAATTTTGGTCCAATTTTTTCGAAATTCGAACCCACCCTTCTTTAGGGTGTAACGGTGATATAAACAAATGATTTTTTAAATCGGATAATAATTGTGACCTCTAGAGGAACCACAAGCTAAACAAAGGCGATTTTGCGTATAATCAGGGGCCATAATTCAGGACGTTACGATCTGATATGCGCAAATATCGAAAGGAACCAAGATCTTTGGGTTATATCCATGCATTTCAAGTTTTATCAAAATCAAATTAAAATTGTAACCTCTACAGGGTCCACAACATTAATATACCATATTAAACAGTATTCGCGTACGATCGGCGGCCATTTTGTATGGCAATTTTCGATTTTTCCGAAATTCAAACTCAACCTTCTTTAGGGTGTAACGGTGATATAATCAAACGATTTTCTTAAATCAGATAATAATTGTGACCTCCAGAGTGACCACAGGCTAAACAAAGGCGATTTTGCGTATAATCAGGGGCCATAATTCAGGAAGTTACAAACCGATATGCGTAAATATCGAAAGGAACAAAGATCTATGGGTTATAACCATGCATTTCAAGTTTCATCAAAATTGAATTAAAATTGTTACCTCTACAGGGTCCACAACCTTGATATACCCTTTTTTTTAACAGTATTCGCGTTCGAACGGCGGCCATTTTGTATGGTAATTTTGGCCCGATTTTTCCGAAATTTGAACTCAACATTCCTTAGGGTGTAACGGTTATATATTCGAACGTTTTTTTTTTTAAATCGGATAATAATTGTGACCTCCAGAGGTACCACAAGCTAAAATAGGTAATTTTTCGGACAATCAGGGGCAATAATTCAGGAAATTATGTTCCGATAGGCGCAAATATCGAAAGGAACCAAGATCTTAGGGTTATAAACATGAATGTAAAGTTTCATCAAAATCGGTTCAAAATTGTGACCTCTATAGGGTCCACAAGCTAAAAACATGATTTTTCGTACAATCAGGGGCCATAATCCATGAAGTTTTGATCTGATACATGCCAATATCGAAAGCAGCCGAGATCTTTGGGGGATAAACCTATATTTCAAGTTTCGTCAAAATCGGGTAAGAATTGTGACCTGTAGAGAGTCCACAAACGGACAGGGGCAACAACATAATACGTCCACATGAAAATGTGGGCGTATAAAAAATCAAGATGGCTGAAATCAAAGATGGCAACCAAAATTGACGAAAGGAGAGAAAATTCCTCTGTACTACATGCATGTCTGGATCGCGGTATACATAGATTTCATAGTAAGTTACATGGCGGAAATCCAAGATGGCTATTAAAATTGGCAAATAAAGAATGTAAAATTCCTCTATATTATGTCTGCATCGCGGTATACATAGCTTTCATGTTTTGTAACATGGGAATTCCAATATGAACACAAATTATAATATCCAAAAATCAAGATGGCGGAAATCCAAGATGGCAACCAAACTTGACAGTCGAAAAAAGAAAATTCCTCTGTACTATGTCTGGATCGTAGTGTACATAGCTTTCATAGTGAGTTACATGGGATTTTTGGAGTCGCCAAAATTAAATGTGGGCACTGAAATAAACTAAACAAATCCAAGATGGCGGAAATCCTAGATGGGGACCAAAATTGACGAATGAAAAATGTAAAATTCCTCTATATATGGTCTAAATCATGGTTTACATGGCGTGTAACACAGAATTCAAATATGGGTACAAAATAAAATATTAAAAATCCAATATGATGGAAGTCCAAGATGGCGGACAAAATGTATGAATTTTCTATTTTTTTGGGAAAGCATTGATAGGATATGGTCTGTGCGGTGCCAAAAATGGGGTTCTTCGGGTCGCTGAAATTAAATATTGGATAAATGATTTTTTTGCATTTTTTCAAGATAATTAATGACTTCTTTACGGATTGCCTTTTACAAAATGAGATTTTTGAACACTAAAGATGTTATTTTCATGAAAATTAAACTTTTAATTGACGAAAGAGGTACTTGTGTGGCTCTTAATGAAGAAATGTGAATTTTGAAAATTTTGACCTATTGAACCATTATTGCACGCTTTCGCAGAATCTAGATTTGCGACAAGCGACTCAATTAGCTATGCCAAGTCACATTTGTGCTTCCATACATCAATCTGTAACTAAACATACAACTCAATATAATATGTCCACAATAACTACGTAGCATGATATACATTTTCAACATGTATACAATGTGGTTATTGTTTACTGCTAACACAGAGAACCTGTTTCAATGGCATTTAGTAATTGAATCCGATAGAGCTGTGTCCTGGACCCGGCTTCTCGAAATCTTAACTGTACATAAAATCCAAATTTTAGTAGTTACTTCAGTTTTGATTGGCTAAGCACTAAAATAAATCTAATGTTATCCAATCAAACTACTACAATTTGGGTTTTACCTTCGTTAAAATTTCGTGAGACAGGCCCCTGTGCAACACAGCGATCGACAGTGTGTTGATTTTTCCAAATCTATTCCACTAAACATATTATTATGTGGGAACAAAATCCAAATGCTGAATAGGCAGATTTATTATCACCATCATCAAAACCTTGTAAATACTCTACATTAGAATTGAAATTATTCTTTCAAATTAGTATGATTTCATTGTATGTTTCTGGTGACATCCCCTTCTACCATTATATTGATAAAGACTACCATAAACAATAAAAGTAACAAGGGCATAACAAAATAAATTTTATATTAAAAATGTATAGAATAATTTAATTCAGATTTTGCATAAGATTACAAAACGTTTTGATTATTAATCCTAACATGTGATCAATGAATTACAATTAAACCCAAACAATACAAAGTATAAGACTAGCACATTTAAGGGAGACAAAAAGATATATTTGACATAACACATTTAATCAGATCGTAAAAAAAGTTTAATGGGGTTTACTGACCTCTTTACACAAGTTAGGTCATTTCGAGACTAACATGGTTAAATGTTATTTCAATAATTTGCTTGTACGTAGGGGTCTTTGGCAGTGGGAGGCAACCAGAGAATCCGAAGAAAACCCACGAGGTTGGACAGGCAACCCTATTACTAGTCAAGTACAACAAGAGAATCGAAACCATGCCAGTTGACTCAATGACAGACCTTATGATACAGCACACACATTAACCATTCACCCCCACCCCCCCTGCATGAGCTAGAAAAAAGGATTTCATAATGAATAATAGTAAGTAAATCATTTAAAATAGATCTTGTAATACATGTAATTGCTTGCTTGAGATTAGTTTTATATTCTGGAAATATGTTGACTATTTTCATAGCAATAAATCGAGGGCAGGCTTTTTCAAAGTGCATGCCATGAACTGTAACCTCAACACATTTCTTATTCAAATTACATAGGTCTCACATAAAATGAAAAATATTATTGAATGCTAGCTAAGCAAGAGACTATTTTTCTTAAATTATTTACATTTTAGTCTAAACATGTAATAGGACAAGACATCTTCAATTGCGTGTGACAAAAAGACTTTTGAATAAATATATGGGGTTCATTTTAGAGAGAGAGAAATGGAGTTTAACATCCACTCGACAAAAACTAGGTAATTTGGGGACTAACATATTTTTTTTTCCATTTTGTTTTATTTCAATCTCTAGAATGGGAGGTACACTTTGAATAAATATATGGGGTTCATTTTAGAGAGAGAGAAAGGGAGTTTAACATCCACTTGGCAAAAACTAGATAATTTTGGGACGTATTTATTTTCAATTTTGTTTTATTTTAATCTCTAGAATGGGAGGTATACTTCCAAAGTTTACATCGAATGAAGATGGATGAAGTGGAAATTTCGCAACATTTGCAGGTGATAAAAATGAAATATGGTCAAAATTGCGGTTAACTAAATGGTCAAAAGTTATATAAAATATGTATAATTGCTAGCACCACCTATCAGATAAAAAAAAAAATTATGGGCTGCTTTTTAATCTGTCTGAAACAAAACTTGGAGATTACCTAACAAGATATATTTTGTCCCATAATAAAATGTAAATAATAGGTCTGAGTGCATTTAATCGTTGCTTAAGCCATGAAGATTTAGACATAGTCAGAAATGCATATGACAACCTGTGGCTTTAAGTAAAATGGACCTTGATGTGTTAATTCACATCTACTAAGTGAGAGGAATATCTCTCTACATTGATAAATATAGCTAAGAATTAACCAAAGGCGAAAGATGGACACAGTCAACTCTCAATTGAAAACAAAACTTTAAAAAACTTCCTTCCCTCTGGGAGCTTCCACTCCAATAATACAAACTGTTTTTTTTTTTAAAGAAGTTGTCCTACCACTTGAATGACCAATATGAAAGAATAACAATGATTATTATATTGGTCCCTGTGTAATATCAATATGGTATGGTCATCTATATTACGTATCTCCTGTCATTATAGCTAAGAATTCTTCTTCATTAACTGAAATATAATAAACATAATTAATATAAGTATAACAGTTTATATCATTAAATTATTTAAATGCTACAACTTCTAAATTCAAGAATAATGGGTGGGTAAGGGGAGGGGTTGGGAAGAATTGTTAGATGTGTGTGCCTGTTCATTTAATTAATTTACTATAATTGATCCTATTTGTTCACATGTTACATCTGCATTAATTAATTACTGAGGTATCATGGTATATTATTAGATATGATTTTAGTGTTAATGATAGTTTACGCCAATAATGGGTATTTATTATAATTATAATTTATTAAAGGGTCATTATGTAAAATAAAATATTTTAGAAAAGACGATGCAAAATGAATATATTGAAAATGCAATAGGCAGATTGAACCTCTTGCATAATGTATGTTTAAATTATTTTTTATAAATGTTTATTACATATCATTTTAAAGTAGGCCTGCTGCTACTTACTCTCTCCATCCCCATCCCTATCAAATTCATCTATCATTGCTCGAAGTTCTTCATCTGTCATATTCTCTCCTAATTCTCTATAAAATAGATATAGAAAATTTGCTTTAACTTCCAGATTACTCCTTTCATACTTACTCAACTATTAATTTTAGTCTAGCAAAACAGTGCCAGTGGAATTATTGCCCATTTTAGACAAAAACATAAAATTTGGCACAAAAAAACTCATTAAATGGGTTGTGCCATGATACAGTCTACAATATTGAATGTAGATCCTATTAACATATATCCAATAATACATACAGCTTCCCTTTTGATATAAGCTTTTAATGATTTATAGTAGAGATCCATAGTTTCAAAAGAAATCAAGATAATGACAGGAGTATGTTGCTGCTGGTAGCTGGTAATTTTAACTAATTTGCACCTCCCAAGTTCAATTAAATAAAGTTTTTGTTCAATCCTGTTTCCATGCAGATAGATCATGACAGATCATGAATAATGGCATGAATCTGACACTAACTTCATGGATCATGGCTCCTGATTGTAAGAAAAATCGCATTATTGGTGGACACAATTTTTATATCATTTTGATGAAACTAAAATAATTACAAATATGTTTGACTCAAAGATTTGGGCTGCTCTTGATATTGTTGCATATTGCAGTAAATGGACCCTGACCACATGAAAAAATGTGTTTTTACCTTGTAGACCCACTACTGCACTAGAGATAATCTAAATTTGATTTTAAAAATCGTTCAAATATATCACTGTTTAGTGTTACACCATAATTCTGGCCTAATAAAATGGCTGCTCCACTGTAGTGTAAAAATATATAATACCAAGGTTTTGGCCAGGTAACATCTAGGATTATGGCCAATGATTGTACTAAAAATCACTTTTTTTAGCTTGTTCTCCATCTATCTCATGCAAAAGGTGGACATATCTTGTTTTATTTTTTTTTTGTGCCGACAGACGAGTCTACTTGTGGTCTATAGGGACATAATGAAAACATAGGAACATTATCATATATCACCATCCACCCATTAGCAGATACATGTAATTTACCTTGCAACTCTTCTTAAATTTCTAAGATTTATTTTTCCGGAGCTGTCATCATCAAACAACTTGAATGCTTTAACAATTTCTTCTTGGGGATCTCTTTCAAGCATCATATCTGTCACTTTAAGTAGATAATATAAAGAATTATTATAGTTGATTTAATGCAAATTACCGTTTAGTGCATCATAGAGATAATTACCTTATTACACATCAGCGTAAAATATTAAAACTAACAAAACTAAAGATAAACCTGTTCTTAGTAAAATTTATCTTGAATGAATTATGTTTTAAAAACACTTTGAACCCATATTCAAAGTTTTTGCTGGTATGAACACCCTCTGCACTGAGCCTCCAGTCTAATTTATATTCACACTTTAACTTTTAAAGATCCGTTTGATGCTCCTGCAAAACTCTTGGGATGTTCAACTCTGGTGAGATCCACTATTCTCCCTCAATTAGAAGCATAGCTATCATGTTCCAAATCATCAACAAATCAAATTGCTCCTCTTTGCTTAGCCTAAGCAGTAAATGTTCATCATGCGACTCAGTCAAGACATTCTCTGTTTATGAACATTTTTACCAAGTTTGAAATTCTACCTAAATTTGAATTAATGTGATCCAAAACTGTGATGGACAGACAGATGTAGCTTAAACAGAAAATGTGCATCATGAAATTATCTATGGATATGATTATCAAATTTTGAACAGTCTAACTCAATTAGAAGTTAAAGTGTCCCATAAAGTTTGATGGACAGACAGACACAGAAATGAAATGGCTGTTTAAAATCCTGCTGTTGCAGACAGTCATACATACACATACCTCATACACATGTATATTGTCCCCCAAAAAATACAAATGACAATCAGATGTTTTAAAGCTAAATCTGCCTATAGCAGCCTAGCAGGTCTAATTGTAGGTCTGAAATCTTATCTAAGTTATTAATTAACGTATACAGATCATAATCAACCCTCAATGTCATCACTAGCCTGCGATATTTATTGGATTAGGATCTAATTAACTGCTCAACTTTCAATCATGATTTAATCATGAAATGGATTGCTCAACTTTCATTCATGATTTAATCATGAACTGGATAATTGAGACTATGTTTTTTTTATGATGATCGAGGCTAGGCCGAAATTCAATTGCTAAACTCTTGATTCAAAGTGGATCAATTTGACTGAAATTTTCAGCAAATTCCCTTTACATTATCTTGTTTTTAACTATTAAAGTAAGAACTGCCAGCTCTTAATCTAATCTCCCATAATGTGTCCTTTATAAAAGTGGGTTCTATTTAAATCCTTTTACTCACACATAACTTTACTGATAGTGATAAAGGTATAGTACTTACTGACTTCATTGAAATCATCAAAAGTGATTTTTCCACTTCCTTCTCTATCATAGTCACGTAAGATTTTAAGAACATCAGCCTTTTTCACATCAAACCCCAATGCCCTCATAGCCACCTTTAAGATAAAAACAATAAATAAACAAATTCATGCATGTGATTTAACCTCTAACACTCAAGGTTGGAAATAAGGCACCTGTCACAGACAATGTCAGGCACAAAACCTCTGGTGCCTGTCATTTAGTCTGGCACTGATTTGTCTTTTATATTGATATTATTATCTATAATGTCAGGCATTAAACTGACTTAGTTAAAAATGACTGGTACTATTTCATTAGGGCCTGACATTTTGTCAGGTACATCTAAAACAATTATTTCCAGGCCTACAAACACTATCACATTTATTGATTGATTACTAGGTCAAAAATCAACTTCTGGTCATCATTGTCTCAAGATAAAAAACATCACACAAAAATGTATTTTCGAAATGAAGGCTGGATCTCTTGAATTAAAAATACATGTAGTTACTAAACTAATAAATAAACCATTATTATTATCAATCATAATTTATTTTCTGGCCTCTGCCAAAATCTTCTTAGTCCTATATATTTCAAACTATCTTTATCAATTTTTGGAAGATATATTTTTTGTCATTTAAATTATTGATCAAACTACTGTAAAACAAGAAATTAATTTGTTAAAAGTAATCAGTTGCATTATTTACATTATTTCAATCCAGTAAAACAAAAAAACTTGTGGAGTACATACATGTACAAATTTAGCTCAGCATAAATGCCTCCAAACAAAAAAGATATCATCAGTGCCTTGTTAGATTGGAGGCTTTTTTATGTAATTGTACGTGTATGTAATTATGGGAAAACACTTATATAGGCTTTGCCTGTTGTTCAATCCTTTTCAAATGAATAAAATATTGTTTAAACTAAACTCAACTATCCGATAAGTATCATGCATGACTGGTTAGATAAATTTAGTTTCAATAAGCTTACACAAAATGTTAACTGTTGCCACCCCCCCCCCCCTTTCAGTATCATTAGTGTCATTTGATCAAATTAAAAGAATAGCATATAAATATATTTCTAAGCATTAACATCACCTTTAATTCATGATAATCAATAGCTCTATCTTTATCTGTATCAAATAAATCAAATGCTTCCTTTATTTCTTGTTTCTGTTCATTAGCTAATTCTCTTTTCTTTTTCTTCTTACTTTTATCCAAAGCAAACTCTGCCCTGCAATAAATATTTAAAATTAGCAAGTATCTAAGATTATGTTATACATGTGTATGTAGTGAAGTTTCTTTTAATCTTATTATAACAAATTTAACAAGAACTACACTACTATATGGAAGAAAGAAAGAACTCAATGCAAAACATCTCTCTTGATCACTATACCGGATCCTTGATATCAGATAAAATTTCTTAGAATCATAATAAATTTACAAGAACCACCCTTGGATGAATGAAGCTAAACACAGAATAGTAGACTAATGGAATCACAGCCACTTGAAGGGATTAAAATAAAACTTCTTACTACTCTTTGACTATATTATTACAGTAATAACAAGGTGTATCAGCTGCCATTTTGTTTTGACTTGTGACGACATTTTGTCTGCTATCATCTCACAATAGTCACTACATGTCATGTAGTTCTATCACTTCCCATTGTTTTCTTTGCCAATGAGACTTTATTAGATCTTTATACACCTTCAATGTAATTAAACTGGTCATTTTACAGCGTTATTAATTAATTACAATTCAAACTTGAAGCGTGATCACTTGGCTATTTGTATCTTCGAGGGACCGGAAGTGCGACATAATGAGATCAAAGAAATTCCCTTTTACTTTTGTTTGTAGCAATCTGTGTCACCAAGTCCCTTTAAAAACCTATCCGTTACTCGAAATGTCCCTAGGAACTGGGTGATCCAGACTGCTCTAAAATACAAACAGGTGTGTTTGTCGGTTAAAAAATGTCAGGCTTTTGAAGAGTTGCACAATTACTAGTAGACGCTGGTTTTTTTTTATGTATTTTAGATATTTTAAATTTATTAGTCATTTTAGAAAAATAATGGTTTCTGAAAAATTGATGAAACAAATAATTTTTTATAATGATCAATGCTTGAAAAATCTTTATTATAGCAGATATTGAATTGGCCGAAAACATGATTGGAGAATACTGGTCTATTTTTTTATTACAGGCACTTCATTTTTGCCGACTAAAAGGCAAAATTTGTTTTCCCCAAAATATATATCAATTGACTGCTATATATTATTATAATAACAAGGGGGATGAAATAGCCCTGGATGAAACAGCTATCTAGTCTATACTATAGAAAAATAGCTTGGGATGAAACAGGTCGGTGTGACAGTTTGAGATAAACGTCGGTGTGTGTTTGCTCCTCGGCACTTGCGCAAGCCTGAGACTGTTGTTTACGTTATCAACGCTGCTAGATCTACTTCTGCCATTGTCATCCATCCAGTGTCAGATGGTTCGTCAATGACCTCTATACTTTTGGAAAAAGTATTACATATTTAGTTAAGAGTTTTATCATTAATAAACATACTTGTTATCGTGATAAGCTGTTGTTATATATAGTCATCAGTAGTTAAATATTCCTTGTAAATTGGGTTTAATCATGCACAATGCATTGCATACTCTGCATTTACACAAGGGACAATTATTTTCTATTAAATTTTCGCATTGTTAAAATTGTTATGCGCCAAATGGTAAACACACACCAGGGACCAACTGAAACTGTCACACTGGGGGGAAACGGTTGTCCGTTGTGGGAACTGCGCGGGATGAACTGATTCGCATCCAGTTGACAGTAGCTCATTTTCGGCTTCTTTTTCTTATTCTTTTTAATCATTCACGTCTTTTTATTCTATATTCATACACAAAAATATTTCATGACAGATAGTTTCCATTCTCGATTCTGATATTCTCTCAGTCTGCATGACTGAATCACTGACTCAGTCAGACAGTCAGTCTGACAGTGACAGTGAACTGAATGGCAGAAATATCAAAATTGCTTTCATAACAAAGGATTGATTGACCAATCTGATCCGTCAATAATTTCTTTCACAATTCATCAAGTAAATTGAGATCAAATACTTTACCTCAACGACAAACTCATTTTAAATTCTTCCAAATATATTTCAAGATTAAGAAGAAAAACTTTTTCTAACGTTTTTGTTGACAAGTTGATACTCGCGCTTCTATATGTATAAAGTCTGTAGTTTCGTACCCGGGTATTTTTTCATAAAAAAATCGCAGTTACATATAAATAATTGTCATTATATTATCATTCATGTATATTCACTGTCAGGTACGAATAATTCAGAAGAAGATATATAAACAAATCGAAGTCTACACGGCAGTTTTATAAGAGTTAGTATTTTATACGAAAATAAGAAGATGGAGCTGAAAAAGCTAACATCGGAATCGATGGAACAACAAAAATAATATTATAGTCTTTTAAAGTTTTATTATCATTTCTGTCCTCATTAATTATTTTAACCTTTCAATTTATAGGTATCACGCGAACGGTACATTATCCTGATTTGCCGGGTTGCTTGCCAGGAATTTCGACAAGTTTTGACAGGTAGCCTATCTCGCCACTTTCAGACATCGTTACTAAAAAGTAACTAAATTAAAGGACAATATTGGTGCCCGTCATTATCACATATTGTGATAGAGCGGGTCAAACACATTCCAAATATACTTTTAAAGCAGAGCGCATTGCTACGATAGTTGAGTATTACACGCTGAACGAATCTGCAGTGACGTAACGACAGTGAAAACACTAGCGAGTGGTCTATACAAGTGACTGAAGCGGGGAGCGATAACAGACAAACGGCTAAATTTCTGCTCTCTCATAATTCCTTCAAAGACCAACATTTGTTATATGGGACTGCAAAAGAATATCTGACAATTCAATAAAGTTATTGAATGTCATTAGATAAGAGAACACGAAAGAAAAACAGAAAAAGTCTGTATTACCATGGTTTATAAGGTATAGAGTGAATATAAACAAGGGAATGTGTAGACTATTTCTATTTTTCTCGTGTTCTCTTATCTAATGACATTTAATTCAATTTACCGGTAATTACTTTATTGAATTGTCAGATATTCTTTTGCAGTCTCATATAACAAATGTTGGTCTTTGAAGGAATTATGAGTGAGCAAAAATTTAGCCGTCTGTCTGTTATCGCTCGCCGCTTCAGTCACTTGTATAGACCACTCGCTCGTGTTTTCACTTTCGTTACGTCACTGCCGATTCAGTCAGCGTGTAATACTCAGCTATCGTAGCAATGCGCTCTTTCTAAAAGTATATTTGGAATGTGTTTAACCCGCTCTATCACATATGTGATAATGACTGGCACCAATATTGTCCTTTAAACTACACAGATTGAGACACTCAGACAGAGTGTAGACGTAGTGATGTTGTCAGTAGCTGAGTAGCCAACATGTAACATTATATTATATGTAATTATTGTTATGACAAGGTACAAAAAAAGTAACATGCAAATGTCATGCGAATGTCAATGTGTCATCATCAATGATGTTATGTAGTTCCTTAGGAGCTGTCTCTGAGCAGACCTAAAAAAGAGAGAGAAATTAGGTTTAAGTTAAAGTTAACTCTTTGAGTTTGAACCCTACTGGCAAGATCATAATGTCTGTATCCCGACTGACCGGTTTTCTGGCCAAGTTAAGACGCATGAGGAATTCCAGTCTGAACGCGTGGTGTGTGTAGCAAAGGATTTCCCCACTCTGTATTCCAACTGCCAAGGACACGTAAAAGATCCCTTGGCAGTTGGAATTCAATATAAGAGTAGGCTGTAGCGCGGCTGCCCGAGCGAAATTCTTCTCATTCTACACTGCATGACGTATGCCCGTCTTCCATTAGCCCAGGTAAGGTGCATAATAGTAGGACGTTAAACTTCATTTCACTATCTTTTGTTGACACTTTAGGTTAGGTGATAAGCAATTTTATATTTTGTCACTAAAAATTGTCAAATTTTGGCCCATGGGCCAGGGGAACTTAAGGGTCATTTAACGTATATATGTCAGGATTCAAAGGGTTAATGTCAACTCGACACAAACTAGGTCATTTCGGTATTAACAATGTGACATATGGTTTATTTTAATTACAATAATTTGCTTGCGCATAGGGGTCTTTAGCAGTGGGAGGACCCGGAGAAAACCCACAAGGTTGGACAGGCGACCCTACTCCTTGACACGTACAACCAAGCCAGTTGACTCAATGACAGGTTCTATGATAAAGCGCACATGCTAACCATTCGGCCATCCAAGTTCCACCCCACCCCCCTTTTTTAAAGATAAAAGTAGTTTGTGAGAATTCCTCTGAAGTATATGTAGTTCCGTTAGGAACCGTCTCTGAGCAGACCGGAGAGAGAGAGAAAACTGGGGTTTAACGTCACTCAACACAAACAATGTCATTTTGGTACTTACATATGTTTCAGTTTTATTTAAATAATTTGCTTGCAGTTGGAGAAAACTGGCTGGAGAAAACCAACAAGGTTTGACAGGCCATACTACTCCTTGGGCGAGTTTGTAAATTTGTGCGTTACTCTTTCAATGAAGTTAGTCAAGTGGGTTAGTATACGGGTTTTCTCTGGGTCCTCTGGTTTCCTCCCAGTGTTAAAGAACCCTACATGCAAGCGAATTATTGAAATAAAAATCAACCATACTGTACGTTAGTCCCGAAATGACCTAGTTTATGTCAAGTGGACATTAAACCCCAACTTCTCTCTTCTCATCTTTAAAAACACTGCGAAGTGTTCAGCGCAAAGTAGACAAACTGCGCTACAGTTTTTAACAAACAGATTACAATCAGCACACGCAGGGTCCAATCGGCACAATACAACAGCACAGGTCACAGTCTTTGGCATCCGATTATTCCAGTCTACACTGGTAGTATTCTCCCGTAGGATGTGTTTTGGGGATCCTCCGGTTTCCTCCCACTGCTAAAGACTCCTACGAGTAAGCACATTATTGAAATAAAATTGAAGTATTTGTTAGTCCTAAAATGACCTTGTTTGTGTTGAGTGGACGCTTAACGCCTTTTCTCTCTCTCTCTCTGTCTTGTTCATTGAGTAGCTTCATTACAAATGGCCCTCAAAAGCATTCTGGTGCACGAATTCGGTTGCCAATTTTAAAATTTTCATTATTGTATTAAATATTGGATATCAGAAGCCCATCTTTTCATGGTAAGAAAACAACATCAATGTTGATTTAAATTGACCAACAAGTTGTGTTTGCAATGTCGAAGACTAGATACAGAGTATGCTTTTTGGAGTGACTGAGTGCATATTTTAGTAGTATGCCCTTATTTAGGATGCGAAAAGCATGTCCTGAGTATGTTTTGTTTAATAATGTCACCCTACTCCTTGTCAGTATGTACCTTCAATACACTACTATCCTACCCCATAAATTCAAAACAAGGCTTAAAATGTGGTCTAATGTGAAATCAAAGTATATGACCGTATATACTTACCGATTTAATATGATAAGATATCATATCTTTACCTGTAGTTTAAAAGATTTATTTAAAAGTACATGTACATGTATTAGGACCACACTTTTTTTTTTAGCTAATTATGTTGGGAGGCTATTTTTGCGGGATAAAGTATTTGTAAGAGCATTTTTTACAAATTTAGTACTATTTTATCAGGTTTGAAATATATAACAATTTTGTGTAAAATTGAGAGGTAAAAAATCATTAATTTCTCCTTTAACCAGAAAATAAATGACTTTATTTTATATAATGATATTATTGATATCAAGACAAATACTTATTCAGTAATTCTATATACTCAACTGGTCTACTAAGTTCAAAACATTTGGTACTCAAGTACTAGGGAAACCATAATAAAATGTTATATATCTCAAAAATGGATTTACATATTTGTCATAAGTATTAAACACCATCTAACTTGAATAGGACCGTTATTATTTAAATCAAGTCAAAGAAGCATGTTTTTATCAATTGGTTATGATTGTCAGAGTAAGAGTGTCTCTTTAAAGTTAAATTGGTTATCTTCTTATACTGTTATTGTTGTTGATACTTGATGTTATTGGTAAGGTCAAAATCTGGCCTAAAAACACAATCCTGTTTAATCTAGATTGAACCTGATTGAATTCTTATTAATATAAAGCATTTCCACCTTGTCTATTTCAGTGGAGTTAAATGAAAATTAAAGGAATGTAAATTGTAAATGACTGCTGTGAATTATTATAGGTAAGATGACAATATATGATTATCTTGGATCTTATTTTTATACAGGTGAGAAGTCAGAAAAATAAATACCTTAAAGGGACAATCCCGAATTAAACAGAGGCTCAGAATTAAAGTCTGAGAATGTATGAAAATAAAACGCCAAAATATAGGGGAATGGTGTATTTACCTTGTCTCAAAATTTCAACTCAAAATATTGAATCGTTTAGACGTGAACGCAAAAACTCCTTATCCGCCAACGTAACCCTTTTAAAATTTCGGGTCAATTGTTTTGTTGGGTGACCTTATAACCGATTACGGTTACTTGAGAGGGTTATGCAGTGAATAACCCATGTGCCGTACTTGATAGAGAAAGGCAAATTTCAACTACACATTATTTTTATAAAATAAATGTTTGGTTTAATCCAGATACCACAAAATACACCTTGGGGCACCGGTCTCAAATTCCAGATGAAGACTGACGGATTAAAGTCGTTTGAAAACGTATCATAAATACTGAAGTAGTTGCTCGGCCCTTGACACAAATATTTTAAGGGATTTTAACACAAAATTAAGCAGTTTTATTCCCCCCAAAAATATCGGGATTAGCCCTTTAATGTTGCCTGGCAATTGTTTTTGTTTGTTTACAGGATAGGAATTGCATTCCATCTTAAAGGGTCAGATAAAGAGTTGGCAGTTTTCACTATAATAGTTAAAAACTAGATAATTTAAAGGAAATTTGTTGAAACTGTTAGTCAAATTGATCCACTCTGAACCGAGATATTAGCTTTTGAATTTTAGACCTAGCCTTGATCATCATTACAAAAATCGGTACGATAATAAACATAGTCTTGATTATCCATTTTTGGTTTTAACATCAATGAGCGTTGAGCAGCAGATCGGATTCAAATCCAGTAAACATCTCAGCCCAGCAATGACATCGAGATTTGATTGTGGTCTGGATAAGTTAATTAATAATTTAGATAACATTTCACGCCAAAGGAAAGACCTTCAATAGACCTAATGTAGTATGTTTAATTTTAAAATGAGAAGTCAGAAAATACATACCTTAATATTGTCTGATAATTGTTTTTTTTCTTTGGTGAATGGGGGGTGTACTGACTAAAATAATATCTACAGAATGGAGCTACTTATAGCATTTGATTTAAGTACCTGCTGTAGACAGAATTGTGTTTATTCAAATTAGTTACTTTTTTATTTAATTTTTGCAGTGTTTATACTATACATGTACATGTAAAAAGACAACCTTTTACAATATGGAAAAATTACAAGAATTTGTGATGAGAGGTCAGTTTACTGAAGCTGTTCAAATGTTGACAGATTTAGATAAGATAGATGCTACTATTGGCCAAAATTTACTGTACAATTCTATTAAGTATTATGAGACTTACATACAGTCATGTCATCAAGATGACACAATATGTAAAAGAGATTTTGTTAAATCGCTAGTGGTGGCTCAGTCAGAGACAAGATTTCAGTTGTTAAAGTTGATCCAGTGTCTATTTAAATTGGGTGTTAATCCCAATTTTATTGTTGAAAATGGTACTTTGTTAATGGCTGCCGTTGCAACAAGAGATGTAAGTCTTTTACAGATGTTACTTAGTAATGGTGCCGATCCAAATTTATTTGGAGGACGTAGAGATATGAATGCTTTCTCCTTGTCAATTATTATTAATGATGTATCGATTGTTGAGTTGTTTTTACATAATGGAGCAAATGTTAACAGTCCTTGCTGTGGAACTATGACACCATTGCAGTTATCAGTCAACAAGTGTGTAGAGATTTCTAAAATGTTATTACAACATGGAGCTAATATTCAACAAGTTCTAAATGTATCGGGAATCAATCAAGTTCAATTAGCAGACCCTCCTTTAATACAAGCTGTGCGAAGTGAAAACCAATATCTGACAGCTTTACTGTTAGAATGTGGGGAAGATATCAATCAAGTACATGGTCAGCGCGAAGACACTGCCTTCCATATAGCTATCAAGCAAGGAAATAAAGTAATTGTGGAAATTCTAATTAGAAATGGAGCTAATTTAGATAAGGAAAATGCACGTGGCCATACACCGTTAGGTCTAGCCCTGTTAGCAGCAGGCTCAAAATCAAATGACATTGTAAAGATGATCTTGAATGCTGGGTGTAGTCGAACAAAAACTACCAGTATAGCACTCTTCCAGAAAACCTACCCACCATTATTTGTTGCTTGTTTTCTAGGCAATCTGAACATTGTTAAGTTTTTGTTAGAAGAAGACACTGCCATGAATATTCCTTGTGACCTTCATTGTTATTGTAATAATGGTAGATATGAACAGAAGCATGGATATGAAGACCAAGCTTTTTTATCTAAGTCAAAGAGTCCTCCACTGGCACATGGTTCTTTAAATCATTTAGATTTGGATGGCGATGATATTGTTAATGCATTTGAACATATGACTGTTTGTGATTCAGTGAAAAAGAAGAAAATGTGTGCAAATAAAACAAAATATTTGGCTAATTTAGTTGCTTCTGATGGTTCAACTCCTTTGATGTTGGCTACTTTTGGTGGTAAATTAGAGATGGTGGAATACCTGCTAGATCATGGAGCTGATCATAACATAACAAACAAACATGGCAATTTGGTACATGCTGCAGTAGTTAGTACTGGATCTATTAAATTTCTCGATATTGTGGTTAATCTTGGTTGTGATATTAACATGGTTAGTAATGCTGGAAATACACCTCTCTTGTTATCATCTAGAATTAACAAACCGGAAATGTGCTTGTATTTAATACAAAAAGGAGCTTATTTAAATCACAGAGATAGGTTTGGAGAAACGGCTCTATCTGCTAGTATATATTTTGGTTGTGAAGATAATGCCAAACTTCTAATTCAACATGGAGCTGATCTTGATATTGCCGATTCAAGGTATGTTAAGATGTTTTACTTAACTTATTTTTGAGTGCCCTTTTAATGGCAATAGCTAACAAATTACTTCCACTTATCCCTACCAGCGAATATAGTTCCTTTTATTGGCCTAGAATTGAAGATCAAATATGTAAATCAAGACTTTGTTGATTATCGAATGAAATTTTTAATATATATTTATTTTTCATTATCAATTTTTAAATTTTAAACCATTATAGCAATAACGCTCCTTATCTAAATCTTACATAATGCATCAATGCGAAAAAATTGGTGGTCTGTATCCTAATGAATTCTTCTGTAATAAGAGTTATTTCCCCTGTATAGCTAACACTTTATGTAAAAGTTAATTTTTAACTAGAGAGCCAGACAGAATTGGGGTTTAAGTTTAACACCCACTCGGCACAAACTGAGGTTTTTTAGCAGTTGGAGGACCCGGAGAAAACCCACGAGATTGGACAGGCGATCCAACTCCCTGTCAGGTACAACTGGGGATTCGAAACTACACCAGTAGACTAAATGACAGGCTTTAATATACAGCATGCACGTGCTAACCAACCATTCGGTCATCCAACCCCCCGAAAATTGGAGAGGGGCGATTTCTACTGAGTAATAGTAATACGTGTATACTAGTATGTATAAATAACATATTTCATAAATCTGTATATTTCAGCGGAACGACTGCCTTCTACTGGTCTATTTTCAACTACAGAGAATCTATTATACGACGTTTAATAGATGCAGGGGCTTACTTTACACCAGAACATCTAGCTAAATATCCACGAAATCTTAAATTTATGAAAAACAAGCAACTTATCGAGTGGATAAAGGGGAAAATATCCAACCCTAAAACTTTAGTGGACATTTGTGTTCATTCTGTTCGGAAAGTTTTATCCAAATCGAATGTTGGTCGAAGTATTTACCACAATATCAATACTCTACCATTACCTTCCACAGTAAAGCAGAGATTAAAATTTATATACTAATAAGTTCACTTTATATGATTTTTATGTAAATGTTGTGCTGTTATTCTTATAAAGAATTTTATCATAAATTGGTTTGTTTGTTTGATATTTGGGTTGGTGGAGGGGGGGGGTGATCAGTTAAATTAAAGGATTAAAGAAAGAACCAGCGGTTGCCAGGCAGGATACGCCCAGATTTTCGAGAGATGGATAGAGAACAAGCTAAATAGAAAGGGATTTTTCCTACAATCAAGGGCCATAATTCATGAAGTTACAATATCGAAAGGATCTTGGGTTATAACCATGCATTTCAAGTTTCGTCAAATTCGGATTAAAATTGTGACCTCTACAGGGTTCAAAATCTTGATATACATATATGTACCATTTTATACACTATTCGCTTACAAGCGACGGCCATTTTGTCCGACAGTTTTGGTCTGATTTGGGGGATCACGGTGGCTAAGTGGATAAGGCACTGGTTCGCTAGCCTGGAGGTCGGGTGTTCGATCCCTGCATTGGCCGAGAAAGTTCATCTCGATTTTCCGACGTGATTTCCCCTTGTCAGTGATGCAGAAGGAGGACCTTGTCAGTGATGCAGAAGGAGGGCCTGACAAGGTCAGCTGCCTAGTCGTTCGGATGGGACGAAAAACCGAGGTCCTGTGTACACATTGGAGTGCACGTAAAAGATCCCCTGGCAGTTGGAATTCGATATAAGAGTAGGCCGTAGCGCCGCTGCCCGGGCAAAATTTCACTCATAGCACACTGTATGGCGTATGCCCGTCTTCAATTAGCTCAGGTTAAGTGCATAACAGTAGGACGTTAAACCCCATTTCATTCATTCATTTGGTCTGATTTGCACGAGTTTCGAACTCAACCTTCATTATAGTGTAACGTTGATATAATTAAACATTTTTTTAAAATCCGATAATAATTGTGACCTCCAGAGGGACCACGAGCTAAAAATGGCGATTTTTCGTATACTCAGGGGCCATAATTCTTATATCGAAAGAAACCAATATCTTTTGGTTATAAACATGCATTTCAAGTTTCATCAAAATCTGTTCAAAATTGCGACCTGTACAGTAATCATAAGCTAAGAACGTGATTTTCGTGCCATCCGATACATGCCAATGTCGAAAGGAACCGAGATCTTATGGTGATAAACCTATATTTCAAGTTTCATTGAAAGCGGATATAAATTGTGACCTGTAGAGTGTTCACAAACAATTGTGGACGGACGGACAAGGACAATGGCAATATACATGTACGTCAACAAGAAAATGCGGGCGTATAAAAAGCCATGCTACATGTACATTTGTTGTGGTTTGACTCGTAAAAAAGTGATAGAACTGGTTAAACACATTCCAAATATAATTTTAACACAGCTCATCGATACGATAGATGAGTAATACAGGTGTCATGAATCGGATGTGACGAACGGCGAAGGAAAACACGAGTTATCACTCTAATTAACTGACTGAATTGACGAGTGATAACAGATACACGGCCGAATTTCTGCTCACTAAAAATTCTGTCGAAGACCAAAAGTTGTTGTGTAAGACCTGATCAAAAGCGCACGTGTTAAACATCCGGTCATTATTATGCAGGGTGTGGTAGTCTATAATTTATAGAGAGTTGCTTTCCGAATATTTTACCGTAAGAAGGAACAGTTTTAAAGTCTTAAAATTATAACAGATCAATATAAATGTGAGACCGGTTTCTTTGCAAGAATTTATTATTATTATTATTATTATTACATAATATTTATAGTGCGCCCTTTCATATAACACGTCCAGTTGCACTTTACAAAGTGACAATGTAATCATAAATAAACAAAAAGATTATGAACATGTTAACGATTGTATACAGAGACAGTTAAAAGCCTGATTAAATAAATGTGTTTTAAGTTTTTTTTTTAAAGAATATAGAGATGTACAACATCTTAAACGAAATGGTAGATTATTCCATAGACCAGTTGCTTGATAACTAAAAGAGCACCGGCCATAAGAGAATAGTTACAAAGTTTGGGATTAAAAGTAGTTTATCTGATGTACGTAATGTTCGACCAGGTGTATAAAGTTCTAAAAGATCTGAGAGGTAAACAGGAGCTAAATTATTAAAACATTTAAAAGTAATAAAACTTAAAAAATCAATTCGGTATTTAACAGGTAACCAGTGTAAATTATATAAAACAGGAGTTATGTAGTCACGTTTCTTATTTAAAGTAACAAGTCTAGCTGCAGTATTCTGTATTTATTGTAATATATCTATAAGCTTTAAAGGTTAACCAACTAAAAGTGAATTAAAGTTATCTAATCGACAAGTGACAAGAGATGTATAAAGATAAAGATCACAGAATGTCTTCTTTTACTTTTAAAAAGTGTTTATGTCTTAATTACTAAAAGACATAGGCACTTCCCTCCTTAATGGTTAAGTGCAATATACGCGAGCGATTCCCACATCTCTTCACCACTTGGTAAAATCTGATTTGCAGGCAGTCTGAATCCAGTAAACCAGTCGCTTCCAGCAGGTCGAAGTTCATATGTCACAGCAAAACTAACCCCTGCACCAACTATTGACCAATCATAAGATCCTCCAGAGGCGTGGTCTACAATTTAAAAAATAAAATACAATAACGCAATCTGATTTAAACAGATCGTTTCGTTTTTATAGTTCAAAGTTTCGTTTCACTTGTTTTTACTGCACTAGGATCTAGTAGAGTTGTTATCATTGGCGTGTTCTGTTAGATATGAGGGATAAGCTTAGCTAATGAAACGGTCTCTATTGCGGCGAGTTTTTGGTCCTTTGATACACGGAACTGGAACCATCAACGCTGATTGATTAATCAATGTCTGGCGACACATGTTCAGAGCCGCTCGTTTGACCCCTGACACGAACTCCCACTATAATTTGTCAGATCTTCATGTAGTGTAGGCCATTGAAAGTATAATCAAACGAAACAAAATATAGATCTGTATTTTGATCAGACAGTAAATGGCGTGAAATGAAATCAAAGGTTTTAGCATCTTACTTTTCTGCCACAACTGGCACCCAACACCGGGGGCGAAACCGCCATTTTTTTGGCTAGCAAGCGCCTTTCTCAACAAAACACAATTAACCTAAACAACAAAGGGTGAATTTATGTAATCCAAATTAACAGCATTTCAGTTAATCAAAAGCACAATGTATCTTATAGCCTATAACAATTTTCCGTAGTTAAACACGTAGCTCGGTGTTCCGAGATGGAAATAAAATATCGTTCATGAGTCGATGAACAGTCTTGGCGAAAAACAACATGACGGCATAAAATCAACAGAAAGTAACTGGGTGGAACTTCCGTTAATCGATTTGATTAGTTTTCAAACGACTGATTTTTAGCAATACTACTCTGTATTGTGTTTGATTTCAAAGGGGGGATGAATACAAGATTTATTCAAAAGTTGCCGAAAGTAGCTCTCTAGTTATTTTTCCAAGAAAAAAACATCAACATGATAAAGTCGACTAAAAAGTGGATTTTGACAGATCAAACATTGTGATTTCCGAGTAATATTTCTGACAAAGGAAATTTTAGACCTGTATTGCTAGGAAATAATTTGGAACCTTCCAAACAGGCGGTTGTAAACACGTTTCGTGCTCTGGACACGTAGATGTATTTACGGGGGCTGTACACTGGGTCAATTGCACCACAAAAAAGAAGCTGCAATGTCCAAAAGCTGCAATATTTTCACATATTGAAATTAAAAGCCTTTCTCCGTCTTTTTTCTATTTTAGTCTAATGATTCAATCCTTAAAATGCTTTACATCCCAGTGCCGCGCATCACATTTTGCATTTCTTGAAACGCAAATGTCTCTTACGAAGAGTGACCTATCTCAATTTCGACACAAAAAATACTGGGTACAGACATGACGGACCCAAAAAATGTCTCGGGTCGCTTTGACCCAATCCTTCTAGCAGTGTTTTGCGTAACTCATCGTTGGTTTCCCAAGTGGTCCCACTCCGTTCTACTCAACTATACTAAGGGTTAATCTATAGGGTCTCAACGATTTCAAATGATATGCCAAGGCCTTGATTTTAGCTAAATTCTATGAACCAATAAATACGCATTTAGCATAATTTGGACATTTATCATTTAGGCTACCTTCTGGCTAATTGCTTACATTGTCCCTTGAAGGGGAGCCTTTGCGTTTTGCTTACTTCACCCGATGAGAGTGACTTCCCTTTTGTATCTTCCTTTGCAATTAACGATTTATGGAAATGGAGCCGGATACTCAAAACTAAGTTATATTAACAATGCGCTAAACTAACGGATTGTTATCTTGCTAACGTGTCGTTTGTTAACGGTGCGTTAAATTTCTGTTTCTAGAAAGTCAATTTCATTAACCGTTAGCTAACAGATTTATTAAATTAATCCAAGAGAAGACTGTTTGTTCATTGGATGAATTTTATTAGATTAGAGTTTTTTTTAATAGATTTTGGGCACTTTATTTTAACAACTAGAATTCGATTATATCATATCTTTTCCCCAACAACGGAATTTTTGTTTCGTCTAGAATTTATAGAGAGTTGCTTTCCGAATATTTTACCTTAAAGATGCATTCCCGGGTACAAACTTTGTGATTTGATGATATATTTGTACTAAAACCATATCCAAAGTAACCAATTTATAAAAAAATTGCTTCAAATCCCTTTCAAAACGTTGTTTTCACCGTGGATACCTATAGCGATAAGTAAGCTTTTGTTAGACGCAATGTTTGCCAACTTAGCTTCATTGTGGGAGGGTCCATTATTCAGAATGTATCTATCATTACTTACTCTACATTTACCATACTTATTGAGGCCTAAGTAAATTATTAAAATTTTCTTTTTCTGCCGTTTAATGGCAGAGTCGTTTGTACGTTGACAACCCTCAATGTTCCCAAAACCGCCTAACCACTTGAGCAAGAAATAACAATTGCTCCCTGACCTAAGCCAGCTGACAAAAAGCTAGCAAAACCTGTCGGGTTGACAGTTAGGGATTCACTGACAATATTGCGTTTTTCGCGTAATCCAGTATTTTTCTAGTAAGATTGGGTGTCTATACTTTCCATATATACCACATTTGCCATACTTTTATTGGAAATTACCACACGATAAATACTTTGCTTGGAACCCATCTTTAAGAAGGGACAGTTTTAAAGTTCACAATTTGGTGCCGTTACCTACAGAAATTGTCGTCACAGTTGGATAAGCTACATTGAAGAAAACATGTGAATTTTCTTCCGAGTCGCCATTTTTTTCTACCATGCGCTTACAGCGTGCGGATTTTTCAAGTTAGCAAATACTCACCTCAATACCACCAGAGACATCGTCAACCTATTACTGGTACCATCTTTACTGGTGTTTTAATTGGAATATTAAAATAGAAGGCACGGATTCGTTTTTATTCAATAAATAGACATACTTTTACTTTCAAGGCCTTGCCTACGTTATTTCAATACAATGCCAAAGATTGGAGTCTTTACGAACATTAGAGGTGTAGAGGATGATACCGAAAATTTGCTAGAAGCACTCAAAAGAAATATAAGAAAATGGGCTCACCTTAGAAGTTTGTTTACAAAGGAAGACAAACGAGTAGATTCTATTCTAAAAGAAGAGTTGCCTGATTTACAATTATTGAAGGTTATTCAGTCAAAACTTTCTGATGCCACCGAAAAACTTCCATTGCTTAGGTGATGAAATTCAAGATATTCATATCTAATTGCATCCCGATGATGTGGCTGCTCAAGACTTCGAAGAATGTGATATTATATCCGATAATCATTCTTTGTTGCTGGGAAAAAATGGCAATTTTGTTCGGGATTTTACAACAATAAGATCTGATCAGTCAAATCGTAAACAAGCCAAAAATTCATCAGTCAAATTACTAAAGATTTTCCCTTCCAACATTTGATGGAGACCGACGCAAGTGGTACAGTTTTTTGGGACGTTTTTAATACTGAAATACACGACTGCAGTGACATTTCCAACGTGACTAAATTCAACTATCTCAAGGGTCATTTATCGACATCTGTTCAGAAACGTTTTGATGGTATCCTCGCCAGTGATGCTAATTATAATTTTCTTGTAGAAATCTTGACATATAATTATGGCAACCGAACTTCAATTTTGAATATTCATTGTTTAGCATTTGTGCATGTAACAAAGCCACATTATACAGCTACAGCCCTTAGAAGTTTTTATGATGGAATAATGGGAGATATTAGATCATTGGCCACATTAGGTTTACCAACACAACCATATGGTGAATTGTTTGTACCAGTATTATTGGAGAAGTTGCCATCTGAGGTTATAACAGTTATACTGGAGAAACATTAAAACGACAACCCGGAGCTCGGCAACTTGACGGAAATCATTCACAACGAAGATGAACAAAAATTGAACAAATCAGTTTCATCAGTTATCATTCCATTAAACCTTCACACAACTTTTCATCAACGCAACTATCAATGCTCTACGTGAAAGGTATTGGTTGCCAGCTGCACGTAGTCAAGTTTCTAGTGTTTTAAGAACATGTGTAACATGTCGTTATCAAGTCGGAAGACCTTTCACACTTCCACCATCTCAACCATTGCCCGATTTTCGTCTAAATCGGATGAAGCCTTTTTCAGCAGTTGGAATTGATTTCACAGGTCATCGGATAGTGAAAAGTAGAGGCAAGATCACCTAGAAATGTTACATTTGTTTGTTTACTTGCAGCAATACACAAAATGTAAATTTAGAAGTTACAGACATGTCAACTGATCAATTCTTACAGGCCCTCAGAAGACACTGCTATTTATGGATTACCTACCATGATATTGTGTGACAACGATAAAACCTTTGATGAGTAGATCATTAAACTGTTTAACTTATTGGATGATCCATCTGTACAAAATCATCTTACTAACAAGAAAATTATTCATATGAAACATATTCCATCTAAATCTCCACATATGGGGGGGGGGGTGTATGAACGGTTGGAAGGTGTTGTCAAATCAGTCATTAAGAAGGTTTTGAGGAAAGCTCTTGTCGACCTGAAGTAACTACAGGCAGTTGTAAATGAAAGACCTTTAACGTATCTATCTACAACAGCTTTGCCCCATCCTAGTATAGATTCTGATGTAGAAGTTCAAGTTGATGATGTATTATGATACTCATGAATCTATCAATCGAGCTGCTGGACATCGTTCAGTCGTATATCAACATTTTGTTTCTAGATTCAAGAATGAGTATTTATCAGTCCTGAAAGATAGACATGCCTACCAGATTAAGAAATGTTAGTCTCGTACCGAATCTATTAAATGTGGTGATGTAGTTTTAGTGCACCATTAAGATCGCCCGAGAAGTATGAGGAAACTTGCCATAGTTCAAGAATTTATGTGATCCTAATTAACAGCATTTCAATTAACCAAAAGCACAATGCATCATACAGGGACCATACTAATGATAGTTTTGTAGACCGAGTAAATCCCGAGAGACATTTCTATTGTATGCAGGGAAGATATTGCACCCCTTACTAGAAATGTGAGTCTCGTACCGAATCTATTAAATGTGGTGATGTAGTTTCAGTGCACCATTGAGATCGTCCGAGAAGTATGAGGAAACTTGCCATAGTTCAAGAATTAATTCGAGGACCTGATGGTTTTGCCAGAGCTGCGAAAATTAGGACAAGATATGGTACAACTAATTGATCTTTTATACCCATTAGAAGTATGTTTATCGCAGCCTAAAGAATTCTTTAGTACAGAGAAGATTCCGGAACAAGAAGAAGCTGTTTCATTGAGAAGAAGCATTAGGATTGCTCAACGCCCCACCCCAAATTTGTGGAAATCTTCGGAAATTACTGTAAAAATAAGACTGTTTAATATGGTTTATTTCTAAATCGAACATTTTATTGTCACCTGTTTTCTTTGCGATACTTCATGTACATTGTAACTATACGAATTATGTCTGTCCAAATCAGACTCGCCCATCAAGGGAGTTAACTCTAAGGTGTTTACTTTTACATGTAATTTGTGTAGTTTTATCAACAATAAACACAGCGTGAAACATTTATTTCGTATCTTGTGTATACAGGAGTACACAATTTATAACAGATATCAATAGAAATGTGAGACCCGTTTTAATATTCAGAAACATATATTGTCAAAACGTGTATAAAGATAAAGATCACATAATGGTTTCTTTTAATTTTTAAAAAGTGTTTATGTCTTAATTACTAAAAGACATTGGCACACCCCTCCTTAATGGTTAAGTGCAATATGCGCGAGCGATTCCCACATCTCTTCACCACTTGGTAAAATCTGATTTGCAGGCAGTCTGAATCCAGTTCCCCAGTCGCTTCCAGCAGGTCGCAGTTCATATGTCACAGCAAATTCAACCCCTGCACCAACTATTGACCAATCATAAGATCCTCCAGAGGCGTGGTCTAAAATTTAAAATAAAAATAAAATAACGCAATCTGTTTAAAACACAGATCCTAATTCGTTTCGTTTTTATGGTTCAAAGTTTCGCTTCACTTGTCTTTACTGCACTAGGATCTTGAAGAGTTGTTATCATTGACGTGTTCTGGTAGATATGAGGGATTGGATAATGCAATCAAAGGTTTTAGCCTCTTACTTTTCTGCACCAACTGGGAAGCCAACACAAATAACCTTAACAACAAAGGGTGAATTTATATGATCCTAATTAACAGCATTTCAGTTAATCAAAAGCACAATGCATCATATAGCCTATAATCATTTTCTGTAGTTAAACACGTAGCTCGGTGTTCCAAGGTAGAAAAAAAAATATCGTTCATGAGTCGGTGAACAGTCTCAGCTAAAAACAATATGACGGCATAAAAACAACAGAAAGTAACTGGGTGGAAGTTCCGTTGACCGATTTGACAATACTACCTTGTATTGTGTTTGATTTCAAAGTGGGTCAGAATACTGGATGTATTGAAAAATTGCCGAAAGTAGCTATTCAAATTATATTTGTAATCTTTCTAGTTATTTTTCCCAGAAAAAACCCCATCAATTTATAAGCAGTTCTTTGAAGTAAGATATAAACCTGTCTGGCAAAGCGATGTGATTTTCTTTACTTAATATGATATACATTTAAAACTTTAAAAAAAGTTATTTCCACGTACTGAATCTTTTTTTTTCTACTTACGCCGACCAATTTCAACTGTTAGACAGACAAGAATTGTTTGGGGATGTGTAGTATTGTGGATAAATAAAAGAAGACTGAGGGTAGTACAAGTTTTTACAGGGACCATACTAATGATAGTTTTGTAGACCGAGTAAAACCCGAGATACATCTCTATTGTATGCAGGGAAGATATTGCACCCCGTACTATCTGCACCTGTAACAATTTGATTAAAATACAGATCTATATTTCGTTTCGTTTTTTATGCTTTCGAGCGGCTTTTGAAGTTTGACCCTATGACTTCAGACATTGATTAATCCATAAGCGTTGACGTGCATGTCACGCCAAGAAGTCGCCGTAATAGACCGTTTTATTGGCTAATCCCTCACTAAAACCAACACCGGTAATATAACAAGTAAAAGGAAATTTTGAAATATAAAAAACGATCTGTGTTTTAATCAGATTGCATCTGTTAAAGTCTATTATTTGCCTTTCAATATGAACAAATCCATAATGCATAAATAATATTAGTAAAAGTAACATAAACTAATGCATAAATAGGTATTGGGTATTCCCAAAAGAGTAAGCATATGCTTACAGTTACATATTAATAAAGAGTAATGGTCCCCTCACTGCTGAACAAATACCTCCCCGACCAAGCATTATACTTACATAAAAGTTCTCCTGGTGTTCCGACTGTGAAATACTTATTATGCACATTGTATAGGTTTTGCCTTGCATCCTCAGATACCTGGGTCTAAAAACAAAATCAAATGTTAAAAGGCATTATAATGAATGAATGAATGAATGAAATGGGGTATAACATCCTACTTTTCTGCCAACAGGGGTAATGAAGACGGACCGGACATACCCTATAGAGTATGCTATGCGGGGCATTTTGATCTGACACCAATTAAATTCCAACTGTCCATGGGTCTTTTTCATTTTCACAAAATCCGAACGACCAGACAATTCCCTGTCTAGCCACCCGTCCAACAGCGCTGCTTAGGGACAACCACACTAGAAACTCTCTGGAAACGTTCTTTGCCTACATCGGGATCGATACCCGGACCTTCTGGTAAGTTAGACAGTGCGTTACTCTCTGAGCCACAGTGGCCCCAAACCTCCCATATAACCTAAATGTTGTATTCTTGTGTGGACTAATCAGTCAGAACCATCCAAAGACGCATAATGGGGTGTAATTTGAAGAAAGATTCGTGCACACGCGGCGGGCCAATCAAAATTCCCTTTCGAACTATTTTACACGCTATACGGCAGAAATAAAATCAACGTTTCAGTCTCATAATAATAATAATAATGAGTACATTTATAATGCGCTATATCCACAAACCAAGTTTATGCTCAAAGCGCGACACAATTACTACCCCGGTCTCTAGGATTTAGGTAAGCCTGATTACCTCCCTTTACAACTCTTAGAAAGAGCTCCAACATATGCAGCTTCAACTTGAAGTTTTAAGGAGCGCAACAGTTTTTTGTGTAATACATACACCATCCTACCGGTACCCATTTACAGCTGGGTAGACTGGAATACAGGGATGAAGTGTCTTATTCAAGGACACAAGAACTCGGCGCACAATTCGGGTCTCGAACCTTTAACCGCTAGATTACAAATCCTACTCTCTAACCGTTGCGCCAAATCCCTCCCAATGGCTTGTATTTTAATCACATCGAAACACATTATAAATAAACCAGCCCAAAATAGAAGTATAAGCAAAGGTCGGTGTAATTAAATGAAACTTACAATATGGCCGGTTTTAGAGGATTGAGTACTATCAAATTAAGCTTACAATTCACTTAGACGGTGTTAGAGGGTTTAGTAACACCAAATGAAACTTACAATATGACCAGTATTAGAGGGTTTAGTAGGCTACTGTCGAATTAAATTTACAATTTATGATCAGTGTTTGAGGGTTTAGTATTATCAAATTAAACTTACAATATGACCAGTATTAGAGGGTTTAGAACTATCAAAACCATACGGTGTCAAAATCATCTGTGAGTAGGAATGAATTGAAATAAAAGCACTAAGACGAGCTTTGATTTCATTTACTTTGTCACGAATATTTCTGGATTCGGGTTCAGAAAAGGGACCAGTTCCAGGGTAGGTATCAGCAGTACAAGACGAACTCACACCAGTTGCTGTAACAAAACAGTATACATACAATTATATAACCAGAACAGACATTCTTCGGATCGATTCAAAGATTTATATGATGTGCATTAATGAATAAGACGAATTTGCAAATTTCTGAATAATGAGAGGTTAATTTGGGATGTAAACGACTGATATAGAAAACTTTGTATATCAAATAATTTATTTTAGAGGGATTTTCCAACTATTTAGTCTCTATTATTTAGACAAATATTCTACGTTTAAACTTGAAGGTTCTGGGTGATCGAGACTAACTATAATTAAGTGATGTTAGCTTAAAGTTTCAATAGAGTTCACTCTTTGACATGCAAAACAATGTCGGAAAATGATGAACAGAAGTTATTATGATTCGGTAACAAGAACAAGGGACTTGTTATGAATAATTGATACGCCATTACGGTTTTGAGTTCAGTTCAAGGACGTTTTAACATAAAGACTTTTATAATAGCAATTAAAATGGGCTGACGTTTGGTACATGGCACAACGACCTCGTACTATAGGCAGCGTTTATGACAATGACAACCACGTCCCTGAAATTACATGAATTCGATGAAACAACTCAGCGAAATATGGCGGGTGTTGCGCCAACGGTAAGCTTACTGTTCCGGACCCCTTTTAACTCTGTATTTTGTACACTGTGGGCAGTCTATTTGCTGATAACACTAATTTGCCTATACCGTTTTTTTAGTACTTTGGTCTTATTTTTTGGATTGTTCGTACTTGGTTTTATTCTAATGAGGTGCATTTCCGTCGAGTTTGATAAAAAAAAAAACTCGCAGAAACACCTTGAACCATTATATAAATGCAGGCCAAGTCGCCCACAAGCAAAGTGGTCCGTAGTTTTTGATATGACTTAGTTTAATTTCGTGATGTAGAAATACGTTGGTAAGTCGTCCACGTGACATATACTCTTCCAAAAAAGAAACGCAACGTGACAATTCGTCGTCGGTATACCCTCGCTCTACCATCGCCTTGTTGCAACAGGAACCGCGACACGTCGCTGAACCAAACTGCTCTCGAGTGTTGCTGTGGCCATACCCCAGGTGTCTGAGCCCACTGAAGTTGAATTTAACGGTGTTGGTGTTTTTCAAAACGGCAGCTCTATCGGAGACGTCTGGCTCGTAATCCGGTCTGACGTAGGCGTTTACGACGGCCTAATCTGAGATTCTACGCCGTCCGGCAATTGCTGCTGAAGTAGAGGTCGTTGTTGAGAACAGTTTCCGCCAATGACGTAACCGGAAGTGACGATCCAGGGCAGGTGGGGTCACTCTTGTTTGGCCCGAGCTTGTGCAGTCACGTGTTAAACTTCGCTGTCGGTACCTATCCCAAAGGCGAGAAATTGAACCCAGGAAAACATTCATCAGACTGGTTACATATGTCTGAGACTCACCTGCTTGTAATCGACCAATAACGTTGTTGCGATGGTCTTCGAGCAGATGTGGCATCACTTAATTCGTTGAATGTTTACACGTGCAACTGATTTGGAAACCGAGAACCCCGGGATTTTAAAGGCCTTAGATTTAGGTTTCGTGCTAAAAGCTCGCAAAGTTGTTAAATTCATGTGTTTTGATGCAATGAAGCTAAAGCAAATTTCGGCAAAAAGGATGACCAATCACAAGGAGTGACACTACATTTAAAACCAATAATGAATTTCTTTTGTCCTTACATAATGACATTAAAAACAAGTAACATTTATGGAAACAACGCCCTCGTTCACATAAAAAAAATATGAAAAATGGGCTTTGCGTTTCTTTTTTTGAAGAGTATAGTTTACTTTCGGGACAAATAACTATTTCTTCAATACAATTAAAGTGTGTACGAGTCAAGTATTGGTTGTGGACGACTTAACCATTAGTTGTGAACGAGTCAAGTATTATTTGTGGATGACATCACCAATAATTGCCTTGTTGAAGACTTTCCTTGTTGACGACTTGACTGGCAGCCATTGATATAACGATGTCATTTCCTATGCGAAAATTATGAATACCTATGGATTTTAGGCAGTTTAAAGGTTACTTTATTAGAATTAACTGAGATGACACAAAAGTGGAACAAATATTTTAATAGAATAAGAAGGGATAATACAAACACCGAACGGTTCCAGAACTTACTCCCCTACTTTGGGGAATTCCGAATAATTGTTGTTTTTTTTGCAATGTCTATATTCTGTCTTGTCCGCAGGTTTATCTTGTATATTTTTTTGTTTTGCGTGAAGTGCGGTCCTCCTGCACTTACTAATAAAATTAAGGGAGTTGAAATGTTATTTGAATGGAATAAGCAGGGATAATACAAGAATAAAAGGGTTGTAGAACTTACTTCCCCACCTGGCATCAAAATTTCTGTTCAGATCTATACCATAATAACCATTGCAGTTGCCAGTTGTAAACCTTCGTCTGTTTTTACGCCACAGTCTGTTACTCTATATAAGTATACAAAGTTTTCTTTTAATCAAACAAATCTTTCTCTCAATTACACAAAGCATTCCTCAATTATGCAAAGCTTTCTCTCAATTACACAAAGCATTCCTCAGTTATCCAAAGCCTTATCTCGATTACACAAACCCTTCTCCCAATTAAAAAAAGCCTTATCGCAATTTCACAAAGCGTTCTTTCGATAATTTCACACAATGCCTATGTCCCATTGGCTCAACCTTGCGACCGCTCCCGAAGCTTCCCCAGCAGACCGGGTAAACTGTTCCCAACGTCCCCGGAGGTTCATCATTTTCCATCGGTAGTACATCCCCGAGGCAAACGTGCTCCGCGAGTCATAGGCATTGTATGATCGCCGATTCAAAAGGAAATGTATTTTATTCAGAATTCAGCCAATCAGCGTCATGGGAAGAATGGTCTTTTCAACCTTGGGCGAATATTCGGGAATGTAATTCTGAGAACGGTCATCGAATGGTCGACGAATATTTAATGAGGATTTAAATATCCTCGAAGGTTCCCTGATACTTAGGCGAGACACCGTTCCCGGGAAAATATTTCGTGAAAGGTTCAGCTTCCCTGCGGATCTTGTAAGCTCTGGTCCGTTTCCTCGACAAAACCTCGGAAACCAATGGAACAAATTTGATTACAATTAGATTACAAGTTCGCTTTGTTTAATTTTTGTTCAGTTGTTTTTACACTTCATTGTAATCAAACACACGAGTTCTACTATTATCAGCCAATCATATTCCAACCCCAAAATTTGCTTACTTTCTGAAATTCCCCAAATTCACCACAAAATGTATCCCTGCGAACAACAAAAAATACTTTGACGAACAAGTTCGTGCGTTTGAAACATGGACTTAAAATTAAATATATCGGATTTTGAACATCATGAAACTGAAAAAAACTAATTGATATTGACAGAGCTCCAAGTAAAAGATCGATTATCATAATGGTGACTGAATGTGTTGATTTCAATAGCGCCAAAAAAATAAATACATACCGTACTAGAACGGGTATATTCATAACCGTCTGGGTTGGCTACCGGAACAATAACCCAATCAAACTGGTTTAATAACGATGCGGCTGTACTATCACTGTTGTAGGTTGCCAATAACTTTATAAATACGACAAAACATTCAATATTTAGATAGAAAATACAAAGGTTGATTAATAGGTAAACCGGCATAGTTGCGAGATATCTTTAAAAAGGCTACAATTGTTTGATTGCTGTGACGTTTTGAACTTGATTGTTTTTAACAACTTTCAGAAATCTCCTGTTCGGATTATAAGATAAATCGAATAAATAATAGCATTTCACATACATAATGGCTTAAAAAGTGTTTACAAGACTGTGGTGTACAGATTCAAGAATTATGGCAATGCGCAATTTGGGTTGACCGTATCAGAATCTGCAAAGTTTGATTCAACTTACCCGATCTATAAAGTAAAGACAAACGGCTGGACTTATCCATTCTCTTGCATGTATACCACATTCAATAAAGATAGCTTGTTTGTTAGAATTTATTCCATTGGTTGAAAGCTAAAATTAAATACTAAAACTTGAATTTGCACTATGTTGTGGTTGGTTAAACGTGTACAACTCGATCGGTTATACCCCCGTCAGTTTAGGGTGGCGTCCTTACTTCGCTGCTGCGTCGATGGAAAATGATTTTAGAGCGAGTCACGGCGTTTATTTTGAGCATGTTCAAGGTTCTGCGATCTAAACTATGCGTTGTGTTCAAGTTTGCCGGCGACCTTGTGCATCTTTTGGTCACCGTACGGTCGCAGCAGCGCAATAGGGACGCCACCCCGGTCTGACGGGGACATTAATGACCCACAGCGTTGTGTGTAACCAACTCTAATGATCAACTACCAAACGGTATGGTTTTTTTTATTAAATAAAGGGAAGAACTTCCCACCAAACCAAACCATGACCAAAGGCCGTAAATGAAAAGATCCATAGTTAGATAGTAAGCCCCACCTAATAAAACCCAAACCCAAACCAGCAGGTCAGGGCAGCCCCCTTTGATTGGACCGTTATATAAATACCGGTTATGTATACTGTTCAGGATATACTTACAGTTATGTAAGAAACTAAATTATTATCATGTGTTGTATGAGGCATAACACCAACATCTGGTACCAGGTTCGGATAATTACTTCTAAATGCGTTCAAATAATTCTGAATCTAAAGGAAAAAGAAGGAAAATAACCAAATTATCAAGCCAAACAGAAAAATAGTATCTGTGACCTAAAAGCATTTAAACCAAATTTTCATATGTCTTGACCCGAGTGGAGAGACTTACAGAATCATGACTAATAGTTGTATAAACATTTTTTCCTCTATGATTCATCACATTATAGACTTCTATTGCCCAGCTTGTTGGTCTATTGTGGTGGGTGAAATAACATTGGGGGTTACCGGTTGAATGGTAGTACAACCGACCAGCTAAAATACAGCAAACATTTTCAGATATTTAATTGCATTGACACATGGTAGATTTTACACTTGCTGGTGACGAATTTGTTCACAGTATTAATGGTAGTAAGACTTCTTGCTGTCCTTGCTGTTAATAATTTGCACTTGCAGCAAATGTTAACCATGATATGCCTTTTCTTAAGAGAAAGGAATAAACCCTGAGTGTTTGCCATTTTGCAAATAAATTTGTGATAAATTGACCCCACTTATGCACTGTTAGCTTCCTGCCATGTAATTTATTATCCTGTTGTATTACTGAAATTAACACATTGAATCTCAAAGAAAATAACCTTAGGGAATAATACAGTAGGCCCCTGTGCCCACACTTACGTTAGCATAGCTGTGATATTGTGAATTATCAACAAGGTACTGGGTTGCTGCAGCTCTACTTTGTGTTTGCGGTTCTGGAGTATCCATCATTCTAGAAAAAAACACAGTTAATAGCATGTTTTTCTGTTTCTTGTTCCCAAGATATTAAATAGATATACGATGAGAACTCTAAAGATTATGATATAAAGATTCTAGTTATTGATTGGTTTCTGCCAATAAAAAAATTCCATCTAGTTTTAGAAAATTCAACCCACTAAAAGTATGGGAGCATAAAGATAAATCCGCGAAACCCCTTCGAAATTTGCGACCTGGAAATTTTGAAAATTGATGGGGTAGTTCAACTCGCCCTTGGAAAACACGCTGAGTTTTTATCGCTTTAAAATTGTCTCAAATTCACATGAGTTCATAAGTTTGAACAGTTGTGTTGCATTCTGTTTAGAACTTACTCTTGTACATCTTCGTGAAGAACATTTGGATGGCCTCCGGAATTTTTAAGAATGCCCATGACATCATTAAACCTATCTGGAGAAATTCTAAAAACGGCTTGGTGGTTGAGGAGGGGATCTATCCAGAAATCAGACTGCAAAATATCAAAAAAGATTCTAATAAGAGTCCACCACTGTTCGGACAAAACAAAACAAAAACTCTCTGGAATAGGCGAATTTCATGACTGAATTCGATTCTGCTTACTGCTTTTAAGCAAAGTTAATCAGAAATAAACAGTTGATCTGTCCATGGTTTAGAAGACGATAACTTTGTTTTAATTGAGTAATGCGACTAAGTTCGACTAATAAGCGATTTGATGGGTAGATCTTTTACAAAAAAGATAGATGTGCAACTTATAATAAACTGTTGTTATTTAAGCTGTTTTCTGGTAGCTAATGAAAAATGACCTGCATTTGTCACTCGAGGAATAAATGTTTCAAAATTGACCCAAGTGGAAAAGTGTGACTGCCCATCATCAACCTGAATTAAAAATGGTGGCACTTTGGAAGACTATGAAAAGTCGTATCCTACTACCCTTTTTAAAGTAATAACACATAAAATTCTCACCCCTTCTATGGCACTTTCCACTTGTTCTAGTGCGTCTACCTGTTGTTTTGTTGTTGGTGTCATAGACAATAGTTTGTGACTAAAATAGAAACAAACTTATTAACAGGTTTCTAAAATCTTCAAATAGTACGATAAAAATAAAATATTTGAATTAAATCTCGAAGCAAAGAACAATAATAACTTAGAGTGTATTTAAATCTTTTCTTTGTAATTCATTTGATGAGTAAATTAGAAGTCATGCAACATTATTTTACTCTATAACTATGTATGCAGTATTACAAGCTCGATTACCCCCCCCCCCCATACACACACACACACCAACATCAAACCAAACCCAACACCAAACGCCTTAAACTTCCATATTGTATCGCAGCGTGAATAACATAGTGTTAGATTCCACGAATTCTCAAATTTTGAAGATATTAGGCATTTTAGTAAATGATTTATATGATTGTAAACGAAAAATAAATTATATTCATCGTCTTACTTTCTGTATCCAGGTCCTGGAGCATTCTTTTGCTGGTTCTCAGTCGGCAAGGCATACGCCACCGCCAACGCAACAGCGAAAATTAATGTTCCCTTCATTTTCCTCTCAGTTCTCATGTATTTTGGTCTGTAGCAAATATATATATATACTCTACGTAGAAGTAATTAAACCACTCAGCCAAGGTTTGCTAAAACACTTAATCATCTTAAGGGACACTGGCAAATTTATTGCGGATATAAAGGTTTATTTCGGATTAGCCAATATCAACATCGCACACCAAAGTCTTCTATAAAGGGGGATGAACAAATAATAACTCTTGTGTGAAATATTCAGATATTACTATCAGTCCTTGGCTACATTGGATATTTTATAGAGCTCTTTCTTCAAAACAATTTATATTTTTCGTTGGTTCTGTGTGTGTAATGGTGTTAGTATAAATGGCATAAAGTTGGGTGCTTTAGAAATAGTATAATGTACTCTTATCTTACGCGCAACACTCTCTGTGGGCTTTTCAACAAGAAACAGTGATACTGATTTAGGGTATACAATTATCAAATACTGTTTTTTTTTTACTTCGTGAATCTAGAACAAAGTTTTAATAAAAATAATTTCAGATTTCAAGTCTGGACGGTTTGAGTTTGTTTATCTGGGCTACTTCATTTTCCTGTATTTTGATTTATAAAGTATGTAGCTGTACAGTCCTGACTTGGGAATTTGCTTCATTGGTATATATTTTATTTCAAAGACAATTTTCAAACTTTTTTAGCCATTTTTGTTACTGTTCTGTATCATCTCAGACACATGTAGATACCAACATTTAGGCATTATAGCTAGTTTAAATGCCTTTTTGAGAAAAGAACCCATTTCAGGTGTTGTGACAAAATGGTGTCACTTTACCTTGTCCTTTATTAACAACAGTTTCTTATAAGTTGCGCATTTATCTTGTTTGTAAAATATCTACCCACCAAATCATCGCTTATTAGTCGAACTTAGTCGCTTTACTCAATCAAAGTTATCGTGTTCCAAACCATGGACAGATCAACTGCCTATTTCTGTAAAAGCAGTAAGCAGAATCGAATTCAATCATGAAATTCGCCTAATGAACATTTTCAATCGTCAGACAGACGGACAAACCTATTTCAGTGAGTTTATTTTTGTTTTGTCCGAACGTTGGTGAATACGTATTAGAACTGATTTTTTTTTGATTTTTTGCAGTCTGATTTTTGGATAGATCCCCTCCTCAACCATCAAGCCGTTTTTAGAATTTCTCCAGATAAATTTAACAATAAAGTCATGATCAGTTTTTAAAATTCCGGAGGTCGTCAAAATGTATGGGCTAATCAAGTGTAGTGTGCTACATTGTCGCTTTGGTGACGAATGATTTCATTAACTAACTACAAATTTCATTGACTTCGGCAATGGGGCAAATACGCTAAAAACATGTTCAGTTTAAATTATGAAGAGTTTTCTTTGTTGTATTACAATGGAAAGGTATGGTTTTCGAAGATTTAATGGTGGCCCTTTCCTATTACCGCACCAATATTGAAACCCAGTAAGATGCTTGAGCTAGAAGATATATGTGTCAAGCCTGCCTCAGATTGACTAAAAGTGGTCGTCTGTAATTCATAGCTATTCGAAGTCGATCAAGTTCACAGTGAAATACATATAAGACAGTGTTATCTATCCTAAAGTATTTTCGTTATGAAGGTCAATTGCCGAATATGAATCGTATGACCACCTTGGTAATAATTATGGATATTTTAAAGATACGTGCAGATGATATTATGAAATAAAATGGCTAGTTCGGGTTAACACATTGCGTGGACATCGTTTTCGTCCCTGAAACTACTAAATATCCATCGCGTTTAGGCACGTACCTGACATTTTCTTGTCGCAATCGTCACTCCAAAATGCAGCGTCGAAGTGAAGGGACGCGATCGCGAGGGGTTCGAGTCTTTTGCGCACCCTCGCAAATGGAACCAAAATTAATTATTGTTCGAAAATATCATACAATGTCACATTTTGGAATGTTGACTTAATCTATGACTAAATCAAAGGGCACTTATGTTTTTCTAAATTTCCTTTGAAAACAGACACTCTTCGGTGAGAGAGAGAGAGAGGGAGGGAGAGAGAGGAGAGGGTTTAACGTCCACTCGACATAAACTAGCTCATTTCGGTACTATTATTTAATTCAAATTATTCGCTTGTAGGGGTCTTAAGCAGTGGGAGGCAACTAGAGGACCCAGAGAAAACCCACGAGGCTAGACAGGCGACCCTACAACCAGGGATTCGAAACAACTCCAGTTGACTCAACGACAGGCTTTATGATACAGCGCGCACGCACTAACCATTCGGCCATCGAAAGCCCCCCCCCCCGAGAAAGCTGCGTTATATTGTCCAATGTCATATGGCGATATTGGGGCCCATGTCCAGGGTCCCGGGGTTTAGAGGTGCCCGGGGGTATGCTGAATAATGTTTTATAAAAAACTATTGGTATAAATTAATATTAAAAATATACTGTTACTTGATCGTAAAGAAGAAATGAATTGTTCAGCTCCAACTGGGTAATGAAGACGGGCATGCGCCATACAGTGTGCTATGACGGAAATTTTGTCTGAATATCGGCTCTACATCCTAATCTTATATCAAATTCAAGCTGCCTCTGTCATTAAAATTGGATAAAAAATGTGACCACTATAGAGGATCCACAAGCTAAAAACACGAGTTTTCGCACAAGCAGGGGTCATAATCCAGGAAGTTACACCCGGATATGGGCGATTATCGAAAGGAACCAACATCTTTGTGACATAAAAATAAAATTAAAGTTTCATCAAAACCCGAATAACATTGTGGCCTCTAGAGGGTTCACAAACTTTATATACCGTATTTCTTTACACTATTTGCGCTCGAGGGTCGGCCTTTCTAACCTGCAGTTTGGTCCGATTTTCACATTAATGTGTGACGGTAAAATAAATTCAAACGGATTCAAATCAGATAAAAGGGACCACAGCTAAAAACGCGATCTTTTATACAATCCAGAGCCATAATTCAGGAAGTAACTATCCGATATGCGCGTATAAACATGCGCATCTGCGTTTCAAGTTTCGTGTAAATTAGATCAAAATTGTGAACTCTAAAGGGACCATTACTTTGATATATTATATTTTATTACTATTTGCATACGAGGGTCAGCATTTTATCCCACAGTTTTTCGCCTGATTTTCACGACATTCGAACTCAACCGACATTACGGGGATATATTAGAACTTTTATATTAAATCAAATAATAATTGTGATCTCTAGAGGGACCATAAACTAAAAACGCAATTTTTCGTACAATTGGGGGTCATAATTCAGAACGTTACGTTCCAAAATTCCGAAATATCGAAATAAACCGTTGAGATATAAACAATCAAGTATGTCCACAAGCTAAAAACATGATGTTTGGAGCAATCAGGGGCAATAATCCATAAAGTTAAGGTTCGATACATGCCAATATTATGGAAAGAATCCGAGATCTGTGGGATATATATAGGATATTAACCTACCTGAGGTAGCTATATTATATAACCAGCGGGCGCAGCCCTAGGATGATATAAATATAGCAACTGAGGTATGATTGGTTAATATCTGACATATACAACGCCCACCCTTAAATTAAATGGACTCTTCCATTACAGGCCAACGACGATTGGGCTACCTACTCGGTACTTTCCGTCAAATAACGAATATTACCGAATTAATCACGTGCAATTACGTAGTTGTTTTGTTTACAATTCGCCATTTTGAAGAATTGAATAGCAAAAGAACAAAAAAAATGGATAGGAATACGAAGTCAGACGAATAATCAACCCCTTTAGCAAACAAATTGACGATGGAATTGATGTGGATGCAACTATCGATGAGGATCTATTCAGACCTAAAGAAAATTTGAATCAAAAGGCGTTGTGTGTGGACGGAAAAATGATATCTTAGACATGGTCGAGTATGGATAACCGATTTAAATATGCCATACGCCGTTTATTTCTGTCTTGAATGTTACAAACTGTACCATAATGGGCCTACTTTTTAATTGTTATAAGAATAAAAAATTATTTCTGTGTTTTTTGTATTATTTCGATCATCAGCGGTTGATAGGAGTCGAATACATCGACCTGAGATGACGTCATTAGCGGTTGATATTTCAACCTATGATGACGTCATGACAGGTTGTTTTGAGATATAACTGCTATGCACATCAAAGAGAAAACTACCGCCAGTTGTATATATACCTATATTTCAAGTTTCGTCAAAATCGGATAAAATTTGTGACCTGTAGAGAGTTGTGGACGGACGTCCAAACAACAGACAGAGGGGTGTCACAATCCTGTTAGGTCTACATGATAATGTAGGCGTATACACATTAATACAATGACGATAAACACAATCATTGATGATAACGGCTTTGGGAAATTCTAAATGAGCTGTTCGGGTTGTGGGCAACGCAAAATCAACATGAAACCTTTGCCACGAAAAACCTTAATTCTTTGATCAGTCTCTCATCTTATTAAACTACACAATCTTCTATTGTGTGGAGATTAATTGTATGGCTTGATTTCGTGTTATGTGTAAAAAGTTACGATGCAACAGACAAATTTTAATGTTGAAGGAGAAAATACACTGTGCGGGTGTCTAATGAGATGTCGGAGTTGAATGACAAAAGGTAGATATCAAAAGTGCAATGTAAACGCGGAAATGTTAAATGAATTAAGTTTTATTGAATGTCGAATATTAAGGATTTGTACTCAACTTTAGGAAAATCATTTAAGACGGAACCATTGAGCTTCATCATATATAGGGGTGGTATTGGTTTAACGTCCACTCGACACAAACTAGGTCATATCGGGACTTACATATGGTTTTAATTTTATTTCAATAATTCGCTTGCGCGTAGGGTCTTTAGCAGTGGGTGGAAACCGGAGGACCTGGAGAAAACGCAAGAGTGGACAGGCGACCCTACTCCTTGTCACGTACAACCAGATTTTCAAAACCACGCCAGTTGACTCAATGACAGGCTTTATGATACAGCGCACACGTGCTAACCATTCGGCCATCCAACCAATCTGTGTTTACGCGAGGACACCGATGAGAATTGGCTTGGTAAAGAGGACGAGGTAAAAAAAACAAATACAGTATTATCTCGAGTCTGCCGATAACCATGACCCTTTCATCAAGGGTTTTATACATAACAATTATTGGTCTTTAGAGTGACTTCATCACTCCTTGATATAATGAAAAAACAAGTTTAACCTTGATATAATGAAAACAAGTTTAACATTGATATAATGAAAACAAATCCAACCGTGATATATAATGAAAACAAGTTTAACCTTGATATAATGATAACAATCTAACCTTGATATAATGAAAACAAATCTAACCATGAAATGAAAACAAATTTAACCTTGATATGAAGAAAACAAATTTAACCTTGATACAATGAAAACAAATTTTGTACACATCAAAGCCTCTTATAATTCAGGAAAGAAACAGCATTTGAAGATGCTACCGATAACATGGCATTTAACTATAATATAATTCACACAGCCTTTTTTTACACAACAATGCGTCTTACAATTTAGACGAGCAGCAGCATTTTAATGGTGCTACCTACAACAAGTCAAATACAATGACCCTTTCATTACATGGAATTAATCAAATGGAATCTAACCTTGATCTAAAGAAAGACAATTTTTGTATACATCAATGCATCTTATAATTCAGAAAAGAAACAACACTGATGCTACTGATAACAAGTCGAATATGTTGAATATTTGATATTAATTAGGATCCTATATTTTTAACGGCAAGGTAACAACACCAATATTGATTAAAATGAACCAATGTTTTAATGTCGAATATCATAGAAAATATTTAGTAGACGAATATATTTATATAGTTTTGTAGATATTAATTATTGAAAAGGTGTCAAGTTTAATTACACCCCTCCGTGTTTAAGATAAATTTCCGTCTTCATTAGCCCAGTGGAAACAGACCAGTAGGACGTTAAACTTCAATTCATTTAATTTCAAAGAAATTTACACCCGAGCAACTTAATTATACAAACCGGTATTGGGGTGTAAGTTACCGTGTAATACTTAATTTAAATCCGCATTTAATGCGTAATGTTATACGGTGGCAGTGTGCCTTGCCGTTTTGATGACATGCTGTGGGCAGGACAGCGGCTAAGCCACAGCCAAGTGATCACTGAACTAATCAATTTTGAGTAAGTCCAATTCGTTTCTGATTCGGTTACTATCCGCAACATCTGGCAACATCTGGCCGTTGCTGATTTACTTCAACATTCCCGAATTTATAGCTACGTTATATACAAACGGATGAACAGTAGCACCCATTTAGAGATTGTGACATAGCGATCCCCACGGAAACCTTAACACTGGACCTTGAAATTTGCAACTCGATTATCACATGTAGACATTTTAGCTTGAAAGCGCGAGACTTGGTATTCGCGACGACCAAGGAATCTTATTAGCCCACAAGGTGGGCTCGTACCCAATCAAACTTAGTTCCGAAATATGAAGGGTATACCGTATTATGTGAAACTTGATAAGATGTACGTAGGCTTTTGGGCAAGAGAGTGTCATAGCCAACTGCACTGTTTCCTAAAAAGGGTCATTTGCCATTCTAATTGACAGACTTTTAGTGAACATTTAGCTATTATTTGGTTTAGTTATTTTATTTTTAATACTTGGATTCTTTAACAAAACATACAAACATTTTATTATTTTAATTATAATAAATACATTTAGATGAAAACATAACAATCAACAACAACAAAAGTGAAACAGTTATTTTCCCTGGGAAAACTGGTCTACACTTCCCCCTTAAAGATACATTATGTAAGATTTAGATGAAGAGCCGGCCGATCTTGCTATGGTCACTTTGATCTCATCTAGCTGATTGACATTTGGGAATAGCCGGACATTACTATACACGTTTATAAGAACATATATTTTGAAAGATTTGGTTAGTTATAAACCACACCCGATTCCGTCGTATTCTTAAAGATGTCGGACCTCTAAGTATATTTACAATATAAATATCAATATCTAAATAAATCAAATCAAAAAGGGTTTACTGTTTGAATGGAGAAGGACAAATTATGTAGTCTAAAATTTGCCCTGGCTATTTCGATTTTCAACAATCATTACGGGGCTCACGTACGACTGACAAGAATCACCGAACCAGAAAAAGGAAAACGTCGCAACCAACATCGGGATACATTAAAATATTATCAACAAACTACTAGTATTTCTCCGCCACGGACAAAACCTGTATTTACAGTTACCGGGTACACACAAACGAGAGAAATTCTTAAATCGTTCCAAGTGCATTGGTATATGTAAACTTTCCTTAAATACTGAAGATAAATATTGATATTCTTTAGTCAGTCATCGCTTTAACACAACTTAACAATTCTCTGTGAAGTTCACCAGAGTAGGGATTGTAAACCTCTTTTACAGATTATTTCATAACGACAATCGAAATAAGTGTAGCTACACGATGAATAGATATTTCAAGTGACTTTTTATGAAGTTAGTACATGTAGGTAAGCCCTAGCCAATCGCAGAGCCGTATATAGCGGGGTTGCAGGGGATACATTGCACATCCAGAAAAATTGCGCCGCAGCTCCCCCCCCCCCTCAAAAAAGTTGATAACGTTTCAATTATAAAACAATACACGTGCTTATGATCACACAGTGATGCTCTTAAGGCACTAATCAATCGTCAATGATTCGCTTGCCCCGATCCAAACTTTCTTATATCGAGGCTATGAGGCGTAACTACAGGCGCGGATCAAAGGGGTGAGGGCACCAGGAGCAACTGCCTCTCATAAAAAACCTGCCGCCGATGAAATATGGCACCCACGAAACAAAATCGACCATATAAGATACCAAATCGACTCTTAAATATCACAAGAATGACGCAAAAACCTGTTTCCAGCGTTATTTTTCTGAGGGCGTACCCCGCAGGAATTGCTTCTCCTATCACCCCTTTCTGGGTCGGTGCCTGCCCCACCACATGTCATTAGAGGGTGCGTTTTGGTCGCCCTATCCATATTTAATAGGCCTTATCGGTCTTTGGGGCGCCGCCACCGAATGGCATTATTAGAGATTCTCGTTCTGGTCGCCTTTGCAACATGGCCTGGTTGGTGTTTCGGACTAGTTCCTATTCAGAGGACAAGAAGGATCACTTGCTACCGACTTTGATTGGGGCTCCAGGTTCTTGGAAAACATGTTTATGGAAGTCTAATGTTAAAAAATTTGGGGGGGGGGGTGGAGATGTCTGCCAGAAACCCCTGTCTATTGCCCCCCCCCCCCCTAACCCCACCACTCTGATTCACCCCTCTTTTAAAATCCTACATACGGCCCTGGCCACTGGTCGGCTACGTTGGAACGATGTGGGCAATTTTGAGCCAGTTCATTTCGTGTTTGTTTTTCATTTACTACGACAGTATCATGGTAAGACGGTTCGATGGCCTACTAAGTCCTGTACAAAAACGGTGCTCTTTTCAGTCTCGAGCTTCAGACGAAAACTGGTGCTCTTTTCAGTCCTGAGTCCCTTTCACAGGGAACCGCGCCACACCGGTAAGGACGCCGAGGCAAAGGTTATAAAGGCTAACTCATTATTCTTTATTAGTCTCAATTTCACACACACCAACTGGTTTGCCGACCACTGTATTAATTATTTTTTGCTATTCCATGCAACATCAATGGGATAACACGCGAGCAAACAAAACGCCAACCTTTCTCCTTTTTCATTTCTATACCTAACTTAAGTGGATGCATAAAATGACTCGATGGGTTGAAATTGGCAGTGTAGTTTAAACGATGCTCGTACCATAAAACAACACCACGTATCGGGACAATATTTTTGCGGTGATCCAATCCCCCCATTATAGTTGGTAGCGCCAATTCCAACATCACCCCATACCTTGAAAAGATTTCTAAAAAGTATAACATACGGTCCTGAAAACGCTTTGGTACATATAAAAAATCCGCCACAGCCCGTAAAAGTCCATCGTCCGATTGTGTATTACTTTTAAGCATCTTATTAAAGTCATGAATTATAGGTGCCTTTTCTGGATTAAGGGATGGGATTGTTTGTAAAAAGTTGAATAAATTATTGTACGCCTGTTTTCCAGACTTTCTCTTCCACCAAATCCAACGATTTTGTTCATAGGAATCTGACTTATTAAAAACTTGCAAAGATTTTTGAAACCAAAATTTATCACGTGGTAAATCTGCTATATTCCAAGTATTGAGTAGTACGTCATCACCCATAATGATATAACCACTGACGTCATAGTTCATAGCTATAGCATGACTTAAACAATTATATACTAGGATACCTTGAACGGTATACGTTTTAACAAAGCTCACCCTTTGTTTTAGAGTTTTTGAAGCCGCTACAAATTGTCTACTATCGTTTGCACAAAATAAGATGTGTGAGAAATGAATACTGTATAATGTCTGTAAATTATTGATGTTTTTTAAATGTGGAAAGTTAAACACTATTATTAACAATATGTCATCGTATTGTTTGTGTTCTTTAAACATGCTGTGTGAGATAGAGACTCGAGCACCTGAACACATTCTAACTACCCTGTTTATGTGATTCCATGACATACCATTGGTTTCCATAGCACTGGAATATATGGAAAGTGGATTCTGTTCAGAAGGCCAAAAATACACTGTCTTGGGGTCACTGGGGTCTTTAGATACTTCTGATTTGCTATTACTGATATTTTGGAAAAGAGACGGCATATCAGAACTAGGTTTGGGACTGCGTCTTTGTGGTAACACAAATCCTGCTGCTTTCAAATCACTTAGCCATGATTTTGCTAAATTATAATCACTATAGTCCCAGAAATCATGATTCACCATTTCACTACTGAGTCTCATTATACAATCATAGAATATAAAATCCTCAGGGCATTGCCATTGCCTTAAGAACTTTATTACATCTTCCGTTTGGAAATAAACACGTTTTTCATCGACGACAGTCTTTTCCAAATTAGAATGTTCGCTTTCCGTGTGGACAGCATTGGGTGGAAAAAATCCTAAATTACCATCAATTTCCCATAAAAGTCGCTGGATCCAATATCCGCGCCAGATATCTGTCTCACTATTTGTCACGGTTGTGGGTAACATTAGTGCCCATAAAGCATTGTACAGGAAGAGCGTGTCTTTGGAATTAAAGGGAGAGAACACTCCAGCTGGTAAAATCACAGGAGGTGCTCTGGTATCAAACGTAATGTTAAAATGAGCGTTATTCATTTTGCGACTCAATTTTAATATTTGGTCGACGTCTGGATCGTTCGATATTATTCCCTGTTGGATTAAGGGTGTTTTAAACTCATGCAAGATATATTTATTGTTTATTTCCTCTCCTATTGCACTTAATGGATAACCCCGAGGCCACAATGTTGGTTGGCCAAAATGGCGAAAAGGATTAAATACATTTTCGCCTGCATACATCAACCCTCGCATCCTCGTCTCAAATTCAAATCGTCGTAATCCATCCAATAGGCGGACGTTGTCATCAGTCTCATAAATCACTCTGGCGCCGTGAAAAATAGCGTAGAGATAACCGATATTTTTCCTAGCGTAGCTTCCTTCTGGTATGAAATCTGCTGTTTTATAACCAAGTTGTTTTTGTCGGACAATGTCTAAATATACACAGTTGTTTAATCTGGAAACAAAACAAAATAGAAGTAAAATAATCATACAAACGACGAATTGCGTAATTCTAATAGACTCTGTTTTCTGCCTTATTTCTATTTTAATACTCCGTAACGTTTTAATTTTCAAATTTCAGCCATCTTAATTATAAACTTCATTGGTCCAGGCTCGTGACTTATTATTATTTGAATAATCATACAAACGACGAGTTGTGTAATTCTAATAGACTTTGTTTACTGCCTTATTTCTATTTTAATACTCCGTAACGTTTTAATTTCCTAATTTCAGTCATCTTAATTATGAACTTCATTTGATCAGACCCGTGACTGATTATTATTTGAAAACTAACCCTCATGGATCGCTAAGCAGCGTGTCGAATTAACAAGGATTACGAAAAGTACAGTGCCACTCATTAAGAAATGAAATATAATGGGGTCTAACGTCCTATCGCAGTGCTCCTAGTAGGCTAATAAAGACGGGCATTCGCAATGCAGTGTGCTATGAGGGAATTTGTGCTTATCAAGGGAACAGATCAAGGGTTCTAAAACCTAAATAAACCTTATCAGATTCATTTGCATTAAATATTTGGTTGGCCAAGAAGATATATCCAGTACTTACCACATGTCATAACATTGCAGAAAATGACCTTAGTTGGACGGTACAATAGTAATTTTACTATTTAAATAAACAATGAGATGGACTCGAACGAAGACACTCCCATTAAGTAGTGAAAAAAGGAATGGGTATAGCCTACCGTATTGTCGGGGTTGCGTCCCTTCTCAGTGCAACAATTACAACTTTCCAGCCAGGAATTCTGGTGAGAGCTGCAAAATCTTCTTCCCGGAATGACGATGTCGTTACTACAATCCATTTGTCATTCTGTAATAGTGGTAATCTAAAACAACAATATATATCACAATCTGAATTCAGTATCGATAAAAAATGCATTGTGTATTCTTAAAATTTGTATGTTTTAAAGTTTTTAATATTATAATTCCACATGAAGTTAATGCCATTTAAATCTTAACCTACCGGTCGTTTGAGAGATGTTAATAGCAAAATGGATTTTCAATAAGTTTCTGTCCAAACAAAGAGATGTACCAGAAATACACAAGTATATAATAAGATTGTTTCCGTTACAAATTGTGTCGTAAGGCTGGGCCCTACTGAACTTGCATGTAACACCCATGTAATCGAAATTTTCTAAAATATGACCTCTATATCTATCCTAGAGAGATGGGGTTTAACGTCCACTCGACACAAACTAGGTCATTTCGGGACTAAAAGATGGTTTCATTTTATTTCAATAATTTGCTTGCGTGTAGGGGTCTTTAGCAGTGGGAGGAAACCGGAGAAAACCCACGAGGTTTGACAGGCAGCCCTACTCCTTGTCACGTACAACAGGGGCTTCGAACTTTGAATTGGTGTGGATTTTGTTTTTGTTGCAAATTAAATAGATTTACATTGTCGCCAATGCTAATTTGGCCATTTTTAGCTTAACATGGCATGGCGTGAAATGCAAAAAAATCGAATTTTGATAACATGTCTAAATTAAGTTTCATAAATCTCAATGGAGATTTCTTTAAGTTTTCAATATTTCTATATATTATTAGTTTTTAAATTTAACTTCAAATATTTATTTTGACAAAAATAATTTTGATCGTGTATAATAATAATACGGTCTTTTCTTTATCGGAAGTCTCATTAAATAAAAAAAAAGGTGCATGTTGTACTTGCATTCGATACGCTCGAGGTTAACATCTGATGTTCAGTTATCAAAATGGATTGAGTCAAAATTGATTAAATTACAAATGATGTGTGGTACATGTATTTGGGGTAAACTGATAAAAGAGTCTAAGGTACACGTAGTTGGAATGTGCCCAACTATCTAATATATTACTTACTTTCTATGTTTTTTTTAATACTGTAAAAGGCTAGGTGGATAAAGCGGTGTCCTGTTTATATTGTCTATTCTACGTCCCGGTGACTCACGGATAACAACCCTTGCACCGAGGTTAAGAGAGAGATAGAGGGAGAGAGAGAGAGAGAAATGGCGTTTAACGTCCACTCAACACAACTAGCTCATTTCGGGACTATGGTTTAATTTTATCTCAATAATTCGCTTGCACGTAGGGGTCTTTATCAGTGGGGGAAAACTGGAGTGCCCGGGGGAAACCCACGAGGTTGAGAAGGCGCCCCTATATCCATGCCACATACGCTTACACCAGGGCTCGAAACCACAGCCGCTAGCCAGAGGTGGTCGGTCAGCTAGAGGTCGAAGCGCAGCACTCAAGACTACTAGGCCATCCCAAGTTCCCAGAGAGAGGGAGAGAGAGAGATCGGGACAAACATGGTTTAATTTTATTTCAATAATTCGCTTGCGCGTATGGGTCTTAAGCAGTAGGAAGAAACCGGAGGACCCGGAGAAAAAAAACCCGAGGCTGGACAGACGACCCAACTCCTTGTCACGTACAACCGGGTATTCCAAACCACGCTAGTTGACTCAATGACAGCACGCACGTGATAATCATTCGGCCACCCCAGCCCACCCCCACCAACAGCGAAGAGAAGGAAGCGGATATATATTACTCATTTAAAAATTAGTTTTAAAAAAATGATAAAAATGCTTAACTTACCTTTGTGTAACTTTGATTACTTCTGGGACTTTGTATTTGTTACTATTGTAAATTAATACGAGATTAATTAATATAATTACCAATAATCCAGTACTTATTAATTTACGCAGGTTGTTGGTCTTGATAAAACGTAACATTGTGACAGATATGAAAGCTGAAATTGGATATAATATAGTATTTTAATGTTCTACATGTAATGTCTCATAGGCCTTGATTGACCAGAAATCATTTGCATTATGTTGCATAAACTATTTCGTGATAATTTAAAAAAAATGTATTAGACATACATGTACATTATGCACGAGCGAAATCTGGCAATCTGTATATTGCATGTCTTTCTTTAGACCTGAAATGTTATCTAAATTATAAATTAAAAATTAATTTAACTTATTATGATCATAATCAAAACTATATATAGCCTACGACATCTACTCGATTTGATGATTTAATCCGAAAGTGGTTAATCGAGACTGATTTTGATCGTATCTACTTTTTGTCTCGGTCACCCAGAACCTCCAAGTCTTCAACATACGGAGGGTCTGGGAAATTTTTCAATATTTGACGTAAAGTCCATTTCCTACGTGTAAACGGGATTTTAATTTTTAACGTGGTAGATTATCCAGTCTCTGGGCGCAATGCATGGGCGTAAACATCTTATTTTAAGTGGGGTTACCCCCCTTAGACGTAATTGTATCTAGCCACTTTTTCTCAAATGTTGACAACGCATCGAGACTTATATTCGGAAGAGTATATTTTTTTGGATGACAAAGACTAATCTACTTTGGTACTGGTGATCGAGGCTACGCTTAAAATTCAAAAGCTAAAATTTCGATTTAGAATGAACCAATTTGATTGACATTTTCAGCAAATTCTCTTTACATTAGGCCTACCTGGTTGTTAACTATTATAGTGAGAACTGTCAGATATTTACCTAATCTCCCATAATACCTCTTTAATAATAATAATTTGGTGATACATTTTATGCAATTATACCCATCACTGAACTCTCTTTCAATATAATAGGAATTTAATTAGTTTTTTATGGTCTGTGTCAAAGAAAACATGTTTATGTTAATACAAGGTGAATGATAGCCTGTCCTTCGTGGAAACCTTGATGTTAATACAGGATGTATATACATAAATAAAAGATGCGCCGGTGACAAAATTCACCACTTTACTTAATTCTGACAGCTAGATGTATATACGTAATGTGTATAAAAAATAATAGATTTCCATGGCAATGTATCATAAATAATACTAGGTTATATACAACAAAAGGTTATAGCCTAAAGTATGTAATACATAACAGGGCATTAATTTACATAGTCTTCCTGGTATAGTCGGACAATAGTACAATACAGCAGCAATGAAGTGAAATAATCATAGACCAATTATGTAATCTGGCTATAAACTTAACCTTTCATTTCATTACACAGTCTTCCTGGTATAATCTGACAATAGTACAATACAGGAGTAATGAGATGAAAAATATATATTACAGTATCCAAGGAAAAAGTGTTAAACCATAATATCATATTAAGATTTATTTAAATATTGTTAGAATATTTTAAATGGTAGGATGGGGGCAAATTAAGCATTTAAGTGTAGTTAGTATGGAAGACAATAACTACCATTCATAATTTCTACTTTTCGCCTCTTCAGATCGCGGAAGTCGAAAAGTCGTAGTTACGACAAAATGTGAGGCACCAATACGCCATACAAGCCAAAATCGTCTCTAAAATAGGAAATTAAGAAATAACACACCGCGATAATACCGCCCTCGTTTTTCCTAATTTCTTATTTGATAATTTTATTTCGTTTAGTGTGGCTTCATATCGCATATAAAAGATACATGTTTTCCCGATTGTATATTATTAATTTATTTCAAATTATATTATCCCCATATTATGTAGGAAACGTCGAATATTGACGTTTCAGTACCGCCGTCAAAATTCTCTAATGATTGTAAGCATGCCTTACAAATAAAATTGGAATTTCTATGAGGATTCATATTCTGGATCTATACCGTGCCTGCAATTAAGAATATGCCTGTTGTACATGGACAAATTTAAAAAGGGGAAATCCTTGTATGAGACTGGCGTGTAAAGGCTGAATATATAGTGTTAACTAAAAACAACAAACATAAATTCTGATCTTAGTGGATCACCTTAATAAAAACTTTGCTAATGTATGATGTGGGGAGAGGGAGGGGGGATTAACAACAAACACTTATTAAAATTGGCTATGAGAGAGAGTCAAATGAAATGAAATTGGGGTTTAACGTCCTGCTCCGAACTGGGCTAATGAAGACGGACATACGCCATACTGTGTGCTATAAGGGAAATTTTGTCCGGACAGCGACAATGCGGCCTATTCTTATATCGAATCCCCCGTGCTGCTTCAATGACAAGGGGGAACCACGCCGGAAATTCTGGATGAACTTTCTCGGCCAATGCAGGAACAGACGGATGAGTAACTATAGCAGTCCCCAACCTTGGTCTTTCTATTAAGAGGCTCAATAAAAACATGTCAATGTTTTGTCTGGAAGTGTTGGCTGAAATATGATTGGTGTTACATTTAAACAGTTCAATCCTAGGAATGCACTCAAATGAGAGGAGAGGACACCATATTTTTAAAATGTTCTGGGGGAGGACCCAGACCCCTCGCCCTCTGCCTCTCCCAAAAAATCCACATGACATAATCGACGTGATCGTTCGTTCGTCACTGCCTAGGGTGATATCGTAGACAAACATGTTAATTGTATTATCTGGGGGTTTATAACATTTTAACACTGTGGGGTTTCAATCATAATTGAGCAGGTTTATTCCAATTGAGGCAAATTCCACTCGAATCGTCACAAAACTATGTGTGCAGGATACGTGCTATTGTTGCGTAAGACATTATGGGGTTGTGTGGACCTTTCCTATATTGTAGATTGTAAACTCATAATACTTACACGTAGCGTTGGTTGTTTTCATTAGTATTGCTTCTGTATTCCGTTATATCCTTTTTAAATCTCTCAAATCCAAACATGTATCACAAAATATATGAGACGATATCCGTGTGTGTGTACAGTTACATGGCTATTTTGTTATTAATCATCCTCCGTTACCCACAACCTCTAATTATATTGAATTACGTAATGGACAATGGTGCTAATTGGGTTTAATTTTGTTTAGGGAAACAATGGTGATATCAACGTGATCCACTTACAATGGTCAACGACCAAGAATGGTGTATTGATCGATATTTGGTCAATCAGTCTCTGCTTCACCCCACAATTGTATATCTCACTCAGCTTGATTCACCCTCAACGTCTACACCCAAATTTCATATCACGCTTCCAATGAAATGTATTGCAAAAATCTAACGGACAAGGGAATAATATATCAAATGTTACAGTTATGAATATATTACACATAATATTCATAATTTAAAGGGCGTCCGGTAATATTTTGTTTGCAACCTTGAAAAGGGATGGTTTGGTTAAAAGGGATGGTTTGTTGAATCGTACACTACAAACCACAAATCATCCCCAATGTTCATTCCACTGATACACGAATCCGTTTATTTGTGTAACATGACATACCTATTTATCAAAATTTTACTCTTATTCAAGTTACCTGCTCGTCTTATAAACAGTTTCTCCAGTGCAAGCTATAGTTGTTAAGATCCGATTATAAGTAAATTTGTCAATATATTATTAAAATAATTAATTAAAGTTTGAATATGATCTAAAGAATATGCATGTATATACGTGTAACATATACCTTTTATTGTTTGTAACCATTTTAACATTTTTCAATACTCTGGGCGCAATTGCCAAAACCATCCTTGTCGATCCTTGTCACTGTGTCGCATCTTCTGTACTGTAAATTGTAGATGTTAGTTACAGGGCGGGGTGAAAGGGAAGGGGGGGGGGGTGTTGTCTGCAGACATATGCTATCAGTTATTACAGGCTTCCCTAAATTAGTTCATATATAATAAAGGTGAACTATGTCTTTTGTTATGTTGTATATTTCTGTGCCAAATAAATCTATATTCATATCGACCTTGGATGATGAGTGTGTGCAAGCTTAATCCGACCCTAGATTAGTTACGAATACTAGGTCAATTAGAGTCCGCTTACATGAACAATAGACTGATATTAATTTGCTCCCGTGTAATAGATATGTATATGTCACCTTTTCATGACAGTGAGTTCTAACTCTGTTTTTTAAAAGTGACATACTTATGCTCCCCTTATAATAGCATATTTTAGACGTTAAAATTTTAATAAACAACATGGTCACATGCAACCAAAACAAGAGAAATGTTTGGTATTTTTTTTTGATAAGCTGAGAAAATAATTGTTCCACTAATCTAGGGTATTGTATTAAACCAAATGGATTGAGGACCCAAGAATGAAAAACTGTACGTTTCATTAACACGTTAAATACTAATAACACATGTATAATAAACCATGAACAATATGAATATTCTCTACTTTCGATTTCTGGCTATACCTGTCTTCATATAAGCACTTTGACTATTTATAACAATGTTTTAGTTTCGCGTCAGGATTAAATCAAACAATTTTAATATGCGGTTAATGTTTGTGATTATGTTAAAATGTGGAGTGATATTGTGAAGATATTTATTATAATAATAAAATAATGTCCATTACACAAGCTTAAATTTAACAGCTGTACTGGTTAAGTTTATATACGGGTCTTTATTAAAAATTGGCAGAAACTCCGGTCTTTCTGCATTCTTTTAAAATCAACTGAAAACACAGTCTTAAAGGAGCTAAATCGCAAATATTCGGGACCTAGAAATTGACCCAAAGGGATCGCAACGCATATAATATTGTAATCTGATTGTATATGAACTGATTTACATTCAATTGTTTCCTTTTTTACTCTAATTTTAAATCAGTTATGTTCCAGTCTACATACGACGTTTGGTTTGGTGCAATATGTCTTGTCTCATTCATCGAGTCTCTTACCAGAACTGGGGCTGAAACGCATATGGTACTCTTAAAACACTATTTACCGTAAAATATAGTAAAGCGAGACTTAGCCTCGAACAATCAGTACGGTGGTTACAATCGGTGAATACACATTGTTAAACCTTCAAACGAATAAAATATTGTTTAAACTTAGGCCAATATAATTATCTTCACTCACATTAAAGTAATATGCATGAAATGCTTTATATATTCATTTTGCATTATCTATGTTTGAACTATTAATAGCAACAACGACCATTACAAATGACTGCATATTGAAAAAGTGTTTCCCCAGACATAACCAGGACCCATATAATATAATTCATTTTTTATATTTAAAATCCATGTACAATTATTATTTATCACTCATTTAAAATTGTTGTTTTTTGCAATACATTTGTAGTTGAAACTAACTTTATAAAATATTTGTTTATTCTAACATTTCTAATATAGTACATAGTTGCTAACGACCAAATCCATAATAAATCTTACAATTATGTGTTGATTGGCGAAATGAAGTGTGGATTCTTTCTACGTCTGGCGTTTATGAAAGCCCCAGATTTCCCATCCTTATCTTAAACCAATGTTCACATATTTATCAAATATGGAGATTTAAGTGTAATCTTTTCGGTAGTGACAGTTGGGAAATGAATTAATGGCTTTTTTTACCAGCAAGTGAATAAAAATCCGTAATGTAAGAGTTAAAATTTTGCATTATCATTTCAACTTGGTTCTGGAAAAATTCAGATAAATTGTCAGCAAGTCCTGTGAGGTTATTACTATCTGGTAAGATGTTGCTATATTTAGGTTTAGATAAACTGTTGATAATCTGGTAAATCTGTTTAGGTTGATTTGATGCATCTTGCAATTTGTTGAAGATATAAGTTTGTTTAGCTTCCCTAATACATTTGGAGAGAGGGTGGGGTTTAACGTCCACTAGACACAAAATAGGCCATTTCGGGACTAACATGTTTAATTTCTTTCAATAATTCGCTTGCGCAGGGATCTTTTGCAGTGTGAGGAAACTGGAGAAAACCCACGAGGTTGTCACGTACAATCAAGAATTCGAAACCACGCCAGTTGACTCAATGACAGACTTTATGATACAGCACGCATGTGCTAACCATTTGCCCTCTTCCCCTTAATACATTTGGTCGTTTGGAACTTTGCTTTGACATACAATTGGCGATGTATCTCTAACTTAGTAGTCCTCGATACACGTTCAGCTTTCCGCTCAAGCTTCGTCATTGACCTGACATCTTCAGTAAACCACTGAGTGCTGGAACGTATTGTAACGGTCTTGGTACGTAAAGGAGCATGTTTATCAAGAATGGCGGTAAGAGTATCATTGTAGAGTTTAGTTTTATTGTTAACATCTTCTGTCTTTAATACATTTTCCAGAGTCCGTAATTGATAATGTCCTTCTTGAATTCAATAATATCTATTTTCTTCAGGTTTCGGTTGTTATAGTTTTAGTGGGGTTTGATGGTTTCTCTAATGATACTGTTCCCAGAATGCTGTAGTGATCATATATTAAATGATTTGTGACAATAAGACTGCTTAGCTTTTCATAATGTTCTTTGGTTATTATTGGGTCAAGGATTTGGCCACTCTTGTGAGGGAGGCCAGAAACATGCCGTTTAGGTCCAAACGATTTTAACCCTTCGTCGAACTGTTTTGTAATTGGGTCATTAGATTTTTAAAGATGAATATTGAAATCACCACATATGAAAATGTCTTTGCTGCTATTAAGTTACTGGAGAAGGTCACTGAACTCATTTACGAAACCAGTTTGCCCGGAAGAAGGGGGTCTGGATAGACATGCAATTAGTATGGTTGTATTTTGCACGATACAGACACACAGATGTGTTCAAAAGTCCTAAACTTTAATGATTTGAGTTACTTAACTCCTATTGATTGCTTACATATGATGTCAACACCTTCACATGCTATGTTTTCTCGATATTCCTGTACTATGCTGTAATTGTTAGGCAAAAGATTGTTTAGAACAAATGAGTCTGTTGATTTTTACAAGGTTTTAGTCACACACAAAATATCTAGTTCTCGATCAAGAATATAACTGATGTAGCAATATAGTCGTGGGGATATTGTTTTTAAGATTATAGGCATAAAATGGGGAGATAGAATAGCTTTATGTTTCACCCAAATTAGTATAATATCTGGTGTGTACTGGGATCAACTTAGAGCAAATTGACATATTGATGTATAAAAAAGAGAACATAACTGATTCTATATGTAAACATTGTCAACAACATGTAACAGATATTTCTTGGGAATGATTGCTAGTGAATTTCCATTCTACCATATAAGAGTGGGTGTCAACATCGTCCGGCTTGTTTGGCCAATCTCATACTTATTTACATCATATCTGACCAATTAGATAATTGAATGCCCAAATCCAACAGATACAAAATTATGCTACTGGTGAGAATTCGCCAGACAACATTTGGTTTCAGAAAGGAGAAAGATGTGAGGGGGGCGTCTCACTTTCCCCACATCTATTGTTTAGAGTCAAGGTCCACTAGGCCATGACTGATTAAACAACAAAGGGTGTTTAAGGGGATTTAAAGTAAAGTCTGTAATAAGTTTGTGACACTTCAACATAGTAAATAAATACCTTTTTATAGTATAAATATTTATAAAGTTTGATATATAATAAGTACAGATATATAATGAACAGATACATATATTAACTAAATAAAAATAGATATATAAAATGTATAGCTCTGCAACCTCTAGGACTGCTATCGTGTCCTCCTCTGAAGGGTGATAATGTTGAGGAAGAGGAGATGCTAGAATACCATCGCGAATGGTAGCCCTAGCTGTACAGTAGTTTTTGCAACATTCCCAGTATATGATAGTTTTACGTCTAGGCTTAACTCCGAATTTAAAACCATCCAACACTAAATTCTGACCACCTTTAGTATTAGCAATGTATTTAAAATTTCCCCAATCTACTGATGGTGGGAAGTGATCACTATTAACAATAATTAGAGTGAGAAGTTTACACCAGTCATACTAATTAATTAAAACAGACTACAGCCCTACACCCACGGCCTGCTAACCTCTTAATCCTTTATCAAAACATTCAAATGTGGGGAAAGTGAGACTAAACCGATGTGAGAGCTATCAGTATAAACTCGCCCAGCGAGGCTGTCTGATTAGGCTTGAGTTAGTATTGACTGTATTGTAATCTGTAATATGCTTGTATGTATTCAGCTATCTTATATAAAATGTAAAAACGAACTGCTGCATTGTTATAACTGAAGAAGACGAACGTCTTAAGAAAACCAGTAAGAAAATACACAACGTGAAAGATGAGCAAAGAGCCTAAGACAAATTCTAGACAATCACAAGCTAGCAGGTATATGTAGCAAGAAACAAGACGCATGAGTCTAATGTAAGATCTGGCGATCTCCAGGTCAGATAGAAACGGCCCATGGTGTTACACTGATGCGATTTGTTCCTGACTGATCGACAGTTTAGATGGCAGACATTTAGATCTTTTGTTCTCTCTTTAAGGTTTGACTGAGCGTATTTGTAATATAATAACAGGCCTAAAAATTAAATGTATCAACAATATCAATATTCAAACGATTGTAATGCCATTTTCCCAGTTTATTTACCTCCGTTTATAAAATGACAATTTTTTTTTTTTTTTAGACATTTGCGGTCTGGTGTTTTGAAAATAAATTTGCTTCAACGCCATTTGTAAAAGTCAGACATTACAGTAAAAAATATCAGAAAAGTTACCTTGGTATTTAACACGGCATTAAACTTTGTTATACAGTGAACGAATACGGTTTAACGTTTTACCCTCAGTCCCTTCTTGGATAAATGTGTACTGCACATACGACTTGAACGATGAGCAAAATCAAATGCTTTTGCGTAATCAACAAAACAAGAATAAAGACTTGTATTACCTTTAATGCACATTCACTATATTTGTATGTCGTATTTAGTTGATAGACCTTTTCGAAAACCAAATTGTGACATTTACAAGGATTATTTTTGTGGCGGTTTTAACAATCGATTTTATTGTGACTGTTTTAACAAACAATTTGTTACAATAGTAGGATAACAGTTCAGATAATGTGTTAGAAATGTATCAATTAGTCATTAAGAAAACAGAACTTTGTTGGTTAATGTTTCACATTTATCCTTGTCCTCTGTAACATAGTTCTCAAGCTGTGGTTGTGATTGTCTGAGAATTCAGGAAATACACCTGATTTAAACGATTTTATGACATCAAATTGATTATGGGGTGTTCTCACTTTCCCAGCAGCTATTGTTTCCCGGGTAAAATCAGTGGAGCAGTACTAATTAAGATAACAAAAGCCAATTAAGCTGCTTCTCTTTGAATTACTAAAAGTAAAATCTCCCTCCCGATTACCCCAAAATCGGTTATTTACAAGTCTGAATCCTGTCAATTTGCATATTCCCTAACAAATTGCAAACTTCGTGCATATTTGTGCGAGTTTGAATATTTCAGGTTTGTTGATTGGGCTCATATAGGATTAGGTTAGATAAGGAATCATGCACAATATAATCATAATTAGTTGAGGTTCTACTGTTAAGATCACCTGTAACCATAATTGTGTTATTGGTTTTGTCATATTTCGCGATAAAGTTTTCTACACAATCGAATAAGTTTGTTCCTTCGTATGTACAACTTTATCTTATGTATTTAATCCTGTTTGATTTAATCTTTTAATTATATCATACGGGAGGCATTTAATCTCATATACTCTGATTGATGATGGAGAGCTGACTGATTAATTACTGTATTATTGGTTTTACTATTATAATATTTATTAATTAATTAATTATATCATACGGCAAGCAACTAATCTCATTATACTCGAGCGTGGGCTTAAACCAGCGGTTGCCATGCAAGATACGGACACAATTTTGAAAGAGATAGATAGAAAACAAGTTAATTTAACTTAAACACCCGCAATTTTTCGTAAAATCAGGGGCCATAATCCAATTAGTTACGGCCCGGTAAGCGCGTATATCGACATATAAACATTAAAATTGGATAAGGACTGTAGACAGCGCCAACAGAATCATCAGCAAGCATGTCCATCAAAAACTGACACTCCTTCGGAACCAGGACTGGTACTTTTCGACCCCATTAACCGCTAATATTGACCACATCATATAATTTGCAGAGTTCTCTTTCTAATGGCGTTAAATGTTTGGTGAAATCTTTTAAGTCAGAACCAGTCTTTCTTTGCTTGTAACATTCAAGACTACAAAGAAATTTACAGTTCATTAATGTAAAGAAATTAGGATTTTAATGATTTTTTTTTCTTTTGTGTATTTATTAAGTAATATCTCCACAGCCACCTTCTTTCTTTAGTTTATAGTAAGGAGTTGTGTATATGAAATGGAACTTGGGTCAATATATAACTAAATGCTGTAGTACAAACATGTCATATAGACAGGGGGGGGGGGGGGCTAAGTAAAATTTTTGAAATAATAAGAAATACACAGAAAATATTCTAATTGGTGAAATAAAGGCAGGTAATATATTTACACATACCTCATCGCTTCCAACTCTCCCGGTCTGCGTTTGTTTAATATAAGAAGCCTTGTCTCCACTAACTCAACAGCCCGTCTGTAGGATGACCTTTCTTTTATTACTTGGATTTTGGAAATTTCCTTTTTTCAACTAATCGGAAAGCTTGCGTAGGTTTTCTCCATTGGGTAAAGATACCTCTTCGTTAAATTTTCAATGTTGTGCATACTGCACCGCGGCAGAAATTCTTTCATTCCAATTTTTCTTTAACAGCTTGCTGAAGTTCTTCGCCTTTCTGACCTGTACATCATTTTGCTTTAACTATACCGTTTGTTTCCTTGATGTCTGACATTTTCTGAAGACCGTGACCGAATTTTAAAGCTGTTGATGGCTTGTCAATTACTGTTTCATACATTTCTGGGCATAAGAATTCATTCACACTTCTTTTAGTTGCATTTATTTTTCTTAGCTCTATTAATAGGCGAGCTGCTGCTAACATACGGCTGCTGGTGTAGTTTGTTTTTGCACCTTTTCCTGTTTTTGCAGCTTTTTCGGAGCCACATGTTTCCAAGCTCTAAAATTCATCTTACACCTTGGTTGTAAGTACTTTGTACTTAAGAGAATTTGATGCACCCTCATCATAAACAATCAGAATTTTACTCTTGGTTTTTAAGCCTCCTTCACTTTCTATTTTCTCGCCTTTGGCAATGCATCTTTATCTGTGTAATCCATCCCAAACAGTTAGAACATGGTCCAAAATCTGACAAGTGATATAAACTCTTTCTTGTTGGTCTTCTCAAGGGGATAATTTCCCCTTTACCGCCAAGTTTTACTTCCATGTTGTGCTTATGATTTCCCTTATTACTGAGAATTTCTTTGTCTTGTGCCATTCTTCTCTTTTCGAACATCAACACTGTCAGTTTTTGTGAGTTTCATCGCTCTGTATCATGACATATATCAAACCAGAGACCGATATCTATCACTCTTAACACAACTACGATCGTACTATGGACCGGGAACTGACCCTGGTCCAGTGTAACAGTTCCGTTCCCTCCTATTCGTGAAGGTTGGTGGCCCTGTTCGCAAGGCCATCTACAGGCTTATGGTTCTGTTAGCAGAGCCATCTATTGGCTTAATTCTTCCCGCCCTTTCTCCGTTATCATAACGTCACATTCCCGCGCATAAGGCCTAAGTATTTTGAAAGACGGATTCCGGATGGTCAAAAGCACGCCCGCCACGTCGTGGCCTTAGCACTCAGGGTCAGAACGCCGTAGGATTCATTGGTAGAGGAAGTGTTTCTGTCTTCTTGGTGGAACTTTTAGGAATTTTAGTAAGAAACAATAGGTATGATTCAACTTTTACCCTAGCCTAAATGTAACATTGATTAGGCCTTCGGAGGTAATGATTAAGATAAGGAGTCCGACTAGCTCATTCTGACCCTGGGAAAACCTTCCATTTGAGCTTCTCCCAGTATTGTGCATATCAAATGACAGAAATGTTAGTAATTTTTAATCCTTTATTTCAGTTTTAGCATGATTAAGTCAGTTTCGTTAGAATTTAGCAATTTAGAGCCTCGTGAGGTTCGCCTGTGTCCCCGGTATCAGTGCATAATTATATTTGCCTTTGTTTTGAGCCTGTAAATATTGAATGTGTTAACTTCTTGTTCGTCTCTAGCATCTAAAAAGGTATTCTTTATAACGCACCTGTGGTAGCACCGAATTTGGGCTTATAATAGTTATTAATATTACCCCGAGAGCACCTGAGGTGCACCTAGTAGCACCGATCGTGCACCAACGATAGAGATAGATTATTCCAGTTATTAATATTACCCCGAGAGCACCCATAGTTAGCACCTGCGGTGCACCTAGTAGCACCGATCGTGCACCAACGATAGAGATAGATTATTCCAGTTATTAATATTACTCCGAGAGCACCCATAGTTAGCACCCGAGGTGCACCTACGCCTGATAGTGCTACACCTGATATTCGCCTAGTCGGTACCTATGATAATAATTACATCATGTTTTAACACGTTCTATTATTTATTTAATTAGCCAGATTCGTCAGTATTTTAATTATTGTTGGAATAAAGAGTTTAACCACCAACTGTCTGTCTTTATTCGCCCTTTTACAACGGACCCAAAAACTTGTAGCGCACCTCTGGAGATCGTAGTGTGGAACCATACTACCAGAAAAGCTACACCAGGATGCTGAATGAAATTCAATTTTTGAAGAGCGTCATCCAAAGAAGGACAAGATGAGTAGCAGTTAACGACCTGGACCTCGAAATCTCAGTCCATACTTCAATGTTGATTGGCTAATCACTAAAATCAATCTAACATTATCCAATCAAATTACTAAAATTTGGATTTGACCTTAGTTACGATTTCGCGAAACCGGCCCCAGTTCCTGGTCCCAGAAATGCAATGCAAAACGGCCAAGATCTATTTTAGTTATAGCCGTCATGTTATTTATCCGATTCTTTTTAAATTCATGGGATTTAGATTTATGTCGTCGCATCTTTACTTTCTTCGTAATTACGATAATTTCGGATTCTTAAATCGATTTGAAAGTAGTTACCACCCATTCTAGAGGGAGGTAGGTCGAAGTTCGGTTAAATTCTGAGATATAAGATATTCAGGAAAAAACAAAATAATATTAAAAGAAAAAATAAGCTTGTTCAACATGAACGCTTGATAATACAAGTTAAACCCATAATGTATAATAAGAAATAACATGCCCATAATATAGAAATTCTTACCTATATATACAAACTATTTTATGCATTTTTGATTGTTGTATAATGCTAATAACCTCATTAAAGATGGCAGATAATAACTCAAAACTGAACTATTGTACTTTTATAATGAACCATCGCGATTTAAAGATACCTTGTTTAACATTAAATAACGTCTATATGCACTATATATATGTAAATCAAAAATTATTAGCAAAACCGCAAAGCTGAACAACGGTAAATGATGAAAAGATAAAAGGTATGCAGACACCAATTGATTTCAACACTGGTTTAATAACATTTTAATGTACTTTTCGTCCGTCTTGGGACTATTGATAAATATATATACATGTATATCTTTATATTAAAACTCCTATTATTTCTTTCCGATAAAGGGTAGATATTTAAACAGCTAAATATGTCACACCCTGGTGCTGTTCAGTAGGTATAAAGGGTTGTACTTTACAAAATGCAGTATACTAACAGACATACGATAATGTTTAAAGGTTATTTTCGTTCATTTACCGTGACGGATATTTTATGTGTAGAGATAGGTCAACGTGGTGGTTTACAGGAAGATCAAATCAACGAAACTATTTTTAATCACTTTATTCCGTCCTGCGAGTGTGATGTCATCAAGCAGTTTTTAATATCCAAGTTTAGTTGTGGCGACACTCCAACCTTACACAGTTTGATTAAGGTTGTACGTAAGGCTGAAGATTCCTTGGACATAAAATTACCTTCATACAATACCAGAAGGGGAAAACCGAAATCACAGTCACAGGTAGCAACTCTGGGCCCTGGATCGGAGATCACCCAAATTCTAGAAGGTATGCGGAGTATGCAAGTTCAAATAACCTCTTTGACTGAGGGTAGTAAAGCAAAGAGAAGTGACACTTCAAGTAAATTTAAACTAAAAGTGGCAGATTCTGTTATAATTGTGGTCAGAATGATCACTTAAAATATAACTGTAATAACACATAAAATCCTACCCTTGTTTTTTAAGAAACTTCATGAACGAGCATCTTTAAACAAGAACGGGCCTCGCTAGAAGGCCATAGCGAGACCCTTCCAGGAAATTTAATACGGCCTGCCTGTGAGTCTTTTTGTTTGATAAATGGATTGAAAACTCTCTCTTTATTGGACAGTGGCTCACAAGTTACTACAATTACAAGACAATATTGCGATAAATATCTACCCGGTTTTGTAATACATTCAATTATGGATGGAACTTTCTGTGTTCAGTGTGCTGGAGGTCATAGGGTACCTTGTGATGGTTTTATTGAGATAGATATTGGATTCCCAGATGATATCTCTGGTGTATGCGATTCAGTTAGAACTCATGCCCTTGTTTGTCCTGAAACACCCTACACGAAAAAAATTCCTGTAATAATTGGTACAAATACTTTTCGCATGATCGATGATGTTGATAAAGAGAGACTTAGTCAACGTTTTTTGAACATTTTAACTATGTTGCCTAATTTCCGTTGAAAATCTAACCCTAACCCCGATGGAAAAGTTGGGAATGTTAAAATTAAAAACAAATCAAATATCCGAATCCCTAAAGGAGAATTTTGTGAGCTTAAAGGATTTTGTCGATCAAAATATTCTTCATCACAGGACTTATTAATGGTCCAGGAGAATCCTGAATCTCAGATTTATCAGAATGTAAAAATCATAAACACTTTATTCCATTCTACAAACTACTTATTCTCGTTCAGAATATAACGGATCACGATATCACAACATTGTTTTACATCCTAAAGATGTCAAACCGGCCTTATATTCATCTGAAATTGTATCAACATTAGACAATATTAGAGATAATGTTCTTAATTTTGTCCAGCAAACTCATACAGAATCTTCTGACTCAAATAGTGAGAAAGATCCACAGTCTTCAGAATTGCAATTTGACTTTGGTCCTGATCTTCCTCAGAATCAAAATCGTATTAAAAGAAAACTCCTTCGGTACTCTGATGTTTTTTGTAAACATGAATATGATGTTCGGAGAACATGAAATAGAATTGACTCCTGCACCGGTAACCAAGGAACGTCCGAGACCGATACCAGCTAAGGATTTTGATGACGCGCGGAAACATATCCAATCGTTATTGGATGCCAATATTATTTCACCTTCAAATAGCCCATATCCAATCCAGTATTAGTCCGAAAACGTAATTCAAAACTGAGATTGTGTGTAGATTATCGCAAAGTAAACTTGCGTACTATCAAAGATGCATATCCGATTCCTAAAATTTCGGATATCTTTTCGGCCCTTCATGGCTCTTCGTGGTTTGTGACAATAGACTTAAAGATGGGTTTTCATCGAATCACTATGGCGGAATCCTCAAAAGACATAACTGCATTTGTGTCCCCTTTCGGACTTTTCAACCTCGAGAGAATGAGTCAAGGTTTAACCAATAGTCCCTTAACATTCCAGAGGTTAATGGAAAGATGTGTTGGTTATATGAACATGAAGGAACTTTTAGTTTATCTCGATGATATTATCATACACGGTCGAGACATTGCAACTGTTGAGGAGAGACTTTTCAAGACCCTTGATAGACTGCGATCATTTGGACTCAAATTAGACCCTAAAAAATGCACTTTCTTCCAAAAGTCTGTTAAACATTTAGGTCATATCGTCTCTGAAGAAGGAAATACCCCAGATCCCGATAAGATTTCAGCTTTAACAACATGGCCTCTTCCAAAGACTTTAAGAGACTTAAAAGCTTTCTTAGGTTTTACTGGTTATTTTCGTCAGTTTGTGGATAATTATTCTCAAATAGTGAAACCGCTGAACAAACTGACTAGTGGATATTTACCTCCTAAAACTTTACGAAAACTAACAGATTGTCATCTCTTAAAAGGCCGCAGTGTGTTAAGTATGAACTCATCCATTGAAGCAAAGTGGGACTCTGACTGTGAATTCGCTTTTGACGAACTCATCAAGAAACTCACAACAGCTCCTGTGCTGGGATTTGCAGATTTGTCTTCTCCTTTTTTGCTACATACTGACGCAAGCAATATCGGTCTCGGAGCCTGCCTCTATCAATACCAGAAAGGACAACTACGTGTAATAGCCTATGCGAGTCGTGGTCTTTTAAAAAGTGAACTGAATTATCCTGCCCATAAAAAGGAATTCCTCGCCCTCAAGTGGGCTGTGACTAATAAATTCCACGATTATCTGTATGGTGGTAAATTCACAGTTGTAACAGACAATAACCCTCTTACATATGTCCTCTCGCCAGCAAGACTAGATGCTACTGGTTTTCGATGGCTTGCCTCCTTGTCAATATACGACTTTGATCTTAAATATCGCAAAGGCCTTGACCACAACGATGCTGATGGACTAAGGAGACCCCAGGACCCACCGCAAAGCGATCGAGAATGAGAATACCTTAAAGAATATTATAATAATAATAATATAATAACTTTGTTAGAGACCCAGTTGCACAAGGCAATCTTCCCTGGGATCTGTCTACATAAAACTACAATAACATATTTACAAATTAATAATGTGAGAAAATGAAAATAAGAATATTATGATGTAAGTCAATATATGAAAGCGTAACATGAATATAAAATTATGTGACTGACACATTAAAATAAAATGAACTAAAGCTAATATTTACATATGTATATTGAAGATGAAAAGAGAGTATAAAACTATAGGAAAAGAATTGCATATTAAGATTTTAATTCCCTTTTCAGTCCTGTCTTAAAACTTAATATATCGTTAGATTGTTTGAGTACCTGAGGTAATGAATTCCAGAGTAAACTAGCCTTGTATTTAAAAGTTCTTTTCATGGCCTCCATACGACATTTTGGAAGATGTAATGAGTTTTTTGTTTCCGAACGTAGACAGAGAGTTGTAGTAGACATAGAAGATTGTAAACATAAATAATTTTGAAAGTAACGTGGACATTTTTCATTCATAATTTTATAAGTCAGTATCCCAGTGTTATATTTAATTCGTTGTTCAAGAGTTAGCCAATTTAATTGAGAAAACAAGTCTGCCGATCTTGCATCATATTTCGCGTCAAGGATACTCCGCGCTGCACGTTTTTGAAGCTTAAATAGGAAGTCAATTTTGTTCTGGAAAGCATTACCCCAAACAATATTACAAAAGTCCAAATGAGACAATATATAGGCATTATAAAACAAAATTCGGGTTTCTATAGGTAGATTTATTTTAATTCTATTTAGAAGATATATTTTTGACCCAACAAGAGAGTGAAGCTTCATAATATGTTTTCCCCAGTCTAAGTGATCATCTATTGTAATTCCGAGTAGGACAGCTTCCGTTACATTCTCTAATTTTTGGTTTCCGATGGACAGAGAGATACATTTTTCACTGTCTCTTACTTTTTTTATTAACATACTTTTAGTTTTATTTATATTAATAACCATACCATTATCATTGCACCATTGGCTGATAATGTCTAAATCTTCTTGAAGACAACTTTGAATGCATTCAAGATTTTTGTCAGAAAAATGAATGGTAGTATCATCAGCAAATATTTCGGGTATGACATTTTTAGTAAAAAGTGGAAGATCATTTATGAAAATCAGGAATAAAAGTGGTCCAAGGATAGATCCCTGGGGAACACCACATTTTAGTTTCCTTTGTATTGATTGGAAATTACCAAGACAGACTTTTTGATTTCGGTTTGCTAGATAAGATTTAATCAAATATAACAAATTAGGATGAAATTTATATAACACAAGTTTGTCAAGGAGGAGCTTGTGATCAATAAGGTCGAAAGCCTTACTAAAATCCAGGTAGACAACACCTGTTAGTTTACCTTGATCTAAAGCTTCAAGCCAATGATCAGTAATTCGAACTAGTGCTGTAGAACAAGAATGATACTCTCTAAAACCTGACTGATTTACATAAAATAAATTGAAACTATCAAGTAGGACTTAATATTGATAGATATATGTTTCTCAAAAATTTTAGAAATGGTTGGTAAAATTGAAATTGGTCTATAATTGGAAATGGTTTCTTTGGATCCCTTTTTAAAAATTGGCACTATTTTTGCTTCTTTCACTTGATCAGGAAAAATACAATTTTTTAAACATAAATTAATAATATGAGTTAGTGGATTCGCAATCACCTCAGCTGACATTTTTAAAATTTTTGGTCCAAGATTGTCTAAACCAGTTGCCTTTTTTGGTTGTAGATTTTTAAGATGTTTCAGTACTTTTGAAAATGATATAGGAGGTAAGTCATAGAGAAAGTTTAGGGGGACTTTGTTATTTATATAATTTTGAATAATATGTGGTTGTTGGATCGGTTTATAGGGAGGCTTTATAGAGTCGGTTATATTGGTAAAATATTCATTCATAAATTCAGTAATTTGAGAAGGGTCAGTTGTTTTAAAGTCATGATATTCGATAGTTTGCGGGTAATTTGGGCCTAATGAAGTTTTTCCTTGTAGAGAGTTTAGATATTGCCAAATGGTTTTATTGTCTTTTTTATTTATGATGATATCTTTAACATGGTCAGTTTTAGCCCGCTCAATTAATTTCTTGGTTTTATTACGCCATTGTTTATATAAAGTGTCATTTCCAATCATTTTATGATAGTCACGCTTCTTTCTTGCATCTTTAATTTCATCATTAAACCATGGAGGTTGAGTATGGTACTTTACACGTCTGGTTTTAATAGGGGCATGTTTATTTAATACAGTAAGAATGAGGTCATAAAAAGCTGGCAAGGCGGTTTCAATATCATTCATTAGCTCTATATTGGAAAATGGTGAGTTGATTAAATCAAATAAAAAATCAGAATCCTTAAAATTCTTAAATTGTCGATATTGAATCAGGGTGTGCCTTTTTTTTAAAGTTTTACAATTTTGAATATTCTTCACTGAGAAGATTACAGGAAAATGATCACTTAGACTGTATGGAGGTATTTTAATTTCTTTAATATTATTTGGTACGTTAGTATAAAGATGATCTAAAATAGTAGCTGTAGAATCGGTTTGTCTCGTTGGTTTCGTAATCATCTGTGATAAAGAATATGATGAAATAATTGTCTGCCAATGTTTAGGCACCGGAGAATTAAAATCAATATTAAAATCACCAATTATATAAAATGGTGCTGATGCATATTTCGATGAAATATTATACAAAATTTGTTCAAATTTCTCATACCACATAACATTAGAATGAGGTGGTCTATATATTAAACATAAAATAAAAGATTTGGAAAATTCAGGCGAGACAATAAGCCATATACATTCAATTTCGTCCATTTCAAATTCAAAAAGCCTTTCATATTTAATTGTATCTTTGACATAGAATAAAATACCCCCTCCCTCCTGACCAAGACGATCCTTTCTTTCAGTCACATAATTGTCAACATGCAGATCATCTAATATTAATTTATGTAAAAATGTTTCAGTAAAACCCACAATACTTATATTATTTTCTGGTTGAAATAAAACTTCACGCATTTCATCAAGCTTGTTTTCTTTTTTTGTAATTAAACGATTTACATTTAGATGACCAATGATGTAATCTGATTTCCCATCACCCAATTTAAAAGGTTGGGTTATAGATGATGAATTCAAATTAAGTGGTGTCATTTTACCAGAAGGGTTATTCAGGGACAAACTTGATGAAATGTGCGAGCCTAAAGAAGATATAACACTGCAATCAATATCGGGTGTAGAGGTATTATCATTTTTAATAGAATCCCTTGCAGTGTGCACATTATTAAAACTATTTGATTCGGTAGTTGGGTTAAGCGAGTTAAAAGATGACATATACTTAGATAAATGCACGATAAGGAAGTTATTGTATTCATTAAGATCATTTCTGAGGCCATCATGTGCTGGAAGACATTTGAGTAAGGAATTTTCGGCGATATCGTTGCCATTATGTTAATAAAAATTTCTATAGATACAAGACTTAGCCTTATGCCCAGCAACACCACAGGTTCTGCAAGTAACATAATCTCCATTTCTGCAGGTATTGGTATTATGTCCTCGTTGCTGGCAGTAAAAACAGTAGTCACTTCGTTTGGTATAACCATTCTCTTTGGGTTTAACTATGGGCAGGTGCTTGTCGTAGGATTGGAGTAGTCTTGAGGTACCTCTGTCAGATAAATGTATACCATCTTTCCAAAAGCTTGAAGATTCCAGTATGAGGTCTGTTGAATGTCGAATGAAAGTTGCTCCTAGTTTTTTACTTAATTTTTCTAATAAGTGATTAATTGGTAGAACTTCTACATCTCTTCGGGGGGTAATTTCAGAGAAATAAACATCTGTTGATGGGGAACTGTATTTTATATGCTGGAAAATTTTAGTATAGTCTTGTTTTATATATTCTGTTGTCTGGCCTTGGGAGACGTCATTTCCCCCTGCTTGGATGATGATTTTATCGAAATCTGGAATGTTGAGTCCAACTATTTTATGAAGAATTGTTTGAAGCGATGCTCCACGATGGGTGTGAACTTCAACATTACCAGATAATCCTCTCGTACTAATTCGTTGAAGTATCTAACTGCCTACAATCAGAGTTTTCTTTGGTGAGCAAGGTTTATTCTCGGGAGGATTGCATTTTGAGCTGTTTTCTGGTTGATGTATATGAGGTTTAATTACGCTGTTAACAGGTGTTTCTATGGGTTCAGTGATATCATCTGTTTGTGATTCCATGGTTCTGGTATTGGTTGGTTAGAATCCAGAATCAAACAACTACATGTATCTGTAGGTGATCATGAGACTAGTATGTCTGCCCCTGTCATAAATATGATAACTGGCAGTTACGGTATTCATAACAACAAAGCTGTTAGGACTCCAGCCACTTCTTGCATGAATCGGGTTCAACGAAAAGCTAATTTGTCCAGAAACCTCCAAGAAGACACTGATAAACCTGCTTGGATAGAGTTTCTTGCCGCCAGAGAAACTGCTGTTCCTGATTTGTTGGAGAAACCAGACACATCTACGACTTTACAATATTCACAGTCAATCTCCATCACTGAGGATGAATGGTGTAAATTACAAGATGCTGATAACAACATTCATATAGTGAAAACTCTTATCTCTTCGAAATCTAAACCATCTAAAGAACAAATCTCCAATGCTGATCGTGAATTAGATAAATTCAAATTAATCCATGATGTCTTATATCGTCTAATCACTGATGAAAAGGGACTGTCTTGGAAACAGCTCGTTGTCCCTCCCAGTCATCGAGAAGAAGCTTTATCTGGTGTACAGAAAGGACTCTGTCATTCCGGTTAACAGTCAACATTGAGATTAGCTCGTCAAAGATTTTTTTGGCCTTACATGTCTTCTGCAGTTGAAGAGAAGTGTAAGCAGTGTGAAAGATGTATTCGTCGCAAATCACCAGGTCAGAAAGCAGAAATGGAATCTATTTCTACTTCATATCCCTTACAATTGGTATGTATCGACTTTCTTTCAATGGAGCCTGATAACAAAGGAATCAAAGATGTATTGGTAATCACTGACCATTTTACGAAATACGCTTTAGCCATTCCCACCAAAAATCAGACAGCCAAGACAGTTGCTGAGGCTCTTTGAGAAAATTTGATTTCACATTGTTGATGGCCTGAAAGACTCCACAGTGATCAGGGTAAGGACTTTGAGTCTAAAGTTATATCGGAACTTTGCAGGATTGGAAATGTAAAAAAGTCTCGTACTACTTCTTACCACCCTCAGGGTAACCCTGTAGAACGTTATAACAGAACACTTTTATCCATGTTAGGCACCCTTCATCATAGTCAAAAACTTGAGTGGAGGAAATATGTCAAACCGCTTACTCATGCCTACAATTACACAGTCAATGAAACCACGGGATACAGTCCATATTATCTTATGTTTGATCGTCACGCTAGACTACCCATTGACATTGCATTTGGCACTGACCCTGGAATGTGTCAATCAAGTAAATCTGTGAGTAAATATGTGTCAGATTTAAAGGACAGATTAAAATCTGCTTATGAGACTGCCCTTACCCATACTCTTAAATCTTGTGAAAAAACAAAAATCTTTATGATAAGAAAGCTTTTGCAGTAAAACTTGAGATTGGTGATCGAGTATTAGTTCGCAATGTTAGTATTCGTGGAAAACATAAATTATCCGATAAATGGGAACCAGACGTCTATGTTATGCAGTCTAATAATAATAATTTATTTATAGAGCGCCTATAATCCAATACTTAGATTGCTCTATGGCGCTATTACATTATTGTAAAAGTATAAAATATAAAACATCTCAATAATAAGAACATTGCACAATTAGAATAAAATATGGTATGCAATACTAAAAAGTAAACTCTTAAAAAGCTTAAGCATTTAACAATTAAAATGGCTTTTAAAAAGGTGGGTCTTTAACTTTTTCTTAAAAACAGGCAGGGAAGGGGAATCTGTTAAAAAATGGTATATCAAGGTTGTGGACCCTGTAGATATCACAATTTTAATTCGATTTTGATGAAACTTGAAATGCATGGTTATAACCCAAAGATCTTGGTTCCTTTCGATAGTTGATTATATCGGATCGTAACTTCCTGAATTATGGCCCCTGATTATACGCAAAATCGTCTTGGTTTAGCTTGTGGTCCCTCTGGAGGTAACAATAATTATCCGATTTGAAAAATCGTTTGATTATATCACCGTTACACTCTAAGAAAGGTTGAGTTCGAATTTCGGAAAAATCGGACCAAAATTACCATACAAAATGGCCGCCGTTCGTACGCGAATACTGTTAAAAAATGGTATATCAAGGTTGTGGACCCTGTAGATATCACAATTTTAATTCGATTTTAATGAAACTTAAAATGCATGGTTATAACCCAAAGAACTTGGTTCCTTTCGATATTTGCGCATATCGGATCGTAACTTCCTAAATTATGGCCCCTGATTATACACAAAATCGTCTTGGATTAGCTTGTGGTCCCTCTGGAGGACACAATTATTATCTGATTTAAAAAATCGTTTGATTATATCACCGTTACACCCTAAGAAAGGTTGAGTTCGAATTTCGTAAAAATTGGACCAAAATTGCCATACAAAATGGCCGCCATTCGTACGCAAATACTGTTTAAAAATGGTATATCAAGGTTGTTGACCCTGTAGAGGTCACAATTTTGATTCGATTTTGATGAAACTTGAAATGCATGGTTATAACCCAAAGATCTTGGTTCCTTGTGATATTTGCGCATATCGGATCGTGACTTTCTGAATTATGGCCCCTGATTATACGCAAAATCGCCTTCGTTTAGTTTGTGGTCCCTCTGGAGGACACAATTATTATCTGATTTAAAAAATCGTTTAATTATATCATCGTTACGCCCTAAGGAAGGTTGAGTTCGAATTTCGGAAAAAATAGACCAAAATTGCCATACAAAATGACCGCCATTTGGATGCGAATACTGTTAAAAAATGGTATATCAAGGTTGTGGACCCTTTAGAGGTCACAATTTTAATTGGATTTTGATGAAACTTGAAATGCATGGTTATAACCCAAAGATATTGGTTCCTTTTGATATTTGCGCATAACGGATCATAACTTCCTGAATTATGGCCCCTGATTATACGCAAAATCGTCTTTGTTTAGCGTGTGGTCCCTGTGGAGGTCACAATTATTATCCGATTTAAAAAATTGGACCAAAATTGCCATACAAACTTGCCGCCATTCGTATGCAAATACTGTTAAAAAATGGTATATCAAAGTTGTGGACCCAGTATAGGTCACAATTTTGATGAGAAACTTGAAATGCGTGGTTATAACCCAAAGATCTTGGTTCCTTACGTTACTTGCACATATCAGATCATAACTTCCTGAATTATGGCCCCTGATTGTCCGAAAAATTGCCTATGGTCCCTGTGGATGTCACGATTATTATCCGATTTTTAAAAAATGCTTGACTCTATCACCGTTACACCATACGGAAGGTTGAGTTTGAATTTCAGGGAAATCGGACCATAATTGCCAGACAACGCTAATAGTGTTAAAATATGGTATATCAAGGTTGTGGAATGTGGACCCAGTATAGGTCACAATTTTAATTCGATTTTGATGAAACTTCAAATGCATGTTTATAACCTAAATATCTTGATTCTTTTCGATAATGCGCATTTCAAATTGTAATTTAATGAATTATAGCCTTTGGTTGTAGGAAAAATCACTTTCAGTTTTGCTTGTTCTCTAACTATCTCTCGAAAATGTGGGCGTATCCTGCCTGGCAGTGCCAGCTTACTATCTTTAATTGTTTTCAAACCTTTTTTTTCCTAGGAGGGGTGTGTGTAGCCATCCTCATGTTTGTACATACATGTATATGTATAATATGGTTTATTTGTAACATTCCTACTATATACAAAAATTATTCAAATTCAGATGTCTACTAGTTGAATGAAGTGATTTAATTCTATGCTTTCAATGATTATAAAATCCATTGCCGGAATTTAGACATAACTATGTTAAGTTCATGTCCATAGTTTAGATTCTACCCAAATTGCATATTGGGAATCTCGGTCGCCATTCTGTCGTATCACTTGGACGTTCTTTTTTCAACAAATTTATTAAAATTATATTCATTATATTATATTCACAGTTCTTTGTGTTTGTATTTATAGGTGTGGCTCGTCAACCCGTCCAGTACTTGAAAGTTAGTTAATCGACCAGACCCGTTTTTAGTTAATCCGTCTCACATTTCATCCCCTACTCACTCCTAGTGTGAGAGCTGAGGGCGCCGGGTTACACTTGCTTTCTTCGAAAGGCGGGGGACAAAAAATTATATCACTACTATCACACTCATTTACCAAGTTACATCGGCCAAACTTCTTACATGATCTAGGACTATTTATCATCCACTGCAAAACCATCGATATAGGCCTAAAGAAGACGCTTCGAAAGGGGGATATTAATGAACATAAACAAAAAATGACACGCGCTTCCTGATTTATTGTTGGTGCTATTAGTATATCCCTAAGCATCGCAATTGACGACATGTCGTGCTCAGTTTCAATAGCCTTCAAATTATCTACCTGGATATCGAGACTTGCGTGGAGAATGTTAATCTATTATCGGAAAATGCACGTCGATCGACTATGGCGTCATGCACGGAAAGAATCAAAACGAGGCTGCAGATATGCAGAAATGTCTATTTGGTGTTTTTAGGTATATTTTTTTCATTGTTAAATATTCAGAATGACTTTTAAAATTTCACAGGGCCACAACTATTATAATAATAACGTTATTTTTCATATTAAAACAACTTTTTGCGTTATTATTCTTCTTGAGAATAAACATTTTACCAAACGTGTACCAAAATGCGTTTCAGTGTTATTTTTTAACAAGGGACAAGAAAGAACCAGATTATAGATTCCAAAAAGTGGGGCACAGACAAGCATATTTCTGATTGTGGCGATTTTTAAAATCGTTCGGAAAATACGCCCGTGTGTCCCTTCAGGGCGATGACAATTCTGCCCGATCAATCGCTCGTATTAAGCATGTTGTATATTTACGCCAGAATATTTTGCGCCGGCGATTAAATTCGCTCGTGTGCCCATGTCCAGCGATTCATTTTTATAAACCAATCATCGACATCACATAATCTCAAAATGGTAAACCACGTGATCGACATAATTACTTATATGAGTGGCTTACGCACTCGAGCCGATCGCTACGTGTGGCCGTTCGTTATCGGGTGGAAAAATACGCTTGTCTGTCCATAGCATAAGTCATGTCAAACGCTAACGTCATATTCTTATCTGCAGAGCATGCGCAATAGACTGGAATAATCAGACGCTAGATATTGCTATTCGATTGGGACCTCGAATTTTGTCTAATGGTGTTCGTTCTTGGTTTTTTTTTTATTGAGACTTAATTTTAAAGTAGAGTTAACATTGTATGCGTGACGACCCATTTATGTCCCAAATATTAGGGATTTAGCTCCTTTAAATTCGTCAATAATTCATTATTTCTTCAATCTCATTTTCAATGGATCTGAATACAGCATCTTTAAGGACGGCTATTGTTATTGAATTTCTTTGCAAGCTCGGGCAATATTCCTATAACAATATTCTTTTATTTGAGCATTTCAATGCAACATTTAAATTTTCTCCCAATGGTCCCGACTCAGTAGACTGTAAACGATTGATTCGTTGATTGGAATTCGAGTCGGTCACCTAAATCATAGACTACATTCGACCACGTTGAAGTTCCTGTATTTGAGGGCTGGAATAGCAGGAAAACGCTTTTTTCCAAATTGTCTTGGAGGATCCCTATACGATAAACCCATTACCTTCGCCTCTCGAAAAGACTAACGAGCCCTCCGTAACCAGAATTTTCTTCTGGTTCTACCCTAGCTAAAATACTTTTAACGACAGTTTAACGTTAAAAGTGGTACAGTCTAAGACTCCTTACGCAAGTTCAAATAGGCTCAAACGCACAATTGTCAACACATACCGTTACATTTTGGTAATTCTATGAAAAATAGTGAAGTCTGGACCACAAAAATAGCTACCGAACAGTTTTTCTAAATACTTTTAACGACAGTTTAACGTTAAAATTGGTACAGTCTAAGACTCCTTACGTAAACTCAAATAGGCTCAAACGCACAATTGCCAACACATACCGTTACAGTTTGATAATTCTATGAAAAATAGTGAAGTCTGGACCCAAAAAATAGCTACCGAACAGTTTCTTGTAATGACGTATTACGCAAATAAGCCGCCATTACAGCATTTAAAATTACGCGTAGCAGTTGGGTTTCATCAAATCATATAATTATGAGGTAAGGCTTCACCTTTATTTCAATGGGAATTGATTTAGTATATGTTAAGCTATGTGCAGTATTGTTTTGGGTTAGTTTATGTGTAAATTAAGGGAGCTATAGGCTAGTAACCTTTTTGTAGTCATTTGACTAAAAAACTTGCGCAATGAAACTCTGTAGGAGAAACCACTACTGCGATGGAGTAAGGCGGAAGATGTCAGTTGTGGAACCATTTCTAGTTCTGCCCCTTTCCTAGACCCATACCCATATGTCGGCAATTCGCCATTTTGTACAAGTCACATGATTATAAAACACTCGAAATCATAAGATTTATCTGCCCTCTATAGTCTATACACGTCTTCAGATGTTAAAACAATGTTAATGGTACCAAACTACTGCAAGTCATTCTATACATTAACATAATTTATATTTAAATTACGTTCTCCCCATTCGTCCTGAAAATAAACTCTCGGTGGAAAAATTATGACCCCTTCTTCTAATTGAGCTCGAATGTTTAAACATTTTCTGCTCACGGTAGGCTTATTGATTGGCTGAGACTTTTGAACACAATGACTTTCCTTGTACAAGTGAAAGTGATGAAATTTGGTGTAAAAGTTCCAAAATTAGCATTTTATGCCCAGGGTAAGCAGAACGATAAGCAATTATTGGTCGAGACTTTGGAACATAATAACCCCCTTCTAATTGAGGTAGAATGTTCATCAGGTCAATGTCTTGATGGAGATGGATGGTAAACATTGTCTGCTTACGGTAAGCAGGTAAAAGCGACCGGATTGGTTGATGCTTTGGGACACAATAACTGTGGGGAGTGATAGAACTCGAAGTCCTAAAAACGTTATAGGCAAAGTAGTGTATCAGCAAATGGACTGCTCCTCGTGTACAAAATACACGACAAGCAGTGGTAACAGGTGTCCGGAAGACTAAGCTTACCCTGCCTGGCGCCACATCCGCCATAGCTGCATCCAATCTACATGTATTAGGCGAAATGTCAGTCAAATAGCGTGATTGGCCAATGAACTATAGTATGCAAAATGCACGTGATGAACTGTCTTCTAACGATGTAGTAGTGTAGACATTATCAGGGTGATGGTAACAGTATACGTGTCAATTAAAAATATCTAGAATAATAGCCGAGAGAGACACGTTATATTTACCAATCAAATCAATATGACGGCCATAGATGACAAATGCCTCGATCTACTTAAAAAATCAGAATAAAAGGAACAAGCTCTCGTGTAACGAATTAGCTGAGACACAAACACTCCATAAGCTGGTGATATTTGAATGTTACTACTAATAAATGGAAAGTTAACAATCGGAAATTCAAAGTCATCCCGTTTATCGTACAATTTAACACTCAGTTTATGGCAATTGTCATAATCGAGACGCAGATCCGAGTAGGAAGCGTAATTGTCTATCGTACTCCGGCTACTGTAAGACTACTTTTCAACTTGATGAATTTATCTAACTTTTTTTAAAAAATCAATTCATTATACCTTAAATATGCCGCACCATTGTTGTGTTCCACTTTGTACAAGCGACTCTAGAACTGACTCTTAGTTATCTTTTTACTCATTTCTTAAAGATCAAGTACCGTACTTTGTAAACAATGGATTATTAATATCAAAAGAGATATTGGACCAAATTTGTTTATTGCACTTCAATGATAATAATTATGAACTGCCAAATTTGTATAGAACTCATCGTAGGCTAAAATTAGGATCCGTTCCCGGTTCCAACAATATTTGATTGGAATAAGTGTGATAAAATAAAATAAAACCAAGTACGAACAAGCCAAACCATTAGATAAAATTCGAAGTCCTAAAAACGGTATAGGCAAAATGTGTAAAAACGCAAAAAAGTGTAATCAGCATATGGACTGTTCACCGTGTGTACACGACGAACAGTGGTAACAGGTGTCCTAGGAAGAGTAAGCTTACCCTGCCTGGCGCGCCACACCCGCCATAGCTGCATCCAATCAATTAAGCGAAAACTCGGTAAAATAGCGTGATAGACCAATGAACTATCGGTATGCAAAATGCACGTGATGAACAGTGTTAACGATGTAGTACACATATATAATCAGGTAGATAGTATACCCGTCAATTAAATATGCCTAGAATAATAGTCGAGAGAGACATGTTATATTTACCGATCAAGTCAATATGACGACCATAAAACTTTTTAAAGGCTTTAATAAGTCTAGTTCGCAAGTATCCCTGTAGTTGAAGCTTAGATGACAAATGCCTCGATCTACTCAAAAAATCAGAATAGAATGAACAAGCTCTCGCGTAACGAATTAGCTGAGACACAAACACTCCATAAGCTGGTGATATTGGAATGTTACTACTAATAAATGGAAAGTTAACAATCGGAAAGTCAAAGTCATCACGTTTATCGTACAATTTAACACTTAGTTTATGGCAATTGTCAAAATCGAGACGCAGATCCAAGTAGGAAGCGCAATTGACACTGTCAGTAGTATTTTTAATTTCGAGCTCATCAGGATATATGAATTCTATATAATCACTGAATTTTGGATTATTCAGTGATAGAACATCATCGATATATCGATAAGTGAAATTAAAATGTCTAACTAAACGTTTATTAGATTTTACGAGTGCCTGCATGTACTCGGCTTCGTAGGAATAGAGAAACAAATCAGCAAGCAAAGGTGCACAGTTGGTACCCATGGGGATACCTACCACTTGCTGATAAATTTCCCCTCCAAATTCAACAAAGATATTATCAATTAAAAAATCCAACATCTGAATTATCTTGATGGCTGTGTATTTGTTTTTTGAATCACTATGGTTCTTGACAAAATAAGTGGAATTATAATTAACAACTAAATATTTATATCTAGCATGTCCCGATTTAGTTGAAAGACACTGTGAATAATGTCTTTCAACCGAGTTTTTAATGTACTATGGGGAATTTTAGTGTACAAGGTACAAAAGTCAAACGTTTGTATAGATGAGACTGAAGCAAGTGATCTAGATTGCAAACCATCAAGTAAATCTTTGGAATTTTTTAAGATCCACATTTGATTAATACCACTACGAGAGTATATTTTGTCGCAGTATTTTTGAATACCCTCTTTCACTGCCGTTAGTATAGATGTCAATACTTTTGAAAGTGGTTTTGTGGAACAACGGGATGAACCTGCTATAAAACGTTGCTTGTAGGGATTTTTATGTAGTTTAGGTATCCAATATAGCAGCGGCAGATCTGTATAGGTATCACCACATGGCGTACCAAATGAAGTGAGTACAGATCTGTGATTGGATAAAATTTCATCCTTACTTAAAGTCGAGCGTTTATACGTAGCACTGTCAATAGGTTTCCCGAAATTTAGTTCTTTGAACAGGCAGTCATAATAGTACCGTTTACAAATAAACACTAGATTATTGGACGCTTTGTCAGCTGGTACAATGACATACTTGTCATGTAAGGCGTTAAGATTTTCAACAATGCTAGCATCATTGAAAATAGATTTAGGCCTAGTATCAACTAACAAACGTTGCATATAAATTCTGCGTTTAAGTAAACGACTAATAGACTTAGTCCAATCTGAGAGAGTATCAGAGATAACATCTTCCCTCTTGGCCCATGATCTAGCGTAGTCCTCTACGGCATCCATAATAAGTTTGAAATTTTGATCCCATGAAAATGGTTGTGGTTCCCGGTATTTGGGCCCTTTGGATAAAATTTCACGTAACTTATTATGCTGGACTATATTCAAATCACCAGTGACTACATGTCCAGTTGGTTGGTAAATGAAGGACGACGTAGAGCAAGAACAGGGTAGAGGGTTATCATATAATTCCTTTGCATTGATGTTAGATAATGCGTTTCTGTAATTAAATATTTTGGGTGCAATAGGTGTAGTGTATGTATAAGAAATCCTTGGAACAGTAACGGTTTTGAAATAAGGAGGGATGTGTGCTGTGACATGCTTATGGTGTAATATTTGGCTTAACCCGATAGCATCAATGCCTTTATTAGCAAATTTCAGTTTTAGAAAAGAGCTATTGGTGGTGTTAGACGCATCAGGCTGAGTCGCAATGTCCAAACGACGGTTAGCAATGTCAAGAACAATGGAAACAACCCTATATTCAATGGATGCAGGATCAGTACAATTTGAATCCAAACATTCGGATTTAAGCAATTTCAAAATAGTAAGTGGAATCGAATACAGTTTAGTACGGATATGGTGTGGCCCTAGTGGTTCTTGGATAATTTCCAAAAGGGCATCAAGTGAAATAGTGCTGATATTGGGTGGTGTGTAGCGACGATGTCCATGACTGCGTTTTCGACGACGAAACTTGGGGAATAACGTCATGACACTAACATTGCTACACGCCGGGCTAGACAGATTTCCAATACTAGCTACATTGTCATTGCACCCATAAGTAGGGTGCCCCACCATAAATAAATATCTCCAAATATCTCGACAATTACTCCACAATATTTATATATATACCAAGCCTTAAATCAGTTCCACACAATTATAGTCACTAAATAAACGAGCATGCTGTACTTAATAAGCTAATGATCATTTAATCATATAAATACTAGACTGAAAACTGGTTCCAAGTGTTGTCCATTACATCCAGCACTTTTTGAGTAAAAGACAGGTTACTTGCCCTTGTTTTGACCTTAGTCTTGCTTAACCAGTCTACCAATCATTCTACGTTTGATTGACATGTCGGGATAATCAAGACTATAATTCTTACGAAACGTTAAATAAAGCTGGAACAAAAAATTGAATTTAGAAATTAGCACGTCTGTCAACTCAACACCTGTTTTAAGAAACTTGTAAAAGTAAATCGAAACTGCTGCTAGTATCATGTTCCGGCCTAAACCAAGCGTTTCAGAGATATTATTTCTACTAAACCAAACGATAGCACTCCGAACGGTACAGTTAATAATAAAGCAAGTTAAAAAATAAAACGAACGTTATTTCTAAAGCTTCTGTGTAATAACAAAGAAGCTAATTTTACTGCTGTTCGAAATCGTCAACAACAGATTTTTTAGGGCCCAAATAGCTGAAATATTTGTACAGAAATGCACGTGCCGTGGCTATTTATAGTCTCATACACTCCGGCGCTGACCTATTATCATAGTTCGAGACACAGCCACCCAAGCGTGCACGTGGCCGTGTCGAGACCAACTTTTTGTAGAGCACGGGGCATCCTACCATAAGGGGTGGCAGTACCTAATGTACGTATCCAATATTCCTCTCGGTCTCTGCGAAATGGAGTACTCAACGTAGGGCTGTTGGTATGGTGGTAAATTTTCTCTAATATAGACACCCTCATTGATAATATAGAGTGGTCGGGTTGGTTAAAATGTCTATAAAGAATCTGGTTACTGTCCTTATTTATATTGTGACGATGACCGTTAATACGTAAATGTAAAGGCCCCTTAGTTTCGCCAACATAAACCAGTCCACAGAGCGTACATTCTATACCGTAGATAATATTGGATGTTTTACAATTTAATTTCTCAAACCCTCGTGTAAAATACGTTTTATTAGTTAAAGAACTTGTAAACGAATTATTACTATTCAAAATGGGGCATGTTTTACAATTATTAGACATACATTTAGAAATATAACAATTGTATTGATCTGGTGAAAAATGCAAAATATCAGTTAGTTTGACAGAGCATGGTTGAGTTGAGATAAATGAAGTATCCGAGGAATTTAAAACATTAGAAGCACCTGAACGAAGGATATCTCCCATACTATTACTAGTATCTTGGGATATATCACCGATTACCCCCGTGCCCTTGGGGGTATCGTAGCAGTTTTTTACCCTGAAACTGCCTCCCAGCCGTATATTTTGGTTATTTGTACTTAACATGTAACTATAAAGCTACTGGGTTTCAGGTTACCTCGGGGACATAAAACATCCACCAGCAGAGTAACCCACCCAGTGGTAAAAATAAAATAAAACCAAGTACGAACAAGCCAAACCATTAGACAAAATTCGAAGTCCTAAAAACGGTATAGGCAAAATGTGTAAAAACGCAAAAAAGTGTAATCAGCATATGGACTGTTCACCGTGTGTACACGACGAACAGTGGTAACAGGTGTCCTAGGAAGAGTAAGCTTACCCTGCCTGGCGCGCCACACCCGCCATAGCTGCATCCAATCAATTAAGCGAAAACTCGGTAAAATAGCGTGATAGACCAATGAACTATCGGTATGCAAAATACACGTGATGAACAGTGTTAACGATGTAGTACACATATATAATCAGGTAGATAGTATACCCGTCAATTAAATATGCCTAGAATAATAGTCGAGAGAGACATGTTATATTTACCGATCAAGTCAATATGACGACCATAAAACTTTTTAAAGGCTTTAATAAGTCTAGTTCGCAAGTATCCCTGTAGTTGAAGCTTAGATGACAAATGCCTCGATCTACTCAAAAAATCAGAATAGAATGAACAAGCTCTCGCGTAACGAATTAGCTGAGACACAAACACTCCATAAGCTGGTGATACAACGTCAAGAAGAACATTAAAAAAGCATAATTTTTTTCCCCTAGTACTATACTGGAAAAGATATATTTTATGCTACTAGTGACGGTGTTTTAAGTCAAGATGCAAATAAAATAAAAACCAAGTACGAACAATCCAAATCATAAGACAGAATTGGAAGTCCTAAAAACGTTATAGGCAAAATAGTGTATTCAAGCAAAATAGTGTAATCAGCAAATGGACTGCTCCTCGTGTACAAAAATACACCACAAGCAGTGGTAACAGGTGTCCAGAAGAGTAAGCTTACCCTGCCTGGCGCCACACCGGCCATAGCTGCATCCAATCTATTAGGCGAAATGTCAATCAAATAGCGTGATTGGTCAATGAACTATAGTATGCAAAATGCACGTGACGAACTGTCTTAACGATGTAGTAGACATTATCAGGGTGCTAGTAACAGTATACGTGTCAATTAAAAACATCTAGAATAACAGCCGAGAGAGACACGTTATATTTACCAATCAAATCAATATGACGGCCATAAAACTTTTTAAAGGCCTTAATAAGCCTAGTGCGCAAGTATCCTTGTAGTTGAAGCTTAGATGACAAATGCCTCGATCTACTTAAAAAATCAGAATAAAAGGAACAAGCTCTCGTGTAACGAATTAGCTGAGACACAAACACTCCATGAGCTGGTGATATTGTAATGTTACTACTAATGAATGGAAAGTTAACAATCGGAAAGTCAAAGTCATCCCGTTTATCGTACAACTTAACACTCAGTTTATGGCAATTGTCATATTCGAGACGCAGATCCAAGTAGGAAGCGTAATTGTCACTGTCAGTGGTATATTTAATTTCGAGCTCATCAGGATATATGAAGTCTACATAATCACTAAATTTAGGATTATTAAGGGCTAAAACATCATCAATATATCGATAAGTGAAATTAAAAAGTCTGATTGATCGTTTGTTTGTTTTTACGAGCATCTGTATGTACTCGGCTTCGTACGAATAGAGAAACAGATCAGCAAGCAAATGTGCACAGTCGGTGCCCATTGGGATGCCAACCACTTGCTGATATATTTCCCCTCCAAATTCAACAAAGATGTTATCAATTAAAATATGTGATAGCCTCTTTAACTTTAACAGCTGTAAGTATAGATGTCAATACCTTTGAAAGTGGTTTTGTGGAACAACGGGATGAACCTGCTATAAAACGTTGCTTGTAAGGATTTTTATGTAATTTAGGTATCCAATACAACAAGGGCAAATCTGTATAGGTATTTCCACATGGAGTACCAAATGAAGTGAGTACAGATTTGTGATTGGATATAATTTCATCCTTACTAAAAGTAGATCGTTTATATGTAGCACTGTCGATTGGTTTCCCGAAATTAAGTTCTTTGAACAGACAGTCAAAATAATGTCGTTTACAAATAAACACTATGTTATTGGACGCTTTGTCAGCTGGCACAATGACATATTTGTCATGCAAGGCCTTCAGATTTTCAATGTTAACATCATTGAAAATAGACTTAGGCCTAGTGTCAACTGACAAACGTTGCATGTATATTCGTCGTTTAAGTAAACGCCTGATAGACTTAGTCTAATCAGAGAGAGTATCCGAGATAACATCTTCCCTCTTTGCCCATGATCTAGCGTAGTCCTCTACGGCATCCATAATAAGTTTGAAATTTTGATCCCATGAAAATTGTTGCGGTTCCCGGTATTTGGGTCCTTTGGACAAAATTTCACGAAGCTTATTATTCTGGACTATGTTCAAATCACCAGTGATCACATGTCCAGCTGGCGGGTAAAGGAAGGACGACGTAGAACAAGAACATGGTAGAGGGTTATTGTATAAGTCTTGTGCATTGATGTCAGATAATGCGTTTCTGTTATTAAATATTTTGGATGCAATGATTTTAGTATAAGTATAATAAATCCTAGGAACCGTAACAGTTTTGAAGTAAGGAGGGATGTGTGCTGTGACTTGCTTATGGTGTAATATTTGGCTTAATCCGATAGCATCAATGCCTTTATTAGCAAATTTCAATTTTAGAAATGAACTATTTGTGGTGTTTGACGCATCAGACTCAGTTGCAATGTCCAGACGACGGTGGGCAATGTCAAGAAGAATTGATACAACCCTGTATTCAGTGGATGCAGGGTCAGTACAATTTGAATCCAAACATTCAGCTTTTAGTAATTTCAAAATAGTAAGTGGAATAGAATATAATTTAGTACGGATATGATGTGGCCCCTGGATAATTTCTAAAAGGGCATCCAATGATATAGTGCTGAGCTTAGCTGATGAAGATAATTATATAAATAATACCATACCGGATGGAATTACTGTAAGCTCACAATCTAGTTCAATTTGTAGATTACAAAATATAAGTGCTGATTCCTCTCCAAGTAAAGAAATGTTTAATCTTCATTTGTTAAAACTTAGAAATATTGAAAAATTCCAACCTCCTTCGTTTTGCAAACTTGAATGCTGATATAAAGCACTATACTGAATTTCAATTATACATCTCACTCCTATAGTATAGTTTTTTTTTTTGGCAGTGGATATTCAACCGTAAACGGCACTTTACTCTATTTACTATATCGCCGTAACTTCCGTTTGACATGCGCAGTTCTCTGATCTGACCCTACCCTAAACCCTTACCATAACCACCATACGTTCTTTGTCTAACCTTTCTACTTTCTCCGTTTCTTATATAGGACGAAATAGCCATACTTGGATTTCTACGGTAGAACCCAGAGAATAAGTTTTAGAAGAAAATAAAATAATAAATATAAATTGTAGAAAATTATTCTATTTCGGTCAAGGGCTTATTTCTGTGGGTTTTGGTTTTAATTTAAGTACCAAGACGGTCAGTGGTTTACGTTTTTTTCCGTAAAACCGTGCTTCTGCGCCAAACTTGAAAGACGAAGTTACCGTTCTTGTGGAATATATCAACTGCGCATGTCGAACGGAAGTGTCGCACAACTGCGCACGTCGAACGGAAGTTATTATTTAACCAATCACACACGATGTATATATACGTCATTGCGATTTACGGTGCAATAGCGTTAGTAAATAGGATACCGTTTACGGTTATATATCCACTACGTTTTTTTTTATTAATACCTGTTACCAGAATGCAACTTTTTATATTAAGTTGGTAGGCCTACTGAAAATACATCCGAAGTTACAACCTATGATTTGATTCATAAGCGAGGTGCCTCTCTAGGGGTATTTCACTATTAGAGAAATTATTTATAACTTTAGTTAAATTACGGAAAGGTCTCTCTCTGAAAAGCTTTAATATGCACACGTCAAGAACACGTTAAAAACAACACTTCCACCACTTTTTCACGGTTCATTTAATTTTCTAATACTCGCGCCATTGTCGATTGTACATAATTTTTTATTGAACAGCCTTCGGCTTCACTGTACCAAAGAGAGACCCTTTCGTCATATAAGCACCACAATACCGCTAAGGCTTCATTACTTCGTCATTTCTCCAGGCGAAATAACTTTTTTTTATCGCAGTTATAATACGCTGGTCTTTGTTTTTTAGATTTATTACAGGAGGGGGATTCAGAGACAGAAATAAAAGGAACGACCCCACTTATTCCCCACATAATGAGGACTGTTTGAATTTGGAGATCCAATTTAAACATAATATGGTAGGTTTAATTTTAGTAAAATTATTTACGTTTAGTTTTAGTAACTAGTTTTATTTATAAATATATTCGGCTCATACTGTTACTTTATATTACATTAGCCTACATGAATTGCTATACTATTGACATTTAGAATGTACGGCAGTAGTAGGCTGGATGGAGGTCCAGCAGCAAACAATTTGAAGATAAGCTGCTAAGCTGGTCGTATAGCCGTGGCGATGGAGAAGCTCAGGGCATGAACTTTATCGTTGTAAGTGAGAGGGATATTCGGTCTCCCGTCCGATAAGGCAGGTTTCCCCAGAGTTCTTCGGTTTATTCCTGCAGTAATGATCGAAATCATTCGCACGATCTGTGCCAAGGGCATAAGCTGGCGATATTGTAATGTTACTGCTAATAAATTGAAAGTTAACAATCGGAAAGTCAAAGTCATGCCGTTTATCGTACAATTTAACACTCAGTTTATGGGAATTGTCAAAATCGAGACGCGGATCCAAGCAAGAAGCGTAATTGTCACTCTCAGTGGTGTTTTTAATTTCAAGCTCATCAAGATGTATCAATTCTACATGATCACTAAATTTAGGATTATTAAGGGCTAAAACGTCATCGATATATCCATAAGTGAAATTAAAAGTCTGGCTGATCGTTATTTGTTTATACGAGTGTCTGTATGTAATCGGCTTCGTACGAATAGTGAAACAGATCAGAAAGCAAAGGTACACAGTTGGTACCCATTGGGATGCCAACCACTTGCTGATATATTTCCCCTCCAAACTCAACACAGATGTTATCAATTATTAAACCAAAATCTGAATTATCTTGATGGCCGTGTAGTTGGGTTTTTTTTAATCACTGTGATACTTAACGAAGTTTTTTGGGAATTATATTTTACAACTAAATATTGATATCTATCCGTACCCGATTTAGACGAAAAGACACTGTGAATTATTTAACCGGGCTTTTAAATTACTACGGGAAATTTAGTGTACCAAGTAGAGGAGTCAAACGTTTGAATAGATGAGACTGAAGCAAGGGATCTAGATTGCAAACCATCAAGTAATTCTTTGAATTTTTTTAATATCCACATTTGATTTATATACCACTTCGAGAGTATATTTTGTCACAGTATTTTTGAATACCCTCTTTAACAGTCGTTAGAATAGATGTCAATACCTTTGAGAGTGGTTTTGTGGAACAACGGGATGAACCTGCTATAAAACGTTCCTTGTGTAGTGATTTTTATGTAGTTTAGGAATCCAATATAACGAGGGCAAATCTGTATAGGTATTTCCACATGGAGTACCAAATGAAGTGAGTACAGGTTTGTGATTCGATATAATATCATCCTTACTAAAAGTAGATCGTCAATATGTAGCACTGTCGATTGGTTTCCCGATATTACGATCTTTGAACAGGCAGTCAAAATAATGTCGTTTACATATAACATAATTGGCATGCAAGGCATTGCGATTTTCAACAATGCTAACATCATTGAAAATAGATTTAGGCCTAGTGTCAACAACAAACGTTGCATATAAATTCTTCGTTTAAGTAAACGACTGGTCGACTTAGTCCAATCAGAGAGAGTATCCGAGATAACATCTTCCTTCTTGGCCCATGATCTAGTGTAGTCCTCTAATTTTGATCCCATGAAAATGGTTGCGGTTCCCGGTATTAGTGTCCTTTGGACAAAATGTCACGTAGCTTATTATTCTGGACTATGTTCAAATCACCGGTGACCACATGTCCAGCTGGTGGGTAAAGGAAGGACGACGTAGAGCAAGAACATGGTAGAGAGTTCTTATATAAGTCTTATGCTTTCTGAAATTAAAAGTTTTGGATGGAATGGGTTTAGTATAAGTATAAGAAATCCTAGGAACAGTAACAGTTTTTAAAATAAGGAGGGATGTGTGCTGTGACATTCTTATGGTGTATTATTAGGCTTAATCCGATAGCGTCAATGCCTTTGTTAGCAAATTTTAATTTTAGAAATGAACAGTTGGTGGTGTGCGACGCATCAGACACCGTTGCAATGTCCAGACGACGGTGGGCAATGTCAAGAACAATTGATACAACCCTGTATTCAGTGGATGCAGGGTCAGTACAGTTTGAATCCAAACATTCAGCTTTAAGTAATTTCAAAATAGTAAGTGGAATAGAATATAATTTAGTACGGATATGATGGGGCCCTAGTGGTTCCTGGATAATTTCTAAAAGGGCATCCAGTGATCTAGTGCCAAGCTTAGGTGGTGTGTAGCGCCGATGTCCGTGACTGCGTTTTCGACGACGAAACTTTGGGAATAACGTCATGACATTAACATCGCTACACGCAGGGCTAGATAGATTTCCAATACTAGCTACATTTCCATTGCATCCACAAGGGGTGGCAGTACCTAATGCTCGTATCCAAGGTACTGGACCTAAACTACAATTAACCACTTCCATGCATTCAATATTTGTATTGGAAAGAATACGTTTTTAGGACTTCGAATTCTGTCTTATGGTTTGGATTGTTCGTACTTGGTTTTTATTTTATCTAAAATAGCGCCAGAGTTGAATGAATCTAAGTTATGTGACAATGAATTAATAAACTGAAAACATGGTAGTGGAGTTTCAACTGGATTATAAAAAGAAGATTTTACACCATCAAGATGAAAATGTTTTTCTTGAGCTGGTCCCGCAACTGATTTTGACAAAGAAATTTTTTGCAAACCAATGTCCTGTACTTTTTTGGTGAAATACCATCTGTTCTTGCAGGAATATGCCAAGTTTGTTTTTATGATGTCTTTAATTGAAGTGTAGGCACAGTTTAAATTCACATTTACTATATTGGTGTGAAAGGTAAAGCAAACCTATAATATGATAACAGCCCCCCCCCCCTCTCTAGCTTTACATGGGCACAGACATTCTGTTATTTTTACATAGTCATCTATTAAAATTTAAGGAATGGGGTGGAACATTATTTTTCGTGGATAATGCCGTGTATAGTACATCTTTGGGGTGATGCGCTGGTCTGCGAAAATCTTTAAAGGAGAATACTAACGCAAAAAGTTCTTTTAATATGAAAAATAACGTTAATATTAGAATATTTATTGACCCTGCGAAATTTTAAAAGTCACTAAATATTTTTACAAAGGAAAAATATACCAAAAAACACCCATTTGACGTTTATGCATGTCTCCAGCCTCGTTTTGATTTTTTCCGTGAATGACGTAATAGTCAATCGACTTTGTGAATTTCCCTATAGAAGGCTATTGAAACTGAGCACGACATGCCGTCAATTTGACTAACTTGGTGCAGAAACATAGATAACTGCGTTCCTTGGGGATATACTAATAGCACCAACAATAAATCGGGAAGCGTCTGTCATTTTTTAAAAAAAAATTCCAAGCGAGACAACACGCAGAAAAGGTCTGAGTCGGGACACAGCGATCAACGAGGCGATGTCAACAAAACACGCTTCTCTTTCAAATTCTTGTTCGGAGTTATATCTGCTTATGAACTTTATTATGTCGATAAAGATATAACAGTTATTTTATCTTTCTGTTAAAACTCTGTGCATTCTAGAATCTATGGCGAAACAGGCAAGCTTTCAAAATCTATCTATAGAAACCTCTTATGTAACCATAGCAACGAAATGTAAACACCGCTAGAGTGGTAGCCTAAATACTATCCCCCTTTCGAAGCGTCTTCCGTAGGCCTGTTTCGATGATAAATAGTACTAAATCATGTAAGAAGTTTGTCCGGTGTAACTTTGTAAATTATGAGCGTGATACCTTCTTTTTTGTTTAGCGTGAGTGAATTAAGGCCCTACTAAGTACTAGTAGGCCTACTACCATGGTCCTATCACAGTATGATGACGATGTGACCCATTTTTAGCGACGTTTTCGTATCTAGTATAGCATATAATACCATAATTATTAGTTTTCATCTGATATATTTTTTCAGATGAAGCGTGAACACCAATAGGGCCGCAATAAAGCCGAAAGTCATTGCGATTCGAAGGACTGAGTGATACGATAGGCAGGAAGGATACGACAAGTGAAGGTGTCTCTTCTAGTCTACGCTATTTATTCTAGTGCCTATTTATTTATCATTATTGTAACTAGAATGTTCCGAACCATCATCGTCACCGTTGTTCCTCGCATTTCTAATTCGTCGGTACTGACAGGGAAGAACACTCTGGGCGAAATCAATGTCTGACAAGCTGTCACTTTCTGCTTATACCCTATTGAAATATACATCGACTGCTAAACGTAGGTCGACTATTACGTCATGTCACGTGATGTAGCTTCAGCTCATTAATTGTCGGGTGTTTCCGTAATTGCGGAAATCCGAGTGTTTTTTAACGTTATTTGTTATTAAAACTTAAAAAAAAAATCTGAAATGTGTTACATAATGAACTAAGTAAATGATAAAATTAAAACTTTTACTTTAGCATTCTCCTTTAAATAGCAGCAATTTTTGCATTACCAAATAGGACACCGTCTATTTATCTTCGTTGGGTGACATAATCAGATCGACCATATCACGCAACTGGAGGACTACGCCCCAGTTTTCGTCATATTGTTTAAGACTTCGAGAATCCTCCCTTGGCTTGGCTTCTGTTATAAATTAAAAGATCGTTTGTTCTTGGCATCATGCGCATTGTAGTCGAAGTTTGCTATTCGACTACTCAGGTGGTGGATGATGAACAGTCGCTTTTTTTTTTATTAATGCCTGAAAGTAATTTGCAAAATTATTGCATGAACTTAATCCAGAAATATGCATGTGCACTTTCACATTCATGATTGTTTTATTCGCAATTTAAAATCTTTGCGCAATGCCAACACTGAATAAAGTATTGATACAGTTTGTCCAATTTGTTTTACCGGAGTCTCAGATTGGCTGAAAATATGAAGGGATTAACTGAATGTCTGTCCAGTAATACATACCTGCAGGATGGGTTTGAGAATTCCATGTATAAGTCATTCCAAGACATCATGGTGGATATCCGCAGCAAAGGCTTCAGTCCTGTGGAAGTATCTGGATTCTATGTAGCATTTCGACTGTACACCATGTGTTGCTTGACCCGTTTCTTCTACAGCAGCAAGATCACAGTCAAAGGTCTCCCTGTTTCTGAGTTTACAGGAAAGTAAATGTCCATAATACGACCAATGTACACCTATGTGTGGAATGCGTCATCAAAACTAGTGGCTCTGTCTTGATGAGGCTTTTTTTATATGTCATTTGATTCTATCCAAATACTTTGTTTTCTGTCCAACTTGCAGAGTTTGGTAAATTGTGCCAAGTATTTTGTTCATTCCTTATATAAAAGAGAACATCCCTATCCGGCCCTTTAAAATGTTATCTACACAAACTTACTTTGACCTGGATATCAGTTGATGTACAATGACAGTACCGCGAAATTTATGTCTTTTCCCCATAAAAAGAATCATGAAGACAAAAATTGAGTGAGCAGCTTTGTTGTCCAGTGCCCACTGGGCAATGGTGCCCTGGATAAAAACTTCATCTACATTGAACAGAAAGCCCTGAAAATAAATAGAGTACAAGTGATATTGCAAGTAAAACTAATATATTAGTAAGTGCAGGGGGACTGCACCACATATGATTTACACAAAAGACAAACATAGCGACAAGACACCATACTCAAAAAACAACAACAAACAAACAATTCAAAAAAAGCGAATGGATCCGGGGGCTAGCCGTAAGCGTCCACTGCGCTGTACAGTCCCGGGCCTGTGGTGACACAGACTTCACTCAATTTGAAAACAACTGGGAATGCAACCCAAAGAAATAATTATATAGTGTCAGCATGAGTCATGATCTATTATATGTTGTAAGAATTGCGAATGTAAGTATATTGTTGTATAAATTCCGCTACATAAGTAACCACATAGTTAAATGTATCAGAAGTAGGCCTAGTTCAAACTAAATCAAATCAATAAAAGGATTGAAGTATATTAAATGCATTTAGGACACACATTACAACCGTCACAGAAACAAAAACAAAACTGATTACAAGAAGCAAAGAATCAGTACAAATATATTTGCATTCCCTGTTCAAATACCAGTATTTGAAAAATGAGCATTCAGTGCCTGCCAGTCATTTTACGATGGTTGTGCCTTGATTATAGTTGGGCTTGTTCTGGTCAGTCAAAAATATTGCTGCTATGTTTTACTCAATGTGGCCTACAGTGCACACCAAGGAAAAATATGCAACAGTTCACCACTCTTGTTGTAAATGAATAATTTGTCCCAATCTTTATTCTGGTCAACAAATTGTACTATTCCAATTAATAATGATACAAATTTCATCTTAACAAATTTTGTAACATGGTTTTAAAAGCCTTACGTAAGCCTTTTCAAATGCAACCTGGATTTAAACATATTTTAGAACCCTCTAGACAAGTAAGATAGGTTATAATGCATAATTTACACACCAGTTAGGACACTGAAACATATAGTAGTTAGAATAAGGCTATTGTTTTGTTTCGGAACCTGTCAAGCTAGCAAGAGTGTTATTGTCCCTTTAAACTGTAATGCTCCCTGGTCAGAGCTAAGATGGGGCAGGAAGCCCAATCCCAATTTTATATTACACTTACATCTTCTAATTGTTTTAAACGGAATTTAGACGTCTCGTGATAACTCCCCAGCCAATATCTGGATGCTTGATATCAATAATGCAAATGCGTCGAGACAAATGCTTTTAAGAATAGTCAGGGTTCCTAAAACAAAGATTTTGATGTGTCATATGACTAACCAACTGCAACAAATAACAGCATATGAAACCACAGTGAAATACCTGTCTTTCCTATTTTATTTTCGTCGACTTGGAATTCAACTGTAAAGCAAAAGAAAATGATTAATCTAAATAACAATCTAAAATCTATTTATCGGTTGTAAAGGGAGTTAACTGGGTAAACATTTCTTTTTTCTGCTAATTAACGAATATTCGTTGCAGTAATAAACCTAATCTGCCACTATTTGACAATATTAGGTTGTTAACTGATTATATTAGGTAGTGTGTGATAAGTATTTGATAGTATTAGGTTAGTATTTGCTTGTTTTGGTTTATGTAGGGAGGCAAATGGAACAGCCAGACATCGGTGTCGCATTAAAAGTATAATTCTCGCGGTGCAACTAATTTTTTTTGAAAAATTTTCATTGATTTGCACACTTTGAATCGGTATGTTGTAGTGATATTGGGTAAATCGTCCCATCCCAGTATAAGTGTATACATGTAGTATGAAAAACATTAAAAGATCCGGTCACTGTTAAATTTTTAAAATATATATTATGCCAGTATAAACTTATCATTCTGTAACTGTAAACACAGCAAAGGATTGATATTTGAACAGTAGGCCTATGTACTTGCCTTTAAATTAATTAATGCCCCCCCCCAACAAAAAAAATCACAAGATATGAGTCCAACTAACTTAAAGAATAGGATATTTGATTTTAAAAAAAATGTTCACATGAAGGCCTAACCTAAACCTGCCAAGAAAATAACGCTACGACGTAAATCGCACGCGTTAAACGATGCTTGATATGGATGACTTTCAATCGAAGAAGTGTATTGGATAGGCATTTACAGTATAAATATGTTTACCCAGCTATACAAACAGTACGACTAAGTCAACTTTTTGTCGCCAATATTTATATGAAGTCTTTGTGGTTGTTCACTTTTCCTCATTGACCGCCAACTTAGCATTAACACGAACGGTTCAATTTACAGAAACGAAAATGCTATATTATCGGGAATGGTCTCCATCGAATCTGACACGACGTCAGCTGTCAGATGCTCGGCCGCCATGTCGACAAACCTGTAGGACATAGTAACAGTCTCTAAGGGGCGGAGCTTATCTCAAAATCTCGGAACCATGAATTGTTAAAAAAAATTATGTTAGTGATTCTTTAATAAATCTGATGAATTGTGAAGCCATACCTTTTCTCATCGATTCGTACCAAGTTCACATAAGACATTTAAACCCAGTTTCAAGTGGTCAAATAAACATCATTAATATCTTTTCTGAATGGAGCTTTTCTTGAAATGCTTGTAATGCATGAAAATTACATAGTGTTGATTGAAAATTTTGATATAATGCAGTATTTTTGATTTGGTCAGCTTTGCCATGACCCAAAACTGGGAAGAAAGTGTCACTGGTTCTGGAGCATGGCCTTGTATAATACCAACCTTCATTATCATTATACACATTATAGCTTTTCAGGATGTGTACATTCCTCACTACATGGCATTTTGGCCAATAACACCTGCAGATAAAAAATGTGTTTCATTTCTGTTTCATTATTCCGAAAGGCAAAGGACTCGCCCTTGATTGTAGAAGTCTACAAAAGTGTACATAAAAGTTTTAAATCGTGCTGGAATAAAATTGTGGTTATAAACCATTACATGTTTTCCAAATTTATATAATGTTTTTAAGTTTTCCCCTGAAGAAATAACTAAATAATAATTTCTGTTGCTTTCTGAATATCCTCTGTGGAAAATAATATTGAACTAATACTATTTTCCAAAATCTTCTCAGTAACCCGCCAATCAGATGAAATCGAAATAGATCTTCCTTCTCTTCGCCTTTTCCAATATGAATATTCAATCTATGTTTATCAGTTGTTTAAACTCTGGTACGGATTTTAGACGTGACGCCTCCGGGGTTATTGTCTGTACCGGTACACTGAATATTATTAGTACATGTATACACAGGTACCATAGTCAAGTGACCTGCTAATTTTTGCTGTTGTGTTGTTTTATATGAACTTCTAGCTTTATCAACTTTATCCCTTAACCCTTATGTAAGTCCCCTTCTGTTAATCTGTATAATATCTGTGTTATGACAACTTGATGAGAATATATATTACATGAAAAATGTGCATCATGGCGCTTTCTTTCTTTTCTTATATTTATATTATAAAATTCCTGGGGTCTATGTTGTTTATGTTTATTAGAATATTGAAAACAGGCACTACATATATATAAATCCGCCTCATCTTTAAACCATGAAATTCTGGAGGTATGACAATTAAAAGATGTAGGTTAAAAGAAAACCACAACTGGGTCTGCAAGATGTGGTTTTACCCGAAAATTTTAAATAAAACTTCGCTAAATTTTTGGCTTTGCCAATGTAACCATTTACAAAAGTATAGTGCTCATCGAAATGATGAGTCCCCCCCCCCCCAATTAGGATGAATATTATTATTATTAACATTTATAAAGCGCTATCTTCCACAAAACGTGTTCAGATGCGCTGTACAATACAATTCAATAAAATATGTAATAAAAATGAATATACATATAGGGAAATTAAATAAAGCTATAGTACTAAAACATACTAGCTAAAAAAAAAAATCTGATATCACAAATGGGTTTTAAAAGAATTATAAGTTAAAGTTAAAAGATTTCTTAAACAAAAACCGTTTTAAGAAGTGACTTAAAAGACAATAAATTTGTACAGCATCTTATATTAAAAGGTAAAGAATTCCATAATTTAAGATCGACCTCCAAAAGATAAAAGTCTTGCCGATTTATTTACAAGTAAAAAATGATCAGATGAAGAGCGCAGAGTGCGGCGACTCGGTGTGTAAATTTCTAAAAGTGAAGATAAATAAGGTGGTGACATATCATTTATACATTTAAAAGTTAAAAGGAGGATTTTAAATTCAATTCTAAAAATAATCGGTAACCAATGGAGTTTCAGTAGAATAGGAGTAATGTGGTCATCATATTTACTTCCGGTGATGAGCCTTGCTGCTGAATTATTTACTGACACTATGGGCGTATCTTCATCATCATACATTTGTGTAGATATTTTTTTTTATCATTTTTCTACTCAATCCTGTGATCAAATTGGATACTATCGATAAATCTTTTTGTCTCAATGCCAGTGTTTATTGTTTTCAGAAATGTTCATTTCGATGAATTTCCATCAGTAAGCCAATTCAAACATTTATTTGTATCTGTGAAAAAGTTATTAATATGAAAAAAACTTACTCTTAATTAATTTTGCCAGAATTTAAAGTGCATCTCAGTTGATACTGATTTCGTTTCTTTATGAAAGAAAGGTGAGGATCTTTTGAAATCAAGTTTTGGATATGAGAAAGTTCAGAACGTTTTAATAATAAATTTTCTCCCAAGCTACCATTAATCCATTTCAAAGACTTTTCACTACTAAAAAAAATAATTGACAATCAATACTAAAACGGTTTTCTTTTGTCGATGTATATATATCAGACGTATATATTTGTTATCTTCATAGAGCCAGTTTAACAAGTCTTGCTTGTTTTTTTATATTATTATTTCGAGGGGTATCATGTGAATTATTTATGTTAATATTTTTGGTATCTACTGACTTCAATTTGGTAATTTTGCTTGATGAAGATTTCATTATTTTCTTTAAGGAGAGTCTAGAATTGACTTACAACTAGCCAGTTAAAATGTCTACTAATCTTAAATAATCTGACCAATCTGAAATATGTCTTTAATAATTTATATCACTATTGACTGAATTTATATTGTATTTGGGCAAAATAGTTTTTTTATATTATTATTTTGAGGGGTATCATGTGTATTACTTATGTTAATATTTTTGGTATCTACTGACTTCATTTTGGTAATTTTGCTTGATGAAGATTTCATTATTTTCTTTAAGGAGAGTCTAGAATTGACTTACAACTAGCCAGTTAAAATGGCTACTAATCTTAAATAATCTGACCAATCTGAAATATGTCTTTAATAATTTATATCACTATTGACTGAATTTATATTGTATTTGGGCAAAATAGTTTTTTTATATTATTATTTTGAGGGGTATCATGTGTATTACTTATGTTAATATTTTTGGTATCTACTGACTTCATTTTGGTAATTTTGCTTGATGAAGATTTCATTATTTTCTTTAAGGAGAGTCTAGAATTGACTTACAACTAGCCAGTTAAAATGGCTACTAATCTTAAATAATCTGACCAATCTTAAATATGTCTTTAATATTTTATATCACTATTGACTGAATTTATATTGTATTTGGGCAAAATAGTTGAAATGTCAAGTAATCATAAACAGCTATTGCAGAACAAATAATAGTTGCAGTACCACATATTGCACCACATGTTTGTATTGGATACTGTTTGGAACATTCATATCAACATTCTATATTATTTGATGGATGATGCATATATATACTTAAAATTTTGAAAACCTAGATGAAAAAAACAATTGTTCATTTTTTTCATCAAAATCTACTGGACGTGTATGTCCCAATGTGTCGCAATATAATAATGTATTTATGGTGAAATCAAAGATAGCAAAACAAACATGATTAGCTTGATAGATATCATTATTAATTTCAAATTGTGGACCTAAAAATGTAATGTTTTCAACTGTTCCAACATGTAATCCAATGATCATTTTTTTTATTTAAGAAGTTATTGCTCAAATGATTTTAATTTTTAATTGCAATATTAGGGTATCTATAAACATTAATATGATTTAGAAAGAAAGAAAATGAATTGTTTTTTTTTATTGAAAATACTGTAAAAAAACGAGAAAAGACAAAAGATAGTAAGGGCCCTCTCGAATGGCATCCTCCAAGCTTTTTTGAATAGGTATCCGGAAACAGGAATCAAGGTTTGGGTCCCGATTTTTTCATATATCGCCCCTACTGGTAGTCAGCGTTGTCCATGATTCCCCTACGATGTGGTGTGGGCACGTATGTAAATCCCAGGGGTTTAAGGCTGGAAATGGTGCGCCGTTAATATCTTCTAGGCTGTGTCTTCGGCTCGAAGTATACAGATCTCTATTGCTAATAAAACAACTTTCAGAATACACAATAATTGTTACTTTTCAACATCCCTGATTTCCATCAATTCTTTCCAACTAAAAATCTATAATTTGAAGCTATAATGTTTCGGACATATTTCAATAATCTTTTGATTAATCATGATGATGCTGCTATATTTTTTTTAAAAAAATAATAAATACGGTACTTATTAAAATAGCTTGATCTAAAGAAAAGGTGGTGGCGGCGACTGTAGCAGTCGAGAAAGAGGTACTAGGGGGCTCTTGGGCGAGCTTCCCGATTGTCTCTTTTATGGCTGTCTCGAGGGTATCTGTCGCGGTTGGCTGGTTTTCCTCATCAATCATGGGGACAATATTCTTTTCTTCGGAAGTCCTTCCAACAAATCTACAACCAATAGACGCACCATTAAAATACCACACGGTATCACCCCCCCCCCCATCTTTTCTTTTGTTTACATTGTTAAAGTTATGTAAATAATTCATATCATACGACTAAGCCATCATTTTAAATTGATCTATACATGTATATGGCTATTATAAAAAAAATCTCGTGTTGATGGTGTTGGTTTATGTATTGCTGTATTAGACCATGTGGAGTGATTTCTTATAATACAGAATTGTTATTTTTGTTAATTTTTTGATTGAAAAATATTGATAACATCAATGTCGAAAGTGCCGTAACTTAATTTTACATATTTTTTTGTTGGATATTCTCATTGTTTCATCATATATTTGGTTAGGGGAGGCATGAACTCTGATGCTTGAGCACAGTGCGAATTACAAGTATACAAATCTAAAAAGTCTGTGTTGCTTTTCAGTACGTTAGGGAAAATGAATTACCGGTACTAAGAACGATATTGTCATTCAAACTGTCATTCTCGGTATCAACCACATTGTCACACACACTCCCATTCTCACCCCCATTCACACCCTCACTCAGACTCTCACTTATAATAGTACCATTCACATTCTTCTTGGGACATTCTCCGCCTCTTGGTGAAGACCTTAAATGTTGAATTAGAAAAAAAAATATTATGAAACCAATACATAAAAGGTATATAGAAATAAGTTGTTATTTTCAGATATTAACTATGTAAATATATACAGGAAGAATCGTTTTATTATTATATATTGTATTTTATAAAGTATTATCTTCAACACACAAAAGTATTAATAGGTGTGGTAGAAATGTGGTAGAAAAATTACTTATTTACACCAACGTTTTTTGCTTTACAATCTTTTTTTACTAACCTACCTATAGCTTATATCTACCAGTTGATCGGAAAATATAAATTTTGTTTTTTCGTTTTTCTGTCCGTAACATGAATAAACCCAGTACTGTAAACGAAAAGAATGTAATGTGAAATAACGTAATTGTGGAGAGGGGCTATCCCTGTCACATGATCTCCTGATATGTGTGTGATTGTGTGAGCTGTTGCTTGGTGAAACCGGATGCACATACCAACACCTTTTTGGAGAGGATTGTATCCCGGATTAGGTCAGATTTATGTTGTCTACTTAATGAAATGAGATTCCAAACCGTCGAATGCATTTTTAAGCATAAACCCATCCCTTAGAATGTAAGATCGCCACACAAATCGTGGAATATGTCCACATAGCAGCCTTGTCTCAACTGCAGTTGATCCGAAAGGATAAGAACCTTGCAAGTTCTTGACGGACTGGGAGTTGACATTGAATTGAATGTACTGTGTTTTATTACACTTACATATGTGTTTCAGTCTCACACTTATTCCATTCCACAATTTCGTGTTGTATTGCCTATTGGGTTGTAAGTGCATGGAATTGTGTGCCTTTAATTGGAAAAGAACACAGAAATAAGATGTTGGCAGAAATTAAATGTACATGTATTCTGTAATGACCTAAGGCAAGTAATACCCGAGTTCAGGTCGATCAATGGGTCGAGGCCCGATTCTCCCTTGTTAATAATAATTAAAGTGTTTTATTACACTTACATATGTGTTTCAGTCTCACACTTATTCCATTCCACAATTTCGTGTTGTATTGCCTATTGGGTTGTAAGTGCATGGAATTGTGTGCCTTTAATTGGAAAAGAACACAGAAATAAGATGTTGGCAGAAATTAAATGTACATGTATTCTGTAATGACCTAAGGCAAGTAATACCCGAGTTCAGGTCGATCAATGGGTCGAGGCCCGATTCTCCCTTGTTAATAAAAATTAAATTACAGTCTTTTCTCTGAAAATAGAAAATTATCAGATATATTTACCATCTGAAATCAGTACTTGATCTGGTTGAGAAATCAAAGTTACTGACATCCATGTCTGAAAAGATAAAAGTGTCAAGACTAGTCCAAATTATTATATCATTGGTGAAATTTAATAGGCTTCTTTGATTCGCTATTTTAATAATGAAGTATTCACAAGAAATTGTGAACGACGCTCATACTCAACCATTTTTGGGTGTGGCAAGAAACGAATTAAGAGTGGAAAACATAACTCAGATGTAATAACTTGATCCTGACAAGAAAATTATATAGTCTTCAAAACCTTGTTCAATATTTCATGTAAAATCCTACCACCAGAAAAAAAAAAATCTCGGGTCACCTTGTTTATGAAGATTTTTGGGTTGCTGATCGATACTAATCAAGTTGCTTTAAAAGAATTGTAAGTAATAATTGTTTATTTTGCAGCAAAAATAAAATTACTGTGCTGCTGCGATGTTGAAGGCTCTGAGATCATTATCCACTACCGTAGAAGGGTAGCAAGGACGCGACTCCTGTCTGACGGGGGGTTGGTTACCTATTAGCCGCGTGTTCGATGCTAGAGAGTTAACGTTATTTTATCCCCAATAGTCAGTGATGCAGACTGGGGTCGTTCGGAAAACCGAGGCTCTTTGTACTGTTTACTTTGACGCACAATATTTCCCATGTGCACACCGCTTAGCGTATGGTCGTGTTAATTATCCAATTCCATTGGTATCATTACTGTTACAGGGCCCCGTTCCTCAAAACGATAACCCTTCAACAGTTGTAAGTCACTACAATCGTTTTGAGGAACGGGGCCCAGGACTGTACAGTGCGTTGGGGTTTTATACAACTGGCCACTCGTCCATTCACTTACATCAAGTAGCTTCTCGATTTTTAAGTTCATTGAAGTTTTTTTTCAATTCCAGAACTTAAAAGATCAATGAAGACTCTTGGTATATATATATATATTATATTTGATCAATTGTTGGAATTCGCCTGATGAAGCTTAATAAAGCGGAAAGTACTCTCAAAAAACCTAGTTTTCTTTCCTAAAACATCTTTATTTCGAATATCTACCACCTAAGAGTAGCTTTAACTAAAACCTTTTACTACATATATATATATCCAAAATTATTAGCACCACCGCAAAGCTGCACTACTTTGTTTCACGGTAAATGATAAATAGATAAAAAGTATGCCGACACAAGCCTATTTCAACACAGGTTTCATTTTTGTTTCACGATATATGTATATCTAAAATTATTAGCACAACCGCAAAGCTGCACTACTTTGTTTCACGGTAAATGATGAATAGATAAAAAAAATCCGTGCATTGCCATGTTTTATAGGGTAAAGAGTGAACATAAACAGGGGAATATACGGACTATTTCTATTTTTCTCGTCTTCTTTTATCTATTGACATTCAATTCCTATTGAATTGTCAGATATCCTCTTACAGTCCCATAATATACTATTCAAAAAAGTAGGGGATATTTGATTTTTAAGTGTTTTTAAAGTCACTTAATGAAACTGATGAAGAAACAAATGACAAAATGAAATGAAGTTCACGTTCATCGATTTATTCCAAATGATCATTAGACTAAGTAAGGCACACACTGACCATTGTAAGGGTAAAATGATACCCGGGGTCAAACAGCAAAGTTACCACAGCATCACAACAAAGTCAGTAACGGGTAAATCCTCCTCTGTTTGCCAAACAAGCATTGATCCGACGTGGTATACTCCTTATGAGACGTCTAAGGTCATTTTGGTCCAGATTGTCCCATTCCTGTTGCAACGCATCAGCAAGTTCTTTGACATTGGCAGGACGTTGTTGACGTTGACGTAACCTCTGTCCAAGCATGTCCCAGACATGCTCGATGGGGGAAAGGTCGGGACTAAGTGCTGGTCAAGGTAATGTGGTAATGTTCTGTTGTTGGAGGTAACCTGTAACGATACTGGCCTGGTGACATCTTGCGTTGTCATCCAGGAAGATGAAACGGCGACCATGATGTCGTGCGAACGGCACAACATCGACTGCCAAGATGTTTTCCCGGTAGTACTGGCCTGTAACACGCCCTGCAACAACATGTAAAGCAGTTCTTCCTGCAACAGTGATGCCTCCCCACGCCATAACAGAACCACCCCCAAATCGATCATGACTGATGACGTTAACGTCTTGGGAGCGCTCGTTTCGACGACGCCACACCCTCCTACGTCTGTCCCAAAAATCAACAGTGAACCTTGATTCATCTAAAAACATCACATTGCTCCAGCGTCGATTATCCCGGTGTTGACGATCCCCTACACAAACGACGTCTTGCCTGAATGTGATGATCTCTCAAACAAGGGATCACGCGAGGACGTCGGGCGCGAAGGTGACCCCTATGCAGTCGATTCCGAATGGCATGGCCACTCACTTTCACACCAGTGTCTTTTTGATGACGAGCGCTGATCTGATTTGCTGTTATGACACGATTTCCCAAGGCCAAGGTACGGATAAATCGATCCTGGGCTTGAGTTGTCGACCTGAAAGTGGTCTGTCCTGTACAGATTGTGTATCACGGTAGCCTGCTTATGACAGACTTAAGAAACATTCATCATCCGCGCCACAACCGCCTGTGTTGTGCCGATCTGTAGAATCCCAAGGGCACGTAACCTTTCATTTTGGGTAAGCCGACGCATATCAAAATTTGTTTTCTGGTCACTTAAACAATTAAACTGATGTTTCCATCCTGGAATTCAATGCCACAATGGCTGTAACATTCAAAGTCAGAGTCGTGCTAATCTTGGGTTGGACCCCCATGGCGATCCCAAGCATTACCTGCTTTCCATGCGGTAGCTATTGATGCGTTTGGGCGTCACATGTAACTGGAAATGTTTTTTCTGTTAGGTTCTATAGTGACTTTTTTCGTAGTCATTTGCATAGTTTAGTATTATGCCCCAAAAATCAAATATCCCCTACATTTTTTGGAGGTATATAACAACTGTTGGTCTCGAAGGAATTATTAGTGAACATAAATCTAGCCGTGTGTTAGTCCCAAAACCCCATTTCTCTCTCTCTCTGTTATCACTTGCCGCTTCAGTTAGTTATATAGAGCAGTCGCTTGTGTTTTCCTTTAACAACGTCACTGCTGATTCGGGTAACGTGTATTCAGGCGCGGATCCAGGGGGCAGTGCCCTCCCATCAGCCCCAACGAGACTGGTGTATCTGCTTTTTAATTGATGATATAAACATGATTTTCGCATTGTCTATGCCCAGGCAATGCGTCAAGGCTCTGGGGATTACACCAAACCACTAATGTATGTGGCATTTGTTACAATGTATGCCCTCCCCCCTCGAAAAAATCGGGCAGATGCCATACAGTGTGGTAAGAGGGAAATTTTGCCCGGGCAGCGACGCTACGGTCTACACTAATATCAAATTTCAACTGCCAAGGTGTACACGGGACCTCGGTTTTTCGTTGATCCGAACGACTAGACAGCTATCCTTGTCAGGCCCTCCGTCTTGCATCACTGACAAGGGGGAACCACGCCCGGAGGTCGAGATGAACTTTCTCGACAAACGCAGGGATCGAACACTCGACCTCCAGGCTAGCGAGCCAGCGCGTTGCCCACTTAGCCAGAATTTGCTGTCTATTTATAAAGTTTGACTCTCCACTCGCCACGCCCTACTTTTCTATAACTCCGGATAATATAAGAGCTACGTCTACACTAGCAGCTTTCACCGTCTACACTAGCCTTTTAAATCCCGGTTTTTTCCTAAAAGCCGGCTTTTTCAATTTCTCAATCGAAAAAGCCGGCAATAATTGAGGGATTTTTCAAATCAAAAAGCCGGCTTTTTAAAAAAAACGGCAATTTTATGTGTGTAGACGGTAAAATACGGGATTTATCGGGTACCCGGATGTCATTCTTCCAGAACTTCCATACATTCATAACATTGGCACAAATAACGAAGGTCGGTGTTCATCGTCTTTTACCGTTACAAAACTTCAGTCAGTGTAGACGCTACACTTGAAAAAGCCGGCTTTTGAAGGCTTTTTCAAGTGTAGTGTAGACGAAGCTAAGGTGTCCCACACAGCCAGAAATGCCAAATGGCTCTAATTGACTCACGTGCACGCTTCTGTGACGAGTGTGTCTCGAACTGATTTCTGGCTTGACACGGATCACGAGAATACTCCGTTATATTTATGAGGCTATAAATATCGATCGCACGTGAATTTGTCAACAGATATACAGACTACTAAAGGGGTACACTGATTTGAAAGGGTCGTAAAGATGAAAGCCTGAGTATGTATGAAAAATATTGAGTCGTATGGACTTGGACGTCAAACTGCTTATCCGGACACGTATCCCTTTTAAGAATTCGGATCAATTTGTTCGATGGGTGACCCGATAATCTATTCCCGTTCCTTTAGAACATGAATGAGTCATGTGCTGTACTTAATAACGAAAGGTAAATTTCACTTACACATTTTTTTTTATAAAGTAAAAGTCTGGTTTTATGCAGACACCACATAATACGGTTTGGGATACCGGTCCCCATTTCCAGATGACGAATGGCGGGTTTAAGTTGTTTGAAAACGTATCACATATATTGAGTTAGTTGTTCGGTCTTCAGAGGATTTTAAGAGATTTTAACACAAAATTAAGTAAGTTTATTCTTCAAAATAGATCCTGAATAACAATAATACATGTATTTAGATGAACCGAAATTTGCTTTATTTAAAGTTTAACTCCCCACAGCGTCCCGAAATGATTTATGGCTCTGCACCATGAAGCCGAATCGTCGCCATATTAAGAGAAAATATTATGGTTAAATTTTCGAAATATTATCATAGTCAAAATGGTATAAATTACCATTTTCGAGATATTTTTGTATATATAGAGAATCTCCTATGAGTGTTTTTTGATATCAAAAAATATCAACACAAGTTGATAAAGTAAAAAAAACGAGGCTCTGCCGAGTTTTTTTACTTTATCAACGAGTGTTGATATTTTTTGGTATCAAAAAACACGAGTTGGAGATTTTATTTATCACCCAATCCTTTCTTACATGCACAAATAAATAAATATAATTCTTTGGTATAGATTTCACTTTTATAGAACCTAATTACATTACAGCGTAGTGATACATCATTTTTTGAAAGCAGTTTAGCTATTGTATAGTCCTATATACTGACCCAGTTTTTTCCTTCAAGGTCAACTAAATAAAAACAGTTTCCTTTTTTTTATGAAAAAGTCACTCTTTACTTAAACAAAGTGGTTTCTTTAAAATAAAAGAAAGTAGTTCCTTTTTGTTTGACCAATCAAATTTATGTAAAGCGATATCACCACTGTGTATATATCACAGTAGATTATGTAATTTATCACACAAGCGATATCTACTGTCAAATGTATTATTGGGTGATAAATTCCGTTACTGTTAAATTGTAGTCAATGTCCGAATTGATATCTCACTAATCTATCAAGTCTTTTAACTGTTTGGGTTTACACTAAATGTAACGATATATATTACGTAATTATAGTTAACAAGCGCGTCCTTGCTTTGGTCATATCATCACCTGTATTTAACATGTTTTACATGTATATGTGCAATTTAAAGTTACATTAGTTAAGAGCTAAATCTGCCTATAGCAGGTCTTTCTTTTTGGCCTGAAATGTTTTCTAAAGTATTAATTAGACATTAATTAACTGATCCAGGCCTTAATCAACTTTGGATGGCATCAGATTGCTGCGATATTAAAGGGACAATAACACTCTTGCCGGCTTGACAGGTCCAGAATTTTTTTTTAGCCTTATTCTAACTAAAAGATGTTTAAGTGTCCTACCTGTTGTGTAAATTATCCATTACAACCTATCTTACTTGTCCAGAGGGTTCGAAAATACGTTTAAATCCAAGTTGCATTTGAAAGTGCTTACGTAAGGCTTTTCAAACCATGTTACGGTATGGAGTTGAATTTTTCCAATTTTTAAAATTAAGTGTGTTAAGATGAAATTTGTATCATTTTTTAATTGAACTATTGTAGAATAGTACAAATTGTTGACCAGAATAAAGATAGGAACATATTATTCAGTTACAACAAGAATGGTATTGGGGCTTTAAACAGATTGAAACGTTTCAGTGATACTTCGATTTAATCAAATATGGCGGACCCATACGGTTCGAGGCTTAGCTTCGATCAACCAGGACCCTGGTTTAACTTATTGCACACGTCTGTCAATACTTCAAATGCCAATATCTTCGCTTGCAATAGAGTAATTTGAATGAAAGTTTCAAAATATTCATTTTACATCATCTACTTTCGAACTATTATAGCAAGAATGGCTTGTTCTTATCTTTATCTTAAGTAATGTAACTTTAACATTTCTTATCAAATATTATTATATATAAGTATTTTAATCCTAAGCTTGTATGTTTTATATTCTACTGTAACTTTAATCGGGTGACCGGCTCGCCCTAGCGATACATGTATCTCTATATTGTGACCGGTAGCCAGCTTTGGACCTTCGTTTATTAAATTACACTTTTAACTACCGTATTTCCTCGAATACAGCCCCGGCATCGATTACAACCCGGGCCTCGAATAGAACCCGGGGGTAACGGGGTGTTGAGATAAATACAACCCGGGTCTCGAATAGAACCCGGGTCTAACGTAAACACGGAATACTCCCTGTCAAAATATAAATTAATTGATGATCCCTGCACAGGAGGTAGAATTGTCTTATGTCACACACAGTTAAGCCTTCGTATTTGCAAGACCGACCCTGTCTGCTTGTTTTAATTGTCCAAAATGTTACTCCTATAGAAGATTTTGAAGCATTAATTCGGGTCTGTAAAAATACAACCCGGCCTCGATTATAACCCGGGGGGTGCTGGACGAAATAGAACCCCGGGGTTGTATTCGAGGAAATACGGTATTTAAATCTGAGTGTTCGTCGTTAGTGTTCGAATAAGCTACAACCCCGAGAAAACAACACTTCGGTATAAATATCACATAACACTATCATGGATATTTAACATCATAAAAATCACAATATTATTATCAAACAAAAAGTGCTTAACAAAAATTATCAATGTAAAAATCTAATAACGTTTATCCGTTTGCAAATTCACTGTGAATTTTTCATCTTTACATTTTCAGTCAACTATCAGTTTTTCACCATCGCATTTCTCCAATCAAACTGCATGGCCATATAAGGAAAGGGGCGTGTTTTCCAGTTCGGCTGAAGGTGACTGGACTAAAATTAATGCTCCCTTGTCAGGTTCCTATAACCGTATTATATATTTTTAGGGAATAAAGCCAAAAGTTTAAATGTTTTAGTAGTAGATGGTAGATACGTTGGCTGGTCGTCGGTATATGACTTTATGACGCTATAGACGGAAGTACTATTTGAATGTTAAAAAGTACACCTTAAAGGGACAATCCCGAATTAAACAGAGGCTCAAAAATAAAAGTCTGAGAATGTATGAAAATAAAACGCTAAAATATATTGGAATGGTGTATTTACCTTGTCTTAAAATTTCAACTCAAAATATTGAGTCGTTTGGACGTGAACGCCAAAACTGCTTATCCGGACACGTAACCCTTTTGAGATTTCGGGTCAATTGTTTCGTTGGGTGACCTTATAACCCATTACGGTTACTTGAAAGGGTTATGCAGTGACTAACCCGTGTGCCGTACTTGATAAAGAAAGGCCTATTTCAACTACACATTATTTTTATTAAAAAAAAGTTTGGTTTTATCCAGATACCACAAAATACACCTTGGGGCACCGGTCTCAAATTCCAGATGAGGACTGATGGATTTAAGTCGTTTGAAAACGTATCATAAATACTGAAGTAGTTGCTCGGCCCTTGACTCGAATATTTTAAAGGGATTTTAACACAAAATTAAGCAGTTTTATTCCCAAAACAAATATCGGGATTAGCCCTTTAATGCATTGAAGTGGTAAAATTATAAAAAGACCGTCTATATTGACTTTTCCGGAAATCTGGTAAACTACTAGTACATAAAACATCCAGTAATTCCAGCAATGGATGCTAGTAATTAAACAACCAGTCATTCCAGCGAGTAATTAAACAACCAGTCATACCAGCAAGTAATTAAACAGAGAAAGCCTTGACGATGACCCGCGTTCTCTAAGATCATCAACGGCATCCAGTCAACAAAACATTACCTGGGTGAATGACATGGTAATCGACTACTGGACAATCTGCGCCGTGTTGAAGCAGATCCTGATATTTTTGGCCAGATGTGTAACCATGGATGATACCCGTTTCAAAAAATAAAAACATAACTGAATTTTAGGTTCACTGAAAAATAATTCTTACTGATCGACACCAAAGTCTTCCAACATCGTTGGCAATGTGTGTCCACTCGAAGGGGACTACGTGGGGGAAAATGGAAACCGTCGACTTTTTACAGGTCTTCACAGATAGACATAGAACTTTTCAGCCAGCCCCCGTCAATCTCGGATCTCTACACTGATTGCCACAGGCTCACGATTTGTTTCTTCAGTCTCTCCTTACAACATTTTGATCTGTAAATAATGTTTCATAGAGACCTCAGGCCGGTTGCTCAAAGCTCCGTTATATTTTAACGATCCGTTAACTTTAACGGAGAGAAATATTGTTGCTGGAAATAAAGGCCCCGAACATTCTGTGGTGCAGATTTTTCCTATAGATTTATGCTAATACAAAAAAATATAAAGTATTCTGTAGTGTTTTCTGTAGAACGGATCGCTAAAATAACTTAGTTTTGAGCAACTGACCCCTGGTTTGTGTCTAGTGGACGTTCAACCCCATTTATCTCTCATAAGATCCTTTCTGGAATGGGGTCGCAACAAACAAAAGGTTTGGAAGCACTGGACTGGAGAGTTGTTAATGGGCTAATTGTCATGTGAATACATGTCTTAATAATAATTTATATAATTTTTCCGCTTATTGCTACCTAGTGATTATTGAGATATTGCAGTTCTTTTATATTGATGTATTTTACGTCATTTGCTTCATTAACGCTATTAATATAACTTTATAAACATGTCTGCTATTTAAAACTCGAAGTCATTGTTAGGTATATGGAAGGGTATCGCTGCCAATATTAAATAAATGCTCTGCGACAATGTCGTTTCCATAAAAAAAAACATTTTCCCCAAAACTTAACATTTGACGTTTTACATTCAACTCTTGCCTTGGAAGTATTTAAACTTTATTATTACCGGTATTAGTACTTTGTACATTGTACCTTTTACATATAATCAATGGAAAAGACATTGTAGCAGAGCCAGGCCCGAGGCTAGTAGGCCTCATGGCCGTTCCTGTCGGAATTTTTCGGTCTGCGTCGGAAAAAAATCGCTGGTTAGCTATGCTCGCATTTTCGCCGGAAGAGAGTTTTAGTACGACATATCCTCTCAAATTCGGCCGAGAGTTAGTTAATGTCGGCTGAAAACTCTTAATTTTCCGACACATTCGCCACCTGCATGTCATCGAGGCCTAAATTCACTCTCATAGCTTCTAATTTTCGTGCTCTCCCCTCCTAATGCTTACGGCAGTCGGCGATGACCTTCGTTCATTGATTTTTTGATGTCGGAAATTTATCTTCCTCGCCCCCCTTATGTCGGCTAAATTTCGGTTTCTGGCCTGAGCAGAGCATTTAATATTGGCAGCGATACCCTTCCATACAGGTAGGCTACTAATTTCCCAAGGAATAGGATTGTATTGTCTGTAATTATAATTATCATCATATCTATATTTACAATATCCAAATACATATTTCACACAAAATAAATCAGATTTTCTCGGAACACGAGTATGTTGAAGAACTTATCTGAATTCAGGATTTGCTCACGAATTGAGGTGTCCTATTTGATAGGAATTCCTTGCTAGTATTAAATGTTTTAAAAGTATCTGATAAATTTGTCCCCGGGAAATTGGTTTTATACCATCGCGGCAGATGAGAAGATTGTGCTATTTATGGGTATTTATACCGGAATTTTGTATACACCAAGGAGAGCAATTGCAAAACTTTAATGATAATTTTACCGTAAGTAACAAGATTTCATAAGATATAAAAAATATGACCATCACTCTATCAGAAACATTGAAGTACTGGTTTTTTCGTCGCGCTAATGTTAAACGTATGAGCCAGATTTATTATGTGGGTAAGGTTTTACAGAGCATACTATTTGGTTTTATTTTTGTGAAAGCAGCTGTTAACTTGTTTTTAGGTGCTATTTAAACTATTTTAGAATTAAAGATCAATCAAAATTAACCATAATATGATGAAGAAAGTATTATTTTTTTTAAAAGTAAGTGATTAAAGAGAAACGCTTCCCAATGTGCTGATTATTCGCCGATCTCATTGGCGTGGTTCAAATTATTACATACTGTTTTAAACTGACCAGAATGTGGCTTCTTTTATATGGACCTATGAGAGAGAAAGAGAAATGGGGTTTAACGTCCACTCGACACAAACTATGTCATTTTGGGACTAACGTATTGTTTTCAATTTTTATTTCAATAATTTGCTTGTTACGTAGGGGTCTTTAGTAGTGGGAGGAAACCGGAGTTCCCGGAGGAAACCCACGACGTTGAGAAGGCGCCCCTATCTCCATGTCACATACGCTCACACTAGGGCTCGAAACCACAGTCGCAAGCCAGAGTTGACCGGCCAGCTAGAGGTCGAAGCGCGGCACTCTATACCACTTGGCCATCCCAGCCCTATGAATGTTAGTTGTTTGATTTTTAATAGCTGCAATAATAAGGTAGGATAACAGGGAGTGTAGGCAATCTAACTTGAATTTTCACCTTCAAACCCCATATTTCTCTGTACGGTAATACATTCCAAGGGGGTCTAAAAAGAAATTTCAATTCCCCTCACCCCAAGTCGAATATCTTGCAAGGAACACCGTAATCCTATTTACCGTGATAATCTGAAATTTTATAACCGCTAAAATGTTTCTTTTGCTTAGTAAGACGCTTTAAGGGTTCTGTTCCCTTACGAAACCCGGAGGTCCTTGTTTTTTTTGACTCTACGCCCAATCTTTAGTTTTATCTTACTATACCAATTTGTAACATTTATTACATTACAGCTTAACAATGTGATAGTACATAAATGTAGAGCTAGAATATTTTGTAATAATAGAAATTACAAACAATGTTACATTTATTAAAGATGCATTAATTAGGTTTAGATAGAGAGCAGGGCCCTGTTTCTCAAAATCTTAACTACAGATAAAAATAAAAATTTTAGTAGCTACTTCAATTTTGATTGGCTAAGCACTAAATCAATCTAATATTATCCATTCAAATTACTAAAATTTGGATCGTGAAATAGGACCCTAGTCTTTGCAGCTATAGATAATGAAAAGGCAATAATATATTGAAACTTTTAGTAATATTATGTCTTTCTGGGTGAAGTTATAACTAACTGTTTGAAAAGTAGTGTCGATTTCCATTAACATTGCCTCGGGTATCAATTTTTGAATTAAAATATTAAATTAATATCGTGTTTCATACTTAATGCAACTTAAGGGACAATATTGACGACAAGAGTACTATACAGTAGGAGATGCACTATACACGATTTGTATCGTTGAAGTCATTGTGATACTTGTCAACCTAATGTGCTAATTATTCTTACGTTTGTTTGGACCACTCCAGGATTGTATTTTCTTTTTTGCTCTCTGAAGACACACAGCATCTGAACAAGGATATTTGAAAACTTTTTGTTCATCCCTATGTAAACCACAAAATTAGCCGAAGAATTAAAAACCTCAAGAAACGAAGATATGGAGCTTATTACTCGATACTCATTACGAAATTCTCCACGTAATGCGAACCTTTTATCTATCAATGATAGAGCGATGAAAATACTTCCGGGAAGAAGGCATACGATGTATATAGAGACAATAGTCATCAACATCTTGGTCATGGCCTGAACGTCGTTCTCTGTATTTGGGTTTTGTGTAGCATGTGTGACACCTTTCAGCCAATTTTTTCTTCGACGTACCTGTGTGATTATTGCTAAAGTGAGGATGGTTATAAAAAACATTGGCAAAACACGCAAACCTACTGCTAGAAATACATTGTTATAAAAATTAAAGAATTCTTTGTTTTTCAAATAGAGTGGCTGATATGTTATTCGTGCCATGGTTCTGTTCTTGCTGTCGTCGTAATACAAACTAACTGTCATCAGACCAAAGTCCACAGCCAGAAGTCCGATAACGATTACTGTAACAGATAGTACAGAAAATATCATCCGTCTACGGGTTACCCACAATTTGACTTTTAAAGGTTTAAAAACGGCAATAAATCTTTCACAGCATATCACCAACGACAACAAACTGGATGTACGACTGGTTATGAGCTCCAATATCATCGGTGTAGTAAGCATTACATAATCAATGGTTTGGGCTGTGAGTGGATCAACTTTACCTACAAGACACGGCATCTTTCTCATGAATACAATCAACAGTAACAATGCATCTATAAAAGCCAGATAAGCAAGAACAATGTTGGTACTGTACTGTCGCATGTTCTTTCCACCGAGAATAATCAAGCTCAATACGTTACCAATCAATCCAAACAGGACTACTGGTGGAAGTAAATAACAATTTATCGCCGATCGAATGTCATCTGCTGTAACCTGTGTAACAAAGCCCCCACTGCCGGGAACATTACTGTTGTTGGAATACTGGTCATGTACTGTAGAATTCGCTTGACTATCATTCATTGTGGTCACTGATTTTCCAAATAGTTCCAGGGAATTTAATGTTGTATTAAAAGCCATGATTCTGTATTGGATTCCTACAAATGAATGAATGAAATGGGGTTTAACGTCCTACTGTTATGCACTTAACCTGAGCTAATAAAACATAGATTCGTTTACGTTAACCTTACACATAGTAATTAAAACCTTATTTACATTATGACACATTACAGTTTTGTCAATTCCACATATTCATTAATACTAAAACAAGCGGTTGTCATGCAAGATACGCCCACATTTTGCAAGAGATAAAAAGAGAACAAGATTAAAACAAAAGCCAGTTTTAGTACAATCAGTGGCCATATTCCAGAAGGTTATGGTCTGAAATGAGCGCATAGTGCATAATATGTAAGTTTTAACAAATTCGGATAAAAAATGTGACCGCTAGAGGGTCTACGAAATTCGTATTACATACTTTTACACAATTTGCATACATAGAGCGGCCATTTTGTCGTGCACTTTCATTTCCCCGAAATATGAATTCAACCTTTATTGTTGGAGAATGGTGATATATTTAAAATCAATCAGATAAAAATTGTGACCTCTAAAGAATCCACAAGCTAAAAATCCGATTTTTCGTACAATCAGGGGCCATAATTCCGGAAGTTACGATCCGATGTGCGTGAACATCAAAAGAAACAAAATGGGATATAAGTTGTGACCACAACCTTGATATAATAGATAATAATTGTGACTTCTAGAGAGACCCCACTCTAAAAAGGCGATTTTTCGTAAAGTGTGCGGCCATTATTCAGGAAGTCATGATCTGATATGCGCGAATATCACAAGCAACTAATTTCTTTGGGTTCCGAGCTGCCTGGAGTCCCAGTGTAGGATTGATAAAATATCCCGATAATTTCAATTTCCCAGAAGGTGTAGGGAGGTTGAAACCAAAAGTTAAAGAACGTATTTCAACGAGATTCTTTTAAAGCGATCATATTTATTCATTTGTCCTGGATGAATCCTGTATATTGGAATGAAGAATTATGATCACTGAACTCGAAACTTTTATATTCTTAAGCCACCGCTTATAACCCCTTTGCAATTTCAGAATTTTGACTTTAATCGTGAACAATGAAAACGCCAGTGATCTTTGTTACAGTGGACTATTGAACTATAAAATGTTCAGAAAACATGATCAATTTTAAAACATATACATGTTAGCTGAGCTTATCATGTCAATAGGTGTAACAAACAGCATTGCAGAAAGGGCTTTCTACAATGACAGTCTTATTGTGTGATACACGACATGTATGAAACACGATGCCTTGGACAAACGTTTATGATATTTAGTATGAAGTCCGAAGGGACAAAATCTTCCGACTGTCATTGAAGCGTTGCTAAGATTCTACAGTCCAAATGTTGATTACACTATTTTGCCTCTACCGTTTTTTAGAACTTCAAATTTTGTCTAATGGTTTGAATTGTTTGAACTAGTTTCTTTTAATTCTATATGAGCAAGAGCAAAACCTAATACTGTACATCCAGAAATTTCTGAAATGGATGAATCATTCCTTGGCATATTTTAGGGCTGACCAACAAAGACCTATTTCAAAGTTTCGGAAAAACTGTCGTTCTATTTCTTCCTTTGTCGTTAACAATGACACAGTTCGTCAAAATATCTTCGGACTTATTTTTAAGAAAACTGAATGAACACCAACCAAAATTTGGAATCTGGCAGGCAATTCAATAGAAATTTAAAATGATCCACCCAAATCGAACTCGATGAAGATGACCATTTGACCCTTAATATATAAGTTACGCTTCATGGAACAAAAAAATCTTAAGTCTCTGTGGCGTCTACAATTTACAGGCAGTTCAATAGAAATTTAAAATGATCCACCCAAATCGAACTCGATGAAGATGACCATTTGACCCTTAATATATAAGTTACACTTCATGGAACAAAAAAATCTTAAGTCTCTGTGGCGTCTACAATTTACAAACTTCTTACATATTTCACATTTTGTGTAAAGAGCAGGGGCTATAACTTGAGAATTGACGATCTGGTGTATAACAAAAGCGAACATATTCAAGATCCTTAGATCTGCTTAACGTTTTTCTGACCTAATAGAATGACGCAGCCCACTTTCAGCAGTGTTATGAAAAAACACCAACCATCAATATACATTTAGACATGTCATTCCGGCATTCTAATAAAACGACGATCGGTATAATATACTGTATGCTTTGCCAAATCTAGTCTGAACTAAGAGAATTATAGCACCACTTGCCAGATTCCTTCAAGATCCAAAAAATGCTTAAAATATATACTCACGTCAAGTATACAGTTTATAACCAGATCTGGAACTTTTCTAAACTTGTTATTATTCCAACAGTCTTCCGCCAAGTCTGATTTTAAGTTCAAGTATGAAATCTTTTATGTTTTGTAAGCCAATGAGAGACTGATTATAGCGTGTACGATTAGTAACGCCCACGACATCAATATACAAAGTCATTAATAATCAACAGTACTTTTTCATCTGTTGTTGTATTTTAAATATTAAGAATAAAACATGAAATCTCAGTCCTCATCATCCGATGCCGTGGGACATGTTTTGGAAGGTTGAGATGGACAATCTCAGTGTTACTGAAAATCAAAACCAGACATTAGTAGTGTATATGTTAGAATATCCGGTATTCCACTTATGCTATTCAGTGGACTTTAATGTATTTCAACTAAAGGCTACCACAACATGATGAGATGGGGTTACCAAACGGCTGAAAGGTCAACCTTGATGCGCCTGGTATAACAGCTGCATGCCAAAGATTTTCAAAATAGATTCCATTGTAAATTTAGCAAATTTTAATAAGTTACGATGCGCAAATTATCATAAAGATGTATGAAGTAGCATGCCGGCAGCTGGAGTCAGGGGTGGACACTTTGGAAAATTAGTTCGCCACAAACGCCATTTTACTCCACTCGATACACAATATTGTTGAATAGTCAACGGAACACGTTCGGAAAGTAGGGTTGCGGCAATAATGACTAAAAAAAACCACGGTGTTTTCTATGGCCAAATAGACTGAAAAAAAAACAGAATCAGGTGACATTTTTGTCGAAAATTTAGATCTAATAGTCCAAGGAAATCGCCTTGTAAAGTATCGTTTCATATGTTTTAGGGGTCGGAGTTCAAATTTACTGGGGGGGGGGGGGGGGGCGAATGGTTAGTACGTGCGGGTTGTATCATACGGCCTGTCAATGAGAAGAAGAAGTGTTTATTAAAGTGTAACACGATGTACATTTACATATCATAATCCAATTAAAAACTTAATTAAAAAGAACATCGCTTTAGCCCCGGCAATAATTTTTAATGGTGAAAATAAAATGTCGCCAAAAGCTCAAAAAAGCTCCGCGGCCCCTGCTGGGGAGGCAATCCAAAATCAAACCTAAAAATAAACTTTGCATTCAGTGGGCGAAATGAGAGCCCCTATTTCCCAGAATGGTGGCTGTAAATACGATTTTCCACATAAAGCTAGCTAGAAGAAATAATATATAACCCCGGATTCTTTACTAATCACAATTTAAATCGTATGGTTAAACACACTGGTTTTGGATTCTGCTAACCGACGTTGACTAAGTACCACTATGGATATAAGCCGCTAGGAATTATAGAATAGAATTTGACTGATATAATAACAATCTGACTTTTAACAGCCATCCGAACCAGAGAAACGGCGAGAAAAATAACGAAAACACAATCATCTTTTCATCCTTCTAATAATAATTCATTTGAGCATTTTAATTACAACTTCGTCCACCTTTGGAATATACCGTTTGTCATTTTGAACGGCATTTTGTTTGCTGATTGTAGTTTGAAATTAAGATTTATGAATTAAATTCACAGTTTATTGAAAGTCGAGAATAAAAACAGTAACTATCTTTACTGAAAATGAAAATGAATATATCGTTGCTATCTATGTAAGGTCATATACAGCAAACACCTTGGATGTCAGAAGGAGGGTCTCTGGATTGCACAGGTGCCAAGATGAACACTGCTGTTGACGATGGGTTTTCTGCAAGGGATCGATTGGTGTCTCCAGTGGCAAGGCGGCTACAAAGAGCGTTTGTGTTAGCCATGTGTAGTTTTGGAACGTTTTGATGTTAACCATGTTAGTTTTGGAACGTTTTGATGTTAACCATGTGTAGTTGCATAACGCTACTGGATCCTCAGGCCTCAATTGGGACTTTGACTAACGGGATGCATAAACATAGTCAATTGTGTTGCGTGGGGGTATACTAATAGCACCAACAATAAATTGGGAAGCGTTTGTCATTTTCTTTTTTTAAATTTCTAAGCGAGACAACACGCAGAAAGGTCTGGAGTCTGGACACGGCGATCAACGAGGCGATGTCAACAAAATATAAATACGCTTCTCTTTCAAATCCTTGCTCAGACTTTTAACTCGAGTATGAGTTATATCTGCTTATGAACGTGACCGGTGCAATTTTAATAATAGTATTATGTCGATCAAGATATAAGACTCTAGAACTGTCGTCTCCCCTCCTCTGTGAGCCATTGCCGTACCCAGAACTGCCCGACTGCAGATCTCCTTATGGTTGAGGTGTTTGCTGGTGTGACTGCTGATCGTCTTCTTCTTTGGCGATAATGTTAAGATATATAACATTAACACGTTAGGTGCGAAGGGCGTTATATAACGTCCTGGGCAACTGCCACTCACTGTGTGTAGGACGTAATATTATAACGCCTTGGAGGTATAGAACATAGTTCGTCACTTGGCAGCATGTGTACAATGGCCCTCCTTGGTGCGTAGAACGTTATATTACACCTGGTCGAGGAAATCTTTGTCTTGACATTTGCAAGGCGACACAACCTCGTTCTGACTAACAAAATCTCGTTTTGAGTAACTTCGTGTTCAGCTTTCAGTTTGACTATGCATGTGGCACAAATGGAATCGTCGCGCAAGCTCTCTGGAGAAGATGTTTTGAACAATATTCTGGAGTCGGATGATGATTTGTCGTCTTACGTTGATTCGGAAAATAAACTGCCGATCAGTGAAATACCCCACTAAATCCGCGTCTGGAGCTGTAGATTCTGGTTATCTTAGTGTAGTGATAATGATGGGGCTGCTGGTGATTGGTGAACATTGACGACTCAAAGGATACTCTGGAGGTTTTTTTTAAAACCTTTTTACAATGATGAGTTGGTTGATCTCATCGTAACTCACACCAATCTATTTGCCCAGCAGTTCATGAATGACACGGGACCTGGACTGAACCGTCGCTCTGGGGCTAAACAATGGGAAGATACTACTGGTGATGAGATTAAGGTTTACAAAGCCCCTCTTCTTCTCAAGGGGTTGTATTCTTCCGTAATGTAATAATGGACTATGACAACGCCAAAGCAGGAGACGATGATACCATTCCCCGTAAGCTGTACAATTTGTGACCAATACTCCAGCACATGAAGAGAAGATTAGCAGAAGTTTATCAGCCAAAGAGGGACGTAGCTATGCGAACTGATTTATGCGAACTAGGGCTTGATATGCCATTCTTATAATGCCTTAACCTAACAAAAATTTCAATTCAACATATTTTGTTAAGAACCATAGTGATTCCAAAAATAAATTGACTGACATCAAGATAATTCAGATGTTGGATTTTTTAATTGATAATAACATGGTTTGAACAGCTTTACGTAAACACTTTCAAATGCAACTTGGATTTAAACATATTTTCGAACCCTCTGGACAAGTAAATTAGGATGTAATGGATAATTTACACAACAGGTAGGATACTTAAACAACTAGTAGTTAGAATAAGGCTAATTTTTTTTCTGGACCTGTCAAGCCAGCAAGAGTGGTATTGTCCTTTAAAATCTTTAAAAAGTTTTATGGCCGTCATATTGATTTGATTGGTGAATATAACATGTCTCTCTCGACTATTATTCTAGACATATTTAATTGACGCGTATACTATATCCCTGATAATATATGCCCACTCCATCGTTAACACTGTTCATCTCGTGCATTTTTATACCTACAGTTCATTGGCCAATCACGCTATTTTACCGAGATTTCGCCTAATAGTTTGGATGCAGCTACGGCGCCTATATGTATCTGCTCTTTATCCAATCTCGTTCCCAGAGTCAGCCGCGGGGCCGGAGGCCTCTGGGGCCAAAGACTGTCCATTATCCTCAATTGTTTTTACAGGTAAGCCCCGCCCAATCTGACCTCTGATTGGTCAATCTTTTTGGGGTCTTTTTCTCGAAAACAAGATGTCGGATCGTCGTTTTGTATGTTGTGAAATGATTCTTGAGTCAAAGTCAACTCGCTGACATAACAAAAAAGGATCCTTAGTGTAAAAATTTAAGTTTTCGTAAAGATCTATTTTTCTACGCGTGTGTATATTTTTAAGTGATTCGGTCATCCGGACACTTAAAATAAATACATGTCACGTGACAGTCGTGTGATTTGTCCCTTACGGGGAAATGGCTACCCACTGTCACCAGAAAAATTTTGGTTCGAGATTGCTCTTTATCTTGACCTGACCTCTCGTCATTGTTTATTTGAATCACGTCATGATCATAAGAATTGGTATACTGTTGAAATTCTGTTGGTGTCAAACACAAAATTCGTTGTGTAAGGTGGAATAAATCGTCAGGACCTGGGCCTCCGCTAGTCATTTTACTTTCTTTTTTTTTTTCTTGATATTCTTTTTTTGCAGCATCTTTAATGCGCTTCCACAATTCCTTCATTAGCTTTACGTCTCTGTACCCTTGAGACACTGTAAACTGTCGATGAATTTTCCTCCAGGCCGCCTCTTTTTGTTTTGTAATAATAATAATAATAATAATCGCGTCATTTTACAAGGGTAGCAAATTAGGCCTGAGGCCTTTTTACAATTTGGCCCTTGGCACAGATCGGGCGAATGATTTCGATCATTCCTGCAGGAAGAACCGAAGAACTCGGGGGAAACCTGCCTGATCGGACGGGAGACCGAATATCCCTCTCACTTACAACGATAAAGTGCATGCCCTGAGCTGGGATTGAAACCTCGTTGCATTGGTGAGAAGCCGCCTCTATATCGCCACGGCTATCCGACCAGCTATTTTGACATTACCGTCGGTCTTTTTTATCTACTACATCCTTTATATATAATTGAATCAAGTCGACTTTTCTTCAGGAGTCAAATTTGTATCTCTCTTACCCCTTTTTTTCTTGTCATCCATTTTTATAAACATGTGCTTTTCCTTTCTACTTCCTGCCAAAAACTCAAAATCATTGATTACCTAATCTTTAATTAGAGATAGTCTTTCGTTTAGGGTACATTGGCCAAGGAAGATTATCTCGAGTTTTAATCATTACTTTAGCAATTATTTTAAACAGAGATTATCTGAGCAGAGCTTCAAGAATACCAAATAAAATGAACCTCTTATGAGCTAATCTGTGATCAAGTCTTATCAATGACTAATTTAGACAGCATTCGAGAATATGGGCCATAGCTTTAAAGAATGTTTTTGTCAAGGTTCGATTCTTTCAATAGTGGCCTAACTTCGGCTTCTTTTAAGACTGTTGAGAAAATACCATACATCAACGATGCATTAACAACGGCGGTTGTAATAAGTAGAATTTCGTCCAAACATGATTTCAGCAAGTGTGTCGGAATTGGATCTAAACCACAAGACAATGATGAGGCATTTGATTATTATTCTTTCCAATTCAGGAGAACTTCATCAAAAGAAAGTAACTATCTACATTCAGCAATGTTGTTTCCGATTCTGAACTACAAAAGTTTTTCTGACTCAAGATTTGTACGATTTGCTTCTATTTTGTCAACAAAAAGTTCGAAAAGGATTAAGTAAGACGGCCATACTATCAGTGTCTGGGAGATCCAATGACTGCCAGATGACTTTATAAGGCCTTTTATAGTGCTGTATATCTCCTTTGTATTTTCTGAATTTACAGTGATTTGATCAAGGATGAATTTACGTTTTAATTAAATTATTTGTTTCGTTTTTAGATTTTATGTATAAGTGGCGATGGATTTCAAGTTTAGGCTTGCGCCAAAGAGCTTCAGCAATTTTAAGTCGTAACTAAGTTTCGCGAGCTACGTCATTGAATCATTTCCTGTTTGATCTGAGCGTAATATTCTTTTGAAGAGATCGGGCATAATTATAAAATATTCCTTAAGTACAGTATTATAAAGATGTATTTTTTTGTCGACACTATTCTTTCTCAAATCTTTCTAACAATGAAGAACATATTATATCCTGCTTGAGCTCTTTAACGTCAATGTTGCGAATTTTTCGGAAAGTTGTCAGCCGTTTTAAAGCCTTGGGATTTGGAACGGAAATATCTGTAAAACAGGGAAGTGGTCAGATGTGCACTGGTTTTCAACATGCAAATTTTCGATAAGATCATCAGAAGATTTTGTAATTATAACATCTAGAAGGCGACCTTTAGAGTGTGTTGCGTTCTTTGCGTGTTTTACCAGATCAAAGGTATTAATAATTTCAGAAAACTGACTTTAGTCATACATGATGTACAAATTGGTCGGTTTTTATTACGGTTGACCTGACACTAACTAAACCAAATCTACCGCAATGGTTATTGTAATATAATGTCTCTGGCGAGTACTTTCTTTTAAATAAAATAAAAACCAAGTACGAACAATCCAAATCATAAGACATAATTCGAAGACCTAAAAACGTTATAGGCAAAATAGTGTATTCAAGCAAAATAGTGTAATCAGCAAATGGACTGCTCCTCGTGTACAAAAATACACGACAAGCAGTGGTAACAGGTGTCCGGAAGAGTAAGCTTACCCTGCCTGGCGCCACACCCGCCATGACTGCATTCAATCTATTAGGCGAAATGTCAGTCAAATAGCGTGATTGGCAAATGAACTATAGTATGCAAAATGCACACGACGAGCTGTCTTAACGATGTAGTAGACATTATCAGGGTGATAGTAACAGTATACGTGTCAATTAAAAATATCTAGAATAATAGCCGAGGGGGGCACACGTTATATTTACCAATCAAATCAATATGACGGCCATAAAACTTTTTAAAGGCCTTAATAAGCCTAGTGCGCAAGTATCCTTGTAGTTGAAGCTTAGATGACCAATGCCTCGATCTACTTAAAAAATCAGAATAAAAGGAACAAGCTCTCGTGTAACGAATTAGCTGATACACAAACACTCCATAAGCTGGTGATATTGGAATGTTACTACTAATAAATGGAAAGTTAACAATCGGAAAGTCAAAGTCATCCCATTTATCGTACAATTTAACACACAGTCTATGGCAATTGTCATATTCGAGACGCAGATCCAAGTAGGAAGCGTAATTGTCACTGTCAGTGGTATTTTTAATTTCGAGCTCATCAGGATATATGAAGTCTACATAATCACTAAATTTAGGATTATTAAGGGCTAAAACATCATCAATATATCGATAAGTGAAATTAAAAAGTCTGACTGATCGTTTGTTTGTTTTTACGAGCATCTGTATGTACTCGGCTTCGTACGAATAGAGAAACAGATCAACAAGCAAATGTGCACAGTTGGTGCCCATTGGGATGCCAACCACTTGCTGATATATTTCCGCTCCAAATTCAACAAAGATGTTATCAATTAAAAAATCCAACATCTGAATTATCTTGATGGCCGTGTATTTGTTTTTTGAATCACTGTGATACTTAACGAAATATGTAGAATTTAAATTTACAACTAAATATTGATATCGAGCAGTACCCGATTTAGACGAAAAGACACTGTGAATAATGTCTTTCAATCGGGCTTTTAGTTTACTATGACTCGTTCGTTCGTTCCTGGAGTTTTACGTCCACTTCCACAAAGGGTGATATCGTAGATAATAATAATGACTCCACTATCTGTCATCCTGATAAGGGATCGAAGCAACCACCATTAACGTCATTGTAATCATACAATCAATGCAACTTAGTATATCTAATCTATTTCTTGTCGAACGTGTCTTCTTAATAATCCGATAATCTTAAAGAACAAACTGGGTGATTTGATGATATATTTGAACTAAAAACATAATATTGTTAAAACTAATTAATTTATCACAATTTAGCTTCCAATACTTTTCAAAATATCGAATTCCAAGGAATACGAGGTCATGTGATTGGCCTCTCTCGGTACCTATAGCAACGGATGCAAAGACGGGGGGGGGGGGATTCATTGCATACACAAGTCGGTGTTGTCTTTAATAGCTGACTATTTATTACAAAATCTCAGACTATCCACTACCAGCGTCTTTTTCCATGCTTTTTATCTCAGAAAGTATTGAACATCTTACTCTTCATAAAGTTTATCAACATTCGACGTCACGCGTGCAGATTTTCCTTATCCTCGGGGCGGCCGATTAGGGGAACCCTTACATTTTTGTCCTGTAATGGGTGTTTTTCAGGAAATCAGGTATTTATTCTAGTAAGATTGGATATCTCTACTTTCTATATATACCAAAATTGTCATATTGTTATTGGAAATAACCACCCGATAAATACTTTTCTAGGAACCTATTTTTAACTAATCTATATGTAGCCATTAACACAACTAATTAGGGTGAAATCATCACCACTGACTTCCTTGTAATCATAAATTACAATGTTGGTGCTTCCTTCTAGAATTAAATGTACTATAATTATAACCGATTGATTATGCATCACTGTCATGAGGAATTGGATCTTTCAATCATTACTAATGAAATCTTTAATGCTATAAAAAAAACTCTGAAAGTGAAGAAGGTTTGCGGTTTTGACCAAATATTTAATGAGATATTGAATTCTAGAATTTGGAATATACCAAACGGTGTATAGGAAATATTGTTCCCGTTTTTAAACGCGGTAATCACTGCAATTTTAAATAATAGACTAATATCTTTTGACAACATGAGTAACCGATCACCAAACTCACAATTTGGCTTTAGAAAAGGTTTAGTACGACTGATGTTGCATTCATCTTCCAATCCTTAATAAATAGAATACTAAAAACCGAAAAAAAAACCGGTTGTATTGATTCTGTGATCAATCGATCATATTTATGGTAGAAATTTATTATTTTGGGTATTGATGAGAAGCCCTCTATTTGGTAACATAAAATGGTAGTTTTTCTGAACTATTTCCATGTTGTGCTGGGTTGTTTCAAGGTGAAATAGTATCACCTTTTATTATTTACATTATATATAAGTGTCGTTGAACCTATTTGTCAGCCACTTATCATATATCAATCTGATTTTAATAATGTAAGCTGATGATAAAGTTTTATGTTCTGAAACGCCAAAGGGATTGTGGGATTTGTTTTGATTCCCTCGCAGCCTATACCACAGGAATCTGACCTTCTATCCGTATTTTATGCATACACCATGTCGTACCAGACCATATATATAATAAAAAAGAACAGGAATGTAATGCCCTTTGAAGACTCGATTTTACCTGTTCTCGCTTCGTCTGTTTTTTTTCCACCATTCGTAATGTCAGGCAATCAAACCTCTGCCGATCCACTCAGATATGTTTTTTCTTCAATCCAGTCATTTTGATTTGCATAAATACTCCTACAAAACGATATCATTGCCAATTGTTTCCAATATTTACATTGTTTTCGAACATATTCATTCTGTCCTCGACACCATGACGGTCTGTCAGTGGAGGATATACGCATTAAGTTTATCAAGCCGTATTATAACATACATCCCAGTTTCATGTGGGCGTATTATGCCATCGCTCCTGTTTTTCCTTCCGGACGTCCGTCCACAATGTGTTTATGGACACTCTATAGGTCACAATTTTTATCCGATTTCAACGAAACTTGACATATAGGTTTATCTCCCTACGACATCGGTTCCTATCGATATTGGCATGTATCGGATCGAAACTTCGTGGATTATGGCCCCTGTTTGTTCGAAAAATCGCGTTTTTAGCGTGTGGACATTCTAGAGGTAACTATTTTGATGAAACCTGAAATGCATGGTTTAACCCAAAGATCTTGGTGCCTTTGTAAAATTCGCACATATTGGATCGTAACTTCCTGAATTAATTATGGCCCTTGATTGTACGAAAAGTAGTGTTTTTAGCTTGTGGTCCCTCCGGGGGTCACAATTTTTATCCGATTTAAAAACACGTTTTAATATATCATCGTTACACCGCAATGAAGATTGAGATTGAATTTCATGAAAATCGGACCAAAACGGCCGGACAAAATGGTCGCCTGTTGTACACGAATAATGCAAAAATATTATGGTATATCAAGGTTGTGGACTCTGTAGAGATCACAATTTTTATCCGATTTTGATGAATTTAAAATGCATGTTTATGAACCAAAGATCTTGGTTCCTTTCGATATTTGCGCATATCGAATAGTAACTTCCAGATACGCCGTAATGAAGGTTGGGTTCGAATTTTGTGAAAATCGGACCAATACTGCCGGACAAAATGGCCGCCGCCAGTACGCGGACAGTGTAAAAATATGGTATATCAAGGTTGTGGACCCCGTAGAGTTCACAATTTAATCTGCTTTTGATGAAACTTGAAATGCATGTTTATAACCTAAAGATCTCGGTTCCTTTCGATAGTTGCGCATATCGGACCATAACTTCCAGAATTATAGCCCCTGGTTTTACAAAAAATCGCCCCTTTTCAGCTTGTGGGCCGTCTAGAGGTCAAAATTATTATATATCCGATTTAAAAAAAAATCGTTTGCTTATATCACCGTTACACCGTAATAAAGGTTGAGTTCGAATTTCGTGAAAATCAGACCAAAACTGCCAGACAAAATGGTATATCAAAGGTTTTGACGAAACTTAGCCTCTATCGTATTTGTAGATCAACTATTCGAATAATTTCTTGATATTTGCCGAATATTCGCATGGTGACTTAGTTCGAATGTCTTAATGAGAGAGAAATGGGTTTAACGTTCACTCGACGCAAACTAGGTCATTTCGGGACTAACATATGTTCAATTGTATTTCAATACTTCGCTTGCGCGTAGGGGTCTTTAGCAGTGGCAGGAAACCGGAGGACCCGGAGAAAACCCACGAGGCTGAAAAAGCGACCGTACAGTTTTTCTTACTCGCAGCTCTATACATAGAAGCAAAATAACACGATACAATTCAAACTTACCATCACTGACAGTGACAATTACGCTTCCGTTTTCGTCTGTTAAGATGGCGGCTGGTACAGACAGGGTTGTGTGTCTCTCCAAATAATTTGTGAATATCTTCATTGCACAGTGTCGTGATAAACTATAAAGTATATAATAATGAAGTTATAAACACAGTGAACAGAATGAAGTAACCCAAGTATCATTACTTATAATTCAAAGGATGTAATTTTGCTGAAAATAAATATATATTACGTGTATCAACAATTTAGTCAAGTCAAGCCATTGTTTCCTAAGTAAAGCTCAGTGAGTTCTAATCCCCGAGACGAGAACTGAATTACCAAGTTATCACAACAATGTCGTTGGAAACAACTTCAACTCCAATTTCGATGGAAACAAGTAGTGAAGGTATGACAAGTAGTTTATTTGATAAAGAAACTTTAAATTCTATCGTAAATGAAGCAGTAAAAGTCGCTGTTGATCTGTTAGAAAAAAAACTAAACAAATTAATTAATGACAGACTATTAAAAATTGAAGATCGTCTAACTGAAATCGAACTTACAAATAACAACATAGGGTCTGATGTTGATGGCTTCCACGAACGTTTTGAACGTATCGAATCATCTCTGTGCAAATCATATACAGAAAATGAATCTCTTAAAAATAAACTGAATAATCTAGAGCAATATACGAGGAAGGCTCATCTTCGTGTGTTTGGTATCCCAGAAAATCAGGAAAACGATAACTGCCTACAAAGTGTCAAAAATCTTCTCAGAGATAAATTAAATATCACCAAGGATATTTGTATTGATGTGGCCCACCGTGTTGGGAAAAAGGCAACTCCTGGCCAAGTTAATGAAGAAGGATCGAATAATCAAATAGCCGAACGCCCACGTGGAATTATTGTGCGCTTCCTAAAGAGAGAAGACCGCCAGCATGTTCTAACCCAAAGAAAAAAATTGAAAAATTCCGGTGTATCGATATGCGAAGATATGACTCGCGAAAACGTCAAAAAGTTAACCGAAGTTCAAAATCACCCACTTGTAAAAAGGGCGTGGTTCACTAACGGGAAAATCAAAGCCGAAGGTCACAGTGGCCTTATATGTCACAAAATTGAGCTATATCCCAGCTTAGACAATCAACTAGCGAAGTTAACAGCATAACGTCAGCGATGTCTTCATTAGAGATCTACAAATAAAGATAATTTCTAAATAAAAAAAACATTTAATCTTCAATTGCTGTAATGATTATGCTATATATATTTGTATTCTGCTGATTATAGTCCCCTTGTCTTTCTTACATTTATTGATATCCTGTTAAGAATCCCCAAAAGATAATAATCCTTCATTCTCGTTTATTATAGAAGTAATGTTTAACGAGATGATTCTGAAACTCTAACACAAGATAATACAGTGTCCGAGTGCTAATTCTCTATAGATCAATCACGGTCGAATCATTAAAATATATTAAACTTCGTGTAATATTTATTTATACATATAAAATAGATGTACATAATAATCTGTCCAATCACTACAAATTAAATTTATACACTTCAAACCTTATTTGGTCTTCAACTAACAATCCTGATTCTTTTTTTTACCAATATATTAGTAGTAGTCTAACAATAAGGTCGGGATAAAAAGAAAGAGGAATGGGACCTATAGTTAATAAAGCAGTACTATTGTAATCACGTTCTTTTCACCGTTTAATTAACAGTACTTATTATTGCATAGACCCTGTGTAAATTGTGAGCTTTGTCAACTCACCGAAAATAAATACTTTAATTGAACATGTACTTTCTGCTAGACTTTTGAAGGAGCTATAACACTTTCGTTTTTCGGCTTTTTATTGAGTTCTCCATGAAATTCTAAATAAATTACATTATGTAGCAAAGATATAGCTTCTTCACCTCAGAGTCTAATCATACAAAATTAAGTTGGTACACATGTAATTAACCTTAAATTACAAGCATTAATTGGATGTTTTCCTTGTGAAATGTTAGATGATAATCTACTTAAGGGTGCAATTTTTATGCTTATTAAAATCTCTAGCATCTTACTTAAAGGAATATCCTTGTGTACATGGTAAACTAAGTCATCAACCTTAGTCTATACACATCATAATTATTATACAATTTATATTTATTTTAATTAAAATTATACTAATTAAACCTTTATTAATCTTAATATGGCAATCTGGATTCTCTTTTCCCAATATGTTAGTAGTCTTAACAATTAGGTCAGGGTAAAAAGAAAAAGAATGTGACTTTAAGTTAATAAAACAGTACTACTGTGTGTACGTCCTTTTCTCGGTTTAAGTTACAGTGTTTATTATTACATCGACTGCGTAAAAGTGGTGAGCTTTTTTAACTCACCGTCAAAACATCGACTGAACATCATATGTATAATCCCTAAATAACGATGACTTCCCTGTGAATGTTTAGGTGAAACTCATTTAAGCGTGTAATTCTTACGTTAATATTTCCGACGTCTTACTTAATTGAATGTCTCGGTATATATTTGGTAAACAAATTCAAATTGTTGTGATGCGATAATCTCACTTTATATGACCTGTCGATCCCGAGTGAGTTTTCGTTAATCAACCGCAAGAATACCAGTCTACGCTGGTAGGAAGTTAGCGCTCAGCTAATTAGTCTTAAGAAGCAGACCTTCTTCTCCCTGTTGTGTTGTTTTACCAATAATTAAAGTTTAACCATATTGAACTTAATCTTGATATATTTATAAACCTTACCCCATATATAGAACTTCCATATACTTATGAGATGCCAGACTAAGTTATATCTCTTACTTTAGTTTTTAAATTGCAATTTGTTGTGATTAGTTACGACTTGACTCTTTGACTCTCTCTCTCTCTCTCTCTCTCTCTCTATGTTCTCTGGCTTGTACCTGAGAATCGAAATATATTCCCCCCTTTCACAGTAATATATATTATTGTTTTTGTTGTTTTTTCTCTAATATACATCAATGATACTTAACATGTCACTTGCATGATGATATCACTTACGAGGAACGTACTTAACGTTCAATACCAAATCTAACTGTATATATTTTGTAGATATGTTAGGTTTGTTAGTTCTATGTGTATACTTTGTAAATATGTTAGGTTTTTCTGCTCTTTGTTTAATTTGTATCCTTCTTATCACAGTAATTCCCCCTTTCCCATATATGACCTTCACGCGACGTCATGCCAAGAAAAACACGCACCAATCTCTGTCTTTTAATTTAATACCTTCCCTTTGCTTCCCAACAGCTATTATCAAATTTCCGTAAACCTAAAATTATGATTACTTTGTACAGGTACTGTTGTTCGCATAGGGTTGGTAGATGTATTACTACACCAATTATACATATCTCTTTCAAATCAAAAAGTTATGTACTAAGTCTAATTTTAATAACTTTACTTTTATTGATATGTGGTGATATTAATCCAAACCCCGGACCCCAAAACCTATCTGTCTTGCATCTAAATACGAGAAGCATACGAAATAAAATCGACCAAATTACTGTAGAACTTAATAAGTATGACGTATTAACGTTTTCCGAAACCTGGCTTGACGATTCCATTTCTCTATCTGATTTATACATTAATAGTTATCATCCTCCCATTTTATTAAATCGTTTAGATGGTAGGGGTGGTGGGGTTGCTATATACGTTAAAAATAACCTTTACTTTAAACCACGCCCTGATTTAATTATAAGAAACTTAGAAGCTGTATGGGTAGAAGTCCAGTTTAATTCTAAAAATATTCTGATAGGATCCTTTTACAGACCGCCTTCAAGTAAAATTGATTATTGGAAGTTAATTGAAGATAGTTTTGCAACTGTTTGTAATCTTAGTAATTCCCACGTTGTTATTTTAGGTGATTTTAATGTCGATTTATTAACCTCTTTTAATAGTAAAATCCATGATATAATTGGCTTATTTGATTTTCATCAACTGATAAATGAACCGACCCGCATTACTCCATCTTCTCGATCTCTCTTAGACTTGGCCATAACTAGTTGCCCCGACTTCGTAAAAAATGTAAGCGTTTCTGATTCGGGCATCAGTGATCATAGCCATATCGCTTTATTTCTAAACTTCACTTATCAAAAAACTCACTGCTTTCAAAGAACTGTTTGGTCTTATTCGAAACTAAATGCGTCTGATCTTACAAATCATTTTTCTAATTATAATTGGGACGACCTTTTTCAGCTATACCAAGATCCTCATACACTTGCAGATAATATATCCAAAGCAATTTTTTCAGAACTTCGGCATTTCATACCAAATAAAACCGTTACAATCAGGCAAAATGACCCTAAATGGATGAATGGAAAAATCAGACTTCTTATTCGTAAACGAAATAGACTCCATAAAAAAGCTAAAAAGACTAATCTACAGATAGACTGGCAGAATTTCAGAAAATCTCGCAACCTTGTTATTTCCGAAATAAGAAAATCTAAATCCTTACACTATTCAAAGATAGACTCTAAAATTAACAATAACGACTTCAGTGAATCTCGATGGTGGTCTTTGGTTAAACAAATCTCTTTAAAGAAAGGCTGTTCAGGCCAGGAAGTTCCACCTCTTAAATATAATGATAAGATATACTTTGAAAACATTGACAAAGCTAACGTCCTAAACGATTTTTTTGTCTCACAGGAAACTCTAGATGCAGGCGAAGACGATCTGCCCGACTTGCCCTTCTCTAATATAGAAATCTCTTCCCTGAAAATAACCCCCCAATTAGTACAAGATATCCTTTCTTCTTTAACTCCTAAACAATCATGTGGACATGACAATGTAAACAACTTTGTTTTAAAATTACTCCATAAACCCCTAGCAACTCCACTCAGCCGCCTTTTTACCATACTAGTTGATAGTTGTATTTTTCCAAATTGCTGGAAATCTGCGAATGTTGTTCCCATCTTTAAGAAAGGATGTGCCCACAACTGCACAAACTACAGACCCATTTCTCTCCTCAGTTCTCTAGGTAAAGTGTTTGAAAGGATCATCTATAATCATATTTATAATTTCATCATTCGTCATAAAATCATTACTCCCCATCAATCAGGGTTTCTGTCAAACAATTCAGCTACCTATCAACTTCTAGAAATGTACAATTATATTTGTAAGGCTCTCGATAATGGACATGAAGTGAAATCTGTCTTTTTCGATATTAGTAAAGCTTTTGATAGAGTTTGGCACCGCGGCTTACTACATAAACTATTCAACTATGGTATCCGCCATGGCACTCACAAATTAATTACCAATTATTTACAAGATCGTGAACAACGTGTTGTCCTAAATGGTCAACAATCTCTTTCAAGAAATGTTTCTGCCGGCGTTCCGCAAGGCTCGATAATTGGCCCACTTTTATTTCTCCTTTATATTAATGACTTAACAAATAATATTTCATCTAATATACGCCTGTTTGCTGACGATACCTCTATATTTTTAATAATAGATCACCAATGCTCTGCTCAAAATAAATTAAATGCGGACCTCGAAAAGATTTACAAATGGTCACTAAAATGGAAAGTAACTTTCAATCCTTCCAAAACTACTAGCCTTACCTTCTCTAGAAAACTCTCCCCCACTTCCCTTAAACTGAATTTCAACAATGTCCAACTTACTGATAGTAACACCCATAAACACCTTGGCGTCTATTTCAATAACTCCTGTACTTGGGATACCCACATTAACCACATGATAACTAAAATTAGTAAAACCATAAACTGCTTTCGTTCATTAAAATATCGACTAAAACGTAAAACTCTTGAAATTATTTACAAATCTTTTATCTTACCGCTTTTCGACTACGCTGATTGTGTCTGGAATAACTGTACTAAAGAAAAAAGTGACCATTTAGAACTACTACAATTAGACGCAATTCGAACCATTACAGGCCTTCCTCGCGGCACTTCGCACAATTTACTGTATACCGAATCTGGATTTTCCAGCCTTTTAAAAAGACGTTACGAACATAAAATGGTTTTATTTTTCAAAATTATCAACATACAAACACCGTCTTTCCTATTGGATTTAATCCCACTATCTATAGCGTCCAGTCAACCATATCAACTCAGAAACTCCAATAATCTAATGAGTATTAGCTGTAAATCTAACCTTTATAAAAATTCGTTTTTTCCATCGTCAGTACTGGAATGGAATCGTCTCGACGAAAGCATCAAAAACTCTGACTCGATCTCTTCATTCAAATTTCAAATTAGACAAGCATACGGTAAACCTAAATACAACGATCTCTTTAATTTCGGTGATAGGACTTTTCAGATTATTCACTCTAAATTACGCAATTCGAAATCTGACTTAAATTATCATAAATACCTCATGCATATATCTGATGACCCATCATGTCTGTGTGGATACAAATGTGAATCTAGTGAACACTTCTTCTTTCATTGTAGCCTTTTCATAGAACAACGCAGATCCACTATCGATACCTTGGACGACTATTACAAGAATATTAACTCACTTTTATTTGGAATTGACAGTCTTTCTAAAAATAAAAATATCTGTTTACTCTCAGTCGTTCACCAATATATAACTTTGACTAAACGCTTCAATCCTCCGAAATAGTGTCTTTTAAGCATTCTTTTCAAGCGACTATTTAAAGTATCCTCCAAATTATCTTTTTCAAACAACGCCTACTAGTTGTCTCATTAAATACAAATCTCCCTATCCAAGCCTCAGTAACCAAGTCAAGCGCGAGATATGTGTATAAAACTTCAAATAAAATATACTAGGTTAGTGCGTGTCCCCTATCTCCCCCTCCCCCTCCCTTCCCCTTGGCATTGCGTCGCAAACTTTCGTATCCTAACCAGTACTCGATCCCCCATCCCTTTTCCTATTTTCCATTCTTTTATTTTCTATTCCTATACCCATTTTCCATATCACCATTAACTAAAACCCTGCTATTGATAATCATTTTTAGTGTATTACATCACCAGCTGATCATTAAAATTATATTCATGTCACCCTATTCTGGAAGCAGTTTTATATAAGCATTTAGTTGCTTGTTACTGTATCCAAACTATTCATATTATTCCTTCTATGACTGTATATAAGAATTCTGAATAAATACTTTTTTAAATCAAACTTACCATCACTGACAGTGACAATTACGCTTCCTACTTGGATCTGCGTCTCGAATATGACAATTGCCATAAACTGAGTGTTAAATTGTACGATAAACGGGATGACTTTGACTTTCCGATTGTCAACTTTCCATTCATTAGTAGTAACATTCCAATATCACCAGCTTATGGAGTGTTTGTGTCTCAACTAATTCGTTACACGAGAGCTTGTTCCTTTTATTCTGATTTTTTAAGTAGATCGAGGCATTTGTCATCTAAGCTTCAACTACAAGGATACTTGCGCACTAAACTGATTAAGGCCTTTAAAAAGTTTTATGGCCGTCATATTGATTTGATTGGTAAATATAACGTGTCTCTCTCGGCTATTATTCTAGATATTTTCAATTGACACGTATACTGTTACTATCACCCTGATAATGTCTACTACATCGTTAAGACAGTTCATCACGTGCATTTTGCATACTATAGTTCATTGGCCAATCACGCTATTTGACTGACATTTCGCCTAATAGATTGGATGCAGCTATGGCGGGTGTGGCGCCAGGCAGGGTAAGCTTACTCTTCCGGACACCTGTTACCACTGCTTGTCGTGTATTTTTGTACACGAGGAGCAGTCCATTTGCTGATTACACTATTTTGCTTGAATACACTATTTTGCCTGTAACGTTTTTAGGACTTCGAATTCTGAATTATGATTTGGATTGTTCGTACTTGGTTTTTATTTTATTATTATCCAATAATTATTCAAACGTTTTTCTTACTCGAAGCTCTATACATACAAGCAAAATTACACGATACAATACCTTCGCGGTTATACAATTTCATCCCCTTAATACTAATTCTCAATATTAATGAATTGTGTAAAACTTGATGGTTATAAAATAAATATATTGTATCAAAGTACACCTTTTGTTTACACTGATGGTAACTACAAACGATTGATATAATTACTATTGATAAGTTTGAATTCAAGTTCTACTTCAAATTCCTTTACTGTAGACGGAGAGAAATAATAAACTACCGAGAACAAATTGCAAAAGAATTTATTTCACTGGAATCTAGTAAAGGGATGTCTAAAGGACTCACAACTCAAAATTGTCCGCTGAAACCTTGTAGCGTTTTTCATAATTAGCATAAATCCAAGATGGCCGCCAATTGGACCTTTTTGGCCTCCATATCTTGGAAACAGCTAGTTTTAGAGCAAATAAATGTGATACAAACAAATCGGAAACAAAGGTAATCACCACACCCGCAGGTCATGGTGTCACGTCATGACGGCATTGTGACATAATGACGTCACATTTACGTTATTTTGACGTAAAAACACTTAAAAGTCCGGCAGAACTTTGGCCGAACCTGAAATTGTATACAATTTTTTTTATGATTGATTTTAGTAGCCTGTGGTGTCTTTTAGTAGCCTGTGGTGCCGGTTGAACCTGGGTCACCCTTGAGTGTTTTGAGAAATTCAAGATGGCGTCCAAGACGGCCGTCATTTCAAATAATCCCCAATAGGCCTACTCCCCCCCCCCATTCTATTTTGACTACGATGATAATTTTGGTGGCTAACCGTATTTTTTTTTGGGGGGGGGGGGGCAAGGAATACACTGAAATCATTCATTAGGTTGTGGGGTTATTATCGTAGCGGTTTTCATAATTAGCATAAATCCAAGATGGCCGCCAATTGGACTTTCTGGCCTCCATATCTTGGAAACGGCTCGTTTTAGAGCAATAAATGTATTATCATTAGATACAAAAGTAATATCAACGAATCAGAAAAGAAAATTATCACAACGTCAGCAAGTCATGGTGCTACTTCCTGACGTCACAGTGACGTCATGACGTCGCACTGCGGTTATTTGACGTCAAAACACTGCTTTGATACCAAATAAGCGGGGTTGACTTGAGTTCTTATAAGCGGGTTTGTGATCTACTTTGTTTTTGTTACACTGACTGATTGGACTGGAATCCAATTTGGTGATTGGCTTGGAATTCAGTCTTGGTTTTATCCAGATATTTGAAAAATTATTTTGCTAATTTTGTGAAAAGAGTCGTATTTCGCCATGGATATACATGCATAATTTGCGACAATAACCTAGATAATGGTTGGGATGTTGTCAAACTCTTGAGATTGTCTTGGAATTCAATCTGGGTTTCCCCCAGACAGTTGAAACTTATTGTTGCTAATTTTGTGAAAAGAGCTGTATTTTGCAATGGATACCTGCATAATTGGCAACAATAATTTAAATAATGGTGGGGATGTTGTTAAGGTCTGGTGATTGGCTTGCAATCCAGTCTTGTTTCCCCAAGCTAGTATTGGAAATTTTTCTAGCCCCTGCGTGTAGCAATGTTAATGTCATGATGTTATTCCCAACGTTTCTTCGTCGAAAACACAGTCATGGACATCGTCGCTACACACCACCCAAGCGTGAAGCACTATTTCACCTGATGCCCTTTTGGAAATTATCCAAGAACCACTAGGGCCACACCATATCCGTACTAAATTATATTCGATTCCACATACTATTTTGAAATTCCTCAAATCTGAATGTTTGGATTCAAATTGTACTGATCCTGCATCCACTGAATACAGGGCTGTATCTATTGTGCTTGACATTTCCCACCGTCGTTGGGACATTGTGATTGAGTTTGATGCGTATAACGCCACCAACAGTTCTTTTATATAACTGAAATTTGGTAATAAAGGCAGCGATGCTATCGGGTTAGGCCAAATATTACACCAAAACACACATCTCTCTTTACTTCAAAACTCTTACTGTTTCTAGGATTTCTTATACTTATACTAAACCCATTCCATCCAAAATATTTAATTACAGAAACGCATTATCTAGCATTAATGCATAATAATTATATGATATCCCCCTACCCTGTTCTTGCTCTACGTCGTCCTTCATTTACCAACCAGCTGGGCATGTGTGGCGCCAGGCAGGGTAGACGTACTCTTCCGGACACCTGTTACCACGGTTTGTCGTGTATTCTGTACACGGTGAACAGTCCATATGCTGATCACACTATTTTGCCTGTACCGTTTTTTTTAGGACTTCGAATTTTGTGTAATGGTTTGGATTGTTCGTACTTGGTTTTATTTTATTTGACACTTTTTTGTTAATTTTGTGAAAATAGATGTTTTTCGCCATGGATACGTGCATAATTTGCGGCAGTAACCTAAATAATGGTGGGGACATTGTCAACCTCACCACCAAGGGATCGAATGTAATCAATCAGGCTGCTCAGCTTTACGAGTTTGGCATTTCGGTCATCCCTAATGCTCATGTGCATGTACAGTGCAGACATTTTTTTACTCTTTAGATTGGATTCTGGTCCAGTCAGTCACAAAAACAAACTAGTTCTCAGCCCGCTTATTCTGAGTTATTTAAGACATCAGAACTCTCCCGTCAAATCCGCTTATTCGGTACTAAAACAGTTAGTACGGTCGTCAAACCCAATATTTCGAGTGCACCTGGAAATGGTTTACAGAGTTTTTTTAGGATTAATTTAAGTAGCCTGTGGTGCCATTCTGAACATCTGAGACACGCTACCTGCGGAGAAGTGATCTCCGAGGCAGTCAATCGACATGTTTTCATATCACGTGGTCTATACGTCGCAAGTCTTGAGGTCAACGCACTAACAATAACAATCATGACTTCAATCTTCCTTGTATTTATTATGTAATATGCATGAGAGAATTTGAAAAATCAGGCTCTGTCCATAACATGTCGGTAACACAGCTTCACAGTCGTGACCTTCATAACAAGCATGTAATCCATCCACTTGTTTTTTCCTTCAAATTTAAGTTTGTAACTCCTAACTTCGACTTTGAAAATGTATAGCGTCCCGAAATTTTTTTGTGCTTCGGTCGGGTCTATTTCAGATATACACAATCAATTATTTAATGTTTTTATCGTGGGGATTGACTAATAGTTAATTTATTTCAGTTCTAAACAAAAATTTAAATCTTTATAGCAATTTTAACAAAATAGCCAAATTCTGGCTGGGATTACTGAGCAAATGGCCAGTCACTGTGTACGTGCGAAAAAAAAAAGCCAGCTACGTCATAAATTTCGTCACGTTAGTTACGTTTGCTGTGGTGCCTCTTTCGGAATCCGCCGGGTTAACTTCGGTCATCCTTGAGCGTTTCAGAAATTCAAGATGGTGGCCGTTTCAAATAATCCCCCATAACCCCTATAGTATTCATTCTAGTACGATAATTACCCCACAACCTAATGAATGATTTCAGTGTATTCCTTTGCCCCCAAAACATACGGTTAGCCACCAAAATTATCATCCTTGTCAAAATAGTATGGGGGGTATAGGGGATTATCTGAAATGACGGCCGTCTTGAATTTCTCAAAAAATTCAAAGGTGACCCAGGTTCAACCGGCAGATACCTAAACAAGACACCACAGACTACTAAAATCAATCATAAAAAATTGTAAACAATTTCAGGTTCAGCCAAAGTTCTACCGGACTTTTAAGTGTTTTAACGTCAAAATAACGTCAATGTGACGTCATTACGTCACAATGCCGTCATGACGTGACACCATGACCTGCTGGCGTCGTGATAACCTTTGTTTCCGATTTGTTTGTATTACTTTTGTGTCTAATGATACACATTAATTATTTGCTCTAAAACGAGCCGTTTCACAGATATGGGGGCCAAAAAGGTCCAATTGTCGGCCATCTTGAATTTATGCTAATTATGAAAATCGCTACAGGGTTTAAGCGGACAATTTTGAGTTGGGAGTCCTTAAGACATCCCTTTACTAGATTTCAGTGAAATAAATTCTTTTGCAATTTGTTCACGATACTTGACAAAACAGAAATTATATCTCTCCGTCTACTGACCGATATATAAATCGCTTTGACATTATACATTATACACATTATCAATACTGAGGACATTATATTACCAGTGCTTAAATCCATTCTCTTTTATGGTAGCTTTTGTATTGTCAATTTATTTAAACTGACTGTAATAGTTTCATGCTAAATTGGAGATATTATGTATTGTGTATTACCAGTGTCTAAATCCACTTCTTTAATGGTAGCTTTTGTGTTGTCAATACATTTAAACTGGTCATAAAAGTTTCTGATAAATGGGACAGAATCTTATTTATATAGGTAATTCTACCATGGACGTCTATAGATGGACTGGTACCGTCTACGAAGCCTTTACAATTCTGTGCCGCGGCAAAAAGCAGACCTGAAAATAAATTAACTCTCCGCGCGCAATTGCCGGTATTAAAGGAGCTAAATTCCCAACATTTGGGACCTAGACATTCATAAAAGTGGTTCGCAACGCATATAATAATGTAATATGAATGTATATAAACTGATTTACATTAAATTGCTTCCGTTTTTACTCCAATTTCAAATCGGTTATGTTTGGCGAAATAAGCAAGCAATGTCAATCATGTGCAAAAGTCGAGCGTCTAGTTATTCCAGTCAACATAACTCCGTTGACTTGGTGCAATGTGTCTAGCCTCGTCCCCCCAGTCTCTCAATACAACTGGGGCTGAAGCGCATTATGGTACACGATTCGTGTACCAATGTTAAAAAAAATATTTTATCTAAAATATCGGATATTAGAAGCTCGTGTTTTCCCGGTAAGTTTACATCATCAATGTTGATTTAAAGGGCTAATACCGATATTTTTTGGGGGGAATAAAACTGCTTAATTTTGTGTTAAAATCCCTTAAAATATTCGAGTCAAAGGCCGAGCAATTACTTCAGTATTTATGATACGTTTTCAAACGACTTAAATCCGTCAGTCTTCATCTGGAATTTGAGACCGGTGCCCCAAGGTGTTTTTGTGGTATCTGGATTAAACCAAACATTTTTTTTAAAAATAATATGTAGTTGAAATTTGCCTTACGCTATCAAGTATGGCACATGGGTTATTCACTGCATAACCCTCTCAAGTAACCGTAATCGGTTATAAGATCACCCAACGAAACAATTGAGCCGAAATCTTAAAAGGGTTACCTGTCCGGATAAGCAGTTTTGGCGTTCACGTCCAAACGACTCAATATTTTGAGTTGAAATTTTGAGACAAGGTAAATACACCATTCCCCTATATTTTGGCGTTTTATTTTCATACATTCTCAGACTTTTATTTTTAAGCCTCTATTCAATTAAGTATTGTCCCTTTAAATTGACCAGTAATTCGTGTTTTCGATGTCGACGATTTTGGAGGATTTTGAGTTACGGACTTAGGGTCCTTTAAGTTTAAAAGCAAAGAAACAGAAATCAATTCATAATATCTGTATTAATCTTGCTACTCTTTTTTTCAACCCATACATAGATAGACTATACTGACTGATGATTGAGGTGTAAATGTATCAAAATGTATCTTTGTGTACTATGGACACACCCATGTGTATTCGATAAAAAAACATGTCGAGTTTCGATTAAAACAAACCTTCTAAAACACACTTTTAATATATACTTCTGCACAATTATTATACCCGAACTTTATTTTCATAATTTTAAAATCCTCATACATACGGCAATTTCGACTATTAAGCAAAACCAAAATGCTTACAAAAAACTTCGAAAATATTAAAATCGATCATTTCACAATTTTCAACTACTGCATTGTGAAATTTTAAAGTCCTGAACTGGAGAAATTCGCCACTACTGGATACAAATACGTATCCGGTTCAAATATTACCGTGTAACTATAACATTACCGTAAAATCTAAGGAGGGGTTCGAGAAATTAATCTGTATAAAATTACTTCGCTTGGTTTATCGTTGACATTGAGGTATCGTCGTGCGACAGAGAATCAAACCAAAGGGACTCGTTGCCTACACATCAATATATGCCATTATACGATCCATGATTTTACTAACAAGAAAATATCATCAAAATCTCCTGTCTGCATTCGTTGATGTCCGCTGTGAAATAACGGAAATATACTTCCATTTTTGTGTTTTAAAAGACTCAAAGCCCCAGTACCACTCTTGTTGTAACTGAATAATATGCCCCAATCATTATTCTGGTCAACAAATTGTACTATTTTACAATATTCCAATTAATTGATGATACAAATTTCATCTTAACACACCGAATTAAAAAAAAATGGAAAAAGTCAACTACATGGTATCAACATGGTTTGAAAAGCTTAACGTAAACACTTTCAAATGCAACTTGGATTTGAACATATTTTCGAACCCTCTGGACAAGTAAAATAGGATGTTATGGATAATTTACACAACAGGTAGGACACTTAAACATCTAGTAGTTAGAATAAGGCGATTTTGTTTTCTGGACCTGTCAAGCCAGCAAGAGTGTTATTGTCCCTTTAAAATCCCATTTAAAATCTGACGGGTAAAGTGAAAACAAAAATTATTATTTCATCATGTTGCCAAAATAAAATGCCCGAATTCTAATAAAACACTAATTTTACTATTCGTTTAATTCGTTTACCACGAATTAGTACTGAATTGTCCATGAATTAAAACATTTATATACGCCCACATTTTCATTTTCATGTGGACGTTTATTGTCGTCGCCCCTGTCTGAACGTCCGTCCGTCCACAATTTTCATCCGATTCGATAGGTTTATGACCATACGATCTCGGTTCCTTCGATATTGGCATGTATCGGACTATAACTTCATGGATTATGGCCCCTGGTTGCATGAAAAATCACGTTTTTAGCTTGTGAACATTGTAGAGGTCACAATTTTAAACCGATTTTGATCAAACTTATAATGAATGTTTATAACCCATGGATCTTGGTTCCTGTCGTCGATATTTGTGCGTATCGGACCGTAACTTCCAGAATTATGGCCCCTGATTGTACGCAAAATATCGCCTACTTTAGCTTGTGGTCCCTCTGGAGGTCACAATTATTATCCGATTAAAAAAAAACTTTGATTATATCACCGTAATGAAGGTGTGGTTCGAATTTTTTGAAAATAGGACCAAAACTGTCCGACAAAATGGCCGCCGCTTGAACGCGAATAGTTTTTTCTTTAAAAATATGGTACATCAAGGTTGTGGACCCTGTAGAGCTCACAATTTTAATCCGATTTTGATCTAACTTGAAATGCATGTTTATAACCCAAAGATCTTGGTTCCATTTGATATTTGCGTATATCGATTTGTAATTTCGTGAATAATATATGGCCCTTGACTGTAGAAAAAAATCACTTTCGTTTTAGCTTGCTCTCTATCCAACTCTTGTATGTGGGCATAACCTGCCTGGCAGCCGCTGGTGTCTGCAGGCACTTTACATAGTGCCACATTTTTCGTACATCAAATATTATTTTGTGAATGGAACTGCAAGTCAGGTTGGGTTATTGGAATTCAGGTCGGTATAGAGCGGGATTTCGGTTACAATGCAATTAGAAACTTTGAAGTTGCTATAACTCACGGGCTAGAAAAAACCATTTACGACGCTTAATTTAATATTCAAAAAATATCTCCGGGATCGCGCGGCCCCATTCCCCGTGACAATCGATTGGTTGTTTGGGATTAAGGTAAGCCACCTAAGGTTGGTTATATTGGACAACATTGGAATATCAGGAATACGCGTTTGCGGCAGCTAAATATGGTCCCGATGGTCCCGTCTCCGTGGACTATAATTAACCATTGATAGGTTGACTGTAATTCCAGTCAGCCACCTAACCTAAGTTCGACTATTTTTGGACCACTTGCGGTTTTCAGAGACTGGAATATCGAGAAAACGCGTTTGCGGCCTGTGTGTGTGGTTGTGTATGTGGGGGGGGGGGGCTAGACGTCTTTAGCCCGACATTTTTTTTCGGCATTTTCAGTTCTCCCCGCCCTAACATTAACATCCATTGAGCCCATACGCCTATGATCATTACACATTAGATACCTTATTTTCAGCCACAAAATGTAGTTTTCTCCCTTAGTCAATAATAATAACAGACCCCTCCACTGACTGGGTGAGGGGGTTGGATGGCCGAACGGTTAGCACGTGCGTGCTATATCATAAAGCCTACCATTGAGTCAACTGGCGTGGTTTCGAATCCTCGGTTGTACGTGACAAGGAGTAGGGTCGCCTATCCAGCCTCGTGGGTTTTCTCCGCGTCCTCTGGTTTCATCCCACTGCTAGGGACGCCTACGGACAAGCGAATTATTGAAATATAGTTAAACCATTTGTTAGTCCTGAAATGACCTAGTTTGTGTCGAGTGGTCGTTAAACCCCATCCCTCTCTCTCTCTCTCTCTCTCTCTCTCTCTCTCTCAATGGGTGAATTTGTTCGGGTTTTCTCCGGTTACTTCGGTTTCCTTCAACTGCTAAAGACTGATACATACGCCCTACCGAACTATTGAGATAAAACTAAACCGTGGGTTGGTCATGAAATTGCCTAGTTTATATCTAGTGGGCCTTACCGCCCGCCCTCTCCCGTTTAGCCATTCGGGTGATCACATACTAAATGAAGAGTTAAGGCCATTACAATTTCCTATAGATTCAATATGGGTATGTATTGTACTAAACCGAACAACCTATTAAATTTAATTAGATCTCCTCCCACTGCTAAAGACCCTACGCGCAAGCGAATTATTAAAATAAAATTAAACCATGTGTCAGTCCAGAAATGACCTAATTTGTGTCGAGTAGACGGTAAACCTCATATCTCCCTCTCTCTTAATAAAGCCCTTGGGACAATGGTGGCACAGGGATTTCATATCGAGGATCGTAAGTTGTGAACGTGTTTGGTCACATGTTCACTATTAAAACTTGTAAACGCGTGATTAATTGTTCATTGATTCATAGATCCCATTGAAAATCAGAATTTTCGTTTAATGTTGTTATTTAGCTTTAGACTTTATTATCTCGTGAATCAGTTACTAATATTTCAAGGTGGTATTATTATTATTCATTGGGTCACCTTAAGGACAAAAATTCGGGTCCCATATTTTTTAAGCGATTTGCAATTTGTTCCTACGTGATATCGTCTTTTGACAGGTTAATTTCCTCGAAAACTTATCTATTGGGGAAGAGTGGTGTACGTTAGACCCTAAGGTCTGTCATTGACTCAAGTGGCCATATTTGGGTCCCAAGAATTGTAAGTGACAAGGAATACATTCACCTGCGCAACCTAGTGGGTGTACTGCGGTTTCGACCCCAACTGCTAATAGGTAATGTTTGTCGGAAAATGATCTAATTTGTGTCGAATGGACGATCTCACTTCTCTTTCACGTCTATTACAGGAAAACAAACAAGAGCTATATGGTTTCTTAAAAAAAGTTGTTTGGCTTTATTATAGTATTTTAAACATCCGAAGTTATTAAGCAAATTATACAACGAATTTACATTAAAAATCAATTTTATATTCTTTAAATAAATAATAATAATAGTGTTTAGATTTAGATTATAGTATTTTAAACATCCGAAGTTATTAAGCAAATTATACAACGAATTTACATTAAAAATCAATTTTATATTCTTTAAATAAATAATAATAATAGTGTTTAGATTCTGTAATGTCATCTTGAAATTAATCATTGTCAGTGTAATCCCAATTAGAATCAGGCTGCTTTTCAATGTCGGAATTCAAATTCTGAAATATCTAAAAGAAATAATAAGGTAACCCCACCCTCCGTTATAAAAAGCATCAAATTACGCTAATTATCACCATGCAGTTGAAATACATACGTTACGTGACTTTCATTCAATTGAAAATCGAGGTATTGTTTGTAAGGCATTTGGTGATAGGAAAACATTAAAATAACATAAACACAACTTCATGGATCACTAGTAACTTTATATTTGAGGTAAATTAATGTCTATAGCAAAATGCAAATGGCCGGTTTGTCACCCACAAGCCCTTATCAGTTCTCCGTCCAGTTCTCTATAACAGACCAGACGAACAAGTGACAAGGAAACGTGAAACGTTTTCGAATCGATGTATTCAGGACAGACATGTTTATCCTCTTTACACGAACTAACCTTTGGACAAATGAAAATGAAAATGTATTCAAAATGCTGTAAGCTCACCCACAGGCCCTTATCAGTTCTCCGTCCAGTTCTATATATCAGACGAGACGAACAAGTGACAAGGAAACGTGAAAAAAGTGAAAGTTAATTATCATATCCCTTGTTGCCAGTATCTCTTTCGTTTCAATACATTGTACACCACTCTGTCCACCTATTGGTTTTTATTCATGGAACAAATGTTGATTATCTTTTGGTAATACGTGTCTAAGAGTACACCCATCTCTCACCTGGAATTGAAATCTACATATTTAAAATATACTATCATTGGCAACTTTTCAAATTAATACATCTTAAATTTCCATGTACGTACATTTTTACATACGGTATTAGAGTACCCGCGTATAAATTGTGTATGAGAATGTAGTTACATAGTAAAGGGAGATAACTCTATATATACGGTGCTTTCAATGCGTTTATCAACACCGAGAATAATACTTTCTTGTTTAATTGAAGTAAAAAAAGAATGCAATAAATTCAATAGTTTACGTATAAGTAGTCTAAGTAACTAGCTGATTTAAGCCATTCACGTGAAAGGTCTAAAACCATACCAGTGTTTGCCTCGCCATCGAACAAAGCCAAATTTATGCAATTATAGGATTTTAGGTAAATTACATTCTAATAATATCTCGAGTTTCGTCAATTATTTATCGCTTGATATGCAATCTACCACAATACACAAACATTCTAGTATACAATGACATTCTCATACATCAAACAAATAACGAGTACAATCACGTACATACATACTAACGACGGCAATCACAACATGCAGAAACATACCTATAGTTACAACCATGCAAACATTCACTATCAACTGTAACAGCCATGTAGTTACAACCATGCAAACATCCACTATCAATTGTAACAACCGTATAGTTACATCCACTCACTATTAATTGTAACAACCGTATAGTTACAACCATTCACTATCAATTGTAACAACCGTATAGTTACAACCATTCACTATCAATTGTAACAACCCCATAGTAACATCCATGCAAACATACACTATCAATTGTAACAACCGTATAGTTACAACCATGCATTCACTATCAACTGTAACAATCATATATATACAACCATGCAAACATTCCCTATCAATTGTTTTTACATGTAACAACCATGCAAACATTCACTATATACAGACACATGTACATGTATATCAATTACACACAATCTCACATCTTTCAAACACAAAATGTGGACGAAGAAATGATAAGGGTCTGTGAAAATCTTCTGTTACTCTTTTACAACCTGAAAATATAAATTAAACAAAATAATATAAGCTTTCTGGGGGGTTTTCAAGAAGACAAAAATAATCAAAACGATTGAATACCTGGTGTGCTATGAATACCTCCAAAACTATTCCAGATTAGAAAACTGGTTATTTGTCGACAAATCAATTAAAGTGGCATTTTGGAAGACTAGATACAGAGCTAACGGTCACTTCTATTATAGTTTTATGCTGAAAATGTCAGTCAAATTACTCGACTCTGAGCCGAGAAATGTAGCCTCGATTGTCTTTGTTACCGTTGTTACGGTAATAAACAAAGTCTCGGTTATCCATTTTTACGGTTAATCATGAACGGTCGTTGAACTCTAATGAAAATCAGCCCCATCAGATAGCATAAAGTCTTATAAAAGCTATTTTCTAGTGCCAAGAAAAATACAACAAAATCCCACGACTTTGCAAAATGTAACGTTGACGGAATATTTATTCTAAATAACGTTGTATTCGTGAAGGAACTATGAAACAATATAGTCTATTCATATTATAGCATTAGGAAAAGTAAATGGGTGTAATATGAGGAAAAGATAAACGAATTATTTAATTATAATGAGGAACACTTCGCTCTTCTACAGGAACTGTTGTTCTAATTTCCTGCACTCCTTTCAAATCTTCTCCGTTTAGGCTACATTATTATACAAGAAGTCTAATTTATAGATTTTCATAATTACATACATTCACGCAGTGGGATGCAGAGTTTCGATGGTGTACGAGCCTAACTCTTTGAATGTGTGCCCGCAAAAATACTCAAGTAGGCCTATGTCCTAGTAAACAGAAGTGTGAGACAAAAAGACATTTTAATTGTGTAAAAACAGATGAAATAAACTTTGCATTCAAATCAATTCACTGAGCCATCGTTTCACAAAAATTAACATCAATTTTACTCCATAATTAGACCCCCCCCCCCCAAACTTGAAATGAGTGCCCTGGCCCTTGACCGCTCTGTTGCCACAACTCTACAATATATATATTCACAGATGTTATTCCTATGTCAGCTTATTACACGTCAAAATGATATATTGATTATTTGGAGCATTCATGATATCAATTCGCTTTAAAAAGTTTTTTTTTTCTTATCTCTTAAAGTAGTTCCACTACAAATAACTACGAAACGGTAGGATGACGACAAGTTATCATTCGGAGGCTCAAGAGGGTCAAGGAAGCTGACAAGTAAAAACGTGGTGCGCACGACTGCCAGATAGTAGCCTTTAGAACCTCATCCATATATCTAATCTATGTCTCTTATTGTTCGCCTCGACATGTCTAGCGCTACTTCATTATTATCACCTTTCTCGAGTACCCTGACAAGAAAACGAGGAGCATTCATAGATAAATTGAGCTGTAGTTTTCTTTTTGAATGTTTACTTTTATTGATAACATTACGATATTGTTAATACTAACTTGTTTACACTTACTAGTAGGTAAACCATATACAATGACAAATTACCATTTAAAAACGAACTTTGACGCGTTTTTATCTTCTTAAATGACAAGTTTCCCACTTGGATATTTAAAGAAACAATGAAAGGTGATATTGATGGGATTAGTAGAGGCATGTATAACTGTTTATACAACACTTAAGAGTTTTCTTATATTAATTTAAAATAAACAATTATTAAACTACATTTGCTATCGTATTCAACTTTCTGTTTTAAATATAAAAAAATATGATAGCCGAACTACCACATTGATGACCCTTGGCAAACAGGTTTAGAAATCGTATCGATAAACGTTATTGTTTTCCTTGTCTTTAAACTGTAAGAAACACAATACACGTAAAACCTGCGAATAACACAAAAACTACACAGACATTACACGGGAATAGACAACAGATTTCAAATCGAGTATTCGCTTTCAACAAAAATAATGTTTACTTGTATGAAATATACACCAACTCCTATACATGTACATATACTGTGATGTGAATACAGGTTTGTGAAACGCGGTAGGCCATACTAACTAATTACTTGTGTTTTGAAATTGCATTAATTCCAAGTTTAACTTACGTCATAAGTTCAAATGAGAAAATCTAGCCGAAAGCTTGAGATTAATATCATATGATTCTTATATTACATGATCTCTATTTATACACGGTGTAATGATTGTCCTGGTCATCGTCATTAGTTCTACATAATCATTTGTGCAAAAGGGTTGTTCCCAGTTCAAACACATGACCTCAAGCGCCATCTGGACTGTCGTCTGCTATTCTAACGCGCGTTTTGTGTGGACATCTGCTACTGTAGTATATTTGATATCAGTAAAATCGAACATTTAAGTCGACAATGGTAATTCTGAATAGAGAACAGTGTTAATTTATTGATTTGAAATGGAATACGCCATCATACCGCTCGGATCTCAATATGGCTGAGCATGACAGAAATTATACGTGTTGGTTTCATACAAATTAATACAATTGTTTTCATAATAACGAAGACTATGTAATTATTTAGAAGGCCAACTATTAAATAATTGAGTTAAAAAATTGTTTCGACAAACACATAATCGGATCTTATATAATCTTACTTTAAAATATATATCGTTATAATGTAGTCAGAACGTTAAGCAAAAAAAAAAATGTGACCCGAAATTCGATGAATCAAAATGGGGCGTTGCTAGTATTAAGCCAGAGGGAAATATTTTCAACATCACTTCCTAAAGTCTCAGTAAAGTAAACAAGAAATGCCCATAGGTACATGCACGCATTTGTAAGAATTTTGCATAATATTTTTGACAAAAGTAGGTAGGTCGATACGCCCCCTTTCTCAAACGAACAAAAATGTACCAAAATACCTCGTCATCCCTCTTTAGTAAACCACTTGTAATAACGTTAAATAATCTTAACATGCCACGTGGTGAATGAAGCGATGTAATAAAGCCCTAACCCATACACTTGTACCTGTGTAATTTAGAGAAAAATGTTATCCGGAGAAGAATGGCTAACAACTAGCTTCCGACATGACTTTAAACACTCGCTGTATTAATTTAAGAAAGTTCGTAGTTTCAGTTGACATTCACAAAATCTTACTTTTTAAAATAAAAATCTCACCTGCCCGTGTGTCATTTACTGTCCTACTTTCCTTCGCTGATATTGTTAGGGGTCGTGAACTTTGCAAATTAAGGTCAATTTCGACCAATCGTAAACGTGCAAGGGGTCAACATATCGAAGGGAAATAACTCTTGTTAGTATTTTTTTCTCTCAAAGTGAAAAGTCAACAAAAACGTTTCCTGTCTAACAAAATCATGTTATAGACCTTCAAATGTTATTTTGAAGGTTGTATCACGTTTGGTAACCAGCCATGTTTAGCGTGAATGTGGGGATCTAACAATGAAGCCCCTCGCATTAACGACTGTTCACTTTCACTTTAATTGACAGTGAAAAGATTTTGGGATGTTTGAATTCCTTCTTATATTAAAATGTAAAATGAATATATTAACCCATTTCTCTCGATCACAAATTTGATATCCAGTTTGCAGTAGCCTGCGGTAATAGTACGACAACAAATACGTTCATAAAACAAAGGGTCAATGAAATGAAATAATTCTATAAACGAAAACGGTTTCGCATATAGATCGCGTGTAAGTCGTATATAAAAACCCACATCTGTGAAATATCCAATTAAACATATTCTTAGCAATAATCAATTACTGAATTGGTATAAGTGTGCACATAACTCTTCTTACCAGTGTATAGTTACTCTCTCCATTTTACATCCTAAATTATATGAAGGGCTATCCAGAGATATCATTACTACTATAAATTGCCTCCATGAGATACTAGGTCGAACAGTGAAGCTACTTTGGTGTCCTGTCTTTTTATGTACATGGACTCAATATAGGTAGCACCTTTCGATGATGATAATACCCCCGCGAATTCCAAGTGTTATAATACGACGATCAGACCACTAGCACACTTCCACAGAACAAACATTGTTTTTTATCATCCCCGGCCAATAAGACATTAATCTAGAAGTATTAGGGTAATAATTCGTGTGAAGACCTCTTATGAATGGCCAGTGTTATTATCTATACACCAGGCTTAATAATAGAAAATAGTCTTACGTAAGTCAGGGGATTAAAAGGCATTGTGTGCGGCAATGATAAGGGGCCAAGAAAGAAAAACTGTTATTGTTTAGGGCTATAATTACCAGAAAATTATTACTCCTTACAGCAAACAGTGAACAAAGCCAGTCATTTATTGGCATTTGTGATGTAGCCTTCGGCTACTTTAGCGATATCATTGGCTTGAAAAGTTGCTTTGTTTTAACGCTACTCCCATAGTAGATCTATTCAGAACATTTAGATCTCGACCAGATCTGTCATGAGGTTTTAGCACCTTCTGTATTCCTCATGGACAAAAGTTTTTAGGAGGAGCTAAAAGTAGCACTACAACGCTAAGCCATTAAATCCAGGCTTTTAGTGGGTGAATCATGGGAAAACATAGACATGCAAGCTTTACGTTCATTATTCCAACCCAAATATAGAACTAGAAGTTAAGACGAAAATAAACAAAATTCCAATCGGATGCCATGAAAAAACGAAATGTACATTGAAAGAAATCTACACCTGTTATACGTCACACGCACATTGTTTAATAAATTGATAATTTACTATATCAACAGCTCAGATTACATTTCCCAATATACTTCAAACTAAATCGAATTTCCAAAACTTTAAAGGCCAATTATATAATTCAACATTGTCTGGGGAAGACTAGAGAAACCAAGATGAAACGTCGCTATAATAAAAGTCCTTTTTATTCTATATGGTTATTAACAGAGGATATTGTGTGGGAGTAAATATGTCCATAAGTTATAGCGGGATGTGGGGGTATCATTTTTATATTTCGGGGTGGGAGGGGTCATAGAGGTTTACTATTTTTTATTATTTGGGACATTGGAGGGGTATAAATTATATAAAATGTGATGGCCATGTGTAACTCACTACAAATAACAAATTTGTTTGATTGTTGATCTTGAATTTTTTTTTTATGTATCACAAATGTTTTAAAGATAATATTTCTCATATAAGCCACTGGAGATCCTTGTTACAAAGATATAAATCGTGATCAGTTATTGATTTACATTTTACTGACTAAGATTGCTGGTGTATTACCATTCAAACTTGGTTTAAGACGATATTCAGTCAGCATAATTGTAAAGTTTTATACGGTAAGAGAATTTAAAGACAGACATATCGGAACCGTTGTCGCCAGTAAGAGTATAATTGACGTTCTATTAAAATTTCTCTTCTCCGAGTAACACGCAATCCCATTAAACAACGAAGAGTGCTAATGTACAGGGCCATACGAATATAAAGTAATCTCATTTGTGGTTTATTTAAACCTATACTGTGTCCTATAGAAGTACGCAGAAAAGGATCTTATTTGTAACCATTGAAAACATCAATGTGTTAAAAACGGCCTTGGAGGGGAAAAGGGGTATTCATGTGTTTTAGGGGATTCCTATGTACTAATTTTGGATCAGGGTGCGATAATCTTTTAGTAGTACCCCTTTAGTTGTCGAACCTTTCTCGGCTGAGGTATGCGGGTGGATTGTAGGTGCGCCACCCCCACCCCGACCCCCTCTCTCTCAAAATACACGTATGTATATTAAGAATGTTAATATTTCTTTTTTATAATATATATTCCTTTCGCGAAAAATAATATGGCATGTAGGAAGAAAAACTAGAACTATATAGAGATAACTTTATGACCACTATTCATCAAGCCGGCTTATACCGTGTAAAAGAGGTGTTAGAGAGGTTTATTGGATATCAAAATTCCTCGTCTAACACGTTCCGGTGTATTTACATAGCAGAATATCGCAGTACGAAAGCCATTTTTTACGATACCACGGCGAGGACGTATGTTACCTGATAGACTAGTTGTCAGATACGGTGAAAGTCAGAGATGATAAAATGACCATTTTTATCTCTCGTGTATTATAACCAGCTTACCTATTAGTTACCTGCCTATGTGGATATTTTAAATGGCATATTGTAATAGTGTAAAGTTATTAATCAAATGTATTATGTGACCATTTAATGGCATTAGTTCGCCATTTCTGTGACACTGTACATAAATCTAAAACCTCACCAAATGACCTTTAATAGTTATGATGAGAAAACGATATTCGATGTTTCAATAGATGAGAAAACGATATTCCATGTTTCAATAGTCGAGAAAACGACGTTCCATGTTTCATTAGTTGAGAAAACGATGTTCCATGTTTCAATAGTTGAGAAAACGATATTCCATGTTTCAATAGTCGAGAAAACGATATTCCATGTTTCAATAGTCGAGAAAACGATATTACATGTTTCATTAGTCGAGAAAACGATATTCCATGTTTCAATAGTCGAGAAAACGATGTTACATGTTTCACTAGTTGAGAAAATAGAAAATGAGATTCGATGTTTCGATAGTTGTGAAAATGGCATTCGGTGTTTCAATAGAGACCCCTACGCACAAGCGAATTATTCAAATAAAATCAAACCATTTGTTAGTCCCGAAATTACCTAGTTTGTGTCGAGTGGACGTTAACCTCCTTTTCTCTCTATCTATTTCAATAGCTGAGAAAATAACATTCAAAGTTAAAAGTTATTAGATTTTATTTATGATTTTTAACCGTAAAAGAACTATAAAAATGTTTGAATGTCTTATTTTGATACAACATGTCACTGTAGCTGGCTTATTTCTTTAAATATATACATGTGTAATGAAACTAAGCTAAAACCTTTATCTCGATTGCTTAATTGGTAGCCTCGATTTATCGTGTCAACTACTAGGAAATATTACCCGGTAACAAATCTTTTCTAAATATCCGCAAGCCATTATAGAGAAATATATTAACTACTGGATAGTACTGACGATGATACCCTAATAATACATTATATTATCACTTCTAGAAATAGGACAACCTCTTTGTCTTCGATAAAGGGGACAGAGACGGATGGTCTACTGACGTAGAGCTGTCATTAATCAAAATATTCTTAAACAGCCCGAAGAACAGCCAAGATGTGTATTTGTGTGCCATTTCCATACAATTTTTATTTTTTTGCTTTTTTTATAACACTTACTGTACTTAAACATCATATTAGCAGTTGTTATGACGTAATTACGTAAAAAGCTTTAATCCCAGCTCAGATATAAAAGGTTTTTATATATCATTTAATCTCTGTCTGTCGACATATATTGTAGTTTCAGACTTTTAAAATGAGGTAGCTGTGTTATATTACTTGTCTGTTGGGAAACGATACAATTTTTTTCAATATAACATGTCTCTGGGATTACGATCTTTATCTATCAATTTATATATTTGACAGGTTATTGCATACTTTACGTCCAACTAGTTGATACCTTACCACCTAATAAATAATTTAATACAATGTTAACACGAAATACATTTTCCACATTATTACTAAAATTATAGAATAGCATAACCTATACATGACATTGTAGTTATCGAACATAGTCATGTAATGAAAACTTATACACCATGTTGCATCACAAACGCCCCCCCCCCCTCTCTGACACATTCTATATCACTTCAATTAGTAGCAGAGTTTTTTTCGAATGGTTTATTCATACTTTTCCTTTCCTTATTAAAATATGAAGAGTTGGGATTACGTATGTCTTGAATTCGGCTCCATAGTCTTCAACCCACCTAGTAACCATTCTACCCAAATATTGGATTGATAAATGGATTTATAAATTTACTAAAAGATAAGAAATGACTAGTTAGCTTATCCTTAATTTCTAAAGCTTTTAATGAACACGTGTGCATGTTATGAATAATTACATATAGGGGTATATTTATTATGATTAATCCATTATCTTCATAAATTATGTCTACGATTTGCTGTCTCTCTTCAAAGATCGCATTTAATATACAACCAAAATATAGAAATAAACTTCCCAAAGGCAAATCAGATATCACAACAAAGACAATGTAGTCAAGATGAGCCCTTTTGTCATCGCTAATCACGTCTTAAGACAGAAGAGAATAAAAGATTATGAAAGGCTTATTACTCACTCCTGTATTCACCCAATGACTCCTAAAGAAACAGCACGTGACACCGCCTCACTTCCCGCCAAATTAAGGAAATAATTCCAAAGTAGCACGACCATTTCCAATATAAAACAAAATCCACCAATTTTGCCGAGGAAAAAAGTATTAATGTCACGTCCATGGCAAATCATCCCTCTACCATCCTGAAAAATAAAAGAGCCTAGAATTGAATCCGAAATTAATTTACAACAAAGTGAACTCAGTGTTTTCTTTGTTCATTTGTTTGGGGCGTATCTATAGTAACCATAGAGATGGTCTTTGTTTGGGCATCCCTATCCCATCACGTGACGAAGCAAATTCTGTGGGTCGTCTGCACAAAGTTTGATTATGACAGCACAGTGGGTGAATCACAGACAGTCAGACTATTCAATAATTTGATATAATTGATTGACATGAAATCCATGCATTTCGTTTGAGTGGGCATAGAGAGTTTGTTAGGCAATCTGAATAAATGATAATGAGAAACGCTTCTCCATTTGTAAAGTCTTCGTTATCATCCTTATAGTAAAACTTACGTAATTGCTCTACAATATTCTACTAATGACGTCCAGATCTGAGACTATTGATTAACGATTTATTTATTTATTACATCTATTAATGATGAAACAAAAAGATAACAATCCTAATCATATGCATATTTATAGCTAAATAAAATTAAGAGTAACTTTACAAATGGGTAAGCATTCCCGAGCTAATGCACGGCACCAGTCACCACAAAAATGCCCAACAACACTACAGAGCTCATTTAAATGAGAGATGTCATTGTTATGACCCGAAGGAAGAATCTAGTCTAACTGCCCTTATTTCACTGTAAACGAGATTTATATAAACACATAAAAAGCTTATTAAAAATATAAATGAAAGTTTTCAAATTCGACAATGTGTTATTTATTGAGTGTAATAATCCATGTTATTAATATATTTTCTTCAGTATACACTATTGATAGAAGCTTATTGTAAACAACACTGATCTTATTTATAACAATAAGACCTCTCTTCTCAAATCCTGTTTACATTACGGAATGAAAATGTCCGATAATAGAAAAGGGCGGTTTTTAACGTGTTTCACATAAAAGTATGTTTTTATGATAAGCATATATATGAAATGATATTAGATGGATTGGGGATCAATATTCTATTTTTCGGCACCGACTGGGTTTATGAACTGTTCTCTTAAGTACATGTCACGGTGAACATGGAATCTCGGTTTGTCTTATTCTAACGTCTAGATAATGTTCCTTGCCAGGTACTCTGTCCTGCATCTCTGACAAGGTGAACCATGTCGGAAAATCCCGAGGAACTATCTCGGCCAATATCGGAAGCGAACCCGAGATCTAATTGTTAAGGAGCCAGTGTCTTAATCACAGAGTCACCTTGGCGGCTCCCACCAAATGAAATAACCTACAGAATTAAATAATATCAGCGGATCGTAATACCGTGTCTTATCTACCCATAGTACACATGATTCTAATGATACCACAGAAACATCAAAGAACATGTACGTAATAAATAAGCAAGGAGTGAGAGACAAAGGGACAGAGAGACAGACAGAGGGAGATATGGATGTTGAGTCTACTCCACACAAGGTGATTTCGGGACACTAACATACCATTGAAATTTATTTGAATAAATTGCTTAGAAGTGTGAGTTTGGGCAGGCGACCCTACTCCTTGTCAGTGAAATCGGAAACATCGAAAGCACATCATTTGACTCAGTGATATTGACAGACCCTGTGGGATTTCACGCACACGCGTTAAACCACTAGACCATCTAACCTAAAACAAGCAACTGTTCAAGCCACATATTTTGGTCACGACTGGCCATCATTCTTTTTCGTGCTATTGTTAGTTCCGAAATGCCCTCAATAGTATCGATAGTAAAGTAGACAATTATCATCGTACAATAATCAAGGGGATTTCTTTCCTGAAAACCAATGAGCCGTTGCTTTATTTCTATGAAACAAGAAAGAATAAGATATGTACTTTAACAACTTCTTATTTATCGGACAACACCACGCCCTTAACTTTATCAATAGAGATTTGATGTTGAAGAGGGCTTATCTCTTTTCCCTCGATCCGCTGAAGAGCTGAGTTTTTTTTTTACTGTGTTTGAGTGGGTCTAGGATTACAGATCTCCGCATCGTTGTTGACGGTCACAGGTCAGTAACGGTAAACTTGAGAACATAGATAGAAAGTGTCTATAACATCCCCATTATCTACGGTACGGACATGTTTCAGCATGTCGTCAATGAAGAATGAATATCTTGATAAGCGAATTTCCTTTAAGACAGGTTTTTGGGCTGCTGTTAAAACCTTACCCATTATTAACGATCAATCGTTTCTAGGGAGGCGTGCATCGTTGGCCTCTCTATTCTTTACTTACATTAAGTACACCTAGAAACTGTCTGCGTCTTTTTATATTCATTATTTATAGATAGATAAAGGTTATGAAATATGCATACATATTTTACAAAGAGATATCATCAGATAAAATCTTATTTATAATCGAGTTTCCTATTCCATTCAATTATGAACGTTTTATAGTCTAAGATATTACGGATTAACCTAAAAGTTGTGACATGTCAATGGGCATATATTTCTGGGTGGGTACTGAGGGTGTCTCTTCTTTTTGTATTGAACACTAGGTTATTAAAAGCGAATTATTCTATTTGGCCTACTGTTTTTCAGGCGAAAGGAAAAAGAGCGATTTCAGATCGGACCCATTAAAAACTATCTTATCAAAAAGCATAATTATTGTCCAAACATGATATAAATGGATCAATCTTAATCTATGCTGTTGATTTCATGCCGATATATTGGCTGTTGAACACCCTGTAGCCATTCCTAACTTAAACTATTCATTTCTAGCACGCCCATTCGTAAAACGTTGGCATCTATTTTTACACGGTAAATCTTAACAACCAAATTCAAATCCATCTGGTATCAATGTTAGCGGAGACTCGTGAGTTCAGGGGTGCCATTTTGTTCTGTACTAGCACCAAAGATTGACCGAAAAAGTCTGAGATCAATGTATACCAATTACAAGAGTCCAGAATGAAATTCCAAATAATTACCAATTAATGTTTGGTAAACACATTTTTATAATAAACTAGCACCTGCGTCCAATTTACCCATAAATCATTTTTAACGTCCCAGGCTTCTTCAAGGTGGCAGTGGACTTTTCAAAATATCAACTATTGTTTTTACCTATTTTAAAATGGTTGGGTGATTTTGTGACATTTGAGTAAACATAATTTAATTGTGTCACTGTGCAGTCACTGACTTTAGCATAACATAACCTTGAAGACATTTATGTGCAATAAATGAACTGTAAAATGATAGTGAAATGGATAATGATTGTTGCTATCAAAACTTGCAAGTCATCATTGATCTCAGTAACTGCTATTTTATGCTAGTTTCTCCAGCATGGAGATGTCCAATAACTTGTCAGTGGACGTCACTTCTATACATATCTGCCTCCAGGTGGTTTTAATGGACATAAACGCTGACTTGAAGCCTACTAGCGATGTATACCAATATAGATGGACGTGATTTTACATAAATCTATCAAAACAGATGAAGGCTTATCAGAATTATAGTAAAGTATGACACTATACTAGCGTGCTTTTATAAAGGTTTATAAAGGTCATGCTAATTTAAAATATGAACACAGAGTATTTTTACCGTGGGATTTTCGACATTAATAGTTATTCATAGTCCTATTAGTCAAAATAAATACTAGTAGACACAAGTAGGCACTACAACAAAAAATGTTGGCTATGTGACCTCGAATTTCCATGTTATAATTACAGAGTGGGTATTTTATGAGGATCACAATATTCTATAATTTATCTGCATTCGATTTTTTTGTCCATATTGATAAGAGTCCTTAAATACATTATGTTCATGTGGATGTGTTCACATACATGTAAGACAGCAATACACAATATTTCCCATATATATTCTTATATCACGACAGCGATCCCTATATTAAACATTGTCCTTTGACCACATGTTACTTATATTAAACATTGTCCTTTGAACACATGTTACTATATTAAACATGTCCATATAACCACATGTTACTTATATTAAACATATTAAACATTGTCCTTTGAACACATGTTACTATATTAAACATGTCCATATAACCACATGTTACTTATATTAAACATGTCCATATAACCACATGTTACTTATATTAAACATTGCCCTTTGAACACATGTTACTATATTAAACATGTCGATATAACCACATGTTACTTATATTAAACATGTCCATATAACCACATGCTACTTATATTTAACATGTCAATATAACCACATGTTACTATATTAAACATGTCCATATAACCACATGTTACTTATATTAAACATTGTCCTTTGAACACATGTTACTATATTAAACATGTCGATATAACCACATGTTACTTATATTAAACATGTCCATATAACCACATGCTACTTATATTTAACATGTCAATATAACCACATGTTACTATATTAAACATGTCCATATAACCACACGTTACTTATATTAAACATTGTCCTTTGAACACATGTTACTATATTAAACATGTCGATATAACCACATGTTACTTATATTAAACATGTCCATATAACCACATGCTACTTATATTTAACATGTCAATATAGCCACATGTTACTATATTAAACATGTCCATATAACCACATGTTACTTATATTAAACATTGTCCTTTGAACACATGTTACTATATTAAACATGTCAATATAACCACATGTTACTTATATTAAACATGTCCATATAACCACATGCTACTTATATTTAACATGTCAATATAACCACATGTTACTATATTAAACATGTCCATATAACCACATGTTACTTATATTAAACATTGTCCTTTGAACACATGTTACTATATTAAACATGTCGATATAACCACATGTTACTTATATTAAACATGGCCATATAACCACATGCTACTTATATTTAACATGTCATTATAACCACATGCTACTTATATTTAACATGTCCATATAACCACATGCTACTTATACTTAACATGTCTATATAACCACATGCTACTTATATTTAACATTTCCATATAACCACAATGGTTCCTATTTTAAACGTTTGCCCTTGACCACCACGTTTCCTACATCAAAAAATATACTCTTATAACAACGTCGCCCATGACCACAATGGTCCCGATAAATCATATACAGCTGGTTTTCATGATTTAGAACTTCAAGATATCACCACATCACTGTTTCAGTCTCTAGTAAGTCTTTATGCATGCATTCGCATTTGCATTCTTCTTTCTTCCCCAAAAGATTTATATTTCGTTAAGTGACCTCAGCCCCCAGACACAACAATTACATCCCAATATGGAGGCGGTGGTCCATTAGAAATCTAGAACTAATAAACACTTAAAGAAGCTACATTGCTAACATTTGGGATCTAGAAATTCACAAAAGTTGTTCGCAACGCATATGATACTGTAATATGAATGTATACAAACTGATTTACATTCAATTGTTTCCGTTTTTACTCCAATTTCAAATTAGTTATGTTTGGCGAAATAAGCCAACAATGTCAATCATGTGCAAAAGTCTAGCGTCTAGTTATTCCAGTCTACATAACTCATTTTGACTTAGTGCAATGTGACTCATTTTGACTTAGTGCAATGTGTCTAGCCTCGTCCCTCGAGTCTCTCAATACAACTGGGGCTGAAGCGCATTATGGTACACGATTCGTGTACCAATGTTAAAAACAAAATTTTATCTTAAATATCCGATATCCGAAGCTCATCTTTTCCCGGTAAGTTAACATCATCAATGTTGATTTAAATTGACCAATAATTCTTGTTTTCGATGTCGACGATTTTGGAGGATTTTGAGTTACGGACCCAGGTCCTTTAAAGTGGAATGATCAATACGACTGGTGTATCAGTGATTCATATTGAGCTGTAAGATGTGTATTATTGAGATCAACCTAGATAAACAATGATTGTCCAGTAGTAATTAACATATCACTTTACAATACACCTACTTAAGCGAGTAACATTAAATATCTTGCGATGACTGAGTCATACTCGTTAGCCATTATCCGACTAGAGCTTGCTTCGTCGATTAAATTAAGAAGCTAAGATGCAGAGAAAGATCGGGGTGGGTACAGAATATATCCTCTTCCAAATACCTAAATAACAGAGCAAACGAGATTGTGGGACCAGATAGACTTGATGTTGTCCTTAAACATGTGCTGATTATAAATCTGTATTTTAATAACTGTTAGTATTGTTAAATAATAATATCTAGTCTGTATTAGAACTAAGCGGAATAATGAAAGGTTACAAGTATTTTTATGCGGTAATGGTGGTTACAAAAGCACGAGTGCACTCCCATGTAAATACTAACGATTCTAGGCAATAAGAATGTTTATACACAAAACTGAATATATGCGACTGTGTTGGTCTACTGCAGGCTAAACTGACACTGTGTATTGATTAATCGTGCCAACAAGAGCCCCGTCATGTTTGCCTTACTCTTCAATGTGACGAAACAAATATTTGGTGTCCGCCATATTTCCCTCTCGACCAATTCACTTCTCTTAATAAGATCGCTTCCGACAATGAAAATAACTTTTTTAAAACAAATATCTTTGCTACTGGCTAATAGCAATATTTGATTTCTATGTAGTTATTAATTGGTAAATATTTTGCACTCACTTTGCAGCTTGTAACGCCTAGGCTATGTACATGTCGTCATTGTGACGTGTCAAACTACGTCCAATCGAACCTGCTACAAATTAGGCGTGTTCGTGTTCAGTTCAGTGTAATGTACCAACAATGATCTGTTTGCTGCATTTTTTATGCGCTAAACTCAAACAGACAACAAATGCGCATATTTAGACTGATTGATAGCCCCGAGGCAAACCAAGCGGAGACAACTCTATCTGGAAATACCATCTCTTTATAGTATTAAATGGTTCATAATTTTATTCAGACTAATGTACCGACGTTTACACAAAGCAATTATGTGTGATGCATTTTTTTTTCTGTATTGAACATAAACACGGAACAAATACGCATATTTAAACCGAACTTCAATATCCCCCAGGCAAATCAAGTGGGGATAACTCCATCTGGGAATATTTATCATCTCGTTATAGTGTTGTAGAAATATCGAATGTAAAAAAGGACAATCGATGACGGGGATAGTTTCGGACGAAATCATCTGGATGACCCATGCCAGAAACTGCAAGACTATAATGACGTGTTTATGATAATGCTAATTTAATAAAGCTCCATGACTACTGTCGACGTATCTATATTTTTAAAGTAACATGTGTCGCCTCTAGTATAGTGGATAATCACTAGTCATAAAATATAATTACCTTGCAACGTTAAATATTGATTAGAAAATATTATTAACCTTTAAATTGGTTAGTGTTGAGGAGGAGGATTAATATTAATTGACCTTTCACACCCTGTCATGCAGTAGGCCCCAGGCGTTCTAGTAATTTATTAAAGTTGTGCGTGCCGATACTCATTGGGTGCTGCAATATAATTGATTTTAGTGAGAAGCAAGTTTTGTGTCATTCTTAGATACATACACTAACAAACAGTACAGAACAAATAACTACAATAATATAATTGATAACTGCACTAATTGAGAGTGGCTCCCGTATCAACTCTATCACTATCAAATAATATTTTATCGTCTATCTTATGTATAATCTTGACTATCCTCTTTTATGTTGCCTATTATTATTAAAAATTCTTACTATGCTTGTATATCTATAATTATTATATACTGTACAATTTCACCCATTTTACTATACATTTATTTATATATAATATGTATGTGTTTGCCATTATAACTATGTATATACACCCTTTTTGCATTAATTATATATGTATACAAATTATTTAGGGAGAGGGGTTTTCCAATCCAATTCAGATAACCCGAATAAAAACATTGTTTTGGGGTTGTTTTTTTTGTTTTTTTTAAAGTCTACATATGACAGATATCGTTTATTTTTTTCATCTTTCTGCTATACTTATTTGTTTTTGTTTTAAAAAAACCATGTTAACTAATTAGAAAACAGATGATAATATATGTTTTGTGTAAATACTTTTAAAAGCTAACTAGAAGTAAGTTAGTTAACTCACCTGATAAAAAAAATATTAATATTAAAATATGTGTCACTACGTTTACATTCCTTTTATAAATCGTCTCAACTATATACATTAATTATTCCACTTCCCGTAATTAGCACACATTCCAGAAATAGAACATAAAAATGTATAATATATGGATATATAGATGTAATAAGTTGTATACGTATAGATATGACACGTCTTTTAGAAATACACGCCCACAACCAGACCTTTCCTTCAAATCAATCACATTACAAACAACCGAAATTTAAATTCAAAATTAAAAGACAGTAGATTTTATCCATTGAAGTTCTTCATAGCGAATGGGATCAAAAAATAAAATACAAATTGTATTGAAGTTTAAACACACAGACTCTACTGAAATTACAACAATCAATAGGGCTACACGCCCACCAACATTTTATCCGCATCTCAATACTGGCGACCCAATATCAAAGTTCATAGTTTAAAACCGGTCTAATGTTCAGTGTATCAACTATTGTGGTAAATTTCATTGATAGACTAAACGCACTAAGTAATATATATGTCAACCTCACTTAATGCAACTCGGTATATTTGATCCAAAAAAATGTAGTACATGTAGTTTGTTTGCAGTCTTTCACTCACCTGTATCAAATGTTCGTTCCGCAGCCATTAACCTGTTCCACTAAATTCATACCACCCTGTTGATAGACTTGCTCACATGACCCGAATACCACGTCAAGAATGTGAGATGGGTGATGTTGATTTTTCTTTAAATGAGAAGTTGGATGTGGTGACAAAAGCCGCTCAAGTCAACGACCACACTGACCAAAAATAGATCTGTTAGCACACACACACTTTCTCGAATGGAGACCTACTGTTGACAATTGTGTATTTGTAAATCCTTTAAATAAAAATCCTTCATTCAATAATGGATTATAAGCCACCCTAATTAATATCTATATCAAACAGAACTTGAAATATATCAGCCTCATTTAAAACACGAAAATAAGTATATATTCTCTAATTTAATGAGTATTATTTGCCATCACCAGGCCATCGTTAGCTCTCATTTTGAAAAACACCCAACGCCAATCCTCAAGACTAAAATCTTAGGCTCAACCAAAGTCCCCAAATAGGAAAGTGAACACCTCATCCACTGTAGGAGAGTATCAAACGACAGATGTCCCAAGTTAATAGGACAGCTGCTATAAGAAACAGTTTTTAAAAGAATGGTCTGTAAAACGGGTGATTAAAACAGTCAATGATTTAAGGGCGAATCTGGTTCATGATAAATCATTGTAAAGAGAAATAATGAAACACTTAGGGTTTGTGTAGATTTATCCTCATTATATACATTGTACATAATCAAAGGACAGACTTGTCCCAGGAATGTTCTACGTCCATTGGAATACTTTAGATTTGATTCTTTATTATCGTACAATATAAAAGATATGTCTCCGTAGCTCGTATTTTAAGCTAAATATAAGGAATTGCGATCATCAAAAGTAAACTTGTACATTTAGTTATAGATTGAACCTTCATTATATATCATTACAAATGAACCATATGAATTAATAAATACTAGTCATTTGGTTTAATTTCGTTAATTACATGTCTGATTCTTTGTCATAAAGATAACAATATTAGTAGAAAAACCCTTCATATTACCTATAATTATAGTTACACTGAATAATAATATCAATATTCGTTTCGCATCAAAAGCTTTTCATGCTTTGAACCACTTTCTTTTCACATACAACCCACGTTAACGCCTATCAGGCGGAATTTTACAAATATTTATTTACCATGGCAACCAATCATGTAAACATCTTGTTATCTCAGTCAAAGCAGGCGATATTAAATAGATTTAATTGGACTAAAAGTGTTATTTATGGTAGACTCTCATTTAACAAATAGGCCAATACTAATGCACAGTAATAGGGGGTATCCATTCGACGGTTGACTACATATTTTTACACTTTGATTAAACATGTTAAATGGAATGGAAGAGATATGAGAGACAACTTAATGTATGTTATTAATACGTGTAATGGTCCTTTAACGTGATTCACAATAAATAAGCACACAAAATCATCATGTTAAACACACATAAAACATTAGTTTAGTGATAATATACGTCATTTTTAATAATTATCGGTTCAAGTAATGTGATTTTTAGCTTCAACTCACTGTTAGTTCTGTAAACGTTGGTTACAATTATGTAATGATTGTCTTCATTTCACGCCTTATGATTCAATTTAAAGTTAATTTTATTAGTGAAGCGAAACTAAACGTTCGACATATTAACAAAAACATAGAAATATGTCCATGTTTGTAAAGAACTTATATCATGGCATATATTAATTGGACTCGAATGTATGACAAAAAAATGCATTTCTGTATATAGACCAGCTAAAATGGATGTTCGCGAGATCCACGGATGCATAATACAATATATGTTAATATGTTTAGGTCGATACAGTTCCATATAACGCAATAGATTAGAACAAATTGACTTACAGTTACAGATACTCATCACTGGACATTCAGATCAAAAGCACCAATTGACTAGTCGAACCATGATGAGCCATTCCGAGAACGAACAAATTTAGATGTATAAATCTCTACAAAAGGCAAGTAATGAGAATTGATTTCGCGATCTCTTCGAGAGATATCTGTACCTAAACCTTCGTTCTATCGCCATAGAAACCGATGTAAACAAACCGATACAAACGTCCCCAGAATAATCATTTTCTCTTAGTTTGCAACCTGGCATGCTGAATATTGGAGAAGATGGCGTGATACCGTGGCATTAGTGTTTCCCGGAATAAAAAGCCAGTTTGTAATTAAATATGCTTGTTCCAAGATAATCCATTCCATTTACTTTTCTCTTTTCCCTTTATGTGATCTGAATGGACGGACAATCGGATGTGACGTTAGAAAAGAACTGACAATAATATTTGTTAATAGAGCAGCATGATACACGTATTATAATGTCGTCTGGTTTTAAATCTAGAGAGGGGGGGATATGATGCCCAGAACAATACTACATGTGTATAGTTACGTCTTTAAATACCAGTACAAAACTAATGACCTAATGCAATCAGTGAATTTTTTTTATAACCAGTTCCACATAGAAATACAATAGATTATACTTTATTCTATTTACTAATGATTGATCCGTCTGTAACCGACATAAAATACCTCTTCTCTAGGGGTCGATCACGTCAGATATGGTGATATGAGGCTGCATTTGTGGAGATCACAGACAATAACGTATTGCAATTTTAATCATTTGATGGTGTATATAATGACAGATTGACGTATATATATTACTTATCACACTTTACTATCTGTTCTATACAAGGTAAAAAATATTGACCTCTAAAACTTACGTGCACACCCCGACCCTAAGAGGAGGACATCCTCTGTTAAAATGTTTTTATACATTCTCAAAGCATTGGGGTGCATAAAACTTTGTTGGACTGGCTTGAATAAAAACCTTATTAGGAGAGTCATCTAACCTCAAGGGTATTGTAAAACACAGTTGAACGTTTATTTCAGTGTATGCATAATATTAAAAAAATTTAAGGCTGTGTTTTGACAATGTAGGGATGGTCATGGTGAACATCGATATTATATTGGTTGATATGATGATACCCATCCCAAATACAATCATAGCTAACATTACTCTGCAGTTAGTTTTTTTTTTAATCACACAAATCACCACCACCTAGGTTTAAATCAGTGATATATCAATAAGCTATCACTTAAGCGTAGGACGTTAAACCCCATTTCATTCATTCATTCATAAGCTATCAGTGGATTATCTTCATAGTTTATAATGTGCAGCTGTGTTTACTTTAAAACATTATTAACTACAAAGTTAGATAGCAACGTGTATCATTGACAATGATACGGCGTTAATGAGGGACCTATATACTCATCGCACTGAAATGCTATGCCGCAATGATAACATTAAGGGGACATACCCATACTCAATGATAATACATCCTCATAAGGAGCACACTCATACACTGAAATGTTATACATACGACGAGAATAACACAAGGGGCATCCCCATAAACTGAAATTAGTTAACTCGTTATTTCGCAATAGTCTATGTGAGCATGAAATATCTTCGATTAGACATAAATTCTACAATATATATTTTCTTTTAAATCAATATCTAATTATATATTAGAGACCTAGCCTATAGGCAATGTATGCAACATATTGTTAAACGTTGCATTTTGAAAAAATAATCCTTTTAAAATATCTACAAGCAATAACACTGTATTATTTATTATAAAGCCTATTATTAACATCATTTAATCATTCTAAGCCACAATGATGATGTATAGTAGTTTTATAATATCTAGAGCACACATAAGTATCTTATAGTTTTATGTAGGTTATTATAAGTAAAGTGGACTCGACGACAAAACCTGACCAAATGTTCTAAATACCAATGGAATGACGCTACGATATTTCCACAAAAAAATCCGGAAGAAAGAGAAAGATAAATGGGGTTTAAGGTCCACTCGACACACACGAGGTCATTTCGGGACTAACATATGGTTCAATTTTATTTCCATAATTCGCTTGTGCGTAGGGGTCTTTAGCAGTGGGGGGGAACCCGAGGACTCGGAAAAAACCACGAGATTGGACAGGCGACCCTACTCTTTGTCGCGTACAACCGAGGATTCGAAACCACGTCAGCTGACTAGATGACAGACTTTATGATACAGCGCGCTCGTGCTAAACATACGGCCATCCACCCCCAACAATAGCTTTAGGGATTTATCAATAAAAGTTAGGATCATGTATTTTAACTTTAGCTTTATGATATACAAATTATACATAACTAACATAACTATTCAAAAAGTTTCGTGGAACATAAGTATTATCAGAACATAAAAAAGAACCCTAACCAAACCAATAACCAAATTCAATCAAAAAACAAATAACTAGACAATCTTTAAAACCATCAAATTCAAAAGATTACAAAATCTTTTCCTGTTCTTAAATGAACTAAGTCAGTTACATTTGGTCTTAAAAGAATTAGTCTAGGACTACATTCGTCTTCAACACTTTCTTGTTAAAATGAAACTCAAACATGCATTTAACATCAGACTAGCTTCCGTTCTACAATTTCCTTTTTGCTAGACCTGTTATGTTCTTGTTGTTTTTGTGTGGTTGAAATTGTGGTGTAGATGTCGTAATTAAAGAAAGAAAAGATATCAAACAGAAAGAGGAGGGGGGGGGGTACCGTCAACTCAACACAAACTAAGTCATTTCTTGACAAACACATTTTGCAATTTTGTTTCATTAATTCGCTTAAGCGTCCGGGTGTTCATCGGTGGGAGGAAACTGGAAGAACTGCAGATAGATACACCAACGGGGTAAGACAGGCGACCCAACTCCCTGTCACGTACATTTGGGATTTAAATGACGCCCCCTTCACTCAATGACAGAAGTTATGACCCAACTCACCTACTTCAAAGTCGTTTGTTTAGAAACAGACAATAATATCTTCACAATACTTAATAGGTTGTGAAATATAATATTATTTTGACAAATAAGATTTACGGTTATTTTTTATATAAATATGACAAATACCAATATTATCATATAACCATTTCCAACTCTTTTAAACTGTCTTAAAAATACAGATTTGACGTCATCATTTCAAATAAAGATACGGGTAATGTGACAAGCTTGCATTATTTAAACTAGTTGCAATATTGGACGCGCATGACGTAGTATTGCATTGAAATGCACGTGCTGGATAGTGTCTGTATTTAAGTTGTCTAATGGTCTCGTGAAAGACATTGCGTAATATACAGATATTGTAAAAGAACATAAAAATATGTTTCCTTGTTTATAACCATGGGCTATTTAATAAATTCAGGGGTTTTAAATGCAAGTTTGTGTTTCTAACAACGCTAACCTAAGATTAGAATGTCGTTCATATTTCATGGCTATCTCGGTCGGCGTGGTTTTCTATCACATGAAATACAGTGACCACAAACTTGTACGATGAAAGTATACGCCATGTTATATACATGCTTATTAATAGATCTTTTCAACCGAAACATGGCGATGAAACATATGTATATAAACGATATAAATACATATTTATTCACGTTGATTTTGAGACTTGAATTTTGATGAGTATATATTATATATAGGACAAATTCCTCGGGGTTCAATCCAGTGAAGCATGCAAACAGGGCGTATAGTATACATAGATAGGTATAAATAAATCCTAGTTGTCACTTAACCTTTACATAATTGTACGAGCTTGACCTGATAAATGGATACACACATACATATATACTTACACTATATATAATGAATGTCACCGCCATTAGACCATCAGTATGTACTGTGGTACTTATAATAATAGGTAAATTAAAGGACAATTGAGCGCGACGGTCATTATTGTATAAATTATTAACATGTCCTTTAAATGATCTTCATGAATATTTCGCTTTCAAATAATTGTTGAGTGTTAGAATGCCGTACGTACACATTTTAACGATTTTAAAATTGGATTGGGGAGGGGGGCAATTTTATTTTAAAAATAAAAAGATCATCATCGATATAAAACGCCATAGGGCTCGAGTTTGCATAGACATACAAAATTCAAATGGGTAAAAAAAAAATTTAGTAGGGAAGTCCCCTTGAGCAATAACAAAAAATGTTAAAAAGTGGGCGGTTCCAAGTTTGGTTTGAGCATCACCATTTGAGCTCATAAAACCTAAATCAATTGCAATATACTTTAGAACTGTTCAGAAAACAATTAATGTAAATAAAAAGTATTCAAATAAAATAACACTTGTCGCGTTCATGTTGATCTTTGCATCACACACCCTCTTATCTAACTTGCTTTTCACAAGTCTGGGAGGCGTGCAACAATAATAGAGTTATCTACCCTAGTACACCGCTAGAACTGTTTACACTCCGAGTGAAGGCAATGACAATGTACCAATTCATTCAACATTGTTATTAATTATCCTATTTGATTTTTCAATTAAATTTGCTCATTCAATTAAAGGGGTTATTTTTCAATATGTCGACGTGAGACATCCCATAAATCAAGATGAAGCCATAAAGGGGAGTGGTACGTTATTTCTGTTTAGTATTTAATTAATTATTGCAATCAATAGAAGTTCGTGTTCTTTTTATATTGAGAAAAAATTAGACATGTTGTGAAAGCTTGCATAAAGCCAACTCCCTTAAAATAAATATTCTAAAAATGTAAACGTAACAAACCTACCTTAAACATCAATGACTCGTTTTCGACGTTTTCACAGCCCAATCATCGCATTGATCCATATGTAAAATTTAACCTGAAAAAAATAAATATTAATGTCAATAAAAAATAAAATATAATGGGTACCTTCTATGTCCATATTTAACAAATAGTTATCTAAAATATGTCATCATGCTTACAGTAATTGCTCGACAACGACGCCTATTCAATCTCCGTGTCCAAAATGGCAAGAGAAACGCCCCTCGCTCTACTAATGTATCATATTAGGCTATTTCGATTACAGAAATTGACAACATCCGTTCCGCTATAGTAATGGCCGGACATCCTAGACCATGTGACGGAAAGATATAAAGATACTCTAGTATACATACAAATAATATTACTCATTTTATCAACTCTATCATTCACTTTATTCGTTGGGGTCAATGATTAATATTCAAATAGATATCATACAATTTGGTGCATCACATCCCCCCCCCCTTTAGATCAAGTTTTCAGAATAAATTAAAGTTAGGTTAAATACCGTAGTTCAGTTTTGTTGGTGTAAGATATCTGCACAAAAGGTCAAAGTCTATGCATATTTAAAACAAAAATTTAAAGACAGAAGTCTATTACAATTTTTGTTTTTTAAACCTTAAAAGTTTGTTATTCAAAGCATTTGAAAAGTGGGCGATGGCTGCTTTTTAACACTGATCATTAAACTCCACAAAATGCAACAGCATAAAACAAATTATTACAAATTACAAATATTATCTTGAGGTCATCAATACAATTCTTTGACTATTATTGAGAATTAGGTTAAATTTAAAAACAACAAAAAACAACCCTCAAATATAGAAAGCAGCAAAACTCCGACCTTCCAGTTATCTAAACGGTGATATTAAGAATGATATTCATTCAGTATATAAAATAAAGATGATCTATTATAAACATAGTTTTGTTGTGTGTCCATCCATGGCAACCCACCCCTTTACTAATCAAAATATTAGATAGCCACTTTAAAATGAATCATGAGTCCATCAGTTCAAAAATCGTGTCTCTGTTTGGCATAGGTCAGACAGAATACATCACACGAATAAAAAAATCAAGGCGACTAGATTTCTAAAAAATATACCCAGATAGTTTCCCTATCTAAAAATAACTTTGGTCTAACAAATTGAAATTGGTGGAGCGTGTCTAATCGTTTAGTATTTTTGAATGAAACTAACGTCATGTCGCTTTAAGTTTATTGGCCAACATCATTTTGGCATTGTATGTATGTCAAGTAGATGAAGTCCAATCTATTCGAAAGCCTGTCTTTTTTTGATGTGGTGAAGTTTTTGTTCTCAGTGAATGAAACATCTAGTCATAGATATATAGTGTTTGTCCTACGGGCATGGATGAAGACTTTCGCTGACCTCAGCTTTATAAGAAGGATCGGGTGATTTTCTCAAGGAAAACTCAATTCATTGATCGCTGGATAGAGACGATTTGACGCCGTGTATATAATAGCAATGTCCAGTATGTAATCTGGTTTTTGCTTAAAGGTTATAGGCCAGTGTTGGTTATGGCACAGTCTGTATTAAGATTAAGACGTTTTCTCTGACATCTGCATAATATACCACTGCTAGACAATTTTGACAACTTCTCCAATAGACTCGGAATACAAAATATGTATAAGAGGGTCTACTAAGCTGTAAGATTATATTTAAATCAACTTTCCCTGTGCGTAATTTCGTTTTTCGTGTCTCACTGGTCTTGGAAAACTTAACAAATCACAGTTATTTTCGAAAGATATTATATACATCCGTGATGTATGAGTATACAAATGAAACAACCAATTAACCAACTCCAGTGTATTCATTCTGGATAGATCATTTTCAAGTATACGAATGACTCAAATATGATATCCGTGTTAAACACTTCTAAGAAATTACTTAATACAAAATTCCTTGAAGGTTCCATTAATAACATACAATACCAACACTATTAAATCCAACCTCTATAATCTAATTATATATATATATATAAGCGGACAATAAGTATGCTAGTTGCTCCAGAGATAACGCTTAATTTCCGAAAGTATAGTTCTAATCAAAACTATACTGACATAACATAATCCTGCTGATTCTATTTCTGCAATTATTGTCAACTGTTGTTTCACGAGATGCGGTATTGCCAGGATACCATATGATTGAGGTAGTGGATTGGTACTGAAATTATCAGAATATTGCGAGAATTCTGAAACCATTGAGAAAAGAATGTGAAGCATATTAAAAACTTAACCTTTATGGTTCCAGTTGATAGATGGGACATTATTAGAATTTGGAATAACAGTTATATTTCAGCAATTGTCAACCGTTTTTTCACGAGATGCGGAATTGCCAGGATACCATGATTGATGTAGTGGGTTGGTACTGAAATTATCAGAATATTACAAGGATTCTGAAACCCTTGAGAAAAGCATATTGAAAACTTAACCGTTATGGTTCTAGTTGATAGATCGGACATTGTTTAGAATTGTGAAGCGCTTTGAGCATAAACTGTTTATGGATATAGCGCATTACAAGTGTACTCATTATTATTATTATTATTAATTATTATATTTGAGACATAGACAAAATGGTCTAAAAATGATAATTTATTTGTATAATACATCCTATCGCTTCAAATAATATATTATGATCTAACCACGCGGGTTTTAGCCCTCAAGTTGATCGATGTTAGATGAATAACTACGCCTTCAACCGATGTACAAAATCTAATCAGGAAAGACATAATCAAGTCAGCAGGATTAAGCATAAATTCATGTCGAATACGACTCTTCTTTAAGTTAAGATTCCAGTTGGCCTGTTTCCGCCTTAAAGTCAGTTGAAGGATACCATATTACTGTCTAGACAGACAGAAATCGATAGTTGAGCCAGCTAATGCAATATTTGGTCAAAATATTCGATTATCAATGTTAATGTTTAATGCTGTAATAACAGTAAATTTATAATGATGGCGGGGAGGTTAATTTATTGTTGAATTTGTATAAACTAGTCTATAATTAAGTTGTAATTTACATAGCGCTATGGTCTATTGATTGACCAATGACCATAATCTCTTTATAGTCCAATATTCTCCACTCCGATAATGCATAACGACATTAGTGTGTGTCTTTCAGGAAGGGTCAAACGAAATTTAAGATGAAGTGTTTATAAGTTCTCAAGCAGTAGGAAAAATGTCTACGTTATCTGCTTGGTTCTAAAATATACTTGAACCATAAAAATATATCTTAGCTAATGATGCTATCGGTGCCTTAAAAAACACCATGCTTTCTGTTGCGATCCAGACCATATAGATTTTATAGTTCAATCTTTAGCCATCAATTGGAATTCAATTGGACGACGGTTTAGAAGGGGCACGATCATTTACATCAGGTCCATCTAAAAAAAAATAGACAGACTCTTGTTGAAAAATGTTGTTCAACAGAACAGCTGTTACAAGTCAAGATTCTTAGTCTGTGCCACGTCAATGATTAGTCTTTTCCTCAACAACAAAAGTACACTTTCAGAACATGGCTTGCAATATGTATGACGGGATATTGATAATTGTGCTGTATCAAATTTATTGATATGTGTAATCAATATGTATCCTCTCTTTTTGCTCACTTGTATTGTATACGGTGTGTATTGCATCCGGGAGCATTCATTTTAATTTAAATAACAAATGGGTTTTACAAATTTCACGCTGTTGGAACAAAACAATAAAAAGAACGAAGATATATTTGTGTAGAAAGAGGCGTTTAAAGTTGTTTTTGATCTGTTTTTAAAGTGATTACAAACAGTGTAGTGGCCACATATCGATTGAACTGTCGCAATCTGTCACATTGGCCTCTCTACAAATAGCTAACAGTAGCACGACCAACTTCACTTGGATTAGAATAAAAGCAATCTTGAGCACTCTGGTTATCGTCAGGGGAGTAACCTAGAACGTCTTAGCAGACAAATCTAAAATCAAATTAGTCTTAAATGACACATGATGGATTAAACAGGGGAACATAATACCATCGCATTCTAGAAAAGAAAAAAAATATCTGAAATAAGTTCTGGAAATTATCAATTCATAAAGAGTTTTTTTTCTGGTATGAAAAATGGAAAGTAAATTTGATACTATTGTGAACGATTTATCACAAAGGAGAACTGATAATATTATTTTTTTTACAAGAAGAGTCCATCGCCATCAATCATTCAAATACTCCATGTCTAGCTACGTTCTGCTTCACATAATATCTCAATTGGACTTCTTGTTGTTCCTGCTTTCAAGAATTCATTTTCTTCTTCATGTTAATTTAGCTATCGTGTCTGGTTATGGAGAATAGGAATATTTATTAAAATATTGGTGAAAGCGAATTGCTTATATGCAGATTTCCCCTAATCGATTTATAAATATGTATATATGTATGAGATATCTATAACATTACTTATTCATACAATAATTACTTAATTCAATAGTTTGTACATGTACTATATTTTTACCCCTCAATAACTGGTCCTAATTACGAAAATATGGTGAACAGCTCTGCATCGAATATGAATAAAGATGAAGACGTGTACAGGCATACAAACTGATTGATGGCAGATGAACCAATAGGCGAATCTATTGGCAAATAGTAGTGCGCCTACACGAAGTTAAATTAATTTAAATCAAACTAAACAATACGAACCCAGAAAAACAATCAAGGATCCTATGAATCCTGGAAGACATTTAAATATAAATAGCCATTTCCATTCGACAAAAGATGGCGCTTGGTCACGTCTGCTATTTAGGGTGTACTGAATGTACAAATCTATAAACGTAGACATTTATATAAATTGGAAACTATAATTATTAACCATTGAACTGAACATAAAAGTGAAACACCTGTTTCAAACCTGATTGACGTTATAATTCAATGTTGATAAATTTATTATTGCATCTAGCATAAATCTTATTGATTCGATATTTTTCATAAATTCATACATACATTTTGGTCATCTTTTGTCCAGAAGATTCTTTAATTAATTTCCCTCGGATTAACGGTTACAATTTTTTTAGGATTTTGAATTAACAGAAATAATACGGTGAGTACTGCTTATGGCAACCAGGGCGACCTTCGGGTGCGATTGCATAGTCACGACAAAACGACAGAGTATAGTTCACTACACCCGAACAGAGGCTAGTTCGACCATAGTCGTCAAAATGGACGCCATTCTCTTCAATTCACAGCTACAAAAACTGCTACTTAACGAAAACGCAAGTTTTCTTAATAAATACTTTGATATGATCACACCATTCTTTGGGGGCATATTCCGGGAACGTTTGCCAAAAGTTTTTGACTATGCTGAAGAAGCTGTAGAATATGATAACAACGATTTCAAGAAATCTAACCCTACTCATAGTTGAGTTAGTGACCGAGTTTTGCCCAGACAATAAAAAAAAACAACTATCAAAAATTTATTTACAGTTACATAATTTGTATCTAATGAGCAAAATCGTTTGTTTGTGTAACTGTTTTTCCAAATAAAAGTCACAAATGATAAACATATTTTTACAATAATACTGTCACTTTCACAATTTCTGTCTGACATCAGCCTTGGTGGAACTGGTTGACAAAACATGATTATACACTCTATATTATATAATCTGGAAACTGTTTAAATATGTTATATGAATTTAGATAAGTCTCAGGTTATGGGGCAACATTGGTAGCTTACGTTCTATCTTCAAATAAAAATTCCAACACAACAAATGTTTTGTCGCAGGCTGCCATTTTGAATCTAACTTGACCAGCCTCAACCGACCATTTCAAGTTCGGGTGCACATGGTCGAGACATAGTTGAACTATACCACAAGGTACAATTTTATGGATTACCAATTACTGGGGTTGATACTAAGCGACGTTTCGACGAGGATACTCTCGTCTTTATCAAGCAAATGATGAACTATGGTTGAACATTTGGATGAGCCGAGTGAATTGATTAGAAAAAGCGTCTAATCCTTCAAATGGTACGAAAAACAGGGGCTGAAATTTAACCAGGCCGCTGGCATGTCAAAATGTACCTCATTGCACACTGTATGGCTGATATCCGCTCCATACGTCTGAATGGCATTGAAAAGTAAAACATACAAACCCAATTTTTTTTTAAAGTTCAAAATAAAGTTAATCATCATAATTCGACAAAACTATATTAACGTAAATTGAGACAATATTTAAAATAGTAACACAGCAATGCACTTTGCTTTAGACTCTTAATTTCAAACGAACGTAATGGTGTTAAACCCAATGTGTATTCTGTGGCATTCCAAAAACATTATTAAAAAATCCAATATTTCCGCCTCCTACATCAGTTTTAGCTTCAGCTTTGATAAAATTCATTGTATAAACAGTATTTAATATACAAAGCTGTTACTTTATATCTTTTTTTTTTCATTTGATATTGGTATAATTTGGCTTCTGTAAAATTAGATTGTTTTCTCTAACTCTATATTCCATCTAATCTTTTTTTTTCAAATAAATAACGTGCATCTACGTCACAGAAAAAAAAACAACAAATAGATTAATTCTATTCGTCGACCATGATGGTGATATTGATTTCTCATCTTGAAAGGTGTAAAACACTAATTCAACTTGACTGTTGTCATTTAAAACAGATTAAATTCCAGCAATTTTCCCTAGATTCAATTTTCCTTTAGTATTTCATTTTTCATAGCATTGTAATTATATATTCTTTCACAATCGAAGTGTAGAAAATTGACTGCTGAAAATGAACAGTGGTTGGAAATTAGACGTTTGAGAACCTTTTTCTAAAATTATTTTTATATTGAACATGATTTTATGAGCCAATACAAGCTTTTGAATAATACCTGACAAAAATTTGATGATTGCGTTGATCATTGGTATATAGACATTATAAATACTCCGAGTGTTGAAATAACTGAACTCAATTTTTGTTGTACTTTTGATAAATAAATATATCTTACAGAGAGAGAGAGAGAGAGAGAGAGGGAGAGAGGGAGAGAGAGAGAGGGGTTGGAATGTAACGTCCACTCCACACAAACAAGGTCATTTGGGGATTAACATATTTTTAAAAAAAATTATTTCAATAATTCGCTTGCGAACAGGAGTCTTTAGCAGTGGGAGGAAACCGGAAGACCCGGAGAAAACCCACGAGGTTGTAAAGGCGACCCTACTCCTTGCAACGTACAACCGGGGATTCGAAATCACGCCATTTGACTCAATGACAGGCTTTATGATACAGCGCGCGCACCCTAACCGTCCAGCCATCCACCATCCACCCACCCCACCCTCCTCTAACGAATAAACTACGAATAAAATATTATATTGAGATTTGAAACATTCCTTAATAATCTTTTTATTACGTACAAGCAGGGTGACAACCGAGCTGTGTTGATTACCAATTGAATGATTGTTCATATTATGAACACAACTCGGTTGTCACCCTGCTTGTACGTAATTAGAAAACTATTAAGAAATGTTTCAAATCTCAATATAATATTTTCTATATTAATCATTCGGAAACACCATTTCCCTATTATTGCGATCCATCTTGAGGTAATGTAATGAAATAAGCGAATTTCAAAAAAGAATTTTCAGCAAAAGCCGCCCCAATGGCTAAAACGACAAAAGAAATCTCGTCAAGGTTAAAAATGTGCTTCTAAATATCACCCAAAGTGGGCGCAGACGTTAAGGCCCATTATACCACCACTAATACTACCACTAATACTACCACTTCATTTCAACCAGGCGTCGATATGTGAAACACTACTATTCTTTATTGTTTCAATTCCAACCAAACTAAAGAGCCCTTTGAACGGTTAAAAAATACATTATTTCACTCTTTCCTGTTTGGCTTTGGGGGCAAGTAATCCTGTATTTTCAGGACATATTTTTAAAAAAAAGAACCAACAGTACAGATAGTGCGTATTAAAATGCTCGGATTGCTGTTTGGGGACATCTAAGTATATATCATCCAAATTTTATATATTGGTTCTTAAGGAGACTTTACCCATTTATGTACCCCTGCCTTGCCCGATAGAGACATATAGACAAATCTAGTTCACCACCAATTACGTCAACCACACCAGCTACATGATAAAATGCGTTCTGAAACACAAGGGGATAATATAAATTGTTTACAGTGGAAATTCTATGTTCACCTATTCAAACATATATTTAACATTTTCATAGGAAAAATTGGATACGCAAGCATACAGGTGAAAGTGTCTTACTTTTCTCTCTAAACAGAAAAGTTAAATTCTATACGATATTGGAATAATTCCAACTCCAAAGGAGGTTTCAGTAATAAATGCTGAGTTGGAGAACTTGAAAACAAATCAAGCACAACATTCGTTTCGGATTAAAGTCCAAGTTATATTGTGGTCGATTATTAAATCCTTGTTATGCATAACTAATATGTGTGCGGGACTTTTCTCCTGCGTGATGGTTTATATTCATGTTTTATTTTCTTCAACAACAATATTTTTCCAGTTAGTATCTGAACTTAGCTTGAAAGACAGTATATGCCTATATTTAACACCTCTCTCCCGCATGCACTAAATTTACCGACCGAAGGAAGCCATAACAACTTTTAGTGATACGAAGGCAAAAAGGGTACAACTTAAACGTCAATAACGTGTGTCTCTCGAGCCATTGTTCTTGTATGCGATATCAATAATGTAGAAGCAGACGTTAAACCTTCGGTTACTAATGCTACTATTGGGTTGAATCTGTTGCATTTCTCAGGGCTATGTGTTTCGGGGGTAAATATTTCAAGTCTTAGCAAAGTTTTCGTTTAGTCATTCTAATGTAGCGACAAATTCGAGTTCACTATCCTATATGCTGTCCAAGAAAATTTCAGTTCACTAAAATGTCACTGTGGTTAATAACGGTAAACTAGTGATTGTTTCCCATAGAAATTGGGTTCTGTTCAAAAATATCATTAGACAATATCGCATGATAGTGCCAAATGCATTGGCGTTGTGTGTTTGAGTGCTGCAATATACCGCCATTTAGATTAGTCTCTAATGAATCCAAATATGTTTTTACGCGAATACATTTCTTCTTTCCTTGTAAGGATATTTATGGATTTTTAGTATATGTTTAATCGGTTTTTTTATTCACACACACGAAGTACACGGACTTTCCATTTTTTTTAAAAACATGAGATAACACTCAAATGGCCTAATGTAATAAAAACGAAAAAAAAAACTCAGAATAAATCTATCACAAACTGGGAACGATTCATTAAAAGAATAAACTACACATTTTGTTAAAAGTATCAAAGTAAAAAATGAGAATACCTCCATACATTAATGATGAGACCATTAACATCACTTTTGTCACTTGGACCTTCACAAAGGGAAATTTAGTCTTTTGAGCTCATTTCCGAAACCTGATTGAAAATATGGAGAAATGGCACCAAACGTGGTGTGATGGTATTATGGCCGCCACAACCGTGCTAGCAGTCAGTGTCAGTAGAAGACACAACTTGTGATATTTCAACCTTCCTCCATTAAGACTTATTAATAATTCAGACTCTCTTCTCGCGCTAACGGGTTGAAGCGACGACCAAGCGCAAATACCGAAAGATATTAAATCAAGCAAAAATGGTGCGTGTAATTAACGCAGAGCGTATTACTATTCCTAAATCGTGTGGTCGACAATTTTCTAGTAAGCCCGGCAAAATAGACAAAAGAATTTTGACGTCTAATTTTCTCGTCTGTAAGAACGTTCAGGTCTTTTAGTATCTGCTCGGCAATTTTCCTTTATTCCGGACTGATTAATTCCGCTAGCATCGTTCTATTCCTAATAATGCGTTTCTCGTTTTTTTTTGTGTCGTCTATGTCTGGAGCAGTCATAGCCTATTATCTAAATTACAGTTTAATCACAAAGTAGAATGTACAAGTGTAAATAAAATTTCCCGGACTTTTTTTAGCTGTTATTTAAGCTTACTCGGCGAATCCTGTATTTTTCCACACGGAAATATGACTACTAAAGAATAGTAATTGTCAATAAGTATTGCGTGTTTGTTCTTTTTACTCTCAAAATAACACTTTCCTGTTGAATTGAAAAGTAATTCTTTAAATTGTAATTTGGCGAATGTTTTCATCTATCAAGCATTCTAATTAATTTGTATCAGTATATATTATATGGATTAAGTTATCCAGGGCCGTTACTTACTTGGGTCGCGGTTGAGGTGGGCGTTAACCCTTATCTAAAACAAGTAGTGGTAGCAGCAGTTGTAGTATAACAAAATTTCAAAGGTCCTCATTTCAAGATCTACTTTAAATCGTTATTTTTAACAAAGTTATTTATTAAGAGCTGAAATTAGTTAAAACTACGAAACATTTCCAATTGTAAATATATTATACCTTTTATACATCCAGTTTATCTCTCAGAAATAATGATATCAAAATACCTACGCATGAATTTAAAAGCAAAAATAACATAAAATGATCAATCACACATTCTTCAATGCGGACATAATTTATCGGTAGTGCCAACCCACTTCTCTTCTAAGTTAATGTATGAAACCACCACGCTATAATAATGACGTCAAATTTACGTCAGGACGACGTTCGGGATATCAACAGCGAAAGAAATTGAAAACATAACGAGATTATAATAAGCCAAAATCATAAGGTAAGTATGGCATACCAATTAGATATAGAATGGTGGCGAGGGATTTCCGAGAAAATACTTTTTAACGTAACAATTATGCTAATTAGTTGTATTATAGTGTAGGCCTATATCCTCCCTTGCTCCCTCGACTTGAGACTCCGAATTTCAAATATAATTGATGGGATTGTAATGTTCTTGTCTTGTCCATATTGAACAAAAAATTCAAATTATCTTTTGTTTCTGCAATTCAAATCAGAGAGCTAACTTCGTTACGGTTTACTCAATACTCTAGATGACGCCAAGAAACCTCCCGAGAGATGTTCGGAAGGGTATAAGTTTACCTAATGGTCTGGTTTTTACATAGACAGAATTATTGCCTTTTAGAACAAGATTGCCACACACTTTTAGAGGAAGACAAAAAGCAGAAACGTATCAATGTGTAAATTGTATGTCTTTGTGTGTAGATACGATGCATATAATAGTCATCATTACGAAGATATCGATGCTTCCAGGCAATTATGTATTTTATTTTGGGATATAGGTCTGAATTTAACCTTAGAAAACAAGAGTGTATACACACCATGACTAAAAATTGGTGGCAATAAACGCTTAAATATCACGATAAGGCATTGTAAGACAACACTTAGAACACGCCATTGAATACATACAGATATACGATCATAATTATGCACATGTACCTGAAGCAACGACAGCGAGTTTTACACATTCTAGACGTTGCTAGATTACTTCACAATTCCCGAACTTATAGTTTCATTATCTACAGATACGCGAACAGTTGCCTCCAATCAGGGGTAGTGACATAGCAACCTCCACACAAACCATTACAGGGGAGGAACCTTAAACTCTGCAACTTAATTATCACAAGTAAACATTAAAATTTAAGCTTGGAAGAGCGAGGTTTGGTATTCGCGACGATCTATTAATATGATTGGATCACAAGCTGGACTTGTACCCAATCGAAATTAGTGCCGTTATATGCAGGATACATGTATTACGTGAAGACCTTGATAAGATGTGCGTAGTTAAAGCGAGAACAAGCCTTCTATTGAAGATCAGTTATGCATAAATCTATGGACATAATTATAGACGCTTACATACCAAGATTATGCATTGGTAGACAGCACTAGGCCACTGGTATCAACGGGACATTCATTGAATATACATTGATATACAATCATAATTAGTCATAAATATATAGTCGTAATATAGACATTAATACCATCATTATTCCACATGAATATTCTATTATAATTCTTAAATCTACAAGAATCTGGGTACAGTTGAGCTATGAGAGCCTAATTTTATTATTCTGAATGGTTAGTTTAGATTTCTGAATGGTATCAATACGAACGAGTTATTTATTAAGCCAACTTGTTCAGCAGAAATAATTTTAGAATAGATAGTAGAAGTTATTACTGAAGATCTCCATTCTACAATTTGTTTGATCTACGTAATTCACAAAGGTCAGACGTTGATTAACCTTGACGAATTGGAGTCAAATAAAACGAAATAGGAAATTCGACAATCTGTGTGGGGAAATTAATTGAAAGTAATGAATGTGTTAGTTCTAACTTAGTACAGTGGTCAGTATTTACACAAGAATTAAACAAGTTACAAGAAGAGAATATTAGACCAGGTAGCAACCGTCTTCATCATTGATTTTATAGCTGTGTGGTATCTGTGCTATTTGCTCCAGTTAAAAGAATTTCATTCTCTTAACGTTAAACATCAAAACAGGAAGACATTATCTAACTTTAGACTCATTGAGTTCTTGCGATTTGGTGTACTTTAAAATTTGATATGGTATTCCAGCTTGTTTTATTGGTGTTACACGTTAGTTTATAGAATTTCGTTCATTTAATTAAGTCACCAAATATATTAACTTTTGCCCAAACTTCATATCTCGTCTGTTGGAACCCATATCAGTACTGAACCATTTTTGTGTATTCTATATTTTTCAGTCATTAATGATAAACGACACATTTTGTAATGCATTCAAATAATTAAATAATTGGGAATAAGAGACACCATAATTGAGTTATTTATACACATTTGGAAGAAATAACAAATGAACAGCTTGTTCTGCATTTTTGTAGTAATTTTGAAATAAAAGCTGCGTTATTGTGACTGGAAATGGATTATAATATGAAAATGTATAAACCTGTTGATTTTGTTGTATTTATATTTGACGCATTCCACAGCTGGTAATAATATCAGCAACAGGTATATACGATATTAATATTAATTATAATATATTTTTGTTATTATTCAATACACAACATTAACCAGAGCATGGACTTACAAAAATGCATTCCAAAATCATAATGCATTACGTATTCTTGATTCAATAGCTACCTACATTACAATCATCGGTACACTAGAAGCATTTCGGGTGGGTTGTCTTCCCATAGGTTTCAACTCGTAATCTCTTGGCAAATGCGGTTCAGATTAAAATAATCCATACAATTCTGAAAACTTAAATCGACTGATGAGTGGAATTTAACTATGTTTATTAGGTACGAAATAAAAACTAGAGGCCATTAAGCGAACTTGGTAGACCAATAGAAACAATTGACCATAAATGTTAATTAAATGTAGCAAATGGCAATGTTTGTTACCACTGGCACTGCATCGGGAATATTAATATGTTATATCTTACACCATGAGGGTTACCGTCTGCACATTGGCATCTGAAATATATGTTCATTACGTCATTTAAGGCTAATCTTTTCAGAACACCTTATGTCACTTCTCAAGAAACGAGAAAAAATAATTTATGTTGTAACTTGTTTTAAGGTCGTTTATGGGTTTTATAAATGAAAAAAAATAGTACAAGCCGTTTAGTCAAAAAGAGCACTTCATTTTGTAACTGCTGACTAGCCAAGAAAATAGTCCATGATTCAAAGGGGGCTTTATTGATTGTTACCTCTCGGTACACAAATTAATATACGCGTGAAACGTTTTACTGATATATTCATATAAGTATTTGTAGATATAGATCTATTCATTAACAGCTGTCGTTGATGTAAAATTTTGCATAGCGGTTGTAAAAATAAATAACTTAGCAAACAAACCTAGTTCATTGTAATATTGAAGAATACTTATATATATATACAGCATTTGAGGGGTTTTAACATAGTATATAGGAGAGTATACGTCTAAGTTATGTAGACGGGTCCATTATATAATTACCAAATATAAATGGCAAATAACTAATAAAACATTTCTATCGCTAGACAGGCTGCATGCGTGGGTTTCAGGGACCATTATACTTTATAATTTTCCCTACGTCACCAATAGCCGTATGGTCTGATATTTTTACGGAATGATTATGCGTGTAGATTTGAATTATCTCCCTTGCTTGCATTTTCTGAAGTGGATGTAATAAATGTCAAAAAAACCTTTTAAGATAATATCAAATAAAGTGACAACCACTATTGAACCATTGTCCCCGCCCATCTTAAATCATATTAACGCATTCTTTTGTACAGAAAAATATTTGTGGTCAATACTTTTGAGTTTCCTCTGGGCCTGCTGAATTTTAAATAAATGACTTACTTTCACTATAATTTACACACTATATTAGCCTCGTATCTAAATGTCACTGGGTGTATTAAAGCTTTTTTCCTACCCCGGTGTTTTTGTATGACCACACGTATAATTTATAATAATATTTATAAAATCAATTATCAAGATGATATTAGAAGGAGAAGAGTGGGTAAACCTTGTAATACGAGAAAATAACAAGAGTTAAAACCCTAGAACGTTAAATACCACTGTAATCTCTGTAATCGATAATTAGTGGGAAAAGTGAAAACGTGTAATGTACAGAAAAACAAAAATCTAATGTTTAGTCAGTATTGTTCTCCACCAACGAACCAAATCCTATAGTTTAAACCCCAGAACCTTGAACCAACCGTTATGGACACACGAAGAAATCGTTTAGCCGACGAGAGGGAGAGATCTGTATAGTTATTCATACCACTTCGCCGACATATTGTTTAACAACGAAAAGTGTTCATAGAAGGAAATGGCCGTCACGCCGATATTTGCAGGTAAAACAACAAACAAGAAGATAGATGTATATAAACTCACCGTTACGTTTTATCGATATTTTCTCAATACCATGTGTTGCTATTTTCTGTCATTTCTCATTCAATCCATATATCGTCTGCAAAACTTGTCTTACCAGTTCTCTCACCAAAACGATCTCTTCTCCGCGCGTCCCAATCTATACAGACGACAATCGATATTCTCCATATATGGCAAGTTTTATCATTCATGAGATGCGACCTTTGTAACTACCAGCCAGGATGTAGCATGTTATCGATCGGAATGGCATCCGATTTTCCTGGTATGCTACATGGTTAATTTTTTTAGATTACTAATGCAATTAAAAATGGGTCATGACAATTGAGCACATTTAGAGTATCTGTTGAGGTTTGTGACGCTCAGAGGCCGACCTCGCGTGATCAGTGTCAACGGCCCGGATGATACACAACAAATCCCTTTAAACCGGTTTCGCTACGACAAGTAGTGTTACTTTAAATACACTATTAAATCGGGATATTGACCTAGAAAGTCAATTGAATGTGAACATGTAACACATAAAAGCGAACGCGTGAACGTAAGTAGCGGTCTTTAATTTAAAACTTATAATGAGTGACTCTGTTGAAACGATGAGTGATAAGGAACGAGATGGTTGTCTAGTGGATAATAAATATTTTGTTGTTCATCGAATATATTATAATAAATCATCAGTATTTGAACGCACGAAATACAAGAAATACAAAATACAAATATTTGAAGATGCACAATGTAGTGTTAATAGTCACCCATACCGAACAGGCATTGTACTGTACAATACTGCGAGGAATTCAAACTCTCTTAAATGACGATCATTGGCTTTAATTAAAGTGTTAATTAATTATTTCAATATTTTTATTTTTTAAAAAAGCTACGTAAAACTTTTGTGGTGAAATGATTTTAAAGATATTAGAGCTGCAATGAAGTCGGGTGAATCACGTCAGTTAGTGTTTTATTCATCATTACCAGCGCTGAAAGGCCAGCCTATTAAAAAAAACAGTAGGGCCTACAGTTCCTCCCATTTTTTTTTTATTACGTCTTTTTTGTAAATCATTTTAGTGAAGCCTGTACCAAAACAGGCCCAGGACTGTACAGCGCAGTGGACGCTTACGGCTGGCCCCCGGATCCATTCACTTGATTTGATAATTTTATTGTTTAGTGTTTGCAATGTCTATTTTCTGTCTTGTCCGCAGGTTTTATCTTTTGTGTGTTTTTTTTTGTTTTGCGTGTAGTGCAGTCCTCCTCAATTTACTATTTAAGATGAATTCACTGGAAAGTATTTATCGGGTGGTTAAAAAGTATGTTAATTTTGGTATATATGGAAAGTAGAGATATCCAATCTTACTTAAAAAAATACTGGATTCCCCGAAAAAAGCCCATGGAGCGTATGCAGGACATAAATGTAAGGGTTCCCCTAATCAACAGCCCGGCGATTAAGACTTTCTGCACGCATGATGTCAAAGGTCACGCGCGAACATTGAGCGCTTGATGTAAAAGTTGATAAAGTTGATCACTTTCTAAGATAAAAATGACGGAAAAATGCGTGGGCAGTGGATAATCGGAGAATTTAATTAGGATTCGATATTTGTAATAAATAGTATTAAAGTTCTTGTACGAGTAAATATGTTCAATCTTGAGTGAAGTCAGTGTTGCTTCAGACCCGGGACTGTACAGCGCAGTGGACGCTTACGGCTAGCCCCCGGATCCATTCACTCTTTTTTGAATTGTTGTTTTATTGTTTGTTTTGTTTGCTGTTTCGGAGTATGATGTCTTGTCGTTGTATTTGTCCTTTTTGTAAATCATATGTGGCGCAGTCCCCCTGCACTAACTATTATGTATGCAATGAATTCTTCACTGACTTCCGACAGAGGTAAGTCACCTGGCAGAAACATGACCTGGTTTGATCACATTTTTATAGCAGTGCATTACTTGGCAATTACAATGTTTGAGAAGGATTTGAAGCAGAATTATGACAAAATATGTTTTAAGTCCATATATTCTATTAAATCACCCAGTTTGTACGGGAATGTAACTTTAAGGCGAATTCTGGAATTCTGGGCCTAAGCTCATTTAAAAAAGTGGGCCTAAGCCTATAAAGAAAAAGAGAAAGAAAAAAGAAAAGAGAAAGAAAGGAAAGGGGGATGAAAGAAAAGAAAGAAGAAAGGGAGGAAGGAGAGAACAGGACACAGGAGAGGAGAAAAAAGGATAGGAAAAAAATGACTGACAAACAAAGCAAAAAAGGAAGTGTAGGCCTACTACCAGGAAATAACTTTATGAGTTTGACCTGATTATACCGAGAACTGTGTAATCCATCTTTTAACCTCTACTTAGTTCTTCATAAGTTATTATCGCCGAAATAATCGACAAATATTTGTCTTCTTCTGTTTTGGTCTGAAATGCTTGGAAAATGGTTTGCGGTTGTCAATTTTCAAAATTTTCATGGCGGGAGATAAGCGCCACCCCCCTACACCCGACCCCCCTCGGACGCTCACGCATCTTCGGTGCGTACTTGTGTGAACCTTGGTCAATGACCTGACAGTTCGGCCTTCGGCCCACCAGTCACGCTCTGCGTTTGGTGTTCTTTTCTTAGTACATGTATGTGGTCCATATTATTGCAGACATCTAGAATTAGCTGAGAGGTCTCTAGATATTTAATGGGATTTATAGGCTTGTTTTGTAATGTATTAAATGGAAATAGCATGGACACCTTTAAGAGCATGTTACATATAGATTCCATGTCGTCTTTATAGTTATAACACATTTAGATATTATATAATTATATACCGGTTGAACATTCCGACTGTATGTCATATTACTTTCGTTTTAAAAGCATACAGTCTATTTCCCCTGCAGTACTTTCATTTCGTAGATCATAAAGTCTGGCATTGAGTCAAGCAGCGGGAATTCGTCCTAAGTCTGTGTGTAAATAGAGAGAGGGTCGCCTGCCCAATGTTAATTTGTGTCCGACCTCTCCTGCCCAACCTCCGGTTTTCTTCTACTACTAAAGAATCTTTTCTCTCTCCATTTCGAATTTCCCAACATTCCAGTCTCCCCAATACATGCTACATTGGATGATTTCTGGCTATAAGGGGATGTTATTCTCTCGCAGAAATCAGTGTTGGTGACTTATATCCCTACATGGAACCCGACTGTTTAAATTATCGCTATTTGTTGGTGTACCAAAACAAGATCGTGTTTTATAACATTCTTTTGAGAAGTTTACTTTCTATCATCTACTTCTTCTCCTTACCGCCTGTTTTATACTTCTTATTTTAAAATTTTATATCACCATCACAATTATAAATCACCGTCAAAGAAAATGAAACAATTCCACAACATGTGTGTCGCCAAAAGACTGGCGCGTCAAACAGTATATAGAATTCGGATCAGATCCAAAACAAAGTGTTCAAACTTTCTTCCTGTAAATTTTAATACCATATCATGAGCGATTGGTCTAACTTCAAAACTGCAAACTACAAACCGGGTCCTGGTTTGGTCGTGTTGACTATTTAATCTGATATGCTCTGAATTGACTGGAGTCGCAAACAGAAACGAACTACAATGCAATAATTGGTTTACAACATCTTTTTTACGCAGATTTCTACCCTGACATGTCTTATATTATAAACTGGTCGACAACTGAATCATTTGCATTTCCAAAAAATGCATCTCCAACCGTTAACGAGTTATCTGTCCGAGGTTAAGCCTAAAATATACTTATTGCGAATCGTCAAAGCTCCGAGGTTTTCTGTGGATAAACACGGTGCAATCATATACTTGTAAATCCCGATACCATATCTGATGGGTACGATTTTAAGCAGGTTTGAATCCGAGCTGCAATTCAATGGTTGTTCATGATTAACCTCAAAACTGGATAATCGAGACTTTGTTTATCATCGTAATAGTGGTAACAATGACAATCGAGACTATAGTGTTTTTTGAAATTCGGTTTTAAGGTCCCCGAGTTAATTAAATTGACTGAAAATTTCAGCGTATTCTTTTTACGTTTTTTTAAAACCAATATAGTTAGAACTGTCCGCTCTCTATCTAATCTTCCATAATGCCAGTTTTAATGATATAATTCGAAAATGGAGAAGCAATGCATCGTCTCGGGTTACGATAATAAATAATCAATGCATACATCCTGTCAAAACTACAATCATTGATAACTTCGCTGAGAATAAAGTCATTTGAATGAAATTTGCAATATATTCATTTTCTGTGTCTTTTTTGTAACTAGTATAACAAGAACGGTCAGTTCTTTATCTTAACCCTTGTGCGTATACACAATCGTTTGAAAACCTTTACATAAACACTTTTAAATTCAACTTGGAGTTTCGAACCATCGGGACAAGTAAAATAGGATTTTATCGATAATATACACAACAGGTAGGACACTTAAACATCTAGTAGTTAGAATAAGGCTAAAAAAAATTCTGGACCTGTCAAGCCAGCAAGACTGTTATTGTCCCTTTAAAGACTTTCTGAGCAAATTTAGGCACAGTATATGCATTAAGTTTGGCTTATATCAAGAAATCAATACAGGTATATTTTATTTTGCTGATCGCATTCGGTCCATGGAATCTGATGAAGTGTAAGCACAATTCATGGAATATGCTCGTCTTCATTAGCACTGCTAACGTCGAAGAGTGGCACGTTAAATCCAATTTTATTTGAATTGAAACGGCATTATTACAAGATGATTAAAATCTTTCTATTCGTTCTTTTGATACTACAGATCGTTGATGAATCTTATTGGAATAATTTACATATATTGTACTTTTAATCTGATCACCAGGACATTGGATGTAAATGGAGATCGTCATGTTCAACAGTTTGCTCACAAAACTATCTTGAACCCCAAATGTTTCCATTTTGTTTATAAGAAACATTCGGTACTAAGAGAATCTATGTATCATTTAGTTTTCGAGCGACAGTTACGTATGTATAAGAAATATGCTTTTCCTGTACATCCTCGGTGTCGCCACACTATCATTTATTATATTTGAAAGTTAAGCTTATTAAGATGAAGATAACTTTCTGAGTTTTGTCCCCTGATAACGAAAACTTTACATTCGATCATAATGCCATTGTAATAGCTCGGTTTATTTTCTGATGCAACTCCCAGCCCACTGTATCATGACCCTAGGTACCACGCCATAGGCCTCAATCAGTGTTGGTATGATGTTTGAATATATTTATTTAGATGAAAGAGGGAACAAGGGACGAATTCATAAATTTTTAGCCCCGCCCCCTTCCGCCCAACATTAATGTCACATTATAACGAAATCTTGTAAACGTGGGACCTTGTGACATTAACATAATTTGTTCAGTTATTGATTTTTAATAGTATTAATGAAATTGTTACACTTGGATTAGATTGTCAATAGTATAATTGAAATTGTTACGTGGGCATTTGTTTCACTATCTGGCAACTTATTTTCGTCTAGCTGAATATTCGGTTCGATATAATTGTAATATTCTAATTTTACAAAACAAAACAAAGTAAAAAGTGTAACGTGGGGAGAACATTAGAAAAGACCGATCAAATATCTACTAATAACAGCTATTCAATAATACGACGATTCATCGTTAAAAGAGAGGCGGGGGCATGCGGTTAAACGTCCCCCCCCCCCGACACAAACTAGGTCATTTCGGGACTAACATGGGTTCAATTTTATTTCAATAATTCGCTTGTGCGTATATGGGGTTTAGTAGTGGATGGAAACCGGAGGACCTGGAGAAAACCCATGAGGTTTTCCTTGCCACTTTCAACCGGGGAATCGAAACCACGCCAGTTGACTTCATGACAGACCTTAGTATACAACGCTCATGCGCTAACTATTCGGCCACCCACCCTACTCGACTGGTCGTTAAACATCCTCGCGAATATTTAAAGTAAATGAGAATTATGTGGGTGAGAACAACCTTCATTGGTCTATGAGTCAAGTTGCTGACGTCATAGATTCTATATAAAATTCCAAGATAGCGACTAATAAACTTTTCACTAAAAGAAGCAGAAGTGTAGAAGAAGCCTTGAAAGTCTGGTTGTCAGAGATACTGCCGGAGAATTACCGGAATATGGTCTGTAGATAGTTAAAGAAGATACCAACAGACTATACAATTTATTCGGGGGGATCATGTGGCCAAGTGGGTGAGGCGCCTGACAAGGACAGTTAAAATAACAGTTAAAACATACAAATAATCTCTTAATGAATAATTGAATATATAATTTTAGCATATATTATGTGACCAATTGTAATTCTAAGCTATTTCACATTATCCTATTATGCATAAAAACACATACATTAATTAATAAGCGAATGTAAAGTATTCTACTATGTAAATGGGACGAAAACCCAAGGTCCCGTGTACACATTGGCGTGAACGTAAAAGATCCCTGACAGTTGGAATTCGATACAAGAGTAGGCCGTAACGCCCCTGCTGGGCAAAATTTCCCTCATAGCACAGTATATGGCGTATGCCCATTAGCCCAGGTTAGGTGCATAACAGTAGGACGTTTAACCCCATTTCATCATACATTTTATTCACGCCTTTTTGTTTTAAAATATCTTAAATATTGTAAAAAAAAAATTGTTAAAAACTATTTGTTATGAACTATGTATTTTTTAATCCCACATGGGGTTAATAATCCTTTTTCTAAAGCGCAGGCGCTCTAAAGAATCTATTGTCCATATTATACACCAGAGGGGTTATTTATTTTGTACCAGTTGATGAAGGGTTGTAGCCCGAAACCCGTCCTGGATAAAACCATAATACACAGTCTCCTCGAGTTTGTTGCTTGAGGATCAATTTTGTTAGATTTTAAACCGTGTACAGTTCTATTGACATTTGGTTTTACCTGTTGTGTCTACGTTTCTATGGCATTTTGTTGATTTTCTTCGTCTGTAAATGCTAAATATGATATTTCTGCTGCATGATTGTTTGCAACAACTCACAGTAAAAGCAGGATCAGGACGTTTAGATTGTTTGCAAGAATTCACATTCAAAGCAGTGTTGCGTTTTTATTTCGTCTCAGTACATTAATTTAGAGTCCAGCATAAATATATACCTACATTACGCCTGACATAATAAATATTTTAATAAATAATTCATTTCAGACAAATTGTCAGAATATTTGGCCATTTATGTAAATTCCTACTGCTTCCAATTGACACTCAAATATTTATGTGATTGTTTTGTGGCAATGAATCTAATAACAGGCATCAACTATATACATCAACAGATAAGTTTAATAGAAAATCAGAATAATGAAATAAAATTGGCTTTAACGACTCTAAATGTCTACCCCGACTGGGCTATCGAAGACAGGTTTACGTCATTTAGTGTCCTATGATGGAAATTTTGCCCCGGTAACGACACTATACGACCTACTCTTATATCGAATTCCAACTGATAAGTGTTCTGTTACTTGCATACCAATGTGTTCATTGTTCCTCGATTTTCCGTCCCACCCGAATGACTATACTTTGCCCCTCACTTGTCCTCCCGTCCTACAACACTGACACGGGGGAACACCGTCGAAAAATCCGATTAACTCTCGTGGCCAACACCTGGACCACCAGGTTAGTGGGTACACGTCTTACTCACTGAACCACCGCGGCTACATAATATTATCTTCGAAAAAGTTTTAGCCCTTTAACGCATGCATAACCTTTAAACGGAAAAACAGAAAAACGCATGCTAAATTTGACCTTTATGGTTCCTATAACACACAATTACATTTTATTGAAATTCTCTAACATGCTTAAAGTGCAGTTTAAGACTTTCAGAAGACAAAAGCAAAATTGGATTTCTTAGCTCTACGAAACTAAAACAAAACGAAATCAATAAAATATAAACATTTGCAATGAGGTAGTAAGACACTGACTCGCTATGCTGCAGGTTGGGTGTTCGATCCCTACATTGGCCGAGAAAGTTCATCCAAATTTCATGGCGTGGTTCCCCCTAGTCGGTGATGCAGGGCGGAGGGTCTGACAAGGACAGCGGTCTAGTCGTTCGGATGGGACGAAAATCCGAGGTCCCGTGTACACATTGGCGTGACAGTTGGAATTCGATATAAGAGTCAGTCGTAGTGCCTCTGTCGGGCAAAATGTGCCTCCAAGCACACTATGACATATGCCCGTCTTCATTAGCCCAGTTCGAAGCCGAACAGTAGGAAGTTAAACCCAATTTGATTAGCGTGCACGTAAAAGATCCCTCGACAGTTGAAATTCGATATAAGATTAGGCCGTAGTGCCGCTGTCCGGTCAAATGTCCCTCATAGCACACTGTATGGTGGATGTCGTCTTCATTAGCCTGGTTCAGAGCCGGGCAACGTGATATTAAACCCCATTTCATTTCATTTCATATTATTTATGGTAACAACGAGCAGACGCACCTTCGAATTAATCACAAATGAGTTAAAATTAGACAGACGGAATTAAAATTGTAGCATAACATTCTAAATTTGGTTCCGAGTTGAACAGTGAAAAGTCCGTTTGTAAAACATACAATGAATATACAAATAGCTTTACACATACTCTACACATTTACAGAGGACGATAAAGATCATACAATTTCTGTTTGTTCAGTAACATTTCATTTCGTCACATAAGGAAACTTGTCATAGTACACCAGTTCTTTAGTCTTGAAAACATCATTATGTGTTTTCGGGGTTGCTGTTCAGAACTGAACAATATTTAATGACTTCAATAGAAAACAAATGTAAGTTGAAAATTCGCTGCTCAAGCAACGAGTCTTTGAAAATAGGAGTTTTTTGTTTGTTTTTAGGGGGTTTGGGGGGTTATTAGTGGTAGTATTATAGTATTATAGTGTTTCCTAGTTTCAGAAGAGATTTCCATACATACGTGCAAGCATAAGAATGACCTATCTAGGTAAGATGGGTAGATTGCTAAATACCTGAAACGCCGGAGACTGTTAAATTTTGGATTTGCATTGTAGTGCCCCAACCCCCTCATAGTAAAATATAAACAAATAAAAATTCCTATTCCTCGAGTTATCGCTGCTATACATTGAATAATGTTAATTGATTAACCAATAGTATGTGCTACCATATTTCCCTACAAAATAAAAATATACATTTACTGACCACGGGAACGAGGATTTGAAAACTTCTTGTCAGCTTATGACGTATGAGATAATTTCACAGTCTTTTCCACTTGTATAGGCTGTAGCTACATGAAAGACGGGGAGGAAAATAAGACATTATTTTTAACCCATCACTCTTTCAACTGTGACAGATTCTGTCTGGTTCGAGTCTCGGAAAAGCGCGTTTCAGAATGGTTTCCTGTGTCGTTTGGATCCTTTGCGTGATTAATATGCTAAATTGGCTGTGTTTGAAACACAGTCTAACCAGCACAGCAAACTAGCGAGTCAGAATACCTGGGGCGGAGGCTGATCAAAAAGCCCATGACTTTTCCTCACTTCTCTTTGTATCTTAACCTTATCAAACTAAATTACTGTTGAAGACGAGAAAGAAACTTTCTTTTAGTTAATTTGTGTTGAGCACGGAATAACAAAGTAAGTATCTGACATCCGCCATTCTTTAAAAATGTCTTCTTCAAATGTTCTGCTGTGTTTTATAGTGAGTAAAAAATATATAAATTATAAGCCGTAATAAAGTTTAAGATGATAAGATCTACTATAAAACAAAATAAATAAGTATTATAAAAATATGATTTCGTGTAAATCATGGTCTATGCTTAAATCTTAATCATGGGATTTATTACGAAAATATCCACATTTTCATCGGCTATTATCCTCATTGGGTATTCGTGTGTGATCTTAGGCTAGTCGAGTGCATACCTGTACCTACTCCTTCAGTAGACACAGGGGTTGAATTTTTAAAACAACACAAATAACTTTTGAAATAAAACCAATTCCGATTTCTTAGTAACTCTCCGGAAATTTTCTGAACACATCTTAAATACCTCAAGTAATAGTGACGTATTGAAATACCATGGTAACACCGACCTGTACTGCTCCATTTGAATGCTCAGAGCAAATAACTGTAATTAATTGAGAGAGCAATGGTCTTTTTTTTTATAAATTTATCACTTCGGCTATGGTCGTTTTTTAAATGAAAATATAAACACGAGGGGCCTACATTTACATTACACAGATTTTTTTGTAGTGTCATAACATTATATCGAATACGGAAATAGCATAACAACAATAGTACTGCTAGTTGAGTAAATAGTACAGAAAAAATGCAGGTTTGTCCAAAGAGTCCACGCGAAATGGATTATATTAAGTCTATTGTTAATTTTAAGTCAAGGCCGGAATACATATTAAACCACCGGATTACATGCAAACACGACGTATTGGTCCATTTAAATCAGCATTGATGTTGTTATCTTACTGTGAAAAGATGGGCTTCTAATATCCAATATTTAAGACAAAACGAAAATTTTAAAATTGGCATAGGGCCTACGAATCGCGTGCCAGAGATGAACAAGACTAAACACACCCCACGCCAGAATACTACGGGTGTAGACTGCAGTGGAATAACCAGACGTCAAAGACTGTCATTCAGTTTGAATTCTTCGCGTATTTCGCCGAATATAAATGATTATAAATTGCATTTGCTGATTACACTATTTTGCTTGAATATACTATTTTGCCTATAACGTTTTTTATGACTTTAAATTTTGTCTTATGGTTTGGATTGTTCGTACTTGGTTTTTATTTTATTCAAAACAGAAAAGATTGAATGTAAATCAGTTTGTATACATTCATGTTACATTATTATATTTACGTTGTGACCCATAATTTGTGTCCATTTCTAGATGCCAAAGGCTAGTTAATTAGCTCCTTTAACCGAACGTTTCAAATCAATTAAGTTAAACAGTGGGATTGTTATATTAGCTTTCCTGAATGCTGTATTCAAAAGCGTTAAATAATCGTATCTGTCGAGTTTCATCAAGAAAGCGATAATGTAAATGATTTGAAATTATGCTCCAAATAACTGCAAAATATGGAACCAATATGGAAGATAGGAAACATTGGCACTGTTAGAAATCCCTAGAGTATTTATTTTTTGTCAACTATAAAACAAGCTTTAGTGTTGTGGATAACCCCCGAGAGAGTTAGATAAATACCATTTCACTGAATATTTCCAAGAGACGTGTATTACAAATAGCATTAGCTTGACGAGTGTTGGATCAGAAAATATCAATTTTCACTTATTTTCCATTTAAAGTTCCTCCGAGGATACCCTTCTAAATGTTGCCTTAGCAACGTCACATTTGCTTTTCGTTTCTCATGATGACTTATGCAAAAATATGAATATAGAAAAGGGAAACGCAATATCAGCAGTATTGTCTATTATTGCTGTGTCCATATCCATAATATCAATTATATTATAGACGCGGTTCGTTACTAAATAAATACATGCGCGTGTCAACTGGTAGAGCTTTGTAACAAAAACAAGGGTTCCCTCTGGGCTGGTACATTTGACTACCATAATATTATAACACCCCAGACAGTATGCTACATTAAGTCAAAGGGCCGATAATGTTGCTGAAATGTTGATCTGAAAATCGTGTACTGCACAAAAAAAGAGGTTAAATTGAGAACATAGCCCGACGAACTGGATCATCATTTACAACTTAAAACTGACACTTCTTCGAACATGACCGAGTAAATGATAACTTGTCAAAAGTTATTGCAGTGAATTAATCAGTTTTTTTTTAGCCCACGCCGAACGAAGTTAAGGAGGGATATCGAAATGGGCTCCGTCCGTGTGTCGTTTCCGGAGCATATCTCATAAACCGTTAAAGATATCTTTCTTAAACTTTGCCCACACAGCAACCTATGACAGTAGTTGTGCCTTTTGCTATTTATCAATTTCTTGGATTTGTATTTTTTGTGTTTCCATGGAAACAAATTTGACTTAGTTTTTGGTGTATAATTTTGTTTCCAGAGAATATCTCATAAACCGTCCAAGATATCATTTTTAAACTTTGAACACACATCAACCTATAACAGCAGCTGTTCCTTTTGCTATTTAGGAATTTCTTAGACTTATATTTTTTGGTGTAAAATTTTGTTTTCGGGGCATATCTCATAAACCATTCAAGATATCTTCATGAAACTTTGTACTATCACCAACCTGTGATCAATAGTACATCATTTTAGTTGTCTATTTTGCTAATTATGAATTTCTAGGATTCATTTACTACCACTTTGACTTAGTTTTTGGTGTATAATTATTATTCTTGGGCATATATCAGAAACTGTTTAGGAAACATTTACACTTTTAAATTCATCAACCTATTATATTTTTTTTCTGGTGACCGTCCTACCGTCTCGATTTCATTTCCGGAGCATATTTTATTATCCGTTCAAGAAACTTTGTATAAACACCAACCTAGTATAGTATTTTATTTTCTGATTTATAAGCTCATTATTGTTCCACATACAGCAGCTGATTGAGGTAGGCAAAGGATGTTGTTCAAAACGTACAGGAAGTAGCGACCATGGCTTGGCGAGCCACTATGATCAGAGTATGAATGTTCTGACTAGTGCCATTGATATTCCAAGAAGTTGTTATTCCTTATGCCTTCCAAACAAGACCAAGTGCCTGGGATGGTGGTGACTAGTCATCTTGCTTCTATCTATTTTTGGTGTCTTTTTCTCCGGCTAAAACTGAAGAATATTACAAAATTTATAATTCTTCTTTCTGTAATTATTGTCTGTAATTTAAATATTGAATTGTTTGAATATATATTTCTTCGATCATCTTTAACCTATATCCATTACCATTATTGAAAATAAGAGACACGACATCGTACGAGACACTTCAAAACCAGAAACAATTTAAAGTATACGAAATTTGACTATATACCTGTCCAAATTGAGGAAAAACCGAACAGTGTCCAAAGACTAAGTCTTGCGAGGTGTTAATGCAGGCAGTATCTATTTAATATCTTTACTATATTTAACATAATTTTTCAAGAAATTTACATTTAAATATGGTTACGATTACAACTTGGATGTTTTATAGTTCCGTTGTGTTATCGAAGAAATCCCCAAAACGGTGACATGTTAAATGTTTAAGTGGTTTCCAGGGGTCAAAATATATCAAATAATTCTAAATCAGTAAGGTATCAAATATTTTTAATAATCGAAAAATCTTGGCAATATTGTGAAACAAAATCAGATTTACCAGTGGTAATAACTGTTTAAATTACCAATACATCAATGTGAACGTGTTCGTCTTTTTGGCTAATCAAACAATTCCAGCAAGACAGAAAAAAATTATCAAAAAGTTTTGACTTTTTCCAATCATCATCGTTTTCTGGATATTTCCGCGTAGTTCGTAATAATGACCTGAATGTGGACTTAAATTTATATCATAGCTCGGAACGAATCAAATTGCAACTAATTGATGTCTAGTTTAGCCAAGCACGGGAAACAGGTAAGGGAAACTACTTGAAGGATAATTTTGGTGTCCGTAACCAAGGTTTGAAGAATCGAGAAGTGGCGCAAATATATGATATGAAATGATATGGGGTTTAACATTGTAATGTTCTGCATCGACTGGGCTAGTGTAGATGGTGGAGGAAAATCGTTATTGTTATCGACTGAAGGACGAATATATTTGGAATGTGTTTAATCAGTTCTATCAATTCGTGATTGATGACAAGTGAATTGTCCTATAATGGAATGCCAGTATGTCGAATTACCATTAACATCTTGGAGATTGCACGATTTTGAAAATACAGTCAAAAACTCCAGTTCTTAAGGACTGCAGTTATTTTTTAAAAAAAAGAAAAAAAAGAATTGACCTGTTGGGTGATTAATAGGTCGTAGGGGAAGTAATCGATATAAATTTAGATTCACGAATCTTAAATTCAGAAACATTTTTTCCACTACTGAAACCGGTGCAGAAGGATTGAAATAATTATATTTTTAAATTTCTGACTGAATACAAGGTTTCAATGAAACGGGCAAGAATTTCAACAAAAACTGTTACGAGACTCTTTAAATATTATTCACGGCGATATTAGAATCTGTCCACTAACACTATACCATATCTAGTGTAGTCTTTTTGACCTTAAAGTCAAATAATTGGTGTGTGACCGACTGGATGCAAATCCTAAAGGTTTGAACAGAAGGAAAAGCTCGACTTTATTCTGATACTCAATGATAACTGGCTATCGATATAATATTTTTGTTAACAAAATGTTATACTAAATTAAAGTCTGTGTTGATATCAGCGTCGACAACTGTCAATCAGTAATAGTGAAAAGGCAACAGTTAATTTCGAAAGACCAAATTAACAAAATTGACCGATTTACAGAAGACATTGCCTTTTTTTCAATTTGTGAAGTCTTATTTTAACATTTTAGCAGTTTTTAATTCACTAATGCATTCTTTAATTAAGCGCATGAGCGGGGGCACTTAGATTTTTTGCTTGAGTGGCTGTAAGAGTATAGAAACAGATCTTCTCTTAATTTATTTTTTAAATAAGAAAACAATTCCAAGCTCAAAGCATGTAACTGTCCAGATGATTTGATAGACGTTTTTAACAGTAGATTATGACAGATTTGCGTTGTTTTCTGGGGGGTTTTTTTTGTTCATCTCAAAATAATTTCCTTTTGTCAAATCAAGGCCGTGTAGTTTTACAGAAAACGCTGGTATATAATGTGACGATTAAATTGTGAAAGGCAAATGTCGGCTTTTATTTTATGAAGTCCCAGAAAAGTGATTTTAGTGATACAGCAATCCCTTGCGAACTAAAATGTTGATTTCTTAAAGGAATTTCAGTCAAAAAATGGTTCAATTCCGTTCAGTATTTCCAAAGATATTACGAAGCGAAATTTCATCTATGCTTCCATTTTATGAAAACGGTACACTTATCTTCGTGAAACGTTAATATGGACGCAACTCACGGAGACTGCCGAGTGAAGGACTGAACATCGAGAGGGTGTTTATTTTCTTGGCAATGGTACTTGACAATCGAAACTACGCCATTTCTTGTCAAAACTTCAACAATTCATTCATTCGCCCAGAATAAAGTAATTTGACTCAAACTTTTAATATTTTTTTATTCATAATCTATTTTTTAACCATTATTATAGAAAGACCCGTAAAGTATTCTAAATATTACACAATGCATCTTTGGTGGCCTAACAGCTCAATATACCTGAAATAGCTGACATTCAAAATAATCATATTCCTGAAGCAATGGCCCGAGAAAACCCTCTCTGGCCATTGCTGGAATGGCGTCTGTTTCTTGAACTTACGCGGGAATGTGTCTATTCTTTCCATTCAATGAAAGCTATCACTTAAGTACAGCAACATGACAGCCCTTCGTTTATTCTGGGTCTTTCCTAAAACTTTGGACAATGATTTAAGGTATTAAAAACCGTGAAAGTATGTTCGTTATACCAAACAGTATTGTTTACATTTTATTCGTCTTGATAGCCTCGTTTGTCACGCAATTAGTTTTACTGCAGTATTCGTCTATGCACTGGTTAATTAGTCATAATAAAATCGTGAGCCATGACGTAACGTTATGTAAACATATTTGATCCAATACTGGCACTCATTTAAAATGTAAAGCTTTTGTAGGGCAGCTAGTGATTGGCCAGTAGACGGACTACTGACCAATCAAAATTTAATACAACAATATCCACTCAAAATAGCAGTGTGTAGTGGGATTACCTCTAATCAAACGAAACGCTGCAAGGAGTATGCATAATAATGTACTATGCCCTTATTAAATATTGGTTTATCATCTTGTACAATGCTTATACATATTAAAATATTCATTCGCAGTCCAGGTCAACAATACATCTGTATGTTTTGATGGATTAGTTTTATTTTTTTCTGTAACTTCTTATAGTCGCGGGTCCCTTGGTATCTATTACAAGAGCCAGGCTTCGAACGCGTAGAATCAAATAAATTAATTCCAATTTCCTAGAATTCTAAACCGGGTGTTTGACTATTTTATTTAATAAGTATCTCGAGACATCCACCCGTGATTGACAATAAACATTCGAAGTAAATCGCGTTACTCAATGCTATCAGTAACTCAGACAATACCGATTTTTAATTTAGACATCTGATCCTACAAATCAACTCGTAGTTATCTTCTATAAAAGTTCAAGTGTAGTTAGTGCATTAAGACAAGCTGTATTGTTTCCAATTTGTGATATAACTGAATCTTTTAAATATTACTCTACAGTTAAGACAAAGCCTTCGTACATCAAGTCAATCCACCAGCAACTGAATATAGACATTTTATGAAAGGCCGTATTGCCTCTCGTATGCAAATTCCGCGTAACTAATTGAGTTCACTAACTAAATTATTGTCCCTTTGGTCGCAATCATGATCCATTACAGGGTCAATAAAAAAAATTATGATTCTGGGGCATTCTTTAAAGGGAAGATTCTGGGGCATTCTTTAAAGGGAAGATTTTGGGGCATTCTTTAAGGGTCTGATTCTGAGGCTTTCTTTAAAGGCAATTTCTCGTGGAGTAAATACAAAATACATGTAGTACCATAGATAAACTTGTGCTCCCATGACAAAAAAGTATTTCGAATACAGTACGCTTATCCTGCCTAGTACACGACAACCACCACGACTATAATAAATGTTATTTGGGTATATATAAAGAATATCAGTTTTGGTAAATACAAATATATCTACGGGGATACAATGCACAAACATTATATAATAATACTTATCAACATTGACTTCCATTGAATAATTTGTATGACGCTTTTAACTGGATATTAAATTTCCAGTTGCCGCCACCCAAACTAGAGAGAGAGAAAAATGGGGTTTAACGCCCACTCGACACAAACTAGGTCATTTTTGGACTAACGTATGGTTTTCAATTTTTATTTCAATAATTCGCTTGCGCGTAGGGGTCTTTAGCAGTGGGAGGAAATCAGGGTGCCCAGAGGAAACCCACGAGGTTAAGAAGGCCCCCTATCCCCATGTCACATACGCTCACACAAGGGCTCGAAACCACAGCCGATTGCCAGAGGTGACCGGTCAGCTAGAGGTCGAAGCGTGGCACTCTATACACCGCCAGGCCATCCCAACCCCCTACCCCAACTAGAAAGTACCAATGAAATAGATGTACTCTCGCGAAGGCGTGTGAACTGAGATGCTTGCCAAGTGTAAAAGATTTTAACCGTTGAGAAAATTACTGTATATGGGCGGAAATTAACAATAGGAAGAATAAAATCCCATATGACGTACGCACAGTGTCACACTAGACTTTCTGGCAATTGAGTAATATTGGCAGGGTCCGGGTCACATCGGTTTAGTTCGGGTGCTCACTAAATGAAATTCTAATGGGAAGCTGCTTAGGAATTACTTATTTTAGTGCAAACCTGATAACAATAGGTCAAAATTATCAACCTTGTATTAGAAACCCCTTTCTTAACTCTGTTATTTACTAATTTGTATTTTTTTTCTTAAAGCTACAATTTCATATTTATAAGTTATATTTACAAAATTTATTAGAATAAAGCCTTAAAATAGATGGTATACATAAACAGTCCTTCCTTGTTAAGAATAATTCTATAATTCACCATTGCTAGCTGAGAGGCAATGGGGAAACTGGGGGGGGGGGGGGTAATTATGTTTTTATTCCCTATTTTTAATGATTTGTAAGGGTGGGAAATAATGATGGCCATGGTCGTATGATAGTGAAAGACATAGAAATAATTATGTTTTGACTTTCCTATAAAATCTGAAATTCTCGCTTTAAGTTATCTCCGAAACCGCAAAAAAATTCGTAAACGTACATAACAGCTAAATCTGCCTATTACGAGTCTTTCTTTAGACCTGAAGTTTTATCTAAATTATTAATTAGACATAAATTAACTTTTCTAGACCTTAATCAACTCTCAATGCCATCGCTAGCCTTTGATATGTATTTTTAAAAACACAAAAAATGGACAATGCCCATATAACAGTGATACAGCCAGTAAAACAGAGGATTGTTCATGCTTGTCTTGTAAATATAGTGTTCGTATATTCAACAACAGACACAGACTAATTTAATTTCCGGTGTCCAGGAAGCCACCATTGGGATTGGCGATTAAGAAATGGTCGCACAGTGTACTTCTCACCTACAGTTAATGACTGCTAAAGTGACAGAGAAAGTCCCAGGCGAATGTATATTGTCTCCAAATTAGTCTTGCTCAACACTCTGGTCCCAAATCATTTCTGAATTTGTGAACTGTAGACAAATAATTCAAGAGAAGGGGGGATAGAATAATTAAGTTTTAACTTGCGGTGGTGTCAACTGTAAGGATTGTTATAGTTGCCAGTGTGTATTCACAATATTCTATCGCTCCACTTCTTATTGTCCAACCGGTTGTCTTCTGTTCAAAAAAATCAATTCTACTCTTCAACCCCAACTCACTATCAGATCGGTGACAAGCGAAAGCGAGAAAAAATAGACTTAAGTTATCTAATTTAGATCAGCTCAAGGGGCTGAAGGAAAATAAATAATTGCTTGATGGATTCTTTAACAGCCATAACAGAAAAACATGTCGGGTGTGTTAGTAGGGAAGACCTAGTATCAATATATTATTACTTATCTAAAGTCTTATTTGATTTATAGAACACGTTATTCAAAATCTTGGGAGAGAATAAATCAAAGATTTTTGCACGATTACTTTAGTAGCCTGATGTGTGTCATTTTTTTTCGATATCGATAAAGACTTGACATTACGCTCCCGCCCCAAAAACGAGAAAAGCTATCAAGCCCAAAGTGGAAATTAGAATTATGTTTCAAGATGTCTAGTCCTGACATAATATTTCAATATTAATATCCAATGAAGATGTTTTAGGAAGAGTGTGGTTTCCCGATGTCAGTGATGTGGGATGGGGGGGGGGGCTGGTAATAAAAAGCGGCTAGTCGTAAAGAATGAACGAAAACCGATGGGCACGTTAAGTAACCCTTGCTATTTGGAATTCAGAACCATTTCATTCATTCGTAGTTCTAGTAATAGTATTTAGTATACATTTCAAAAATAACTAAGCGAAACCCATACAACATTGTTGCAGCAAATTAAGAAATGAAATGAAACAGATAAACGTCCCACCCTTCTGCTCCGAATTGGCTTATGAAGACGGTGGTATGCAATACAGTGGGCTATGAGGGAGGGGGCAGCGGCACTATGACATACACTCACATAGAATTACAATTACCAAGGGATCTTTTACGTGCACGTCGAAGTTTAAACGAGACCTCCGTTTTTCGTCCCATGCGAAGACTAGACAGCTGCCCTAGTCAAGCTACCTGTCCTGCAACCACTGACAAAGTGACACCACGCCGGAACAGCAAATTAAGATCATTTTATTTATTCTATAATAACAAACAGTTCAAATGACCTTATTTCAACGGAATCCCTAAGTGAAACCCTTATACAACAGGAGAGAGGTCATATAGGTTGTACCTGTACCTCGATTCCTTTCAATATCTGAATAAAATATTGTTTTAAAAAATATATAACACATGGGGAGTACTGTGTTTCTTATTATAAGATATACATTTGCTTTAAGCCTATAGTTGAACATATCCAGAATAATTAATGACTGTAATATACTTATACACATAGATATATGTTGTATCAGCATAGATCAAAACCAAGTATGGACAAGGGAATACAATGATGTCTGCTAGCGTTTATATTCCATCAATAGAGACTGGTGTCTTGCATCAGTAAGTCTCCTGCCAGCTTTAAAATACGAAAACGAAGAAAAATCGACCCCCGAAGAAATGAGGTTGCATACGTCTTTGCCAACCAATTCATTCTATACACGATCCGCCATTAGAAAAATCGATTCCCAACGGAAATAAAAATGTTCAAACTATAATTGAATTAGTTTTATGGTTGTCGTTTTGCCGCTGATTTTAGTCATATCACTCCACTATTGATGAGAAAAGCTTAACTTACAAATGTTACCACAATTATTTACGCGGATAGTTTGTGCTTTTTTATTTGCAGATATCTCGTTTACTGCTAAAATTGGTCTTTATGGCCCTGATTGTTTCTAAACATAGAAATTTATACATGTATCAAGAAAAAACAATTTAGAATGGTTTTAATTAGGAGAATTTTCATGCGCAATACTCACAAGTACTCGTGCTTTAAATTTAACAGAAATTCACAACTTAAATAATACTTATGCTTGGGTCTAAAGTGTAAACCCAATTTCACAAGTATTGAAAAAGGAAATAGATATACACGTGTAATTTTATTTTTATTTGGTTTATAAATGAGACGCACTGTAGGACTACATACTTTATGCCTTGCACTTTTCAGATTATACTCTAACGTTATGTTTGAAATTGGTGGGGGTGGGGGAAGTAAATACTTACATTAAAAATACTATTATTCTGAGATATGTAATATATAATATGTAAAATAAAAATGAATCTAATTTAACATACATCTAGTTAAGGAATTTATTCTTAAGCTATAGCACTAGCAGTCTGCTCTAAATGGGCGTCGTCGGGTGTCATAATGCCCATGGTGTATGATGTAAATATTCATTTTGAGGTATCTGGGGGGGGGGGGGTGTTTTGTTTTAGTATTGAGTCGAGGAATGCCAATATGGTTTGTATTTTTTGTGTCCAAAATTATCGATGGTGGGCTTATACTCGCTGCGAGACAACGGTATGTTTCTAAAAACCATAACTAATCCCAACGATTATTCGCTTCACAGGAAGTACAGGTAATTGCTCCGTCTTCCAACCTCATGTTGACTAATATAGCAGAGAGAAGATTTGTATATATAGGTAGCTCTCAAATTTCTCCATTTGATGGTTGTTAATATTATAAGATTGTGTCAACTCATTTTTGTTTTTAAAAATTATTTTAGTGCTTTGGAATTTTGTGCGTGAAAAAAGGGAAAGGGAATGCAAATTATGTGTTTGTAACAGTAGTGGTGTTTGTAGTTGGTACAACGATATAGTTTTATTTTCTAGCTTTTAACTTTCCATCGAAACGAGTACGCTATGTATGAAAATGATCATAATCTTTATTGATTAAATTCTATATGCTATATGTCTATTTCTTTCCCATCTACAAAAATGTAATTTTATCCAGAGTCTATGTCAGGTCTGATTTGCATAAAATTTTATTTAGGTTCATTCCATGTAAAAAAAAAAATCAGTGGATCTGATATTTCAGAGAAATTTTATTAGTACGCCGAATGAATATCAGTGAAATGAAATGAAATGGGGTTTAACATCCTGCTTTTCTGATCCTAACCTGGGCTAATAAAGACGGGCATACGCCATACAGTTTGCTACAAGGACAATTTTGCCCGGGCAGCGACGATACGGCCTACTCTTTTATCGATTTCAACTGACCACGGCCGTGTGTACACGGGACTTCCGTTTTTCGTTCCACCAGAACGACTAAGACAGCTATCCTTGCCATGTCCTCCGTCCTGCATCATTGACAAGGGGAAACTACGCCGGAAACTGAATATCGGTAGTATTTAAGGTAGACATTACATCTGCCCGTTTAAAAAGTCGTCACTGACGGATGAGGATGACCATAACATTCACTTAATATAATTATGTGGGTAAATCTACCACCTACCCATCTCAACCCCACCCCACCCAGTCGGCGCTGTAAAGTAAGACAACCGGCCCCATTTGTTTTTACTTAATTCCTAAAAAAAATCTCCAAAATCTTTAATTGTTTTTAGAAATTCTGACCAAGGAAATTTGTCTTTCATTTCAAGAATAGCGAACATAATTTACATTGTATGTTGACTTTCTAGACAGACAGTTTAGCTCTTTCAATCTAAAGGGACATGGTGAAATAAAAACAGAACTGAGAAAATAGTATGATTTTACATAAAACTATAATCTATAGAGAGTTGTCTGTTTTACATATTACATTACATTAGTGAGTTGGGTTATGACGGGTGGAATAAGTACTGGTAGACATACAGACTAGAAGATATGCTCCATGGATTATTTTTATTCATATATTCCGGATTGTTGATATAATAGTCGGTTCTATAGTAAATCTATCATGTTTTCCTGATATAATTCTATTGATCCCATAAGCGGTCATAAATTAGAATTGGGTATTGCATTAATATTGCATGTGTGTTATGTAGGCGATGCCGACCCGAGTTGATCAAATTTCAAATTGTCCGGCTTATTACTACGGCTGGCCGTTAATTTGCCCTTAAGTGGCTATTATTGATCTGTAAGGCTATGTTCATGCCTTGATGAATTTATGTAGTGTTTCATATCATTTACCCATTGTCTTTCTTCATTGCTTGTTCTGATCTTACACTAATTGCATCCGTTCAGGGTCCTAAAATACAAATTCCTGTTCATTTAAATTGTTGTCTTCATATATTTATAGTCACCATGATTTGTTTGTCCGTTTGCTTTCACTATTAAAATATTAGTTTCTGTAAAAAAAAAATACATCTGGTTTGAAGAGGGGAGCAGTTTAAATCCACTCAACACAAACTAGATATTTTCGGGACTAGCATGTGGTTCAATTTTATTACAACCATTAGCTTGCGCGTAGGTATCTTTCACAGTGGAGAAAAAAAAGAGAACCCTTAGAAAACCCACCAGGTAAGACAGGTGGCCTACTTCTTGTCAGGTATAAGCGCGGAATCGAAGTGGCCCCAAACGACAGACTTTGTGATTTAAGGCATTGGACGCCCCCAATGAGACCTCCAATGTTGGTTCATATGAAATCCCTTGTACAAAGTTCAATTAGTTTTCGGTTATTTATTTCATAGACAAATATCCAAGAGTATAGTTGTGTTTAAGATGTGATGGTAAAGTAGTCGTTAATCAAGGTTTCACGGACAACTCATTTGCTCTCTAACAAAGAAATGTAAGATGTTTGTTCCCAAGCTTTATAAGTCAAAATCCCCGTTTGTACGTGAGATTGTCTGTCCAGCCTCGTGGGTTTTCTCCTGATTCCTCCGGTTTTCCCCCACTGCTAAAGACCCCTACGTGCAAGCGAAATATTGGAATAAAATTTAAACCATATGTTAGTCCCGAAATGACCTAGTTTGTGTTGAGTGAACGTTAAACTTCATCTCTCTCTCTCTCTCTCTCTCGCTCTCTCTCTCTCTCTCTCTCTCTCGCTCTCTCTCTCTCTTTATAAGTCAATCAAAATGTAATCGAAGGCGATCCCATGACATTTTTACGTTTTATATTGAAATCCCACCTTTTCACCAAACGTAAATTTCATGTTAGATCGCCAATAACGTCACATATGTTTATGAAAATAGCAATGTTGTTTATCAATTCATTTTCGAGGGTATAACAGAAAGCATTTATTATTTTTTAGTTGTTTGAATAAAAATGATCAGATTGGTTCATTATACCGACACCCAAAGTCTTTTTTTACAAACTACTATGACATATATATTGGACGGCCATAAAGTTCAATATTTAAAGTCTTTAATTCATTTTAAACTTAACACTCGACCCCTAAAATATTAGCTTAAAGCGATGACAGTATTATTGTGTTACATTTAATCCTCATTTATCTACATTAACATCAAAGAAATCGAACCTTCGAGAAGTTAGCGCCTTGGATAAAAGGAATACTACAATAATCTATCTGTTTCGTGACGCTTGTTCTCTCCGTATAGAAATGAGCTGCCATTTATTTATGAAATCAAAACACATAACAAAACGTAAAGAAACCATATTAACACTTTGACATTTAGACTTAGCAGAAAATATTTTTGTTATATATATTTTCCCCATATGTTTGCAAAACACATAATAATCTTTCATTTATTTTATGTAATACATTGTACTAAGACGAATATCCTAAACCTAAATTTGACAGCTGTAATACGACCGCTAGGTGAATCACTACATGGATATCTTAATGGGTCTTGTGGTGATACATGAGCACATGATAATTATTCTCTACAATTGTATTCTATTCATGTTTAAAGAATTCCTCGAAACACATCAGCTCACTTGCTAATTCCATTGATCTCAAGACCATGCTTTGGTAATCTTAATCGTCTGGTGACAATTCGCAAAGCATACGAAACTTTTGCCGTCTGTCTATACAGTTAGCAATGCTAAAAAACAGACACGAAGCTAGTTGGTCGCCATTTTATGATGAAGAGTAGAGTTAAATACGCCACGACCAAATAAAAAGCATAATAATAATATACACCAAAGAAAATATGATTGTTTATTATGGCAGCTAAACCGCTAGTATGTCTTCAATTTTAATGGACATTAATGGTTGCTAGGCATTACTATACCACATTCCTTTTTGCCTCCGTGCCAATTTAGATCTTTATGGTGCTGGGGTTTCAGTATTATATTTTTTGTTGAAGTGACTTTAACTGCCTAAGTCCATGAAACATTGCCAGTACACAGCTCTGTTCGTTCAAATTCGTCCTTTTTCCTTATTTCTGAAACCTTGTTTTCTCGTCTACCTCAATTGATCGCTTCGTGAATGTCATTTTGAATTCCTCATGTAACACAAATTATCGAAAAGAAATGTCTACGAATCAAGATGTAAATGTTTAAGGCGTTTTAAGCATAGTACGTCAGAGATGTGGTTATAATAGGATTTGAAAAACATATTCACAGATATTACACGTCAATTCTATGTGATATTATTTCGTTTTCATAGACATAACTATATATTCTGTATAAAGTTTAATAGTAAGTGCAGGAAAGGTGGGGGGAGGGGGCACAGCACACAAGCAAACTCGAAAAGACAAACCTGTTACCTGTCGACAAGACAAAATCTACACAAATGTCAAATAAAACCAATTTGGAATATAATCTTTTAAGTGGCATTTAGCGATTAAGAAACACATTAACAGAACACGGTTTTTATGGGAAACAATCACTGGTTTATTCTAAAAGCACGACGTTTCGGTGTGCTTGTTAACGATAAGAGGATACTTGTCGAAACGTCGTGCTTTTAAAATAAACCAGTGATTGTTTCCCATAAAAACTGTGTTCTGTCAATTTGGAATAGTTTTCATAACTCACATAATTTTGACATTGGTCTCTATTGGATTTTCTTGCTATGTTCCAGTGACCGAAAGAGCCGAAATTATGTCTTCATCGGAATTTTTCCATAATTCCTGATACCTCAAACATGCTACTTATGTTTTATTTATTGATTTTTATAAATAGTATTCACACAAAGGGGTTGCGAAACAGATAATATCTTCATTACATCTTTCACTTATCTTTCGGCATTTCTACGCAATAGCATAACTTCGTCGAGATCTGGGTGGTAAATCTCACCACCACACAGAAGGTTCAGTATTCACCCCCGTATGATCAAGGAAGAAATTAGTAACAGAACGAAAATAAAACGTAGAAATATTAATAATAAACAAATTTGCCCCGACTGACTTAAAACATTGAATGTTCTTCTGGTACTGATGGCGTAGCTGACATAATAACTGGACATAACAACAACTTAATCAATGATGACCAATCCCAGACATGCTACTAGTGATTCAATTTGAATATTTTGGTGGCCCCTGAAACTGGATAACAAACGAATTTATGGTAAGCTACACCCGACTAATTATCACGCTGTTCTATAATAATATTATTATTTTGGTAGATATGGCGATCCATATAACAACACTCGGAAAGCTTGGGGTGACAATTCCACCCGTAGATAGAAATTTAAATCATAATCACTGTTCGATTAACAGAGTGATCCGCTATTTTACACATGCGTGATTCAAAAACTATTTGTGGGATTCTTTAGTGGGTCGATAAATTTAACGGAGACCCAAAAACATTGACCATTCTGTAATATTCATGTTTGCATTACAAATAAAGCAAAGACGACAAATATGTTGGTGGGCGTTTGTTGGTATTACTGATAAGCTATCCTATAAACTGTAATTTATTTAAACAATATCTGTTAAATAGAGGAATAACGAAACTTTTATTCATCTGATAGGTAAGGTGTCTAGAAGACAAGAGCACGGCGTAATCGATCATCAATCAGTACGGTGGATTAGGCTATCAATATAAAATAATCTCTCTGTCGGAGGCTCAAGAAGTGACAAGCAGGTTACCCGGACACCACTTCCATATGCATTAGCAAATTCATTAATCGAACTGGTCTGAATAATCTACCCATATCAACACAACTTGATTGAAATCAGTTATTATATAATTTGCTTATAAGTCTAAATTTGTAGCTTCTAAGCAGTGCATGTATTTTGGGTATATCGATATATATATTCTGAACAAATATGAAAAATCACTACCCATGTAACGTAACTGCCAATTTTTATTGGAATCCATTGAACGCTTTAGGAGAGCAAGTGAAACGGTATAAATGGGTCGATTTCAACGTGTCTTTGCCCGAAAAACTTCAAAATATCAAAATCCAAATGAGGATATAACCCAAGAAACACAACAAACAAAGTTGGTTGCAATCTTTGTTAACGGTCTAGGAAAAAACATGTAAAAATTGTCTATTGACCACAATATTAATCTTTCATTTTACATCTCTTAAAAGTCGCTGACCATCCTCTTCCCGTCGATATAAAAAAATTTCCCGGCTTATTATTCCACGCTAAAATATGCCCAGTTTAATTATTTAACAAACCGGTAGATAATCCACTGACCTGGATTCAGTTGGATTACAAAGAGGTCAACCAAAAGACTTCAGTTAATATTATGGTTGGCACTGGCTTTTTACCGTTTGAAGTGGATGCCGAATGCAGACAATTTTTTAATTTATCACATCTCTGATGCAGTTTCCAGTGGATTAAAAATCGCTCATTGACGTGTTCTAATAAGTAGAAATTAGAATCTGTAAAGAACTTGATAAATTCGAGTATAAAACGATGGTAGGCGTGTTCATCTCGTATGGCTTGATTCCTCTAATTTTAAAACCAGTTTCTGAAACTCAATCAAATTAAGTGTTATTCAGACAACCATTACGTCACGTTTTAATAACATTTTTTTTCACCAAGATTCTTGAATTACATGACGAGCGCAAGTCCAGACTAGTTTCATCATGATCATAATCCTACCGGCTTTATCTACACTAAATCCATGTAAGAAATCGGGATGTCGTATCATGATTTCAAGAAAAATACACGCGTAGAACAAACTCACGTCGATTAAAACCATCCTCTACCCAATGCAAATCTAAAATACTAGCTGTCGGATGTATGTGAGGATACAGTGAAGAGACATATAGAAAGTGAAATCTTAGCACCCGCCATTAAGTAATTACCAACAGTTCAAATACATTTAGGTATTATGGTGGTCTAGTTCCTAGAGCGTATTAATTTCATGTTGGAAATGTCGTAAAGGCTCGTTTAATCCTTTCCTCTTTAAACGATGATTGGTTTTTAGATGTTAATCGTACCATGGGGATAAAAGGTCGATCTTTAAATGAGAAACACTGCCAGGACAAATGACTTGGCGACATAGGGTATAATTCACGTGTTCTCGGCAGCATCCCCTGTGGAACAATTAGCCCCAATGTACGAATATTGGGTTACGCAATGAAACTTTTCAACTAAATCAAGTGTTTCGTGGTAAAATGGCTAACCTTTCAACTGTCTCGTCTATACAAATTGTCCCGATCCCTTTGTAAATTATTTACAATAAAATATGTTTAAATAATACGAATACCAGATAATGTGTTGTGGATAGCTGAGGTAATGTTTCAAAATGTTTTCAGGTTAACAACAGTATCCAATGAATAAAAAAAAATATTAATAAATCATGAAAATAGTTAACATTGTAAAAGATAAGCATTACAAACACTTGACATTTTGATATATAAATACAGAAGTACAGTGAAAATTATTAGCTTTTAAGCTCCTCAAATAAGAAATAGAGTCACTAAGCATACCTTTAAGGAGCAGCACACTAATTACAAACCATAGTTATCTAATGCAGTGGTTGTGACATGAATTTCACAAGCCGGTGACTATACAGGCTAGCAGACAACCGCTCGGACAAAGGCTATCAACAGAGCCACAGGCCCAGTGGTTTAAACACAACTTTTCTGAAACCGACTTATAGCTTCCATGTAGCGTTATTATTAAAATTTCATTAGTAAAATAAGGTGCATATTGTGGCAAACCAAATAAAAATTGACTCCCTTGAGTTCCGGCTGTATTTATCTTGAAGAGAGGATTATCCTTCAAATTGTGAAATATGGTTTTTGTCTCATCATGGTAATACACATTGCTCGGGATTATGCATCATCTAATTACAGCGGTTTTATAATAACAAGTGGAGACCATGTTGTAAAGATTAATGAACATGGGTTCACCATTGTCTGTCTGTATTGATCAATGATGTAAGAATCTGAATGAATAAAATGGCCGCCAATTCATCATTATGCTCTAGAATATCTCATTATTACCAACAAAGCCTAATTTAATACTATGGAAGACTCAAATTTCAAATCAGTCGAAACTGTAATTACTTGGTTAAGTCTGAATTCTAATTTCATTGAAGAAAATATAACTAGGGACTTTACTGCTGGGTTCTTTTGACCATCGCAGAAGCAGGGAAAATTGTGATTATGGACTTTTTACCGGTATCAAGTCGTTGTAGTTCTATCGCAATGAGGCTACTTTATATACCAATTACATCATTGGGTTGCTGCGATTTTCACTGCATATATAATGGAAGTGATACTCCACTGTTTGGTATTACACAATAAATACACTTAAAACTATACCAAAAAACTGACAGTTAGGTAACTGATGAGTATAATAACGGTCATAAAAAACTAGGAGATCTTGTTGCTTAAGAAAATACATTGTCCGTTGCTGGACAACGCCCAAGTCCATGTAATCGTAGAGATATTAATCACTTGGGGTAAATAGTTAACCTTATTTTACAATATATAAACAGAATGGAATCTGCGCATGCTTGTGGAAGAGATGCACATGATGTAATTAAAACACTTTGCAATAATGTATCTACTTTGACAGGTTGGTCCTACATTACTTGTGCACTCCTATCATACCCATATTCATTAGCCCAGTTTAGGAGCAGAATAGTAGGACGTAAAACCCCATTTCATTTCATTTTTGCACTTCTATCAACAAGAAAAAACGAAATAGGTGATAAGGCAAAATTGACCTTGGCGACCAGAAAACGCCTTTTTTCGATTGAGTTCATCTTTTATGCATCGGGTAAAGTTGTGCATCTTATTCTGTCTATTTAACTAAAATAAACCAGTCATGCAACCACTTCATGATTGTGTTTTACGACAAAAGCCCTATTGTCAGCTCTGGCATATAAAGCATCGATAGAAGAAAAATAACTGTCATTGTGCGTGTTTGAAAGAGTAGGTGTAATACCACTTTACACGTTATCTTAGAGGCTTCTGTCTATTCACAATAATATTCACGCTGCTCACTCGGAGTGGTATTTATTCTACCTTGCACTCGGTGTTTGAAATATACCAGACAAAATTGATTCTGACATTAATTACACTTACCCGCCAATTTTGCCTTTTAGATAACAGAGTTAGAAAACAGACTTATGGGAAAATAAAAGAAGCACGTGTAAATGGATGTTAGTTTTTCGTGAGGAAGTGTAATCTACATTCAGTTGACACATATCACACCACCAGAATCGATACCTTACAAAATGGCCGTAAATGAACAATAACCGGAAACTGACCGTCAGACCACCATGTCGCAATTAAGAGTAAGGTTCATGCCAGGAGATTACGATGTGAGTCGTAAATAAATGTTATTCTATATACATTAATATACATGCCTATGTCTATTTATTCGTTTGTCCATCGATCTATTATGGGGGTAAAATTAGGAATAATCTGTAGAAAGATTATAATACCATTTTTAATTAGGTCCTATGGAATAAATAAAATCCATTTGATAAAATGTCAGTGAACATTATCCGTGTCTATTATTGGTATCAAATCCCAGGTGGGATAGTGATATCGTTCCAGCCGAATGTACACGTCAATCATAACTGAATTATAATTTATTATTAAATTTATATTATAACTGAACCAAGTGAAGTACATAACATATACAGTTTGAAAAATCCATTTATTTTGATGGGTGAGGTGACTTAAAACTGAACTGCCTACTTTTAAATGGAGAATTTATTGGTGGAATTGTTGGTGTCTGTTGACTGGTGATGCAAGACAGAAGATGAAAGAGAGGGATAATTGTTGGTCGTTCTGGCAAATGAAGTTCATCGAATGAAATTAACTCTAAGATCTCCACAGAGAGCATAGCACCCTGTTAATATAATAAGGTTGGGACTAAACCTTCGTGCAAAGAAACCATTTCGATAGATCAAGCTAATTTGAATCGTCCCGAGTGGTACAGTTATTACTGGCGGTTTTTTATCCACTCGGTACAACACAGTTCTGATCAGACACAAGAGGAATTCTTCGTCTATACACATTATTTAAATGAACGTGTTTTGGGGACAATTACGAAACATTAAAACATACTACTGGGTAATTGGTATATCGGGTAAGAAACCCTCGAAACAATATTTTTCTAAATGTTATACCAGTAAGTAGACAACAAGATGAAAAGCAGAACCCCCAAAGGTCTGCTTTGATTTCAATCTTCAAATTTATTTGAACGTGTGTTTCCTTCTTTATATATACTCTTCAAAAAAAAGAAACGCAAAGCCCACTTTTCATCATTTTTTTATTCGAACGAGGGTGTTATTTCCATAAATGTTACTTGTTTTTAATGTCATTATGTAAGAATAAAATGAATTCATTATTGGTTTTTAAATGTAGGGTCACTAATTGTGACTGGTCATCCTTTTTGTTGAAATTTGTTTTCGCTTGATTGCATCAAGAGACATGAATTTAACAACTTCGCGAGCTTTTCGCATGGAACCTAAATCTTAGGCCTGTAAAATCCCAGGGTTCTCTGTTTCCAAATCAGTTGAACATGTACACATTCAACGAACCAAGTGATGCTACATCTGCACGAAGACCAACACAACAACGTTCTCGGTCGATTACAAGCAGGTGAATCTCCGAGAGATGTAACCAGACTGATTTTAAAAGAGATATCTTAGCATGATCTTAGTCAACTGTGGCAATGTCCATTCTCTACTTATAATAGTTGCTTTTGTGATTCGATAAATGGTCTATATTTTAGCTGATGCCACTTATATAAACAAAACCTCTATCTGGGGAGTTAAAAAAATGTCCTGGTGTATTAAAAGGGATGCTAAAAGATATGAAAGATGTGTTTAATGCGTACAAGGGCTGGCTGAAAAGTTATAGGCCTGAAAAGGATATATCGATTGGGTTAAAAGAACTTTTGTCACCAAAGAGTTCAATAACTGAATGAATCAATGACATAAGAACTGCATCTTGTGAACCTACCGATTGGAATCACTAGTAATGGACAACACTGGCTGTAGGGCAGTCATCAAGTACCTGCAAATAAAAGGACCCCAACACAGATAAGTGCCGACATGTTCTCCACTTCCACAGTAAAGAAGTGAGCTGCGCAATTTAAGCGTAGCAGAGAGGGCCTTGACGTTGGTCCGCTTCAGGGAAGGCGACACACAGCAACCATTCAAGAAAATATCGGGTGCACGACATGGTAATGGCTGGTTGCCAGTGTTCTGGGCTTCTCCCAGGAGAGGGTTGGGCACATTTTCGGCAACGAGTTGGGAATGCCAAAAGTTTCAACCAGCCGTCGTATGTAATGTTCCATGACTACAAATCTGACGTTATGAGGCATTCGGTGTCACGAAATAACACGTCAAAAAGAATAATGTTTTCAGAATCGCAAAAATATTGTTAACGCCATAGGTTTCTGACATAAGACATCTACAGATTGATGCCAAGTCTGTACGAATCGACTAGCCACAAGGGAAGCAGGTCAATCCCAATATAACTAGTCTCAAACTGTCGTTTAAAAGTTTGATAAAGTTTTAGAAAGTGGTTCAATTATTTCGGTTGGTAAGCTTTATTACAAACCATCCGCCTTCTAAATACTTAAACCGTGATCAGAATCAAAATTTAAAGCAATTCTGAGGAATTGTCAAAACCAACAAGAATCAAGACTTGCATCTTTATGTCAAAATGTTGGATTAATCAGTTTGGACAAAAGTACCGTACTGAACAACATACAGTTAGTTTATAAGAATGGATTTATCATTATATAAACCTAACTATTACCATTCAGATCTATAACCTATTACTTTGACACGAAACACAGGGTTCAACTTCATTCCAATCTAATTTATTGTGATGGATTGCCTTTGTTGTTTCCTCCCTGTGGAACATCCAAGCTATAGATAACCATTGACCCTCTATTAAACATGCGTCTGGTTGGACAGGGGTTTTCTTTGGCCAAGAGAATATTCCTTTCTCAAATTCATTTGCTGGTCAATGAGAATAGTACACCTTACAACATACCTTTAAAAGTTAGAATATATCAATAAACTCTTAAATATTTTACTTTGACAACTTTTTCATATAATTCGTTACATCTTATTTGAGATTGTTATTTCCGGAAAAGATTTCTAATTTGAATACTGTCTGAATATCACTTTCCGACCAATTTTAATTTTTGACAACACAGAGCGCAATGACTCAGCATACAGAGATGTCTAATGGCTATGTCACACCATTACGTTTCATACTAGCATACGCCAGCGTTTGAAAATATTAAGCATACGGTGACATACGCTATGGGTACCGTAATGGTTATATGCGTTTCAAGCACAGTCGCATACGGAGAGTCAGAATTGTTTTTTTTTAAGCATGCTTTAAATTGTTGTGTCTATTCGGCATAAGCTAATCATTACGCCTAAAACTCAAGAGTTACGCTAGAGGTACGTTGTGTACACGGGAACTCGGTTTTTCGTCCCACCGAACGACTAGACAGCTGTCAGGCCCTCTGTCCTACAAATGCATTTCGGAGGATTCGATATGGCTAAAATTTCAGTCAAATTCCTTGACCATCATGACTAAAGTCAGTACGATAAAAAGCAAATTATCTATTGTCAAGTTTTACGTTTAATTTCCCAACCCGCTAAATAACGCAGGCTATCAGTGCCATCGAGAGGGCAGTGTGAAGTTAGCTCGATTTTCGTTTTTCGTTTTCGACATTGGTGAATATCGAAAAACGAGCTACTCGTTTTTCGATATTGGCGAATAACGAAAAACAACTAGCTCGTTTTTCGATATTGGCGAATGTCGAAAAACGAGCTACTCGTTTTTCGTTATTCAAACTTGAATATCAAAAAAGCAGATTTGATGGATGTATATCTACATAATGTCTCCAAAACACATTTGATTAAATCAGTTATCTAAAATGAACTAAAGATATCATAAATGAGGATGCCTCAGCAGTGGATTCACATAAAAACTGTTCTTTCTCGTTGTTTTTGATATTGGCGAATCTCGAAAAACAAGCTACTCGTTTTTCGTTATTCAAACTTGAATATCAAAAAAGCAGATTTGATGGATGTATATCTGCAAAATGTCCCCAAAACACATTTCATGCAATCAGTTTTGTAAAACGAACTAAAAATGTCATAAATGATGATGCCTGAGCAGTGGATTAACATAAAAACTGTTACTTCTCGTAGTTTTTGATATTGGCGAATGTCGAAAAACAAGCTACTCGTTTTTCGTTATTCAAACTTGAATATCAAAAAAGCAGATTTGATGGATGTATATCTACATAATGTCTCCAAAACACATTTGATTAAATCAGTTATCTAAAATGAACTAAAGATATCATAGATGAGGATGCCTCAGCAGTGGATTCACATAAAAACTGTTCTTTCTCGATGTTTTTGATATTGGCGAATCTCGAAAAACAAGCTACTCGTTTTTCGTTTTTCAAACTTGAATATCAAAAAAGCAGATTTGATGGATGTATATCTGCAAAATGTCTCCAAAACACATTTCATGCAATCAGTTTTGTAAAGCGAACTAAAAATGTCATAAATGATGATGCCTGAGCAGTGGATTAACATAAAAACTGTTACTTCTCGTAGTTTTTTTGATATTGGCGAATTTTGAAAAACGAGCTACTCGTTTTTCGTTATTCAAACTTGAATATCAAAAAAGCAGATTTGATGGATGTATATCTACATAATGTCTCCAAAACACATTTTATTAAATCAGTTTTGTAAAACGAACTAAAGATATCAGAAATGCGGATGCCTAAGCAGTGGATTCACATAAAAACAACGAGAAATAGCTTCTTTTTTTTAATCCACTGCTCAGGCATCATCATTTATGATATCTTTAGTTTGTTTTACAAAACTGATTTAATAAAATGTGTTTTGGGGACATTCTGCAGATATAAATCCATCAAATCTGCTTTTTTGATATTCAAGTTTGAATAACGAAAAACGAGTAGCTCGTTTTTCGAGATTCGCCAATATCAAAAAACAACGAGAAGAAACAGTTTTATGTGAATCCACTGCTCAGGCATCCTCATTTCTGATATATTTATTAATTTTAGATAACTGATTTATTCAAATGTGTTTTGGAGACAATATGTAGATATACATCCATCAAATCTGCTTTTTTTATATTCAAGTTTGAATAACGAAAAACGAGTAGCTTGTTTTTCGACATTCGCCAATATCAAAAAACAACGAGATATAGCAGTTTTTATTTGAACCCACTGCTCAGGCATCATCATTTATGATATCTTTAGTTCGTTTTACAAAACTGATTTAACAAAATGTGTTTTGGAAACATTCTGCAGATATAAATCCATCAAATCTGCTTTTTTGATATTCAAGTTTGAATAACGAAAAACGAGTAGCTTGTTTTTCGACATTCGCCATTATCAAAAAACAACCAGAAATAGCAGGGTTTTTTTTAACCCACTGCTCAGGCACCATCATTTATGATATCTTTAGTTCGTTTTACAAAACTGATTTAACAAAATGTGTTTTGGAATTAACATTCTGCAGATATAAATCCATCAAATCTGCTTTTTTGATATTCAAGTTTGAATAACGAAAAACGAGTAGCTCGTTTTTCGAGATTCTCTAATATCAAAACACAACGAGAAAGAACAGTTTTTATGTGAATCCACTGCTTAGGCATCCTCATTTCTGATATCTTTAGTTCGTTTTACAAAACTGATTTAATAAAATGTGTTTTGGAGGCATTATGTAGATATACATCCATCAAATCTGCTTTTTTGATATTCAAGTTTGAATAACGAAAAACGAGTAGCTCGTTTTTCAAAATTCGCCAATATCAAAAAAACTACGAGAAGTAACAGTTTTTATGTTAATCCACTGCTCAGGCATCATCATTTATGACATTTTTAGTTCGTTTTACAAAACTGATTGCATGAAATGTGTTTTGGAGACATTTTGCAGATATACATCCATCAAATCTGCTTTTTTGATATTCAAGTTTGAAAAACGAAAAACGAGTAGCTTGTTTTTCGAGATTCGCCAATATCAAAAACAACGAGAAAGAACAGGTTTTATGTGAATCCACTGCTGAGGCATCCTCATTTATGATATCTTTAGTTCATTTTAGATAACTGATTTAATCAAATGTGTTTTGGAGACATTATGTAGATATACATCCATCAAATCTGCTTTTTTTATATTCAAGTTTGAATAACGAAAAACGAGTAGCTTGTTTTTCGACATTCGCCAATATCGAAAAACGAGCTAGTTGTTTTTCGTTATTCGCCAATATCGAATAACGAAAAACGAAAATCGAGCTAACTTCACACTGCCCATCGAGAGTTGATTGTGGTCTGGATACGTTAATTAATGTCTACTTAATAATTTAGATAACATTTCAGGCCTGAAGAAAGACCTGCAATGAACAAAAATGTTTAATGAACATTTAAAGGAATTGGCGTTATTTGGTAACTATATGCTTTAGAGAACATCCGCAAATTTACTACGATCTACATCTTGCGGTCTCGCCTTGAACCCACACGATGAATCCTTAATCACTAGCATTGCATGAACAGAATGGTGTATTATGTCAAATTGTCTGCAATTTAGATCCGAATACAATAATACACAATTGACTTTGACTGTGCTATTAATTGTTTCTATGCGACTCTTTCTTGGATTTTATGTACATGGTACATGCAATTGACATGGAATATATTATTAATAAAACTATTATAAACTAAATCTGACGATATTGCTTTCGGGTGACCCGGGATTAACGACAAATCAGAATATGTATTTAGTTAAGCAAGTGCATAAATACATAGAAACCACAGAGCGTTTTAAATCGTAGTTCTACAATAGATAAACACGCTACCGCCCGTCGAACAGTTTTTCATTTTGAATAGAAATTCATTTAATATTTGAACCTCGCCCAAAAAAACTTACACGTGTTCGTATATTTCGGTGTTGTAAGGTATATTATACCGAGGTATTCTCCCTAGTCCATATTTTAAATACACTGAACTTGCGTTAACATGTTTGTTTTGTTAATTTAGTGTTTATTAGTATCTGATAAATACATGTTTTGACATCATTTCACTGGCCACCTATAACAATTATATTGTATTAGAGAGGACTCTTTTGTAAGTTTAATTAACTTTTGTCCGATCCGTTTATTTTAAAGTAATAAAATATGTTTAAACCAATTGGCAAGTCTATGTATGGCAAACTTAGTTCTAAGGTTTTTTTTATCTATAGTCGAAGTTTCGATTCAGCGTAATGCAAATGATTCCGCTTCTATTTGTCAGATAAGTTTACTCATAAGCGAGAGAATTGACAGTGGTTTTATTTCCTAATCGTTGAAAGCATATGTCTACTTGTATGCATTTACATATTATCTATAACAAAAGACGGGTTCTTCTGTGTATTCCACATTCAAATGTCACATTCTACAATTAGACACACAAAGAAATATCCTCTTTTCATTCGACCAGTATCAGAAAAAAAATAGTGAATTTAAGAGCACACCAGAATGAAAGGACGGAATGAATGAATTTCTAGAAAGAGCAATACTGTAATTTCACGCAGTGGTATAATATTGATGGGTGGTAACCCGATAATGATCTAGGATCAAAGAACTTGGTTAAAATCTCATTTGCACAAGTATTTGATCTTTAATTAATAGAAAATGTTCGGTGTTCTTGTTTTACATCAGTTTAACCAATACAGAGTTTGAAAATTAAAAAATGACAAGGATAATCGTTATTTACCATACTGATGTTTGTATTGTCGGGTATTAAAAAAATGCACTGTTTTTTTAAATTGGTGGTCTTATTTGAAATGTCAAGATGCAGTCTGGTAATTGACAAAGCCGAACAATTCGATTGTGTGAATACATAACTAAACGTGAATCTAATTTCTGTCATGTCAGCGTATTTTGTACCAGCCTTAAATTCTATTTATATATATATATATATATATATATATTTAAAAGATTCAAAATTCAACTCTCAAGTTTATATACCAAAAATACTAAGATTTGGATGGAAAGACTATATTTTAATTACAATTACATATTTGCTAAGATCTTTCGGCCTTACGGCGTCTTACAGAGCTATGTAAGACGCCGTAAGGCCGAAAGATCTTAGCAAATATGTAATTGTATTTAAAATATAGTCTTTCCATCCAAATCTTAGTATTTTTGGTATATAAATATATATATATATATATTAAAGTAGATAAAGTACAAGTACTTCTTTGTTTACGGTAGATAAATGCATATAAAAATAAAAAAATACGTCCAGGTAAAAAATTCTCCACTTTACTTCATTCCGACATACATTAAGTCATATAAGCTAGCTATCTGCCCTCTATAGGCGTCTTCAGATATTAATAATGCATATAGAATATTCAAATACGATACATATATATATACATTCTTAGAACAATAGATTTCCATGACAATGGATTATAAATAATATTAAGTAACATACAACAAAGGTTTAAAAGTATATAGTACATAACGTGACATTAATCTACATAGTCTTCCTGGTATAGTCAACAGAGAGAGAGAGAGAGAGAGAGAGAGAGAAATGGGGTTTAATGTCCACTTGACACAAACTAGGTCATTTCGGGACTAGCATATGGTTCAATTTTATTTCAATAATTCGCTTGCGCGTATGGGTCTTTGGTAGTGGGAGGACCCGGAGAAAACCCACGAGGCTGGACAGGCGACCCTACTCCTTGTCACTTACAACCGGGGAATTCAAAACCACGCCAGTTTACTCAATGGCAGGCCGTGTGATACAGCACGTAAACACTAACCATTCGGTCATTCAACCCGCCAAATTCTATATAAGTAACACATCTCCAGAAATATACAACAGATTAGTAAAAGTAGCTGGAGGAGGATGGAGATATAATTCCCTTTATAATATTCAATTCATCAAGCGCACCATCGAAGAAATCCTCATCCCAATTTTCGGCCTCGAAAAGATATATTTTTAAACTACTTCAAGAAATTTAAATTGTATATATGCTACTCGGAGTGTCTACCTACGTCATTTATACAGCAAGAAATATGTCAAGTATCCTATTGATAATTATTTTTCCTGTAAGATGTTCATCCAATTAATAGAAAATTATAACCCCCATACCGATAGGTCATAATGGTGTATATACCCACAAATTCATTTGCATTAAACTAACCAGGGCCCGTGAGAGGGGGGTGGGGCAGCTGGGATAGTTGTTGAAGAACCCGGAATCTAGTGAGGTTCGGAGGTATGCCGAGTAATGCTTTTTTAAAAAGAATTGTTGGTATAATAAAAATTGGGTAGGATTAGAATCGGATTTCGTCAGTTCACCTTTTTTGAGAAAACTGGTAATTTAAAAACTATAAGTCATTGCCCCGGCCTACTCGTGGCCGTTAGGGTATCTGGACCGCCTTTCGTTTTAATCCAGTTTCTGTGCTTTAGCAAAGTGACCGCCAGTTACCCCACATTTACGTTAAAATGACACTAAAGACCATATATCTTTCAAAAATGTTCAAGCCAAGGCTGAGAGACCCCCCCGAGCCCCGTCGCTGATCCTGGAACTAACAATAACAGTCGTTCGATTTTTTGAGTACACATTGTTGTCGAATTTGTTTAATAAACTAATAAAGTCTACAATAAATATATATACTTAAAAGTGGGCAAGAGAAAATACATTATCTTATGTCGACACTATTATCTCCACGTCCAAACAATTTGATCCCGTCTGGATTTAACGGATAATCGAATATGTTTTATTTCTTGTTATTGGTATTAGTTAAAATTTGTAGATTTAAAACATTGATGACGACTCTTAAGACCGCCCGAATTATCCACGGCAAATCCAATTGCTTTACTGGATGAGGAGATTATTGGAGAGATAATATTAGGATGGAATCAATATATTTACACCATCTGCCAACAGAAGCCTTTGTCAAACACACAATATTCCAATTAGACAGACCACGCTCTTCCAGACCAAATAATACCATGCCATATGTGTCTTGCAACGACCTCTGGTGTTTTCTGGAATTAATCAGTTCCAATTCCATAGATGCATGTTTGATCTCGACCAATCGACGACAGTCATGCACAGAAAATAAAGACATCTTTTAAATCCCACAGTCTCGATTAATATTTTTTTTTGGACTAGGGAATTGGTAATGGACTACCACTTTAAACAGTTATATGGCACTCGTTTTATTCTTTCAATAGTTTCTAATGACCATGTATTATGTTTTTTCTCTTTACCGCGTTCTTTGTGTTCGGATAGAGGTCGCCGGAATCACCTTGTACACATCCTGTTTTATAGCAATGACATGAAATGAAATGAAATGGAGTTTAATGTCCTGCTCTCCTACAACAACCGGCCTAATGAAGACGACTATACGCCTTGCAGTGTTTCCGCTTACCTATCATCGAACTCCAACTGCCAAGGGTTCTTTTAGTTACGTGCACGCCAGCAAGTTTCGCATCGTCCGATCAACTAGATGCCTTTCCTTGCAGCATTAGCCTTGTAAGCACCTGGAAGAAGCACACATGATTGACAGGACCGCGTATAGATGAAAATATGGCCAAGGCTATTCCGTTATTGGGGCCCCTTCTAATCCTTCGCCCTCGATTTTAGAGGAAGATGTCAAACACAATTCAGTAAAGCCGAAGATGATGACCAATGTTTAAGACGACTGTGGGTGTTAGAAAGGCTTATGAAAGTGCCAACAAATTTTACACCTTGGTCGGGGGATCCTTATATATTGAGGCCATGGTTTTCCGACTTTTGAGTACTGATTATAGAGAAAGGAATTTATAGTCAATTAGTAATCCCTATGTCAGTTCTAATTTAATCAACTCCGAGATTTCCGCCATATTTCTTTCATTTGTGATTTGGATTATTGTATTCATTAATATGGAATTGTCCTAATGTGGATTGAATCCAGCAATTACAGAATAGAACACCACTGACAGGGGTAGACCACGCCGGAAATGCTAAGGAACTTTCTCTGTCAACACCAAAATCGGCAAGTTACTCGCGGATTCACAGCAATATTACGATATAACATACAGAGGTGTTTTAAGGAGAAATTTGTTAACAGGTATTGGTGGGTGTCTCATACGGGGCATGTTATACATGGTGGGTGTCGTATACGGGGCATGTTATATTAACTGATAAGAATACTCAGTTCACATACCTAACAATCTGAAGTCGTAAATTGCACATTAATTTCCATAATGTAACATACGTTCATATTTCTCGAATTTACCCAGGAAATGTTCTTGATAAGAACTAGTCAGTAAAATACATAGGCTATAGCATACAGCTAATTAAATAAAGCACGGCAAATCCTCTTCTAAAACCCACTGTTATATAATCATGCTTTCATAGTCTGGCATTATACAAATCTGACAGAACACAAAAAAATACTGAAACAAAGATCTCCTCTTTCACAAGATTGATAATGCTACCCTAGCTTAGTTGTCACCCCATACGTCACAGATTTAACAAGTGATAAATCATTTGAAGAAGTTCTCACTTTACATGTGTACATTATCTCTACTCGTAAAGGATTTTCTATATTCTTCATATTAAAACATGTGAATGGTGCTAGATAATTTGAGGAAGCAAACATCTCTTTGAATATCTATCAGCTCATCGCGTGGTGGGCGGTTTTGTGATATATGTCTGTATCTGTATCTGTATCGAAAGTGACCCACTAAGTTAAAGGGACTATCCCGGTTTGAACAGAATCTCAAAAATAAAAGTCCTTGTACATATGAAATTTAAAAGCCCCAAATTAGAGGAATGGTGTATTTACAATGTCTCAGCTCAAAATATTGAGTTATTTAGACGTGAACGTCAAAACTGCTTATCCGGACATGTGACCCTTTTAAGACTTCAAATTCAAGTCAATTTTTTCGTTGACTGACCTGATAATCGATTCCTGTTCCTTTACAGGTCTATACAGTGAATGACCCATGTGATGTACTTAATAACGAAAGGTAAATTTCACCTACACATTATTTTTTATAAAACAGAAATCTGTTTTTTTTCTCCAGAAACTGTATAATACGGCGTCCACGCCACCGGTCTCCATTTCTAGATAAAGACTGGCTGGTTTAAGTTGTTTGAAAACGTATGATATATATTGTGTTAGTTGCTCGGCCCTAAGAAAGATTATTTTAAGGGATTTTAACACAAAATTAAGCAGTTTTATTCTCCAAAATATAATCGGGATTGGCCCTTTAAATTTCACCTTTTTATTTGTCATATTCACGCGGTTTCTGCCTATATACTATTGGAAATAGCAAGTGTCTGGAAACCAGTCGCAGCGATTAAGGCATTTCTATCACGAACCTCGCACCAAATGCCCAACTATCTATTTTCGGAAAGAAACACTATTCTGCGCCAGACGGGCTAATGAGAATGATGATTATAGCGTCATGTTATATACGATGGTGGAAATTTTGCCCGAACAACGGTGATTCCGCCTGTACCCTCCATCAAATTCAAATGCCAAAGAATGTTTCGCGCACGCTTACGAGTAATGGAAGGGATGTTTAAATATTGTTCCCGTCGCATATCTTGGGAACCTCTCAAATCATCTTGGCGAAACTTTATTCACATATCATCAGCTGTCTAGTCGAGCGGATGGGATGAAAAACCGAGATCCCGTGTACACATTGGCGTACATGTAAAACGTCCTGGGTAAAATCCATGACATCTGAAAAACAACTAAATTGTTATCCAGAACCATTTTTTGACATATAGACAAGAGTTATTAGTTCTCACAAAATTGATACTATGTACTATGTGATAAATAGGTTTAATGGACATTGAATATTTCGAATGTATCATTTAATTCTTGGTTTTGTAACATACAGATACAACGCAATATTGTAGCAGACGACAAACAAATTAGCAACATCACTACTACGAAATCAGATGAATACCGACATGTAAAAATGTATAAAGGGACAAAGTCGCTACATTTTAGAAAGCAGTGGTCAGTAGTTATTACAAAACACTATAAAACATGTGATCCTGGTTTACAATCATTCTGGCATCGATTCCAGGGATGGAATGAAAAGAAGTACATGTATGGTAGTTTCAGAGTTTCATAAAATAGTTGATGTTCTTGTGTAGTTTGGGTCCCCTTTTAGTTATGAATTGACATTGTTGTTGATAAATTGTTAAGGTTGTCGCATGTTAAATATGTGCATAAGCTAGAAACACCGGAAAAAAATATAAAAAGTACTATTAAATGAATTTCGCGCCCGGTTGAAGAGATAACCACCCCATACTGTGAGAACCCCCAAGAAGCTAGGATCGGGGCCCCTAGTCCGTCTCTGGTATCATATAGAACGAAATAACCCCAGGCTCAGTGATGAAAATCCACAAAAAGTTTATGAAAATCCACATTTAAAACAACATTTAAATATGGGGCACGACTTGTAGCACTTTCCCCTCGAACTAAGAATAAATTGTTTATTGGGATTTTTGATTAAACGTAAATTTTCTTTTAGCTGTAAAATTGACCAATATACCAATTGTTAATTAAGGTCTACCATGTAATACGGAACTAAATTGTTTATTGGGCTGGAATTTTCGATTAAACTCAAACTTCCTTGTAGCTGTGGAATACTCGAGCAAAACACTAATTGTTAATTTATATTTGCCACCTAGAAATTGACAGAAGTGGGTCGCAACGCATATAATACTGTAATATGAATGTATATAAACTGATTTACATTCAATGGTTTCCGTTTTTACTCTAATTTCAAATTATTTATGTTCCACGAAATAAGCCAGCAGTCTCAAATCGAATTCAAATTTCTAGCGTCTGGTTATTCCAGTCTACATACGCCGTTTGATTTTGTGCAATGTGTCTAACCTCGTTCCCCAAGTCTCTTGCTAGAAATGGGGCCGAAACGCATTATGGTATACGATTCGTGTATCAGCGGTAAAATGTTTATTTTGTCTTAAACATAGGATATCAGAAGCTCATCTTTTTCCGGTAAGATCACAGCGTCAGTGTTGATTTAAATTGACAAATAATTCTGGTTTTCAAAGTTGAAAATTTTGGAGGGTATTGAGTTAGAGACTTGGCTACTTTAAGGTATACCATGTAATACGGAAATTGTAACGCCATATCGTTCTACATCAGCGTTTCTCAACCTTTTCTCACCGTTCACCCCTAAATTAATTCTCAACCGAAACATTTACCCCCCCCCCCCGAGTTTTGAGGAGGTTACTGACCGTCGTCCACCGAGAAATTGGAGCCCGCAAATGTGATTTCTAGCCATTTCAGGCCCTCTTTCAGGCGTTTCATCAGAGGAACTTGAAAATGGCCATTTTCTATAGAAGCCATCCGACATGAACCACGGATCCTTGCACGGGCCTGCACCTCCTGACCACATTAACAAAACAATATTGAATGTGGAATGAATACGGATCGAAGTTAACATTCAATGAACACCAAATTTATTTTTTAATGAAAATAGTTGTTTCCAGTTCAGTGCGAAATTTGCTCCTGGTGATTGTCACATATGACCATTTTTGAAGTTACACTGGGAGTGTGGTCATTCACCCCCAGGACGCGAGCCATTCCCCCCTTGGGGGTGAATTCACCCCAGGTTGAGAAACGCTGTTCTACATGATAAACAATAATTTATTGGGTAAAACGGAAACATTAAAATAACATACAGACTATAATTTTATATGTTGTATTCTTATTGATAACTAAATTAAACAAGTAATGTTGAATGAAAGGAAGTCCAGTGGTTTCGTGGTCACTGATTGGACCCGCCCCCCCTTCCGAGACACCCCCTCCTCCTTAGACCCCCCCACACACACACACACAGCACCCTCACACAGACACAAATGAACCCGTGGTTACTATTGGTCTAGATGATATCGGAGTCGAACCGGAAGGGGGGGCTGTGTCTTGTCTCGTGAGAGATTTCCAGTCTAATGGAGGGCAATTTCTTCTGAAAAACTGACCGTAATCCCCATTGGCTTCATTCCGTTCTACTCTACTAAGCCCTGGATTAATCTTTGGCGGAGACACGTTTTCAATTTATCCGGAGACACGTTTTCAATGATTGGGCTATTTTTGTCGACCAATCCCATACATAGTTAATTGAAAAGGAAGTTGGCAAAGGGAAGTAACTCTCATCGAACAATGTTAGGGGTTATTCTAATTGTGTATTTATTAATTACAATTTATATAATATTATATTAATGAAGACTGGAAGTTTATATCTACATGTATGTTCGGGCAATAGTTTTATTGAGAATCGTGTGTTCGTTTCCGGAGTTATACGTCTATTTGATATCGTAGAGAAGTTATTGTGGATCAAATTGCCAAGTATAAGTTCAATAACAATAAACAAAACAGAATGAAACATTTCAGACAAAGTAATAATAATGACAAAGGTCAAACATATAGATGTTACTACAACTTTTGATAATACAATTAAATACAAATGAATTATAAAAATATACATTATTTACATAAATCATTCAGTAAATGGACATGGATATGGTTATCTACCCTCATAAAATCGAAGGCGAAACGACTGTTTTGTAAAACTGTTTTTTGATTGGTTCGAAGACCTTATCTACAATGAAGGCCAGGGCAGATAATTTGAAATCGTGGGAATTATATGATATATCAAGGTTGTGGACACTCTAAGGTCACAATTTTGATCCGATTTTGATGAAGCTTTAAATTTATGTTTATTTATCGAAACATCGCATGTTAGCTTATGGACACGCTAGAAGTCAAAATTTGTATTCAACTTTAAGAAACGTTTACATTTATCACCATTACACATCTGACCCAAACTGCCGGTAAAAATGTCCGCTCTTTGTGCGCAAATAATGTAAAAGTATGTAAGTCACAATTTCAATCCGATTTTGAGGAAACTTGGGGCATATCCCAAATATCTCAGTCCATTTCAATATTCGCGCGTTTCAGACAATAACTTCCTGGATTATAACTCTTGATTCGATTCAATTATGAATTGCTGCAATTTATGCTCTTATTTATAGACAATTTTCAGTTGAATATTTGGGGGGGTTTCACTTTAATGAGTACATGCATTTACTCGTCTTTTGTGTAGACAACAATGATTAAGAATTTGTATATTTGTGTACAAACATCAACATATTGCATTGCCTTTAGAGCTGTTTAGCTTTTTTTTGCCATGCATAGTTTTCATCCATATAAGTGAGATGGTTATAGTAAATTATTTAAATCTAATAATTTATTACATTTGAATTTCAAAGTTCTGTATCGCATTAAGGATGTTAATTTGTCCTATCTTTTCAATGCTAGCATTTAAAGATGTTCTATATATTCAAGTAAAAAGATGATTAGATTTTACGATTTAGCTATATCAAGGACGATTGAAACACCCAAAGGGACATAGTAGCATGCAATCTGAACGACAGACTCACCCTACCTGCAGAGAAGTGACTCTGACATAGTGAACAGCCATGATATCTACATGCCGTTATATAAACGTCACAGGTCGCGAGGTCAACGCACAGAGGTCAGTTTGTAATCAAACAAATGAAAGTACAATGACTTCGACGAACAGAAAACATGCGTTGTATCAGGGTTGCCTGTGCAATAACACGAACACAACTCGAGATTGAATAATAATCCCCGAAAGAAAATGGGATTTTAACAGAATAACCAAGTTTAACGGACATTTGACACACACGGGGGGCGCACTATTGGCACTATTTTGTGCTTCGGTCGGTTCTATTTCCCATATACACAATGATTTCTGCTTATGTTTTAAGCGTGGGGATTGACTAATACTTAATTTATATCAGTTCTAAACGAAAATTTAAAACTTTAACGCAATATTACAAAATAGCCAAATTCTGGCTGGGATTACTGAGCAAAATGGCCATTCACTGGATACGTGCGAAAAAAAAGCCAGCTACCATAAATTTCGCCAAGTTAGTTACGTACGAGAAAACATGTGGTAGGGTTTTATCTTTAATGTAAACCCGCACTAAGGCAATGACCCAAATTTGTGACTTACATCTGGTAGACGTGGTTTTTTTTACCATTTACTGTTTCTCATTTTGTAGTAATTATGGCGTATTCACAACTTTTCTAAAACCTATGTAGAAAAATCGATTTTGTTGAGCCTATATACTGCTTAACAAATCATCATATTTTACCTCTATTTTAGAAAGAAAAGAACACGATTGGCAACACTATTTTGGAAGTCCTATATTGCGAAAGATTACAGTAATACACACAAACCGAAATACCCACATACATGTACTGTGATATTCATCTTCAATATGGAGATGAACTATTCTATTTTAGAAGTAATTTCTTGACTACAGCGCAGAAAATTTAATATGTCAAGGTGAATAGCGAAACCCGAAATTAACCTTAATGTGGAGATATAAACAAAACAGTTAGCTACTTGAGCCTGCGTTAAAACAGTAAAATACTGAACAAATTAAATCACATGTACTATCTACTACATGTAGGGTCTTTTACTTAGAACTCTGAGAAAGGGAGATGTTTTAAATATATAAAACAAATTAAATAAACTTTTTAATCAAATTGTACATACTATTAATTGTATTGAAATGTACACATTACATAGAGATGAATTAATTAGAATCGACTTTTTCTCAAATCCATTATATCACTCAGTATTCTATAATAGACTCAAATTGTGTTAACCAAACTAAGTGGGGCTGCTTTTACAACAGAGCCATCAGCGATAATATCTAATTAAAACCCACTTTATTTAATCACTTTTTGATTGCACGCCCGCCCACCTGATACGGATGCCTGGGAGATCGCCCCCCCCCCCCCAGCCCCTCTCTTTCAGAAAGGCGTTTTGGGTGGGACTTTGTCATAGAGTTTGTCATTTGTTAGCTGTGTTGTTATTAATCGCATACACAGCTGGTTTATTATGATGTACGTGTTTCTAAAAACATACTCATGCCAACGGTTTATCGAAACATTTTGGTTATAAGAGACCCGTTTATCATTCATGGCATAATAAGTGGATAATGAGTATTCAATTATATATCAAAAAAGACGAGAAGGACATTTTATTTATCACCCCATCCCTTCTTACATGCAGAAATAAATAAATATAATTCTTTGCTATAGATTTCACTTTTACTTAACCTGAAAACATTATGGCGTAGTGATACATCAATTTTTGGACAGCAATTCAACCATTTCAAAGTCCTTTATATTGACGCAGTGCTTCCATCAAAGTCAATCAAATAAAAAATAGTTCATTTTTAATATATAAAAAAATGAACTGTTCTTTGAAAATAAAAAAGTAGTTCATTGTAGATGATCCCTTCTTTTAAGAATATCCAATATTTTTAATGAATGAGGTTTAACGTCCTACTTTCCTGCTCTAAACGGGCTTACACCATGCAGTTAGTTTTTACCAATTGAATTCCAACTGTCAATGTTCTTTTACATCCACGTCATGGTGTAAACGGAAACTTGATTCTTCAGAGCGTCTAGAGGAGGATCCTTGCCACGCCCTAAGTACTGCACATTATTTTTATAATAAAATAAAAGAATGATGTTTATGTGTTTGTTTAATGCCATTTCTAAGAGATATCATTTGTTTGATAGTTTAACATCCGTTAAAGATCATAGAGTTTCGTGGTATCAAATTTATCAGACAAAAAAAAACATCCTTACCTGCGTGGTACCAACAAAATCTGGGGAATCAACTAGGATTCTTAAGGGAGACAAGATCAAAATTAGTTTGGAAATCCCCTGTTGAAAAAGATAAAATAAGAAGTGTAAAATATCACGTGCGAGGCAGCTCTGCCTTTCGTATTAGCTAAGAAAAGGGGGAGAATCGATGAAGTTAGTGGCCGGTCATTGCGGTGCTACCAATATCATGGACGCTACGTCGATAATTCTCTATAATTAAACCAGAAACTTCTTTTTTGACCTTGGCTTTTTTTGGACTGTCTTGATGGAATATGGCAATATGGGGACATGAAAAGTCAATATCTGATCTTAACCATCGCTCTGTTAACTTCTTGACATACTGTGACGTCTGCTTTAGTTGCCCTGGACGTCACAAAACCGTGTATATTGGAAACGACTAGATGGTAATAACCATTTTATATATAAACAGATGTTCCATATAAATAAAAATTGTATACTATATCATACTTGTGTTTGTATACTATGTATAACCATTGCCATAAACCTATTGGCCAATATAGTGATTGGGTATCCAGGAGGTCCGGAGGTTTATTCCAGCGTTGCTCGAAAAATTTACCCGGCCTTTTCCAGCGTGGTTTCCCCTTGTCAGTGGTGCCGGGTGGAGATTCTGGCAAGGAACAGTGCACATACAAGAACCCTTGACAATAAGAGTAAAATGTCTATCACAGCCGACTGTTTAGTGTATGTCCGCCTCTGTTAGTCCATTTGATGTCAAAACGTAGAAGATAGATTAGTTTTCGCTAAGGAAGATCTTTGATTATACCAGTGGCATGGTTGTCTTGAACAAGACCATGTATCATAAATCAAGAGGAGCCTCAACGGCCATGATAAGTACTTGTCATTACTTAGAAGCCCTAAATGACTGAATATTTCTTAAAAGTTTGGTAATAACAAATAAATCACCCCACTTTAATTGTGTGTAAACTTATTATTCAAGTACCTTTAACCTTTATAGATGGATTTCTGGAGACGTGTTCGTCCATTAAACATACTTTTCGTGGATTTACGGATGATTACATTTTCAGGACAGTATCAATGAAATCCATTTTAAATGCCTGCATTGACCAGGGGCCTATTTCAAGGAATTCTAATTAAGATAAAATCCAAATATTAGTAATTTGATTGGATAATATTAGTTTTATTTTAGTGCTGAGCCAATTAAAATTTAATTATCTACTAAAATTTGGATTTTATCTTTAGTTAAGATTTCGAGAAACAGGGTCCTGCACATTGTAAATTGTTGATATCTAGCTCGGAATTCATTGTTTTTATCTTAATAATCTTGATTTGAACAATAAAGCCGAAAGCTTGGGTTATGTGCAAAATGTATTAGCACATGTTTTGTGCTGCAACCAACGGCTCTTGTTTTCAATGTCTTATTGTGTCAATGTTTGATTTATATTGTAACTTCGAGGCGTTTTAAGTCAGTTCGGCTGAGTGCTATATGGGTGATATAAACATAATATACAGCCCTGCTAAGAAGGGGACTGAAATTGAACGGCAGTTAACACCTCAAACGTCTTTCAAATTGAGCCAGTTTGAAAGCCGGCGCTTTTTAATTTCAGGTTGTCACACATACTACGAGCCAAGTCAATATAACTATTCGGTGAGATATAGGTTTCAGTTATTCCCCAGGAATTAACTTGCTGCGCATTGTAGAGGCCGATGGCATGGGGTTAGGGCTAAGAGCTAAGACCCATTGCCGATGTTATCATTGGTTACGGGTCAATAGGGTTTGGACTAACCATTAAACACAATCTCGTCAACAATCACGTGCCCAAACTCTATTTACATCTTGTGACCAATGGCGAAATGTGCAATGGAAATTAGCTTTTATCTTTTACACTGGTTTCGGCGTTAAGAAACGAACACTTCAGATAGCAAAGATAAGCCAACATTGGAACAAAGTCTTCTCGAAGACGGGTAGCGACCGCTGTTCCGTACAGACGAAAAAGTTTAGCTAAGACCATATTATTCACACTTCAATGGCTGAAATTTATCAAGCGAGTGTTTGAAACGAAACCAATTGAAGTGATGTTTAACGTACTACATTCTGCGCCAACTGGGATGTTAAAACGGATACATGTGTTAGTAATATAGGGGAACACATCTATAAAACAGCGGTTGCCGTGCAAGATACGCTCATAATATACATGTACAAGCTGCGAGAAGCCGATCCCAAAGACGTTAAAAACTGTAGCTTTTATAGCCATCAAGGGGTTTTCGGACAAAGGGCTTAACTCCGGAGTAGAAGATCACTAAACGCTGAATCGATAAGGTTCGTCCACCAATTTAAAAGAAATCAGTTAACAGTTGTAGCTTTAATTGAGATGCAGAAGTTTTTCGGCAAAGGGTGTAACTCTGGAAAGGTCATATCTATGGGACTAAAGGTTGCGGAACTTTGATTAAATAACTAGTTTATAGGTCTCATAACCTCAATGCGTCACACTAATTTTTATTATTTAAATCTGCAAGTAGGTACGGGAGGTCATTATTATGCGCACAAACCTCAAACTCATTCTAAATATTTGGATCCTTAACATAATGTTTTACGTTTCATGTATATCCAAGATATTTAATTTCCATCTTAATCTAGAGGTACCACAAGCTTTGTACATATTTCACATTTTGGGTAAATGGCGGAGGTCATAACCGATTAATATGCAAGACCCGTTGATCCTTTACACATAGTTTAAGTTTGAACTAAATCGGACAACAATTGTGTCGCATAAAAAGAAGACACATTAACGTTTAGATTCATTGCACTTCTACTGAAGCAGCCGTTTGATGTTCTCGGAACCAGGTTATTAAAATCGAGATTTTTCAATTAATGAAAGTATTTTCAAGTTCTTAATTGTTTCTTAATTTGTTCAAACAGATATTACTTGGGTGCAATGTTGTCTCTATATTTCATATGTTTCAAGTCAATTACACACTTAGTTTTTGTAACTTATTGTCTGTCCACCTAAATATCATTACGGTCAAACATTTTAATACTGTGGCTCGATGAATCTGGAACTGGCTTACTAACAAGGTTGTCCAGGGTTCAATCACAGTGTTGTCCGAGAAAGTTCCTCAACATTTTGCAGCTAAGTTTCCGCATGCTGAAGTCAGACACTGGCAAGGAAATGTGTCCACATAGTCTTCGGATAAGACGAAAGTCCGAAGTCAAGAGCATACATATATAATTGGCAACACATTATAGATATTCCAACAAATATAAATCATAAAAAGGTGTTGAATTGGGTTGATCTGACATGTAATGTTGATTAGAAAATGGGACAAGCTCTATACGATTAAATTTTTATTACTAGAGATTACGTGGAAGTTGGTTTGTTTACTAATTTTAGTTTCATTTTTGGCTTACTATGTCGACCGTGGAATGTAAAATCCATTATGCCGTATTACTGGCTTTATTTATAGTCGTCCAGTAAAAAGGATACTATTAAATTTTCAGACAAATGAAAAAGGTGTAGCCATTTCAACAATTTTAATCACGGTCTTGCGTCTACTGTCTCACCACCTTAGATTTTCGCTACTGGTATTTGAATTTAAAACAGAAGCAATTTTAAGTATATTGGTTAATAGCTCATTTTAATTTCTCGGCATTCATTTCAACTGCCATCAAATATGTGTACGTATCTGTAATATTATGTTATTGACATGTCTACCATATGGGGAGGACATACACCATCAATAATATAAAGATGTACTTGTATGAAAATATAGGACAAGTCTCGTAATCTGTAAAGGCCTACAGCGTATTTCTAAGTGATTTGATGACGATGGAAAAGAGAAATGGCCGACGAGACCAAGCTGGTATAGATTTGTATAATAATAGAGTTTTTCTTTTAAAGTTTAATACCATTGCAGCCCTCTCATTTCTTCAAATTGAATTAACTTTAGCACAGTACTATTACGGTTTTAAAAGAAACCAACTGGAATTTCTTCCTCTTTTTTTTATCTCGAGTCGTGAAGCGTTTGCTACAAGCATGGATATTGATCCGCTCTAGTTGGGTTCGTTAAAACAGTGTTTTATCTTAGAAATTTGGTCGATGACAAACTAAGTGTTATTAGTTGCTAGTTTGTTTTAGCGCCAATTGGATTAGGCTGTAACTAATAAATAAAAGAAATATGCGCAGAGTAAGACAGTGATGTACTTGGAGTGGTAAGACTTTATAAGCCAATCTAAGATTGCCAGAAGGTTAAGTGTGCGACTTGGCTTTTCATTTTGTCCAATGAAAGACATTCATTTTCTGCGTGCAGGTGATGACTTCCGGACTAAGAATTAAAGGTATAATTATGGTCTGTTGACGAGCAGCTGCCATTTTGAAAAAGACAGACGTCACATGATAAATCTGTCCCTGTAGCTTTTTTTTCTCATTGGTAATAGTGTCAGAGAAACCTGTGTTAATCAGCTATCCTATCTTCTGTTAATGAGTACCAAATTTAAAAGAACACAATCTTGTGTATGGAGAAGGTTTTTTTTTCTCTTTCGAACTGGCAGGGTAAATAGTTTATAATATCCAAATACTCAAAATATATGATGAGTACAACGACATTTTGAAATTTGTATAAGACCCTACTATTTTTCTGTACATTGTACAAAAATGTAAATTACAATATTTGACATCGAATCATAATAAGAAAGTTTTAATTGATATATTTTATATGTGTTGCTTCATGTATGTACATATCATTACAACAAAACTTTATTACAGCAAGACTTTATTACAACATGACTTTATTACAACAAGGCTTTAGACTTTTTTACAACAAGACTTTAGACTTTTTTACAACAAGGCTTTAGACTTTTTTTACAACTAAACTTTATTACAACAAGACTTTATTACAACATGACTTTATTACAACAAGACTTTAGGCTTTATTACAACAAGACTTTAGGCTTTATTACAACAAGACTTAAGACTATATTACAACAAGAATTTATTACAACAAGACGTCATTACAAGACTTGATAACCTCGTGCTTATATAATAAAATAAGTGGTTGTTTCCCATAAAAATGTGTTCTGTTAATTGTTAACTATGTTAACTCGTCAAATAAGATATTATGATATTAAGTAACGGTCTATAAAGAGTAAACATACCCCCCCCCCCCCCTGCATAGCACTGCTATTACTTACAGCCAACCGGAGAAACGGTTTAAACCTGAATTTCAGAAAGCAAAGTTACTGGATAGTAGATGTACTGGGGTCAACCAGCGGGGTTACCAATACTATAGACACCTACAGCAAAACTGGGTTAGCTAGGCTCACTCCTCAAACGAGAAATAGCATGTTACCAGATGATTGGATACAACATTACTTGTTCCCTACATAAATAAAAGGCGGGGTCGTATGTTCCAGAGAGACCAAGTATGTCATGTCGATCTCAGACACCAAAGCTACGATTTACTAAAAATAAATGCTACCTTGTATCTCAGACGGGCAAAGTACATCCTGCTTTGTGTACAATAACGGGCGTGCTGTATCATACAGCCTGTCATTGAGTCAACTAGCGTGGTGTCGAATCCCTGGCTGTACGGGGCAAGGTGTATGTCCAGCCTCGTGGGTTTTCTCCGGGTCCCCCGGTTTCCTCTCATTTAAAAAAATAATATTGAACCATACGTTAGTCCCGAAATGACCTAGTTTGTGTCGAGTGGACGTCAATCCCCATGTCTCTCTCTATCTTTCTCTCGTGAACAATAACCACCATACGTAATTGGAACAATAGTAGGGACTACAATATTATAAGACCAATTTCAAATTCAATTATTGATTGTTTTTCAGTGAAGAACCTGTTGTTAATACTGGTGCTATGATCAGGGTTTAATAAAATAAATACAGAATCAATAAAACCATGGGTTGTTTCAAATTTTATCCAATTATATGATAATCTGAAACCAGTTGGTCCTTGATTCAAATCCATTCACATTTTGAATAAATCTCCTCTAATCTTTAACTTGGTGAAATTTACATTTATCCTGCAAGAAGATTGAGTCGGCAAGACGTCAAGTTAAGATCAATACCTAGTGGGGAGAATATAGGGGGAGGATTTGTTCTCAGTGGTTAATATTATTTTCTATCATGGTTTAAACCAATGATAATCTAAGGAAGAAGTATCGTTTATGGGCAAACCACAAGCGATATATAGAGATAAGGGTGATATTATAGAGATAATATCGGCCTATTATTAAGTTATTATTACCGTATTGGGAGTCCCGGTTACCATTTCTACGCCACATTGAAGATTTATCCCGGTTTTCTCTTGGGAGAAGCGATGTAAATTATCGTTATCTAGAAAAATCTCGGCAATCGTCCTGTGAGATTCTTCTGTCTTAATTATTAGATGTGCAACCGAGTCATCCTCATCAAAATACGAATTAAAATCAACCGAAATAGAATTTATAGTGGATGCTTAAGACTGAAAAAAATGAGCTAAAATTTATTTCTCGAATAAGAATTCGAAATAGATTTTTTTTTAATTACGATTGTGGCATTGTGATTTTTAAAATAGAAACAGTAATTAAACAGATGTTATGGTACTTATTGGTACTGACTATAGTAAGGATATTAACAATGCTTTTGTCCATGCTTTTCCAGTTTGTTTTGTTGCAAATCTTAATTAGTAAGAATTATTGCTTACATTTTAAATCATTCCCCAGAAATATACTCGACAATAAAGCTGCAGACGTTTTTTTTAAAAAAAAATACTCAATGCGACTCTTGGATAATAAAAATGGCTTCTTAACAACAATATTAAAAGCATTGTCAGCTACCTCCATTTTAAATGGGTTTTTTTGGCATGCATTTTGTAGAGGAATATGAGTGAGATAGAACGTAAGAACAGATGATGTGTTCAACATTTTAAGAATTAGAAAAAATCTTTAGTCCGTGGGTAATTAATTAATTCAACGTATTGGAGTAACATTTTATTTTTCAGGTTTGTGTTAGTAAAATACTTATAGTGGATATACAAAAGTCAAGTTTATTTGTTAGTCAGCTGAATTGAAAAATAAACAGTATCATTTTCAAGATACATTTTTTATTAACTTTGAAAGTGCATTCGGTTAAATTGCGTGGGTTTAAACTGTATTGTTTGTTTAAACCGAATTCGTTATAGAAATATAGCTATAGGAAGTATAGACCTATTCTTTGTTTAAAGTTGGTGATGTTACTATTGGTTACCCTTGACCAGAGAGGTTTATGTGTGTGTTTATTCTGGGCAAGATATGTAATTCCGGTCGATAACGTTGGCTAAACGAAGGCGATAGAAGACCAATGTTCTATTGGCACCATGTTCTTCAAACACAGGAGTTCCTATATTGATCGATTTCTTGGAATATTTCTGATTCGTCACCATGGCAACGGCAGAAATATTCTCAAAGGTTGGCTCTATGACAATTGAGAAAGGATTGCGCGTAGCCCCCTCTTTTTATAGTTTTACTTGACATTAAAAGAAATATTACTTCTCATTGTTCACATATCCAGGCAATTTTTCTTATTTATTTGATAAATTAGCAGCATCCATTTTCTACGCAATTGTAGTTTTAAAAATGTAGATTTAATAAGAAAATGTTAACATGAAGATAAAAAAACAAACATTATTGAATATTATTGTTCAAAGACAGTTTGGTTGTGTTGTCCTTAAATCCACAGAATATAGGCTAGTGAACAGCTAGCTGGTGTAAATGGTTAACCTATATCGGGGGAACAATTCAAAACAGAACCATTTACTGCAAACACTTACACAGTTAAATTTGATAAAAGTCTGATACACAATCTATCCTTTTTTTCTATTTCTTCAAGTTTGTCCCTTATTAATTTTTCAATTATTGTTATTATTATTTATTGGGGTCAGTGGAAAAGGGGATTAAATATGTTTGATACAAGGACCCGCGCGCTGCAAAATCTCTTCAAGGATACTTTCTCGACGAACACCAGGATCGCTACCGGGGGTGGGTCGTCCGATTTCCGCCCGTCGGGTAGTGCAGGACAGAGAGAAATGAAATGAAATGGGGTTTGACGTCCTACTTTTCTGAACTAACTGGGCTAAAGAATAATTCGTTTCGGACAGCTGCGTTTCCGAGGAACTTTCCCAGTCACCAGTGGGATCAAATCCGGGATCATAGCACATTAACTGGTTTCAAATATAACTACACGTTCTTGTACTTGACAGGGTTTTTTTATTGTTATTAATTAAAGGAGCTAACTCTTTATTGTTAGACACATAAAAATTGGCACAATTTGGTCACTGTAACTTCTAACCAGTTATACTCGGCGAAATTTGCGAAGTGTGGAAATTAAATGGCAGTGTTTGACGTCTGGTTATTCCAGTCTACACTGAGGGTATTCTCCTGTGGGATATGTTTAGCTTCGTTCATCGCGTCGTTTCATTACAAATGGCGCACGAAAGCATTCTGGCACGCGATTTGTGTGCCAATTTTAAATTTTAAAATTTGGATATCAGAAGCCCATATTTTCACAGTAAGATAACAACATCAATATTGATTCAAATTGACCAATTAGTCGTGTTTGCAATGTCGAAGACTGTGGATGATATTGAGTGAAAGACTTGCCTCCTGTAACATACACAAGTAGGCCACATATAGCTATACATTTACTCAAACGGTACCATTACAAAAACATCTCCCCAGGGACATCACGTTCGTTTTCAATAGGCTGGATAATTTATCTAAGTAAATAATAGTCCACCTTTCTTACTGAGAATCCTCTAGATGATTCTTGACAAAGTAAACATATTAAATTCTTGTTCAGAATAAATGCTTCTTCTTCACGCAATTTTAATGGATATGTGACTTTTTAAAAAGCTAGATCAATCATAGAACAGGGAGAGAACCTGGGTTTGACATCTTCTCAACACTAACTGTGACATTATTTTGAGCCTCTCATTTTATATTTTAAATTTCAATAATTTTGTTGCAGGCGAGATTGTATAGGAGGAAATCGTAGTGTTACTTCAAGACTAAATAGTCTGATGTGTGTGTGTGACATTTTGTCATGGAATGGCGGCTCTACAGCCTACTCTTATATCGAATTCAAACTGTCATGGGTTCTTCATCCCATTCTAATAACAATATCAGACCCTCCGTCCTATATCAAAGGCAAGGGGTACCATGCTAGAAAACCCTAAGTAACTTTTTCAGAATCGAAACTGTGACCTCCTGATTAGCGAGCCACCACCTTACTCAATGAGCCGCGGTGGTTTCTATGACTTGCTTAGGTGATCAGACCTTATGATCTCAAGTAATCGCATACCTTAAATCATAAAATAGACTATAACAATCTGTAGCTCTGTCTTGTTATTCCACTAAGAGTTGTCTTCCCCTGTTTTCGGGTGTTGCTGTATTTTATGTTGACGTACGAATATGACTTGATATTAGATAATGATATTCTAGAGTTTTTGACAAAAGCAATTTTATCGAGGTAACCAGAAACGACAGTCTATAGATAAATGTAGGTACCAAATGAATAAACTTTTGATTGATACGGTAATTGACTTGGGAATGGTAGGAATAAAATGTAAGGAAAGGAATTGTATCTACAAAGCGGGTGACGTGTGCAATGCTAGGGACAAAATTTTGCCCGGACAGTGTCACCGTCGTCCCATCTTCTTTGAATTCAGTAGGGCAGGCGATGCTATTGATGACCAGAAGAGAGGTGGGTAGGGGCGTGATCGAGAATAGCAACTTTTCATTTCGATGGTTCGGTTGTGCACATAAATTGTGAAAACCGGAAGAAAGCGCACAACGTCGTTATACAGCCGATACTACGTATTGCCTCATACCATCATTAGATCGAAACCACGAGACTTGAATCGATGTTAGAACCTACGATTTAATCGCTTAACAGGAAGCTTTAATGATAATTTGTCGGACAATGTCTACAGCTGGAATAACAGTTATTGTTTTTAAATCCATTGAATTACATCTCATTAGAAAACATTTCCCTGGAAGCAAAACAGTTCATATCCCCACTCTTGCATGGCCATACAGCTGATAGACTGAACATTCTTATAGTAGTAAATTTTAATATACCCATGTTAGATATGCCACGTGCCTTAATCACACTGTCTCTGTCCGAATGATTTTTAAAGGTTCCATCGGCCATGAGGTGACTTGTATTAAACAGAAAGTTAATTTTTGGACATAATATCTCTTTAAAATTTTGTCGTTCATTGACCAGACATTTTTAATTAGTTCCGCATTGATTTGTAGGATACGTTTCAATATTGAACAAATTATTTGTATTGTCCAAGGCGTTCTAAGAAAATCTGGAAAGGCAATGACGAATGTTTCAGGACAGTTTACGCAGCCTAAGTGACAAGCTGCAATGCGGAATCTGTTGCCCTTTTAATAGTGGGCTCCTGCAACCTGGGGAATTCAGGGCATACCATTAATTCAAATATATACTGTTCATCTCAATAACTATCATCATTAATTCAAATCTCCACCACAGTTACGCAATTAAATGGAGTGCCCAGGGTTCCGTGGTTGGTTCTGTGGTGTAGGGCCTACACCGTTAGCGTTGGTAATATTTTGCAAAAGTTATACTTTTTTTATCATCAGTAATATTGCATAGTGCACTAAAGACATAAAATCCTGTATGGCGAAGAACATGATAAAGATCAATCTGCTTTATAGAGTTGAGACAACCGTGGCCAAGCGAATACATTCGGCAAACCTCGATAGATTCCGGTAACCTCCGTAACCCTACATCCAGACTGGGATGTTTGACAGTAAGCGATATGTACCTACGACCATACATTTGCGATGCGGCTAGTCGACTGCCGATTTACATTAACAGGAGGAAAACGTGCCGCTTTTACAAAAAAAACCTCCCAAAATGGCAGCCGTTTTTTTTATCCGGGTCCTTTAAAATAGTTCCAAAATGGCGGAATTCGTCATACATCCGAGTCTAGATGTAGGGTACCGGAATCTGTCGAGATTTGCCGAGTGCAAGCGAATATTTACTGCGGATCAGTGTGGCTAAAGCTAAATGACAACAAAGCGGAAGCTGTGTTAATCTGCACCAAAAATCATTAATGAAACGGACACTTGTTGATAATGTTACAGATCTCGGTGTCTATTTTAGCGCGGAACTTGACATGGAAAGGGGGCGGGGGTAATCATCGTAATCTAATCGCAACAGATACCACCCATTAGTAATACCAACAATTGATTACTATAATACATTAGTCAAACATATTAATAAATTATAGCGACTACAAAATACCGCAGCTGAGATTTTTTCTACAAAAATTGTCATTTAACACTACTCCTAAAAGATCTTCATTGTCCTGTAGTCTAAAGCCCAATTAATTTCAAACTTCTGTGTATAAGCTATGTCTTAATGTAATAGCCCCTATATATAATTTTAGTTGACGTAGTAATTGACCAATGTCCGAATTAATATCTCACTAATATTTCAAGTCGTTTAACTGTATTGGGTTTATATTTAATGTAACAATATATGTCTGGTGACCGGCTCGCCCTAGCGTTACCTACCCCGTTATTGTGACAGATTTTGACACTCGTTATTAAAAGTACAATTTTAACTATTTATCTGAGTTTTCGTCGTTTTGGAATAAGCTACAACCCACAGAATACATCCTTGGCAGATCTAAAAAAAAGATTTGAATCTTTCAAGGCATAATGACATACTTCATAATAGTATATTTTTTTTTCCAGCATGATTATGTGTACCGTATTTCCTCTAATAAGCGCCGGGGGGTCAAGGGTAGTTGAGAAAATAAGCGCCGGGCCTCCAATAAGCGCCGGGTCTCTAATAGACATTAGATTGCTTTTGATCAAATGCCGTAATTCAAATGACGGCTTTACCCTAAATTCAATTTGCTATTAAAGAAATAAGCGCCGGTATGTAGGGAGCTGACATTTGTGCATAGACGAATGGAATGTGCGCATTATAAATACACACTATTCCTATTATCAACTATTACACTGCACTACAATAATCAACATACTCAATATCGTATTTATCTATAACTGGTTCGGAATTTATTGGCCCTGCTTGATTTGTCCATACCGGCTGACCGCAGTTCGGCAGTTTCTGCGGCGGGGTGACTTGATTTAACCGGAAGTGGACAAAATGTTGGACTGTGGCGTACGCCGAATGCATAGCTTTGACGGCAGCAGCGATCACCGGCGTAAGATGGTAGACATGTTAACGAGATAAAATTCAAGTAATTTAGGAATGCCACAAAACACTAATTTTAAACCATTAAAATTAAACCAAATGGCAAATGTTTTGAAGTTGAATTAGAGGTTAGTAAAATAATAATTTTCTGCTTTTTTTGCGGTAACTTAGGCCTACTAATGATCATACTTTCAAGAACACTGTTTTATACGCTCACATTGAAATGTGGTCGCATATTGTCGTTGCTTCCGTCCGACCGTCCGTCCGTCCGTCGCCTACAATTGCTTGTACGCACTATACAGGCTGAACATATTCGATTGACTTTAAAAAAATGTATATAACGTCATCAGATGAATAATCCTATTGTTTTTCACGGATTTCTAATAGTTACTGTCAGGGTTATGGCCCTTGATCACTCTAAAGAATCTTGTGGGCGCTCTAGAACCCATATGTATACACTGTGTTTACGCCTATATATAACCGTTTCGATTTATTATAGATTGATATACAGGGTGTAAGGTGTTGCGACAAGCGATTATATTGATTTTCAATGATTTTTTTTAATTAAATGTGTTGTATTCTAAACGTTGGGCCAAACAAACTCTAATGATTTTCTGATAATTACCTAATGAGTTGTTTATCAGATTTTACTGTATTATAAATGACTCATTACCGACAAAAGTAAAAATATGCGACAACCTTTGTTTACTGCGCGGGCGATCTGGCTGCTGCGGGCGTGTATTTCGTTGCCTGGCAACCTATCTTTGTTTAAAACATGTCCTGTAACCGGTATATTGTAATATCATCCGACGCCATGCTGTTTATCTGCAGGGTCACTTGTTTTGCGTTGATACGATAAAGTGACCGGCGTACGCGATGTAGAAGCCGGCTCGCCTATCGGTGGACAAATCAAACAGGCTGATTGCTACCTTTCTGAATAATGAAGTAAATGTGAATGATAAATAGGTTAGGCGTCATAAATGCCCATCATATTTTACACACGTTTCAGAAATGCGACAAGTTTAGTAGCCGGGGCACAGATTTTTGAAAATTACTAACTACATGCGAAATATAAAATCGAGTTGATCAATAAATCCATATCGAAAAAAAGTTCTTGATCCAGTGACGCATCAAAATATAATAAGCTTTTCTAGGCACTTCTTGTTATTTTCATTCATAGTATGATTGTAACTCTTCACTATAATTGTAAATTAATTAGAACAACTGTTTATAATATTCAGTATAAATTGTTTTGTATTTCGTTTTATTTACATGTATTATTCAAAACCTATACTGAGTTGAGTGTAGGCTACTGTGCGCATACGCACAACATGCTTAGATTGCTCAAGGTACGAAAGCCAAACCGGGTATCGGATCAAACCCTAACACCAGTTAAATTAATATTTGATTTTTAAAAAGCGTATCGTCGTATAAAACGAATATCTCTAATTAATTCTACTTTTAATAAGATTTTACTGAGAAGAGTGCATTTAAAAAAGAGAAAAAAATGAAATGGGGCTTAACGTCTTGCTCTTTAGCTCCGACTGGATGATGAAGACGGGTATATGCCATGCAGTGTGCTATGGGGGTATTTGGGCCCTAATCCTGGTGATACGGCCTAATCTTATTTCTAATTACAATTTCCAACGATTATTTTGCGTGCAAGGCAATGTGTACACGGAAACTCGTTTACTGTTCCATCGGAACGACAAGACTCTGCCATTGCCAGGCCCCCAGCCTGCACCACTGACTAGAGGGAACCGCGACAAATCCCGTTTGGTGTAAAAAGCAGGATGTTAAACCCCAATTCATATCATTTCAATAGACATTTTAAACCTGGATGGCTTGTTCACGTATATTTCACAGAACCTTGGCTAGGTGTCAAATAGAACATACATGTACGCTTGCACCGGGCATAGTTTCGAAAGGAATCTCGTTATCATGTCCGTTCTTGTTTAATCTGGAGAAATATAATCTATTTTTGTCGTTATCTGATTTTTTAACCTTAGCTAAATGCTAGAATGGCTCAAAATTCTATTCTAACATGGTTTTCAATTATCAGTTTGTCCAAAAACAAAGATCCCATGTTTCAGAGAGATTCCTACGTTTTTGTGAATATTTGTTGCGGTTGTTTCCAAACCATGAATTGATTGTGTACATGTTTAATACCGTATTAGTAAGGTCATTTTAACACTAGAGGTTAAAATATGGAAATTAGGGAGTGTCAGTAATATATATTAGCATGTCTTACATTATAACATGGGAATAATTTCAATCTGAGTACAAGAAACAACATGCACAAACATTACATACAAGAAGAACAATAATATCATATTACATACTACACCTATAGTACCTGTCCTCTACCTAATACTTTAAACTATAAATTATGATAAGGTGAAAAGTTAATCAAGATTATGTTACCTATAGGTAATTAGTAAATTGACTAGTGTGGAGAGCGTGAGATCTCTCCACCCACCATTCACCTAGTTGGGGACTGATCAGACAACATGGACATAGCCAGGAAGAATCTAGTTGGAATTATTTTAACAGTTTTTATATTATGTTTTATTCAATCCACGGGTAAATTTGATTACATATTCCATTATCTCTTTTAGAATATAAAATTCGTTATTTCCAAATATCTTCATTATCTCTTTTACTTTTAGACTATAAATTTTGTTATTTCCATGCAAACCTTGAACAGATATTTAATAGAATTTTATCGCCCGAAAAGTCATTAGGTATAATGACTTATCACTTTATAAGTCTACTTTTGGATTTGTAATTTGTATGCCTAGCTTGGGATCTGTAATTTATATGTCTACTTTTGAACCTACAATTTTTATTTCTACTGATTTGTGATTTGTGTGTCTAATTTGGGATTTATTATTGATATGTCCACTTTTGGATCTATAATTTACATGTCTAAATTGTCTACTCTATTATTTCGGCATTTAACAAATTAATTTCAAAACATATTCCTCGGACACCATAGTCTAAATAAGACATAAATATGATATTAACGAATAAGATATATTTCAAAATTTATTTAATTAAGAATATTTTTTTAACTGGCGAGGGAATACATAAGAATCGATCAGTAAAGGTCATTAAAGTTGATATGGACAGCACATCCGCAAAAAATGAAATATACATTGTATATACTAACTCAGTGTTTCTGGAAAGGAGGCACTTTTATTTGGTCCCAGGAGAGTAGTTTTAAATCTAATGACAGGAACAATTCAAACTAGGGCAAAGTGTGTACAAATTTATTCTTGATTTGATTGCAAATAATAATGCAATTGAATTTAATAAATTGTTCCACTAATTACTACTGTAAAAGAAAACTGGGGGTAAAAATTACTAGAAGACCACTCATAATGGGGGAATAAATGAGGAAACATAGGATCGCAAGGGGTGGAATATTATAATCCGGGTCTCTGCGAAGTACTGACTAACGATTGTTTAGTGTTTACACATGCGTATTTGTCAGGCGCTCTATATAGGGAATGGGTTTAATTGGCATTTCCATGCAAAAATAACACATTTCGGAGCAAAGGTATAATACTCTATCAGTATCCGACTATTAATTTGGGCAAATAGTACACCCCTATGAATCATAATGCTCATTCGAGAACATTTTTTGATAACCATTTTTTCTTCTGGTTTGAGTGATGATGATCAGCCTGTCTATAATAATAATAATAATAATAATAATCGCGTCATTTTACAAGGGTAGCAAATCAAGCGTCATATGTTTTTATTTAATTTCAGATTGCTTGACATGTTATTTTTGTGCTCAAACAGAAGGATTAAACTCTGCAGATGCCAATACCAATTGTCTTGTTAATTCTACAGAAGTTATCTGTCAAAATGGACATGTAAGTTATTGTATTTAATCTAACCAATCAATCCATATTTAACTATAATATTTGGTGTGTATGACTTCGGTTAGTCTATTCAAATATTTAAACAAAATAATCAAGTCGGTTAGTTTTACGATAATTTTATTATTTTATTTCAAATGGTCTATATGACAGTTTGAGATTTCGTATATAAAGAATCGTATATTGTGTAAATCTATGATGTAATACATACATTTAATTACACTATTTTACCTATACGGTTTTTTTAGGACTTCGAATTTTGTCTAATGATTTGGACTGTTCGTACGTGGTTTGATTTGATAATTGTTTATTTTTTGCATTGTCTATTTTCTGTCTTGTTTGCGGGTTTATCTTGTATATTTTTGTTTTTCGTGTAGTGCGGTCCTCCTGCACTGACTATTAGAGATATGTTGTTTTGTTCAGTAGTAATAACTATATTGCTGTAATAATAATATGTAATATCTTTATCTGTAATTCTAGAATAGATGTTATAGTTCTATAAGGGGTACTGATGGTAATAAAATAGATAAAGGTTGTACATCTAGTGGGCAGTGTATTGGAAATACTATTTGTTGTACAGAAGATTTCTGTAATGCCGGATACGCTACAGGTAAATTTATTACTTTTACAAGGGAGGACTTTTTCATTGATCCCATGTATTTGCATAAGTAACTAAAATGTATAATTCGAAAATAATAACATAAATTTAGAAAGTCGGAAAGGATTTGTCTAAATTTAAATAAAGAAAACTGTGAGAAGAACATGCATCATCTCTGGATTCAGTTTTTAAAGCCCCATTTCCACTCTTTGTGTAAGTGAAAAATATGTCCCAATTATTATTCTGGTCAACAAATTGTACTATTTTACAATATTCCAATTTTATCTAAACACACCGAATTTTTAAAAAATGTAAAAATTCAACTACATGGTTTGAAAAGCTTTACGTAAACCTTTACAAATATAGCTTAGATTTAAAAATATTTTCGAACCCTCTGGACAAGTAAAATATGATGTAATGGATAATGTACACAACAGGTAGGACACTTAAACATCTAGTAGTTAGAAAAGGGCTATATTTTTCTGGACCTGTCAAGCCACTAAGAGCGTTATTGTGCACATCAGTGAACGTTTGTAAATTGGCTGTATTTTAGGAATAAAGACGGGTCATGGTAAATCATGTCAGGTACAATCAGACTGTATACAACAACCAGATGATATGACATGTAGTCAAGCATATGATGACATCGCATTACTATGTCGATGTACTGAAACGAGATTCAGCCATGGTGCTATCTGTAAACCTAGTAAGTACAACGTTTAAACTACATGTATACAAGGGCTGGCTTAAAAGTTATAAGCTTATCTGTGAAAGACATGTACCACTACGTAGTCCTTTTCGGGGTGTACAAACTTTTGCCAATGATGTTACAAGGCCTGGATGCCGGTCAGGAAGAAATGTTCTTCCGCCACCGTAAAAAATTGTTCACAGCTGACATAGTCCTTTTCGGGGTGTACAAATTTTTGCCAATGATGTTACAAGGCCTGGATGCCGGTCAGGAAGAAATGTTCTTCCGCCACCGTAAAAAAGTGTTCACAGCTGACATAAAGTCAAATGACGACCGACTAGATCCTTTTTCATTTTTGGAAATAGGTCTCATCCATGGTTACAAAACTGGCCAATACATTATCAAGATCTGCATCCAAACGTCGCAGAATGTCACAGGACGTCATGCATCTGACACGTTTCTGATCCGCAGTTAAGGAAACTTTCGTCATTCCTAACTCGTTGGCAATAGTGTGTTCACCGCTCTCATGGAATTAGTCCCGAAATGACCTAGTTTGTGTCGAGTGGACGTTAAACCCATATCTCTTTCGCTCTCATGAAATATGGCCACAAAACTGACAATATGTCGAGTGGTCAGTCGACGATCAGCCCGGGTAGTGTTTTCTTGAATGGTTGCTGTTTTTAGCCTTCCAGGACGCTGATCATCGCCAATGGCAGGACCGGCGGAAGCAATTCATGATTGGGGGGGGGGGGGGGGGCTTTCCTACTTAGTCCCTTTAGGCGAGTGTCCAGGGGCCGCAATAACATGAAGAAATGACTACTCCGCCGAGCCTGAAGGCTCTCTCTATATTCACGCCTACATTCCACAACCAACTGCTTTACTGTGGTAAAGGAAGGGGGACCATCCCTAAAGTGGAGACCATGTCAGCATGTACCTGTGTTGGGGTTAGTCCTCTCAGTTGCAGATAGGCTACTTGAAACCTGCCCTATAGCTATATATTTTCCGTAGGTTCACAACATGGTCTGGTACGAAGACAACAATAACACTACCATTGCAGTTCTTATGTCTATGATTTATTCACTGATTGTATTTGTTGGTGGCAAAAGTTTGTTTCAACCCAATATTGATCTATGCTTTTCGGACTTAGAACTTTTCAGCCAGCCCTCGTATCTGACAATCTTGATTATATTATTGGTGATGTATCTACATCATAAGCATACCACTTAGATATTTATTTCCCCGGTGCTACCCCCATATCCACTTTGTAACACGTCTAGGTAAAATAGTAATGCTTTTCGTTGTTTAGCACTGTTTGCAAACGAAACAAAAGTACATTGTTCGTCAATTTTATTGTAATGAGAGGGTGGGGTTGGGGAGAAAGAGAAATGAGGTATAACGTCCACTCGAGACAAACTAAGTCATTTCGGGACTAACATATGGTTCAATTTTATTTCTAAACTCGCTTTCGCGTAGAGGGGTTTAGCAGTGGGAGGAAACCGGAGGACCCGGAAAAAACCCACGCGGTTGGGCAGGCGATGCTTCTACTTTTCACGTACAACCGGGGATCGCAACAACGGACCTTATGATACAGCGTACATGTGCTAACCATTCAGCCATGGACATCTATATCTGTATCCCAGTCTGGATACATCCAAAAAGTTTACGGCTGGATTATAAAATATAAAGTTAATAGCAAGAAAATCTGACAGATAACCACGCAAAGGAAGTAATAATATCGTTACTAGTCCTAAATGTCATTGGCGGTTGGTGACAAAGTGTTCTCGCGAGCTCGCCGTAGATCTCATAACATATTATCTATGCAAGTCATGGGTTCCAATCCGGAGTATAAAGGGTCGCAAGCCTACGTTTATCCGAGTATCCGATTTTTTCTCGCTTCTAAATGTCCCTGCCAAAAAGATGTGTTAGTCCCGAAACATGGTTATCCTCGAGTGGACGTTAACGCATACACCTTTGTACATTTATATACGTTGACGATTATTTGATATATTTATTAAAGAGAGTAACATAGAAGAGAGCTGTTATAATGACGGTCAGTGTTTATTATATAATTCTTACTGTGAAGATAGACGATGTAAATGTGGTGATCAGTTTTATCCCAACAGAACGGGTCTTGCCTGTCTACTAAGTAAGCTACTCACCTTTTTCAACTTTAACTTTTATAAAAAGAGAAATTTATGTAAATAGGCCTTGTAAAATATACGTAAACTAATATAGAATACTTTGATATTTGGTTTCAAACGGTGTATTTCTTCCACGGGGATCTGTTCTTTGTGGTCTATTTACAGGAAAATTATGTAACAGCTCGCAAAGTCGACAGCAGGACGCGGTGTGTTATTACATAATTTACACTTAACGAGTTCATTTCAACAAGCAAAAATGCAACTGGAAAAGTACATATCTGGGCAAAACAAGGGACGTTTATATCGCAGTCTGTTTATTTCATAATTTCCAATCTTTACGTGTCGAATTTTGATTAGCACATGTGCTGTCGTCTTACACGTTGTCGTGACTTCTACGTTCTGGACGGGCGAAAAGTAGGAAAACGAATGGTAGTTTTTGGCTACCAATGCGAACACCGCCCATACGGTACTTTTGATTAAAATGAGTTTATATATTTCAGAACGACCTTTAACTGATCAGTGTACCATGGATATAGAATGTCGTTCTAGGAATTCTGTATGTATTGGGGAATCCTGTGCTTGTCAGTTTGGAAGCTATGCTGGCCCGGGTGAAGACCATTGCTCAGGTGGGCCTATCCTAAACTATTACGTAAAATAAATGAGGTACATTAGTAAGTGCAGGAGGACCACACTCTACAAACAAAACCCATAAGACAAACCGGCGGACAAGACACAAACATTTTAATCTAGTTGAGTCTGAGTTGTGGAATATTCAACTCGTCGATTGATAAATCGCATTTCAGTATTTGAAATCCTCGACCAGACGGCACTGCCTCCATATATAGATGATATAAATAAAATATTTATTAGATCTGCGTTGTGGCCAAGCGTTTCCTGCTGTCGTAAAATATGGTAATTGGTTCCGGCAAACCTTTTATCCCACAATGATCTGATCTGGTTTATGTGAATAAGCTTAGCCATATTGAGAATGTCTCCATTTTAAAATAAAATATTTCTTAGATCTGTATTGTATTTATGACCGAGCCATTCCGTTGTCGAAAAAGAACGTAAATCGGCTCCGGCAAACATAGTGTCCCACAATGATCTGTTCTGGGACCTGTGTTATGCCTCTGCCTATTGCTTACATATTTTTTCAACAATTTCGGCATAATTAGGTATCCATCTTAAAAACACCCTCTGCTTCTAGCCTAATAATTATTGATTTGCATTAGTAGTAGGTCTATTGAAAAATACTATTTATCCGCAACATTTTTCATTGTTTTTTGCACGTACATCTATGTGAACTACCAGAGTACTTTTCATAGAAAGAATTATTAACGAGTATTACAATGTAATGCTTGAAAAATAACCCAACGATCTGAAACACTACATCTATTGACTATGATTTTTAATTCTATTTCTAGGTGCTGTGTCAGTTTTTTATCAGAATGTTCAGTCGTTTTCTATTACGATTACGTCAATTATATCTTTCTTACAGTTCCTGTTCTAAAATGTAATATTATGAAATATAACCCATCCATCTATGATTCATACAAAATATTTTATCTAGACGAGTTTAAATATAGGTATCATCTAAATACACAATTCATTTAGTCATTCATTATGAATTAGAATACACGGTAGTTTTACTATAATTCGTTTAAATGATACGAGAACACGTACTTACATTGGATGATGTTTTGTTTGTTTATCTTCCTAATAGTTTATTATTCATATAAACGATATTGTTTTTAATAAATTTGAGTCCATGTACAAACTATAGACACTAGCCAGGCAGTAGAAGAAACATCATTTGTTCTTGTTTATGAACAAAACTTAACCCAGTTAGATAACCAAAATAAAATATTTTTTATTCTGCAATATCTTAGCTTTGTTTTTGATACTATCGATCGATTGTTTTTTTATATACCGTATTTCCTCTAATAAGCGCCGGGTCTCCAATAAGCGCCGGGCCTCTAATAAGCTGAAAAAAAAGCGCCGGGCCTCCAATAAGCGCCGGATCTCTAATAAGCGCCGGGTCTCTAATGAAATAGACATTGGATTGCTTTTGATCAAATGCCGTAATTCAAAAGATTCTCCGGCCCAATGTCCATGGTAAATGACGGCTTTACCCTAAATTCAATTTGCTATTAAAGAAATAAGCGCCGGGCCTCTAATAAGCGCCGGGGGGTCAAGGGGTGCTGAAAAAATAAGCGCCCGGGCGCTTATTAGAGGAAATACGGTATATCTTGATCGCCGAACCAATTCCTCTGTCGCAAAAGACAGCAAATCGGATCCGTCTGGAACCAATTTGGTGATTATTCAGATTTTGACAGTTTTAGCCATAATAAGAAAAGTCTATTGAAAGCGTACTCGGGTCATTGTGTGGGTAAAATTTTGTCAATTAGAAACGTCTATATCTTGATAATGGAACGTTTAATTGACCACAGTCGAATATTGACCCTAGTTCTACAGGTCACGTCCATCCTGTACAATATAAGTAACTGGTGATACCTTGTTAAAAGTCGGTCAAATTTCAAGGTACGCCCACATTGTCTTGAAAGCTCTTTTTTTTTATATACAGTTGATTTTTGTTCTAATCATACTTCAAACTAATTCATATATTTATTGGGGATCACGGTGGCTAAGTGGATAAGGCGCTGGTTCGCTAGTCTAGGTCGAGTGTTCGATCTCTGCATTGGCCGAGAAAGTTCCTCTCGATTTTCAGGCGTGATTTTCCCTTGTCAGTGATGCAGAAGGAGGGTCTGACAAGGACAGCTGCCCAGTCGTTCGGGTGGGACGAAAAACCAAGGTCCCGTGTACACATTGGAGTGCACGTAAAAGATCCCTTGGCAGTTGGAATTCGATATAAGAGTAGCGCTGCTGCCCGGGCAAAATTTCCCCATGGCACACTGTATGGCGTATGCCCGTCTTCAATTAGCTCAGGTCAGGAGTATATAGTAGGACGTTAAACCCCATTTCATTCATTCATTCATATATTTTTTTCGGGGATCACGTGGCTAAGTGGGTATGGTGCTGATTCGCTAACCTGGAGGTCGGGTCCCTGCATTGACCGAGAAAGTTCATCTCGATTTTCAAGCGTGGTTTCTCCTTGTCAGTGATGCAGACGGGGGGGCTGACAAGGACAGCTGCCTAGTCGTTAGGATGGGACTAAAAAACAGAGGTCCCGTGTACACGTAAATGATCCCTTGGAAGTTGGAATTCAGTTGCTGCCCGGGCAAAATTACCCTCACAGCATACTGTATGGCGTATGCCCGTCTTCAATTAGCCCGGGTTAGGTGCAGAAGCGTAGGACGTTAAAACTACGACAAAAGTCACTATATAACCTAATAGAAGAAACATTTCCAGTTACATGTGACACCCAACCGCACCAATAACTACCGCATGGAATGCAGGTGATGCTTGGGATCATCATGTGGGTCCAAACAAAGATTTGCACGACTCTGACTTTTAATGTTACAGTCATTGTGGCATTGAATTCCAGGGTGGAAACATCAGTTTAATTGTTTTCGTGACCAGAAAACAAATTTTGATATGCGTCGGCTTACGGCTTACCCAAAATGAAAGGTTACGTGCCCTTGGCATGCTACAGATCGGCACAACACGGGCGGTCTGTCATAAGCAGGCTATGGTCCAGATACCGTGATACACAATCTGTACAGGACAGACCACGCTCAGGTCGACCAAGGCCCAACTCAAGCCCAGGATCGATTTATCCGTACCTTGGCCTTGAGAAATCGTGTCATCACAGCAAATCAGATCAGCGCTCGACTTCAAACAGACACTGGTGTGAGAGTGAGTGGCCAGACCATTCGGAATCGACTGCATAGGGGTCAACTTCGCGCTCGACGTCCTCGCGTGATCCTTTGTTTGAGAGATCATCACATTCAGGCAGAATAACCGACGCTGGAGCAATGTGATGTTTCCAGATGAGTCAAGGTTCACTGTTGATTTTTTGGACAGACGTAGGAGGTTGTGACGTCGTCGAAACGAGTGCTTCCAAGACATGATCGATTTGGGGATGGTTCTGTTATGGTGTGGGCATCACTGTTGCTGGAAGAACGGCTTTACATGTTGTTGCAAGGCGTGTTACAGGCCAGTACTACCGGGACATCTTGGCAGTCCATGTTGTGCCGTTCGCAGGGCCAGGATCGTTACAGCTTACCTCTAACAACAGAGCATCGCCACATTACCTTGGCCAGCACTGAGTCCCGACCTCTCCCTGACATGCTTGGACAGAGGTAACGTCAACGTCAACAACGTCCTGCCAATGTCCAAGAACTTGCTGCTGCGTTGCAACAGGAATGGGACAATCTGGACCAAAATGACCTTAGACGTCTCAGTAACAGTATGCCACGTCGGATCAATGCTTGTTTGGCAAACAGAAGAGGATTTACCCGTTACTGACTTTGTTGTGATGCTGTGGTAACTTTGCTGCTTGACTCCGGGTATCATTTTACCCTTATAATGGTCAGTCTGGCCTTACTTAGTCTAACGACCATTTGGAATAAATCGATGAATGTGAACTTCATTTCATTTTGTCATTTGTTTCTTCGTCAGTTTCATCAGGTGACTTTAATAACACTTAAAAGTCAAATATCCCCTACTTTTTTTGAATAATATATATTTAATGGCAGATATCACAGAAAACACATATTATCATGGGAACAGTTCATTAAACAAGATAAGACAGCTAACATGAATTTCAAAAATATGTTAGTAAACATGATTTTTGAAAAACACTGAAAGAATTAGTTTCAATAAAATATACAATTCATGTCAATTCAAAACCTATTATATAGCCTCTGCCCCATTCACGCAGATTAGGCAAAGGGGGATAACTCAGAATGCTGAAAATCGATAGGTAGGCAGACCACCAATAATTTCCCCATTGACTTCAATGTTAATTCTGGCTTCTTTGCCCACCTCCAGCTTTTCCCAAAAATTTTGTTGGGCTGAATGCTCTTCACCATAGACTGAGGAACAAATGAGCATGTCATTGCACTAAAGTAAAATTTGTATGAGGTTGACCACCAAAATTTTGAGATACACCAACTTGAAGAATCATACCCAAAACATGTAATTAGTTGCCGTACATATCACCGTAGCCAACCTGAAAACTCAGTTATCCTTCCCCCTCAAATTCATGAATATTTACCAAAACCTGGTGTGGGTGTACATGACAAGGAGTAGGGTCGGGTCGTCTGTCCAAAATCGTGGGTTTTCTTTGGGTTCTCTGATTTCCTACCAAGCGAATTATTGAAATAAAATTAAACCATGTTAGTCAAGTGGACATTAAACCCCATTTCTCTCTCTCTCCCTCTCCCCCTCTCTCTCTCCCTCTCCCTCTCTCTCTCTCTGTTTGAATGAAGAGACAACCCATATGAATTCAAATTGATATGTGTATTATTGTTACCTCTATTGTGCTAACAAGAAATGTAAACCATGGATTGATGGATGGACAAATTGGTGTGGTAAAGGTAATAATATACACCACATTAAAATGAAAAAAAAACAATATTTTTATAAGTAGACTGGTTCATTTAGTACAGATTATAACATAATTAATAAATAACAATCATAATAACATACTTTACTATTGTTTAACAATTTACAATATGTCGTCCCCCGCCCACCTTTTCAATTGATGTAGTTCTATCCACTAGAACTTGAAAATTAATAAGCAATTGATGATCAATACCCTTACACTTGGTTATCTTTATGAAACATCGGTTCTTATAATTTTCTAGCAAAATATTTTTATTTATGCATCAAAACTGATAGAAAACATGTAATTCATCGTATTTCTACTCCCAAGTCACTTTTTGCCATTTCACTAATCTGATTATGAAGATCATTGACTTCGGCTTGAGTGAGTGTTTTTTCCATGTGTCTGTACATAATACGATAACAATGGCTTCTACGATTAGTTTTAGGATGAATGAAGTCGTCTGTATGATTGACTTGTTCAATAAGATCTCCACCAACAGTTCGAACTAAATCATAAAAATCATTTGATTGAAAACCTTCAGGCACCCAGAACGATATATCATTGATACAGTGAGGAAAGTTACTGACAGGCTGTAAATTAAAACAAATATATTATTATATTAATTTACATACATTATATATATATAAGGTTCAAAGTACACTTCTTTTTTTTCTTTACAGATTGAAAATTATCAATATTTTATTTGAAGCAATTAAAACAATAAATAAGCATTCCCAATTATTTTAAACTAATTTATGCCATTTAATATATAGACAATACCTTGTATGTAATAGGTGTGGCTGCGTTATCAACATCAAACTGAGAGGTAAAACCTATATCATTACTCCAAAATAATCTTATATCTGGTATCGAATACAGTTTCATAGCTAATCTTTCTAATCCTAATCCAAATGCCCATCCAACTTTATCACCTGCTCCAGCTGCAATGGAATAAAATATATTATAAAATGACCATTGTATTTTATACCAGATAAAAGTAACACACAAATTAGGCAATACAAAAAAAAATAGGGTTCTCAGACATCATCTGATGCAGAGAGAGGTTTTTTATTTTTTCAAAGGATCACTACTCGACTAAAACCACTACATTTATCTCATCATGTTGTTTAATACGAATGTGTTATTACCCAGTATCATTTATGATTGTCAAGTCTTATTTATTAGGTTTGTGTACGTGATAAATGAGCCTATGCCACATTTTAGGATTCATCCAGATTTTGTTTTAGAGCTACTTCCTGTAACGGGGTAGAACTTTTACATGTGATCATTCATGAGATTGTTAAAAGGGTTATGCATTCTATTTTAATGACATAAGAATGATAATCTGACATCCAGAATATTTTATTATATCGCTTTATAATAGTTATCAAAAAGCAGCTAATGTGCCATGTAAACGAAGGGGGAGAACTCCGTATGATGTCCTTATCTCCATATTATCTCCCCTTAGACCACAGGTTGACTTTGCTTTCAGAAATATATCTAGTAACATCTTTGAAGTCATAACAACATTTTAAAAAATCTCCTTTTTTTACTTTTTAGTAATATCAATTAAGTAACATTGAATATATAATACACAAAAATAAAAATATGTATTATAAGCCACATCATGTACCGTCTTTTAATATTCTTTGTTCCATTATTCCACATCCCAACATTTCCATCCATTGACCTTGATATTTAATTTCTAGCTCCCATGATGGATGTGTGAAAGGAAAGTAAGCTTCAACCCATTTCATCTCTAAATCTAAAATAAAAAAACTTTATGTGATATATGATAGAATTAGTTTAATTTTGCTCGGTTTTCTATACCAGTAATGTTTCTGGTCTGAAAAATTGTATAAATATATGTGCAAAATATATACAAGAAAATTTTCAACGTTTAATACATTTCATACAAAACCTAGCATACCAGGTAAATGAAATTTCAATCAGCCTTTTAAAAATTTAAGTAAGACATGTAGGCCTATACATGCAATGAGCTGTATATTTTGATATAAACTAAGCATAGTACATGTATAATGTGAACATGCATTCAGTACATCCAAATTCTCCATGCTCCATATTCTGTTCATGATTGGTCAATCCTCAGCGAATCATTAACCAGTGAACCAGAAGGTCCTCATACTGTCTACACTACAGGACTTGCACTATACAGCACAGTGGATATTTACAGCTGGCCTATAGATCAATTGGGGGTTGGATAGCTGAATGGTTAGCATGTGTGCTCGCTGTATCATAAAGCCTGTCATTGAGTCAACTGATGTGGTTTCGAATCCCCAGTGGTACATGGCATGGAGTAGGGTTGTGTATCCAACCTCATGGGTTTTCTCCGGGTCCTCTGGTTTCCTCCCACTACTAAAGACCCCTACGCGCTAGCGAATTATTGAAATAAAATTAAGCCATATGTAAGTCCCGAAATGACCTAGTTTGTGTACAGTGGATGTTTAACCCCATTTCTCTCTGTGTCTCTAGATCAATTCCCATGATTTGAAACATACTTTGGATACTTGCAATGCCTGTGTATGTTGTGTGTCTTATCAGTATGTTTATGTGTAAGGCATCTCTCATGCACTAACTATAATAAACAGTTTAAAAGAACTGTATAGAGTTAAAGGTTTAATTGATATGTGTTTTGTGAATTATTGTTGTATGAAGTCATTTACCTTGGCCAAATAAAAAAACTGTTAAATCTTGTAATGTTTTCTTCAGGCTAAATTCTAGAAGTTTAGTAGCATCAAAAGTTAGTTTCGCTTGTTTATCATCTGTTTTTACTCCATTCTCAAACAGTTTTAAATCAGTAGGATCTCTCACATCAGAAAATAACTGGAAAAAAAACAATTTTATATAACATAAAGTAAATAAATAGTTATTAATATAAAATTTTCATGACTTCTTACAACTAACACTTAAAGGTGCTTGGACAATTTCTCTAGCCATTCTATTGTCAAATGATGCTAAAGGGACAAAATATTCTTAAATAGTTATTAGTTACATGTACCAAAACTAGTTTTGATGTACGGATTACGGATTCTTCTACTTCTTCGTACATAAGACTTTATGTCCGCTTCCACCTTGAGTGATATCGCAGACAGTACAGATCATCCTGTATGAAGTTGGGGGACACTTCAAGAAACAATGTTCAAGAACAGATCGACCTTGATAAATTTCTTTAGGTAGCTTAAAATAACCCCTAACTACATACAGCAACAATGATCACTGTCTTTAAAGTTCTGTTTCAATCATTGTCCATGGTAACATCAAAGAAATTGCTTACAATAATAACAAAGATCAGTAATATCATTTACCAACTCTCAGGTATAACTATGTGCAACTGGGTTACTCAAGTAGCAATGTTCACTATCCACTTTAACACTACAGCAAGCCTACATACAAGTACATGGTGGGGGGTTGGATGGCCAAATAGTTAGCACGTGCGCGCTGTATCATAAAGCCTGTCATTGACTCAATGAGTCAACGGTTGTACGTGGCAAGGAGTAGGGCCGTCTGTCCAACCTCAAGGGTTTTTTCCGGGTACTCCGGTTTCCTCCCACTGCTAAAGAGCCCTACTGAACATGCGAAATTTTGAAATAAAATTAAACTATATGTTAGTCCCGATGTGACCTAGTTTGTGTCGAGTGGACGTTAAACCCTTAATATCATACTCCGCGCAGCGTTTCGTTTGATTAGAGGTAATCCCACTACACACTGCTATTCTGAGTGGATATTGTTATTTTAAATTTTGATTTGTCAGTAGTCCGTCTACCAACCAATCACGAGCTGCCCCACAAAAGCTTTACATTTAAAACGAGTGCCAGTATTGGACCAAATATGTTTACATAACGTAACGTCATGGCTCACGATTTTATTATGACTAATTAACCCGTGCATAGCAGAATACTGCAGTAAAACTAATTGTGTGACAAACGAGGCTATCAAGTCGAATGAAATGTAAACAATACTGTTTGGAAACGAACATATTTTCACCATTTGTAATACCTTAAATCACTGTCCAAATAAACGAAGTACTGTCATGTTGCTGTACAAAGTGATAGATTTCATTGAACGGTAAGAATAGACACATTCCCGCATAAGTTCAAGAAACAGACGCTATTCCAGCAATGGCCAGAGAGGGATTTCTCGGGCCATTGCTTAATATAGGCTATGCCTGTTCTCAAATCCCTTTTCAGATACAAATCTGAATAAAAATATTGCTTATTAAAAATAAAAACCCCATTTCTCTCTCTCTCTACAAGTACATGTATTAATTTATTATCCAATATAGATTACAGTGCACCCACCTGAAACTGATTAAACAAACGCACACCTTCTGCTTGGTGAAACACAGGATAGTGTGTACTATCTATAGCATCTCTTCTATAAACATCACCAATAACTAGGAAAGCATCTAAACCAGATTTAATTAAATCACTCTGATGAGCTGATGTATGAGCTCTCAACATATACTCCATATTAACATAATAACTGTCCGATAATGATCGACTAACATGATCTTTAGGCACAAGTAAACTATCAAAATTCTGTTCTAAGGTAACAACTGGACTGATATTGTCATAGATAGAAAAAATGGGATTTCCTACTCTTGTTACATAATGTTTGTAGAAGAAATCCTCAATCCGTTGTCGTATCAGATTTAAAGGGTTACATTGCTTCTTGTGTAAATTTTCACCAAGTTTCGATAAAACACTAGGTGTTACATTAGTGAACATATCTGTAGGATAATTTCTATGAATAACTTTAATTGTGTCTCCAAATTGTGAGGCTCCTTTTCCTTTTACCGATAGCTGTCGGTACACACACCATGTTGGTAGATGTTTCACCTCATTCAACACAAAAGTTATCTTTCTGAAAACAATAAATTTATCTAAATATCAATCTTTTAGTGGTAGCTAGCTGATCCAGGATTTACCTGATAGGGGGGGGGGGGGGATTCCCATGGAACACCTTCAAAAAATGTTTTGCGCAGTAAGCCAGGTTTTTACAAGACTTGATTATGCATGTGTGAGTCTTCAACAGAGCGTAGAAATTGATAAAATCTTGGCATATTTAAATTATCGGCAACAGCTGAATTAGTTTTTATTTCGAAATGCATCTTCAACAAATTAGTATTATTTGAAAATATAACTACAAGTCGATTTGAATAAAAGTACAGTAGCCTAATTTGTAGCCTAAATGCATTAATTTATGATGAAATTATAATGCAGTCAGGGTGGATACAAACCCACATCACCAAGCTGCCGTCAATGTGTAAACCCAAAATTGAGAAATATATTAATATTACTAATATGTAGGAGATGCATTTTCGAAATGAATCTAATTCAGCTATATAAAAGTGTTGCCGATAATTCAAAATATGCTCAGAGTTTATCAACTTCTAAGGAATGCATTCAAGTCTTGGACAGAACCTTTCACAATGTCCTTGACATGTAGGCCTCCAAGCATTGGATCGGAAACCATGCCACTCGACCCAGTGACAGACCTTACCATGAAAAGGGTATGTTACACTATTTGACCACCAAACCTCTTGTAGCAGGGTCCCAGGGATCTATAAAAATAGTTGCATTCTGTTTTCTTCAGCCAATCGGAACACAACAATCTGCTGTCAGTTGGATCTTCAACACAACAGCTAATTTAATCCAATATTTTATAGTTAGGGCTACAAGTAGCGAATTCTTATCGACTCTGCCTAGTTGCTATACCCCATTTCAATTCATTTCATTTCTATAAAAATATGTCAATTGACATACGTGGCCTACTGCTAGATTGATCAGACCTGTCGTTTTTGTTCAGCTTTGGGTTGAAAAATTGGACCAGATTATGTTCAGATCAGTAATCGGACATATACAGTCGAGCAGGTAGAAATGGTTCCACTGCTGATACTAATAATGTCTATCTCCTTACTCCAGCCACATATATTATCGCTACGACTTTGTAGCTATCACTATAGTATCAGGGGATCACGTGGTTAAGTGGGTAGGGTGCTGGCTCGCTAGCCTTGATGTCTGGTGTTCGATCCCTGCATTGGCAGAGAAAGTTTATCTCGCTTTTACGGCGTTGTTTCCCCTTGTCAGTGAGGGCCTGACAAGGACAGCTGCCTAGTCGTTTGGATTGGACGAAAAACCAAGGTCCCTTGTACACATTGGGCATTGGCGTGCACATAAAAGATCCCTTGGCAGTTGGAATTCAATATAAGAGTAACTGTAGCGCCACTGTATGGCGTATGCCCGTCTTCAATTAGCCCAGGTTAGGTGCAGAAGAGTAGTTCGTTAAACCCTATTTCATTTCATTAATATAACGCTATAACTTTGTAGCTATCGGGCAAGGAAAAGACTAATAGAGACAGTAGAGAAGACAATTTTTCTATCTTAATCTTATATTCTTAGACATCTCTAGAGTAAGAGTTGGCATACATATGATAATGATATAAGAACATAACAAATTGAAGTAAATTAAGACCTTAAAATCATCTTTTTCTGCACCAAATTCGATAAAAACGAAACGAGTGTTTTGTTATTTTTATCAATCTGGGTTGAACTTCCACAATTTAACTTGATCAGCTTCCTTTTTTTCAGTCCAAAACAGTCGAACGCAAAATATTATTATTCACTTTAATGTCGTAAATGCAAGTTGCGAATATTTAAATCTTTATAATATTCTCGTTCTGAATACGTCTTTACGATTTACAACAAATTGTTAGCCAGATAACGATTCACATGACAACAAATTAATCCAGAAATATATTTGTCATTGACAAAGAATCAAAACATGAATGTCGTAAATAAGAAATCTTCTTTCGAGGAGGTTAGAAGGGTCGCATATATTGTAGACTTGATCATGAAAATTATACTTGTATGTCCTTTTGATCTTTAATATCAGACTTGTTAATCAAGACGTAATCAGCATGGCTTCCACAAGAAATCAAGTTCTATCTCTTTACAAACATTTACTTAAAGAAGGTCAACAGCTCTCAGATTATAATTTTAGGTGGGAATTTTAAGACATATTCAATTTTAGTTTTCTTCCCTGATGAATTATAGACACAATTAATAAATTATGCAAAAGGTGATAATTCGTGATCATCAACAGAATGATTTTTTACTAGCAGGGCTGTCGGTAATTTTTCACAGTTGATTTAGGGGTTTAAGGTCAAAGTTTCAAATAAGAGAAAAAACAAATTTAAAAATATTTTGTGAAAATATACATAAAATGCTACCCAAATATTCTAATTAGATCCAAAGGTATGGAATTTTAAAATCCGAGATTGACGTCAAAAATGTAATCAAAATGCTCTATACTATACCAGTCAATGCGTAGCACGGCACCAAAATACGTGATTTTCAGTCATATTTGAGTGACGTCGTAAGCGGTATTTCCCCTTCAGAATCGCTAGAACTAATTTTAAAACTGAAATCCGATCGTTATTGTCAGCTAAGATTTTTTAAAATCGTAATAATTTGAATGATAATATGTCAAATATTTATAATCTCGATGAAACCTCAAGAATTTTTTTTATATTTAGTCGAAATTTAGCAATTTTCAGTTATCAAAACAGATAAATCCCATTTTCTACGGCTCTAATTGTCTGATCTTGAGGTTTCATCGACAATAATAATCACAAAAATGTTATCTGTCATTTGATTGGTTCTATATGAAAATCCCCCCAAAACTAATGATCGGATTCACCAATGAAGTAGGCTGTAGCAATGCCGTCAGTGGAAATTTACCGGCCGCGTGACATCAGAGTGGTATTTTCCCGCTATCATCTCCTGTAAACAAACGGTAATTTCGTTTACAGTTCGATACTTTTTTAGCCTGAGTCTTTGCAGATATTAAGATTGATATTAAACTATTGCAATACAATTGTTAGGAATGCATTTACATCAATTAGTAATTCAGAATCGTAGATTGAAGTTGGCTATATTTCAGCTGCTGGCTGTCCCGATTTCAACTAAAGTGACATGACCTGAAACCCCTAGTTGATTAGCAGCACCGCTAATCAAAAAGTCCAATTTTGCCAAATTTGATTAGCAAACTCAAAAATTGATCAGCAATTTTTCAGTTTCAACATAAAACATCTAAATAGCAAAATATTACTTTTTATTTTTATTCATAACAATACATGAATTGCCAATTTGGAAAACAGTGTGCATTGTCCATTATTGTGGGAGAGAGATGGTAAAACTTTTGAGGAGCGACCATTGCTTTGCATGGGATTTCTCTGACCAAATTTCGAAAAACGCCTATTTTATGTTAATTTTAGTGCATCAACTATCTGTGTCTCTATCACATCATATGAAATATAACCCATCACTAAAATCAACGTAAAATCGGCCTTTTTCCGAATTTTGGTCAGAGAAATCCCATGCAAAGCAATGGTCGCTCCTCGTAAGTTTTACCACCTCTCTACCACAATGCACACTATTTTGCCAATTGGCAATTCATGTTTACACCAATCACCCTTTCTAGAAAAAATGGCATCTCGCTGTGCTTTGTGGGAGGCCCAGAGTAAAATTGAGTGGAAGCTGCCATTGCTTTGCATGGATTTTCTCTGACCAACTTTCGAAAAACGCTGATTTTACGTTAAGTTTAAGGATGAAGGATATTTCATACGATGTGATGCCGTCATAATTTCAATAATCCCAAACGAATCGACCGAGTATTGTTCACCGACATCGTGTGCGACATTTTGAATACGGGTATATAGAAACCGTCAAAAAAGCCACCGATTCGTATTGAGAACAATAATTAAGTCGTTAACTTAATTAGTTTATTACTACTCATACTTATCAACACTAATCCGAGATTGATCAAGAGACAAAAGATAGGTCTATTGATACCTAATTGATTGTTAATTGACTCACTGTCAAAAAAGCCACCAATTCGTATTGAAAACAATAATTAAATCGTTTACTTAATTAGTTTATCCCCCCCCCTCTCCGAAAGCAGGGGCATTCATAAAACTTGGCGAAATAATTTTGGGCCTGGGCATTGACTTCGTCTTATTGTATATCTACCGCTATAATCTACTTGTATGTACTTATGAACGTTCTTTCTAAGGGATCTTTACCTTCACCTTCTGCACACTGTAAAATATGTAAATCAAGTCTTAACTTCTCAATGATGATTATGTATGGAAGTGATTTTACATAAGCAGCAATGCTTGTTATTGTATCCATATATAATATGTTAAATATATCTGAGTCACTAATGAAATAAATATTTTCTAAATCTGCTATACATTTTTTAGGGTTTTATTAGTTGATGAGTTTGTAGACAATTTCACGTGACAGGCAATATCTATTTATATATAGATATAAACAACCTCAGACAACGCATGTGCTGCATTTCTGTGGTGTATAACAGTATAATCAGTGAATCACTTGAGATATATTGTCATTTGAGCGTAAACATTCAAAGAAATTAGCTTAACCTTTTATAGAGGAAATTTCTGACTGCTAGGGACACAGTAACATGCATAAGTAAATGATTCAAAATTTCCAGACCTATCGATTTGATTAAGACTATATACCCATGTAATTGGAGTAAATTATGACCATTAGGTAAAAGTAAAGATTAGACACGTTTGGGCATTTATAAAGGGGCTTCCTCTTACTAACATTTAAATCATACAGACATTTGTGAAACTTCATGTTCCTGTAACTTTTTTTTATAAGAAAGTTGATCCTTTGGCATACTTTTAGTTTTCAATACACCAAAAAGTTTTCATAGTGGGACGGAATTCATCAACCCTTAAATTGATCTTACTTTTGAGTCCCAGATGCCAGGCATGTGTAGGATTTGTTTTGAATACTGATTTATTTCCAGATCATATGCCATACGACGAGTTAGAGATGCCTTTCAGGAAAACAAGACAGAAACAGATCCCAAGAAAATTCAAAAGCTCATTGGGAAAGCTGTAGAAAATTTGGATATTTTGAAGAGACAGGTACATTTAAACATTATGTTTCATAAATACTAAATAGTTTTGATACGGCTTACAAACATATATCCAGAATGATCATTTCCCATATGGAAACATACTTTATCTATTTGATATTTATTGATTTTTCTTCTGTAGTAGTAACATTTATATTTTTGCTCCAGTGACTTTACCATTGTAACATGTAAGTGCTGCCTGTATCCATGTTATACCTGCCTAGTATCCATTTTTCTTATAAATATAGCTAATATGCTAAATGATATAACCATAACTTGACTGTAAATGTAACATAGATTTTGAACATAGTAAATTTTAGTCCACTTGCAATTTTGGGATATCTATAATTTTGGGTTGTTGACTGTTTTGCAAATTATGATACCTCACTGTAAAATGAAAAATGTTTTTTAACTATGCCATGATTTCTAATGACTGAACATCTGATTTTACTGACGTAATTCAAATGTATGTGTGTCATTGAGTTTTGAGGTAAATATCAAATTTCCAATGCTAAAATCTGCTCAAATTGATTATTTATCATTAAATAAGAAATGAAAAAATCAATGGTAGATAATCTCCGGGTTTGGATTCCATTGGACCAAAAAAAGTCCTATCAAACTAGTTCAGCAAAACTTACAGATACACAAGCTTGTATATTTGATCATAATACAACCACTTGTATTATGATAGATGAGGATCTCTAGTTCTTTTCGTCAAAATCAGATTAATATTTTAGAGTTATTCCCATTTTTGCTGAAACTTGTCCCCACTGCTTGTAATGCTTGTCAGCATTATAGAGGCCCAAGTTTTCATCAGAATTGTCAGCACAATAGAGGCCTTAATTTTGGTCAGGTTGTTCTGAAATTTTAAGGAAACTTCTATGATGATAAGACAATGATCCCCATTTCTTTTTGTCAAAATTGGATTGATGTAGAGTTATGTCCCTTTTTTGTTGAAACCTGTCCACACTGCCAGTAATGGTTGTCAGCATGATATAAGCCTGAGTTTCCATCAAATTTTTCAGTAACTTTCAAATGTAAAAGAGCCTACAAGTTTTAACCGATTTTTGAAAAATTTGGTCTGAAGCTTTTTAAAAGGTCATAAAAAGATATTCAGGGTCAGGTGCTCTTCTTTTCTTAAGTTTTGCCCTTTTTCCGAAGTGGTTGTGAAAGTGATAGAGTCTCCAATCCTGTTTTTAAGACATAGCAGCTATGTGGGCATATTCTACGTGGCTATCTTTAGTTTTTCACAATGGTGGATTTAGTCCATTTTGGTTTTCATCTGTTATATATTCAGTTATTATCATCTGCAGAGGATGCTTGATATTGCGAAATTTTTAATTTATCATATATTTTTAAATGGAAATTGAACCATATTCTTAGTTGTGTTTCGCAATAAGAAAACACTCTTATTTCAAAGATACATGTAGGTAGGTACATGTAATATTTCACCAAGATGATGCAACAGGTGTTTCTACTATAACATGTGGTTGTGGGGGTTTAATGTTTATTCGATTGTACATCACAATGCCGTCAATCATGTAGTAACATACATCTTATTGTTTATATAAAGAAAACCTACCCTGTGTAAATGATGTAACAACAAAATAACATTTCACAATGTGCAGTATATATTATATTGATTTTATACTAACATGTTTTTATCATCATCATCAATGTATTGGCATAATATACATGTACATTACCACTTACACTTAATAGCAGATGTTTTCATATAGCAAAAAACCTGGAATTGAGCAACTTTTGTCCAATAAAAAAACAATTTTCAGTAGATATTATAGATAATGAGAATTATCAGTTCACTAATCATAATTTCTACACTTTAAAAATCCAAAATTTGTTTTGACCTTTATTTGGTACTTTGTACTTAATGGGTTATATTAAATGTTACAGCTGGTTTGAATTAATTTTCCACATTAAAAAAAAGAATAAATTTATAGTTAACCATTAATATAGTAATGCGGTTGTTTCCATATTGATCTATTTATTTTATGTTACGGTCTGTGTAATTTGTTCTATACCACTATAGACTGTTATTGCGACACCATTACTTAGTCCATGACTGAGCATTTTCTATATAATCAAAGAGGTCAGTAAAATATACTTCGTAGAAGCAGCCTACCCTTAATAATAATGATAAAGTGCGGGTAGTTCACTTATTCAAGGCATAATAAAATTTCAAGATAAAATCCAAAATTCCAAATTCAAAACAACATTGCTTTAAAGGGATATAATAATAACCTTATCTTAAAGAAAAAAAACCTTGAAGAAAAAAAAATCATTTACATAAATGATTTCGAACTCTAGTTGTATAATTAGGGAAATTCCCATAGGCTTGATTTTGTTATCTAAAATATGATTTGGATGACAATAATATTAAACTGTGACTTTTAATTGTAAATTTGTTATTGGTATCTTTAGTTAGATGTATATTCAAAAATTGACTCGAGCATGACTAAACAAGAAAACTGATACTCTGTCGGAACTGGGCATTCAAATGGCTCAGGAAGTAATATAGAATTACATATAAATGAAAAAAATAAACAATTTATGCAGTGATTACTGTTCCCCATAAAATTCCTTTTTATACACTTGCATGTCAATTGTCATTTGTCCATTCACAAAATTGTTAATGTAATACAGAACAATGTTCTCCAAATTCTCTGTTCACATGATTACTTTTAGTACTTTGGAGTTGATAATAGATCTTTATAAAACTTAGACTAAGTCACCCACTAATCTGGTTATTAAAAAAAAATTACCGACAACATAATGATATTAATGTAGTGGGGTGGGACCTCCTGTATTAAAAATAAACCTATTTAAAGGGACAATAACACTCTTGCTGGCTTGACAGGTCCAGAAATTTTTTTTAGCCTTATTCTAACTACAAGATGTTTAAGTGTCCTACCTGTTGTGTAAATTATCCATTACAACCTATCTTACTTGTCCAGAGGCTTCGAAAATATGTTTAAATCCAAATTGCATTTGAAAGTGCTTACGTAAGGCTTTTCGATACATGTTACGGCATGTAGTTGAATTTTTCCAATTTTTAAAATTAGGTGTGTTAAGATGAAATTTGTATCATTTTTTAATTGAAATATTGTAAAATAGTACAAATTGTTGACCAGAATAAAGATTGGAACATATTTTTCAGTTACAACAAGAGTGGTATTGGGGCTTTAATACCAAAAATGTAACAAACTATGGAGAGTCACCCCTTGTTCAATATCATCAAAGATATGATGACAGTGAAAGATTTTAACCTACTTATTTTTTTATGTTAAATAGACTGTTATTGTAACACCATGACACAGCATTCTGTATATATTGAAACAAGTCAGCCAGTTACCATACTTTTCTTAGAAGTATTTCAATAAAAGGTGAACAGATCAGCTTTTTTCAAGAATTGTATTAAACAACATAAGATATAAGCAAGCTGACATAGTAGTAGGAAACATGGGAATGTCTCAGCCAGGCATCACCCTGGCTTCGTTAGAAGAAAACTGAAACCCTCTCTAAATTATCTTCACTGGCTAAATTCACCCTGTACATTAAATTAAAAAGGAAGTTCCATGTTACAGTGTAACTATGATTATTTGATAAATAATATTGTCTTATGGTTCAATGATTGGTATATAACAGGTCCCACATAATTCTATAGACTACAGGCCTAGTAATATAGGGTTTGGTATGTTTGATGACTAAATTTATGCCTGACAACATCTGTGACAGCTGCCTTATTTCCAGGCATGATAGGCTGCATTCAGGCCTGTAGGTAGCCCAAAATTGTTAGGGAAGAAACTCGACATCGTGGGCACCCTGCCAATAATATTATGGGCGCCCATGATGTCGTCGTTGACATCCCTCCGAAATGAGGCACCATACCAATTTTGAAGATTATCACGCTGTTTTGGGCGACCAATTCATTCGTGGGCACCTAACCAATCTAATTGTGGGACCCCCGCCAATTATATTATGGGCGGCCATGATATCGTCGTGGACATCCCAACAATCTTGGCATTATGAGGCACCTCATCATTTCGGGGGCGCCTCATATATAACGACATGATTGGCGAAACACCCATAAACAAATTGACATTTGCTTAGGGGGGCCCGCTAATCTTGTCGTTGGCGCCCAACCAATATCACTCGGCTTTATATGGCATCCATCCATACTGATATAGGCATGTTGGTCATTAGCTTCGTATTGCATCCGATTCGCTCTCCAGTTGGCAATTTTCAATTCCTTTAGATATGATTATGGCAGCCAAATATATATTTCTCAAATTCTCAATTACTGGTATGCTTTCGACTAAAATTGTAGATGGGAGGATTCAAATATGGTCAACCAGCCTTGCTGTAGACATGCAGCGAATGTTTTGTATCTCAACGGGAATCAAACTCTGTTTGATGGTAAACCTATCCTCTGGGATTAAGTCAATAAGTGATATTAAACAATAATTTTTCTCTGATATTTTTGTATATATTTCAGGTAACAGTAGGAAAATTATATGGGCAAGGAAAACTGATTATAGAACGATAAAGATGTGTAGATAAATAATGTGTACAGTGTATGATAAAATATAGAACAACATAGAACAGAGTAATACGTGATTAATGAATGAAATAAACAGATATGTGTATGAATATGATGCTTTACCATTCATTGTGTGAGTTACTGTAATAATGAACTTTTTTAGATAAATAATGGAATGGGGTAACAGATTGAAAATCTGTCACTCACCCTTTTGATATATATATATCTTAACTTATATTCTACCAGTTGTTAGTTTATAAGTAATGTATGAATGAGGACTATGGCGATGGAAGGGTATAATGTATGTATTGGTTTTTAAACATATTTTGTTCAAAGTTTAAAACACAAGCGAATAACCGTAGAGACATACACATCTTGCTGCTAATTTGGCATCTAGTTCAATGTCAGTTTTGTATCTCAGGGACTAAGATGAATACTCAGAGAAAACTTGAAGGAATGGATGATTTGTAATATAATAAAGTTTGTTTTAGTAATTATGGAACCATTGACTCCAGGCTTAGTTTATCCAAATAACACTTTATTGTTAAGAATTTATAACATATGCATGGTATATGTAACTCTTTGACTTTAGCTATTATGAATAAGTGATTTGAATAGCTGGAATCAAAATCTGTTTGGTCGATCTCCTTTAACATTAGACACCAGTACTTTGTTTATGGCTACATGTCCTTTTAGCTGAGCTTATGGGGCTTCTTTTAATGTTTTGTTCATTGTCAGAAGCTGGTATTCTTGCCCAAAGGACATTATTCTGTGTGTATTTGAATTTGTATTATATAAAATTAAAAAGAAATGAAAACTGTTATATTTTTCATAAAATTTAGGATACACTATGGGGAAATGTGTTCTCTTTGGTAGGGGTAAGAATTTTCGTCTGTTGTCTGGGTAGACCAAGCAGAAAAGTAATATGCCATGTAGTTAAAACGAAATTAGGTAAATTTAGGTAATGAGTTGACAGTTCTCGCTATACTAGTTTAAAAAATAGATAATGAAAAGAGAATAAGCTGAAAATGTTAAATTACATCACTCTGAGCCTAGATATCGGCAATACAATTATAGTCTAGCCTCTGATGTCATTACTACTGTTGTTACGATAAAAGTCCTGATTATCCCTTTTAACCGTAACCGCATCAGCCACAAAAGGTATTTCAACACCTTAAATCACAGCCATTCCATGGCATCATGAGTTGATTATGGTCTATCTAATTGATAATTTATTTAACATTTCAAGCCTAAAGAAAGACCTGCAAAAAGCATATTCAAATATCTTGCATAATGCCTGTTTAAGCTAGTGTTTACGATTTGATTTTGTTTCTATAAAACAAGATATTGAAAAAACAAATACTCTGACAGACCACAAGTACATTAACCTGTACATATTGTCTTTAAGCCAGAATATGTAATGACATGAATGTTTTTGTTAAAATATCTACAGTATAATATCTTAATTCATTTAAATATCAGTAAATTACTTTATTTTGAGCGAAGTTATCACTTGTTGAAGATAGGCATAGATCATTCATTTTTGTAGCAACAGCACTTGACAACCTAGACTTAGCCTTGGTTGTCCATTTTATCGTTCTTGCAGTTGGTTAAATCTCGGGGGTTGGGATGGCCTAGTGGTCTAGAGTGTTGCGCTTTGACCTCTAGCTGGCCGGCCACCTCTGACTTGCGGCTGTTGTTTCGAGGCCTGGTGTGAGCATATGTGGTTTCCTTCCGCTGCTAAAGACCCCTACGCACAAGTGAATTATTGAAATAAAATGAAAAACCATGTTAGTCCCAAAATGATCTAGTTGTGTAGAGTGGACATTAAACTCCATTTCTCTCTCTCTCTCTCTGTTAAAATCTCAGCCATCAGTCAGCCATCAGGTGGTCTAGAGAGTTAATTAGAGGTTTGTTATGTTAATAAATGCCTTAAAATAGTTTGAAGGCCAAATAAAGATCTGCAATAGGCAAATATGTAAGTCATCTTTAACTATTGGAATATTTCCACAAGAAGTTTAAGACTAAATTACCTGTACCAATCTCAGTTGTTTATAGCCTATTTGCTTCCACTGTAGATGATGTATTATGTAATATAGTATTCATTGTAATAGGTATCATTTGTTTTTACTTTAATACAGATTTCAAACCACATATGTATGTATTAATATAATAAGTACATGTAATTCCAACAAATAACTACAGAAATTACCAATATGAAATTCTGATGGTGGTAAAGTTAAAAAGTTCTATATGTGGATTGATTTAGATAATATGAAAATATATGATTAAGAAAATTCTAGTTTTATTTTATTATTTATTTCTCGAAGTAGTAAAATTAAGAACTTATTTAATCACTTGAAATTGTGTTTAAAAATAATTTTAAAAAAGTGACAGCCTTTATGACTGCTCTGCTGATGACATGGGTTTATGTTTTGTTGCCTATATGTACAATACTGATAGGTCTGTAAAAATCTAAATTTATTCTGTTAACCAGGCATGGGTGGTAATAGAGGGCCTATATATAATTGACAAGTGATAACAAGAGTAAGAGTTGATTTTAGAATATGGTATTTGGGAAAAGAATCCAAAATGCAAGCGGAAGCTACAGTGGCTCAGTGATTAAAGTGCTGGCTCACAAACCGGGAGGTCTGAGGTTAAATCCCACTGTTTGTCAGAAAATTTTGCAGTATTGTCTCTTCTTGTCATTGATGAGAGATAGATGACCTGGCAAGGAACAACTTCTAGTTTTTTGGATGGGGCAAAAAAAAAGTTCTGTGTTTAACTCACAGTATGGTGTATGCAGCCTGGTGTCGAATAATAAGTAGAACCCCATTTCATTCATTGATTTCTGCACCAACAGGAATAATGGAGCAATGAGGAAAATCTGCGAAGACAGCGACCCAAAATCATACTCTAGAGGTCAATTGAATTAGATTTCAACATAATTTTAATTAAACACACCGTTCCGGTGCTGAGGGAGGTACCCGTTAAGCCGCCGACCCATTATGCCACCGTTAGGGTTGGGTTAGGGTTAGGGTACCCTAATCTATACAATAAGGGACAACGACATAGCCGCACGGCGACACAACCATATGCTCCCGGTGCTGACGTCTTCATTATCTTCGAATGTTCACTTCTTACAGCTAAACCCATATGATTTCAAATAAATAACTATATTATAATGCAAGTTGAATAAAAGAGATAAAAAAAATGCCATATATTCCATTTATTTATATACATACATAATGATATAATTTTGCTTTTGATTAATTTTACGGATTGTTCTTAATGTCTTTTGATTTATTTTTATCTATATATTTTTCGGCATCCCATATTATATTTATTAAATAATAATGAAATTATTGCATGTTCTGTTCTAAGTACAGAAATTAAGGTCTGCCGATACCCTAACCCTGTTTACGTTTGAGATTTCACAAGGTGAGCATTCTAGAAATAGTGAGAAAACCCCCAGACGATAACATGTTACAAAACTAGTAACTACGTCATTGTTGACTGTAGTCTATTGACTCGCACATGCCTATAAATAGATTTTGTCTCGATGAATTCAACATTTACAATGTATTAAATATTTCTGGACAGCAATTTATTTTGTTCGGGCTGTTCCTTGAAACAACAAACAAATTCTGTCCCGCTACAAATGATTATAAGCAATTGTACATGTGTTTGCGAAAAAAAAAAAAAATTCATTAATGTCTTGCACTGGTTGTGGGGTCGACCCACGTGATACTCTTTCCATAAATAGAACAGCACGTTCCATTATGTCTTGCGCGTCATTTTTGACCTACGCAATAATGGATTATTCCAGAGCAAATAATTTTACGGGAATCCTCTAGTAGTCGCAACATGTAAACCTTGATTACCCTTATATATTTATTAAATAGTTAACTACGACACCGAGCACAATAAACTACTTAGGCCTACTGTAAATAATGAATGGATGGCCAAGTCTTGGCTATAGCATGGGCCGATAAATATTTCAATACAAGGTCCGTGGTTAGAGAAGCGATTATTATTTAAACGACCTTGAGTTACCGGTCGGGTCATGTCAGACAGGATAAAAACAACTCACTAAGCCGCTTGGCAATCCAGTTGTTTTGAGAGTCTTAACCGGTGGTTGTCAAAATTTTCTTGTATAAGGATACGGCAAAAAGGAAGATGATTTCATTATCAGTGCATGTCAAGTTACTAACAATCACAATTAAGCGAGTGTAGGAAATATTGTGTACGGACATAGTAGAATAGTTCAATTAGGATACGTGTAAGTCGTGTGATATGGATTGGTGTACTGCTGGCAATAACACCCGTGTTCTGCTGCCAAGAAATCTCTCTTATTCACAAGATAGTCTGTTGGATAATTTTAGTGTATGTTCGGAGTTTGTGTTTAACCAAAAGAAAGAGAAATACGAGAAATCCAACCACCGGGGAAATATCAGGATGGCGGAGGCTCACATGGATGGTCCTTTAGTGAATTCCGGTGGAATAAGTGGTAAAATATATCACAGACAGACATCATCGGGAGATTCCCAGGAATCGGAAGAGGGCATTTACGTAAACATGTCGGATGACCTCGACTCAGCCGAGGACTCTGCTAACGAAACGTGGGAAAGCAAGGCCAATACTTCTGCCGATTCCATGTTCAGTCCGGATGAAAATAATGATGACCTTGGCTTGTCCCCTGAAGGTCATAGTGTCGATCTGGAGAAGGCCGTTAACAAAATCGCCGTCGGAATGCAGCCGAATCCAGAATTACGGATAGACTTGTGTGATAGATCAAACGGTGGTTCTAGGCAATCTATATACGATTTGATATCTGATAGTCCAGTATATGAGGATTCGGAATTTAATTTTTCACGAGCCGAATTAAGGAAATCATCATCTTTAAAAACAAACAAAACTCCACCGGGAACACCGAGAAGGAAAAAAGCTGTTCGTTTCGCGGATGCTATGGGTTTGGACTTGGAAGATGTAAGGCATATATTGAACGCAGAGGCGCCGCCAAAAATACCCGTGTCAGCGATGCAAGATCTGCGTGTCGGTGTTGAGAATGACCGGCAAACGGTAGGAACCCGCTTTTTGTCGGCGTGTTTTAGTCAACCGGGAGCTGCAGCAAATTTTAAGCAAAGAGTTATGGCCGAAAAAGTTTGTTTAGAAAATGCCGTGATTACTGATATGACAATTACTGGAGTGGTTAGAGTAGCAAATGTTGGATTTCATAAAACAGTTCGTGTACGATTTTCTACTAACAATTGGGTGTCGTTTCATGATATTGCAGCGTCATACGTTATGAATTCCTGCGACGGACCGACGGATCGTTTTTCTTTCAGTATTGTGGCCCCAATGGAGTTGGGTGTGGGATCCAGGTTAGAATTTGCTGTGTCATACACTATCGGAGAAACTGTTTATTGGGATAACAATTTTAGTGCTAACTATGTTTTTGAGTGCTTTGCTAAAACTATACCAACAGACAATGATTCTTACTGGATGCATTTTTTATAAAGTTAGGTATTTTAATTGCTTCGTAGTGCTTTTTGTGTGACGAAATTTTATTTAGTGCTTTTGTAGGACCCTAATTTTTAAGTACCTTTAATATAATATATATATATATATATGTTATAAAGTTTTAGAAACTTGCTGGTCACATTAAGCTACACATATTTCTTATTATTATAACAATCCTTTGAATCTTTGCATTGTCATTATTGCTATCCTGTATATTCTTGCTTATTTGTCGAACGCCTGGTGGTATTAGTTTACTGAAACTGGTGTTGAAATGACCCGGTCTTACCGAGACAACTACACATAATCGGAACACGATACTTGTATCATCCAACTTTTTTTTAACATAAACAAAATGAAGTGCGACCTTTGCAAATCATGTTTGCAGAACCAATCTGATCAGCGATATTATACTGGGCTTAAATCACTTGTATAGGTTTTGGGAGGATTCTCATCAAAAAGAAGGGACAACTCCCGTAGTTATTCACTGAAATCCGAAACTTTCCTATTACATGGGTAAAGAGATTCCAGGTTGCTGTTAGTGCTACGTTATTGCTAAACAAAATTATATTCCTTAAATTTCTTTATCGATCCACTGCCTCGATTCGAGATTCTAAAGCCAGGGGGTAGTGGACATTTTACACCAAATTGATTGTCATCATACTCTACCCCTGTAAAAGATTCCCAAACCACGGATCGTCAATGATCTTTCACATGATAAATATCACCGAAGGGGTGGTCTATGCTAGTGGAGCTCATCCCTAGAGCACATGTCACAGACTATTACATAAAAGTATTACCGTAATGACATGTCCACTTCTGTTGGAAAGTTTGGAGGATCTTAATCTCTAACTCAGTGTTTTCCATTATATTCGAAATTAAAAACACGAAATTGAATTCACTGTGTCTTTACTATACTAGGGCCTGGAAGAGTTATTATCATTGACGTGGTTTGGTTGATGTTAGGGTTTAGTCAATGAAATTGTCTGTTACGGCGAGTCCATGGTCTTTCGATGCAAGAAACTGTGGGTAAACCACTAGAAACGTCATAGCGTCAAAAGCCGCTCGTTGACCCTTGACGTGAACTCCCACTATAACTTGACAGATCTGAAATATACATCTGTATTTTAATCAGATTGAAGACTATCAAATTAAATATATTACCAAAAATGTAGGGCTTTTACCGTGTTATTATACAATACCTGGTGCATGAACCTTATCTCTGTTAGTGTTTAGTACTTGAGCATTTTAACTGTATTTGATTACTGTATCCCGATAATTTTGATGTATCAAATGTAATCCGCTTAATTGAATTACTTAATTTTCTACAGCCTATATTCCTTATATAATAATGCTGAATATATTATAATAACGTGATGCCTACTTATAGATGCACCTGAAAATAAACCAAGCGTGTACACCTAGTCTATAGTAGTATATAGATAAATACTTTAAAATAACATCAACAACAAGTCACAATGACTTATACATGGTTGAATGTGCGTACTTGTTAAAAAAAAAGTAAGTAGGCAACGCAATTAAAGTTTTGACATGACAAAACAAAGTTGAAATATAGAGTTTAAGACCGCACACAATTAACAGTAACTACTTATATTTAAAAAACCACAATATTTTGGTCGCAGAACTATTTAGATATGCCTATTTGAAGTTTAAGATGGGTATATCAAAAACAGTTGTGCTATCACTTTCGTTCAAACCAGCTCATTCTTCGTGAAGATTTTTTATATTTAGATGTGGATAATCGTCTAACAGCAGTCTTTACATTATAAAACAGTGAATGTACATAGTTTTGACAAAGTACCCGTTGTTAACACATGTATGAATAAGAAAACTGTATTGGGTGACAAAGGGTTCGACTTTTGTTCGGCTTTGGTGTCAGTAATACAAGATACGCTATCAAATATAATCCATGGTTTAGACTTACAGTTAAATCTATAAAAAAGGCTGAAAGACAGAAGAGGTTTTGAATATTACAACTTTAAGGGGCATTTTGATAATAAGGGTTTGAATTGATATGCGACACAATGGAAAAACAAACAAAACGAATAATGCGCCTTGAAACTTCTTAAATACATAATCAAAAAGTTATGTTGAAAAAAAGAACCGGTGTCCATTACCATAAACTATAGAAAGTGTGTAGTTAGAATCTATAAAAAGTCGGGTATTTTTTGTTCTAGGTACTCTCAACCTCGTGGGTTTCCTTCGGGCACTCCGGTTTCCTCCCACTGCTAAACACCCCTATGCGCAAGCGAATTATTGAAATAAAACTAAACAATATTTATGTTAGTCCCGAAATGACCTAGTTGTGTTGATTGGACGTTAAACCCATCTCTCTCTCTCTCTCTCTCTCTCTCTCTCGCTCTCTAGGTACTCTCAAATATATAATATGTAGGCTATGTACTATAGTGTTGGTAGGTAAGGTGAAACGTAGGTCAGATAGTATAGATCAATAACCCACCGTCTGCTTATAGATTTATAAACAGACTTGATATTCCAGTCTTTCCACCATATAGTATAGACGTTGTCTTAGAGGCTTACATGATAATCGAGATTTCACACGCATAAAAACGTGTCTGCATGTATAAATATATTTTTAGAAGGCGTACTGATGTGCTTCCCAGTACCAAATCATCCCAATTACTCTCTAATTTATCATACTGATTATATCTGCCTCCAACTACAGAAATACATATCGCGATCATAGTTATATAATATATAATAGTTAGTTTCTATACTTAGTGCTTTATGATTCCTTATATTATATGCAATCATTTTAAATATTGAAGTATGGGCACAGCATGCCCGGCGGAGTAGCCCCCCCCCCCCCCCAATAATTTAGCCGCAAGTACCTTTTTCTTCAGGTTATTGCGGCCCCTGGACCCTCGCCTATATGGATTTAGTATGGAAGCCCCCCCCCCCCCAATCAAGAATTGCCTCTGCCGGCCCTGCACAGTAAGCAATTTAACAGATGAATATTATCAGACCAGTGAAATATACAATCGTCACATTTTAAGGCACGTGGTGTATATAAATTTATAGATATGTTATGCTACTTGTTCGTAAATTTCAACAGCTCGTTAATTATGTCAGAATTTGAATGAATGTGCAATATTATGATTGGCAAGGTTCACTTAGACTTGTATGGTTATATGTGTGGATTTTTGTTCGGTGCATTTGATGGAAGTATATTTATGTTATCTTGCCCAGCACACGACGTGTTACTTGCCACATATTTTACAACCTGTCCATTAAATACATTTAATAAAAGTTTGATAGACGGAGGTCATTTATTTACGGGAAGAGTACCGGTTTTAATGCCAACAAACCCGAATAAAAAATAATTTCGTTTCGTGTTTTCTTTTATTTATAATACAGTATACATGTTTCTCGGTTATAACAGTGTAAATAATCATCGAATTTACTTTCGAAAATACATGCATAAAATATCCTTTTAGCATTTATGGTTATCAACGCTTAAAATGTCAGTTACTTGTATTTTGTATTACTGTTTTGAAATTACCCATTGTTGGAGGGTATGAATCATATTATGCCAATATTGTATGCTGTCGTCACCCCCATACGTCCGCCTTGCAAAAATACTGTTGAAGCTCTAGAAGCCAAAGTGATCATCTGGTTATTAATATACTCAATACACAGTATTTATGTTCATGAAATTGTAATTGCTTGTTGATTTTTAACAATAGCTGTCTCCATTGGTCAATTTGAAATATCTTCTAGAAGTTCTAAAATTATAATCTGTAAGACTTTAGATTTATACATTTGAAGTTTGCCGTGTGAGCTATCACTCTTATTCTTCATCCTGTATGCTTATATTGTCTTAAACCAGAATAGATATGCAACAACCTTTGTGGACTGCTCTGAAGCTTAAATTGCCGTGCTGGTATGTTTCGTTGCGTGGCAAACTATCCTTTACTGTATATGTTTTTTTTTTTAAAAGGACTTATGCCTCAAAATCATATTCACCACATTCATTCCTACATTGTTACATGTGCTGTTAACCTCATAAATCATTGCTCTTGTTTTAGACTTTGCATTAAGGGATTGTCTCATATCAGTTGTTTTTATAAATAAATCTATACTAATTCATTTTAAAATGAAAATGCAATAACATTGAGATTTGTTGGAAACCCATAAATAGTTGAGACATGATATGTGTGGGTTTTTTGTTGTCTTGTCTTCATCTGTTTGTGAAACGTTGTGATGTACCCCTCACTTATGTATATATATATATAGAAAGAGAGATCAAAAATCCACTTGCATAATACGTTCAAGTCCCAGTGTTGATATTATGAATATGGCTTTAAGAGAAGCGAAACCGATTGTTATATAATAAATTATTAAACAAAAAAATGAATTATTATTTTATGCCATCAAATGTGCATATTAAATGTTATTGTTTTCTATTAATAGTAGATAACACTAGATTATATATATTGTAGAAGAATTTATAACAGGTCTCATCATGGTGCATATATTAACGATGTGATAAAAGAAATGTTGCTATCTGTATATTACGTAGGCCTACATATAAGGTATACCCTATACTCATAGACTTTGTACAGCTAGACAATTATATCTTTCGTTCATGTGTCCAACTCATTTTTATTTTCATTTTACAAATAACTATCCCATATTTGAATTCGTGCATTTTATAATGTATTATTTTATTTAAAGTATTCAATCATCGAGTATCTTAATATAATTGTCTATTATATAAAGGGTGTGTGCGACTGTTCACCTTTAACAAGCTGAATGAATTTAGTAGTAGGCCTATTGTTAAAACTACCTCTATGTTTGGATAATTGATATACATATACAATACCACAATATACTTATTGCCACAGCATGACAAAACATGGGCTTTGATCAGACAAAATGTTTTTGTTATGATTATCAACCTTATTTTGTCGTGTCATAACCACAATTATGTTGTGTCGAGATCGAGTGACGTGGCCTTGACACAACAGAAGGAACCAAATGCAGGACAAATCAATACAGTCGCCATAAAAAAATGATTGCAGATAAATAATTTTTATATCAAAATGAATGAACCTCTTTGATGGGCATCATAAAAGTGTCGATGTAATTAAGTTTGATGTGTTGATTTGATTTGTGAACTGGGTATCTATCTACATTTAGAACCAATGATACGAGCTCATTCTGTGTTGCAGTGCCAACAATAATTAAAGCTCAAAGCAAAACTAAAATTAGAAACAAACTGAATGACGATTACTATATTGCAACTAAAATTTAACCGTATACAGCTTGTCTTTTAACTTATAACTAATCAAAATATCCCTATGAATTCAGCACTTTATGTAGACGTAGATCAAAGAGGTTGAACTTTAATGATACATAGCTGTACTTTCAGATGATAGGCAATGACATACTGTGTTATCTAAGCTATTTAAGTGTTTTAATTATATGCCATTATGTTATTATTATATAATATAAATTTCGTTTTACTAAAACATATAGTATAAAGATCCTGTTAATGCGTTGGTTCATTATTTATTGTTAAATACTTTATATTGAACATGATAAATTCATCCATTATATATTTATAATATGTATTATACACGTGTGTGGACAATATAGACCTAGAAAATGTGCTTTTACATCACATGTATATCTCATCGCCTTTGATTAGTTTGAGTCAGATGTATGGATAATCAGATCTGTATAAATGTTGTTTGTTTTTATGTTGGAGGATATACATCGCCATTACAGCTCGGTGTGTATAGAAAAGGGAGGAGAATATGTCGTTAATTAATGTTGATAATTATAGTCTGTGATATATAAAATCCTTATTAAACATAATGATATATGTATATATATATAATGTAGAATGATATATTTTAAAGGAATATTTTCCTTGTGTATTAGAACTTGTCTTCTTTACTCTTTAAGCGTCTCTTGAATCATGAAAGTATTGGCGAAGACTACTGTGATACAGTGTACATTGTTCTTTTCGATCGCTTCACAAAATTTGTGTTGTATTAAACTTTAAAGATTAAATACCACATTATTAGGTTTTATAGATAATGTATGTTCGGACATCATTTGACAAATTTGGGGACCGGCAAACTACAATATTATGAAAGGCCAATAAATGGTTAATCCCGTTCTGTATTTACAAAGATATGATGTATTAAAATAAAATGTCAACATTCGGCAACAAAATATATGTATATAAATGGGAAATAGTTAAAGCAACCAACAAATGGTTTTATTTCCGCCCAGTACTTACAAAGAATCAGATAATGATAAATTAAAAGTTTGTCAACATTCGTCATCAGATTATATAAACCCAATCTGATTAAAACACAGAACCTATTTCGTTTCGTTTTTTTATTGTTAAAAATTTCGTGTTACTAGTCTTCACAAAATTTGGATCTGGAAGAGTTGACGCGAGGAATTAGCCAATAGAACGGTCTGTTACGGCGAGTTCTTGGCGTGCTCTGTGAGGAACAGTGGGTAAACACCTAGAAACGTCAACGCTGATTGATTAATCAATGTCTGATGCCATAGGGCACAACTGGCCAGATCTGCATGTAGGACCATCAAGTATAAAAAAACGAAACGAAATACAGATCTGTATTTTATTCAGATTGATATAAACACTAAACAGGATATATAGTTAAACAACACAGCGTCACCTATTAACCGGGGATCAATTTGAATATATTTAATGTTTTCCGAAAAAAATGGCACATAGAGACTTTAACATGAAAGATGACAGTCATCCATTGGCATAGATAACAAAATTAACGTGCATGGTTTTGTATGCACACGTTACTGTTTGGTCGTATATTGAAGTAACCCCCGTTTGTCCATCGGTCTGTCAACTGTGTACAGAAATGTACACGATTTGCATTCCCGCATGACTTGTTAAAATTGGAAAACAAAGTCAATGGAATTGTTGATCGTGTAAATCTATAGAGCAGGACACCAGGGGGTCAACCTAGCTGAAAAGTGTACCCAATTTCTCCATTATGGTATCAAAGCATGTATATTTGATATCATCAAAATATAAGTCTGCCGAGTTTCTTGTGGTGGGTGTGGTATTCCATGCCCAAAATGTCATGTCCCCTAACTAGTCTAGATTAGCTCAAACGTGTACAACATGAAATTCACACAGCAGTGTACTGTACATCTTCAGGTATCACAAAAACACCCTGACATACATTTGTAGTGGTTGGGTACCCCTGCCAGAGCTATGTAATTATCATACATTTGTAGTGGTGAGATACCCCTGACAGAGCTATGTAATTACCATGCGCCATGCATTTGTAGTGGTGAAGTATCTCTGACAAGAGTTACCCAATTTCCAGTCAACAGGTAGGCTAGATTAGCTGAAATCTGTAGGCTACCACCTAAAACAGCGTTTGAGTTGTTCAGTACCACCACAGGAATCATGAATGACCACTGCCAGACAGTTTGAAATATATATACTGTTCTGGACCTCTGAGAGTCCAAATATACAGTATGTTAAGGGAAAAAATATCTTAGATGAGTTTGATTTTGATGTTCATCTTACCTTCCATTCAATAGTTATGTCCCCTTTTCCGAAAATCTCGTGAACACGATTATAGTATGGTTTGAGTTTTTAACAGATTTCTTTTTCAAATTCAATGCGAAGCATAGTGACAATGATCTTTATCGAGTTTCCCAGTTCTCCGCCCATCTTTTACTATGGGCGTATCTTGCATGGTAATCTCTGTTCTATTTGTTTAAAGATTCACTTGACGACTTAGCGGATGTAGGCAATGCATAGAAAACCTCATAAAACAAAAAATATGCCATAAATTCTCCAAGATATTGGTGTTGTTAGATAATATCATTCAGTAACATTGAAATGATTTTTTAAAAAGTTAGATAAATATATACATGTATATGGGTATAATAAATTTTGCTCACTTTTATGGGTTGTGCTTGAGTGTAAGAGGTAATAAAAGTATAACAATTATAAAAATATGAATATTTGATTAACATTTTTAATGTTACTCAGATTTTGTTCACATATTGTTTCCCCTTTTCCAAAACTTTATTTGTTTTTTATTTTGAAAAAATAAAACAAATTATAAAAGAAATTGTTATCTTTTTGTTTGATTCTAATATTGAAGATGGGGGGGGGGGTGTTTTTGATGATTCTGACCCCAGAAGAATATAATACAGATGTTAGATACAAACCCTCTTCTTGTGGTATTTTAGAGGACATTTTATGCCAATCTTTTTCCCAAGAGTATAGTAAACCGAACAGGGCCATAACTCGCCAAACCAGTAGCCTATCAGAAATAAATAAAATTGTACCTTTTTCTTCGTCTTACAAATGAGAACAATCCAAATCCGTTAGCCATGTCTTGCATATAGTACCACTAGGCCTATAGTGTTTGTGTTTGTGTCCGCAATAGAACCAATATCAACAAATCCTGATCAGCTTTAAATTGTAATCAGGAAAATGACCGACTTTCTTCCAGTGCCCATTTGAGCTAATTTCAAAGAAGGTTTCTTCTTTTTTTCTTAGAAAAAATGTTCATACTGCTAGGGGATTTTTTCGGGTATATGTCAATAGCCTATGTAGTACACGGGGCCTTAGACGCTGTCCCTTGCCAGACCTTTATTCCAGTAGTCTCTGTCACCCATAACCTCTAAATTTACAACGAATGGAGGGTCTGGGATAGTTGTCAATATTTGACAAAAAGTTACATTACCCATGAGTAACCGGGGCTATATGAAGGCACCATCGGTAATGCCAGTGGTTGGTTCCGGTCAATTTCAAGTAATAATGTGAAGGGGGCAGAGTGACGCGTTGTTTGCCTTATCATTTCCGCCGAGCAATTTCCTGAGGCGAAATTGTTAGCTGAAGACGAGTTTTGGAAAAAAAGTGTATGACGCCATTTTTAAAATGGCGCCCTAGTGTTTACATTATTTTGCGCCCCTTTTTAAATGAAAAATAATCAATGCAGTATCTCGGGGCTTTGACAAGAACTTGCATGTTTTGAACTTGTTCTTCAAAACTTGCTTATCATACAATTCAATACTAGTGTCAACCACATGAATCCTAGCATTTTTCACACACTTGGTTTCTTCTTCCTAGCCAGGTTATGGGCCCATATAAATAAAATCAAATCAAGCTAAAGTGTGTTCTGTACTCTGCAGATCGCAGATCTGGCACCCACTGGATTGTCATACCTCGCCCCCCCCCCCCGAAAAATGCATCGATAAAATTTCAAACGTCTTTTTTTTAGTCCGGCAAATGTAGTCTATTTTTACCGAACATGCCGATGTCCAATGCCCAGAAAGGGTCTCAGATAGCATTTTGAGGCATCCTATTTCTTAAAAAATCTTCCGGGGGAGGCACAAACACCCCCTCCCCCGTTAAATGCGCGCCTGTAGCGCACGTGGCGTATGTCTTCGCCCGTTGTCCTTTTGTCAGCGTCTACCAAAATTTGCGTCCTATTTTCAAGCTGAGGATAGTTTCCCTTGGTTCAAAAACTCCCGGTCTTTGATGTAACCCAGCATTCGGCAAACCTCGACAGATTCCGGTACTCTCCGTAACCTTCATCTAGACTCGGATGTATGATAGTCATTGATATGTACCTACGACCATACATTTGCGATGCGGCTTATCGACTACCGATTTACTCTAACAGGAAAACGTTCCGCTTTTACAAAAAAGTCCCAAAATCTGGTTAAGCTGCCCACACCCGTTGGTGGAGTCGTCCACACGACTTAGTATAATTTCTGGACACATAATGTATTTGTAAATAGTATAGTTTTTCTGCGTGGTCACCCTTTCTCTCGGTAAATAAACAACAAAGTAAAAAAAATTCTGGATATTGTAATACGTGTTTTGGAGTCGTCCACACGATGTATTTTTAATTAGTATAGTTTTTTTCTGCGTAGTCACCCTTTCTCCCGGCAAATATAAACAACAAAGTAAATCGTTTTATTCCATAAATAACAAATTCATTAACAAATTCATAAACAAATTTAGTTGTGGACGACATCACTAATAGTTGTTGTCGACTTCACCAATGCCTTGTGGACGACTCCACCAACGGTTGTGGACGACTTCGCTTGTGGACGACTTGACTGGCACCCATCTCCTGGGGGCAACCATGTTTATCCGGGTCCTTTAAAATAGTTCCAAAATGGCGGACTACATCATACAGCCGAGTCTAGATATAGGGCACCGGAATCTGTCGAGGTTTGCCGAATGGTAACCCAGATCTGAAAATGATCTCCCCATGACCTCAGCATAGACCAGAGGGGGGAGGGGGGCATTGTCACCTGAGTGGGGGCAAATTCTGAGTTAACTTTTCTAGAGGCATTTTTCACCAAGAATCCGAATCTGGTAGGTAATAAGTCAGGTGAGGGGGCATTTCCGAGATAATCGAGGTCAAAGGTCACGGAAGGCCAAATAACGAAAGAAACGTATATAATTCAAAATCGGTTCAAAATAGGGCCGGAAATCATTGATAACAGCAATGAAACAATTATAATACAGTAATATATTATAATAACAATGAGCAGCGATGACACCTGCATACCTGTGGTATTAAGCTCTATTACTATGATAATGAAGGGGGGGGGGGGGGTATTCAATGCCAAAATACAAGTCTTAGTACGAAATTCCAAATATAATGTTACATATCACTGAAAAGCTTGTTGTTTGCTCTCTTCAAATATGTAAATAATTTTCTGGCACATTTAGATTTACTTACCGGTACCTTACAAAACGGTCAAGTTTGGTTGGTACTAAACTCAATTACTATGATAATGAAGGGGGAGGGGTATTCAATGCCAAAATACAGTTCTTAGTACGAAATTCCAGATACAATGTTACAAATCGCAGAAAAGCTTGTTTATTACCCTCTTCAAATATGTAAGTAATATTATGGCATATTCATATTTACTTACCTTAAATAGCGATCAAAGTTGTGGGGTATTAAACTCCTATTACTATGATAATGAGGGGGGGGGGGGGGTATTCAATGCCAAAATACGGGTCTAAGTACGAAATTCCAGATGAAAAGCTTGTTGTTTGCTCTCTTCAAATATGTAAATAATTTTATAGTACATTCATATTTACTTACCTTAAATAGCAATCGAAGTTGTGTGGTATTAAACTCTATTACTATGATAATGAAGGGGGGAGGGGTATTCAATGCCAAAATACAGTTCTTAGTACGAAATTCCAGATATAATGTTACATATCAGCAAAAAGCTTGTTTATTACCCTCTTCAAATATGTAAATAAGTTTATGGTACATTCATATTTACTTACCTTAAAAAGTAATCAATGTATGGTGGTATTAAGCTCTGTTACTATGATAAAGAAGGGGGGGGGGTATTCAATGCCAAAATACGGGTCTAAGTACGAAATTCCAGATATAATGTTACATATCGCAGAAAAGCTTGTTTAGTACCCTCTTTAAATATGTAAGTAATATTATGGCATATTCATATTTACTTACCTTAAATAGCGATCAAAGTTGTGGGGTATTAAACTCTATTACTATGATAATGAGGGGGGGGGGGGGTATTCAATGCCAAAATACGGGTCTAAGTACGAAATTTCAGATGAAAAGCTTGTTGTTTGCTTTCTTCAAATATGTAAATAATTTTATAGTACATTCATATTTACTTACCTTAAATAGCAATCAAAGTTGTGTGGTATTAAACTCTATTACTATGATAATGAGGGGGGGGGGGTATTCAATGCCAAAATACAGTTCTTAGTACGAAATTCCAGATATAATGTTACATATCAGCAAAACGCTTGTTTATTACCCTCTTCAAATATGTAAATAAGTTTATGGTATATTCATATTTACTTACCTTAAAAAGCAATCAATGTATGCTTTAAGCTCTATTACTATGATAATGAAGGGGGGGGGGGGTATTTAATGCCAAAATACGGGTCCAAGTACAAAATTCCAGATATAATGTTACATATCAGCGAAAAGCTTGTTGATGTTCTCTTCCAATATGAAAAAAAATTTCTGGCACATTAAGATTTACTAACCTTAAAAAGCAATGAAAGTTTGATAGTATTAGGCTCTATTACTATGATGATGAAGGAGGGGGGGGGGGTATTCAATGCCAAAATACGGGTCTTAGTAGGAAATTCCAGATATAATGTTACATATCAGCGAAAAGCTTGTTGATTTTTCTCTTCAAATATGTAAATAATTTTTATCGTACATTCATATGTACTTACCTTAAACAGCGATCAAAATTTGGTGGTATTTAGCTCCATTACCATGACAAGCTTTTCAGTGATATGTAACATTATATTTGGAATTTCGTACTAAGACTTGTATTTTGGCATTGAATACCCCCCCCCCTTCATTATCATAGTAATAGAGCTTAATACCACAGGTATGCAGGTGTCATCGCTGCTCATTGTTATTATAATATATTACTGTATTATAATTGTCTCATTGCTGTTATCAATGATTTTCGGCCCTATTCTGAACAGATTTTGAATTTTTTACGTCTCTTTCGTTATTTGGCCTTCCGTGACCTTTGACCTCGATTATCTCGGCAACGCCCCCTCACCTGGCTTATTACCTACCAGATTCGGATTCCTGACGAAAAATGCCTCTAGAAAAGTTAATTCAGATTTTGCCCCCACTCGGGTGACAATGCCCCCCTCCTCCCTCTGGTCTAGCAGCTTATATGCTCGCTCAGAGCTGGCCACTTGAGAAATTATTCATCACACAATTTAGTAGCCTACTTATATCCCTGTATTGCGAGGACTTCTTTGATTAATCAGTATACATATCATCTGTGGTTCACGGTTAAGTTTAATAATAAATTTTGATGAAATAAAGAATATTCATCATCCCTTATTTGTGTAGATATTGACTATTCTCGCTCAAAAACGACAATTTATTCCCAGTACGTTCATCTCTGCAGATAGCGTTTTCAGGCATCCTGCTTTCAAAATTTTCTCGGGGAGGACCCCAAAATTCCCCGCAGTACGGTTCCACCGATATCTATTATTACGGTTATGATTAGGTTAGGGTTAGGTTTATTGATAGGCTACCCATATTTATAGTATTTCTTATTGCGGCGGACTATTGCACCCGCGGACAAGTGAACCCCCTCTCGTAATTAACATCCTCGCTCATCCACTACATTCCAAGTTATCTGTACATGGTATTTGCACGTGTATGAGAACTTATTTGTTCTAAAAAAAAAACTAAAAAAAACAAAACATGTCTATTTTTAGCCATTGATGGGTATACATACGGTCATCCGTCTTTCCGGGTTGTACTATACGTTGAAGTAGATATATATATACAGAACACCAACAATACACGTTATGTACACGTGTCGCGCTGACATCGACCCCATCTTACCCTTTACTCCCAACAATTTATACTAATCTAAAACGCATATTTGCGCAGATATACATTCGAATGTCAGACTGTGTTTCTCTCAGTCTAGATAAACTATTATCCTTTAAGATAATATGGTTTCACTAATTTCCGTATTATTGCCAGAAAACTTAAAGTTCGAAGTTTGCTACTAACAGGCAAACATCGTCGAAAGCCGTATTACCTTGTTCATGTTTATAAACTTCGATCGCCATTTGGGAGATTTTGAATGCCCCTACAACTGCAATAGTCCATACATTCCCTTGTTTATATTCCTTTTACACCTTATAAAACATGGTAATGCACGGACCTTTTCTCTTTTTCTTTTGTGTTCTCTTATCTAATGACATTTGACTACTTTATTGAATTGTCAGATATCCTCTTACAGCCACATATAACAACTGTTGGTCTTCGAATGAATTATTAGTGAGCAGAAATTTAGCCGTGTATCTGTTATCAATCGTCGCTTCAGTCAGTTATATAGAGCAGTCGCTCGTGTTTTCCTTTTCGCTACGTCACGTGTATTATCAGCTATCGTAGCAATGATCTCTGCGGTAAAAGTATATTTGGAATGTGTTTAACCAGCTCTATCACATATTGTGATAATGACTGGCACCAATATTGTCCTTTGATCGTTGTCATGAAAAACTAAATATAAACCTATGCATATGTGGGAGGAAACAGGAGACCGTGTATATACATTTTGGTGGTAATGACATCGCCACGACATCGTCACCTGTGGATATGTACTGTAGTAGTAGAATGATTAGAATTCGTTCAATAGTGACAATATTCGAAGAATCGGTGAACTCACCTCTAAAATACTTGTATGTTTGGTTGTTTATTTTATAAATTGGTTTCATATTAATTCATTTTTAAATCTTTGTTAACTTCTTTTACAACTCTTTTTATTTTATGTTATGTTATAGATTGCTTTTCTTTTAACGTGTAATATTGTATGAATACATTATAGCGGGGGGGGGGTCTATGATAACTTTTTTCCCTTATTTGAACTTCGTCGCCCAACAAGATCATTAATCCGAATATCGTGTATCGGTTGTAAAGGGAGATAACTGTGTATATATTCCAATTTTCTGCAATTTATCGGACATTCGTTGCTGCAATACTGACATGTTGCTAACTGACGATATTAGGTTTGTATTTTATAATGTTATTAGGTAGTATTTGTTAAGTATTTGGTAGTATTTGGTTATTGTTTGCTTGATTTGGGTGATATAGGGAGGTAAATGGAACACCCAGACATCGGTATTTGAAGTACATTTCCCACGATATATCTCACCATTTAAAAAAAAAAATCAAGTAATATGCTCTTTTTGAACCATTATAATGTAGTATTGGGTAGTATGTGGTGATATTGAAGTGATATTCGAGTGTTATTGGGTGGTATTGGGTAAATAATCCGGCCGGTCTCAGGGCGCGTCAGATCGCCATTAGCGTGGTAAAAGCGTGATGGAAACGCCAGATATCAAGAGTCTCCGTGGTCGCCAATGATCGCCGAATCGCGACGTTATTTTGAGCATGTTCATAAAAAACACCAAGGTTCTACGATCTGATATGGAAAGCTGTGAGAAGGCGACTTTCATGTTTGTAATTTTGGGGGACATTTTATCCCGTTGTGTTCACGTTTGCCGGCGACCGTGTGCATTTACGGGGGGCTTACACACCAAGATCTCTTCCGTAAGCATAACTTTTTAACTGTAAGATGCATCGCTACTGGTTGAACCTCTACATCCTTATATCGTGATTTGCTTTGTATCTATATAATTTACTATCTGCATGTCTGTTTATTAGATACAACATGTACAAAAAACATCACGTAGCCTATACTGTAGGCATGTATGTCAAATCGGCTAATTATTTGTCAAAAACTACCCAATAATCCACCGTTGTTCTATATTTATCTACTAGGTGATTTTATCTTGTAAAGACCTACATTACAATGCACCAGTGTTAAACTTAATGTGGGTCTGCAACTTTACTCGCATTATAAAGAAGTACAATGTAATGTTTAACGTCTCACATATTCCACAAATCCCATATACTCCCTTACGTTAAATAATACTCCAATCTCCCATTTACTTTTTGCTGACGACCTTGTAATGCTTTCAACGGCGAATGGTCTCCAAAATAGCATTACTTGTTTAACACAGTTCTCCAACCATTCAAAGTTATCAATAAACACCATAAAATCAAAAGTCATGTTTTTCAATAATATAACGGGAGCAAACTAAAAAAAACTACTCAATTTCAATTTGGCAACCATATAAAATCGTATATTATTTATGTACCTTTGAGTCTACATAACTGATAACAATTCATTTAAAGCTGCTATGGATGATCTAAGTAAAATGGCAAGAAAAGCTTGGTTTTTCATTAAATATAAGGTGTGTACTCCAAATTTCCTACCAACCGATATTTTGAAAAAACTTTACAATGCTATCATTAAACAAATTTCCGTTTACTCATCTGATATAATAATATGGGGATCTCAAATTGTCCACAGCAAAAATTCGATCTGAAAAAATGGGATAAATCAGACTAAAATGAAATCACCAAAAAAATTGGTAAATCCATTTTAGCGCAACCTACAAAGGCATCAAATGTTGGCTGCTTAGCCGAAGCTCAAATATCGCCGCTACAAGTTGATGAGTACCGTAGAATGCTTTTATATTTTAAGCGTCTATCCAACCCAAAACTCAGTATAAACAACCCATTTTTTTCTTTCTTTAAAGGGGATATTACTTTATCGTCTATTAATCCTAAACTCTCTTGGACCGCAGCCATTGCTGAATTCTTAAATGCTTTTAATAATATATCATCTTTAAATCCATCTTCAAATGAAATCACTAAATGCCTTGAAGACAAATTCAATGAAGTTTATGCCAATCTATGCTCTTCAGATACCCAGAAACTAAGAACAATTTATAAGTTTAAAAATAATATCAATGCCACGGTGCCCTACCTGCAAGCTGTTAAAAATTCTAAAACTAAAACCGCTATGTCCCGTCTTAGACTAAGCACACATTCCGGGTGGAAATAGAGCGAGGGCGGTACAAGCATATACCTGCACATCTGCGGTCAATAAAGACGGACATACGCCATATAGTGTATATCGAATTCCAACTGCCAATGAATCTTTTACGTGTACGCCAATAAGTACACGGGACCTCGGTTTTTCGCCCCATCCAAACGACTAGACAGCTGACATTGTCCGGCCCTCCGTCCCGCATCACGGAGGGTCTGACAAGGATAGCTACCTAGTCGTCCGGATGGTGGAAACCGGAGTACCAGGAGTAAATTCACGGGGTTGGGAAGGCATCCCTATCTCCAAGTCACATACGCTCACACCAGAGATCGAAACCACAACCGCAAGCCAGGGTTGACCTGCCAGCTAGAGGTCGAAGTGTGACACTCTGGAGCACTTATAGGTCATTCCAATCCCCCTGCCTGTTGAACAGTCCCACAAAATTGAAGGAGGGCGAGAGCGAGAGAGAGATAGAAATGGGGTTTAACGTCCACTCAACACAACTAGGTCATTTCGGGACTAACATATGGTTTAATTTTATTTCAATAATTCGCTTGCGCGTAGGGGTCTTTAGCAGTAGGGGGAAACCCGAGTGCCCCGAGGAAACCCAAGAGGTTGAGAAGGCGCACCTATCTCCATGCCACATACGCTCACACCAGGAATCGAAACCACAGCCGCAAGTCAGAGATGGCCGGCCAGCTAGAGGTCGAAGCGCGGCACTCTACAACACTAGGCCATTCCAACCCCCCTTGAAGGAGGGCACTGACAGAATAGGTGAAGCGGGGTTCACCTTATCGGTACCAAAGTCGCAATAATAAAAATGAAAGTGGAGGTAAACATTGGTGATAACTGTATATATACTATAAGCGATTCTTTATGAGTTAAGTGACAGAATAAAATCTTGTTGGTAGAGACAGTATACACTCTAGCCTCCATTAAAACTTGTTCTTACCCGTCATTTCATTACATATTTCACCAAATTATAAGGAATTATAAGTTTTGGTGTAAAGATGGATTGGTTTTCCGCCAAATTTGTTCTCCAGTTTTGGTCCCCGATTCATGCAATAGTTGGATAGGCCCGGGGTTATGTTCTTACATAGGCCTAGTTCCTTAAAACTTACAAAAACTTGAAAAAAGTCGAGTATTCTTACCGCGACCTGTACGATTGTGTTCTCACGGCGGGCTCTCTTCGATCTACCGTGTACCCGGCTTGGCAAGTATGGCAACGGTGATCATCGGCGAACCCGCGGCGCTCTAACCACGCTCATGGGGTTCATACCACATGTATTCTACGTATGTCGCGACCGAACGTGCGTTCCTATCACGTAATCACTTTGAATTAAGCTGGTAAAATCATCGTAACGTCGCCGCGGACAATGCCCTAATACCCCCGCCAGACCGGAGTGGCGTCCTTACGTCGCTGCTACGGCGATGGAAAATGATTTAGAGCTCGTTAAGATCGCCATAAGCGAGGTGGAAACGCCAGCTATATCGTTCAAAACAAACGTCAATGTTCTGCGATCTAAACTGGTAAGCTATGCGAATACGTCATTTTTTCAAGTTTGTAATTTAAGGGGGCATTTTCGCGCCTTGTGTTCACGTTTGCCGGCGATCCTGTGCAATTTCTGGTCGCCGTACGGTCGCAACAGCGCAGTAAGGATGCAACCCCGGTCTGTCGGGGGCTTATCCAACAATTGCATGAAGCAATAAACATACATTACTGTACGCAATACAGAATCTCTTTCTTATTATACTTTGATCAAATTGCATGGAATAGCTGGCATTGGGTTAAAGTTGTTCTAATAGGCATGATTATTGATAAAAGGGATCGATTCTTCAAACTTCACCGACAAATTTTCAGGAATAGGCATAATATATTTAATATTTGGGTGAAACATATGATACAGATCAAAAATGAAATTGTAGAAATCTTTTGATGGGATTATTTATAATTCGAAAGATTATCGTCATATCTTGATTTTGTTAAAATATAACTAATTAGGGTAGGGCCTACATTTTAGCGTGGATTTTGACAAAAATGCATTTTTATATTGGCCTACATGCGCAAAGTTCCCTTGACAGCACTGGATTCAGGGCCTTTAACTTTATTTTTTTTAATAATTTAAAAAATAGTTTCAGAATTTCTCCCCACTGAATAAAAGTTAATATTGTAGCCGCATTGCGACTTCGCCCTTCTCAGTTTGACAATAGGAATACAGTTTATAGGTGGTACAGGGTGGTATGCATAAAAACAACCACATCGCTGTGTATGACTATGAATAGCTTTATTTAACGTCCGCTTCCACCTAAGTGATATCTTCTTCTTCTTTTTGGTTTTTAACGTCTGCTTCCACTTAAGTGATATCACAGACAAAAGTGATATCTCTGTATCCGCAGTTTTTATACTCTGTGCATAGAAATATATATTTCTATGCTCTGTGGTAGTATAATATCCAGAGTGCGATCACATGACATGACGTACGTCGGCGGAATAACCCAACTAACAGGTGCCTCTTATTGGTTCATTCGTAACGCTATATTTAGTAACGCAAGGGGTTTTCCATGAAGAGCTTTTCCAAGTCGAAAGTGTCACTCGTTTGGACAGTTATTTTGCTCATTTTCCTCGGAGGATGGAAAAACCGAACAGATCAGAGCTGGTAAGTAGTTTAATAAGATATTTATTGAACTGAAACACTTTACTAAATACATTAGGACGTTATAGTTTACGTTCAGTAAGTCAATAGTTCACCGAGGGCATACCAATTTTCCATTTCCTTTTTTTTTAATTCGAGGTTGGTGGTACAAGCTACAAGTCACTAGATGAATATGGACTTGGATATATAGCCCTCTCCGTGACACGAGTCAGTGAACTTAAATTTTCAGCTTGATTGTACGAGCCTTTTAAAATACGAGGTGCAGACACTGAATTTCAGAATAGGCAATGAATTCAATAATCATACACACACCTGCGACTGAGTCAACATAAAGTACCGTATTTCCTTTTTTTTTAATTCGAGGTTGGTGGTACAAGCTACAAGTCACTAGATGAATATGGACTTGGATATATAGCCCTCTCCGTGACACGAGTCAGTGAACTTAAATTTTCAGCTTGATTGTACGAGCCTTTTAAAATACGAGGTGCAGACACTGAATTTCAGAATAGGCAATGAATTCAATAATCATACACACACCTGCGACTGAGTCAACATAAAGTACCGTATTAAAGAAAGTCATAATCATAATGACAATGTTCTTTACCGGTACGGTACTTTTTGTCTTTATCATGTACATGTAATGTACTAACATAATTATTGTCTTCCATACGCACAAATTTTTGTTTATGGTAAGAATATATTCGTGGGAAGATCCACCACAATAAGCCAGTATATCTCAACGTTTTTAGCTACGTTCTCGTAGCTAGGCTAGGCCTACTGTCAACCGCTAATTGCTGGTATTGTACCTATATGTGCTTCCGATTCCCTGGTTGTAATTGTATGTGACAAAGGATAGTAGGGTAGCCTGCCAACCTCGTGGGTTTTCTCTAGGTCCAGTGGTTTCCTCCCACTGCTAAAGGCCCCTACAGACAAGAGAATTATTGAAATTAAATTGACCTTGCCCTTGCTTTAGTCCTAAAATGACCTAGTTCATACTGTTATAAGATATTGATATTGTTGTTCATTTATTATAATTCAGGCTATGTCAAAGCCAGTCATTGTTGTAGAAGAAAGGGTAAAAAGTAAAGAAGAAACAATCAGTGAATTATTTCAACAGTTAAGAGAATATTACCAACAAGCCAATGAAGCTAAGAGATTAGAAGGTAGACTTAATAAAATAGAGGCACAAGTTAATGAACAAGTAAAAGTGCTAAAATATGAACTAGAAAAATCTATAGATAGAAATGAACAATTACAAGAAAGAATTTACGAGTTAGAGGCAAGACAAGAAGATCTTGAAGGAGTACAGGTTTACAGAAGACTACGGTTACCTCGTTTTCATGATAGAGAGATAAATATTCGTGTTGAAATTCATAGGCAAGTACCATAAACTAGATAAATTGGCATTAAACGTACATTATGCAAGAGCTAAATCTGTCTATTGCAGGTCTAGGCCTGAAATGTTATCTCAATTAAAATTAACTTATCTAGACCATAATCAACTCTAGTTCAGCTCTAAACGTCGGTCTAATTACACTCACCCTGAACGTTCAGGGATGGTCCCATTCAATCAATGTCGAAAAAAAATTGGAGAACAGTCAATTTTGCTGGACAACTTTTCACTGCTAACCGACGGGGTGTCAATCCGTGTGAAAGCCTGTACAATGTAACGCCTGTACATTGCGTTTCGTCTTGTATGACCGACATTCATGAATATGGACGTTGACCTGCAGTTAGAGTGCCATGGCGGGGAAATGGAACTTGATGGGAGGGGACGTATTTTTAACAGCGTGTTGTGTCGCTCATACTGTCTCTAGCGAAGTAAGCAAGGTCTTATTTTCTCACTAAGATGTTCGTTTACATTGTACAGGCGCCCACACGGATTGACACCCACACGGATTGACACCCCATCGTTTGGCAGTGAAAAGTTGCCCAGTAAAATTGACTGGGGTTTCAATTATTTTCGACATTGATTGAATGGGACGGTCCCTGAACGCTCAGGGTGAGCGTAATGAGACCGACGTTCAGAGCTTAACTAAATCAACTCTTGATGTCAGCGCTAGACTACGATATTTGCTAGATTGGAATCCGATTTGCTGCTGATCGCTTATTGATGATTAAATCAAAATGTGAATACCGACTTTAGTAATGATGATCCAGGCTACTCTAGGCCTAATATTCAATCGCTAAATTCTCGGTTCAAATGTGATCAATTTGACGGAACTTTTCAGCAAATTCCCTTCACATTATCTAGTTTTTAACTGTTATAGTGAGAACTGACAGCTTTTTCTTATCTCACATAATGTATCTTTAATGTGTTGTGGGCTACTACTACCTTGAATAGACCAGTTTCAAATTTCATGGCTTAAACATCGGCAAATTGGTGGTCTCTTGTTGTTTTACTTTGTTTGTTTACTAAAAACTTATCTTATGTTATAAGGAACATTGATTTGGCATAAGGACTGGTCACATTGTCCTGTAATTATTTGAAGTCTTTAACTTTCTTACTCAGGGTGACTCAGTGAGTAAGATGTTGCTAACCTGGAGGTTCAGTGTTTGATTGATCCCTGTATTGGCAGAGCTTAGAGTTGATCAGGATTTTCTGGTGTGGTTCCACCTTGTCAATGTATAGTCATTTGGATGGGACAAAAACCCAAGGTTTGGTTGAAATATTGGCATGCAAGTAAAAGATGATTTGACAGTTGCCAATGTCAGGGCAAAATTTCCCTCATAGCACACTTTATGGCAAATGTCTGACTTCATGAGCCATGCCTCAGCAGAAGAATAGGACGTTAAACTCCATTTCATTTCATTTAACCTGTTAGTGTTTATCCAATGTATTATGCTACCATTGTAGTCTTTATCATAAAGACGGCTACTTTGTACATACTATCGGAATTGTGGTGAACCTACATGAAGGCCTTCTGTTTCTGGATAATTGGGATTTCTGTTGTACTGTGAAACTGTCAAGGGATTTGTAAGTAGAGAATTGAATGATCTACTATTACGATATGTAGCCATTCAAATTAATCATTTTTGTGGTTGTAAGTTAAAAAACAAAAATGTAGATTCAGATAAGATTTTAAAACAAAATGAAATCAATTAATCGTAAAATATACTTTTATTGCACGGTGGATGAATTAGTTAATTGGGTTCTTACGTGACAGATTTTTAAAAAGATAGTCTAAAGTTATGGTGAAAATTTTTTACTGCCAGCTTATTAAATAAAATTAATTTGGTACAATTTTGACATTTTTCAGGGGACTTGTTGGTGAAGCAAGCGAAAGACAGCCTAATCTAGAAGTAATGGTAACATCAGATACAAAACTATCAACAGTGTTAAACATTGTCAAGATGTCACTTGGTTTAGCAGACACCACACCATTAATAGTCAGATTTCAAGAAAATATTCTGGAAGGAGATCAGTCGGTTAGAGAATTTGGAATAACTAATGGTTCGATTTTGGTGGTTTCAACAACAGATCTCGATGAAATTGTTCGTTAGACTATGATATGATGAAATGTCAAAGGGAATGTTGAACATTGAGTTTTACTCTTGAGAAATCTACTCAACTGTATTTCATCTAATTAATTAAGTTTAATTAACGCTATGATTTAGCAACTGTGGATTAAACCTGAAAACATTTTATCAATTAAGATTGTTCGCATATCTATAACTAACGTTATAGTTGTTAGGATTTTCCCCCCCCCCCCCCCCACACAAAATGGCTACCAAATAATGTTATGAGTAAAAATTTATAACCAAAATTTGATCTATGCATAATTTTATAATTAAAAGGAAATGGTTACTGAAAAATATTCCGAGTGTTTATCTTTGTTTCTTTTTGAAGTTTTTGAAGAAAATACCCTTTTTTATGGAGAATTGTAATAAATATAATGGTTTTAGGTGGTTTATTTTACAGACTGGAATTTGTAACAAATTTTATTAATGAATTTATATTCTGAGTTGTAATTTCACTCTTTACACATTGATATCAATGCAAAACTAAATAATGATGTCAGGTACATATATTAATATTTGATCTCAATTCTATTGCTTATAAAGAACACCAAAATTTATCAGTTGTAATTGCTTTAGTTCCTTTTTTTTTTCATTGTATTATTTTCTTTTACTGTCAATAACAGGTTGACAGATGTATATAGTGCCATTAGTCAGAATACTGTATGACATAAACTGTAATTATCTATATATCTTGTAACTGATGACAGAGAATATCAGCTTTATCTATGTACATGTATATAAACTATAAAGGCCTTATGTGTTATATTTTACTGCAAAGTTTAACTTATAACACGTTTAAAGTAAAATGATTTTAAAGAGTTATGTTATTATTTATAACTGTTTGTGATTTTTCCCCCGCACTACTTTATTTGTATTAACCATACATTTATAAATACTTATTTTGTAATCATATTTGATGTACCATATAGAAATATTTCCTTTCAAAATTATTTGATAGATGCTGCTAGAAGTGTAAGGGTACATATGGAATACCAATCTGTAAATAAATTGTACAACCAACATACTTGACCTTCATTCATCTGGCGGCGGCAAATGGTTAGCATGTGTGCATTGTATCTAAGGTCTGTCATTGACCCCAACTCGCTAGCGAACTATTGAAATAAACCATACGTTGGTCATGAAATGACCTAACTTGTGTTGAGTGGACGTTAAACCCTATTTCTCTCTCTCTCTCATAGAACTTCTTAGACTGACCAAAACCAACATGTTACATGTCTGCATGAACTAGTAAATGGTTCAGAAAGCCATTCACATATCATCTGGGGCTGTTTCGGTCTGTCCACAGGTGTACCGGTATTGATATGTCTCTTTTCTCTAAGGAACATGTACCAAGTGAAAAAGGGTTAATAAACAATGTAGCTTTTTTCCATCCATAGTACAGCAATATATCGTTTGGTCAAAGTTGCATAATACCGTTAAATGTATTGTGTTATTACTTGAAAGGAGAAAATATGTTTCCACTGGCGGATCACGGTTGCTAAGTGGATAAGGCGCTGGTTCGCTAGCCTGGAGGTTGGTTGTTCGATCCATGCATTGGCCGAGGAAGTTCATCGTGATTTTCCTTTGTCAGTGATGCAGAAAGAGGGCCTGACAAGGACAGCTGCCTAGTACTTCAGATGGGAAGAAAATCTGAGGTCCCGTGTACACATTGGAGTGCACATAAAAGATCCCTTGACAGTTGGAATTCGATATAAGAGTAGGTCGTAGCACACTGTATGGCGTATACCTGTCTTCCATTAGCCCAGGTTAGATGCATAAATTAATAGTAGGATGTTAAACCCCATTTCATTATTTCCACTGCAACTTGTCTTGATCGACTCCACAAAATTAAAAAAATTGTTTTAAAATTGAAGAAAAAAATCAAAGTTTATTTCTGTAATTTTATTTGTATATGAAGACAAAATATCACAAATTGTTTATAATATATAAATAAATAATAAGCACAATGGTTTCTTATACATTAAAACATTTGCTGAATAAAGTTTTATATCAGCATTCAGCAGTTTATATACCCAGCAGTTGGTGACTTTTGGAATTAATTATAATAAAAATAGATATTTAAAATAAGATTTAATAACGGACGGTTTCTACATATTAAAACATTAATTTTTATATCAGCAGTTTTATACCGAGCATTTATTGATTTTTGGAATTTACTATAAAAAAAAATGATATTTAAAATAAAATTTTATGATGGACGGTAAAAATACTGTAGGAGAGGTGACAAATATCACAATACCGATAGAAGGCTTTATGATGAATGCTGATAATTTTAGGAAAAGAACAATCTCATAATTATGACAATTATACTGTATTAATGCTAGAATATTAAAGTATAATGACAATTATACTGTGTTAATGCTAGAATATTAAAGTTAATGACAATTATACTGTATTAATGCTATATTATTAAAGTATAAGTTAGCCAAAATGATTTGTTGTCATTAATCAGTCCTGAATTATACTATTTGTTGAATATGCATATTCATTTAGAAATACTAATAACTGTGGTAGGTGCACTATTGCTGATTTAACACAATTTAAAACTGATTAAGACAACAGCATATACTCAATACTGGTACGTAAGATCATTTTATGCTTGTAAATTGTCATCATAAATCACACGAAAAAATCCCAACCTATAACAATAACACAGCACATATAATTTAAATAATTTATAGGACAAAATGCTGAATTAAATAAAAATACTGAGATAATTGGTTTTATGTCTTCACAGTAGATCAATTAATGGCTAAGTGGATGGAATGTTTATGATAAAATATGCCAAAAATATTATAATGCATTTATTAATAAAACAGAAGAAATATGACTCAAATATCACAGATTTCTTAATACACATCCTTAAATATTATATACATAAAATTCATTAAATAAAATAAATTATTATACAAAACTATTATTATTACTATACATATTTACAAAAAAAAAAAAAAAATTCATCTGGAATACTAATTTGTACAGTTTTAAAATAGAGTTTTGACTCTTAGTTAAAATTTAGTGTTCTGAATAAATTTAATACATGTATATTTATTGTTATATTCTTATTTTAATCAAATTATTCAGTAAGCTGACATAATAAAGCAGCACCTTTGGCAATCCAATAATCTTGAGGCATCTGTGATGGTAAATATACAGCAACCACATAATTAGTTGAGTGACCTGTAAGAAAATAAAATATAGAATCTAGAGAACTGTGTAATACTAGTTGATATTGAAAAGATATACTTTATTTGCACAGCATTATGTTTTTTTAAGTGATATAATCCATTATAAGATCCAGGAAATTTTTTAAATAATTTTCAGCTTGCTTACAAATTCATCCAGATCCTATTTAAAGAAATATACCAGAAATTTTGATTGGCAATCATTTTCACAATGGTTGTTATAGTTCAATAATCTCAATAGTAAACCAAAATACACAATAAAGACATGTACCGGTACATGACACTGTATATATTTACTGTGTATATTAAAATATTATTAACATATATACCTGTAGTAGAGAGGACTCCAGCTCGAGCAGATGTCTTATATAATGGTGAACAATAATTAAATTCATCGGGTGTAAAGTCCATTTTAGGTTCCATGTGCATCATGGGCAACACAGAATTCATGACTCCAGGTCGAGAATCTTGTACTATCATTTTTTCCATGTCAAAACCAAATCCATCGGTAAATAAACCATGAACTAACACACCATCTTTTGGTGACTCAATCTGAAAAAAATAAATAAAGATATATACACTATATGTTTTTGTATTGCTCAAATATTTTGTTTTATCATGAATATGGCGCTGGTTTAGGACAGGGGGCCAGGCCAGGAAAAGCATATAGTCATAAGGATGGGACAAAAAATTGATGTGGACATAAAAGATCCCTTGACTGTTGGAATTCCAGATATAGCTGAGGGAAACGCCACTGTCATAGCAAAAAATCACTCATAGCAAACGGCATGGTGTATGCCTATCTAAATTAGCCCAGAATTCAAAAAGTCATCTTGAACTGGATATTGCCTAATCTTGAAGAATCTTAACTATCTATTATGAAGTATCTAGTGAGATATATAAAGTACACACACCTCTTGATCTAATGGTATTTCTTCACCAAACTTAACTTCTTCCATCTGTTTGGTTACTTCTTTCTGATCTCTATAGTGTGGTAACATGTGATAATCAAAACTTAGATGATCTATAGGATAATTATACTTCCTTGCATAATTCTGCAGAGTTCCAGTCAAAAATCCTAAAACACAGAAAATATTCATCAAACCGTGAACTAATTTTCAAATATATATAATATCAATAATAGACAAATTTTAAGTTGTCTAATAGTTGGGTAGATAAAAACTTGGTGATAAATCGCAATCACCATTAGTTGATGTAGGAAGTACAAACAATGTGTTCTTTTTGATGCGAAATATTATTGCATATTTTATCTCAGCAGATGATAACCATAATGCAATAAAATAACAAATTTTGTCTTTAACCCTTGGAACACTTGCGGGTAGGGGTATTTAGCAGTGGGAGGAAACCGAAGGACCTGAAGATAACCCACAAGGCTGGACAGGCGACCCTAAACCTTGCCACGTACAACTGATGATTCGAAACTATGGCAGTAATTGACTCAATGACGGGCGTTATGATACAGTGCGTGCACGCTAACCATTCAGCCATCCAACCCCCCAAAGACCGGGAACAATACTGCCAAAAGTTATAAAGCTGGTAATAATTTTTTATTAATATTTGACTCTTACCTTGAGGGAAGAAGAAGCCAGATAACCAATACGATTTAGGTTGTCCGTAGGTAATCCAGTTGTGTATAAAAGCACATCTGTAGACTAAGTCTTGTACCCAACTACCTAGTGATTTTAATGATGGATAGGCTGCATTACCCCATAATTCTGGTACCTGGTTGTTTAAGAAAGCATGATATACTCTCTCTAATTCTTCACTCATCACAACAAAACCTTTTATAGCTTTTTGTAACTGTTGCAAAGAATCCTGAAAAATAATTGTTAAAAAAGCTTTGTCAATTTCAGTTGTTTCTGGTGTTCAAAGTCAATGAACAACAAATGTTTTACAGTCATTTACAAACCTAAACTCCTTCAAAATTAAATAACCTCAAAACAACAGTAGATATCTGCAACTGTGAAGATTGTTCAACACAATCACAGACCTTATGATCTAAAGTGTACATGTTAGACCATTTGGCCACCTAATCCTTGTTTTGTTATAAATTAGTAACAAATCATGGTTAAACACATCATCATAGTACTTTTTATAACTAACAAATGTAATGATCTACAGGGACTTAATGTGAAATTACATAGATATATTACCTTTATAACAAATAATAATTTATTAAATCTGTCAACTTCTTGTGTTAGCACTGTTGTTAGTGAATTTACTCTTCCCTTATCATCTTGCTGTAAAATAACAATCAAAATATCTATTTAATTAAAATAATTTAAAACAACTACTTGTTATATGTTAATTGATATTGCCCATTAAAAAATGGGCTTGCAGAAAGGAGAGAGAGAGAAATGGGGTTTAACGTCCATTCGACACAAACTAGGTCATTTCGGGACTAAAATATGGTTTAATTTTATTTCAACAATTCGCTTGCGTGTAGAGGCCGGTCTTTAGCAGTGGGAGGAAACCGGAGGACCTGGAGAAAACCCTCTCCTTGCAACGTACAACAGGGGATTTGAAACCATGCCGGTTGACTCAATGACAGACTTTATGATACAGCCACGCAGTCTAATTATTCAGCCATACACCCCCCCCCCTCTTCCTGCAGAGAGTTGTGCAGGATTGGAAATTGGGAGCATTCGATAAAATCATTGCAGTTAACTTTGTTGTACTACCTTTCCTGCAGTCTCAGAATCAGGGGGTGAAATTCCATCTGTGTTTTAATCAGTCAATAGAAAAGTAACTCTATAAAAATGAATGATCTAAGTGTTTTCTCAATTTGGGCACCGTATTGGTTGATTTATATTTAATTTAAATAATGACTATTTCATATTTAAAATGTCTTAAGTACTGGTCCTGAAATGTTATAAATCAACGAAAGAAAGCTTTGATAAATTACCTCAAACATGTCATTACTAGCTTCCTCTATATCTAGTTTATCCATGAGTTTACCAAGAATATTTTCAGCCAGTTCATAAACAATCTCATCATTAGATTTCCCTCCTCCACTGGATGAAGTACGTGGTTGTACCTCTAATATGGTATGTATTAGTTTATTGGTCTCTTCTGTCTGGAAGGCGATATTTGCGTTTTCATGCATACCAAATATCTCCGGTGGATCAATAAGAGGTAGATCTTCAATATATTGTCTGTATTCCTGTAGTGTTTCAAGACTTGGAGCATAATAAATACCTACAAAAAATATATACATAATATGACAGCTTATAACACTTGTAGGATGATTTGGAAAAAACTCATGCCAAATAGATTATTGTTAGTTCTATTTAAAATTTGAAAGTGTTCACGACAGAACCAACAATTTTAGTAAATATATAGACATGGTGGCATATTGTTGAGCACACTTGACTGTTTTACCTTGACATGCAGAATAAATCTTCTTCAATTTCAAATGTTTTCATTTTTAGAAATGAAATTGGGTTCAATGTCATACTTTTCTTCTAACACTAGTAACAGGGTGATTTTCATTATGAATGATTTCTTATCAATATAACATTTTTTTCGTATTTTAGGACATGAAATAAATTGAAATGTTTTTTCTTCTATATCTGGGCTAATGAATACATCCTTACTATAATGATAATTTTGGTCAGACAGTACATGGCACTACAGCCTAGTCTTATTTTGAATTCAAACTATGTCTGTTAGACCTTTAACTAGATATGCTTATTACAAACTAAGAAGCACACATAATTTTTGTTGTCTATTACCTGAGGGAGAGTATTTATAGTCTGGTTCTAAGGTACATTCCTGGAAGAATATCTTCAGAATAGTTCTCAGACAACGTTGATCTAAGGAATCAGTTACACGACCACCATATGTAATCTAAAATAATTAGTAAACACTATTTAGTTAACTTATTATAAATATCAGGGAAAATATACAACTTGATGCACATTAATATGTATTATGTGTGAATATTTATTGGTAATTTTGGTATTTTGCCCATAAATACAGATTTTAATTTACCATTTCAAAAAGAAATATTTTTTGATAAAAAAAATAAAATTCATTTAATTAGATATTTTGAGTCAAAATAGACAAATGTATTTAAGTGATTATTGACTTACTTCGCCTCCAATATATACCAGAGTGTCCCATGGAATAGTGCCGTCACTACAAAACATTTGTAGATTCAACAAAGCACACTCTCGGTCACTATCGCTGAATTCATACTGAAAACATATACAATTTACAATGTCAAATTTATCACATGGAAAAAGTAAAAACAAGTTTTTGTCATGTAAAATACACCTACATTTTATAAGAGATGGACAGAGAACAGGCTAAAAAAGCGATTTTTTGTACAATCAGGGGCCATAATCTAGGACGTTACAGTCCAACCTGCGGCAATATCAAAAGTAACTAAGTTCTTTGGGATACAGAGCTATATTTTTAGTTTGATCAAAATCAAATAAATATTGTGATCTCTAGCAATGTGGGCGTATAAACAGAGCATAATATATCAGATCGAGTAGTTGCCATTATAATATACACCCATTTATTTATTATGCTTCTTTTAAAATGTTATTTTAATAAATCAACTTACTTTAGTGTTCCAACCAAGGGGACCGAACTTCTTTCTTTCAAGAATAATGGCATGGAAGAAACAAAGACCAAAGATCATTCTTCTCCAATCATTACCTAGAACTAGAAATTAATACAATGGATGGTTATTAGGATCAGTATTTGGATCCAATCTTATTCCGCTAACACATGATGGGTATTATGTATAAAGCAGAGTAGATTTGGTATGTTCACATAGCCAGCACATTTTTGTCTTGTTATATATTCTTTGTGCCATTATTACAGGCTTTTCTATTCATTGTTATATATTGTAATAACTACTGTGTTTTTATGTGGCACTATCTGTTGTTTCAATATGTTACACAATGTCTTGCTCAAGAATATTAAACAATTTGAAATACAGACACTATGCATCAAGTACAATTCAAAGAAATCGACACGCCAGTCCAATATTCACATCTGATACCAAGTATTGTGAGGTCATAGAATAATTTGAATACAGTTGTATTATAACTTACTATTCTCTTCAAAGAAGCTGGGAGTTACTTCACCAAATGCTCTACGCATATTGGCACGGAGACCTTTAGGTGGTTCATTTGTAACTTTAACACTGTTCTGTAATACACTGACTGGGAAATGTTTCGCCGGCATAGAACTCAAGAACAGACGATATTCATCATGAATATCATTTGGGTTTTCTGTTAAGTTTTTAACTAAATTCTCCATTGATATCATCCATGATGCTGCTAAATGACAATTCTTGAAGAAAAGAGAAAATATCACATTAGAAATCATACTAAATCTTTTTATATAGCCTATGTGGTATTGATACCCTTCAAACTCATTATTAAAGCATAGATTTTGCTAGCGATTTAAATCAAAGTTTGTGCCCTTAATCTCCCCACAGACTGACAGCCATAGTTCTTGGGAAAGATATGGAATTTTGATTGTAAAAAAGACAGATTGACTGACAAACTTTTTGCCCTAATTACGGAATAATTAACAAGTCTATTGTTCTGTTCCTCTTTTCAACAAACACTTGTTTTTGATGACACACGGACAGACCCACTTTTATAGTTCCCTGCTATCTCCGAAAAGGGGAGGGGGGGGACAATAAATTAAACCTACCTGTAAGAAAACCCAGTCACCATTCTTTACAGCACTTAATATCATCTTCTCTGCTACAGGTCCTTGTCCTTGACCTAATGATATTGACTGGATTCTGAAGAAAAAATAATTATTTACTTCAATGATATTTAAGTGCACTTTTAAATGGAATGAAATGAGGTTAAACATCCTACTGTTATGTACCTAACCTGGGCTAATGGAAGATGGGCATACGCCATACAGTGTGCTATTACTATTAGGGAAATTTTGCCCGGGCAGCAAGTGCACTTTAATACATTCCCTAATATAATTCAAATTAACTAGCTATTAATCAGCATGGTTAAAGTTTAATTAGTTCGGTTATGAGCCATATGAGTATTTCATTGTAATTCTAATTGTAACTGAAACAGGAGAATAACATTCATTCATAAATTACCTGTCTGTGTAGCCCGATTCTTTAGCAAATCGTAAAAAGTTTCCCATGGGATCAGAGCCTGGACTGAGAACAAAGACAAGTGGAATGATTTTACTCATATCTTCATACAACTCATTTAAACCAATAGCTGGACTCTCAACAAATGCTTGTCCTAGATTTAGTTTTACAAAATCAGTTGTGGCGAAGGTTGTCTGTAAAAAATAAAAAGATGATATAAAATATAACAATCTAGAGTAACTTCAATGACAAACTGGAGAAGACATTAAGCATGAAAAACTGAAATAATTTATTTACTTGTTCACGTGGTAATTTAAAGTAAAATAATCTTTATCCCTTGTTTATACAGTAAATGTAACATTCATAATTACATGTTTCAGATGTTTGGTATGTTAAACGCTTTGTTTTCTAATTATTTCCTTGTTTATATGGTAAATGTAAAATAATGTATTTTCTTGTTTATTTTTTTGTTTACACGGCAAATGTAAAATGACATATTTCTTCACTTTTAATTTAAGAATGTAAATGTAAAGTGATTTATTTCCTTGTTTATATGGTTCCCTGTTTGTATGTAAATGTAAAACAAAAATATTTCCTTGCTTTAAAATGAAGAATGTAAAATTGTGGAAATATCAAGCCTCTTTAACCTACCTTTTCCTCAGAAAAAGCCTTAATAAACATGAGCTTTTGAAAGGTTGATAATCTTTTGTTCCAATGGCCTACAATTTTACCGTCTGGAGCTGGGGGAGAATCTTCCCCTTCTTTTGGTGATGTAGGTTCAGGAGGTAGTGCTTCATATAATTCACTTTCTTCAGGATTAGCATGAGTCTAAAGAAAAAATAAATATGAATATATAACATACCAATTACACTTCAAATACAGCTAAATTGTGTATACACTACTCTTTTCGTATTAAGGGGTTATAACTTCACATTAAAATAACACATTAACACCCATATATTCACATAACTTTTAAACAAAACACCCATATTTACTAAACTTTAAAATAACACAATAACACCCACATTCACATAAATTTAAAATAACACATTAACATCCATATTCACATAACTTTAAAACAAAACATTATTAACACCCATATTCACATAACTTTAAAATAACACCCCTATTCACATAACTTTAAAATAACACTGTAAAATAGACCTTCTTTCACATCATTTTATAATATTACAACCCCATTTCCATCATTTTAAAATATTACAACCCCATTTTCATAATCTTAAAATAACACCTCAATCCACATAATTGTAAAATAACACCTCAATCCACATCATTTTAAAATAACACCTTAATCCACATAATTGTAAAATAACACCTCAATCCACATCATTTAAAAATAACACCTCAATCCACATCATTTTTAAATAACACCTCAATCCACACAATTTTTAAATAACACCACCATTCACATAATTTTTAAATAACACCACCATTCACATCATTTTAAAATAACACACCCATACATCATTTTTCAGTAACTCTGAACATCATTTTAAAATAGCACCCCTGATTACATCAACTTGAAATAACACTCCTCCGTCACATCAATTTAAAATAACACACTCATTCACATAACTTTAAAATAATAGTTTTTAATACCCTCATTCACATCATTTTAAAATATCCCCTAGTCTTTCACATCATTTTAAATTAACACCTCCATTGAAATACAGAGAGAGAGAGAAATGGGGCTTAATGTCCACTCGACACAATCTAGGTCATTTCGGGACTAACATATGGTTTAATTTTATTTCAATAATTTGCGTGCACGTAGGGGTCTTTTAGCAGTGGGAGGAAACCAGAGGACCCAGAGAAAACCCACAAGGCTGGACAGGCGACCATACTCCTTGTCGTGTTCAACCGGAGGTTTGAAACAACGCACATGCTAACAATTCGGCCATCCAACCCCCCACCATTGAAATACAGGAATTAATATGAGTTAACTAAAACTTACCTCTATTTCACCTAGTTTCACCCAAACTGGTGTTTTAGTTAATTCAAGATGGATGTTACGGAATACTGGTAGATTGTCATGTAGATCACATGCTGTATTCCATGTTTGTTGTGTAAGCCAGGGTACATCAGGTTTAGGTGGTCTTTCTTTGTCCATACCAGCTGCTCCACGTAAGAAGAAATTCCACTGATTAATAGTAATCAATCCAGCTGTTTTCATTATTTCACCACATAACATGAAGGAGAACACCAATTTATCTTTTTCAAATAATGCTCTGAAGAAGAAAATTACATATAAATTAAAAAACACAATAAATCCTCTGAAGAAGGAAAAAACATAATAAATTATGAAACACAACCATATTCATTAATTACTTTCAGTCATATTCATGAAAAATGAATGAAATGAAATTGGGTTTTACATCTTACTGCATGTTCTGCTGAAAAATGGATGAATCTAGTTATATTTTTGTTGCAAATATAAGACATTTTCCTGAACAAAATTTCCTTAATACCAATTAATTGGATACCAGTTAACCAAGCCCTGAAATTTAATTTGTAAATGGATTTGATAAACAATTAATTACCTGGCCACATTTTTGTAAACACACATGGTCGTCTGATCCAGACAGATCTGTAATCTTTTATCAAGGTCATCGTTTTTCTCACTTGATTCTATTGTATTATTAAACAACTATGAAAAACAGATATGAAAAAAATAAATTATAAAAATAATAGATATTAACCTTTAACCGGAAAGAAATTAAACATGTATTATGACATCATAATAAACACATCAAAAAGGTATTATGACATCATAATAAACACAGCAAAAAGGTATTATGACATCACAATAAGAATGATGTCATAATAGTAGTATGTGAAGATCTATGTGTGTAAGTACTGTGTTTTTCTCTCAATTTACAAGGATTTCTGAATTAAAATTATAATATTCATGTTACCATGACATCTTAAAATTACCTACATTATTTACATTAATTGTTTCGATGTTTGCTATTAAATTTACGCTTTTATAGAATAGATCTACCACCTTTTTATTCAATATTAGAAAGATGAAATGAATATTTACCGCTTTAAAATATTTCAATGAGAACTGATACATAGGATCTACTTCTCCCATATCTGCTACAACAAAATACATGACAGAACCACGGGTTGCTACTGGACGATATTTTTCACGAGCTATACTAATCTTAGCTTCTGTTTGTTCAGCTTCTGTTAAACGTTGTGTGATAACACCTGATGTCACCTATAAATAATAACAATAACAGATGGTGAAAGCTGGTTTAAAAGGGTTATAGATGAAACAATCTTAACCCACACAAACCAAATAATTAAAATATTTGTCAAAATGAACATAATTTTTAACCAAAAAGACAACAGATTGTTAGTATGGACATAAAAAAGAATAAAAATAATCCATGAAATATTTGTTATTTAATAAGAATCCTGTGATCAATATTTCAGATAAATTTTAAGCATATTTTTGACCGTTTTGACCATATCCAGATTTTATCGTCTGCAGAATGTTGTAAAATTTTCAAGTCATATCTTTGCAAATACAGAACAGAATTTAACAATCTTTGGATATATTCCCTCTAGATATTCAGAGACTAAACAAATTAATCGATGGTAACTATTTTCTGATATCAGTAGGTGTAAATTTTGGATTGTGCCATTTATGAGTTTCAATTTAATATTTATCAGGGTTGTAAACTTGATAACTGAGCCTACTGGACACTACATTATTCAATCGGAAACATTTAATAGTGTAATCAAAAAAGTTTCATTTTTAAAAAATAAAAACAGTCATAAGGCCATTTTTAAGTGATGCAGCAATACCCAAATATTTTTTATATATGGCCTAGAGATACAATCTACAGAATAAAACAACAAAACAATTACTAACCTTCGATTCATTGAGTGTATTAATCAGTTCTTCATTATCTAATATATTACCCTCAGACTCAAATAATAATTTCAAAATTCTATCTTCTATAGCTTTTAGTTGATTTTTATCAGCATTAATTCTAGTAATAAGTTGATTTCTTTGCTCTTCTAAATCAGGTCTTTCTAATCTTACAACATCACTATAAAAAAGACACCCCAGATATTATATCATTGTAACAATTTCTAACTGTATCACCAGATCCCCTTAGATGGTGGCAAATATCTTCTACCCTGCCAACAAATCCTCTTGTAGTTGGTGGCAAATCTTGAGCTCTGCCAACAGCTCCCCTTGTATAGTGGAAAATCTTCAATTCTGCCAACAGATCCTCTTATAGTTAATGGTGGCAGATCCTAGCTTAACTCTGTCAATAGAACCCTTAGTTCTAAATGTATTTCTATGTATAAAGACTATAGCCTACCCTGTTCAGCAGAAAATAGTGTTTAAGTGAAAAAGTGTATAATCAAATACACCAATTCATATTTAATTGACTAAAATAATGAATAAAATATTGTTTTCTTACCTAAGAAGTTGATCTTCTAATCCAGATTTGGTAACAGTAAAATTAATGATAGTAACTTTAATACAGATTTCAGGTAAATAATGTGGATTGGACATCTTGGTTGTCATGTAGAAACGGAAATTACGATCATAATCTATATCACTATCACCCAGACGGATTAATAAACGACCGCCCTGTTGAAAAAAACAACAAAAATGTTCACAAATTTGTAAGAGAATACGCGATAGATTACATTTTTGAAATAATAGAACAAATTTGTAAAATAAAATATTAATTTTAAAATTCTGAATGGAATAAGGAAAAGTTAACTAATGAAAACTTACAGAAGTGAATGTTTGTTTAAGTAGAACAGGTTCTAGAGCTGGATCTAATGTTTCTGCTACGTCTTCTAATAATACCGGCATTCCAATACGTATACAATTTTCTAATGTTCTCAAAAAGTTACCGTCAGATAATTTAATAACCTTTAACCCATTTTTAGATTCACGATTACGAATCCAACGGTTAGCCTGTAGAAAATTAAAAAAAAGAAATTTATGTGTATTATTATTGGTAAAACCAACAAACTGAATTATTTAAATGAACAATTACTGCCACATTTGTTTTTGTATGGTGCCATAAAATCTTAATACTATAAGAGAAAACTGTACATAATTAACTCACCTGTTCTTGTGGATCTATCATCAATGGCCACCGTCTTCCCCTAGTTACCAAGATGGCATTTTCTGTTGACACTTGATCTCTGGGTAATCCATCTGAATTCCATTGACGAATCTCAAACGGATCAGCAAGAACTTTTTCAAGGGTCATACCCTCTGTAACAGGTATTTCTAATTCCTGACATCTTTGTGTCCATGCTGCGACAAGTTCTTGACGATAATTACTGGTGAATGCCCCATAATATGCCACACATGCCGCTGATATAAATACATCACCTATCACATTTCCAATTTCTTTCTCAAATTGCTGAAATTTTAAGACATAAGAAATATTCAAATAATATAAAAATCAAACAATTTCCAAAACCAAAGTAAAAAAATCTATGGTTTTGGAAGTTTCAATGTATATTTGGTGGGTTTTTATTTGCCAAACAAGAACAACCTTTGTCTGCAGCGCCTAATTACAAGTAATTTAGGAGTCAAAAACAGACAACAAACCTTAACACTTTCTTCCCATCTGATCTGTTCGTCACCTAATGCAGTAGTTAGTTTAGATGCACGTTTTAACCTAGCCCCAGTAGTAGCTATATTTCTCTCTAACTTCTGTTTCTCAGATACACTATCATCATATGACTTCTGTAACTCGGCAATCTTAGCCTCGACTTCTGATAATTGGTCTTGTTTCTCTTTTAATTTCTTCATTGTAGTAGCGAGTTCATTTTCTGCGGCTGCTAGTCTAAAATAAATACATGGAGTATATCTTAAACAAATTTGCATAAAATAACAAGTTGATCTTTTAATGAAATTTATTGCTCTTTTTTTTTATTTTTTAAATATTATTATTGTATTTCGGCTTACCTTTGTCTTTTAGGTTCCACAGTTCTGAAGACATGAGCATACAAGTCCATAGCTCTTACCCACATACACATAGATTTACAAGCCTACAAAATAATATATTACTAATTTTACTAGTTTATAGAAACATTTGAAAGGAAGAGGAAAAAAAGGTCCATTTTACATAATTGAATTTATACATCAATATGTGAGAGAGAGAGAGAGAAATGGGGTTTAACGTCCACTCAACACAACACGGTCATTTCCGTACTAACATATGGTTTAATTTTATTTCAATAATTTGCTTGTGCGTAGGGGTCTTTTGCAGAGGGAGGAAACCAGAGTGCCTAGTGGAAACCCAGGGGGTACATCAATATGTGATCAATATTTATTGTAATATAGTCTTATAACAAACCCCCCTAATGTTCATAGACACAGATGTAATTTTTTTTAAAATTCTTAAGCAGAAAATCTTAAAGGGCATCATAGTCATTTTGGGACTAACATATAGGTAAATTTTATTTCAATAATTTGCTTGCACGTAGGGGTCTTTAGCAGAGGGAGGAAACCGGAGGGCCCGGAGATTACCCACGAGGTGGGACAGGCGACCCTACTCCTTGTCACGTACAACCAAGGATTCGAAACCACGCCAGTTGACTCAAAGACAGGCTTTATGATACACCATCAAACTCCCCTAAAAAGTTATAAAATAATATAAAATAAGTTTCTAATTGACAATACCTTGGATACTTTCTCTACAGCTTCAGGTATAAATTTAGGATTGTCGATGTATTTCTTTAACTTTTTCAGCATACCCTCTGGAATATTATCTTTATCGTATTCATATAATTTTTTCAGGAAATTAGCGTCACCAAGCTGTACTTTAGCTGCAGCCCAATCAGTTCTGATGAATAGATAAGGAAAACAAATCAGAAAATTATTAAAATTATATGCATCAGTTTATACTATTTTATCTAATATTAATTTTAAAATATTGTGCTTTAATAAAGATCTTATATTTTACAACTTTAGTCATCTAAAAAATTCCTTATACATATCCACTGTAATGTTTGTTGTAACAAAAACTTGTATCTTACTTGGCTCCCATTAGAATACACACAGCTTCCATGACAGTTTGTACAAGTTCTGGTGGTTTAGAGAAGACACGAATTTCCGCAATATCACTTTTATCTAGTGAATCTAAAGCCTGAAATATGATCACAGTTATTTTGTTATTAGAAACAATTTGAATAAATTTAAAACAGAAGCAAAATAGTAGAGTAGATTAGGCAACGAAAATTTATCAATCTATTCTGGGACCAGGAGCTTGAAACTTAGCAGATGTATACCTTAGAAATTTTTTTGATATGATGTCCCAATTTCAAGATGGATGCAATATCATATTCAGTTACTGGTCAATATAACACTAGTAGTTGTTTTTTTTAAATTCCTTTTAGTGGTCATATATGTACAGCAGGCATTACTGTGGTCGTTCTCAAGACAAGAAAATCATTGTAGAAATGTAGCTCTGATTATAACATAATATTAATTACACTATAGTTTAAAGTCATATATCAAAAGACAAACCTTAATGGATGCTTCTAGAGCAGGTAAAGCTTCATCTAAATCTTTTTGAGCATCTTTAGCAATTACTTGTGTTTCTTCTGCTTTGACTTTGGCAACGGCTTCATCCTCCATTACCACTTTACGTACCTAAAAAAATAACAGTACCCGGTAAATAATTAATACACATAACATAAATACACAAACACAATCCTATTGAACTAAAATAAAATGTGGTTTTAACATCATACTGTTCTGCGCCAATGAAGATGGGCATACGCTATGCAGTGGGGGCTAAGAGAGGGAAATTTTGCCTGGACAGCCGTGCTATGATCTACTCTTAATTCTAACCGTCATTGTGTCAAGGGTTCTTTCATGTTCACGCCAATGTGTACATGGGACTGCAGTTTTTTTATCCCATCATAACCACTATACATTTTTCCTTGCCAGACTCACTGTTCTATGCCACTGTCGATAAATTTCAATACTTTCGTTGAAACAAACAACCCTTGGAACTGGGAAGGGGGGTTGTTTTGAATGACATCATGGATAGAAAATGATAAAATAAAAATGCTGGTTATTTAGTCTTAATCTTGCATCAAAATCTACCTGTGTCAATATATTGCTCTGTCGACACAAATATTCAGGTGGGTTCATCCACTGGTTATTCATTTTGACACAAGTGTTGACAGTTTGCAACGGTTCTTTAAATCACTGAATGCTATGTTTTCAATTATAATTACTTACAGCATCAGCTTTCTCTTGATCAACGACCAAATGTTCCATGAGTACCTGAGTACTCTCAGATTTCTTCTTTAGCTCTGGTTCTAGTCCAACTAACTCTATCTTCATTTTATCAACTACATCATTAGTTTCTAATAACTTTAATAAACCATTCTTTACTCTATCTCTAGCATTCTTTAATATCCTGTAATATATTGTAAATAGTAATAATAATTGATTTTGTCAAGTCAACTCTGGCTCAGTTTGAAAGAGAATGGTTTTAATTGATGGCCTGGTTGGAGCAAGAGAGAGACAGAGAAATGGGTTTTAATGTCCTCTTGAACCAAACTAGGTCAATTCAGGATTAACATGTTCAATTTTATTTCAATGATCTAAATTCTAAAGCGAACAAATATTAGTCCATTCAGTCAGCCAACCCCCAATATTAATAACTGATAATATATAATTTATGTTTCACTCTAGTATTAGTATACAACTTATTCCATGTATTGAAAAACTTACTTTGAAGATTAATAAACTAATATCTTCCTCAAATTCTTACATTGAAACCCTTTTTTTTTATGATGTTCACATTGTAATTATTTTAGGAGAATTCGTAGAATGAGGACAACAGAATTTTGTTAAAAAGGTGAACTTACTTTGTTCTTTCTGCTAACATAGTAAGATATAGATTAATCAACTCTAGATAAGATGTGGGTGTTGTATAGTAACGCCTCTTTAATTCTGTATAAAATCTCTCAGCCATCTGACTTACACTAGTATGTATCTCAACACACATTTCTGATACTCTACCCTGTAAAACAATATCTCGAGAATAATTATTTCCATAACACATTCAACGTAACAAACAATATCTCTAGAATAATTATTACAATAACACATTCAATGTAACAAACAATATCTCGAGAATAATTATTACAATAACACATTCAATGTAACAAACAATATCTCTAGAATAATTATTACAATAACACATTCAATGTAACAAACAATATCTCGAGAATAATTTTTACAATAACACATTCAATGTAACAACATCAATCTCTAGAATAATTATTACAATAACACATTTAACGTAACAACATCAGACATTCTAGAATTTTTCATACAATTTAAATTTTCTGATATAAATATTTTCAATAATTTCAAATCAATTACACATTCTGTAAAAAATAATAATTAAAAAATGATAAAAATATAAAAGTACCTTGAGTTCATCACTTCCAAGTTCAACACCTTCAAAGAATGATTTTGATACACCTAACAAAGCTTCTTTAGGCCATTCTATAAACCAATCTATAGTACAGCAGTTAACTAATGATGGAAACATTCTACATCGTGCTCTAAAGGCACTACCAACAGGACTCATACATAGTACAATATGGAGATTATTCCTGTAAACATCAAATACATAATTACCAGATTTATGCTTTTTTCAGATCAAAAAGAGGGATAGAGAGAGAGAAATTGTGTTTGCCTTAGGGTCCTGTAGCAGCTATTACACAATTCGGACCCCCCCCCCTCAGATCAAAGAATTCTGTGACTAACATCTCAATTACCGAATAACAATATAAATTAAGGTGGTTCGGTTCCACTCTCGTCATTAAGTAGTTGGTCATATAAAAGGCACATGACTGGCAGTTCCTCTCAGATGTGACATATTTTATAAAAAAAGTAAAGAAATTCAAAAAGGTAGTGTAAAGTAATAGCCATTCTGGTTAAGATTTGAGTAAAGGTTGATATTTAATTTACTAACCTTACTCTGTTGATACAGAATTCATATATAAGATCACGATTTCCTTCTGGTATCCCAGCTTCCTTAGCAGCTGGTCTACAACCAATAATTAACCTTTCATATTCATCAGGTTCAAATAAATTAGGCACTTCACCTGAGTTCAATATATTATTGATGTCTTCTAAAAACTCTTCTACTACAATCTAAGTAAAAACAATGATAATATAAACACTGCAACTAGAACTTGATAAATATCCACAATGCAAATTGCTTAATAATCTACCATGCAAAGTCATTAATGATTTTGTGCTTTTTGGACATTTCATTAGTATTTGAAACTAGATTCATCATGTCAAATCTTATTTATTTCAGATTCTAACCTACCTGAGTATCTGTAAAGAGGAATACTGTGTTTTTATTTTCGGCACCAGCTAAGAAATAAAGTTTCTTTAAATCTTCATGGAAGGCAGCGTAATCATATCCTCTACACAGTTCAATCTGTACACATTGATATCCACATATACTAGCTGCTAATCTGTTAATATAATATGTAATAAATAATAATTCTAATATCTCAATTATCAATACCAGTCGAAGTAAACGGAGTTTAATGTTATATGAAACTAACAAATGATAATGTATGCAATGTAAGAGGGTTAAATTTGTATTGTGTATGGACAGCAGCATTTGAAAATATTTTTCTTAAAGCTTGCATGCAGTATTTTTATTTTTTCTCAATTTTCATATTTTTTGCCCTTGCCACTTTATCAAGAAGTTGAAGATTTCACTCTTTTATATAATAATAACAAAGTTTAAGTTGAAATTTCAAAAATGTATTTATGTATATAATATTTGAAGATATTTTACCTAGTAAGTGATTGTTTACCGGTACCACCGACACCAACTAAGAGGGCGTTACCTCTCTCTTGTTGTATCATACGTACTATACGTGTTACATGTTCTATAGCATCCAGAAAAAATACCAACTTCATCTCCTTAGATGATTGTAAATTAAAGTCATCTAAATACTGAAAATATCAACAAAATATAGCAATACAGATATAATAGAGATACTTGTAATTACAAATTTATATATATTCAGTTTATCGGGGAGCAGCGCAAGATGTTGCAGGCTCAATTTGCTTCTGAATTTACTACATTTTTATGCTTAGCTCGCAGTGAATGTTGAGGTTTGATTATTGCAAATTACAAAACTCCTATAAATTGTAGCATCAAATAAAATACCAATTCTTGTTATTTTTTGTTTTTAATGTGCCATAGAATGACTTACATTTTCTAAAACTGTTTTAACTTTTGTTAATTCCAATTCTTCGTACATTCTATCTTCTTTATTCGCTCCCATCTTCATAAAATCTCCAAATAATATAGGTTTGGTTACAAAACTTTCTGGATCAATATTCTATAATAAACAAAAACATTTTTACCTCTGACTATTCATGCAAATATGAAATGGGTGATGTTGCACAAACTGTGTATATCAATAATTTTTCACATATCTTTGATCAAAAGTTACTCAAAATAAATATCATTAATTCTGCTTACCTCGCCAAAATATTTATTTCCTAGTTCTGACATGATATGATGGAAGTACATCTTATCTTCACTGTTAATAAGTCGATCATGGAATACACGTTGTGATTCGTGACAGAAGAGACGGAATATTTGTTTATTATCTCTAATAACACCAGGATCAGCTTGTAAAATACCTGTTATAATAATAATAATAATAAGTTTATATCAATTAAACATTCAACCTATGAAGGGGGGGGGGGGAGAGAGAGAGAGAGTAACTAGGTCATTTCGGGATTAACATGGTTTTTAATTTTATTTCAATAATTCGCTTGCGCATAGAAGTGGGAGGAACCTGGCGGACCCGGAGAAAACCCATGAGGTTAGACAGGCAACCCTACTCCTTGTCACGTACAACCATGGATCCGAAACCACGCTAACCATTCAGCCATCCAACCCCTCATCCAACCTATGAAGGAGATTTCATAAATATTCACTGCTACTAATTCTAAATGATTGATCTAGGTGAGGGCCCTCCCTAAATAACAGTAAAAACAATTCACTTTCATTGTTAAAAGTTTAGAGATATAAACTGTAGATATTGAGAAAGTTGTTTAAGAAAGATATATGCAGTTTGCATTTATGGAAAGAGAGTAAAAGAGAATATTGTCATCACCAGGTAGTTGTAAAAGGTATAAATTAATGTTAGCATGTCATATTATTTTACATATACAGTCATTAAATCTAAATATTGAAAATAATGAAAAGTTTAGAATACCTTGTACACATTTAGATAAATCTCTCAAGTTAAAAACATAATGTGATTTAGCTGGTGTAGGTAATAAATCTGTCTTCATTTTAAAGTACATCTCAACAGCAGCTGATACAATAGCTTCTGTACTTTGTCGTACTGAATGGGGGAAATCAATTAAAAATCCAGACAAGATAGACTGAAAAAATGTACAAATAATCATGTGTTACAAATATAGTTAGAAATGACATAAATGAGAGAAATTATGTTTTTTTTAAAAAATAAGTGATAGAAATTTATTTACTAGTTGTGTAATAGATATATTTTAATGAATCACGGGAGTTAATTCTGTATGCACGAAAACATGTGAATCAATGTAGTTGGTGATATGTCAAGAGATTCCATGGTAATACCAAATGCCAGGATAAGCTTTTGATAAGTGATCATCATAGTGATTATTACAGCAGCACAATGGAATATCTTAAATGAGTAATGTAACCTGTTAAAGACCACATAAGATGATTTTTTTTAATTGCATAGGATAATAGACAATGATTACTAAATCCATTTTACGGTAAATTCAAATCAATATGATTAAAATTAAATGAGCTATTAACGTTTTAGTATGCGATAGCCAAAAACGGTTTTCAAATTTTCAATAACGACCTTAATCCGGTTGATTGGCTGATGACGTCACAGGGGACTACACATTATCTATCCGATACATCACTGTCTGTATAATATATCACTGTATACACAACACCACCAGTTGACAAGTGTGTATTGTCGGTAATCATTAGCTCGTAATTATAACTATGAGGGACCGGATATCGTCCAGATATTACGAAAAAAGGAAAGATACTACCTTTACCATCCAGAATCTAATACATTTGTCCAGTCAATAGATTGCCGTCTAGAGTGTGTTAAATGCCGTCAGGATTCATAAAAAAACACCAAGTTTGTGTTACCGTGTAGATGAAGTAATACTTGAACAGAGTCGTACACAACTAATTGGTGATGTCGTCCACAACTATTGGAGAATAAGACTCGTTCACAATTTACTCTGTATATTATATACGTGTAGTCGAATTAGTTTATCATGTCAGACATCGTTTATTTTACAAGTACATATTGCCATCTAAATCCCCCGCCAAAATACATCACAGGCTCAACGCCCAATAATTAAATAATGAACTATAAATAGCGCCGGGATCCCTTTTAGATAAGACAAATTAGATTGATAGTAAGGCGTTACATGTCCGCTGCACGAGGTACATCATGCCCGCGCTCGATGTACCTCGTGCAGCGGACATGTAACGCCCCCTGAAATTTGGGTGAAGTTGTATTTTGATAATAAATATACGGTATTACAGATATTTTAGAATCGGAATTCAACACCTCAACTTATTTGGTGGAATTCACGTGGATATGGATAACAGAATTGCATGAATAATTGTTTGTTCCATCAGGATTTTCTCTAAACTTTTAGACAATAGACAGCGAGAACTGGCATTAAAAAATTATCTGATCAAACCTGTGGGACATAAAAACAGTATCTAAGGGGGCAGAGCTTATCTCCAAATCTCGGAACCATGAAATTCGGGGCAATGCTGTTATTGAAACCAACCTGCATAAAAAGCACATAGGAAGAAGTTGGACACTAGTCATGATAAAAAAAATAATTCAAAATGGGAATTATATGATTACATAATGTCATGTGTTTGTTAAATTTGTTTATGAATTTGTTATTTATTGAATAAAATGATTTACTTTGTTTTTTATCTCCCGAGGGAAAGGGTGACCACGCAGAAAAACTATACTAATTAAAAATACATTATGTGTCCTGAAGTTAAACTATGTCGTGTGGACGACTTCACCAACGGGTGTGGACGACTCCTCCAAAGGGTGTGGACGACTTAGCCAGAATTTTCGTGTGTACGACTTTGCTTGTGGACGATTTGACTGGCATTCTGTCTGTCAACAGTGGCAATCACGTGGCATTCTCCCGTTAGTAATATTAATAAACTATGTTCTATATTATAAGTTATTATTTGTTGATACGAATTATGTCTAATATTTAAAGTAGCTTAGCATAACAATACAAATCGCTAAATTATTTCTATAAATTCTTATCGGAATCACGTGACATGAAAGGGAAATCCTCGCTTTCATCTTTCATTTCAGTCATACGTATCCCGTGTGATATTTTCCTGCATGCTGTTAGCCAATAGCTACTGTAAATTTTTCCGCGTTTAGATGGTCCTACCCAATGAAAATTTTTCGTTGTTGGTGCACGGAGTAATGGGATATGAATAACACAAAGAATAAAACGATGACCAAGTGGTAATTTGACGTAAAATCTCAACCCGCTGAGTTATTAAACACTGTTCATTTCTCGACAACGTCCGGGAAAATAAATGTCTTGTCTAAAAATAAACTCCTTTCAAATCTAAATGGTAGTGTTTATTTTCAAAAACATCCCGAGAAACTGAACGGTCGTGAATTGGACGACCGGTTTAAAAACTAAACGATGTTTTTTAATCTACACGGTAGTACACAAACTGGGCGGTTTTTCATGAATCTTGGCGGCATTTAACACATTCTGGACGGCAATCTGTTAACTGGATAGGTGTTTTAGATTCTGGGTGGTAAGGTTAGTTTTTTTCCTTTTTTCGTAAAATCTGGACGATACCCGGTCACATGAATGCTACATTTTTGGTTTACGGTGTGCTTTTGCTTTTTAAAAAGACGTGGGGAATATGGCTACAGCAACCGGCTTTATTAAACAAATCCTAAATTACGAAACAAATTTATTTTATATTCTTTGAATGGCATTTAGTAAAACAGATTATTCTGTAGTCAGGGATTAAGGAATCAGTCAAGCGTTAATGAATACACACACCGACTGTAACATATAGGTAATTAAGGAATAAACATTCCGAATATGCATTTGTACACTGTGACGTCACTAGGGACTGAGGGGATTAAGACTGTTTTCGATAATAGGCCAAGTCGTTTTTACGGGAGGTCTATATTTGCGACTTTGGGTGAAGATAGCTGATTTAATTTTAATCAGATTGATGTTAACTTTCCGTAATGTGGATATAGTAACTATTATCTACCCATAACCAAAGAATCTCACAATCATCTTATGTGCACTTTAAGCAAATCTTGCGATGACTTTTGGATAGATCAATATTTTGAGCATTACTTCTTCAAGAGAAATAAAAATGTGGATAAACATCTACTCGACAAGAACTAGATCATTTCGGGACTAACATATGGTTCAATGTTATTTTGATGAAATAGGTGACCTACTCCTTGTCACGTACAACTGAGGAATCGAAACCACGCCAGTTGACTCATGACAGACCATATAATATAACATGCACCTGCTACTCGCCCCCCCAATCATCCCACTTTAGCATTTAATTGGTATACTCAAACCTTATCAGCAGACATCCAATAAAATCTAGGACTGATCCTGTAAGATCATGTGTAATAAATGATGTGTGATATATTTTAATATACTTACAGTAAACATAATTTTAAGACTATGCTCTGATGGTGAAGGTATAGATAACATACTGAAGTGTCGCATCATTCGAGGTGTAACTGGATTTCGACCACCACCAGGTGGAGCACACGCAGCAGTTAACGTCACATCCTAATAAAAATAAAATTATATATTTCATCCAAAAAGCTAATAATTTTGAAAAAAGCTATCAAACACACCCCCTTTCAGATCATAGTGCAGACTACTGAGATATTATTGTACTTTTATTTTATAAATTGTGAGGAACTCTGGAGGAAAACAGTTGCTTCTCGCTGGTGGCTATTTTAAGCTATGGTTAATATACGTTTTAATCCATAATTTTTTGTGGAAAAACAAGGCAATTATTTTTCCGTGAAAAAAAAACAACTTGAAAAATAAAATATTAAATTGAATCCTGGTCGAAACCCTAACTAGTATGTATCACAAAAATTATGTTATTGAATAGTTGATTAAAACATCCCTTGTTGCAATAGAACAGGTTTTGGAGGAACTGACTTAATTTTTTGATAATTTGAAAAACATCGATCATACCACAATATCTTTCCAGAAGTTTTTCTCTCGATCATAGAAACCACCAAAATCTTGATATTGTCTCAATAATTCTATTGGTGGTTGTGAACCATAGGTATCTTGTTTAGGCATATTTAAATCATCTATTAATATTATTACTCTCTTTCCTTGTGGTGCACCTACAATACAAAACATTAGAATATCTTAACTATTTGAAGAACATTGGAAATAAAGCAAATCATTAACAAAACATGGAGAAATTATGGATTTCTGAACATTCAATAAATTTACAAAAGCAAGAAGAACCACCAACATTTATTCCCAATATTACATTAAATATTTTACCTAGTGCTGCCTTTCGACGTTTTTCTAATTTCCCTTCTATCATCTCCTGTGTTCTTTGACTACTGGTTTGAGCAGAAAAGTTGATAAATATTGGAACATAATTCTGTCTTTCTGCTATACCAGATAACAAACCTCTAGCAATAACAGACTGAAATATCAACAGTTTTTGATTAATTAAATACAATACATGTATATGCTTTGATTTCTGATGATGATTTGAATCATAATCTAATTACATATGACTTATCTATTTAGCTAATCATTCCAATAAACCATTAATAAAGTTAATTCTAATTTCAAATGAATAAAAAAATAATGATTTCGAAACTAACAAAGGGGGAACATGAATTCGTCTGAAATGACCTGGAGAACATTAATATATTTACTAACCTTTCCCACACCTGTTCCACCAGTGTATAAAACTGACCGTCTGACAGATATAAGCTTCTCTAATAAATATCCAAATCGTACTGTATCAACAGTGGGTACTAACATCTCAAAAAACGGAACATCTTTATTATACTTAAACTGTGGCACAATCTTCTCCCATGAATCCAATCGTCGGGTTTCAAAATCCATATAACAACCCCACAGATCACCACCAGATGGTAGCTAGAAAATATGCACATTGTTTTACAAGTAAATATCAATCAATGGTGGATAGTCTTCTAGTTTGGGGTAAAAGAGGCCTATCAAAAGATCTTAGTGAAGATCATAAATGACTCTGGCTTGTTTTAACCATACCCTGTTTTTATCAACTACAATTAAGCGGTCTCGTAATACAAGAATAATCACAGAGATGGATGACATATTGCAGGCTCCCCAGTTCGATGTCAAAAGTTAATAAATTTTTAATTCATCATATCTTTGAACCATATTTGGAAAAATATGTCTTTTAGAGATTAAGGGGGGTGGCTCCAATTCAATGAGAAAATATTTGTTTTTTAAATTGCACTGTCAACTATTAAAGCTAATGCTCTGAAATTTTCAGGACTTTATCGTTATCACACAAGTTTTTGAAAAATTTGCATTTCGGAGCCTGGACCACGCTCCTTTCCCATAATCCAGGATGGCCACCCCATGCCGTTTAGGAAAAGCGTAAAAAAAAACCTGCTTGATAAAATATAGATTGTTATATATCCTAGTAAAGCTAAAACACCAAGGTACATAATTATCTATATTTGAATGTCATAAGCAGTAGTAGAAACAAGTAATTACAATAAATGTCAAATTTATTTAATATTTTCTTATTGAATTGGAGCCACCCCCCTTAAATTCCTTAAATGATGATCAAAAATCATAAATATACACTGAGGTAAAAAACAAAAAACATTTAATATTTTAACGACCAGAAAATAATAGAGATATCATTTTATATAATATAATATTTACCTTGGCATCACTATTATCTTCAAACTGATTTCTAACGAATGTATCAAAGGCATCCCAGTAATCCTCCGACAGATTACCACCAATAGACCACAGATAAGAAAATACAAATGTTGTACAAATGAGAGGATGTAGTTTGCTAGGATCTTGAGATAAATCTGGTCCACCACGAGGTGGAAACAATAAAGATTCTATCAATTTACATACTGTCATCACTTTACTTATGTCAACCTGCAATAAAAACAAACCACTTTTTAAAAAAATATTAAAATTTACAGGAATCAATGATCCCTTCAGCGCCAGCGGACTCAATGAAACCGTAATTCGATAGATTGACATTTGTCTGGGTCTAACCCATTAACAGTAACAATGTTCTGGTTATGTGGACTAATAGGCATGCGAATGGTGGTAAAATACTAGGATCTCAGAAAGATAGGAATGGAGTTTTTGGTTACATCAACTGACAACACAATACTTTAGGTTTTTTTTAAGGACAATATTTTTTGACTACAGTCTATGCAATTATTACAAGAACATAAAAGTTGTGTCGAGGGTTCTGGATGGAACTCAAATTTATTCACATGATTCTAAATGAGTGGACAACAGTTTCACAAGCTGGAATCCTGAAGATATTATTGGATCATTTTCAGAATCAATCCTGCTTCAGACTCATCGATATTCCTTGTTAGGGTCCACCACTTCTCTGTTATACCACCGAACCTTGTGTTATATTCACTTATCGCATGGAATTAAAATAATTACCTGTACAATAGTCTGTGTACATTTTTTATCAACAAATTTGAGACCATTATCAATATATCGCTTAAATAAATCTAACAGATATTCTTGTGTTTCTTCCTTTAGTTTATGTTTCCAACTTTCTAGCCATGTTAGAACAGATGGCATCCATCTTAGTTGATCAGCATCAATATATACCATACCACATCTACAAATAATCAACAAATTAGTATAAAATAGTACCGACACTAGACATAGGTGACTAACATCTTCATTTTCAGTTGAAGCAACTCTTGTTAATTTGTATTTCAATCTATTCTTAACTGTTTCTCATACAAGTTTTTAAATGCAATTACAAAACAACTTACCGTCTGTTTCCACAGTAAGGTGCAGAACTAGTGCGTATTATTTTTATATTATTTTTATGCAAGCTCAAACACGTCGTGAAATCACTACAGAGAAATGGGGTTTAATGTCCACTTGACACAAACTAGGTCATTTGGGGACTAACATGGTTTTTAAATTGTATTTCAATAATTCGCTTAGCAGTGGGAGGAAACCGGAGAAATCACTAGGTGAGTATTACTATACCTGCTGACAGTAGCTGGTGATGCTACAGCTAAATCTTGTACTTCAAACAACATATGTATATATGGTGTTAATTTAATACGTTCACTATTAGCTAAACACAACATCTTATTATCATCTAATACTGTATTCATATTCTCTATCCATAACGCATCTACTGGTCCATCACATACAATCCACTGATGATCTTCTGTTGTATTCTGTTTCAAGTATATAAATCATAATTATATCACATCATTGTATCACATCAAATCACATTATATCATTATTATGCTACAGATCCGTGGAGAATGGTTACTTTAAGCTTTGAAGAAAAAACAATGGTTCTAACTTAATTATCTTGAATGTGTTTTTAATTACTAGACTAAAGTTAAGAAAATTGTAGAAAAGTAATTGTTTTTTACTGATCTGTAGTTTAAAGACTCCCATTTAGTTTGGGGGAAAAATGTCTTGATTACAAGTGTTTTAATTCTAAATAGCCAGTTTGTAAATCAATGCTTTTTCTTCAAAACTAAATAGTAAATGATGCCCAGTGTATTATTGGCCACAGTGGAGAGAAGTTTAAACTAGTCAAAGATATGGAGAATTATTAATGAACTCAATGAATTTAGAGGTAGGATCTAACCCACCCCCCTCTCACGGCTCAATTTGAGGGATGAAGGGCCCAAAATGAATGGCGTCTACATCTCTCAATTTCTGGAGGGTGGCCACCCCAAATATCCCGTTGATGGGCCCTATACAACACTTAAGATGAGATCAGAATTTTTTGGACCCTTCTAAAAATCCTGTATGACTATATGCCCCTGTCTAAGGTTTAAATTTATGGAGTATTAATAAGAGAAAAAACCTACCTGAACACATTCTCTAACAGTTAAAGCCATGAGACCATCATGCCATTCTAATGTTAGTTTATTTATACCACCATATAGTTCATCCATGGTAATAGATTTAGGATTTAATACATAAGTATTCACAGGCTGATAGAATGAATTACCCAATCCCATACTGTGCAGATTTGTTAATGTCTCTGCTAATATCTGAAAATATCAACAACAGATTATTATTATCAACTTGTCAGAAATCAATCACAATCTCACAACATATCATTTGGTTCTTATAAATATCACATGGTTCTAATAAATATCACATGGTTCTAATAAATATCACATGGTTCTAATAATATCACATGGTTCTAATAAATATCACACAGCTCTATTAATTGGCTCTAATAATATCACATGGTTCTAATAAATATCACACAGTTCTATCAATTGGCTCTAATAATATCACATGGTTCTATCAATTGGTTCTAATAAATATCACGTGGTTCTATCACTTGGTTCTAATAATTATCATTTTGTTCTCATAATTATCACTTGGTTCTAATAATTATCACTTGGTTCTAATAATTATCACTTGGTTCTAATATTTATCACTTGGTTCTAATATATACTATGTGTTTCTAATAAAAATCACATGGTTCTAGTAAAGATTACATAGCTAACTAAAAAAAACTAAACTGAAACATGAATGAAGATCTTAAACCATCACTCAGAGTTCAAAAATATATATTTACCTTATAGATGGTAGTTTTTCCTCCACCTGTTGGTCCAACCAACATAACACCATGTCTTACTATCATTGTTTCATAGAATTCTATAACTTTCTTAATCTGACTTTCTACATGTTGTAATTTCATACCAGTTTGTACATTAATCATCTCAGTTTGTAAAATACCATAATCATGTTCTGGTATCTCCACATTCGGGAACAAATCAGACAAAATAGCCTGTAATAAAACATCAAGTTTATTATAGCTTGTGTTAAACATTTAGAATTGATTTAAAATTCCGTACGCCTAATATCCAAAGTATCTTTTGCCCTGTCTATAAATTTGTTCTCAATATTGCTGAAATATCTGAAGATTGTGGTGGTAGTAAGTGTTTTTCACTGATGGTAATAACAAAGGGTGAGCAACTGAAAATGATTGATTTCATTTTCTTTCATTAAAGAATTGCACAAAATTCATTATAGGAAAAGCAAATATGGACAAGATCGAACATGCAAAATTATAATTTCACAATACAATTGAAAAACACACCTGAAACAATATCGCATCTTGAGCTAAGAATTTAGGTAAGTTACTATCTCGTAAAGCTCTGATTAATACCACATCTTCTTGTTTATCTGGATTCTGTCTCTTTAAAGCACCAGCCATCACTAATACAGACTTGACAGCTCTCATACCAAAATCATAATGATCTTGTTGTGATAATTGTTCAGAACATAATTTATACATCTGTACCATCTTCTGGGATAATGTTTTAGATGATTCAAAACCTTCTGAGTATAGAATAACTTCAGCAATCAATCCTGTTAAATATAAAAAACAAAATAAAATGAAATTTAACGTCCTACTGTTCTGCTCCGAACTAGGCTAATAAAGACGGGCCTACGCCATACAGTGTGCCATGAGGAAAATTTTGCCCGGACAGTGTCACTATGGATGGCCTTCTCTTATTTCGAATTCAAACTGCCAAGGGATCTTTTACGTGCCCATCAATGTGTACACGGGACCTTGGTTTTTCATAATTAATATTTTATATCTGTTTAAATTTGTTCAAAAGGATGAGAAATGTACAAGAGATAATCTTAGGGTGTGTGAAAGAGAAATGGGGTTAAACTTCCAATTGACAAAAACTAAGTCATTTCAGGACTAACATGTTACAATTTTATTTCAATAATTTGTTTGCGTAGGGTTTTTTAGCAGTTGGAGTATACCCACGAGAATGGTCAGAGAGATAAAGGAGTTGTTCTTACCATAATCTGGAACCATCATAGCTATAGGTCTAAATAAAGCTTTTAAATTATCTGGTAATTCTGTTCTACCAGCATAACCTGGGTTCATTGTAATAAATGCTGCACATGTATTTACTAGTTTGATTTCACGTCCTTCAAACATAAAACGGGATAACTGAAAAAAATAAACACAAAATTTAAGATTAAGTGTGTTATTTTCCTTTTACATACAGTATGTCTGTTCAAAGCTTTGACACATATGGGTCTGGGAAAGTAGAATGAATGAAATGAATGAAATGGGGTTTAACGTCCTACGCTTAAGCACCGTACCTGGGTGGGAAAGTAGAGATATTCAGTGCACACAAATCCTGTACCCTCACAAAAATCAAGATCTATATCAAGCAAGAAGAATAAATGAAAGACTGAATGAAATGGCGTAACATTGTACTTTTTTGCACCAACCCGGCTAATGAAGCCTGGAGAAGCAACAAGAATCTTTATTTAGAGTCGACTTTATTAAAGAGAATCCTACAGATATTTCTGTTACCTTTTGTGATTTAGCATTTCTTATGGTAATAAGTTGTTGAGCAATGACAGAGAGTACTTCAATATCTATACGGTTAAACTCATCAAAACAACACCAAGCTCCAGACTGAGCTAAACCAGAGAAAAACTTTCCCATCATCTGTAAAATATATATATAGACTTTCACTAAAACATGTAGTATTTACAAAATTATAAAATCCAACTAGAAAATACAAATCCAATTCAAATAATTTTTATCAAATAAATAAATTGACTCCTAGTCATTAAAATATTCTTAAAAAAACCCAACAATTTGTATTTGATAAAGATAAGAGAAAACATTTCAGTACATTGTGTTATGTGTGCACAAACCAGTGATTGTTTACCACATAAATGGTTAAGTCACTAAGTGTTGTTTACAAACCAGTGATTTTTTACCACATAAATTGTGTTGTGTTGTTTACAAACCAGCGATTTTTTACCACATAAATTGTGTTGTGTTCTTTACAAACCAGTGATTTTTTACCACATAAATTGTGTTGTGTTCTTTACAAACCAGTGATTGTTTAACACATAAATTGAGTTTTTTAAAAAATGAATTCTTTACCTTGTAATCTAGACCATCTGAACAGTTAAATACCACACATTGGTTAGCTAATGATTTAGCTAAATCTTTTGTTGTTTCTGTTTTACCAGTACCAGCGGGACCAGCGGGTGCACCACCAAGATCTAATTGTAGAGCGCCCATTAAACATAAGTAACAACGATCCTAAAAATAATTAATAATAGTCAGAGAAATATGTTTTGTTAACAATAGAAAACCCATCAAAATCAGAACCACTGTGGCTTAGCCAGAAAGGCAGTTGCTCACAAACAAGGAGAACCTGGTTTTGCTATATGTGTTGGAGGAAATAGTTCCTCAGGATTTTCAGTCTGGTTTACCATTGTCAGGGGTACAGACCAGAGGGCCCGTCAAGAAACAGCTTTTAGATCATACAGGAAATGCTGCTCTCCTGACATAATTTCCCACATATTTATACCACACTGCATATGAGAGAGAGAAAGAGAGAGAGAAATGGGGTTTAATGTTCACTCGACACAAACTAGGTCATTTCGGGACTAACATATGGTTAAAATTTATTTCAAAAACTTGCTTGCGCGTTGGGGTCTTTAGCAGTGGCAGGAAACCCATGGAAGGACCTGGAGAAAACCCACGAGGTTGGACAGGCGACCCTACTCCTAGCCACATACATCTGGGGTTCATAACCACGCCAGTTGACTCAATGACAGGCTTTATGACACAGCACACACGTGCTAACCATTCGGCCATCCCACCCCCCAAATCAAGTGTGTATAACATACTTACAGTAAGAGGTGTAATAACCAATCGTAGTGAAGCTCCCAGATATTCATAACCATAATCATATACTGAGTTGGACATTCTTACTACACAATTATCTACATCATTATCCCAATAATATCGTAATTGTTTCTGCCATTCAAAGCTGTTAATATTATCCACCTGAATGGTAAAAATTCAACAGTAAGAAAAATTCAAAGCTGTGTATTCCTATTAAGTTACTTAAAAATCATGACTGTCATCGAAATGGATCATACCCATTTTATTTTCTGATATATTGTGTTGCATGGATGAATATAAAATCTACTGTACCTCAACTCGGACCATTTGTGTTATCATATCTCTACCGTGTACATCTATAGTAATTAAAGCACATAGTACTGCTCTAGCTAACGTAGTTAATTCACCACGTACAATAGATGCTAAATCGTTTAAATCCTGGTAATTACAAAAAAGAGAAATAAAGAAATTAAATATAGATCAGCATTTCATTTTATTGAAGAACAATTTGAAAACTATATTTTCTCTTCTTCTAACACCCATTGTGCAATCTCCCAGAAAGTTCTTCAGTTTAACAAACAGAGAGAGAGAGAGAGAGAAATGGGGTTTAAAATCCACTCGACACAAGCTAGATCATTATGGGACTTACATTTGGCCAATTTTATTTCAATAATTTGCTTGTGTGTAGGTGTCTTTAGCAGTGGGAGGATACCTGAGAACCAGGAGAAAACCCACAAGGTTGGACAGGCAAACCTACTCCTTGTCACGTACAACCAATTATTCAAAACCACGCCAGTTGACTCATTGACAGGCTTTATGATACAGCAAGCATGTGCTAACCATTCAGACTTCCAACCCCCAAGTTTAACAAACAACATCTCAGTGTTAAAATCTACAGTTAATGAAGAATAAAAATCAAAATTAATACGCAGTTTACATGACATAATATGGATAAATATGCTACCTACCTTGTAATTCTTTGTCTCAAATTCTTTCATTCCTTCTTTCCTGTCATAATCACCTTCTAATATTTCATGTACATCACGACACCACATCATCTGGCTAACAGTTAATATAACCTAAAGAGAACATAAATACCAATATAATATTCAAATATAACCTGGTCTTATTAAAGTAACATTGTGTTGCGTCCTTTGCATTTTTCACTAAAATATCAAATTTCTCAAGGCTTAATCAAGGCTAATAGTAATATGTACCTAGATTGATTATGCTTAATCCAGCCTAATATTTACTCAGATCGAATATGCTTAATCCAGGCTAATTTTTTAACATTCATTTACTACTAGCTAGCGAGCAGCATAGATCGATGAACTTTCATTTCATTTCAACTGTTATATGTAAATATAGAAGTGAATTCAACCATTTTTGGACCTTTATTCCTATTAGTATTATAGAATCATTTTTCACGACATTGTAGTTTGCAATGGATTCCTATTGCGCTTTAATGAGACTTTAATCTTATAGTAGTAAATATTCCTCTAACCTTTAACTTTCATTAACTAGAGTATTAATATTATTCTATTTTATATTATTTTTATTCAATTATTCACTGACAACCTTTAACTTTCATCAACTATAGAGTATAAATTTACCTGAGATGCATGACTGACAACCCATTCATCTCTTGGACGTCTTTCAAAATCTGTTATAGCTGCCTTGGTGAGTTTACGTAGATTAGAAAACATGGCTTCCTCTACTTTACCTAGCCAATCTTCTACATTACCTCGAGCCTTCAAACCCTAAAAATATACGATTAAATATTCATTAAAAGAGAGAGAGAGAAAGAAATGGGTTTTAATGTGCACTCAACACAAACTAAGTCATTTCGGGACTAACATAATATGGTTTAATCTAATTTCAAATATTCCCAAATATTCATTAAAACATAGATAATGTAAATCATCTACTGTTATTATACAGATAGTCTAAAATGTCTGACTCTTCATTTGGATTATTGAACAGATAATAATAATACAATTAAAACTTACTCGTCCTAGACTAACTTTCTCTCCTTCTGGTGATATCATAGCTAATATATCATTAGTATATTGTATTTCTTTCTCTTCACCTATAAATAAACAAATAAATTATATACAAATACTGAATCAATTAATAGATGGAAAATAATCACTTCAATAGAATTAAAGTTACTCCTTCCTAAAACATTGACAAACAATATTGCTTATGTCTGCTTAACATGTGCACAAAATGTTCATGTCCAGTCAAAACATTAGCCTAATGAACATCTTTAGGCCACCTAATTTGAGTTAAGTTTCAAAGTTTTGACTAATTAAATTGCTTATTACATTTTTTTAAAACCTGAAAAGAAAAAGCTCTTCTTTTTAAAAAAAACAAACTTGATCAAAGTATTTTTGTAACGAAACTGTATACAAAGTTTCATCATTTTCACTTAATTGGATCATAGTTATTGTGTTCCAAAGCATCAACAAAACAATTTGTTCAGCACTGCTTAGCTGAGGAAGAAAATAATCATTTTATCACCAAAGACATTCCTATAACGAACGTTCCACCTCAATTAGAAGCAGGGCTATTGTTTTCAAAAGCTTTGATGGATAGAGAAATAAACACATTTTACTAGTCACCTGCTTTCCTTCGCAGAGGGATAAAAATTGAAAATAAGTTAATATATTGTAGGACATACCATCATCAGGACTAGCCTTGCCATCAGGTGATGACTGTTGTATACCAAACTCTAGTTTCTGTATAGCATCAAAACATTTACGTAGATGTGGTTGTACAGCCATTGGATTACGGGTTTGAGCTAATATCTCCAGTAATTCATCATTTGACAAGAAATAGAATCTGTAAATACAATAATGACATTCAGTTGTTTCATTTCATCTAAACAAGGATTGACTTATAGTAGTTTTGGGTTCAAAGGATTTTCCGAAACGAGTGCAAAATATACAAATACATGGAGCTAAAGATAACATGTTTTGGGTTTAAAAGATACTTTTTTCAATATGGAGATTGAATACAGCAATAAATAGAGGGATTGTAATTTTAGAATACCAGAAACAAAGTGAATAAAGTGGATAAGGTTTACATTAATATATACATCACAAACAAATTCTTTTAACATTGTTCAATTCTTGGTTTTAACAGTTTGGTATTCGAGGGGGTATTGATATGAAATCTTTATATTAAAATTGCTTAAGATTTTGGTTTTACCTTGGGAACATAACTCTCTTTGATTCTAGATAAGCTTCTAGGCATTTCATAATTTGATCCAATAATGTGTTGTTATTCTGGAAAGTTTCCAGTAAACCTTTACAATAAAAAATAGTATACATGTATCAGCATTAAATAATATAAATAGGTGGAAAAGGTGATTTTGAGATTATGATTATACATATGATTTTATTAGTTTTTCGAGTAGATCTCAGCATTCTCCTCACAAAACTTTTTACAGATTAAAAATCGGATGAAAATTTATTTTTTTATTGAGGCTCAAAGTTGCGATTTTTGACTTTTCGCGGAAGAAAGGTTTTTCAACACATTGAATAGGTCATTTTTGGTGTTTTTTGCAATACCATACTTAATTTCATATCAAAACTGTCAAAAATGTAGATGTAAATTCATAAAATACAACTTTAAGGCTAACTATGTATAAATTTTCGAATTCGTGTAACAATTTTTCTCGTTTCCTTAGCAACTCCAAAATACCTAGGTTTTCTCAAAAATTCCATTTTGCTAACGTGATTTTGGTCAATTTTTTCATCAAAAATGGTCTTGTCCATGTTATATCTGAAATAATTAACCTGGTTGTTATGCATTTTAAAATCAGTAGCTATCAAGTAAGATAAACAGAAAAAAAATTAGCAAAAATATCCATATGCCTTATCTCAAGAGCTAGATATGTGTTCATTTTTGAACAATTGTCCGCGGCACACATTTGCCTATTTTTGGGGCGTTTTGGGGCGATTAATAAAATAAGAAGGAATGGGGATACACAAGTGAAATTATGGGAATATGTCAAAAAGTTTGTGAATTTTTAAAATTACATATTTCCAATCTGCCATTTATTATCAATTTTGGTTGCCATAACAACCAAAACGGAAAAAATGCCATTTTTGACCATTTTCAACGGTCTTTACCGTAACCCCAAAAATGATCACTAGATTTAAAAATAAGCATTTTAAAATATTTGAAACCTGTGTAATGTCAAATGATACAGATTTTATAAGTTCAAGCAAAATATTAAGGAAATTGGGTGGTTACCATAGCAACCACTTTATATTTTTTAAAAATGCATCATTTTCCGATAATTTTCTCATTAATATTAATTTTTATATTATTTTAAGTCAGTAGCTACTGGGGAAGATTGAACAAATAAATAATAACAACATATTTATATGCCATCTCTTTATATACTGGAAAGGGGTTCACTTTGAAAAAAAACATTCCGCAATAGGAAATTGCCTAATTTTAGGCCTAAAAAAATATATGAAGGAATTGAGATTTTCAAGTGAAATTTTGTGTACAGCTCCAACAGTTTTAGATATTTTAAAATTAACATATCTTTACCCTTGTATATAATTTCATATAATGTTGTTATTATGTTATAGTAACCAAACTGAAAAAAAAAAACCTCCAAAAATACAATATTTATATCATTTTCAACGAATTTGGCCATAAAGATAGGTATTAAATATTTCCCCAAAATCACAATGAATTAAACATAATAAATAATTAGTTTAAGAACCGATATATAATGATAAAATATTGAATAAACTGTGAGTGGAACTTTCTTCTTTGTGACACTGACAATCAGTTATCTGACTGACGGACGGCTATTTTTATTGACTAACCACGGCACTAATCTCAAAAGGAAATGTTGTAAATCGTCAACGGAAATCCAGAATTTGAGCGATTATTTAAATTATTTTTTGTTAGCGTTAATTTTTTTGAAATTCCAATATTATTTGGGTATTACAATGGTCAGAAATCATATTATTATAATATTATTATCCCTACCTACGCTAAGTAAAAGTGTGTTCAATTCAACCGTACGGGAAATGGTTCTCATCGTATCGTGGCGTACCGTGTTGATAATATTTTCCGATTTCATTTTCATTCGTGTGCACATTAAATACTTTAAATTAGGCATCATAACAAAGAATTTAGTAATTTAGAACATTGAAGTACGTGTCCATATTACGCAATTTATTAATTGTCGAAAAATATTTGGTTTTAAACCTCCAGACCAGACGTGCGATCTACTCTAGCTGAACATAACATGTGAGTTCCGACTAGAGCTATTTTTAACGTTTGAACTTCGACCCAATGTTTTCGTAACGGGTCCTCTTATTGGACAATCCTTGTAAACATAATTATCATTGGTTAAGGTTTATTTTTTCGCGGGAATTTAGATAGAAATACCATATATGGGAGCAGTCACGTGGCACAACAGTGGCTCTGATAGTAGTACTCGAGGTGAGAATGAATTCTTACTTTGATTGCTCTAATTTATATAATAATAGTCATGAAAAACCCTGAATTTTTTTGCAGGCAAGTCCTTTATTTATATAAAACACACCACGTCCCCTTGTTCACAACGTAACAACTCGGTCTAGACTTAAGAGATTTTTCTCAACGTAGCCATGCTTTTCTTTGACATTGCAGACGACGTCATGGCTTCCGATTGCGTTATTTTTCTATTCTGAAAAAATCACGTTGTATACCATTTTCAAGTGCAAAGTTTTTGAGCTTACTATGCTCCGATTTTGTTGATTTTAATAGCAATGAAACGACAATAAAACGAAGTTTCGATCGTACCTGGATGCGATATTGACAAATCGCCTCAAAAAAAGATTTTGTGAATTGAATTTTCAACTTTAACAAAAATGCCTGATATTTCGAAATGCTAACATCGCATCCAAGACCGATCGAAATGTCGTTCATTTGTCTTTCTAATGATATTAGAATGAAATAATAATATTAATTATAAGCTCTGCATAAAAGCACTTGAAGTGGGGTACCCCCAATTAAAAACGTGACAAAAAATTTCAGCGTAACGTCAAAACACGGGAAATTGACGTTTTTAAACTTACGTTTATGAAATTGATAAAATGAACACATACATAAAAATTATATCAAACAAAAGCACAGGATATCTGCTTCCAAAATATTTTAAAATTATTACAAAAGATTAAATAGCCAGTGTATGACGTTAAGTTTAAAAGGGGTTACAAATCGGGAAAAAACGACTTTCTTCCAACGTGAGCAATGGAGCTGTGACACCTAATATAAATATCAAATTTAATTTTTTTCTATAAAATGGTAGCCAGAGAGGCTGGATATGGTGCTGGTCAAATAAACAGAATTTCATGAGAAATATCCATCCAGACTGGTTTCCCTTGTCAGTGGTGAAGGGTTGTTGGTCTGTCAAAGAAGCAATCTAGTTGTTTTGATGGGACACAAGAACAAGTTCATATGCAAACCATTGGCAGCACATTAAAATGACTTCCTTATACCACATGCCTATTTTCATTAGCCTGCAGGTGCAAAAATAAAATACGTTAAATTCTATTCTATTTCAATTTTTCTTTAAAATTAACACTGTCTTGACTATTACTAGATTGATTTCATATGATTCTCAAGTATATTAACCTGGTTGTGTGGCAGCTCGAACAGCTAGTGGAACCTTATTCACTTTTCTCATTATATCTTTATAGGATTTATCAACTTGCATAAACATCTTGGCTTCTGCTGGTAGCTGACGTTGAATATCAGGAGCACTGAATATACTTTCTAAATATAACCAACTCCTCTGACATTGTAACCATTCATCCTAAAATAGTAAATATTAATTATTACATTGTTATCAGTAATATGCAACATCATTTCATACCATAATATTGAAATGTCGGTGTTAAATACACCCATGCTGTAGCAATTTCCCTCTTATGTTATTTGAAGCGTACTGTACTGCCTTATGTTTCATAGTTAGATCCCAGTGTACCACAAAGATAATACTGTCGCAATAAGAAGACTGGTTATAAGGCACCTGTCACAGACATTGAGTAACAGGTCTTGTCGGGTTCAAATGATTATTTTTTCTATGTTTTTATAGATATTATTAATACATGTATATGGCACCCATATTTTCAGGCCAGGGCCCTGTTCCTCTAAATCTTAACTAATAATTTTAGTAGATACTTCCATTTTGATTGGCTAAGGACTAAAATCAATCTAATATTATCCAATCAAATTACTAAAATTTGGATTTTTTATCTTAGTTTAAATTTCGTGAAATAGGCCCTAGGATATTAAGTAAAACTCATCCCAGCTCCACACTAGTCCAGTAGTAGTAATTTTGAAGAAGATAAAAAAAACAACTTACGAGCGTTTTATCGAATAGATCCAACTGTTTCACCCAATCATCAACCCGTGATTTAATAGGTCCAACATGTCGTGAACTAGCTATAGTAGCTATATTAATATTACTATCATCTAATAACTGTTGTATATCATCAGTACCACCTAATATAAATACATCTTTAGAATCTTTATGTGGTAGAACCATAAACTCGGTTGACTTCCAGCCATCTTCAACCTACAACAAAAAGAGATACGGTATAAAAATGAGAGAGAAATGGGGTTAAACGTCCACTGGACACAAACTAGGTCATTTTGGGACTAACAGTATGAAAACATGCTGAACACTCAAAGATGAAAGAACTGTGCAACAAATTTTGGCTCCATCCTTTTCCATTGTTATTTATAAATGTTTGACTGAAAGTTCATTTACTAAAATGATGAAATAAGGTTGTTTACAGAAGTATGTCAAATAATATTGGATTATCTTGAAGGTTTGGCTAGAATTAAACCCATTTCTTGGATAACAATTCTAAAAAATTCAAAAATATATAATATAATGTACCTTTTTCAATATTCCCTCCAGACTGGCTTCAGAAGAGGCCTGTCCTGATATTTCTTGTAATTCTTCAGCATATTTAAAGGCATGGATCTCGGATAGTTTACCCAATGTAAGAGGTTCCTCTGAGGAGAATTTATAATCCAGTATAGTTTCTATCGATTCCCAGTGACGCTGTTTAAGGGATGGGTTACGGAGATCGGTAATGACTGGCATCTGGAAAAAAATGACTTGACAATGAAAATCAACAAACTGTCTGGAATTAATTAACAAGAATCAAATTTTCACACCTCATATAAATGAAATGAAATGGGGTTTAACGTCCTACTGTTATGCACCTAACTTGGGTTAATGGAAGACGGGCATACGTCATACAGTGTGCTATGAGGGAAATTTTGCCAGGGAAGCGGCACTAGGGCCTACTCTTATATTGCATTCCAAATGCCAAGGGATCTTTAACGTGCACGCCAATGTGTACACTGGACCTAAGTTTTTTGTTCCATCTGAACAACTAGACAGCTGTCCTTGCCAGGTTGTCACTGACAGGGAGAAAGCACGCCGGAACATCAAGCCAGCGCCTTACTCACATGATCCCCACACACCTGATATAAATCAAGAAAATGATTATTGTAAACAAATATTTACCCTATCTCTCATAACTTCCACTTTCCCTTTGAGCTTAGGTACAACTCCATTAGGAGGAAGACCTTTTTCTAATTGAAGGACAGACTTAGAATATTTAGTGGTGGTTGTATTCATCTGTTCAGGTTCTAGCTGCTCAAATGGCGCCTGAAATCAATTAAAAAAAATTCAAAGTATTGCAAGAAAAGATATAAAGATAAACATCTATCAATACTGTTTAACAATACAGGTGTTACACACACAAAACTTTTAATTTATACACATATAAACTACACCATTATATACAAACTACACTATTACAATTATATAATTATATACAAACTACACTATTACCATTACATGTACTTTGTACCCATTTATATATAAACTACACCAGTATTAGTATTTCATATTATGAATAGTTATATACCTCTGTCCATTCCTGTAACAGATTATCCCACTCATCTATATCATTCCAAAGCTGCTCCTTCAACTTGAGCTCAGCATGTGCTTCTTCTAATGCATCAAACTTAGTAACTTCAACCTATAATTATATTATCAAATATTGTATTCCATATATAATAACTAGAAAGATAATATCTCATATATAAATATCCATCCTTCCTTTGTTTTACAACATCTGGCAGAATTCAAACACAATTTAAAGGTTTAATCCAGTCCACAGCTATGAGTATGACCTTTATGAGTATCTTAACTAAATCTTCAGTAATAATTTAATAATTTGAAATAGACATAGTTTCACAATCATTATAGGATGAGTAATTATATATGACATAGAGACAGGCAATGAGAAACAAACAATTAAACATGCATTATTCAAGAGCTAAATCTGCCTAGTGCAGGTCTTTATTTGGGCATGAAATGTTTTCTAAAGTATTAATTAGACATTAATTAACTGATCCAGGCCGATATTAAACAGATTAAAACGTTTCAGTGATAAATCAAATATGGTGCGCCCAGACGCTTCGAGTCTTAGCTTTGATCAACCAGGACCGTGGTTAAAATTATTGCACAGGTCGACCAAATCTTCAAATGCCAATATCTTCGCTTGCAAAAGAGTAATTTGAATGAAATTTTCAAATCTACTTTCGAACTAGTATAGCAAGAATGGCTAGTTCTTATCTATATCTTGAATAATGTAACTTTAATTAACCATGGCCTAATACACCAATATTAGCTATGTAATTTACCAACCTTAAAGTTTTTCTGGTATGATTTATAAGTAAAGGCACTTTTCTGTAAATCATCCATCTGGTTCAATAATTTCTTTAATAAACCTTGAACCTTCTCTTTATCAGCATTAGCATCTAATATCATAGGATTCTATAAAAATAACATTGAGAATAAAAATTGATTTCAATATTCTAAAAAATATTGTAACTCTCATTGATCATAGGTGTAATTTTACTATGATTTCTAAAACCAGTAGTAGAAGTCAATTAAGAACAACTAATTAAGAGAGAGTGAGAGTTTAGTGTCCACTCCACACAAACTAGGCCATTTCTGGACTAACATATGGTACAGTTTTATTTCAATAATTTGCTTGCACATAGGGATCTTTAGCAGTGGTAGGAAACCAGAAGACAATCCACGAGGTTTGGCAGGTGACCTTACTCCTTGTCAGTCACGTACAAGTGTAGGATTGAAACCATTCTACTTGACTCAATGACAAGGAGTACCTGCAAAGACAAATATTGTTCAACTACTGATTCAATTTACCTGTGCTTCTTGTTTAACTTCTTTAACATCTTTAGCTAATTCTGCAATATCTTTATCTAGATGTGAACAGAATTTATCTATGTTGGCATCTCTCTCTGTTAATGCTTTATCTATAGCATTTCTCACATTTGTTATTGATGGTCCAAGTGTCTGAAAACGAAATGTGAGATATAGTCGTATTACATGGTAATGAAAATTTGATCACTGGGTACATCACAAGGTTTTCACTGCAAAATCTTGCCAGCAGATCAAATTTTACTTATGTTTACCATAAGATAATTTTTCAAAGAATATGATAAATTTTACCATTATCCAAGTTCTTAAAATTTATTTTGGATCGTTTTGCATATAAAATGTATAAATATATATTTGTATGTAAGGGTTTGAAATTTTAATTTTTCTAGAATGTAAAAAAACTGGCAGTTAAGTTCTAAAGCCTGTCAATTTCACTGTCAATCAGACAGCACTGTTTATTGTAATAAAAAAAAAAAAATAACTGTTGACATTTGATAATTACAGTTTCTAATTATGACAGGATGTTTAATTTGGATGTATCCGCAGACTTGACAGAAATGTTAACTTTCGTTTCCGATATATCTGGATGCGAGCGCAACTGAGAGTATTGGAGAGAGTGAGAAATGGGGTTTAATGTCCACTCAACACAACTAGGTCATTTCGGAACTAAGAGAGTATTAGAATGTGGACACGTAATAGTGTGTAATAATAGACGGAACTTTTAAAGTTGGTATATTTGATAATCTATAAATAATATTGACTAACCTGATAAACAGCAAAATCTTCTGGTGGTGTTGGTACTGTATACTGATCTATAAGTTCATACATATCTTTTACTATCATAGCTTCCTTCTCTAATGGATCAATCTATAATAAATAGAAAATTCAAAAAATAACATATCTTCTTTTCAAAACTCACTTGCTCACTTGATTGAAAATAGTAACAAAACAACATTTTTACCAAATCAATGAATCCCAATTGTTTCAAATTTTATACATGGAGGCCGATTGATTCAAATGCCTTGAGCACATTATGTATGTACTATAAATGGAGTTCCAAGGTTTCAAATGTTGTGAAATAATTATGAATGTACTATAAACGGAGCCCCAATGTTTCAAATGCCTTGAGCACATTATGTATGTACTATAAATGGTGTCCCAAGGTTTCAAATATCGTGAAATCATTATGAATGTACTATAAACGGAGCCCCAATGTTTCAAATGTCTTATAAATGATGTGCTTATAAATGGAGCACCAATGACAATGTTTCAATTGTCTTGAGCACATTATGATGTACTTATAAATGGAGCCCCAAGGTTTCAATTGTCGTGAAAACATGTATGTTCTATAAAAGGAGGTCAAATGTCTTCAGTACATTATGTATACATTCTAGCTTACTCAATCAATACTAATTATGAATAACTTACTCTGACTTGTATTTCATCAAGGAATGTGAGATTTTTAACAAACTCTATGGTAGTGGTTGGTCCTATCTCTAGTTTAAACTGACCATCCTGTAACTCGGCTATTAACCGATCCACTTCCTTACGAGCCTTAACCGGTAATAAGTTATTTATTACCTAAAAACAACAACATAAATAAATATCAAATCTTGCTCTCAAATATATTTTGAACTCAGAAATTATAAAATTAATGTTAAATGCATTATTTATTTTCAATAATAATTCTTGTTTACAATCTCTGAACTAAAGGTTTAATTAATTAATTATGAGCATATATATTATAAAGCAGTAACACAAATGAATAAAATAACTTACGTCAAGACATCGCAGGGGAGAGGGGATGAGTAAACTTCTCATTTTCACCACATCTACTAATAACATTCCAATAGGTCGTTTCTCTACAATACCTTCAGCCATATTGTGTTGTTTATGATACTTTTCTAAATGTTTGGCAAAGAATGACACCTCTGAAAACAGAAAATCAAAAAGTTTTTATAGGTTTTCAGAGGGAGTTATCAAATCTAAGATTCTGGGCCCTGAGGCTGATTCTAGAAATCTTAACTAAAGATAAAATTCAAATTTAGTAGACGCTACCATTTTCATTGGCTAAATCAATCTAATATTATTGAATCAAATTACTAAAATTGGGATTTTATCTTAGTTAACAGTTTGTGAAACAGGCCCCAGATGTTCTGTAATTTTCTTGTATGGAAAATAAATTGATATTTTTAATAAAATGATGTAAATGCTCGTTGCTAATATTTACCATGTTCTTCTCTCTTCACAGCTTCCAAATCCATATTCTCATTTTCACGGAAAAATTCTCGGAATGGTTCGAATGTGTCAGCATACTGACTGGCTGCATTAAATGCCGCAAAAATAGCATCCTGGAAAATTCATTTAACAATCATAAATTGGAGACAAAACAAAATAACATGTTGTTCAAATAAAAACTTTTTCCTTCACATAATTCTGTTCGTAAGGATATTTGAAAATATGTCATCTTAATTCTAAAACGTCGTACTATAAAAGGTTAATGTATTAAGTCAAACAAAGAAGAAAATGTATGAATTAAAGCTACATTAAACACATACCCTGATATTATGTATAATTGTCTGTAAATGTTTATCATCTTCAAACATGGTGGAAAGACTTGGTCCATCGCCAACTGCTTTCTCCTCAAATTTATTATTAATAATAGGTCTAGTAAATGCATCAAAATAAGAATCTGGCACCAAGTTCTGTACACTAAGTACTGCATCCTGAAATCTTTTAATGACTTCTGCTATACCGTCCTGGAAATCATCCACGTCTGGTGAAAACAATAACTGTGCTGTTTCTAGAACAAATTCTGTTATAAATAAGGGAGGTAACTTCGGTACTTCATCTTCTTCATCCTGTTGAATGGAAGTAAAATATATTTAAATTATATGTAAAGTTCCATTTGAAGAATTTGCTATTTCATAAGTGGGAGGAAACCGGAGAATGCATAGAAAACTTTTATTAGAAAACAAAAACACTTAAAGCAGTTAAAAAGACTTTTTTCTTACCTTATTATCATCACCCTCCGGTTTAACTTGAGGTGTTTCAACCTCTTTACCCTGTATTTGAGCTAAAGTGGGTGTATTTTGTAACTGTTCTGTTAAATAGTTCAGTAATGTTGATACAGAGTTGACAGCCAACACATGCATAGTGTTAACTATCAAATAGTCGGCTAGTCGAATAAAACTGGAAAAAAATAAAATACACAAAGTATAATAAATGTTAATCTCATGCAATGATAACAACAAAAAGATATTTGGTAAATTTTTAAAATATTAAATGGCTCATATTAAGGAATGGGGTGAAAGGTTTGGAACAAAAAACAAAAACAACAATATGGGGAGTCACACACACAACCCCACGTATATTGAGTTTTGTTTTTATTATCATTATAAAAGATACATTATAATCAACATGATGATACATACCACATTAGTCTTTTACATTCAGCTCGTTTATTAGCTTGATCCGTATAATTCATTTTATCTGGTGCTTCACCATAGATATCCATATCATAGTTACTCTGCATTAAATAACTAGAGGCTGTACCTGGCATATCACCTGATTATAGAAACAATCAATATTTAAGACATATAAACATCAACAAAAGAAATATATACTAGATCTGGATTTATAACAATACTCAATTTATAATATTTGTAGAAGTTAAATTTTTCAATGTGAGTATTTAAATTTCATAAACTTGTTTTTAATGAACAGATATTTTTTTAGGATGTTAATAAAAATTGAACTAACCATATAAACCTGGGCTTTCTATACCATCATAATAATAATCATCAGGAGTAAATCCTGCCTCTAATAATGCTGTTCTACATGCACTACGCACAACCTCTTTAACTAATTCACGGAAATCTTGTAATCTTCCAGCAACCTGATATAACAAATTGTATAAAATCATATAAAATGGTGATATTTGGTAAAATATATTACAGAAAATTAACTCTAAACATGGTCAGTCAAGATATTGTATATTTTAGATATCAGAGCCAACCAATAAAAGAGTGAGAAATTTTTTTTTTGGATTAACATATGGTTCAATTTTATTTTAATCGTTCACTCATGAGTAGTAGTCTTAAGGCTTAGTCACACTAGTGGATTTATCCTGAGGTTTTATATCCATAAGCTAAATCCTTTCATGTGAACGGGAAAATTTGTCCTATAGGCTATAGCTTTTCTGACCTACGGACAAATCCTGAGGTTTAGAACAAGTCCTATTTTCGTAGGATTTGTACTGTGAATTGACCAATCAAAATGGCAGACGTCTAACTCAACCGGGCCGAGACAGAGAATTTTTCTTTTTTTTCAATCGCCAAAGCGTGCTGTGGTCTATTCAGTCCGAAGATTACCATAAACGAGAGAAAAGATAATCTTTGCAGTTTCCTTCATATTTACATTTCTGGTATTACTGATCACATGACCAAAACCTATAGGATTATACTTAATGTATGATCATAAAAACCCATAGGATTTATCCTTTAAGACGTTCGCTAGGATTTGTCTTAAAGGAAAAATCCACTAGTGTGACTCAGCCTTTAAGCAGAGGGAGGAAACCAGAGGACCCAGAGAAAAACCACGAGGTTGGACAGGCCACCATACTCCTTGTCATGTACAACCGGGAATCAGAAACCATGCAAGGTAACTCAATGACAGAACTTATTATAACACGCGCTAACCAATGGGGCATCCACCCCCACCCCCCCAACCAATAAAGTAGTTAAACTTATATTTTATTAAATAACAGACTATTTTATTTGTACTTTAACTAAATGAATTTTGGAAGTTTTACTTACATCATTAAGTTGATTAAACTGGGCTTCTCTAAAGTCTGTTAATGTGTAAGTATGATCTTTATCTATCTGACATAGTCCCATCTCACTAATACGATGACACATCTCTCGTACATTTAATAATGCTGGTCGTAATGACTGAAATATCAAATATAAACAAACAGATATTACTATACTATCATAAGTTACTGATCTAATAAACGGAGAGAATGCTGCTATTGAAAATATTTCAAACTTCATTAACAGTTAAATAAATCATGTGATACTTACAGCATTGACAATAAATAAGTTAGAATTAAGTGATCTTTTACAGCCTTGAATTTTCTTTGTTCGCACATTTTTGCGCCAAACACTAAATGCTTTCCATTTTCTAAAAAGAGCAAATGCTGGTATCTGAAATTGAAAATTAATACTGGTAATTACTGGGATAAACATATCATAGATTATTTTCTATACCCATTTTATAATAAGACTGAAAATTTTCAATACATTTTTTTTATCTCGTTACATTCAAAGAATTGGTCTATGCTTTTTTGTACAAAGATAAAGTTATAATTTTAAACATACATTATATAAATGTATGCATACACACCTTTGTCAATTTTTGGAAAAAATTAACTTCTTGTTCCCATCTTGATAAAGTTATAAATTCTGTTTCATCATCTAATCTCATTCTAGTTACACCCTTCTTACTTATCGTACAATGATCAGATTTATTTACATGTTCATGATTTACAACTCTACAAATAAAAAAAACAAACATAAACATAAACATCCTTTAAACCATTAAATAATAAATCAATGTACATATTACCATTTTATATTGAACTGTCATGCAAAATAAAGTAGGAGGAAGCAGTAATCATTGTGTTACAAATTTAACTCTATGGTTAACAATTACTATGGTTTATTATATTGTTAAATTTCACAACTGAATTTTTCATTTATTTATTTGTTTTTAGATGCCTGCTGCAACTCCTGAAATTGTGTTGAAACGTTGCAGTGTATTAAACCACAGTAATTAAATGTTATTCATAAAAGGTGTTGTATTTGATTATGTTCGGCCAATTACTAAATACCATTCAAAGAATATATGGTGTTGTGTAACAATATAATACCCACCAACAAAGAACAGAAAAGATTATATAGTTTTGATTATAGATCACATACACATTACAATTACAAGTATTCTATTTATACAATTAAACCAATTGTTGCCATTTAACTTTAAGTTTGATTAAAATAAAACTTACTTTAGATTGTAATAGTGTGAATTGACAGATGATTTGGGTACAGCTGGACTAAGATATAAAAATCCAACATTATTTTTGCTTTTAATGATGTTGATTATTTTATGAGGATCTTTTAAACCTTCATATGTTTCAGCAACTGGAAAAAAAATATACAAATAACATATATGATAGATAAGCTTGTATACCTCAAAGATTTTAAAACACATTTATATATTATATTCAAAACATTGGTTACCTATTATTGTTAACAGCATGGCTATTGTTACAACGAGATTGAGCAAAGTTTCGAACAAATTCCAAAATGGCTGCCAATCTACCCAAAACCAGCTTTGAAAAAGAAGCCATATTTTCAACGTTTTAAGAACTGAAGGCAGCAAGATTGAAAGGGTTAGAACTATTTTTACAACTTTTCAGTTTTTAACTTCTCCAATGGAGGGCTTTGAAAACATCGTTGTAACAATAGCCACTGCCTATTGTTTATGGCATAGCTTTTTAAAATTTAAAGTTTTTAATAATATTGCTGCTAAGAATACATCTGACTTATTGGAAGTTCACTGACCATGCAGTACAGCATATCGAACCAGGTACCTATAGCTATTGGTTAGTGAGCAAGCACCCATTTTACTGTGCCACCCACACACACAAAATAAAAATCAAAAAGTGATTATAATAAAATAAAACAAACAGTCATTCAATTGAGTTGACAAATAAAAGTAAAACTTACATTTTGGTTTTGTAGAAGCTGGAACTGAAGCTTTAGCGGCATGTGTTGCAGCCTGTATTTTAACTGTTGTAGGTGGCGTCGGTATTCTTGGTATAACTGGTTCCTGTTAAACAATTCATGAAACATTTATCATTGATCAGATTTTCTTCAAACTTTCAATTAAGTTTTTCAATTTTTTAAAGACGCAATATTCTGATATGGGTATTCTGTAGTCTAACCTAAATTATATATTCTGTACATAATGTTTTTTGTCTGAGATAAAGTTCGGCTATCCTCTGTATCTTTGGCTTTTGGCAAAAAAAGGATACTAACATATTTTCTAGTTGGTGTAAAGTAGAGATGAGTTATAAGATATGTTATTCTGGTAAAATTACTAAATATATAAGATCACTTCGTATTGGTGGTAAAAATAACCTGTTTTTAAGATCACTAAGTAATTGTGGTAAAACCAACTGTCTAAGATCACTAGGTAATTGTAGGTAAACTAAACCTGTTTAAGATCACTAGGTTATTATGGTAAAACTAACCTGTTTAAGTTTAAGATCACTAGGTAATTCTGGTAAAGGTGAACAAGTACCATCTTGTCTATCTAAAGGATCGACTGAACCTGATCTTCGTAGTTTTTTAGCAGCTGAAGATTCGTCCTTAATAGTGAATCCAGAAGCTTCCAATGCCTCTCTATTTTTCTTCTGTATATAACTAGGCTGATTTTTTTCCTGGTATCTCTGTAGACTAGGCTTTAATTGAATGAACATTTTTAAAATATAATGCATGGAAGCAAAACATAGGGATGGTTTAGATTTCATATAATAATTGATAGACAGTATGATTTATCTCGTTGAGACAGTAATCACAGTATATCTGCATATCATTGAGAATGAGACTGTCAATAGTACATTTCATTTCAAGAGTATTTTAGATTTGATATTGTTAATCTGTACAGATCAACAAGCGCACAAATATAGTTGTGAGAGAGAGAAATGGGGTTTAGCTCCACTCAACACAACTAGTTCATTTCGGGACTAAAATATAGTTGTCTACAACCACTGATCAAATGTTGACATATAAAACAAGAGTGGGCTATGATGGAAATCATTTTAAATTATTCTTTTGATCCCCTAATATCATCTTACATAATGATATTAGACCTACCATGCATCACAAAATACAATTACTTACCAATGGCTCTATTTTTGGAGCTATAGGTATATTCATTCTCCTAGCTTGACTTTGAGTAACACCTTTGAAGCTCAAAGCTCTTGTATTCACTGAAGCCTGTTGAGGCGCATAGGAGTACAGTCTGGCCTTAAGTTTGGCTGCATCGATGACAGGCAGTTCTTTAACAATTCCATCCCTGGGCGAATCATTCATGTTGTGATCAATAATAAATTGATTATTTATACTCTCCCGTGAGCTGATCGGGTTATCAGTAGCCATTTTACCACCATCTGTAAGAACATAAAAAGATTTCCTCTAAATATTTTATAGCTACATATATTGAAATGTTACAAAATTTTACAAGATTCTGAAATCTAGAACATTTCTACAAAGCTTTCTTTCTTCATAAAGTTTTAAACAAATCTGTCCAATTCTCATGAATAAGGCTGCTTTTGACTTTACAACAAGAGTTTGGTATCGGCCTTAAAAAGGTTAATACATCATAGAGTAGATAAAAATGATCAATTTGACCCATTATCTTTTTTAAGCAGTTACTAGTTTTGTTTGTATTGAACTCTTCAGACTGATTAATCTCACTATGTGAGGTTCTATTTATACTGTGTTATATATATACATCAATCATCATATTCAAATACTTTTCCATACAATTTCAATAGCCGCTTTACAAACACCTTCTGCAGACAGGCCATCAAAAATGCCATATTGACATTTGAAATCAACAGCCATTAAAGTTAGAATTTATTTTTTTCATTAGCAGTAGTACTAAGATATTGTTGAAATTGACTTCTTAAAATATTTGTTTTTTAGTCCGAGTCATCAATCATTGGCTGCCTGTGAAAGCACTTTATAAAGTGCTATCAAATGTGTATAAAGCAGAGATGAAAGTGGCCGATGGCCAAAATTCCTGAAAATATTTTTGTAACCTGGATGAGCGCCAAAAGTGCGATTAATTAGCGCCAGAGACGTGAGGCCCGAACGCCGAATGCTTGAGAAACAAGGAGCAAACCGCGAGTTAAGCTAGGGGGGGGGGGCCCGGGGCATGCCCCCCGATAAAGTTTTTTTAAAAAATGGAAGGCTGTGGTGCATTCTGGTGATATCTGAAACTAAAATTAAGACATATCTGGCTGGGGTTTTTTAAGAAAAAAAAAACAACTCTCAAAATTTAAAAAAAAAAAAAAAGGCCATCGGAATTTTTACCAAAGTCTCAAAATCAGAATTCCGGGAATATCTGGAAGACTTTCATCTCTGATTAAGCTTTGTTTTCGGATATTGCTCCTTCCTACATGAAACAATTATGTCTCATGTGCTGGACTCTGTTTCCAATTATGTAATATGAATTGGCTGATTTCCATACGTATTTGTTACTGGCATAAGAAATGGAAATTTAGTTAACTAGTACTACTAGATGGTAGTAGTGGCCCACTCATGGTATCCAATTTTAATAGCTTGCATTTATTTTTTCTACTCTCCTGTTAAGCTAGGCTTTACCATTCACCACTTCATTTATAACTTATAAGTCACCAATTGTTAGCAATTTATGGATGAATTTTTTTAAGTCTGATACAAAATAGCTCCTTCCATTCCTAACTTTAGCAGAAATAAGCAGTAAAACATTAAAATTATCAATGTTTTTATTGTATCGAATAATATGTAGGCCTACAGTTGTCTAATTTACAGAAGTTGAATATTTTTGAAAAGAACTATTTTGAACATTGCAAATAAATTGTTTAATGATGCTTAATATTAATAAATAGCTTTCTTTTCTTTAATACACAAAACATTTATTTTTCGAGAAATCAAAAATATTCAATCCCTCAAGACTTGTACAATTTCCAAGGAATGACATAGCAGTCTACCAGTAGACTGGTTGGCAGAGATTAGCCTATTATTGTATAATAATGTCAAACCACCAGTGAATACACGCTGTATGAGTATAACTCATTAACTGTAATGTATAGCCATGTAGGAAATATAGGTGATCAAAATATTCAGCTAATTTTAGCTAAACATTTGGGAGACTAAAATATGGTCATGCCTCTACTCTTATTGAATGGCATGCAGTAATTATGTATGTTTTTTTTGCAGATTTATCTCTGCAGGTGTTATTGCATTATGTTGTCTAAATTATGATTTATATCAGCTCTGAATTTTAGCCCTACTCTTGGTTTTCAAACATTTTTTCAAAACAAGATTATGATAAATAAGTATATAAGCTAATAAATATAATACTGATTACTAGCCTACTAATAGTACTACTAAGTAGCCAGTAGGCCTACTAATAATAGTAAAATAAGCTTAGTGATCATGATGTAGCTATAAGTTTAAAATTCCTTACAGCGTATGTAGGCTGTGGAGGCCTTTTGCTGTTCATAAGAATAAGATCAATTACAACACCGATCACAATCGAAATGTAATATATATTATAATTATAGCCAATATTGTGCATCATGATAGTATTGATAGGCTATGCTTTGCAGGTATTTCAGTATTTGGCAAAGTTATGTTAAAGCCCCGATGGCGATACCACTCTTGTTGTAACTGAATAATAATATGTCCCAATCTTTATTCTGGTCAACAAATTGTACTGTTTTAGTATTTACAATATTCCAATTAATTGATGACACAAATTTCATCTTAACACATAGAATTTAAAAAATTGGAAAAATTCAACTACATTATGGTTTGAAAAGCTTTACCGGTATGTAAACACTTTCAAATGCAACTTAGATTTAAACGTATTTTCAAACCCTTTGGACAAATAAAATAGGATATAGCCTAATGGATAATTTACACAACAGGTAGGACACTTAAACATCTGATAGTTAGAATAAGGCTATTTTTTTTTTCTGGACCTGTCAAGCCAGCAAGAATTGGCAAGATGAAGAGTGGTATTCGGTATTGTCCATTTAATATTAATTATTATTAATAATAATAATCATATTCATATTATAATATAATGAATACCAGTCTATGCGAAAGCCGTCGGACCGTCAGTCATTACCGATAAAATAGCTCTCGGTCCGGTATTTTCATCATGAATACCGGCCCAGTTGTCCGGAAAGATTCTGGACCCAGTTTACTGACTGCTGGTTGTATAAATCATCGCCGTATTGGCACTGACTGACGGCACTTCGTGTACGGACTGTTGAATTCTCATTTAATTTATTGTGTTAATTTCACTATTGTTTAAAATGTAAACACAATCTTATCTCGAGTACGTAGTACCGTATATTGAGCTAGTGTATCTGACCTTTAAAATCCAGCGTCAATAAAGACCATTCACAATACCACAAACACAACACAACTCGTAAAATGAATGTATTAAACTTGTATATAAAAAGAAGCAGTTATACCAGATTGCGTGGTACACAATGCGCATGCCAGAAAAGCCTTTGCTATCCAGGCATGTGCATAATAATAACGGCATGTGCATAATAATAACATAGCCCAAAGTTACTATATTTAGTATACTGCATGACACAGGCATTGTAGAGCTATATGATAATATGTACTTCATATTGCACTTGTCATTTGTAATCATTCTTCCAAACATGAGATGACCCCACGAGTTATAGGTAGCGACCGATTGACAAACAGTATTTATTAACCTCGTCAGGACAGTAAAAACATTCTTGCTCGAGCAATGCCGGAGAGGTCAAAGTTGACGACATCCATACGGGTCACTAGTACTACCGTCTACCGTACAGCATGGCTACAGTGGAAGTAGAAATAGAGCCACGTGTAGTAAATTCTTTGGAAATATAGCTGGCATGCTCAATAGTCAAACTCATTCGTCATTTTGAGTTTGAAAATCCAAAGGTAGGCTTACAAATGTTTATGGCATAACTAATCATTTAAAGAATTGGGGGTGTTGTTGGGCATTTATAAAATCAACCGGCTTGAAACTGGCAAATACCGGATGTCAAAATACGTGATCTGTCAAAGTACCGATAAGATGGAGAAATGAAATGTCAAGAATGAATGAATGGAGTTTGTGCTATAATACGAATAATTTAGACCTGTGTCACAAAGTCATCCTGTATAAAAAAAATTGATCACATGTAAATAAATTTCTTAACGTAACCGATGTTAATGAAGATGCCACAAAATGAAAATTAGGGGTGCGAAAATTCTTTTCTTTATACAATAGACAATCTTTGTAATAAAGTAAAGTATTTGCCCCCTTATATACTGTTTGTAAATTTTTGAGTTTTAGGCCAGTATTACCTATTTTATGCATATTTTTGTTATGATCATTTTTGGACCAGTAAAATCCCATTCGGTCCAGTAATAGTTGGAATAATACCTGCCCAAATGTCCAGTAAAAAAAATATCATTTCGCATAGACTGATGAATACCCCAATTTTCTGGTACAAACCTATAGTAAATCACAGCAAATCAAAACAAATTATCAATCGAAGAAAGTCGCCTACTGTAATCTTTAAACTGATCAACATAAAGTTCTGCGGCTTTAGATCTACTATGGATGGGCTAACTATTTCATTTCTCGTTCAAAAAGAAAAGTAAGACTAAGACTGCAACACATATCGGCTTATCTTCGAACTGTAGCATAGCAGTTATTGAGTATAAACAGTGAAAACTATGCATTTATCACTCAATTAACGCCTTACCTATTAATTAATTAAATCACTTAGTTTATCTTCTCTCGGGTTTAGTTCTTAGCAAGTTTACATGAAATATTCATGACTTCAGCAATGTTTACACGCAACTAACCCGCCATTTTGGTTTGGTTCGTACCTAAGGCAACACGGTGTTTTACGGACTTTTACGGAAATTTATGGCTTAAAAATGTTATTTTGTTTTATTATTTAATGTCAACAATGAAAAGAAATTTTGCGATGTTTTTATCAGAAACTAAACTCTTTTATATTGAAAAATGAAAAGAAAACTTCGTTGAACAATATTCTCGCGGAGTAAGAGATGTGAATATTTCTTCTTTGGTCATCCAGTCGTACAAGAATTCCACCGTTGAAATTTCAATGTGAGAAAAAGACTGGTTAATGCAGTGTATTCGTCCGGGATTGAGGTGCAAACAGGGAAGGGGATAGTCATCGGTTAATGTCATAATATTACCCACTTACAAGGAAGATTAGGAGGTAATTCTGGTATGGGTTTCTTAGAAAAGTCATCATTATGATTTTTTTTCTTCCGGCTTTTCTCGATGCCATGTAATCTGATAAATTATGGCTTTTTTTAAAGATTTTTTTTAGTCTTTCCTCTCCTACAGTCCTAGTCCTGGAGTTTGACTTTATTAATCTCAACTCAAGAATTCAATTGAGTAGGCTACCGAATAGTACCGAGTACCGTAGGTATTTGCAGATGATGAGCAGACTTATAAACGCAGTCATCATTAAAAATATGAATGATAACAAAATAATATAAAAATAGTTCAGTCCCATTCTGTATCCCAACCAAGTTGAATTTCCATCACCTCACTTGAATCGTGACATTCACTCTCCCTCTCAGACTCCTGATCTGAGTAGGTCTAAGTCTTAACATGGAGAATGGAGATCACCCAACAAACTTACTTAACTAATAAGTCTTCTTCCAATTAAGTGGAACTCAGTGACCATTGAATACTCCCGTCTTCAGTTGGCCCAGGTACGGTGCTTAAGCGTAGGACGTTAAACCCCATTTCATTCATTCATTCCATTGAATACTGCTCGTGTTATTCAATGGCAGGGCTAGAAATTCGAGCGAATCTTCAAATCTAATTCGCGCAAGGATTCTCGTAAAACTTTTGCAAATAAAAAAAAAAAAATCTCGGAGAATTGTCGGGTCTGACTATTGAATGTCAGTTAGGGTGTTTTGAATCAAAGTTATATGACGTATTTTATAGCATACTACATGTATAATATAATAAAATAATTGTTGTATTTTTGTTTTACTATTAACTTATAATTTGGACGAGTTTCTGGCTGGTAGTAGAGCGTACCCGATAGATGACCTATATACCGGCCGAAGCCATGTTGGTGGACAACAACACGCCACCTATCTGTAATCATGGTAATAGATTTTAGTACATTGATAGCGTTTCAAAGTGAATAAATATAAATGCACCAGAAAATAATTTACATATTTGAAAAGAGCAATGTTCGTGCTTTCCCGTGATACGTAATATGATATCTTTAATTTTATATTAAGACCCGTATTTTTAATATTAAAGTAAAATACCCCTATCCCCGTCAAATATAATACATGTTCCGTACCAGTGGACTTTCGTCGCTTTTAATTTTTAAGGCATGTAAATATGATTGTACTGGAAAATATTTTATATATTTGGAAAGGGCAGTACTGGAAAATATTTTATATATTTGGAAAGGGCAGTAACGTGCCTTTCCATGGTAGGTAACATGATAAATGTAATTTCGTATTCGATCTTACTAAATCAAATCGAGCAATAATAAATTATGCCAACAGCGATTCATATTTGAGCGGATCGAGTGATCACTGTCGCTCTTCTTGGTTCCTGTTCGATTGTGGATAAAATCACGCTCGTCCTATTTCTTACAAATTTGCCAACAAAGCCCCCCCCCCCCCTTTCGACAACCGAATCCCCAAATATCGTCTGATGAAAATGTTATTTTTTGCACCAAAAATAAGTATCGCTGAATTCGATACTCTAGCTGTTCTAGAATTAGGATGTACCTAAAGTAAATAGATGCTTGATATATTTTTTTTGACGTACAGAATATATACCTACGGTACTACATATTGGTCATAGAGGTTATGGAGCTAAAAAAATTCCAGCCAATAATACTATAAAGTATGCATTATGCAAATAAGCGCGTGAGCCTCCGTGCGTACATGCTGTTAGCTAATAGTTACTGGAAAGTTTCCCGCGTCAATACCGCTCTAACCAATGATAAAATAGTTGGCGACGTATCGAACAGTCTGCACTTTTATATTTTCTCTTGATTAAAGATGAATAACAGAAACAATAAAACGATAATTACATCGAATCAGAGAATAATTATTAAACCTCAAATCGAAAACGTACAAAAAAGAAAAGAAACTATACCCAGTGACAACAGTTTTTCAAACGTTTGATCTCCCTACGGTATCGAGCTTCTCACACGATTTTCCATAATAACTATAAGTGTGTCGGGTTTTTTTATTATTTTTTAAAAAATTACGTAGGTCTCGAAGATGAAATGTCGCAACCACCCTATTTATTATAATTTTTCACGTCAGACATTATCCATGTACACAAACACGATGCAGCTAGTTCGCCTATTTAAATACATGCATGTTAATTAATGGTCCTACCGGGGTATTTTTTTTCAAAATACTTACGCCGCAGAGAAATTGAATTTGATATGTTTTATAATTATACAAACAAACGCCATTCTGTCGCTATAAACGCATTATATGCCACGATCGAATTCAGATTTTAATGGAAATTATTTATATACCGTAGCTAGGCCTACTTTGCCTATACACAAACACCGTTCTGTGACCTCTGTCGTAATAATTAAAAGCGAAATGTCACGGTCAAATTCGGATTTTAATAGAAATAAATGTAAACTTTAAAATACATAGACAAACTTTTTATTCAACATAAATATCACATTTTACAGAAGCGTTTGGCCCTTTCTATCGTAATTCCAAGTGCAATCACATTGTAACCATCGGCCCACGTGTAGACGGGTTGTCCACCAAGATGGCCGCGGCCAATGTGTGTGACGTCATGTGAATTAACTCTGTTAATTGTCTTTGTTACGTAATCAATTGTTTGGAAACTTCCACGATCTCAAAATGGCGACGACTTTTAGAAGTATAGTATTTATGTATATTTCAGTTATGATACAAAGTTATAGGTTTCCTAATTATTTCTTTAATCATTCTTTAAAAAAAAATAAAAGAAGCTACTTTAGCATGCCAACCTTGAAACGAAATAGTTATGGGTTCCATGATTTTATCCTTTCGAACGGCGATTTGATTCCATTAGTTGTTAAATTGGGTCATTCCAATTCTATATTGTCACTGTCAAGGTCGGCCACAAACTCGATGTTGCATGGAATTCGTTGCCTTCCATATTAGGCATGGCTTACTACGAAATGTGTAAAATTGTTGCTTTTAGCGCAAATAGCTGTCAACAGCCACGTACACCAATAACAGACATATTATCACAGACCTTATAATACATGGACTAAATGCATGGCGCACGAGACGGGGAATTCCTCATGTATAAATTAATTTTAAATCCAGTTTTAATATTGTTTTTATACGCCCACATTTTCATGTGGACGTATTATGTCGTCGCCCCTGTTCGCTGGACGTCCGTCCGTCCGGACGTCCGTCCGTCCGTCCACAATTGTTTGTGGACCCTCTACAGGTCACAATTCTTGTCCGATTTTGACGAAACTTGAAATATAGCTTTATCCCCAAAAGATCTCGGCTGCTTTCGATATTGGCATGTATCGTATCGAAACTTCATGGATTATGGCCCCTGATTGTACGAAAAATCACGTTTTTAGCTTGTGGACCCTATAGAGGTCACAATTTTGATCCGATTTTAATGAAACTTAACATGCATGTTTATAACCCAAAGATCTGGGTTCCTTTCGATATTTGCGTCTATTGGAACGTAATTTCCTGAATTATGGCCCCTGATTGTCCGAAATATCACCTATTTTAGCTTGTGGTCCCTCTGGAGGTGACAATTATTATCGGATTTGAAAAACCGTTCGATTATATCACCGTTACACCCTAAGGAAGGTTGAGTTTGAATTTCGGGAAAATCGGACCAAAATTGCCATACAGAATGGCCGCCGTTTGTACGCGAAGACTGTTTAAAAATGGTATATCAAGGTTGTGGACCCTGTAGAGGTCACAATTTTAATTAGATTTTGATGAAACTTGAAATGCATGGTTATAACCCAAAGATCTTGGTTCCCGTCGATATTTGCAAATATCGCATTGTAACTTCCTGAATTGTGGCCCCTGATTATACGCAAAATCGCCTTTGTTTAGCTTGTGGTCCCTCTGGAGGTCACAATTATTATCCGATTTAAAAAATCGTTTGATTATATCACCGTTACACCCTAAGGAAGGTTGAGTTCAAATTTCGGGTATATCGGACCAAAATAGCCATACAAAATGGCCGCCGTTTGTACGCGAATACTGTTAAAAAATGGTATATCAAGGTTGTGGACCCTGTAGAGGTCACAACTTTAATTCGATTTTGATGAAACTTGAAATGCATGGTTAGAACCCAAAGATCTCGATTCCTTTCGATATTTGCGCATATCGAATCGTAACTTCCTGAATTATGGCCCCTGTTTATACACAAAATCACCTTTGTTTAGCTTGTGGTCCCTCTGGAGGTCCCAATTATTATCCGATTTGAAAAAACGTTTAATTATATCACCGTTACACCCTAAGGAAAGTTGAGTTCGAATTTCGGGAAAATCGGAAAAAAATTTCCATACAAAATGGCCGCCGTTTGTACGCGGATACTGTTAAAAAATGGTATATCAAGGTTGTGGACCCTGTAGAGGTCACAATTTTAATTCGATTTTGATGAAACTTGAAATGCATGGTTATAACCCAAAGATCTTGGTTCCTTTCGATATTTGCGCATATCGGATCGTAACTTCCTGAATTATGGCCCCTGATTGTTTCTAAAAATCCCCTATGGTCCCTCTGGAGGTCACGATTAATATCCAATTAAAAAAAACGTTTGGCTCTATCACCATTACACCCTACTGAAGGTTGAGTTTGAATTTCTAGAAAATCAGACCATAATTGCCAGACAAAATGGCCGCTGTTTGTACGCGAATAGTGTAAAAATATGGCATATTAAAGTTGTGGGCCCTGTAGAGGTCACAATTTTAATTTGATTTTGATGAAACTTAAAATGCATGTTTATAACCTAAAGATCTTGATTCTTTTCGATATTTGCGCATATCAAATTGTAAATTAATGAATTATGGCCTTTGATTGTAGGAAAAATCACTTTCGGTATTGCTTGTCCTCCACCATCTATCGAAAATGTGGGCGTATCCTGCCTGGCAGTGCCAGCTTACTATCTTTTAATTCACAATCAGAATGTGACGTTACTGTGCCCGAGATAACGAATAAACCGTTACTCAATCGGACATTACCAGCTTGGAGGCTCTTCTATTCTCCTCCCTCGGCATGTACGTTGCACATTTTTTTTATTTATTGTACCGTCTTGTTCGGATTCTCTTGTTGATTTTCGTCAATATGATTATCGCTATATATGTTAAAATATTATGTACGGGAATTGATGTACTTGTAAATTGTAATTTATTGCCAGTATTGAATTTTTAATTAGCAGTTAAAACAGTAACCGTAGGGCTAAGTCTTACTCAGCCCAAACGCGTATTTCAACATCTCTTCAGCTCAAACTCAAAGAAATGTATTGAAATAATATACGGTCAGCCCTTCAATGCTCACGCATATCAAGCAGTACAAAAACAATGACGTTATTAGCCATGACATTGTAGAATTTATATACGGTATCCGATTAATCGGCACTGAAACGATTTTTGGCTCTCCGATTTACCGATTCAAGAATTTGTAATCGTGACTAACACTAGTAGTGGATATTTTCCCTGACGTAATCTCGCTATGATTATTTTATTTTATACACATGCTGACAGATGCTTAATTTTTGTAATATTATTGAAGGATATATCCTAGTCGTAGGCCTTCTGAATTTTACGTTATAGCAATTGCGGTTATGGTGGTCACGTGATTATTGTACCGTTTGTCTATCAATAGTATCATCGACGAATGAATAAAAAATTGTGCAAGTTACGTGATGGACAAAAGACTACAAATTGTGTTATAAAGAAATAGCATGGTGCCGTAAAAGTTTATTTTTGCTACGGCATTATCTGGATATTAGATTACTTTTTACACTATTTAAGTGTATCATTGTTGTTGTATTTCGGTGTTTAAATAGATTAACACAAAAAAAAACACAATTTTGTCTTTTAGACATTATTATAAATTAAGATTCGGAGGATTCGTGCAGATGCAGATTGCATATTTGAGAATCCTCTTAGATTCTTGCAAAAAATGACGAATTTCTAGCCCTGAATGGTTCACAAAAGTGTACATGTATCAGTCCCTGGCCCTGGGCAAGTATTCCACGAGCGAAATCGAGTGGCTTGTGACAGGGGATTACATGTCATTTTTCGTCTCGTGTAATGTACTTAAACAACTTTCAGACTGCAAAAAATATGGCCTCAACATTTCAGATTCATGTAGTTACATTTCAGACTAATGTAGAGGTGTCGCTTTCCGCGTCGTTTAGAACTTAAACAACATTTCAGACTGCAAAAAAATGGCCTTGACGTTTCAGATTCATGTACATATAAAAGTGCCATTTCGGACTCCGGAATAAGTTGAAAAGGAGAGGTTGAACACAACTGTCAAATCAACTGAGTCTGAAACTGAAACATCGTCGAGTAAGTCCCAACCGTCATCATACCACATCAAGTCTGAAAGGTCATCTGTGTTAAGTCCAAAATGTTGTGTTACCACATCAGGGATACATTTGAGCGAACCACTGAGTTATTAAGTTTTGTTTTTTATGCTATATCATCATACATGAACATCAAGATAAGAATAAATTCAATGGCCATTGAGTTTTGTTATTATTCTATAATAACTACATGCGCATTCCACTCGCTAGCACAGGGATACACCCTCTTGAACCATTGAATAACCTGTCAGAGCGGTAATCAATGGCCATTGAGTTATATGTAGAGTGTATTTTAACATGTACATGTACATTCAAATCTCTAAATAAGGACAAAAATTAATGTAAACCGTTGATTTCTAAAGCTGTATCACACTGTCCTGAAAAATCATCCAACACCAATAAAACATCCAACACCAATAAAACATCCGCCAATATTAACAAAATTACTAAAGTACTTGTTTATTACCCTACAAAACGCTCCAAACACCGTTTTGTAAGAGGTACATGTATAAGAGGACCAAACTGTTCCAAGGAGTCTCTAAAAGTAGGGGTGGGCAAATTTTGTTCTGTGACGTCATTTTAGGTTGGTTCAGTGGTTTTCAAAATGGCGGCCAAAAAATGACGTTTTTTCTCATAAAAGCAAGATAATATTGGAACTAGTTGTCCAATATGTTAAAATATGTTTTCATGGTCGTGAATTCTAAAATTACACTCCCATTTATGATTTGATAACATCCTTTATCGATATAAGTGTAATTACTGAAAAAAAGTCATTTTGAAAATGGCCACTGAACCAACCTAAAATGGCGTCACAGAACAAAAATCTCATCAGATTCGGATTCAGCAGCCAAAATGGCCTTAGAAAACACTTGTCACAAAAATTTGACCTCCATTTGCCCACCCCTACTAAAAGTGGGAGGAAACTCAAGGACCCAGAGAAACCCACAAGGTTGGACAGGCAACCCTACTCCTTGTCTAGTACAACTGGTGGATTGACTATGGGTATGACAGTCGACAGACCTTAATATGAAGTTTAGAGTTTTTGTGATTTTCTTCATTGTCTTGTTCAGTTGCCATCTGCATTGCGTCTACTTCAGAAATATCCATAGTCATAGTCTCTTATTCTTGAATTTCATGTACGTACATCATTTTTTGACAGCAATTCAACCAAGTCCTTTACATTGACTCAGTGTTTCCATCACAGTCAATTATATACAAATAGTTCATTATTTATACTCCCACATTTTCATGTGGACATATTTTATCGTCGTCCCTGTCCGTCCGTCCACAATTGTTTGTGAACACACTACAGGTCACAATTTTTATCCGATTTCAATGAAACTTGAAATATAGGTTTATCACCATAAGATCTTGGGTCACTTTCGATATTGGCATATATCGAACCGTAACTTCATGGATTATGGCCCCTGATTGTACGTAAAATCACGTTCAACTAGGGGTCACAATTTTTCACAAATTTTGATGAAACTTGAAATGCAGGTTTATAACCCAAACATCTTGTTTCATTTCGATATTTGCGCATATCGGATTATAACTGGCTGACGGCCATTGATTATACTAAAAATTGACATTTTTTGCGTGTGGTCTCCCTGGAGGTCACAATTATTATTTATTTTAAAAATACGTTGGATTATATCACTGTTACACTTTAATGAAGGTTGAATTCAAATTACTGGAAAATCCTATCAAAACTGACACACAAAATCGCCGCCACTTGTCTTGTACGCGAATACAATATAGTGTAAAAATATGGTGCCAGTATATCAAGGTTGTAAACCTTGTAGAGGTCACAATTTTAATCTGATTTTGATGAAACTTGAAATGCATATTTATAACTCAAAGATCTTAATTCCTTTCGATTTTTGCATATTTGCGCATATCAAATTGTAACTTTGATGAATTATGGCCTTTGATTGTAGTCAGTATTGCTTGTTCTCTATCCATCTCTCAAAAAATGAGTTCGAATTTTGAAAATATCAGAACAAAACTGTCGGACACAATGATCGCCGCTTGTACGTATTAAAATAGTGTAATCATGGTACAGTGTATATCCAGGTTGTGGACCTTGTAGAGGTCACAATTTTAATCCGATTTTGATGTAACTTGAAATGCATGTTTATAACCCAAAGATCTTTGTTCCACTCCATATTTGCGCAGATCGATTTGTAACTTCATGAATTATGGCCCTTGATTGAAGGAAAAATCACAGTGTACATGTATGTGGGCATATCCTGCCTGGTAGCCGCTGGTTAATTTTTTAAAAAAGTTACTTTTAATCAAAAATGAACTGTTCTATGAATATAAAAAAAGTAGTTCTTTTTCAACTGAACATTCACACTCATGTAAAGCGATATCTTCTAATATCACAAATGTGAGTTTACAGCAATTGAGAAAAACTTTTCAATTTATAGTCCGTTTCAGTACCCTAATTTCAAATGGCCATGTCTCAGTGAGTTTTTTATCTAGAGAGGTAAAAGTTTCAGATTTGTTAGGTTAAGACTATATACTATAACATACATTTTTTATAATTCTTTTGGAAGGGGTCATGTTTCCAACTTTTCGAAATTTGGTCCAGTTGACATGGAATGACCCATTAATCTTTACAGAGCAGTTTATTATGAGATAGTTTGATTTATCCAGTCTTGCAAATAATAATACATGTAATTAAGTTTGCTAAGAAGACTTGCTCAAAATTTTGCGCTTTATTTAAATTTTACAATTGAAAGTTATCAATTTACAATGTACCCTTGCAAACTTGTTTTTTTTCTTTCCTAAGTATGTGGCTTATTTAAATTTTAATATGAACATTGATAGGCTAGTACAATGTGCAATAGCATGAAATTCAACTTTTAACTCACTCAAAAGAAGTACTACATGTACACATTGTACATACTAGTATTACTACATGTATAATCAGACACAATCTCGAACCAGAAATATTTTGGAGAAAGAAATTTCTCTGGTGACACTGGGTAGCCATTTTCCCGGAAGGGTCGAATCACACGACTGTCACGTGACATGTATTTATTTTAAGTGTCTGGATGACCGAATCACTTAAAAATATACACACGCTTAGAAAAATAGATCTTTACGAAAACTTAAATTTGTACATTTAGGATCCACTTTTGTTATGACAGCGAGTTGACTTTGACTCAAGAATCATTTCACGACAAACAAAACGACAATCCGACATCTTGTTTTCAAGAAAAAGACTCAAAAAAGATTGACCAATCAGAGGTCAGAATGGGCGGGGCTTACCTGTAAAAAAATTTGAAGATAATGGACGGTCTTTGGCCCCAGAGGCCTCCGGCCCCGCGGCTGACCCTGGGAACGAGATTGAATCAGACATTGATCTGTTCTTGGTATTTACATTTGTGGGAAATTGAATGAGGAACTTACAGGTACTGTACCATGATAAATATTATTTGGCATTCTACGTACGTTTAAGTATATCAGTCAATTAATAAAACCTAGCTGACTCTGATTTAGAGTCTACAGACATGACATGGTTGTTTAATGTTTGTTGTTAGGGCTGTGTAAGCGGTCTTTAATCACAATTTTTCCTGATGAGCTAAAATCTGTCAGTTGTAGTGGTCTGGCTAATTCATTTACCCATTGAAAACAGTAATTGCCTTATTATCTCAGGATACTCTGTAATGTTCAACCTCTGAGTTTGTTTTATTTATAGCGTTTCTTTCAAACTGTGTAGACTTTATACATGTGTGTGTCATTCAAGTACAATCTACTACATCACTATTCAGGTTTTAAGGATACCATACTCTGTGTTTAAATGTAAGTTAAGTTTTCAATTTGAAAGAACATGTAAGGTACATAGTGATTATTAAATTCTATATTTACTATAAACTTAATTACTCTGTAATTCATGTTTTTCTAACCCACATGTATTGTATTTCATGGTTACCAAACTTAGCATATTTGATAAAAGGGCTTGTTTTTTGGCGATGAAAGTGGACCATAGTAGTACTAGTAGGCTAGAGCTAGTGGTCAGGGTACTAGACTCTGGGCAAGAATGTCCTGGATTCATTACAAATCCCAGCATTGGCTGAAAGTACACACAGGATTTTTTAAGCTTGGCCATCACATGTCTTGGGTTGGCACATGTGGAGTTGACAAAAGGAAAGCCAGACTAATTGTTTAAATGAGACACGCACCTAAAACCATGTCTATTCATTTAACCTAAATTCTTCTCACTGCATTGCACACAGAACCATGAAAATAACAATGATAATCTGAATCTCTCAGTATTGTGTTGGTTAGAGACATGTAAGCTCTCTGTTCCATTCAAAATGAAAAGTAATTTACATGTAGATTAATTTTCAATATAAAGAAAAATGCTAGGATAAATTAATTGATAAATAAGAATGCAAGTAAGGTGTAATTAATATTATGAATGTATACATTATACATGTAACAACAAGGTTTGTTTTGTAACTGCTGCTGGCATTGAATTTTAACAGTTGTAATAGTTATGATAGTCTGTAAGCTGTTAAACATCATGTTCATTATGCAATAGCTAAAACTGCCTACCGCAGGTCTTTTTTTTTCAGTCCTGAAAGGTTATAAAAACTATTAGACATTTATTAACATGAAAAGATAATAATCTACTCTCAATGTTTCCAATGTGTTTGAATCATACATGTACATGTATCCGCTGTTCAACTCCCATTGATGTTTTTACAGAGACTTTGTTCATTTTCATAACAGCAGTAACACAGTGATTTTAAAATAAAGTTAGAGTGAAGCAATTTGACTGAAATTTTCAGCATCACCCTTGGTTTTATATTATCTAGTTTTGAACTATTATAAGAACTGTCAACTATTTATTTAATCTTCCATAACGTAGCATTGTACATGTCTGTGAAATAATACACAAAGTGCTCTACATACATGTATACTTTAAAATTTAAAAATGTTCTTAAATCTGTTTTTGTTTGCATCATATTACATGTATGTGCACTAAATTGACCTTTATTTACTTATGTCAGTATGTTGTTATTAACGGAAACAATCCTGATATATATAGAGTTTATCAGTGTATTTTTAGTTATTACCAACATTGAGACTTAGTGATGGAATATTGAAATCTTGCCAAATGATATAGGCTATACACATACATATAATATGTTAATGACCTGGCTGTGGCTTGCCATCTGGTGTGATAATTTGAATGAGTCTGTCCTTTGAAAGATTTTTTAAAGAGTTGGTTAGTCTGTTTGTAAACATAGGTTGGTACTTGGCACACAGTGAAAAAGAGGACAGTTAATCATAGTGTATGTGTAGAATGTTTACCACAAGATCTTGTGTTATCTGTGTTGGCTAAAGAGTAGGAAGAGGAATGTAGATCTAGTCCTGTATATTCTCAGTTTACCATTAAATACAATTGCCTGTTGTAAGGAGTTATACATTATATAATATGTTATAATATTGATCTTTTAGAGGCATTTAGTAACTGGATAGAGCAATAAACTATAACACATACTTATGGAAGAACAATTACTGATTTATTTAGGCGACGTTTCGAAGAGTATTCTCTCAACGTTTTCAAGCAAGTGTTATAATATTATATGTTGTTATAAATTAGTTGATTCTCACAGATATCAATTTCTCCACATGAATATTTGCCTGACTATAATTTACAGATTTTCGTAAACCCACAATTTTATCTGTTTTAAGATTGATAGCTAGAGCACAGGTACATGTAGATTTAGATTAAAAGATTTAGTGCAGGATGTGTTTTGGACAGCAACCCATTGTGGATTATTTTTGATGGATTATTTCCTGATGGCTCAATCTGTACACATCATGTACATGTATATCATCTGAGATCTGTTTCTACAATTCTTTCACATGACTGAGTATTTCACATGACTAAAAGGGAGTTAATTTAACTTGGAACTTCTTTTCAAATTGTAGTTATCAGTAAGCTTATAAAAGGGCAAAAGAAAAGTCTCTCAGTGTGACTCCAATTCTACTTAACTTGTTTGTACAATAAAGAGGTAGTAAGGACAAAGAGTACAGGTCTACAAACTTTATAGGAATTCAAGTGTAATAACGTATTCAGGGACATTATTATTTTGGTCGTATTTATTGTTACTTGTGTCAGTAAGGGTATGATTTATTATATATAGTGTATAGTAAGTGTCATTATAAAGGCTAATATGTCAGTAAGTGATTAATAATTTACATAGATGATTTGTGTTGAATAGTGTAGTCTTCATATATCTGGTACTGGTATCAACTTTTTAGGTTAGCTTGATCATTGATAAAAGAACCGGTCATGACATAAAAATATTGTATTTGGAAATTAAAACTACTTAAACCTTGGATGTTTGTAGAGACATCACAAATTCCAACTGTATGACTCAACTGCCTTTTTGTGTGGATTCTCCATTTTTGCAGTGATAAATTTTTATTAAAATATTTGTGTTGACAGAAGTATTGTTTAATTTTTGTAGACAATTGAAAGATGGCTCTGTTCAAAGCTAAAAGTGAAGATGTACCAGATGTAGATTTAGATTTAGACAATCTAGATGATCTACTTGCCTTACTTACTGTAGATGAATTAGAAGAACTTAATGGAGATTTTGATCCTGATGTAAGTTGAACTTGACTCCCATCTGTAGAACATTAATATGACATGATTTATTATTTAACTGATGTAAAAACTGCTGTATGATAGCAAGTTAGCCTTATCTAAGCTACATGTACAACATCCATTCAAGCTGGCAGATTGTACCTTAAAAACCTCTTTCAATTTGGCATTTTTTTTTATATCATTATTTTCATAGAATTCTGTAGAATCGAATGATCAGTTTGGTGTGTGAAGAAGTCTCTATGTCGAATGGTTATTTGATTTACATGTAGATGCTTAATACATGTACATACGACCACGTACAACACACATGCTGCAACTGTTGTATTATCACTTTCAGAAATTGTCATTTGAGCATGAATATTTTCAGAAGTTCAACTATAAATAGTGCAATTAGTTGACTGCACGGGAAACCTTACAATTTAGCCCTTGTTCCCCCTTGCCCCCAAAAATAGAGCTCTATCGTTTATTGTCTTTATGCTTTATATCCATAGAATTCCTTGCTACCCTCAAGCCAAAGACAAAAAAATCAGACAGATAAGTCACCAACTGGTCCCTATAAAAGACAGAAATTATTAGATTTTCTAGAGAAAAAAGCAAAGGAAGAAAAAGATTGGGAACAAAATAAACCATATGTGAAGGAAAAAAAAGGTAATAGGCCTACATGTAGATATGTGTTATTATTTTGATATTGGTAAACAATAATGTAAAAAACAGTACGTAATAACATTTACAAATGTAGCCTCTTATATTATTAGTAATTAGAATATTACTGTACTACTACTAGTAACAACATTGTGATATGTCTGAAATATATTTAATCTTAATTGATTAAAGATGTACATGTATAATGTATTACTGGTAGTTACAATGTCAATGTACATGTATGTACCTATGCTTATTTTGTTTAGAAATGTTTGGTTTAGAATATACAGAGTTCCAATCTAATTAAAATTTTAAATATAGTATTTCGTTTCGTATTTTGTAAAAAATTTCGATGGCCTACACTACATTTAGATCTAACAAGGTTTAGTGTGAGTTCACACTCTATGATGTTAGGTACCAAGCGAGCGACATTTGACCCGATAAGGCGATAACGTCAGTCATTCGATTAATCGATTACCGACCGCCATGTTTTTTAAAATCTATTTTGATTTCTATCGCTGATAATGTCTACCCACAATTTCGTACACAAAGGTCAAACGATAGGTTCGACAGACATTTTGATTGGCTGACCCCTCACTTCAAGCAGAACACGAGTTAAATAACAGTCTTCAAGATCCAACAATTCCAAGTGTAGTAAAAACAAAATTTTTAATTATAAAAAAACGAAATGAAATTGGATCTGTGTTTTAATCAGATTAACAGAGTTCGAGTGTGACTGTCAGTTTTTCATATTTATCCAGCTGGTGTAGAAAACTTACATAATTTTAATTACCTTACAACACCCAACTGTTTAATTATACACCACCTATAAAAGGGAAAATATTAAAATACGTATTAATGCAAATTAAGTTTTACTTTTTTTCTTGTTTCTAGGTAAAGTTTATGTGCCAAAGAAAGTTGAAAATGCTGTAAATGATAAATCCTCATCAGTAAATGATGATGCAAATGCAGAAACTGAATGGGATGATATTTTAACACAGGCTTCGGAAGAAGAACTGGTAGATCTAGCCGGTAAATTAATAACTTTATTGTATATCTTAGTGTATCAAACTGATTTATTTTGTATGAAAGACTGTTGCTAACCTGAATAGGACTCCTTACAACTATCAGAACCTTTGTAATATGTTTTCAAAGAAATACAAACTTAGATTCTGTGTTGTATTAGTTATTGAAATTTTAAGGCTAACTTATAATCAAAACATTATCTGACTTTTTCTTTGTGAGTTCTATTAGTTAGTAATAATGCTGTCTTAGGTATATATGTTATGTGTTTCACATTTATAAGAGTAGTGCTGTAGACTTCTTTTTTTTGCGGAGAGTGAAACTGTCAAAAATATTTCTGACACTCTGGTTTTTTATTCCAAGTGTTTCCGTTTTTAAAATTTATTTTTTTAGCAAATGTAATGATTTAAATGATTTATTCTTTCTCTTAATTATAGCTGTGCTTGGTTTCCATAGTATGTTGACACAAACACAATATTATGCATCATTAGAAGATAGAAAAATCAGTGAAGGTGGTTTTAAAGGTAATATAAATAAACTATCAATTTTACTTCATATTTGTATAATACAGGCTCATTAATGAATGACGGTCTTAGTGTTGTGCTAGAATGTTCTTCCGCATTCTCCAGCCTCTTTTACTCCTTGTCACCAGTTCAGGGCATTACAAGAAAATGTGTCTTACCATATGAATTGAAGGGGTAAAAAAAGGTCTTTCTTGTGTATTTGTTGGTCAAGGACTTAAAAGTACTCGTTACAACATGAACTTGATGAACTGAAGATGGAAATGTTGTAGAAGCTAAATTTCCTATAGGACACTGCATTACTTATCTTCATATAAGCTCAGTTTGTGAAGAAATGTAGGATGTTACATGTATACCCATTTATGATTTATTAAATGGAAGTATGATTTGTTATAAATTAATATAAGATGAATTTACTAACTAGAACAGAATACAAGAACTATAGTTAATAATAGTTTTCATGTACTTTAATTAAATCCGAGATTAACTCAAATTTAATTGTAGATCTATTGAAAGACTGGTTTACTATTTTATTATACTATATTTTTATTGAGTTATATAGTAAAATATTACTCTCATTATATAACAGGTGCTGCCCACTCTCAATCTTTTAGTCCTGTCGCTATGGAACCACCTAATACTACAGATGTTGAAGATAGTATTGCTAGATTAAAGAGAAATGATCCAGAACTTACCAGTCTTAATCTTAATAACATTAAGGTAGTTCAGTCTTAGATTCTGCATGCCCTATCTCTGCACATAATAGGTTGATATTTGATAATCATTGAACTGAAAACAGTCTTATCATACTATCATTGTATATATGAACCAAATCTATACATTAACACAGTGGCAGTGCTATTACAGTAAATTACAGGATTATGTGTTTCATAGAACAGTCATAGCTTTGAATGACAATGTTACCACAATTATTATTTATCTGTAATTCTGATAAGAATTAATGGGCGTGGAAATCAGATTGTACATACACAATCTTAGTAATTGCAGTGTCTACCCGGTTTTGCCTTGTGATTAGTAATATCTTTACGATGCATCAGTCACAATATGGTGTATTGACATGATTTTAAACCCCTTCATTTCAATATTCAATTATTATTTCCCCGAGCCACAGTGGCTAAGTGAGTAAGACACTGAATGTTACGGGTTTTTAAAAAGTCATTATGTGTTTAATTATTTCTTTCTATTGTAGAATATGTCAGTGGAAAAATTAGAACAAATTGCTGATGCTCTGAAAGAAAATACTCACTTAAAGAAACTCGAAATGGCAGGAGTAGCAGCTAATGATAAGATAGCTACTGTAAGTCTTAGATTTAATATTTATTAATTTCAAGCTTGACTTCCACTTGTCAAGTATGGTGTAGAAAAACTAGTTAGATGTGCACAGAACTGACACCAAAACTCTTATACTCAACATTGAACATAAATAAAAACACTGCAAAATTTTCAAAATGAACAAAGTTAAGTTGACACGACATTTCTTTCAATTAATATTTATTACAAAATCTTCTATCCATATTTGGACTCGTGGTCTAAGGGGAGACAATCTTAGGTCTTTAAGTAGTTACTTCCCTTTAGTCTTAAGGATTGCATTATGTGTTCAATAACACTGTACCTTCCTGATTGTATTTTTAAACACTGTATTATATATTCATACTATTTTTCAGGCAATAGCCGAAGCCCTAGAGGTAAATAAAACATTGAAGACATTAAATATAGAATCTAATTATATATCTGGTGAGAAGATAGTGAGAACACTGAAAGCCATTAATGTGAACCAGTCCGTATTACATCTACATGTAGCTAATCAGGTAAATAATATACCTATCTCAGTCTACACCCTTTTCAAACAATATTTAACATTTGTAGAATATTTTGTTAGCCCCAGAGGCCAAGAATAAGATATGTTTGAAGTTCCAGAATCTTGAAACTAGACAAGATACATTGTTTATCAAGACTTTCATAAAGCACAAAAACGTTTTTGGATTTTAAGTATCAATGATTTATTAATATTGTTAGCCCAGTTTTCATTTTGTTTCAAGTGTTTATTTTAGTATAAAGATAATAAAGCCCTAGTCAAAAAATCGACAGAAATAAACTTTAAGTACCTTGTATTTCGTATAATTGTGTCACATGTTATTCAGAACTGTTTGTAACCTTTATCAATTCAAAAAACAGTATAGCAAGCAGGAAACTGTTACTGCATACACAAGGGGATTGCTTGTCTTCAACTCTTCGATCCCTGCATTGGCCGAGAAAGTTCATCTCGATTTTCCGGCGTGATTTCCCCTTGTCAATGATGCAGAAGGAGGGCCTGACAAGGACAGCTGCCTAGTCGTTCGGATGGGACGAAAAACCGAGGTCCCGTGTACAAATTGGAGTGCACGTAAAAGATCCCTTGGCAGTTGGAATTCGATATAAGAGTAGGCCGTAGCGCCGCTGCCCGGGCAAAATTTCCCTCATTGCACACTGTGGCGTATGCCCGTCTTCAATTAGCCCAGGTTAGGTGCTTAAGCGTAGGATGTTAAACCCCATTTCATTCATTTCATTCATTGTCTTCAACTCTCTCTGACAAATGGACATTATTATTTTAAGCTAATTAGATGGGACCAAATAAAGGGTTCCAGAATGTTGCACATAGAAATGACCTGTTTTATTCCCTGAAATTTAAACATCATTATATGAATTGTAACATAATGTTTCAGAAACCAGAACTTCTTGGTAATAAGATAGAAATGAACATACAGAATCTGATCTTAGAAAATGATACCATGATTAGATTTGGGATTACATTTGAATATCCTGGTGTTCGAGGTAAAGTTACAGAGAAAATACAGTCCAATATTGATAAATGTAAGTGAGATATTTAATTAGTGATTTAATGGATTTCTGTTTATATTTCCTGCTAATGTTAAATCTGTCTCAGTGTATTGATTATCAAGACACATTTTATGAATAATTGTTTTCTGCCCTTCAAAAGCATGTTTGGGCATATAACAAATTGAAAATTGATGCCCAATATAGATCGATCAGACTATCTCCCTTTCTGTAACTATTCTGGTCTTTGTTTTAATATCATACCTGGCAAACTTGTTTCTATTTAAAAGACTTAAGTTTGTATAGCTGGTGTTATCCATTTCATGATAAAATCTAATGGGATCCCAATCCAGTAAATCTCGCAGACTAGTGTTGGCATCGGGAGATGATTATGGACTGGATAAGTCAATTAATGTCTAATAAATAATTTAGATAACATTTCAGATCTAAAGAAAGACCTCCAATAGGCAGATTTAGCTCTTGCATAATGTATGTTTAATAAAGTATGTGATTTTTATTTTCAGTAAGGAAAGCCAGACAAGGTGGTTCATCATAAAGTGAAAAGTGTAGTTTTTTTCGGTTAAAAAGACTGTTTAGATGTGATAAGACTACCTGTATATACAACTCCTCACAGTGTTCCTCATTAGGTTAACAAATTACCATCTTACATCATAAATAACGGCATATTTTTATTTAGGTAGCTATTGTTACACATGTTTTTTTTAACAAATGTCAATATTGTCTGCTATTTCGTAGTTAAAGACGGTATAGATTAACCTGATAAACTGTGTATGATAACAATTGTAATGAGTTCCTTATTAACGGCTTTCATGTAGGTTTATATTATGAACGTATATTGTAATTGAATAGTACTGCTGTAATAGTGTGAAGCTTTATAAAGGGGAGATAAGCTAGTATGTGTAACTGTTATATTTAGATATTGCCAAAAATAACGGTTGTATATGAATGAAATATATTTGATAATGATTATAACTTATTACCTATTATATCTAGCATGAATATGTTATTTACCTGACATTATGTATTGTTACTACATTGTGCATATATTATGACTTATGTCTGAAGTAATGTGAAATCACCCAGTACTGATCTATAAATAAAAAATCCTGTCGGTCTCAAAATACTAGAATGGGATTGCTTATATGAATGTGTGTATAGCTAATGCCGCAATGTTGTGACGTACATAGAAATGTTTTCTAATCAAGTAAATAATAATTATAATATTTATTACTGCATCATTTATCTTGTTATTTTATAGAACACAGGTTTTTTTTATTATTGATAATTTGTTGACATTTGTATAGAGCCATTCATAGAAGGCGTTTTTTTCTTGTAAATTTTACATTTCACCCAACTACCTTTGTTACACATTTTGTAGTAATCTCATTTTGTTTGTTAGTATATCTGGTTATTATGTAGATTTTATAGAAGTTATACACCCGTCACATAAATAGCCAGCTTGAAGCTTGTGCCTTTTAAATTGATTTTTATTGTGTATAGAATTGTTTATAGCTTATTTTCCATCTGTCACTTGAAGCCCACTGTCGTACGTCATATGGATTTTGTGAATAATATTTAATTTTTTGCTCGAGTTAATCCACGCTCATGTTTACTCAAATTAATTGTTTAACATTTAATTAAAAAACAAAAATTTTGACTCTAGATTATCTCCTGGTTTGGATTAAATCAGATTAAAAGCAGGCCGACCAAAGGATGATTAAAGATTGTACAGGCTCGTCACCATGTATGGTTTATACCATCTACATACGATGCCAAATACAGAAAGGAATTGAACGTTTTTTGGACTGGCATTCCTTTTATGGAATCAACCATCACAAACAATAAAATTAATCCTCAAATGATAATTTTTTTAAAAAGTTAATTGAGTTATTTTGAAGTAAAATATGTAATTGTTAGTGTATATTCTATAAAATATTAGTTTCACTAGATAAATCTACCTTTATTTATTTGCTAAATAGTTAGTAGAACAACATACATGTTGTGGGGTGTAGTTTTATTCAGTTTGGAGTGAGAATTTCAATTTCTTTTTTTCAACAGCTCTTGACAAATATGTGATCAATGTCACATTTGGAGAAAAACAAGTTTACCTTGAAAAATGCAAAAAATTTCATTTTAGAATAAAATATTTGTGTTATTTGGGGACATTTTGGAAAAGGGCTATTCATGGTTATCCAAAGTACCTATACCCTTTCAAATATCCTTTTGCTTGCATTGGAATGATTTTTTGTTAAGTTTGTCGTAGAAAGTATTTGTTGTTAATTGAGTATTGTGTGGGTTAACCACTGAAAATATTGTATTTTTTTTGTCTCTTCCTAATAAAATATTGATCACACTTAGTTTAATAATGACAAAGTAAACATACAATAACAATTATCTTGGATTTTTTTTTAAATAAAGAAGCTTTAGCAACATTTTGTTATTTTAGTTAGTTTTGTCATTTTAGTTTACAATTCTTGCATTGGCTGAGAAAATTATCAGGATTTTCGATGTGATTTCTTCTTGTCATTGGTGCAGGACGGGAGGGCCTGTCTAGTGGTTCGGATGGGATGGAAAACCGAGGTCCCATGTATACATTGGCAAAATTTCCCCCTTAGGACACTGCATGGTGTATGCCCATCTTCATTAGCCCAGTATAAATGAAATGAAATGAAATGGGGTTTAATGTCCTACTGTTCTTCCCCAACTGGGCTAATGAAGAGGGGCGCCCAGTATAACAGCTGTGACCAGTTTAAAGAAATTTTAACCAAGATAAAATCCTATTAAAGTAATTTTATTGGATACTATTAGATTGATTATAGCGCTGAGCCAATCAGATTCAAGTACTGTACTGCTAAAATTTGGATTTCATCTTTAGTTAAGATTTCCAGAAACAGGGCCCAGAACAGTAGGACGTTTAACCCCACTTCATTTCCTTTTAGTTCAACATCCCCAAATTTTAGAATAACCTACACGTAGATTAATGTATGCCAATTGAGAGGGGGTATGATGCTTGCTCACTAACCAGGAGGTGCTGGATTCCATCTCTCTTTGCCAAGAAAGTTCATAAAATTTACTTGGGTGGTATGTCATGAATTTAGTATTTTAGGGACTTGCTTCCACAAAGTAAGGAATAATTATTGAAACAATAGACATTGACCAAATTGCCTGACTGTTACATAGTTTGTAACCCAAACTTCATTGTCCGTGGGTACATTACACTCCTCGGAGATACTCGATTGAACAGTCCTGAATTAAATTCTCTCAAACTCAAATATAGTGTATTCGAAAAATATCTCAACCGATAGCAGAATCACAATGCCCAATGGCTGGGTTTATATTTATGCCACGGTTATTTGGACTGACAGAACTGTGGGGGACAGACAACCGAGCACGCCATATTATAAATCCCCCCCCCCCCCCAATAATTTGGCTACAAGTACTCTCTTTTTTTCCGGTTATTGTGGCTCCTGGACCCTCGCCTATAAGGTAAAGAACCTGGAATGGAAGCCCCCAATCAAGCATAGCTTCCACCAGCCCTAAATATCTGACTAGTTTGTATGGTTGTAATTTCACACACATATGTAGATATATAATAACTACATGTATTACTGTCGAAAAAGACGACTGTTATGGTTATAGAATCCATATCAATAGTTCGACAACAAATGAATGACAATCGACCTAGGTGCAAGTATGGTGGCTGATTGGTATGTCGTGAAGACGCCCTTCATTCGGCGATAACCCGACAACCAGCCACCATATGTAAGTCCGCTACACTGGGTGTAAGGATATCATCTCTAATGATGATAGACTGTTTTGGTTGATATTTAATCTGCTTCTATACGGGGGACTTCTCGAGCACGGAAAGCCAACATAACTGAGCTTTTGTAATATTGGATAAAATAATTTTTAACCGACATAAAAAGCAGACAACATCCGGAACCCTACCCAGGGATACGTCGCTGGTTGAGATTGATGGTATTGGGTATTTTGATCGATATTTGGGGTGGTTGTGTTTTAACAAAGGTAAACGTTACTCATGGAGTGTCCAAGATTCTCACTTGTCTGGGTTAATGAAGACAGGCATATGTCATACATTGTGCTATAAGTGAATTGTTGCCCGGGCAGTGGCGCTACGGGCTACTATTATATCGAATTCCGACTGCCAAGGGATTTTTACGCGCATGCCGAAATGTATACGGGACCTCGGGTTTTTCGCCCCATCCGAACGACTAGACAGCTGTCCTTGTCAGACCCTCCGTCCTGCATCACTGACAAGGGGAGACCACGCCGGAAAATCTGGATGAATTTTCTCGGCCAATGCAGGGATCGAATACCCGACCTCCAGACTAGTTACCCACATAGTGCACACCCCAATTAAATTATAGTTGATCTCATTGATGAACAGAATTAAAACCCAGACTACTTAACCCTAATCTTATCTGAAATAAATCATCGATAATGGTTTTTATTGTCTTCGCACGTTTTGTCTAACATTTTGGATTGAAGAACACCCACATGCCAAGAAATCCAAATTGGTGGCATAAGTTTTTTTATCTGAAAATAATATCCAAATATACTCACGGAATCTATCAATACACTACATATTGATGGTCCACTGATTTATATATACAAACTTTATTACATTTAATCTTATATACAATAAAATATATATTTACACAATATCAACAAATTGTGCTCAACCATGGATGATAGAATTAAAATTAATTCAGTCTGACATACTTAGTGAGCTCGTATCACGCAACACAGTCACGTTGAAGAGAGAAGAGTGGGAGAGGAAAAGACGAGTGGGAGAATTAGTGTCCCGTTGGCAAAAACAAAATTAGTTTGGGGGCTAATTTTATTTCAAGAACCCACTTGAGAGGTCTTTATAATAGCAGTTCGGGGAAATGGGATCGAAGCCAGACCAATTGAAAAAAATAAGGACCTTTCGACATTAGACCAACGTCGAGTCCCCCCCCCCCCCGCGCTAAATGAATTAAGCAAAGCGACATTTGTATTTGTCAAACATATTAAAGCGAATATTTATGTTTAGTAAGTTTATATACATAGAAATGAAATGAAATGGAGGTTAACTTCCAAACTTTTCTGCATCGAATAGGCTACAGCCTGCCCTGCCCTTATTTTGAATACTAACTGCACGAAATCTTGGTTTTTAGACCAACCCAAACGACTACATAACCATATACAAAGAGTTAGTTATAAAGGATACGTTATCTGAAACGAAAAACATTGCGTCGCCGATAGGATAACGGTGCCGGTTATCAGGGTCACTATAAACAAATTGTTTAATTGTATACATTAAAAACTGTTCGCTATTTGAACTCAACGTCAATATTGGTGAACTCAATATATAAAATAATATTTTCCCGGGTCGTTTTAGATTTTTAAAATACATACAGTAAAAAGGTGTTGGCTTTTTGGACTTGACGTCAATTTTCGTGAAATCAAAATATAAAATAATTTTTTTTAATCTGTCCATTAAAGATGCATTATGTAACATTTAGATAATGAGCGGGCAGTTCTTATTATATTTATCATAATAGCTCAAACCATGGACTCAGACGTACAAATTGAGAAATGAATATATCGAACATGTCAAAAAATTGACTTAACAAGATAAGTGTTGATGTTGTTACAAGATAGTTTCGATTGTCGAGTACTTGTTATAAACACTTCATCTATGTTATCGTTAAATTTTAAATGACAAGTAGGTTATGGGCTTGTCATCTGAATAAATTTTAAAATAATAGATTGAAACTTGCAAACAGACTCCCGATAGGCAGATTAAACTCTTTCATAATGCATCTTTAACAATGGAAGTCATTAAACATAATATGAGTGACATGAATACATTTCAATCATCAAGTAAAGTATGTTACATAAACCACACTAATGTATACATTAAAATTATACCAATATTAATTCTGGCTACAATACCATTAGAACACTGATGAACGTCAATGGCTTCTAGTGATCTAAGGTATTCAGCACCAAGCCATGTCTTATAGTCCTGTTTAAACTCTGGAATATTTGTTAATTCAACTGTACTGTCCTTAAATATGACATCTTTGGAACCGCTTGGGGAACGGAATAAATGGAAAATGGTACTTGTGTTACCATAGTAATACTGTGTTTGACTTAATATTCGTTGGTAATGCTTTCTTGTAGTTGCTGGCGTCCTTTTACTGGTGACCACAGCATGTGATGGAACTTGTGCTAGGTTACAAGTCGCCCATTGAGTCACCGGTTTTCTAGAACCATCTTGACATAAAAGTTCAAAATCGGACAGTTGTAAATTTTGAGACCATGGTTCCTTTGAAGCGCTATTTACGACATCAACGACAGTTGTGTGTTTAATAAACGCCACGTCTGCGTTTTTCTCCACCAGACAACGCAATGCCCCTTGGTAGCCATAATACTTATTTGTGGCGTCTCGTTTACAGAACTCTTTTCCGCCACAAAGTTGACACAGATTTTCGGGATTTCTACCAAGTGGGTCATATTCCGGATCTAAAACTCCTGGAACACAACTTTCTTTGAAGAATTCTCCAACATTTTTAGCAATATTACAAGGATCCGTTTTCTTGATCTCGCCTCTTTCAATAAGAAGACCAATCGGTACATTCCAACCAGACGTTTTCATAATACCAGTATGGCATGAACGGGAATCTGTTAAAAAAAAAAAATATTTTGTATTTAGTTACTGTAGCAATACCTACATTATTTACATGTACATAAACCTCTTTGAAATCGCGAAAATATCCTGAAAGACGTCAGGACCCAAATACATTTATACCCCATATTGCATTAGATTGATTACATGTCACCAAAATATTGTATTATTACCTATCATAATAATGGTATGCCGTTATCTGAAATAACGCGGCGAATCAACGAAGAAAAGAACCCAACATAAACATGCGAATGCCATCTGACAGAGCAATCAAATACAGGAAAGAATTATATATTGCCAGTGTTTAAAGACAATGGTAAACCCCACAATGATGTGTTTATCGTGAATCCGGTCACGAACAATGCGGTAGAGAATATTAGAACAAACGAATCCCTAAATCAGAAACGCAAGTGAATTTTACCTTTGAGGTTTTTGATATTAACTCCACGGTTTTGTTTACGTACAACAGCTACTGCCCAGTAACTTGTACTTTCAGAATCAACATTTTGATATGTTTCTGCTGCTATTGGTACAATGCCTTGATACCTAAAATAACCAAATGGGTGACATCATTAACAAGCAAGTAAGAGTATTCGTGGGTATATGTCTGGCGGGGTCTAATTCGAAAATAAAACAAACATAGAACCTGGGTAAGTGAACATCGCAATATAACAAACAATGTTCTTAGAATTATTTGGTGCTCATCAACAGCAATTGCCTTATGTACAAACAACGTCTACGAATCTATTTTCAAGGACGTTTTAAACATAATTATATAATCAAGAAGAATAAAAGACCAATGACTCCAGAATGCCACCAGCGCTATCTTAATGGTTACTCCTCACTTAATAAAAATTAAAGGAACATTTACTGGCGTTATAGTAGGCGTTTATTGACTTTCATCGCCAGCAATTCAGCAGTTAAAACAACAATATTGGTTCGTCAATGCAAGATTTCCGTTGAATAAGTTCTGGAGTCTGTTTCACGAAATTTTAACTAAGATAAAATCCGAATTTAGTAAATTGATTGGGTAATATTAGATTGATTTTAGCGCTTAAACAATCAGATTCAAGTATGTACTAAAATTTGGATTTTATCTTTAGTTAACATTTCGAGAAACAGGCCCCCGTTTATTAGAGAAATGTTAATTACTAAATCTTTGTAGTTGATAATTTACCTTCCACCTGTATACAAATCTCCACCACCTAATGTAGTAACGTCAGCCACACCCTTCTCTATGTCATCTATACACTCTTGGTGGCTAACAGCCATAACACATTGAAGTTCCCGTGTTATACGTTTTGAGATCATAGCAGCTCTCATATCATTACATTTATCTAATTCTGTCTGTGATATTACACACCATTTAAAACTAACACCACAATTAGTAAAGTTCTCCATGCTACTCAAATACCCCGCATCTGTAAATAAAAGAAGCAGAGTTATGTAGGGCCGTATGTAACGGTGGTGCAGGGTGTAAATTGCACCCCTAGAAAAGGAAGGCACCCCTTGAAATGCCCCCACCCCCAAAAAACAATCTTACAAAAATTAATACTCTTAATTATGATCATTGTCAGTAATTAGGGCATTATATGGCGCCCCATCACTCAATTTTAAAATCTTATATACAGCCCTGGGGTTATGCACGTTATCTTTTGTATTGAAAGAGTAATCACACCTATTGGACCTTACTCCTGAAGCAATGGTTATGATCATGGTCACTGTGGCCATGGGTTTTTTAATAAATGTGTTATAGGGTCCTATTATACGACTTGAACGGTAGTATGGATATAACTATTGAGGATGGCATTGAAATAAAATATACATTTCCATAATGCCCATTTGAATTAGTTAGTTTATGACTTGCATTCTCCAGTCATTATTAGGCAATGATCATTGTATTCCATAAGTCCCGTGTACTCCCTTTAACTGACGGAAATCCACCAGAGTAATGTTGCGGGTACCAGACCAAACCCAGACATAAGTGTGTTTAAAACCCACTTAACCCAAGCCCAAGTCCACCAGTCTTAGCCCCAGTCCCACGACCCCAACCCCAACCCCGACCCGTCATACGCTTATAATGTGTTCACGCTCATATGATTCTTACTGTGGCTAACTTTCTATATAATCAAAATAAGTGGCTTAACAACCTTAAAAGTGAGCAGCTTTACCTAAATATGTTCTGTAATGAGACTGGGATGATCCTACACCAACTAATGCCTTAACATTATCAGTAAATATCAAATCTTTTCCACCAAACACAGAAGAGGAGAAAAAGTTAACAGGGGCAGACGAATTGAGGTTTTCTAAGAAATGACGTAACTGGCCAACATCGTAATCATTTTTATCTGGAGATGTAACTATAGCATCGGTAGGTCTCGTAGCCCAGTAACATTTGTTCCATTCGTTTACATGTTTTAAACTGCCATCAGCACACAGCAGACGAAACGTTTCTTTGTTCACCTGCATTCCACTAGCTATAGCATCATCTATTGTAGAGTGCTTAACAAATGCTACCTCGCCCAGACCATTATTCAAACAAGAAAAGGCTCCCAAATAAGATGAATACGTGTCATTGGTCGGACATGTTTTACTGTCACATATTTCACAGACGTTGGTGGGGTTATCTCCTGCAGACAAAAAATAACACAATTTTCGTGTAATTTTACATATAAAAACATTTCATAAAGGATACTGACATCAATATATAACTTAATGAGGTGGAGGAACAGGCTTTGCCTATTCAAAATCCCTCTCAGTATGTAGCATAAGTACATTATTATATTACAAGACCGTTTATATATGTTTTCAAAGAGTTTTCTTTTCTGTGTCTGAATGCAACGAACATATTACCAAAAAGTAGTTATTGGGATCTTCAAATATATGAAACGAACTAGAGTGGATATGTCATCTTATGAATACTTAAAGCCCCAATAACACTCTTGTTGTAACTGAATAATATGTCCCAATCTTTAGTCTGGTCATAAAATTGTACTTTTTTTTACAATATTCCAATTAATAAATGATACAAATTTCATCTTAACACACCTAATTTTAAAAACTGAAAAAAATCAACTACATGCCGTAACATGGTTTGAAAAGCCTTACGTAAGCACTTTCAAATGCAACATGGATTTAAACATATTTTCGAAACCTCTGGACAAGTAAGATAGGTTATAATGGATAATTTACACAACAGGGAGGACACTTAAACATCTAGTAGTTAGATTTAGGCTAATTATTTTTTTCGGAACCTGTCAAGCCAGCAAGAGTGTTATTGTCCCTTTAAGACTGTCAGTTTTAGGAGAAGACAAAGAAGGCGCACATGCTGAAGAACAATTTACCGACGGACTTAAGAAACAGTGCTTACCACCAGGATTATTGATTTGAGCAAAGGCTCCAGGAGCACAACTCTGTTGGAAGAATGCAGCTACGGATTTAACAGTATTATCACAATCTGCTTGAGACATGATTCTTTTCTGGAACAGGTTGGATACGGGTATTATCCAGCCAACAGTTTTTCTCACTCCTGTGTGACACGATTTGCGACCTCTAAGATCATGGAGAGATTTTATAGGTCCATCTTTCTTTATCATCACTACAGCTTTATACATGAATGTGTCGGCGTTACGATCTGCAAGTAATAGGGTTATGGTCATACACGATTGTTACATACCGAAAGAATGGTATGTGCAAATTCAATATCTTCTAATTTTGCACACAAAATAGTGAGGTGATACGTGTTATTTCTGCACGAGAAAGACCTGTGATATTTTGCAGCTATAGAGTATACATGGATTTACCAGCATAAGGATCAACCAGTCAGCATAAAGTAACAACATACTCACCCACAGAAAAGGATTCCTTGGCTACAGGAATCAAACCATATAGATTCCCAGCAGCGTATATCTCTGTATCATCAACTCTGATGAGATCAGCTTTACCATCTCTAATCCATCTCCAACATTCATATCTACTAGCAGTCTGTAACATTATACATGGATGCACATTATACATAATAGTATTGGTTTAAACAGTATTTATTTAGAGAATAATATACAATATAACAAGCATAAATAATAGGATACAAAAACAAGCCAAGTACATAGGCTTATATTAATTTGCTTCTTTATGGATTTGGTGTATGTACAATTTCGAATTATACATGATACAAGCAAAAAATAATTACAATATTTTAGTTATGGTAATAGTATTAGGTTACCATTTAAGCCTGATTCATAATAAATGTCCACCTCATTTACTTATCTGATAATACTAATTGTATAAAGTACAGAATTTTAATCTAGTTGCATATTATTGAAGGGTTTGATGTTTTCAACGGAGTATATTTATGTTATGAAATATAACGGACAGAACTGTCAATTTTCCTCCGTGTATTGTATATGCTTCTACTAATAACTGAGTTTTATCGCAAATTATTCAGGTTTTATGAATTCTTTATATTAGATAGAATTAAATATCCCAGTCTGGTCAGTGGTAAATTTTTTAAAGATTACGTAATGGCATCCTACCGGTACACATCGTAGTTGACCTATGCCATTACTAGCTGTATATGTTCTTAACGATTCACATTTTACTTTCTCCTTTGCAGAGGTCACACACCATTTTACTGAAAATAAATATACCAAGTATTTTGAATTTTATATTCATTTTATTTTCATTTTTCATGTCAGATATAATTTATGTCAGTGACTATAAATCAAAACATATGTCGTGCATGTCGTAAATTTACATTATTCACATGTAATTCTTCACACAATACCATAGGGTAAATTTTTGAATGGGTGTGGGGGTTGGTGGTGGTTGGTGGTGGTTGGTACCTCAAAAATGTAGTTTATACCAAATAAAACATAAAAAAATGCTCAATTTTTATTTGAAAGCCCATGGAAGGTTCTACAATATCTCTTTTGCGTTGAATAAGTTCTTAATTTCTAAATCATCAATAAAAGAGAACCAAATTTTATTTACTTGTAATATACACAACTAAAAACAGTTGTTTATGTAACTGTAACTTGTGGCTTACTGTACTCTAAACAATATAGGGTTTAAGTCTTAAGATTTCTATTTAATTGCCTAACTATAGACACTCTGAATTTAAATTCGCTTTTAAATTGGACACACTCAAGAACACAATATTTTTGAATACAACTTTTACAAAGTACAATTGTGTGCCCAAATTTCCCCAGCATTTGGTGCCCAAAATGGGGGGGGGGGGCAGACCGCAGCCCCCCCCCCCAGCTCGTAAGCCTATGCACAATACTTATTTTAATAATGTGTTAACAACACCATCGGGGCAGAAAAACAAGTCCCTTGGCATAGTAGTGTACTGAGGCCCCTACCGACAAAACCACTCACGCAGGAATAAAAATGTAAACTGTCGATAAAAATTTGTGTTTCAAAGATTGAAAACTTATGCCCGTGGGAGCCCCAGGGAACTGTCCAACCTGCCCACGTGTTTAGACTGCCTTGTATGGCAGATTATTGACTGTAGGCTTTCAACCAGCTGTGACCCATGATTTCAACGACATTTTGTCTAGAGGGAATGGACGGAAATCGCAATGATAAACACATGCATGCATTGCCATATTAAGACTCATGTTGTGCTTAAATTCTTCGCCTTCATTTAACAACAATATTTCACATTATCTGATTAACTTTTCAAACCATTAATATTAACAAGACTGGTTGTATTTTCGTTCAGAACTTTACTCGCTATAATCATGGTTAACAATAACTAGTTATCCCTGGTAGATAGTACATGGGATATTTTTTATGGTTTTCGTTTGTGTACTTTGGTCGTTTACTTCGTGTTTCCATAGATCGTACAATTAGTGTACATTACACAATAGACACCCATTAAACTTTTCGGAAATGTATGCGATAAACGTGAATATGCGATAAACGTAAATACTCTAAAGGCATTATTTTAACTCAAAAATCTTGGTTCAGTTGTTAAATAGAAATAATACAGATACATGTCATTTCTTTGGCAACACAGGAAATAACAAATGAGGTTACAATTATTTGTTTTTGCCATTATTAAACAAAATAACAACAATAGAAATGACTAAGTTTAATTTTTTTTATCTATCACAAAAGTTATCTCTAAAAAGTGGGTAAACATTACACTGAGTTTTGTTCATACATGGTTTTCCATATATAGAATGAAGCTAAGGATAACAAAATATCACGTACCGTATTTTTGGCAGACTCTAAATAAACTTAAATTTATCATTTAAGTCTTTTCAATTGTAACTCTTATGCAATAGCGAGACAACAAATAAAAATTTATGTTAAGAATAAAAACAGAACCAAAATCTATACAATTGTGTTGCATCGTTTACTGTGTATTTGGTGAGAGACTTACATTATGTTAATTTTAACGTAATTGGCCCATACTTGTCGTTTTCTCTCAAATTCATAACATAGATAACGAAGATGTATAAACCAGTAACAGAATGGGGCGTGTCCCCCCCCCCCTACACCCTGTACAGTTGTTCGGATGGAAGGAAAAACCCCGAGGTCCCGTGTACACATTGGCGTGCATGTTAAATATACATTTGCAGTTGGAATAAGATATAAGAGTAGGACGCAGCGCCGCTGTCCGAGCAAAGTTACTCTCATAGAACACTGCAATGGCATATACCCGTCATCATTAGCCGAGTGGGAGCAGAACATGTTAAACCCAATTTCATTTCATTTCCATCAGAATGGTGTATTATACAAAGTCACTGTATAGACTATACAATTTACGATATTGAAGCAAAAATGAGTATTTCATAACAATATTATTCATGACTGGAATTTGTGCCGCCCGTTGTGATAGTTGACCACAAACCTCCGGCTCCGCTAATATACAATTACTGTCATATATTTTATGCTTAAGTGTGAAAGCGACATATACAATGCAATGACTGGGCTTATGACATACATAGAAATACACGCTAATGCTACATTTTAAAACAAAATTGACTTGTGAATTCTACGGAGAATGGCATCGCCAATAACAGTACATCTTACCTTCAAGTTCACAGTTAGAAAGAGAAAAGATCAAGCCCAATGTTACACACTTTAAAACATCCATTGGAAAAATAGCCTAGATAAGAATAATGGTCTCACACCCAGTATGTCTCTAACTTATCTCTTATAATTAAAATATAAAGTTATGACAGCGAGAGTAACACTCCTATGTGCCAATAGTCAAAATATGTCCTATTTACAATACCGATTACGTGACACGTGACGTTTGCTCGCGACTTTCAGCGTAGTGAATCGTGGATACGATGGGGTCATAAATCCGACTTGTACGTGACCAAGCAATGGCCCACACTTAAAACCAGTGAAAAAAGCAAGCATCTTTTGAATTCCAATAATAGATTAACTAAGCTTTGTTAGTTTATTTTAATGTGTTAAAATACATATTATGTAGATCTGTTAAGGAAACAATTTCCCAAAATATATCTTACAGTTACAGTTACCCGTTTTTTTTTAAATTTATGACTCAACATATTAGCTTGAATCAGGGGGGGGGGGACATACAGGGTGCGTGGGGGCAATGGGCCATATCCACACCCACTTTAATAGATATGCCCAGTAACTTAATTAATAATTCGTTTTATTGGGTATCGAATACCATTTCAAAATATAAAATAATAGTTTACGACTACCCATACCCCCCCCCCTATACAACCCAGATTGAGGATTCTTACTCATTGAAGTTGAGTTGATTAAAATGTACATGTACCTAATGCCATTATGCAGTTAACTATGTATATGAAATATAAAACCCTGTTGATAATACTTTACATAAACAACTAATTTCCATATTAGCTATTGCGCTGGAATTAAAATCTTCAATTTAAGAGACTAAAGAAATGGGATGAAATGGGGTTAAACGTCCTACTCTTCTGTACCTAACCTGGGCTAATTGAAGACGAGCATACGCCATACAGTGTGCTATGAGGGAGGTTTTTGCCCGGGCAGCGGCGCTACGGCCTACTATTATATCAAATTCCAACCGCCAATTTGTACACGGGACCACGGTTTTTCTTGCCATCCGAACGACTAGGCAGCTGCACTTGTCATGCCCTCTGTGCTGCATCACTGACAGGGGGGAACCACGCAGGAAAAATCGAGACGAACTCTCTCGGCCAATGCAGGGATCGAACACCCGACCTCCAGGCTAGCGAGCCAGCGCCTTTTTTTCTTAAAAAAAGCAAAAAAAAAAAAGCCAGCCAGCACCTTGCCCACTAATAAGCCAGGCGATCCTCTGATACACTAAAGAAGCCAAACTTCTAACTCAATATTCCCCATAATATTCCAAATTAAAAAAAAAAATTAGAAATCAATATTGGTCTATTTCAATCAATATAGGCCTAGATGCTGTTATCTAACCGTGAAAATATGGCATCTTAATATCAAATATTTACAGCGTAGTTTTTTAAACCAATAAACGACATCGTGTATTCTATGGCTTCTAACACCATTTGTAATGAACATAGAAAAAATATATCCCACGAAACAATGCGATAGTCATTAAAATTGGCTGAATCACAAAATAATAAATAACAAATATGGACTAAACAGGCACAAACAACTGCCGTTCAGTTTTGGCGGTCCACGTATCTGATCAGAAATTACAATAAAAAAATAATAATTGAACAGAAATCACTTTATATACACTCATGTAATAAATGCTCTTTGACCGACTTTGTTCTACTGTAACGTTTAAAACAATAGAGCTATACACCCATTAAATTAAAGGCCCATCACCAGATTTGGTTATCTTGATATATTTCAGGCATTTGAAACTAATAATAATATAATCATTTCGTTTAACAAACAGTTGCCATGCAAGATACGCCCTAATTTTGCAAAAGATGGACAAGCTAAAAAAAGGCGACTTTTCGCACAACCAGAGAGCATAACCCATGCGTCAATATCGAAAGGAACCAAGGTTTTTGGAATATAAACATATAAATCGGATAAAAATTGTGACCTTTAGAATTTCCAAGATCTTAGTATTATACTATTTACGTACAAGGGAGCGGTTATCTTGTCTATCTCGGTCCGATTTTAACGAAATTCGAAATCAGTCGTAATTATGATGTAACAGTTATATATTTGGAACGGTATTAAACATCAAATAAAAAGTATGACCTTTTAAGGGTTAAGAAACTAAAAATGTGATTTTTCGTACAATCAGGGGCCACAATCCATTAGAGGAGCTAAATCGCTAGCATCTGGGACCTAAGAATTCACAAAAGTGGGTCGCAACGCATTTAATACTGTAATATGAATGAATATAAACTGATTTACATTCAATGGTTTCCGTTTTTACTCCAATTCATATCAGTTATGTTCAACCAAATAAGCCAGCAGTCGCAATCTAGTGCACATTTATAGCGTCTAGTTATTTCAGTCTACATAACTTCGTTTGGTTTGGTGCAGTGTGTCTAGCCTCGTCCCTGAATACAACTGGGGCCGAAGTGCATTATGGTACACGGATATTTTATCTAAAATATCGGATTTAGAAGCTCATCTTTTCCCGGTAAGTTTACATCATCAATGTTGATTTAAATTGACCAATAATTCGTGTTTTCGATGTCGATGATTTTGAGTTACTGACTTAGGTCCTTTAAGTTACTATTTGATACATATAATAACGACATGAACCGAGGCATTTGGGATATAGCCCTATATTTCAAGTTCAGTCAATTGTATTTTATTAAAAAAATATCCACCACAGTACTTAGGTACTTTAATGGTTGACCTAAAATCGAACATGCAACTTAAACTGTAAAACATAATGCTAGAAAAAATTAAAGAGCTGAAGGAGCTAGATACATTGGTTAATACTCAATAGTCTATAATTTTCAGCCATACCAGTGTATTGAGTTAAAAGAACTAAATCGCTAATATTTGGGACCTACGAATGTTTTTACTCGAACTTCAAATCAGTTATGTTCGGTGAAATACACCAGAAGTCTCAATCGAATGGTAATCTCTTAACGTCTGGTTATTCCAGTCTACACCGATAGTATTTAACTTTTTATTGTGTATGCTCTCCAGAATATGTCGTCACCGTTTGACATGACTTGTGGACTATCTCCAGCCTCGTTCTTCCAGTCCTTTGTTACAAATGGCTCTGAAACGCATTTATGTTTATTTATCTTAAATATTGGATATCAGAAACCAACCTTTTCTCGGCAAGATCACATCATCAATGTTGATATAAATTAAAAATAGTTCGTGTTTTCAATGTCGAAGACTCTGGATGATATTGAGTTACATTAACTGCTTTAAATGGAAACAAGACATATCCGGATCAAACAATTATAATGACAGCGTAAACCTCATTAACAAAATTAGACGCAATTGTGTCAAAACGTTTCCTGTTACATGGCATGCAATTTGTATGAAAGTGTAGAATGTCAAAATAAATAAAATAAAAACCATGTACGAACAATCCAAACCATAAGACAGAATTCGAAGTCCTAAAAAACGTTACAAGCAAAAAAGTGTATTCAAGCAATGCACCATTGAATAAAGAGGATATAAACAAACCACAGGTACCCGAAGGGGACAAAATAAAAGTGCATCACCCGACATTTTGTTGTAAATTGTTGACGACTTTTCGTCTGTTTTCATCTCACAATATTCACTTTTTCTAGCACTTGCCGTCGTTTTTTAATAGCCATCGGGACTTCTTTTAATCCTTATACAGCTTCCAATGGATTTAACGTTATTATTTAATTACAAATCAACCCCGAAGCGTTATCACATGACCATTTCAAACTTCGTTGGACCGGAAATTACACGAAAATATATACTCAAACAGTAGTAAGAAATCTTACTTTAATCCCTTGAAGTGCCTGTAAAACAAACCAGTTAAACCAGGATATCCCAGAACATCCATTACAAAATATGGTATTAACTAAAATATTCAATATAATATAAATAAAGGAAAACAAACTTCAATATGAATATGTCCATTATATGTATTTTACCATGTACAAGAGCAGTGCCAGAATGTTTCTTAAGTATGCAAATTACAACCCAAATGTGCAGAGCCCGTTCAAATAATTATTGACACGGGAGCGACCTCTAGATTTGCTTAACGGTAATTCCTTTTAATGAAAGAAATTCCGTTCTGACGTGATAATCACAAGTATGTAGACATGGGGGTTGGGATGGACCAGTGGTGTAGAATGTTGCGCTTCAAGCTCTGGCTGTCACCTCTTGCTTTCTGTCGTGGTTTCGGTCACTGGTTACCTCCCATAGGAAAGACCCCTGTGAGTGCGCTGAGATAATAGAATAAGAAAATGGCATTTCAAAACCGATCGAACTGCTGTCAGAGCCCAAAAATCCAATCACAACCGCCTGCTCCTTAGTAACAATATACGATAATTTTTGAAATGATCTTCATTTCACACAATATTTTGTGGTAGAACTATTTAATGTCTGTTACTTAAAGCAATTGATTTGAACTCACAATTCTTTCCGACTCTTTATCTCACCCTGCAAAATATGCGATTTGGTGGCATATCTGATTATACAGCGTGCACGTACTAACAATTCGGCTACACCGTTTGCCACTGGTAAGTAGAAGACGAACCGACAAGAATACGCGTCTCTGGCATTTCTTCGTATTTAGCGAAAAAAAGAATCTAAAACTGAAAAAAGTGTTTTCTTTTAATTTAAAGGAGCAAATCGCTAACATTTGGGACCTAGAAATTCACAAAAGTGGGCCGCAACGCATATAATACTGTAATATGAATGTATAGAAACTGATTTTCATTCAATGGTTTCCGTTTTTACTCCAATTTCAAACCAGTTATGTTCGGCGAAATAAGCCAGCAATCTCAATCGAGTGCAAATTTCTAGCGTCTGGTTAGTCCAGTCTACATACGGCCGTTTGATTTTATAAAACGGTTTAGCCTCGTCCATCGAGTCTCTCATCACATCTTGGACTGAAAGGCATTATGGTACACGATTATTTTATCCTAAATAACGTATATCAGAAGCTCGTCTTTTCCCGGTAAGTTTATATCAATGTTGACTTAAATTGACCAATAATTCGTGTTTTCGATTTTTAAGATTTTAGAGGATTTTGAGTTACGGACGTGGGTCCTTTAAAATACAGATGTGAAGTCATCCTTTGATGATGGCCTAGCATTATTTAGGCAAGGTGCCAAGCGTAAATATATTATAATTATTATACTAGTTGCAATATTGGACGCACGGGCTGGATAATGTCTGTATTTTAAGATGTTTAATGGTCTCGTGCAAGGCACTCTTACAATATCAATATATTACTAAATGTCTCGAACTCGACCATTAAACTACACTTTAAAATCCACGCCGGAAACCTGACATGCTGTATACGAACCTGGGACTTTCCGGTTGCATAAGAGCCAGACACTGTCTACGCTCAAGTGTAATCGGGTCCTGTTACAGTTGTATGAAATTATCTGTATAAAAGCCCTGTTTATACAGAGCGCGAACCCGAACAAATATTGGTTTGCGCGAACGACCGCCTTGATTGCCTACCGAGCAAATTTTCAGAAGTTCGCGCGAACTTTTTCCCATGACATCATTTCCACGAACAGAAACCGCTAGTGTGCAATATTCACAGTCTACTTGTAAAAGCAGAATGGACAAGACCGAGTAAATGATCATTGAAATTGAAAATACTGTTGGAATTTTCCGGGTGAAAATATAGTACTTCAACGAGGTGATGGTATTGTTCAAACTCACTTCTTCTTTGTAAAATTTCATGCACTGATATTAGCCTCTTTCTTCTCCTTCGTTGTTTAATGTACAAATACAGTGCCAAGATCTCGTCTGTGTCTGATTCAAACTGAGCCATGATAGCAAATGACAAAATTTATCTCTCACAGCTAGATAAAGACAAGCCATTACGAAAGCCGTCGACGGTTTTCCGCGTGCAACTGCTTAAAAATCGCGTTTGGGTTCGCGATGGACGCGTTCGAGTTCGCACTCTGTATAAACAGGGCTTAATCTGTGTTTTTGTTTCTTTCATTGTGTGAAATACTCGAAGTAAATAAAATACTTGACATCACTGATCAAAGTTTAACTCCGTAACTTTTCATTTTACCTCAAATCTATGTGAAGTGGAGATATTTGGAAGAAATAAATCAAAATGGATTGAAATCTATATTTTAATCAAATTCGTACATTCTATTGATTCTTTGAATTATATATTGTCAATCAAAATCTGAATATGCATATGCTATGTAGCCATATATTATGTGAAATTTCTCTGTTAATCTGTCGACAACTTAAACAAATTTCTTTTTGAGTGTCCTCAACAAAACTATTACATACAGAAGCACGTATTTAATTGGTTAATTTGCATTTTATAGGGCAACGTAGGCTACGGCTATGTATAATAGTATAGTTTGATTACTTTATCTAAACTAAATCAAATCAATATGCTATGTAAAATGTAATATGAGGAGACTAGTTAAAAATTTGGTTAAAGTAGCGAAGTCTCTAACTGCTGACTTATTTCGTGGAACATAACTATTAATATCAATATCATAATTTAAGATATTCAGATCGTTTATAATGAGATAGGGTTTGTTAACAAAATATTGTGAAAATTTGTCAGCTAGATCTTTTGTATTGATATAGAGCCGGAGCCCAGAGGGTCAGCCTAGCTGAAAAATGTATCAATTTTCTCCTGTATATATCATGAATGCATGCATATATGGTACCTTAAAAATGTAAGTCTGCCGGGTATCTGGTGGTGGGTGTGGCTGTGAGGGCTGTGATTCTGGGCATGAATTCGTGAACTAGATCAGCTCAAAAGTGTACCACACGAAAATGATGCAGCAGTGTACCTTACATCTTCAAGTATTACAAAAGCACTCTGACAGACATTTCTAATGGTAGGGTACCCCCGACAGAGTTATGTAATTGTCAGACCACAACTGAAAACTGTACCACCTAAAACTACTTGGAAGTTGTTCAGCAAAACTACAGGAACCAGGAAAGTTCACTGTCAGACAGTTTGTGCGGTGGGTTACTCCTCATAGACACGCCCAAAATGTCCCGACCCACAACTAGGCTAGATTAGCTGAAGCCAGTACCTGCTACAACTGCTTGGGAGTTGTGTAGTACCGCCACAGGAATCAGGAATGATTAGAGCCAGACGGTTTGTTTGATGGGTTACCCCTCATAGACACGCCCAAGATGACACGCCCCACAACTAGGCTAGATTAGCGGAAGTTCGTACAGCTGAAAACTGCTTGGAACGATCCCGGCCAGACAGTTTGTGCGATGGGAAACCTCCAACAGACACGCCCAAAATGCCACTCCTCACAACTTAGCTGAAGTCCGTACCACCTAAACTAAAACTACTTGGAAGTTGTTCCGCACCACTAGAGTAATCATGAATTATCAATGCCAGGCAGTTTGTGCGGTAGGTTACACCCACCCCCACCCACATAGAGGCCAAAAATGCGATGCCCCGAACTAGGTAAGATTAGTTGAAGTCCGTATCACCTACGACTGCTTTGAAGATGTTCAGCACCACCACAGGAATCATGAATGACCACTACAAGACAGTACCCCGGACAATATTAAGAAGATTGACTGTGCCTTGTTGCCACAATCACGTAAAATGTTGCAAAGAGCTCATTTCGTCACTGTTTTGTGGAGCCATGCCCATACAGCATCTCCTAATCAATGTCAGCTCCCTACTAATTATGGTTGGTCATACACGGGGTACTTGTTGCAAGCAACATGGTTTGATGGACCTTCAGCTCCAGAATGTTTGGTTTCGAGTCATGCAAGCGACATCAACGTAAACAAAGGTTATGCTGATGACCCCGGCAGTAATGGTGACGAGACAATTATTCTGGGTGAGTCAGATACTTTGGTGGAAACTGGTGAAACCGATTTCGACCAAGACCTGTCAGATATGTCCGATGATGAGCCCTGGAGTGAAGACTCAGATTCCGATTTTGATGAAATGCAGTAGTTCTTCGGCATTATTTTGGGTTTTTTTTTGTTGTACTTACATATACTTTTTTATTTCGCTAGTGTTCTTTCTACAAGTTAGTCCAACAGATTCCTCACTTAATCTAGAGCAATTGCATGCTGAAAGGGAATTAATTTATGGGAGAGGTCTGTCAAGGATACCCCATGGCAGGAACTGTCTTGCAGCTGTTCAATTTGCAATCAGTTTTAGGTATTACAGACTTCAGCTAATCCCACCTAATTTGGGGGCGTGTCGTTTTGGGTGTATCTGTCTTGTATGGATTCCTGAACATCTTCCAAGCGATTTAAGGTAATACGGACTCGAGCTTATATAGCCTAGTTGTTGGGCGAAGAATTTTGGACGTGTCTGCTGTGGTTGACCCACCACACAAACAGTCTGGGAGTGATCATTCATGATTCCTGTGGTGTCTGTTAGGGGTAACCCACCGAAAAATGGTCTGGCTGTGATCATTCATGATTCCTGTGGTGGTGCTGAACAACTTCCAACAGTTTTAGGCTGTACGAACTTTATCTAATCTAGCAAAATTGGGTGTGTGGGGGGGGGGGGCATTATGTGTGTATCTGTTGGGGGTACCCGACCGCATAATGGTCTGGCCGCGATCATTCATAATTCCTGTGGTGGTGCTGAACAACTTCCAACAGCTTTAAGCTGTACGAACTTTAGCTGATCTAGCCTAATCGGGGGGTCATTTTTGTGTGTTTCTGTTAGGGGTAACCCCCCGCAAAATGGCCTGAATGTGAGAATTCATGATTCCTGTGGTGGTGCTGAACAATTTCCAACAATTTTAGGCTGTGCGAACTTTAGCTAATCTAGCCTAATTGAGGGGGGTGGGGCATTATGTGTGTATTTGTTGGAGGTACCCCACCGCAAAATGATCTGGCCGCGATCATTCACAATTCATGTGGTGGTGCTGAACAAACTTTCAAGCAGTTTTAGGCGGTACGAACTTAAGCTAATATAGCCTTATTGAGTGGGGGGGGGATTTTTGTATGTGTCTGTTAGGGGTAACCCACCGTTAAATGGTCTGGCTGTGATTATTCATGATTTATGTGGTGGTGCTGAAGTTTTAGGCTGTGCGAACTTTAGCTAATCTAGTCTAATTGGGTGGGGGGACTTTTGTGTGTCTGTTAGGGTTAACCACCGCAATGTGATCATTCATGATTCCTCTGGTGGTGCTAAACAACTCCCAAACAGTTGTAGCAGGTACTGGCTTCAGCTTATCTAGCCTTGTTGTGGGTCGGGACATTTTGGGCGTGTCTTTGAGGGGTAACCCACCGCACAAACTGTCTGGCAGTGATCATTCCTGGTTCCTGTAGTTTTTTGCTAAACAACTTCCAAGTAGTTTTAGATGGTACAGTTTTCAGCTAGTCTAGCCTAGCTGTGGTATGGCAATTACATAACACTGGGCGGGTTCCCCACCACTAGAAATGTCTGTCAGAGTGATTTTGTAATACTTTGAGGTGTAAGGTACACTGCTGCACCTTTTTCGTGTGGTACACTTTTGAGCTAATCTAGCTCACGAATTCATGCCCATAATCCTAGCCCTCACAGCCACACCCACCACCAGAAACCCGCAGACTCACATTTTTACTAATTTAAATATGTTGTGGATGTTAATAAATCAATTCCCCAATAAATATATGCCTTTCGCCCACGATTCATAAATTTTAAAAATCTGAAGATAAAACAGCAATTATTTCGCCTTTTTTGCCAATTTTCTCTTAAAAATATCCCCAAAAGACCTTTTTTTAAACAATTTTTTTTTATGTTCAGAATTTTGTTAATACAGGTCCATGCTCCAAAAAAACTTCCTTTTCTCTCAAAATTTCTTTAAAAAAACGAATTTTCCGTTTTTTCCACTTTTTTTTATGTAAACATCCCAAAAATACATTTTCCACAAATTATATTAATGTATGTTTTTAGTATGTTGCTAATACAAGTCCATGCTCCAATTTGCACTAAGAAAAGCTTGTGTTGCAATTAGTTGCAAGTTTGGCAATTTTAATGCTAGATTGACTAGGCTATAACTATTATTTATCGAAAACATAATATAGTAGTAACTTAAGGACCGATTTAAATGGAGTTATACCCCTTTAACGTAAGGTAAACTTACCGTCGTCTGCTCTAGGTCGTAACCCATTCGGCAAACCTCGACAGATTCCGGTACTCTCCGTAACCTACATCTAGACTCGGATGTATGATAGTCATTCATATGTACCTACGACCATACATTTGAGATGCGGCTTGTCGGCTACCAATTAACTCTAACAGGAAAACGTTCCGCTTTTACAAAATAGTCCCAAAATCTGGTCAAGCTGTCCACACCCGTTGGTGGAGTCGTCCACACGACTTAGTATAATTTCTGGACACATAATGTATTTGTCAATAGTATGGTTTTTCTGCGTGGTCACCCTTTCTCTCGGTAAATAAACAACAAAGTAAATAATTTCTGGATAGTGTAATACGTTTTTTGGAGTCGTCCACACGATGTATTTTTAATTAGTATAGTTTTTTTCTGCGTGGTCACCCTTTCTCCCGGCAAACAACCACAAAGTAAATCGTTTTATTCCATAAATAACAAATTCATTAACAAATTCATAAACAAATTTAGTTGCGGACGACATCACTAATAGTTGTTGACGACATCACCAATGCCTTGTGGACGACTCCACCAACGGTTGTGGACGACTTCGCTTGTGGACGACTTGACTGGCACCCATCTCCTGGGGGCAACCATGTTTATCCGGGTCCTTTAAAATAGTTCCAAAATGGCGGACTTCATCATACAGCCGAGTCTAGATGAAGGGCACCGGAATCTGTCGAGGTTTGCCGAATGGACCTAGAATTCCACCAATCACGGAAGATGTAACATAAATGACGTAAGCGGTGTTCCGGATATTTCTACCACGAGATGTTATGATCCGACGTAAAAAGCATTCGCGGTTGGAAAACGGTAAAATTTCACGCGAACGGCGTTAAAAGAAAGGTGCGCGAAATTGCCCCTACTAGTGGGGTGGTTAAGCAAAAAATCGTGCATTTTTGAGTAAAAGCATGAAACTTGGCACATGGAATGAACCCTACCGATAATTTTTGGATGTGGATCCACCCCAGCAGCTCCCCCTGGTGGACGTTGCCGCCATTTTTTTCCAAAATTGCCGTCTATAGTGGACCGGTTAAGCAAAACATCATGCACTTTGTGTTAAAAGCATGAAACTTGGCACATAGATGGCATGAGCCCTACTAATTATTATTTTGGGATGTGGACCCAGCTCAGCAGCCCCCCCCCCTGTGGTCGTTACGGCCATCTTTTTCAAAATGACAGCCTGTAGTGGGCCGGTTAAGCAAAACATCCTGCACTTTAGGTTACATGCACGAAACTTGGCACATAGATGGCATGAACCGCACTAATTATCATTTTGGGATGTGGATCCTTCTCAGCAGCCCCCACCCCCACTGGTGGTCGTTACGGCCATCTTTTCCAAAATGGCCACCTATCCATTCAAATACATATAAGTGAATAAGGCAAGGCAGCATCTCTTTGCAAGACGATCCCATGCTTTGGAGAATATCCCTCCAACACAAGCAGCACCAATGCAACCTACCAAGGAGGGCATGTTTGGGGGCAAGTACTGCAAAAAGACCCAATGCTACCATTGTCCTACAGATTGGGGATGGAACAAGTGTGATGGATCATGGCAACCAAAGTGGACCACCATTGGTCAAGCTCAAGATGCATGCTATGAACTAATTCATTGCAACTGCAGAAAGGCATGCAGGGGTTTGTGCAAGTGCCATAAGGCCAGCCTCCAGTGCACCGCTCTTCGCCTTTTGAAGGCAACTGTTATCAAAAGTGACTTATCATTAAATGATTTTACTTCTTTGATTGTATTTGGAGTCATGCTTCTTCTGTGTTAACCCCAGAACTATACACATGGTTGATGCTTTGGGACGCGATAACTTGAGTTGTAATTAAGTTAGAGTGATGAAACTTGGTATATAGTTTCATTTTATCAATACCCTGACTAAGTTCAATAATGCGCATTTTCTTCTCAGGGTAAGCAGAGCGATAAGCTATTTGATTGGCCGAGACTTTGGAACATAATAACTTTCCTTCTAATTGAGCTAGGATATTCAAACTTCAAGTAGATGTTTATTAGGTCAATACCTTGATGGAGTTCGAAGACAAGCATTTTCTATTTAAGGTAAGCAGAGATAAGTTGATGCTTTGGGACGCAATAAATAAAGCAGGGGACTATTAAAATGGGTCTATCCGTCTGTCACACTTTTTAGGACACAATAACTCTTTTTCTAATTAACCTAGAATATTCAAACTTGGTGTAGCTGTTTATTAGGTCATTACCTTGATCGAGTTCGAAGATCAGCATTTTCCGCTTAGGGTAAGCAGAGATAAGCAATTTGATTGGTTGATGCTTTGGGACACGATAACTTAAGTTGTAATTAAGTGAGAGTGATGAAACTTTGTATATAGTTTCATTTCATCAATACCTTGTCTAAGTTTAATAATGAATGTATGAAATGGGGTTTAACGTCCTACTATTATGCACCTAACCAAGGCTAATGGAAGACGGGCATACGCCATACAGTGTGCTATGAGGGAAATTTTGCGAACACTCGACCTCAAGGCTAGCGAACCAGAACATTTTCTGCTGAGGGTAAGCAGAGCGATAAGCAATGTGATAGGTGTAGACTTTGGAACACAATAATTCTCCTTCTAATTAAGGTAGAATGTTCGAACTAGGTGTGGGGATCACGGTGGCTAAGTGGATAAGGCGCTGGTTCGCTAGCCTGGAGGTCGAGTGTTCGATCCCTGCATTGGCCGAGAAAGTTCATCTCGATTTTCCGACGTGATCTCCCCTTGTCAGTGTTACAGGAGGGCCTGACAAGGACAGCTGCCTAGTCGTTCGGATGGGACGAAAAACCGAGGTCCCGTGTACACAATGGAGTGCACGTAAAATATCCCTTGGCAGTTGGAATTCGATATAATAGAAGGCCATAGTGCCGCTGCCCGGGCAAAAATTTCCCTCATAGCACACTGTATGGCGTATGCCCGTCTTCAATTAGCTCAGGATAAGTGTATAACAGTAGGACGTTAAACCCCGTTTAATTCATTCATTCATTCGAACTAGGTGTAGGTAAATGCCTTGATGGAGTTCGATGATGAACATTGTCTGATTCTATCTGATAGAGAGTGATGATACTTAGTGTAAAGTTTGATTGCTCAATACTTTTGAAAAAAAAGTAAATGTGCGATTAATTAATATGTGTCATCTATTTTTTTTGGGATTTCGGCGGGGGACATCAGCCTCACTGTTGGCTTGTATCTTTAGTTAAGATTTCGTGAAATAGGCCCCTGTCCTTCGATTCTGGGTGACTTTTCGCTTTATTTAGGCCCATTGGTGTTCCCGTTTCATCGGGAAAATATATCAGATAAAAACTGTCAATTGTGTGTTTTTGGTATATTTTCCCCGTGTTGTCTCGATTGGAGTTTTTATTTCTAAAAAAAGAACACATGCTTCCTGATTTATTGTTGATGCTTTTACTATATCCCCATGCAACGCAATGGGTGTCCTCGCTTATGGAATTTCCACCAGATGCAGCTAGCTGGCTTCACAGCTCCACCTGCCCTCTTGTCAGCTTCATAGTTTCATTGTTTACATCATCTTCCTCGAGCAACGCCGGAATAACCATGGTAGGGGGCCTGGAACATGTGGGGGACCCTGATCACCGACCGCGGGGCGGTGGCCGTCAAAAACGGCCGCGGCAAAGGCGCGAAGCCCGCTGGAAATTGGAGGCCGGAAACGTGATTTCCTGGCATTTCAGGCACTTGTGAGCAATTTAGAAGTACCTCCCACATAAGAATTTTTTAAAAAAAAAATAGCGCATTCTGGCGTTAATTAAGTGGACCAATCCATGCGAGTGCTATGAAATGATGGAATTTCTAGAGGGGGCTAGACGCAACTGAGATTTTTGCGGGGGGTCTGTGCCCCATATGGTTAATCCGGCCATGGCCTCGAGATAATTAATTTCGTTTGATTTTACAACAATGCCGTCAACTTTGTACTGTGTATCAAAATGTTCGAATAGGGGAGGACATGTATTCCCAAAGAAGGCAAATTTGCTAAGAAACTGGATAGTTGCCATTCGTAGAATTCACTGGGAACCGAATAAATATAGCCTCGTATGTTCGGAGCATTTCACATGCAATGACTACATTTAAGTAACTACGCTTGGTAAGCATTATTTAAAATAATTTGAATTTTTATAAATATTACTTATATTTATGTATCCAGTTAGTTAAATTGACGGCATGCCGTGCTCAGTTTCAATAGCCTTCTTTAGGGAAATTCACAACGTCGATCGACTATGACGTCATTAACAGACAAAATCAAAACGAGGCTGCAGATATGCATACATTTTAATGTCAATAATCAATTGGGCGTTTTTTGGTATATTTTTCCTTTGTAAAACTATTCAGAGTGACTTTTCAAATTTCGGAGGGCCCTAATTTTTCTAATATTAAAGCAGCTAAATCGCTAACATTTGGGACCTAGAAAAAAATGTATATTTATAAAGCGCATATATCCATCCAGAAATGCATGCTCAAAGCGCTACACAAATATTAACCCGGTCTCTAGGATACAGGTAAAGCCGGATTACCTCCTTTTACCCCCGAACTCTAAGAAAGAGCCCCAACACATGCAGCATCAACTTGAAATTCAAGGAGCGCATTAGTTTTTTGTGTAACACATACACCATCCTACCGGTACCCATTTACAGCTGGGTATATGTGAAATAGCTTTATTTTACGTCCGCTTCGACCGAAGTGATATCGCAGACAAAACAGCTGGGTAGACTGGAATATAGGGATAAAGTGTCTTATTCAAGGACACAAGAACTCGGCGCATAATTCGGGTCTCGAACCTGCAACCATTCGGTCACAAATCCTACACCCTAACCATTGCGCCAAATCCCTGGGCTAATACATTCATATAATACTGTAATATGAATGTATTAGCCCAGGTAAAGTGCATAATAGTAGGACGTTAAACCCCATTTCATTCATACATATAAACTGATTTACATTCAATGGTTCCGTTTTTACTCCAATTTCAAATCAGTTATGCTCGGCAATTTCAATTAAGTGCAGATTTTTAGCGTCTAGTTATTCCAGTCCACATAACTGCGATTGAATTAATGCAATGCGTCGAGCCTCGTCCCTCGAGTCTCTAAATACAACTGGGGCTGAAGCGCATTATGGTGTACCAATGTTAAAAAAAATATTTTATCTTAAATATCGGATATCATAAGCTCATCTGTTTATCTTGTATATTTTTGTTTTGTGTGTAGTACGGTCCTCCTGCACTTACTATTAGAGTAGAGTTTTAGCCCTTCGTACTGCAAAATGTTCTCGTTGTCAGGCTTTGCTCTTGTTTATCCACTACATCATGTAGTGCAATAAGGGTGATAATTCGGACAGCATGTATTATTTTAGCGTTTTCCGAAATTCTGTCCGAATTATCGCCCTTATTGTTAAAATTATTTGACGTTCTAACACCCCACGTCAACTGGCAGACTATCGCCATTGAAGAGACGACCACTGTCAAGATTGGTCGCATTATTTTGGTACGTCTTTTTTTGTGAATCATTTTAGTGGACGCTTACGGCTGCCCCCGGGATCCATTTACTTGATTTGATAATTGTTTGTTTTTGCAATGTCTGTTTTCTGTCTTGTCTACAGGTTTATCTTGTATATTTTTGTTTTGCGTGTAGTGCGGTCCTCCTGCACTTATTATTAGAGTAGAGTTTTAGCCCTTCGTACTGCAGAATGTTCTCGTTGTCGGGTCTTGCTCCTGTTTGCTCACTACATGACATGTATTATTTTAGCGTTTTCCGAAATTCTGTCCGGATTATCGCTTTATTGTTAAAATTATTTAACGTTCTAACACCCCACGTCAACTGGCAGACTATCCCCAGTGAAGAGACGACCACTGTCAAGATTGGTCGCATTATTTTTGTTAAGTCATTTTTGTGAATCATTTTACCGAAGCCTGTACCACAACAGGCCCGGGACTGTACAGCGCAGTGGACGCTTACGGCTGGCCCCTGGATCCATTTACTTGATTTGATAATTGTTTGTTTTTGCAATGTCTGTTTTCTGTCTTGTCCGCAGATTTATCTTGTATATTTTTGTTTTGCGTGTAGTGTGGTCCTCCTGCACTTACTATTAGGTCCTTTAACGTTAAACTTTATATTAAAACAACTTTTTGCATTATTATTCTCCTTTAATAGACTATTTCTACTTACACAATTATAGCCCGTGCGGCAGGAATATTTCTTACCAGTTTTGCCACTACTTATAGGGTTGGGAAAATGTCGAATAAAAAAATCTGCAGGGGTGTTTGGGAGGCCAAATTGTATGACAAATACGAAAATTGAAGAATATTTGGTGTCCGACAATTTTTTCGGTCGGAATGGGGCACATTTTCAAAATGGCCGCCAAAATGTGAAAAATCGTATTTTTAAGCGAATATTTCTAATTAATGCAATTTGATTCCATAAGTATAGATCATTAATGGCCATTAATGGGATTTTCAACGATATCAATTTGGCCTACGAAACACCCCTGCAGAACAGTGGCATACGAAAAAGTGCATTATTGTCCCAACCCTACTAATAACGTAGTTATTTTAGTCTAACTTTGAGGCAAATATCACAATCCTCCTTGATACATTCTTCTAGTAGATTTTGAACCGTGACTCCGCTGGTTTGCGGGTTCCGTAATTGATAGACGAGTCTTGCTTTCATCAGCGTATCCTTCAAATTAGGATTCCTCCTAAATGCCGTGATTGGTTTGGTGTTGCAGATGGAACGGCACATGTCGGATCCGGTTAAAATGTTATTTCTCTTTTATGAGGATGCTAACTTGAACAGCAGGTGGATTATAATCAGTGATAAATGGTAGCCGTAGTGTTAACAGGTCTTTTATGGCTATAGATTTGGCCCTGTTCTTTTTTTCTGACACTACTTTGTGTGGGTAGCCTCTTTTAAGATAAAAATTGAGAAGATTTTGGCGATGTCTTTCACAGACTATTTCTAAGCTGAAGGTAAGCTTAAGTGGTAGCAATTCACTGAAAGGTCCTTCCAAAAAGTGAATTTTATAACACCAGTGAATTCAAACGAGATCCTGGATTCCGAGTCTATCATAACAAAAGGGGAAGTTCACCTCTTACCATAAAGACCCAGAGTAGACTTCAGTTCCGAAAATCAAATGATATGCTCCCAAGTTTCCATATTTGGAATGTTCCCTACAAGTTACCCCTCCCCATATTTGGTACAAGTCCCGTTTTTGGGTTCTATTTCCACATTTGGTAACAATCACTCTCAGTCCCATTTTTGGGCCACTGAATTTGACATTGGTAATATTCTGGTTCCTCAATAATTCCCAGCCCCCCTGCTATAATCTCATTTATGCCCCGTTCCCATCCCCCAATGACAAAGGCTCTGAATTTGGTTTGCGTTCAAGATTTTCCTGTTCCTCAGATTGATTATTTACGTGGCCTTATCCGAGCACCGATGCTCAAGGTACACAACAAAGAGGCAATGATAAATTCCAATTTGATTATTTACGTGGCCTAATCCGAGCACCAGTGTTTGGGGTACACAACAACTGGACAACCACATCACGGTGGGACCGGAAATACCACCGCCCCAAGGAACATATATGTAGGTTATAGCCCAAGCAAGGCCTTAATCGAAAACAAATGAATCCAAAGCTGCTTAACTTGGAGCCATATCCCATTATTTGTCAACGTACCTTAGATGGTTCCATTATTCTTGCTTAAGAATGGGTGGTGGTAGGAAATCGGTTGGGGTTTCACTGGTCGTTGGCGTTGATTTCAGGCTAAGGCATTGCAGCCTTGAGCTGCGAGTCTTTTATACCCTGCAGTCTTTGTCGTAGCCAATCATCATCCATTAGGTCACGAGTCTGCGCAGTTCGCTATGACGTCACATCATTCGTGCCAAATCCCGTCTGACAGCTTTCTGTCATGGCTGGCGGTCAAGAGGACGACGACGAATTGCGCTGACCTTCCGAGACAACTGGTTAGCAAATATTTTATACTGTTTTATTCCGTGGAAGAATAACCAAATTCCTTAGTTAGGTAGCGCGTACCTCCTGCCATGAGCTGACTAACCGTCAGTCTTGATTCGTTCGTCCGTTAGGAATTAATAAACTGAAACGTAACATCAATGCTTGCCCGCTGCCATTTTGTTCCCGATGCCTTCATTCTTATTTGAAATATACTCCGGGATTCCATTAATCGTAAAGATATAGTGATTCTATTCTTGTCCTTCCCCATTACATATATATTTATCCATGACATCCTGTCATATAGGTTGTTTGAAGTTTCTAGGGGAAATTTTGTTTACACGTCTGCGTAGCACGCCGTGATACGCATTTTAAATCGGTAGTAAAGGCCAGTCAATACAGTTGGGTCATGCTCGAATATACACCCAAATTGCAAGACCTCAGACTCGTAACACTGATCCCCCCCTTTGTTAGAATTCGCCCCGAATGCATTGTAGACTTATTTCAGATAAAGAAAAAATTTTATCGGGGTATTTTTACTGGGTTATTAGATTATAATCATGGTTTCTTTTCAGCCGTTCCTCAATAAGCTTCTCCAGTCCGCCGAGGAGGTAAAACCGGGCCTCGCATAAGATGGCGTCCAGCTCGAAACTGTTTGATGGTAAGAGATGCGAAACTGGACTAATGTTAATTTTTCTTAAATAATCTTGGATTATCTCAAAATACCTGGGATTCCTATCAATGAAGTAACACAAGATATCCTCCACATAGTACGGTTTGAATGGTGAATCCGACTCCACTATCCCGCCAAAGAGACTCGATTGGTCATTGGACACGGAGGTCTCAAATTTCTTCCCAGCTATGTTCAGATAAATCCTCTTGTTTTTGGCCCCTTTGCAATCTCGGAATCGGAGAGTCTTGATGCTAGTTGGCTGGTAGGCGATGGAGACAGGAACCAACCTCTGGAAGGGACACTGTCAAATCCAAGTCCACCACTGACTCTAGTTGACTCGACGAGATCTCCCCCAGAAGATAGCCTGCTTGGAGAAACCAGATGCTCTTGGTGTTTAGTTTTAAAAACTATTGGACCAGTATACAAAATAAATTGTCTATATTCAGCAGCCTTCCAGTTCATTTAGTCCTCTAGGTTGTCGCGCAAATTCACTTGGCAACAATCCTTGAAACGATTTTAAGTTGGCCGATATGGTAGGATCTGATTACACCCTAGCTTACATCGTCTTGGTCCATTTTTTAAATAGTGCAATACACGTTTAACAACGCCCAGACAAACCAAATGCATGTAGTACAGTACAAAATTTGAAATTCATTTTATCCCATATTCGCCTAATGCAGAAATGTTGTTTTGATGACCACCAGCCTGGTAACCCATTTCTAACAATATTTCATCAGTACGAGGCACAATATCCTGTCCCACCGTGTCATAAACCCCCCCCCCCCCATTCCTGCTATCCCGTACACTGCATCGTTCACAAGCGCAATACCCCGTATGACCCTTTATACGTTTAAAAAAACTCCTAGCAGGGGCATCACACATCAATAAATAAATTCTCTCCAAACGAAAATCGTCTTTAGACACATGATGTAAAATCAAACCACAACAACCCTGTAATTGCCATTTGATCCAGAATTTAATAATAATCATGTGTCTCTTTTAGTTTATATGACTGACCATGTAACTTGAAATATCCAAAAATTTAAAATATAATCCCCGGCAAGAGACTGGTCAACACTGTGTGGTAGGTTTAAAAAGTATATTCATGGAACGCGTTTCGGACAATCGTCCTTCATCAGCCACAGAGTTTTACAAACCATATAATAAAAATAATCCCGCCGGGTTCATATACAATGATGTGGCGCATGCGCCTTAATAAAAATATGAGAAAAATAATCCCTGGATTTGGATTATTTTTTTGATAAAAAAACAGTGTTACTAGAAAAATTGAAAAAAAATAATCCTTAAATTACTTAGGATTTATAAAAAAATAGACGTAGATAATTAATCCCTATACTGGGATTAAAAAATGGTTTTTAAAAATTAAATTCAATTAGAAGTTCTTTCCAAGCTTTGTCAAGTACATCTTCTTCGTCTGCTTCTTTCTGTTCTTCGATAATATGGCTTGGAAAAGTCTCTTAATCCATCATAAGTAAATCAAAATCAGTTGAATTTTCTATGGAAAGTTCAGGGTGGCAGGAGGATTGGTTCTCACTGGCCTCGAAAGATGGGACCCAAGTAGTTGGCGGTACTGGGATACAGCTAGGCGGAATTTCGTAGTGGAATTCTTCCTTTTTATACGCCCACATTGAAATGTGGTCGTATATTGTCGTCGACCCCGTCCGTCCGTCCGCCGGTCTGGCGTCCACAATTGCTTGTGGACGCTCTAGAGGCTAAAGTTAATATCCAATTGACTTTAAATTTATACACAGTGTTTAAGGTCACGAGACGAAGAATTTATACACAGTGTTTAAGGTCATGATACGAAGAATCCTATTGATTTCAGCGATTTCCGATAATTGTTGTCAGAGTTATGGACCTTGATCACTTAAAAAATCTTGTGGACGCTCTAGAGGCTAAAGTTAATAACCGATTGACTTTAAATTTATACACAGTGTTTAAGGTCATGAAACGAAGAATCCTATTGATTTTCAGCGATTTCCTATAATTGCTGTCAGAGTTATGGCCCTTGATCACTTCAAAGAATCTTGTTGACGCTCTAGAGACTAAAGTTAATAACCGATTGACTTTAGATTTATACACAGTGTTTAAGGTCATGAAAGAGGCCGATTGATTTTTAGCAATTTTCAATAATTACTGTTAGAGTTATGGCCCTTGATCACTTCAAAAATTCTTGTGGATGCCCTAGAGGCCAAAGTTAAGAACCGATTGACTTTAAATTTATACACAGTGTTTAAGGTCATGAAAGGAAGAGGCCAATTGATTTTTAGCAATTTTCAATAATTACTATCAGAGTTATGGCCCTTGATCACTTCAAAAATTCTTGTGGATGCCCTAGAGGCCAAAGTTAAGAACCGGTTGACTTTAAATTTATACACAGTATTTAAGGTCATGAAACTAAGAAGCCTATTGATTTTTAGCGATTTCCGATAATTACTGTCAGAGTTATAGCCCTTGATCACTTCAAAAATTCTTGTGGATGCTCTAGAGGCTAAAGTTAATAACCGATTGACTTTAAATTTATTCACAGTGTTTAAAGTCATGAGACGAAGAACCCTATTGGTTTTCAGCGATTTCCAATATATACTGTCAGAGTTATGGCCCTTGATCACTTTTTAAAAAAATTGGACGCTCTAGAGGCTAAAGTTAATATCCGATTGACTTTAAATTTATACACAGTGTTGAAGGTCATGAGACGAACAAGTATATTGAGTTTCAATGAATATTAATAACTTGAACAGCATGGGGGAGAACTTTATCAAAGCCAAACAAATTCGAATGATTTTCTGATAATTAATTAAATGAGTTGTTACTTTTCATCAGAATTTAGTGTATTATAAATGTTTCATTGGCGAAAAAAGTAAAAAATGCGACAACTGTTGTTGACTGCCCGGACGATTTAGCTGCTGTGGGCGTATGTTCGTTGCCTGGCAACATATGTTTCTTTTTCTTCGAAAGCGCTTTTTTCGGATTTTCGGCTGACTCTTTCTGGAGGGATTTTCTTCTTATATACTCCTTCTTTTCTTCTTTGTTGTCAAGCTGGTGTATATTCTTTCTGTGTTCACTGAGATTATGTCTTCTATTAAAAGTATTCTTGCAAATATTACAAGTAAAAAAAGGTATCCAATATATTTTTGGTTTTTACAAGGATCGCTCCCTGTTTATCCCCGGATGAATCACTGAGATCCAGACCCGCCTGCAGTGTTTTGGGGAATCTTCCGCCCCCTGATTCTTTTTCGAGTGTGGGGGTTGAGTTCGTCTCCCTTTGGATTTTAATTTGAAATATTTAACATCAGATATAGAGGAGGATCATTTATTTTAAGTACACATATTTTGGATTTCAATGATGTCATTTACGGTCTGGTGAAGAATCGAGATGGGTACAGCTTGGGTTTATTGCTAGTTCACAACCATACACATTATTTTCTGAAGGAACGGCAGTAGAAGTAGAAAATTCGCACCATCGAACTTAATCAAGGTTATGGTATCATGAATCTATATTCGAAGTTTCATCGCTCCGACTTCGTTATAACCAAAGTTATCGTGTTCCATGCATCAACCCATCAGATTGCTTATCTCTGCTTACCGTAAGCAGACAATGTTCTTAATCGAACTCCATCAAGGCATTCACCTAATAAACGCCTATACCAAGTTTATATACTATTAAAAAAAAGTAGGGGATATTTGATTTTTAAGTGTTATTAAAGTCACCTTATGAAACTGACGAAGAAACAAATGACAAAAATGAAATGAAGTTCACATTCATCGATTTATTCCAAATGATCGTTAGACTAAGTAAGTAAGGCACAGACTGACCATTATAAGGGTAAAATGATACCCGGGATCAAACAGCAAAGTTACCACAGCATCACAACACAGTCAGTAACGGGTAAATCCTCCTCTGTTTGCCAAACAAGCATTGATCCGTCGTGGCATACTCCTAGTGAGGCGTCTAAGGTCATTTTGGTCCAGACTGTCACATTCCTGTTGCAACGCAGCAGCAAGTTATTGGACATTGGCAGGACGTTGTTGACGTTGACGTAACCTCTGTCCAAGACATGCTTGATGGGGGAGAGGTCGGAATGACCAAGGTAATGTGGTGATGTTCTGTTATTGGAGGTAACCTGCAACGATCCTGGCCCTGTGGCATCTTGCGTTGTCATCCTGAAAGATGAAACGGCGGCCATGACGTCGTGCGAACGGCACAACATGGACTGCCAAGACGTTGTCCCGGTAGTACTGACCTGTAACACGCCCTGCAACAACATGTAAAGCCGTTCTTCCAGCAACAGTGATGCCTCTCCACACCATAACCGAACTACCCCCAAATCGATCTTGTCTGATGACGTTAACGTCTGACGTTAACGTCTTGGAAGCGCTCGTTTCGACGACGCCACACTCTCCTACGTCTGTCCAAAAACTCAACAGTGTTCCTAGAATCATCTGAAAACATCACATTGCTACAGGACGATTAACCCAGTGTTGACGATCCCTACACCAACGACGTCTTGCCTGAATGTGATGATCTCTCAAACAAGGGATCACGCGAGGACGTCAGGCGCGAAGGTGACCCCTATGCAGTCGATTCCGAATCGTCTGGCCACTCACTATCACACCAGTGTCTGTTTGAAGACGAGCGCTGCTCTGATTTGCTGTGATGACACGATTTTTCAAGGCCAAGGTACGGATAAATCGATCCTGGGCTTGAGTTGTCGCCCTTGGTCCACCTGAGCTTGGTTTGTCCTGTACAGATTGTGTATCATCACGGTATCTGGACCATAGCCTGCTTATGACAGACTGAGAAACATTCATCGTCCGCGCCACAACCGCCTGTGTTGTGCCGATCTGTAGCATTCCAAGGGCACGTAACCTTTCATTTTGGGTGAGCCGACGCATATCAAAATTTGTTTTCTGGTCACTAAAACAATTAAACTGATGTTTCTACCCTGGAATTCAATGCCACAGTTTTTAGTGTATAATTTTGTTTCTGGAGCATATCTCATAAACCGCTCAAAATATCTTTTTGAAACTTTGTACAGACATCTACCCATTACAGTAGTTGTGCATTTTGCTATTTAGGAATTTCAGTTTCCATGGAAACAAATTTGGCTTTGTTTTTGGTGTACAATTTTGTTTCCGGGTCATATCTCATAAAGCTTTCAAGATATCTTCTTGGCACATATTTTGAATTTCTCAGACAGTTTAAGATGCCTTTAAAATGATTTTACATTAATCATCCCATCATTTTTTTCCTGAAATCCAGCCTTCCGTCCTGATTTTGTTTCTGGAGCATATTTTATTATCTGTTCAAGAAATATTTTTGAAATTTTGTACAAACATCAACCTATTATATTTAGTATTTTATTTAAAGGGCCAATCCCGATAATATTTTTGGTAATAAAACTGCCTAAATTTGTGTTAAAATCCCTTAAAATCCTCTACCTCAGGGCCGAACAACTAACTCAATATATGTGATACGTTTTCAAACAACTTAAACCGGTCAGTCTTCATCTGAAAATGGAGACCGGTGTCCTAAGCTGTATTATGCGGTGTCTGGATAAAACCAGACTTTATTTTATAAAAATGTGTAGGTGAAATTTTCCTTTTGTTATCAAGTACAGCACATAGGTCATTCACTGCATAGACTTCTAAAGGGACGGGAGTGGATTATAAGCTCACCCAACCCACAAATTGAACAGAAATCTTAAAAGGGTTACGTGTCCGGATAAGCAGTTTCAACGTTCCCGTCCAAACGACCCAATATTTTGAGCTGAAATTTTGAGCCACAGTAAATACACCACTCCTCTATGTTTTGGCGATTAAATTTCATACGTAATCGTACTTTTATTTTTTAGACCCTGTTTAAATCGGGATAGTCCATTTAACATACAGCAGCTGATTGAGGTAGGAAAAGGTTGTTGTGCAAACCTTACAAGGAGTAGCGAACCTGCCTTGCCGAACTATATGATCAGAGTATGAAATTCTGTGAATAATATTCCATGTGTCGGAATATGAGATTTGTCTAAAGATTTAGACTCTGGCCACAACTGATGGTCCAACCCCGACATGCTCTGCTAAACAGGGCAAAACTTTTAGGACCAGTAACACCGTTTGCGAAATCTGATACATTTTTATATTGATAACCAATAGCATAAGCCAGATGTATCAAGATGGCTGCCTAGTGGTTGCACTGTGTCTTGCTCTCTGGTTTTTCTTATAATTTTAATAGATTTAAATTGATTTTAGCTACTATCTTTTACTTGTGACTTGGGGAGTTACCTTGGCTCATTTTTATACAAAGATTTCTATTGGAAGTGTTTTAGATTTTGTACAATTTGCAAATTTTAAAATAACAAAAGTGTGGTGAGTTCATGAAGTGAGTAATAATCATGATAACCTATTGTAGAGAAAAACTAATCAGCTTGAATAAAAACCTACAGTTTATAGATCACAGGATGAAAAACAACATTGAACAGTTTTTAGATCTTATAGTAAACACCAAAGAAAATATTTGTACTTCGTTTGAAATTATACAACCTAAAATAAGGGTAACTAATAAACCTAGATCAACAAGAAAATACAGGGGTGTTAACCATAATAACCTCAGATCTATTGATACAAAAAGTAGTGAAAAGTCTGGTAATGTACTAAATTCATTTAATCACTGTGTTTTAAATTGTCAGTCAATTAGGAATAAAACTGATGAACTTCAGGAATATTTGCTAGATAATGATTTGGACATATTTGTAGCCGTTGAAACATGGCTTAAACCAAATGATACGGTTACTCTACACAAACTTTTGCCATCAAATTATTCTGCAGTTACTGAAAATCGAATAGGTCGTAGAGGAGGCGGACTAGCTGTTTTTCATAAATCGGTACTAGAAACATCAAAAAATCAGTCCCTTGGTCCTTTCACGTCTTTTGAGCACCTTGACATACATGTAAAATGTTCTAATGAAGTCCTTAGAATTGTTTGTTTATACCGTCCACCTTCATCCAGTCGTGATGTTTTTCTCAGTGAATTCACTGATCTACTGTACGAAACCTTTGACTCATCTTATCGTTTACTACTTTTTGGTGATTTAAATCTACACCTCGATGATGTCAAGTGTAGCATATCAAATACATTTTATGATATTTTAGATTCATTTAATCTTAAACAGCATACTACTGGCAGTACGCACAGAAAAGGTCATTTACTTGATGTGGTGATAACTAGGGTTTTAGACGACACTGTGGAAGATGTCCATATTTGTGACGACCTGGTCTCAGACCACTTTAGCATATTTACTAAGCTCAAGATAAAAAAACCCGTACCTAAACAACAGACAATTACATATAGAAAAATACGTAACATTAACATTGAAGATTTTCGATCAGATATTATTAACTCTAAAATATTAAAGGAACTCGACATAGCAAATATTGATCAACAAATTAATCTTTATAATGACACTCTAAGAAATATTCTGGATGACCATGCTCCCATTAAAAAAGCCAAATTTACTATTCGACCAAATCGGAAATGGTTTACTGATGAAATTCGACAGAGTAAAATCCATAGACGGTCCATGGAAAGGCTTTGGCGAAATTCTAATCTTGAGATTAATAGACAGCTATATACTCAAGCGCGGAACAAAACAAATAATTTGATTGGCAGAGTAAAAAAAGACTATATTTTAGAACAAATCAATTTTAATAAGGATAACCCAAAAGTACTTCAAAACATAGTCAATAGTATCCTGAAACCGCATAATCAACAAATACTACCAGATTACACCCATGATGCTGACCTTGCTGAAGAGTTTTCTAAATATTTTAGTGACAAGATTGATAATATTAGGACTGAACTTGAAACAGACAATAACTCCGAGACAACATGTCTATCTGTTATATCATTACCTTCTCAAGTTATGTCAGAATTTTCCCCGACATCAGACAAAGAAATCAAGCAACTCGTTGCCAAATCATCGTCTTCGACATGCGAGTTAGATCCGCTTCCATCACCGCTTCTGAAACTGTGCATCGACGAACTGTGTCCTGTTCTTACTTATATTGTAAATACATCATTATCAACTGGTACCTTCCCTGATGTTCTGAAAAAAGCTTTAGTTTTTCCCTTAAAGGGACAATCCCGAATTATACAGAGGCTCAAAAATAAAAGTCTGAGAATGTATGAAAATAAAACGCCAAAATATAGGTGAATGGTGTATATACCTTGTCTCAAAATTTTAACTCAAATTAATTAGTCATTTGGACGTGAACGCCAAAGCTGCTTATCCGGACACGTAACCCTTTTAAGATTTCGGGTCATTTTTTTCATTTGGTGACCTGATAATCGATTTACGTTTCTTGAGAGGTCTATACAGTGAATGACCCATGTACTGTACTTGATAACAAAAGGTAAATTTTACCTACATATTATTTTTTATAGAAAAAATTCTGGTTTTATCCAGATACTGTATGATACAAAGGTCTCCATTTCCAGAGGCAAACTGCCAGGTTTAAGTTATTTACAAGCGTATCACAAAAATCGGGTTAGTTGTTCGGCCTTAGATAATGGGTTTTAAATGATTTTAACACAAAATTAAGCTGTTTTATTCCCCAAAAAGTTATCGGGATTGGCCCTTTAATCAAAAAAAGTACTTTAGACAGTAACATCTTCAAAAATTATCGGCCAGTATCTAACCTATCATTTTTATCTAAACTTGTGGAAAAAGCAGTGTCTGTTAGATTTAAAGCCCATTTAAAATTTCAGCATCTGGACGAACCCTTTCAATCCGCATACAAAAAACTCCATAGTACAGAAACGGCTTTACTCCGAGTGCAAAATGATATTTTAATTAATCTAGATAATAAAAATGTGGTTTTTCTAGTTCTTCTTGACCTTAGTGCTGCTTTTGATACCATCGACCAAGCACTTCAACTTACACGTTTAAAAGATTATTTTGGAATTACTGGCTATGCCCTGAAATGGTTTGAATCATATCTCACTTCACGAAAACAGTCTGTTGTCATAAATAAGCAGTCATCAAAACCAGTAGACATGAAATATGGAATTCCGCAAGGATCAGTACTCGGTCCGTTATTATTTACGGCTTATACTTGCCCACTTGGTAAACTTCTTAGAGATCACAATTTAGACTATCATATATACGCAGACGACACACAACTGTATGTGGCTGTAACACCCGACAACGAAAGTAAACAAATCATTAAGTTGGAGAAGTGTATTGATAATGTAAAAAACTGGATGAAAAACAACTTTTTAAAACTAAACGATGATAAAACTGAATTATTAAAAATAGGAACCGATCATAGACTCTCATCAATTATTACAAAATATGTTGAAGTGGGTGGTGCTGTCATACATCCAAGTAACAGTGTACGGAACCTCGGTGTTAAATTTGGGAAACATTTTGACATGAAAGAACATGTGTCGAATATGTGTAAATCCGCCAATTTTCAACTATATAATATAGGTCGTATAAGAAACTTTATTGATACTGATAATTCTAAAATGCTTGTCAACTCACTTGTAACCTCCCGCCTTGATTATTGTAATTCTTTATTGTTTAACTTGCCTTCTCTTCAGCTAAATAGATTACAAAAAATTCAAAACAAAGCCACCCGAGTCATAACTAGAACTAAACTTTGTGAACATATCACCCCTATTTTACACCAACTGCATTGGCTGCCAGTTACTAGCAGAATTGAATTTAAAATACTCTCTCTAACATACGCTGTCATTAATATTGAAGACTCACCTGACTACCTCAAACTATTAGTGACCCCATATATTCCTACACGCACACTTAGATCACAAAACAAAAACTTGCTAATGCCCTATCATGCAAAATCCTCATTTGGGGAAAGGTCTTATAGTTTTGCTGCTTTTAAACTATGGAATAAGTTACCTTCTGAAATTAAAGATTCCCCTTCCCTGCCTGTTTTTAAGAAAAAGTTAAAGACCCACCTTTTTAAAAACCATTTTAATTGTTAAATGCTTAAGATTTTTCAGAGTTAACTTTTTATTATTGTATACCATATTTTATTCTAATTGTGCAATGTTCTTATTATTGAGATGTTTTATATTTTATACTTTTACAATAATGTAATAGTATTGGATTATAGGCGCTCTATAAATAAATTATTATTATTATTATTATTATAAACAAGTTATTTTTCCTTTTTTTCAAAACATGTGCAAGGGCGTGGGGTGTTCATGACTAGTCATCTTGTGAGGGTTGGTTTAGGGTTAGATTTTTTGATACCCATACTTATAGTATTTCCTAAAGCGACAGACGTGTGCAGCTGCGGACTAGTGAATTCTTTCCATGGTGTAGAGGTTTTTGTCGGTGCAGGTACCAGACTAGGTCTTTCTATTACTCCTGGTGCTGCGGAGGCCACACGAGGTCATCAGCTGTTCGATTTCTTTATCGCCGTGTAGCTCAATGACTGCGCTAACCCTATGAATCCTACAACGGTTGATCCAAATATTTGTAAAATTAAACATGCATTATACAAGAGCTTTCTTTGGGCCTGAAATGTTTACTGGATTTGAATACATTTTGTGATGGATTACTTGACGCGAAAATTGATAAACGAGACTTTGTTATCATACCAAAGTCCGTAATGACGAACGAGGGTAGCCTTAAATTCAATGGCTAATATCTCGGTTCAGGACACAGCAATTTGCCTGAAATTTTCAGCATATTTTGTTTTCATAATCTATTTTTTAACTATAATAGCGATAACTGCCAGCTCTTTATCTTATCTTACCTAATGCCCCTTTGATCGATTTCCCGATTTAAATTCTAGCCACGAGTCGAAAAAGAAAGGCTCTATACGACTATCACCACCAAAGCTAATTATCAGTCGGCCAAGATTTCGGCGGGGTGTGAACGGTCCACAGGGGTAACTTACACATTTCGACCATAACAAGTTCCAGACATACACCAAGTTATTCAAAGGAGAAAATCTATAAACCCATCATTAATGTCTTAAAAGATATCCAAAAAGCTGTAACACAATTCAAATAGACTAATTTGATCCCACAGGCACGAGTTGCCATTACCAAATTTTTAACTTGACGGGATGTCGTTAGAACTTTTGTATTTATTAGAATGCCGGTTTGGTGCAATGGCGTCAATTACGAGAATTTTCAGGAAGTCGGCGGAATGGTGACCTTTATTGACATTAATAAAGGCTGTTCTCTTGTAATATCCATTCGTCCATTTATAACGTAACCGATGCATTGATATTGGTGATACATGATGGCTTCTATTGTTGGAGCGGGGCGTACATATCGATCAAATTCAGATCTAAATTGAATGAAATCAATTGATTTATTTAAATAGATTGGGTATAAAACTAACGCATGACACCAATCTGAAGCAATATTAAAGGGAAAGACCAACGATTTTCAATAAGGTTTCCATAAATAATAAATATATATTTAGAAATAATCCCTCGTATAACATAAGCTTACGAAATATTTAAAGCGAAAAATAAATTTTTATTAATATCGGAAGTGACATAGTTGGTTCAAGAAATTTTTTAAGCGAAAAATAAATTCTTATTAATACCGGAAGCGACATAGTTGGTGTTTGACGTCGACATATTTAATTCCATGCACCTAACAACACAAGCAGACGAAATGCAAAAAAAAAACCCACCGTCAGTTACTTCAGTTAGCATGAATCAACAATGCAGACGAAATAACGAGTCACGTGCCAACTACCACGTGATGTAAACAATTATCCATGTGGCTTAAATTGGGTCACTGTGTCCTGTTCAGAAACTTAATTTACACAAACGCATTTCTCGCTGATAATTTTTTTTGCATGTTATAGGAGGGATTATTTCTAAATATATATTTATTTTTGTATGGAAACCTTATTGAAATTCGTTGGTCTTCCCATTTAAAATTACGATCCTTTTCTCCTCAATGTTTTTTTTTAAATTTTAACATAGCATTCCTTTTGAGAGGCGAGATATCCGCATAAAAATAATAAGTGATCATGTATAACTTGATCCAGATATGGGGCTCAACCAAAGATCTGTAACTTTTATATCAGCAACGGTGTCACTATAGTTCAACTAGCCATAGCACATACGGTATATCAAAAGCGATGTTCAACATGTACTGGTTCTGCTGGCATTAAAGTGGACGTCCGATCATTGAATTGAAAACTTACAGAAGCTCAAGTTAAAAGATACATGGACGAAAATTATCAGCCATGAAATTCTGTCAGTGGTTGTATTGTGTGTAAATTTAGCTTCTAGTCGATACCTTATTTGCATATCCCTTTCTGATATCGGATTGGAGGGGGGGGGGGGGCTTAATGGTTAGAGAGCGCGCGCTGTATCATAAAGCCTGTCATTGAGTCAACTTGCGTGGTTTCGAATATCGGTTGTACGTGACAAGAAGTAGGGTCGCCTGTCCAACCTCGTGGGTTTCTCCGGGTCCTCAGATTTCATCCCACTGATAAAGACCCCTAAGCGCAAGCGAATTATAAAATTAAACCATATGTTCGTCCCGAAATGACCTAGTTTGTGTCGAGTGGACGTTAAACCCCATTCCCCCCTCTCTCTCTTTCTTATATCGTCATCTTAGCGAAATGAAACTACATAATTTGTGCTAACCTTTTCACAACCGAAGTTGCTCTTCAGGCATTTATTATTATAAATAAATAATAATAAAACAATACGTCCAGGTAAAAAAATCTCCACTTCTTTCTAACATAAATTAAATCATAAACTAGTTGTCTTCCCGCTATAGGCGATATATATATGTAGATAAGTATGTAAAATATTGGTTTTAAATGTAGAATTTATTTAAAATAAACAACCTTCAAGTGGGGTCAATATTTATATAAAAACTATATCGCATTTGAAATTCTCATATAAAAAATATCACATTTTAAATTCCCATATAAAAAAAGAATAATTATTACATTAGAAATATTTCTATACAAAATATAAATATATATTTGAAATTTGTTTCAAATTAAAGTAGGGTTCACACAACCAATATTATATTCATACACCTTTTCAATTAACCAAATAATTTTTCATTTCATACGTGTAGTGGTGCTTGGTTTTGAACGGTTTCGTTACTTTATATAAAATCTGATTAATAAAAAATGAATTATACACCCAACCCCACACTACATATGTGTGGTTAAATGATTCTTTATTTTATCATCATTGTTAAAACCGGGATTATTTAAACCGTTTTTCTCTGGAATGTCGTTGATGAAGTATCCATTCTTCTCCCCATTTTGTACAGTTGATGGGATTTTCTCTGTCCCTTCCTTGGGTGGTTCGATGGTAAATTCTATATTATGTTCATCAAAAACTTCCTACAAAATTAAAATCGGAAATAGTATGAATACTTTGATATTGTGATATTAAAAATTAAAACTCGGAGGCTTTCAAATACAAATGCTATTTACAACAATAAAACCAAACAAGGATTGGCTTGTAAATGGAATAGTGTGGTTGCCTTCATTATATTGATAATAGCAATATTACAATGATGTACTTATTATTACACTGAATTAACAAACAAACACAACTTTATGGATAGCAATCACTGGCAACTTTACTAGTGCAAGGTTTCAACAAGTTCAAACGTTGCACTCAAATGAGTTGCTAGTGTTTGTTATCCATAAAGTTGTGTTTGTCTTGTTTCAATGATTCCTAACAATCTATTATTATATTAGTAAATCGGTTTCTAGTAACTCATTTTACCTGAGAATAGACCGTGCGAAACGTTCCATAATGGATGGCATCCGAGAGCGTCATCTGATCATCCCGCTGGGAAAATATTCGGCGGGGGCTTGTGACAAGAGCTTATAATTAGCAATCGTCAGAGTTTTTCAGTCGTACAAAATCGACAAAAAATGGTATAATTTGCAAACATTTTGACAAAAAATACCACAACGGCGGTAAGTGAACATTAAAATTTTAATAATAGATGTGACGACTTTAGACAGTGTTAGAAAATTAAACATACTTCTGGGTCTATATACTCTGTTCCACAACGTAATGGTTTTCTTATAGATTCCGGTAGACAGCAGAATAAACGATCGAACAGTGGAATCAGATATTTTGGATCTACTTCATGTTTTTCAATGTACGGGGCTGAAAGAAATGCGATAAATGTCTAATACGAATTAGTTATTGTAAAAGTTATCATATTATATCATTATTATAAGATAAGATAAGATTTTATTGCATCGGAACATCCATTGAGGACAACATACAATATGAACAACACGTACCGGTAATCAAACTCAATATCAAACCAAGTACAACTACTGTTGATGCTCCTATTGCTGGGTACCATAAATAAGAAACAGTATATAATTTTAATATTCCAGTTCTGTAATAAAATATGGTAAATGTTAAAGCGAAAATTACATTTATTCTAAGAAAATTAAAACATGATTATTTGAATGTCTTTTACTAAATAGGTTGTTAACTCACTATTATACGTTCATAGGCATCATTCTAACACTTAAAAAACATTCATATAAAAAAAATGAAATATTTTCTACTCGGCCTGACCTACTTGGTAATAATATCATTTCATTTCACTGGCAAACAACGTCTACATATGGAAGTAGGTTAACACTATTTTGTAGCCACAGAAAAGTGACAGTCGTCATACTAGCCACTAGCCCAGAATGATTGCAATATAGCATCAACCCGCTAACCAGGTGTACGTTGTCCCGATCGTCAAGCACTGTGGTTAGCCAGTTAATGATAATGATGTCTGGTTGACCGACCCTTAAAAGCTAATAATAACTTATTTAACATTGGAAATAATAACACAATTACTTCCCTTGTGTCATACTTGCCTTATAGAGAGACCAGTGATCGTTTTTAAAACAGAGTTCTTCTCAACGTTGAGATTCGAAATTAAAAATGATATTTTTGCCAATTTCTCAACTGGCAATAGTGAATTATAGGATTAATAGGATTATTCTTTAACAAGGTAGGACTGTTTATAGATACCATATATTTTAGGGCTTTATTTTAATACATTTTTAAAAATATAACTTGAATATTTGTTAGGGAAACTTTAATAATAAAGCGTTTATGACTGATTGACATAACTAGCATCATCAGATATTGTGTGGTAAAAACATTCTGATCCGAGTTTTAGGTACAACAAAACAATATTCTGGTATGTAGATGTGAACGCGTCAAATGAGAATGTAATTACAATAAATTTTCAGCCAACAGAACAAAGGTTTTTATAACAAGAGCCTTCTATCGAAAGCCCAACTCGCACTTTTTAACAAATAATTTTACCAAACTATCTTACATAATCGTTTTCCATCTTGAATGGCGTAAGCCTAAATAGGTTTTGTTAAATTTTGTAAAGGGTTTCGGTTTTTTCAATGCCCTTGAAAGGTGCCATAAAAGGACCATTATCAACACAAAAACGGTTCCCATTGATAGTTCATTTAAATATGTCGTATTTTAAGTTAACAGTATTTAGACTTGATGCTGAATGACACTTACGGTTCTTCATAACCTTGTGTTGTAGCCTCTACTATAGTCGATATGGGTGTCATTGCGGTTGTTAACGTTATATTAGCAATACTACAAGAGTTGGTAGGGAATAATAAATGCCCTGGTCTGCTGATGACACTGTAAGCTCCTATACTGATCCATAGAGGAAATATTAAACCCAGAATACCACCTACAACAACACCCTATAAAATAAGATATAAAATAGCTTGTTATTAATGTTGAACAAGTCGGCGAGTCATTTTTCTGTGTCACAGTCAGGACCATAACTGTGAATGATGATTAAAGCGACATTATTTGAATCATGAAAATCCTCACTGGTAATGATCAGCTTTGCCATAATAAAACTTTCGTGACAATTAAGTCAAACCCCATAAATTTATAATAGGCCTACTCCAGATTTCTGAAGTTTGCTAACACCTCTGTTCTTTGAAATGGGTGCTAGAAAAAGCTAATATTCGTTGTTCATCAATATTTCAGTCAAAGGAAATGTCTATGAAAATCTGTTTTCAATGATGTTTAAAGGGTCAATCCCGATAATGTTTTTGAGAATAAAACTCTTTAATTTTGTGTTAAAATCCATTACGATCCCCTACCTAAGGTCCGAGCAACTAACTCTATATATTATGTGATACGTTTTCAAACAACTTAAACCCACATTCTTCATCTTGAAATGGAGTCCATTGTCCCAAACTGTATTATGCGTTTTTTTTGATAAAACCAGAGTTTTATTTTATAAAAATAATGTGTCCGTAAAATTTACCTTTTGTTATCAAGTACAGCACATGGGCCATTCACCGTGTAGACCTCTAAAGGAACGGGAATCGTTTATCGGGTCACCCAACGAAAGAATTGACTCGAAATCTTAAAAGGGTTACGTGTCCGGATAAGCTGTTTTAACGCTCAAGTCCAAATGTTTTAACGATCACGTCCAAACAACTCAATATTTTGAGCTGAAATTTTGAGTCAGAGTATATACACCAGTCTTCTATATTTTGGCGTTTAAATTTCATACATACTCGGACTTTTATTTTTGAGGCTCTATTCTATTCGGGACAGTCCTTTAAAACAACGTGTGCATGTATCGAACTGCAGTCTGGCGGCTAGACTGTTCCCAATGACCCTTCAGACATCGTAGCATTACTCATCAAATGCGAGATGGTATTAGATGATTGAGAACGAGTCAGCCCAATCGGTCACGACACCCCTCACAACTATAATGAACGATTTAAAAAGTAAAAGAAACAATGTTTAAGATAAAACTTCAGAAACATGAGAGCTACCAGATTAATTCTTTAAATAAAACCTGAACATTCTTATGACAGAGGGGACCTAGAACTAACTGCGACATAGATCATTTCTTTGGGAACTGTTCGGGTATGGTCTCTAGTACTCCCATAACCAAAGCGGCCCTTATCGGTCTTGAGGAAATTTTCATAATTAACATAAATACATGGTGGCCGAATTATGTTGTAATTAACTGCGACATAGATCATTTCTTTGGGAACTGTTCGGGTATGGTCTCTAGTACTCCCATAACCAAAGCGGCCCTTATCGGTCTTGAGGAAATTTTCATAATTAACATAAATACATGGTGGCCGAATTGTGTTGTAATTCAAACGTTTTAAATGACGCTAGTAATACTACTTACTATCCAATTGGCCCATTTAAAGAAAGCCCCTAAACAAAACATTCCTAATAAAGGTCCTGATGCTGCGCCTGTAAAACTCAGTGATGCCTGAAATAAAAATAGTTAATGTGTATAGATGATTACGTAATAATACCATCGCAACGAAACGTCTCTTTTCATAAAATAATCAAGGGAGAAACACAGGTGTTTGTGGCGGAAAAGAATCCGGACTTAACACAATTTCATAACAAGGGCAATCCCACCGCAATAAAACAAAGTCTTGTATACTACAATTACATTTTGTAATGACCAGAAAAGCAAGGGGTCCCTGATAGTAACCGTGAATTAACTATACAGGACTAGCTATTTAACAAGATAACAGTTTCATGGACAATAACTAATCCAGGCTATCTGATGTTACTTTTTGGAAATAAAAACGATACATAAAAATTCCATTTTTTGATACAAAACCTTAATGAGTAAACCAAACCACGGGTCAAAATGCATAGGAGACAAATTACATTCTACTCCACTCCCTTTCTCTCTCTCTCTCTCTCTCTCCTAAATATAAGCAGTGTTATTTTGTTCTAAAGACGGAGGGGGTGGGTGGGTGGGAGATGGATGGCCGAATGGTCAGCACGCGCGTGCTGTATCATAAAACCTGTCATTAAGTCAACTGGCGTGGTTTCGAATCCAAGGTTGTACGTGACAAGGAGTAGGATCGCCTGTCTAACCTCGTGGGTTTTCTCCGAGTCCTCCGTTTTCCTCCCACTGCTAAAGACCCCTACGAACAAGCGAATTGTTGAAATAAAACTAAGCCATATTATGTTAGTACCGAACTAACCTAGTTTGGGTCGAGTGGACGTTAAACACCATGAATAAGCAATAGGTCAATGTTTACCTGTAAAACTGTTCCCCCAAGATTTTTAGCCATAAAAGCCATTCCTATTCCAGCACCACCATATAATAAAACTGAAAACAAAATCGTTTAATATATACGTTTTTACATAACTTGCACGAGACCATTAAGCAGCTTAAAATACAGACACTATCCAGCATTTGCATTTCATTGAAATACGTCACACAGATCCAATATTTCAACTAGAATAAATAATCTATGTTAAGTACATTGCAAATTGGAAATAATGGTACGCCAACATCAAAGGATGACGTCACATCTGTATTTTAAATAGATATCGATCGGGCTAACGCCCCTGTGCAATATCAATATAAATGTCTCGCCCTCCACCGTTAAACTACACATCATTTCTTTCTAAAGCAACGTATCTCCTACCACGACAAAGCTAAAATAGAATAATTGACAACATTTCAATTTGACAAATGCGTGGTTAATTATAGCCTTCAAAATATATCATTATCAGCAGCAAAGACGTAATGATTTTCTGAATCGCTATACTAGACGATATGTGTTTTAAGATAATAGTGACAATCTACATAAAATTCAAAACATAAAAAAAAATTCCATTTAAAACTCTCCGAAAGGATGTCTTCAACCCACGCATTGTCTTCATAAAGAATTATTGAGCGATCGATAAAAAACAATAACGATTAAATATATGAGCATAATAAAACTAAGTAATGTTTTGGAATTGACAAATGGAACAAATCTATTCAAAGAACAAATGATATCAGGGAAACGTCATCATTTAAATTCTTAAATTAATAGTGTACCTAAAAGCTTTGTTACGTATGTCTTCTTTCTTTCAGTCAGATAATCAAAATGTGGTTTGAGAAAATCTTCCCATGTCACTGCAGCCAGTGCATTTAAACATGACGACATTGTACTAAAGAGAAACAAATACATAACACTAATATTACTTTAAATACAGTCAACGTTTGGCTAGAAATAAAATACATTAAGACAGGATGTCCACCTACTATTACATACATGTACGTATAGTCAACGCTAGAAAAATAAATCCAATTCTATTGAAAGGGTGTCCACCTTAAAATATATCTTCATATATGTATATCGATATTATGCCACAAAATAAATAGAATGCCCAGAGCCTATACTTAGCTTCCCCCAATTTATCGAACGACCATGTTGCATTTACTAAGTTATAAGCATTTAAAGTTCAATATAAAATACGGGAATGGAGACTTTAATGAGACAATCGCGGTCAAGTTTCACTGACAAGAAGATCTACCACAACAATAATGGTAGGCCGGTCGAATTTGAGCCATCCAGCGTCAACATACTTCCAGTAGGTCTAATCTGTAGGGTAAAATACACCTCATACATCACTTGTCTATTATACACCCCCTCCCTCCCCCCAGACGTGGACCACAAACTAATTCCAGTTTTAACGTCAAACGGTATTGTACGCCCATTACTTGCCCTGTCGGATTGACATGCGATATCTCATTAAATGTGTTCTGTTCTAACACAGCTGCCTGTAAGTAAAGCTGGAGTTTATGCAAGGATTTAGATAAGAATATTGCTCTTTGATGGTCTGTTATAGAACATCTTGAGACGGAAATTAATATAGGACTAAATGAAATTCATTATGACAAGCGTTTATCTGGCAAGAACCCATATTAATATTTTTGTATATGTATCACAATTGGTTGTCATGCCAATCATTTAGAAATTGGTCGAGCTAAAGATTCTATCATATCAGATATATTCACATTACATAGTTTATACATTTATGTGCAATTACCGGAATGCAGAAAATACTATATAAATTGCCTGCTTATTGTGAAAGTTCAGATGGCCAGGTGAGCCCAGTCCGGCCCTGATTACCAGTTACGGTCATACGCTTATTAAAACCAGTATATTATGGACGGATATTTTAAACCATTCAAAGCAAAAAGGGATATCGAGAAAAGATAATTGCACTAATAAGAGCATAAAAAAACAGTTGACAAATTAGACGTATTTTTGTTACTCGTTTCCTGTTTAAATGCCATGTAATTTGTATGAAAGTTAAGAATGTCATATAGAGTATAATTATTACCTTAATGCACCACTGAATAAACATGATATAAATAAACCAGGTAAACCAGGATAACCCAGAACTTCCATTACAAAATATGGTATTAACTAAAATATTCAATATAATAATAAACATATATTATAAAGGAAAAATTGTAGTCCGACTAAGTGGTGAATATTTGTGCAATTTGTAGCTAAAGTATAAATTGTGGCACAATGATGGGTTATAGTTTTCTGAACAATATTGGATGCGGACCCCACCAGGTGCGCATTGGGTGAGCAGGCATTGCTTACACTGTCCTAATAAATAACAAACCAAAGAAACTCGAAATGGTTGATGACGATCGAATCGGATGAGATTTACTACCTAGGTAAAGGGTTGTCTGTTCGTTCCCGAAAACGTGCCCCCGAGTTTCGAAAGAATTACCTCAAGTACTCAAGGAAATACAGGCCTAATAATAAAAACACTATGTTCTGTTTTCTTGTTGCCTTTCCTTGTTCCATTCAAATCCAGAGAAACTAAAAACCAATCGCATTTAATGTACGTACATGCACCTTCGACCAATCCTCCTTGTGTGTTGGCTCTCGACTCTCAGCCTCAAGGTGACAAGAAACAAGGGTGGTGACCGATTGGTTGTGGCGGGTATCTGATTTCCTGTGATATCGGATTCGATTTTAATAACTTTGCTGTTTGCAGCCATTTAAAATCACAATTTCGTATTAAAATAGCCCCCGGCTTATTGGTTTTGTTTGGTCCCATCCAGATAAAGAAGTCATGATTCGATGAAAAACGAAACTAGTTTGATTCACTATTCCAGCAGACCCACTCATAGATCATTTTTCTTCCACAGGTCAATTGATTTCGCTGTTGTATTACTCAAGGCCAATACACCCACCTCCTACCACGAACCTTATTTTTTCTGTCATCATTTATTTCTTTGGCCAAGCGTATACCAACATTTTACACCGTTGCCACAGCCGGTGTCTAACCCTTTGTCCCGTCCCGTGCTAGTTTACTCTTAAGCGCTACTCCTCCCTAATTAGCAAACAGACTCGAATGCTAAAGGGCAGATGCTCGTTTTCTTTACTCGCACATAGATTAAAGTAGGCCTATGCTATAACATGGCCCCCCACCCAGGGGGTTTATCATGACGGCCTAGCCATCTCTTTCCTGAATAGCTTATTAGTAGGGGAGAGCGCGGCACAGTGGGCATGATTTCTTTTTTTTTAGTAAATTGACCGGAAGTGAAATCCTACAGAGAATCAAACTATGTACCCAGTTAAAGCGAGTCATATGTTCGAATAACAGTAATGTTAAGAAGTTAATAAATTGAAACCATTTTTGTGTAGATCATTGTAAAACCAAAATCTTTTTTGACCCAATGTGCCCCTTATGTGGGGTAAACTGTATCACACTACTGGGCACAGTTGGCCATCAACTCATAACAACTGTAAAAACTAATCTTTTAGTTCAAAATATAAATTTATTTTAAAACTTGAACACAGATACGCATCCGAAAATTTAAAAAAACCCAGCTTAACATTGAAGAAAAAAATAAAATCTAACTGGAGAAAAACAAATTTTTTATGCGAAAAATTCCCATGACTTATAAGTCAGTAAGGTTTCGTAACCTAGGACCAACATTTCCTTAAAAGCAGCTCAAATATCCAGATTATGTCTAAAATGGACAGATAAATTTTTAGCTAAACTCAAAATGCTTATGCTCGGTGTGCCCCACTGTGCCCCGCGATCAACCATGACAGAAAATCGAAAATGCCAGGACGACATGTGATAGTATTATGAAACAAAATATTTCTAATATCAAGTTTGTGGCCTCTAACAAACTCTGGAGTAGCCAAACCGTTTAAATAGTCTATCAAAAATCCACTTTTGCGCCAGAAAAACGGATACTGGCTGATAAATATTAATCTGCTTACATGAATGTAGGAGGACAATTAGGGGCTATAAAGTGGAATTTCCCAGTGATGTTACAATTGAATTTTCCAAAAACAGTGAAAAGGCTTAGGCCTACTGTATTGCTCTCCCTCGGGTTTTCAGGTGATTTCTCGATTGATGATTTTCATGCCAATTCTGCGGAAGCCCATTAGGGTCAATCAAATGAAAAAAAAAATCTGACTATCTTGTAATTACAAGATAGACTATCTTGTAATAACAACATAGCTATCTTGTTATTACAAGATAAGGAGAAGCCCATGAGTAACTTATTTTAAGGTTGCCATACACCGATTTATCGAATATGTTACCTGTCTTCCATTAGTCCAGGTAAGGCGCATAACAGTAGGACGTTAAACCCCATTTCATTTATTTTATTTAATGTTACAGAATCGGCAAATTCATGTTATGCTCCTATAAATATCATTTTTTATTTCCATGCCTCCTTTAAAATCTTCCGGCGTGGTTTCCCCTTGTCGGGGCCTGACATTGACAGCTGCCTAGTCGTTCGGATGGGACGAAAACCCAAGGTCCCGTGTACACATTGGCGTTCACGTAAAAGATCCCTTGGCAGTTGGAATTCGATATAAGAGTAGGCCGTAGCGCCGCTGCCCGGGCAAAAATTTCCCTATTAGCAGATTGTATCGCGTATGCCCGTCTTCAATTATCCCAGGTTAGGCGCAGAAGAGTAGGACGTCAAACGCCATTTCATTTCATTTCCATTTAAATCATACTCTCATTAACTTCATACTACTACTAACTACTTATTAATATCATGATTCATCAATTTTAATGCCACAGAACGCTATTTATATTTCTTTAAATTTTGATTTTTGGCTGTTTTTGTTTTCCTTTGTTGTGAATTTACACAGTTGTTATTGTCTGTACTGATTGCAGAAGTTACCGAGTTTAGCGATGTTTATACGTTTCAAATTAAAATCTGTGTGAAGTTTAAATGGACGAAAAAACAACAACATTTTTACGGTTAATCATCAACGGCTATTGAACGGCAGATATGATTCAAATCTGTTGATAATCTGGGGTTGGGTGGCTGTCATAGTCAACTGGCGTGGTTTCGAATCCCCGGTTGTACGTGGCTACATCGTGGGTTTTCTCAGGGTCCTCCGATTTCCTCCCGCTGCTAAAGACCTCTACGCGCAAGTTAATTACTGAAATAAAATTGAACCATATGTAAGTCCCGATATGACCTAGCTTGTGTCGAGTGGTCGTTAAACCCCATTTCTCTTTCTCCCTCTCTGTCTGTTGAAAATCTGAGTTGATTATTGTCTTGTCATGTTAATAAATGTCTAATTATGCCGATCCCGTAACATAAAAAAAAGTATTTCATTTGCCAAGCTATCCGATAAATCAGTGTAGGGCGAACTTGAAATAACCAGTTACAACCTTTTTTTTCATGTGATTGACCCTAATGGGCTACTCGGTATCTTGTAATTACAAGATAGTCAGAATATTTTTTTTTTCATTTCATTGACCCTAATGGTCTTCCGTACAATTCTCATTCAGTACTGTATATAAAAAGATTGACTCGGACCCTGGGTCCCTTTTCCTTGGCCAGAGGGGGCCTTTTGTCAGACGCGGGGCCCTTTTGTCTTCCTTTAGGGCCCTCCCTAACTAGGGTACATTTCTATTTTCTCATCGGTTTTAGCATTTTTCTCCCGTTTTATTTTTCAACTTCTTTGATTTTTTTTGTGAGTAGGCTGGCGCCTCCAGCGCCTCAGCTATAGAATGCTTCTGCCCCCACCCTTAAGTGCCCTTATCATGGCCAGCCTACTACAATCACGTGATATCCCTTACCCTAACCCCAAATCTACATATGACGTCATATGCTAAAACGTGCCTGACCGTCTTCGGTCTAGCGTTCTTCCCTCACCCCATAGAAATATATCCCAGAATACCGATAAAACCGCTTCCTCTTTTACGTAACAAAGTTTTAGAATACCATTGTTTTATTTGTATTAGCGACGTTATTATCGCGACGACCATTTCCAGCTTTAAGTATGTGGAGCATGCGAAAGATTCAAATACTTGTACAAAGTTAAGATAAAGATAACGCTTCCCAACTCGCTTGTTTGGGTTCAGGTTTCTTTAAAAAAAACTTTTCAAATGTAGGCCTACTATTTAAACAAAGTACACTCGACATTCTAAATTAAAGCAAAAAGAAGAGAGAAATCGAATTAACAGAGATATATTGTCTCCTGTGGTATATAAAGACATTGCAATGAAATTACTGTCAGTTATTATAAAAAGTAATTTATATCATGTAGTCTTTAATATTGTTATGTTAATAACAACCAAGCTTCAATTCTTTATACCCCATTTATTTCTATTAACGTACTTTTTATCCAGACAACAGGAGAAAAAAATCCTGCCATTAGAAAACGATTTGTGAATTTAGAACTGAGCTGGATTTTTTTTATTAATAGAGTGCAATATTATGTTATGAAAACGGAAGGCAAATGGCTGTTATGTCATAAACTAAGTTTATTTAACCTTAAGAATGAATGAATGAATTGGGGTTTAACGTCCACTATTATGCACCTAAACTGGGCCAATGGAAGACGGCCATACGCCATACAGTATGCTATGAGGGAATTTTTGTCCGGGCATCGGCGCTGCGGCCTACTCTTATATCGAATTCCAACTGCCAAAGGATCTTTTACGTACACTCCAATGTGTACACGGGACCTTGATTTTTCGTCCCATCCGAACGACTAGGCAACTGTCCTTGTCAGACCCTCCTTCTGCAATTAACCTTAAGAGAGCGAGAGAGTAAGAATGGGCCCAACGTCCACTCGACACAAGTTAAGTCATTTCAGGACTAACATAATATGGTTCAATTTAATTTCAGAAATTCGCTTGCGCGTAGGGATCTTTAGCAGTGGGAGGATACTGGAGGATGCGGAAAAACCACGAGGTTGGACATGCGACCCTACCCCACAGACTTTATGATACAGCGCACACGTGCTAACCGTTCGGTCATTCACTCACCCCCCCCCCCAATTTAATCTTAAAACACAATATTGGTGTCAGTTATTATCACATATGTGATAGAACTGATTAACCATGTTCCAAAAGTTGTTATATGAGACTGTGGGAGGGAGGATATTTGACAATTCCAAAAAATTATTGTCTTTCACTAGATAGGAGAAGACGAGAAAAATAGAAAAAGTCCATACATTGACATGATTTTTTTTTATCAAGTATAGAATGAATAAAAACATGTAAAGGGAATGTATGGACTATTTCTAGTTTCCTTTATCTAGTCATGTTCAATTACTTTTTGGAATCATCAGATATCCTCTCACAATCTCACATAACAACTTTTGGTCTTCGAAGGCATTATTCGTGTGCAAATATTCGCCCATGTATCTGTTATCACTCGTCACTTTAGTCAGTTACATAAGGATAATTCGTGTTTTCCTTTTGCGTTCGTCACTTCCCTTTCTTGAAATCTTCCTAACGCATTAATCGTAGCAATGATCTCTGTGTTAAAATTATATTTGGAACGGGTTTAACCAGTTCTATCACATTATGTGACTGGTAATCATTGACACCAATATTATCCTTTAAGGAAGAGATACGTTATATTATTATCAATTAATCGATCATTGCGTAATATAGATCAAATATGCTACGAAATACCCATATCCCTGAAGCAATGGCCCGAGAAATCCCTCTCTGCCTATAGCTGGATTGGCTTCTAATACTTGAACGTGTCTATTTTCCCCGTTCAATGAAATATATTCCGAGTACAGCAACATGACAGATCGGGGGTCTTCCCTAAAGCACTAGACACATTAGCCAAATCATTGGCCGAATCGTTCGGGCGAATCAATCGGCGCCGAATTTTATTCGGCCGAATGGGTGGACACACCAGCCGAATGTGTCGGCCGATTCACCAGTCGATTGCATCACTTTTCACGTCACATGATTAAAAACGGCGGCGTCTATGTCTTCAAACAATCACGTGATTTCTCGATAAAAGTGCTGATTGGCTAATGAATTCTACATTCGGCCGAATGCTTCGGCGAAGTGGACACACCAGGCGAATATAATTCGGGCGAATAAATATTCGGCCGAATATATCAAACATGTTTGATTCGGGCGAATCATTCGGCCGATTAGAAATTCGGCCGAATGACAGTGGACACACTATGCGAATTTCGACGCCGATTGATTCGGCCGAACGATTCGGCCGAATCATTCGGCCAGTGTGTCCACCGCTTAAAACATGAGTCATAATAAAAACGTGAGTCATGACGTAACGTTGACGTAACATATTTGGTCAAATTTGGAGCTTTGTTTAATGTGTTATCGTATTGTAACGCAGTTAGCTATTGATTGTTAATCGGACCTTGACCAGTCTAATTTCCAAAAGGAATTTGCTTTCTTTACAGCAGTGATTTGAGTTGGTTTACTTATAATCAAAACAAAAACAGCTATATTATTTTGGTGACAGTTTAATTTCCCGGTTTGGTAAGTGACCATGAAGATAAATTTGACTAAATAATATTATTTTTAATGTCCGACAAAGTTCACCGCTATATCTAAAATAACCTAAATAAATCTATTTATCAAACTTTGTTTAAAAGCTAGTTTAATCTTACAATAATAGAAAACTCTCTGAGTTCATTCAGTTTATTCGCTTAGAAAATGCCTAGAGGATGTTTAATGTTGTTTTCAATTTGGCTGATAAGTACTTCTGTCTTGGTAGCTTGAAGAATATTCGGTAAGTTTGAGACGTATACCTTCCTCTGAGTAGGCCGCAGTGGGCAAGTGGTTAAGACGCTGGTTCGCTAGTCTGCATGAAGGACTCGTGTTCAATCCCTGCATTGGCATAGAAAGTTCATCGGCATTTCCGACATGGTTTCCCCTTGTCAGTGGTGCAGGAAGGGGGACCTGACAAGGAAAGCTGTCTGTTCGGATGGGACGAAAACCCGAGGTTCCGTGTATACATTGGCATGGACGTAAAAGACCCCTTGGTAAATTGAATTCCATATAAGAGTAGGCCATAGTGCCGCTCCCCAGGCTGTATGGCGCATGTCCGTCTACATAAGCCCAGTCAGAGCAGAACAATAGGACCCTAAACCCCATTTCATTTCACCTTCCTCTGATGTATGCACCATCTTTTTTTATGTCGAAGACCGATACATTCCGTGATTACAATAATTATACAAGAACAGACGGTCTATAATAAAACTGTACTTCTAGCAACAATAAGTGATCTGAACCCCATAACTACATAACGATTAACCCAGTTTTATTTACAACAGATTGTCTCTGAAATTATTATTTAGATATCAATGTCTAAAGCTGAAGATTACATGGGATAAAAGAAATTATAATGGTCGGAAAGATACATTTAAGAGAATTACCTGATTTGAGTTACTAACATAGCCGGCAGACAGTGGATCACAACCTTTTTGAGCATAATAGGCAAAAACGACAATACCGGTTAAACTGGTTAACGTTAATAAAATTATAACCCCAATTATATTCAACATCACAGAACTAGAAATAATAGAAAAAACAAAAATAGAAAGAGTTTTATTAATAATACACGTATTTTACTGTGACGACATAGGCGCAATAACTCTACCGTGTTGAGTGTATAGTATAGTTTAAACATTAAAATCGTATAAAACCTATCAGAGAACACTTTCTTATAATAGTTAACGAAAAAGTTTTATTAAATAAAATAATCTAATACTTTATTTTAAAAATCTTTAAAATCCAAACTTTAACCCTGAATCCGAGACATTATTTATAGAAAGAACCTGTATCATACCATTGACGCTAACACAAAAGGATATTGCACCTAGTCACTATCCTATATGTATCGGGACAATTAAGGTGAACATTTGAATGTGTAACTGTAATATTATTATAACGGTAAATATGGCAAACTGCAAACTGTCTCGTGCTTATGAACAGTGGACGGGGTATGTCTGACAGCAAATTGGGGTAAAATGAGTGGTTTTTTTTAGGGTGTTTACGGGTAAAAAATAACAGTCAACAGCCATTGCAGATTTCGTCATAGGCCATAATTAAGGGCAGGAGATTATTTTTTTAATCCTTACCCCAGCAATATTTACATCTCGTGATCTTTGACTAATTCTGCAATGGTTCTTGGCTTTTAGCCCTAACCAGTGTTTGGTAAAATAAAAGTTCTGGTTAACTCTTTGGCTTAGATACGCCTTGGATTTAAACAGTCGTACATTTAAAATTAAATCAATAAATGGCGGACCAAGCTTACGCTTACCGTTAGTCGGTGACGTCACTACCGGAGACTAGTTATAAAAGCCCTGCTATTCGAGGGTACCATAGCCATTGAGAATTTATATGATAATCGAGAATTTGTGGTTTGAGTTATCGTCTGTCAATCAAACGATCGGCAATTGTAAATGACGAGGACACAGTTGATGCCAACTTCCAACAGTGACAACTCCGTAAGAATAACGAAATTTTTACTGACCTAAATTGTAGATTTACATACATTATTTTAGGAAGCAGACAAGACAGACTTGAACGTTAAAGCGGTAGGAATCTTGTTATCATAGCTGCTGTATAATTGGTTTTACATGTTCTTAAATAATGGCGAAGTTAGGTGGTTGATTTATATACACAAAGACCTATATAAGGAAACTCTACTAGTCAATCTTTGGAATAGACATACTTTGGGACTCTATTACCCCACACGAAGTAGTAATTGTATTTATACTCCCCAGCAGTGGCTACGTTATTAAACAATGAAATACATCGGTACAATAAGTATCGATATATCTTGTATTTAGTATCATTAACAAATCTGGGGTCTGTTTCGCGAAATTTTAGTAATTTGATTGGACAATATTAGATTTATTTTAGTGCGTAGCCAATCAAAATCGAAGTTTCTATTAAAATTTGGATTTTATCGTTAGTTAAAATTTAGTGAAACAGGGCCCAGTGCCAGAATCAGATTATTTCAACATCGGTGGTCATCACCAAATCCTATTTTTTAAAAACATAATGCGCTTGTGTGCTTTTAAACTATATCTAGCTTTTTATAACAAAATTGATAAATAACTGTTGTCAGTCGTTGGCTTGGTTTATAAAATACCCAACTATGCAAACATAGACCTCCTTTGTAGTTTCTACAAAATATTGGACGAAATGATGACGGCGATTGGAACTCATGTCTCAGGCTGTTTCTGGTTTTGTGTGATTCATACTTTAATGTTGAAGGTCAACTTCTTTCAAAAGCTTCAACCGGTTACATACAGAATAGATGAAACATCTTACTAGATGGGGTTTTTTTTATAAATTTTAAATTGGTATTATATATTGGATAGGTATTTTAGCTTGACTGACAGATAGAAATTGGTATAGATCGTTATTGACGTAAACATAATCCAAACTGTTTTAATGTTGTCCTGCAAGTAATAAAATAAAAATACCAGTTGAACAGTATCAATATCTACTTACATTTTAGCCTTTTTTAATGTAGGTAGAGCACAATATCTCTGTACACTGGCTTGATTTACACCATACGTGGATGTCCATCCTATCGTGCCACCAACTACAAGTGACCAGAACGAATGTCTTTGAGTTGGATCTGGGTTAAAGCTGAAAATAAAATGGAACATCAATCTCATCACTAACCCTCGTCGTCCTATATTAGCATACTTCGTTAATGTTTCGCTGGGTTCCGAAGTACTGGCCCAAAGTTCACAAAACATTCTCAGACTTAAGTTGAGAATTTGCTCAACTTTCAATCATTGTTTATGAGAAATATCTTTGATCCAGAAATACAAAACTCTGCATATAGTTTCTTATTGGTGTATTTGATACATTAAAACAACACATGGCTCATAAATGGCTATATTTTACTTAAAGGGGCTAAATCGCTAACATTTGGGACCTAGAAATTGTCAAAAGTGGGTCGCAACGCATATAATACTGTAATATGAATGTATATAAACTGATTTACATTCAATGGTTTCCGTTTTTCCCCAATTTCAAATCAGTTACGTTCGACGATATAAGCCATGCAGACTCAATCTTGTGCAAATTTCTATAGTGTCTGGTTATTCCAGTCAACATACGCCGTATGGTATTTTGCAATATGTCTAGCCTCGCTCCTTACGTCTCTTATTAAAACTGGGGCTGAAGCACACTATGGTACACGACTCGTGTACCAATGTTAAAAAAATTTATTTTATCTTAAACATCGGATATCAGGAGCTTATCTTTTCCCGGTAAGTTTACATCATCAATGTTGATTTAAAATGGCTAAAAATTCGTGTTTTCGATGTTAAAGTTTTTAGAGGATTTTAAGTTACGGACTTAGGTCCTTTAACGTAAGGTGAACAAGTTTGAGTAAATTCTCAACTTAAGTCTGAGGAGAATGCTTTGTGAACTCAAGGCCATGTCACCCCAAATTATTGCAGCGCAGCAGTATTTTTAATATTGATTATTTGCGATATTTTGTCGGAACCAATATTACTATTTATGGCATTGTTTTGAATTAATGACCCAAGAAAGTCGCAGCATCATGTTAGTTATAAAAAATCAGATGAAACCGTAACGAGTTTTTTTTTATATTTGTACAGTTTATTTAGAATATAGTCATTGGTATTCCCAACGGAAACCAAAAAAAGCACCATTACTGCCCTGCTACATGGAATCGATATATGTAGTCAAAATATGGTAGTTAATATTATTAGACTAACATTTCAAAACATAATTATTGTACGGTTACTAGAACATTGCGAGCGGTGAATTGCATGAACAGTGGCGTTTTTTCGTATCTTTTTTCGAATTAGAACTCCTGGGGATTAAGTTATTACCCAGGACCTATGTTTATCGTCACACGCAAAGGATGTGTTTATGAATTTATATTAAGTGATATGGGTGTACAGTTTATAAAGGTGGGAAGGGGATTATATATTTTATACTGTTATCTATATGTATATATAAATTACAATGCATACTATTTATATCTCTATTTATGTTTTGGGCTATAGCAAACATTTTGCTTCGCCTGTAATAAAAGCTCAAAGGGTCACCGTGACAAGTTAATCTCGACTCGAACAACCCACACCTGGATTTAGTCGTGACAATACAACCACCGCATCTCCAAAGTAAAATTATGGAACACAAATGTCAGAGTAATGGGATCAGAATTTCATCCGGTTTTCTACATAACCAATTATTAAAACAGACGACTGATCAAGTGGAATAAATCTGTCAATCTGCAGAACTATTTTAAAATTAATGCTCTCAAAATTAGCCCTTGAGCTAAATTGCTCAAACTATACCTACTCGAAAAAATCGATTCTTCCCCAGGCATCATTTATGTTCCATACTTCTGTCATCCCTCCAACAGTTATAGAACCCTGTAAATATATTTCTTTATAATTTCACAAGCATCTTTGGACAAAATACATCTTAACATTGCGTTCCGTTTAATTTTCGATGAACTCCATTTTATGTTAACAGAGAGGCCCGTCGAATACACGGAATGCGCATAACATGTAATTAGAAACTAGTATTTTATTTACAACGATGACGTTTTGCATTAGGTATTTACTCATTAAAAATTACACTGTATAAAGGTTATAATAATATAACATATTAAACCCGTAGTACAATTATATTATTCGTGTATAATACTTCACATGTAAAAAAATATGGCCCAAATCACCTGATTCGTGAATAATGGTAATAAATTACCAATAAACCATTCGTCTTGCTAAAGTGTCTCTGTTAGTGTCAATTCGATACTAGTATAAATATGTACTGGACAATCACATAAATTTATGTCGTGAAGCGAAAGGTCAGTATTAATCTACAATGAACGGTCGGTCGATGACAGGTTGCGCCAACCTCAAAATGCAAACCTGAATGTATCACGGTTTAAGTTATGCAGTAGCATACTAACACAGAAATTATGGCAGGCTACATAATTTGGCCGATTTCGGGTATGTGATGGCCTTCCACTGATAATAATACACGCGAGTTTCTTGTATAAACTTAAAAAAACTACCGACTACATACTAAAATTAAGAATAGCAAAATTATCTTTACCTGAATAACAATTGCCAGTAAACCCGCTAACATAATACTAGATTGAAAGACATCAGTCCAAATGACAGCTTTCATACCACCCTATAATGTTAAACATAGCATGGAATAGAAGAATGTAAAACCGTTACGTGTATCCAAGGGTCGTCTTATTGTTGTGTTATTTATTGCTATCATGCTATATGGCATCATAACCAACGCATATAATACGATTTTTTCAGAGATATTTAAATTGGAAATATTCTGAGTGTAGTGTAATCGAGTACTAACCAGTGATGTATAAAATGTTGCGACTAGACCTACAGTAATAATGGTAGCCCACACAGGAAATCCAGTTACTGAAAAATAATATACAGTAATGGAAGTAATTGTTGTTTCTAGCAATCTGGTATCATAAAAATGCGAGTATAGAAGACAGCCATTACAAGGAAGTTTCTAGTATTGGTACTTTATCCCATAGTTATCAAGACAAAGGCTGTGGTAGTTCCAGATAACCAGCCTGTGCAAACAGGACGGTTGTGTGTTTATCTAACCATTAATTGATACAGCAAGACAAGGACAATTACAAATGACAAACGACTATGACTTCCTGTAGAACAGCACATAATTTCAATGACGAATAATTAGTAAAATTTCGAAAATGTGTTATGGTGGCGCATCCCGCAGCCAAACAATTTGATTTTATTACCCACATAATAACTACACTAAGTCGGTTATTTATGGTGTCTGGCCAACGAAATAAAAATGGCCACGGTTTCTTGAATTTGTAGGTAGAACCTGCAGTGAACTGTATAATCAGAATATATTTACCCGCTTCTAAAGCCGTCGAAGGCGCATAAGACGCAACACCCATGTACAAAATCTGGAAGAGAAATAATATTAAGTATTAACGTCTATGATAGTTACATTAATTAGTTCCAAAATCATACAAAATTAATATTGGAGAAACAAAATTCCCAGATTGTCCAACAGTCGTTTTAAAGATACATTCTCACGAAAGTATTTATCGGATGGTTATTTCCCAGAAAAGTATATATGGTATTTAATAGAAAAATACTGGAATACTTAAAAAAACATCCATGAAGCAATCACTTGGCAAAAATGCCAGGGTATCACAAAGTAGCAACCCGACAGCGTATTGTCTGCCAAACTTGACTTAGAGAGAGGTTTTTATTTCTTGATCGAACAGTTAGGCGGCTTGAGGACCATTGAGGGGTGTAAACGTATGACAAATTTTGCAATTAAACAACAGAAATAGAAATTGGCAGAAAATAATTCAAAAGTTTACTTAGGCCTTAATGTACATGTATATGGTATATGGACAGTACGTAATGACAAATACATTCTCATTCAAGTTAGGTGTCAAACATGGCTTCTAAAAATAGATTTATTTTATAGCTTGGTGTATCTCCTCGCGAATACAAACCAAATTTTTGATACGGTAGATTAATTAATTAAAATATTTTTTTGGTCAAAATATATCATCAAATCACGTTTGTGCGCGGGAAGGTGTCTTTAAATAGTGTATAGTTCCGACCTGGAATCGAGGTATTTCTTATCCTCATCTGGGAAGGAAACTAACCTTCGATCACACAAAAAATAGAAAACAGGGATTCAGAGGTTTTCAGTGTATGGTTGAAATGACCACACCAATTATATGTTAGAGAGGGTCGTAATTTGTATGTTATTACCTGTTGAATAATCATTATACATGTTCCTGTTAATTTAGCTGCCTTGGAGTTAAATCTATACTCCAAATACTGAAAGATACAAAAATATATAACTATACGGATTTAACATCGCGAGTCAATTTCACTGGGTTAATATCCATTACTAATTAAAACACGAGCCCACCAGCTATTAATTATCAGCTAAAAAAACTGTTAAAAAGCTTTAAAAATCGTATCATAACTACAAACCCTAAGGTTTAAACGAGATATCCTACCTTGGACAGATAATCAATATAAATTACAGAACGACATCCACATAGTAGAGCCCCCCCCCCTTAAGTGGAATAACTAACCACGGCAGCAAGCGAGACTGGTACCCCCACCCACCCAACATTCATTTATAAGTTGCTCATTTATCTACATAATGTGAGGCATCGAGAAATCAGAGGAATTTACACAGGAGATTCTTTTTTATTTGCAAAGATTATTAACATAAATTACAGAACGCCCATAAGTAGAATAACTGTCATGGCAGACTTGTGCCTCCATCCCTCCCGCCTACGCCAATAAATAATATTCATGCATAAGTTGTTCTTTCTGTAAGGCATCGAGAAATTAAACCGCTGACCACTCATCAGAAACTGTTCATCATGAAATTTGGTCATGGTATTGCTGTATTGATAATATACTCAAGTTTTATCACCCCAATCAGATAAGGAGTTATCCTGTTCCAAAGTATGGACAAATAAAATTGCTTATCCGTTAGAACTGTTTTGTAAGGCCACCTCCAGGTGTGGCCAAAGGTCACGGGATGTAAACAGGGTTAGCTCTATCCCCGACCCTGGACCTAGCCCTAACCTACAATTTCGTCAACAATCACATGCAGTAAACTTATTTACAAATCTTGAGTTGGCCTTAAGAAAAAGATTTAGCCATTGCTTACCCCCGCTTTGCCATGGCAGAAAACGCAAGTCATCGAATTATATCAAGTCTGGATATTCTACGTCACTCAATTAGAATCATAGTTACCGTGTTGCAAAGTCTGATCTAAACAGATTGTTTGTCTCTGCTAAGTCGTAGCAGAACAGGCCCAGCAGCAAACTGGGTCCAGGCATTAACATATTCAAGATTATACCCTAAAAATTAAATCCCCTCAAGATTAAAGCAAATCACCACAGACATTTTCACTCATTGGCACACGAATCGCGTACCACAAAAACTGCATTAAGAACAGAAACGATTGAATATAAATCCGTTTATATACGTTGCGACCCATTTGTGCACATTCCTAGTTTCGAAATTACCTTTAAAAGAAAATTACCAAATCTGCCTATAGCGGGTCAGATGTTATATAATTATCATTTTAGACACTTATTTTCATGATCAGTTCATAATCAACTCTCTGTACCATCGGAAAACTTGGGTAGTGAATGGATTAAAACACAATATTTATTTCATAATTTAGAGAAAAAATGAATAATGGAGACTTTAATATGTTATTAGTGGTTCTTGACAATCCTGTCTATATTGTCAAAACCCCAAACACTAATAAATGAAATGAAATGGAGTTTAACGTCCTACTGTTCTGCTCCCAAACTGGGCTAATGCTGATGAGCATACGCAATACAGTATGCTATGATGGAAATTCTGCCCGGGCAGCGGCGCTAAGGCCAACTCTTATATCGAATTCCAATTGCCAAGGGGTCTTTTACGTCCACGTCAATTACTAATCTTTATCTAAATCTTACTAATCTTTATCTAAATCTTACTAATCTTTATCTAAATCTAATCTTTATCTAAATGCATCCTTAATTACATAAAAGTATTGTCTTTCATAATCCATTAAAGCTAGTTTTAAAAAAAGCATGAAGTAATTGGTAGTGGGGGGGGGGGAGGTATTCAGTATTAAATGTATATATACATAATATATATATTACCTTTGTAAAACATTATCAAGCAGACATGACAATCATATATTTTAAGAGATAAGGTAAATATGTCGTAGAGATAAATTGTAAAAAAATATAAACTGTCGTGTAATAATGATGAAATGTTATTTAAAGTTTTTTGTATTACCTTGGAAAATTTATTAAAAATTCAAATTTTTCCTCATATCCACAGTGCATACAATACTGTTGTATTATTGTCTGATATATAATTCACGACAAACTGTTGTTTGTTTTTTAAATTCTGAAACTTCATTAGAATTGATCAATACCACTCAGGCGTATCGGAGCATGACAGACTTTGGTGCAGAGACTTGTATGCGGATGCCTAGCAAAGGGGTGTTTTTGAACTGCCCTAGCCCTAAAATCCAACAGTGATACGGAATGATACGTTGGACGGAATTCGGTTTGTACTAATGACAATATTAAAATCACTGTGGGTAATTTGCATTTTTCGAAAGATATCAAATTTCCCATGGCTTAATAAAATAAAAAAAAATAAAGAAATAATTTTACTTCAAATTATCCCCCGACTTATGTTAAAATAAGTCCCATTAGAGTAGCTAAGTTTATAACTTAGTATCATCCAAAGTCTTCGACATTGAAATCACGAATTATTTGTCAATTTAAATCAACATTGATGCTGTGATCTTACCGGGAAAAGATGGGCTTCCGATATCTAATATTTAAGACAAAATAAACATTTTACCATTGGTACACAAATCGTGTATCATAATGCGTTTAAGTCCCATTTGTAACAAAGGACTCGAAGAAGGAGACTAGACATATGTCACAAGTTGTGTCAAACAGTGACGCGTTTCTTATCTGGCGAGCATGCGCAATAAATATTATATCGACTCGAATAACCAGACGCTACAGATTGGCATTCGATTGGGATTTCTGGCGTATTCCGCCGAACATAACTGATTTGAAATTAGAGTAAAAACGGAAATGATTAAGTGTATGTCATTTTATATACATTCATATTACATTATTATATGCGTTGTGACCCACTTGTGTCGATTTCTAGGTCAAAAATATTACCGATTTAGCTCCTTTGAAATATTTCCGGTTTATATCGCCTGCATTAAATATTTCCAATTCCTTATCTCTTTGTGAACTCTGAATTGAATTAAATCATCGTGATTTCCAAACCAAAGCATAAATTATCTGCATGATTGAATGCCAAATGTATATCCATATTCACATGTGTGATTGAAAACTTACCTCAAACGAACTTGTCAGTTTTAAAGGATACATCAGAGGAACAAAAAATATAGATGTAATAATGATAGCAAGTAATAAACCCAGTACAAATACACAGTATCCAGCTCCCCCTGTGTATATTTCAGCCGGTAATCCCAGAATCAAAATGGCCGACGTGAAACAAACTATCATGGACACCGTTACTGGAATTACGCCCAGACTTCTACTGGCCATCAGGAATTCTCCTGTAGTATCTTCCCCTCTAGCCTCGACAGCATAGTAAATTCCAATTAAAGGCGATATTAAAAGCAGCAAAGCAAATATCATAAAGTCCCACTGTTCAAAAATTCTTACTTCAGACATTTTGGATTTCTTAATTTGTTAGAATGTGTTACTGTCACAACAATGATAGTCTTAAACTTTTAACCCACGGAACCCTTGTATGTGACCGCTAAGTTTTATACGGCCACAACTATTCAAACAAACACACATGTAAAAGGATATAAAATCAAACAACATAATATTCAAAAAAACACTTTTGTAACCGCGTATTTTTTATGATGTATACCCGGTAAATGATCACTGCTTTCTATTGACAATCCTTCACTGGAAGGATGATAAACCCAAGCTAATCACAACAAACATATATTTTTTTATAAACCTTAATGGACGGATGACATTACCACACGTCTTGATTTATAATCCTTCAGTTTGTCACTAAAATAAGACATTAAATGTCCTTATGTAAATCGATGCTTTTCCGACAAACCGGCGAATAAGAATAACTCTGTATTAGAGGCATTTTATAACTGGGTAGAGCATGCCATTAATATTATTGGTGTGTTGTAATTGTTTATTCGCCATACACTAAAACAGATACTTATTGAAGGAAGAACAATTACTAATTTATTTGGGCTACGTTTCAAAGAGTTAAAGTGAAACATGGCCCATATAAATTAGTAATTATTCTTCAATCAGTAGGTGTTTACAGTATATTGTTAAATTAGACAATATGTAAGAATTAAATTTATATTTGCCCAATTGACAAAAACTTTGTTATTAGTTAACCCAATATTTCTAACCTTACAGCCGAGTAACAATCAAATAATTCTCTGATTAGCCTAATCACAAAATATTTTATTATTATTTTGTCTTAGCTGGCGCCCTAGATTTGGAACCGCCCAACACCCAGCTTCTAGATCCGCTACTGTACATGGCCCCTACAAAACTCGCACCTGTGGTGCTCGACTCCTGACCGCCCCCAAACGAAATCGTTATGTACGCCCCTACATGTAGTTGACTCCCGACAGAACACAAGTGACCAGAGCTAAGCCAGTATGTTTCCTTACACATGATTGTAACCACACCGAACCTAATTTAAATCTGTCAGTGATAAATGAAGGGGAGCTTAAGTCATAACGTGACGACATAGTAACCGACTGGAGTTATAATTTAACCAAATTTCAAAGCGTTTTGTTGGAACCAAAACGCTAAATATCGTAAGTAATGTAGTCTATACAGGAATCACACATATTATTATAGTCGGAGAATACAAGACCAAAAACCAACGTTCCTCGATTTATCGGCAACAAAAAGAAAAGACAATGTTCGGAAAATACCGATGACATTTTTGACAGATTCTGCCTTCAAACCTCAAATATAAATGGGTTCAAAGTTACCGTGATCCAACCTATAAAGTAGCACAACAAATTTAAACAAAAATATTGTCGCTAAAGAAGATTGTTTGGAGCAAATTCTTATGAACGAAAAATTGGAGTCAATGGGACAGAATCTCGAGATCTGCCCAGGCCTGTCAATTGCGCCTGTTTCGTAGGAATTCCATGAATATTTGATACTACTAACTCGAGAGTTCACTATAAACGTGAATATGACAGTGCGGAGACCACAACGCGAGAATAGGAAATGGGACAGAATCTTGAGCCCCCCCCCCCCTGTCAATTCCGCCTGTTTTGTGAGAGTTCACATAACACTTTTATAGTCTGTCGCCCCACGCTCGCTCACTCGTGGTACTACTAACTGGGTGTTTGACTGTAACTGTTAATATAATAATAAGTTAGTTTGTGACAGAGGAAAGGAAGAATTGAATTGAGCGATAAGATAGTTTAAGACAGGGGAAAGAACGAAGTGAATTGAGCGAAAAAAATCAGATATGAAGCCGCGATTTTAATTATTTGGGACTGGGCTCCTCCCCCACCACCATTCAATTCGCGCCCGAGAGTCGCTTGTCTTATTCGGAGGGGGGGGGGGGGCTTAAATGAGCGCCCGATGTCATCGCAATGCTTTATTACATGGATGGTACGGTTAAATGTCCACTTCCACAGTGATAACGTGAGCATCATGATTTTATCAATGACCAAACAGATTGTCGTGTATGTTATATTAAAGTTTCATTTCATATAAATCATGTCTAAACTTTGTAAAGCTGTATAAATTATAACTACTATACAGGTGTCTCAATCTGATCAAAATCAAATATATTTCGTTACGTTTTTTATACTTTCGATGGCCTAACCCTAACCCAACCCTACATGGCGATCTGACCAATTGTAGCGGAAAGTCGCGTCACGGGTCATACAAGCAGCTTTTGACCCCATGGCGAAAGGCATTTGATTAACCAATCGTTGATGTTTCTAATGAGATACCCACAGTTCTGTGCACCAAATGAAACGTTTATCTACAACGTCCTGAAACGAATTTAATTTTCGACTTACCTCAAAAGAACTTGTTAGTTTTAATGAATAGAGAAGTGGAACAAAGGTTACAGCTGATACAATAATAGCACCTATCATGCCAATCAAATAAACAAAGTAACCAGTTCCTTCCACGTACATTTCAGCTGGTGTACCAAGAATCAAAATGGCTGACATAAATGAAACTAAAATTGACACGGACACAGGAACGATTCCCAAACTTCTACCGGCCATCAGGAATTCTCCCATTGAGGCATTTCTTCTAGCCTGCACAGCATAATAGATACCAATAACAGCCGAGACTAAAAGCAACAAAGCAAATAAGACATAGTCCCAGGTTTCAAAACTTCTCACATCCGGCATCTTTAATTGATTTTAAAGTCCCGCTTACAGTGAACAAGTACAGCTGACTTTGTTAGCTGAAAGCTATTGCCATAGGCTACACCAAGATTAGTTGATGTTGCTGTGCTTAAATAAAATCTCCTTTTCAAATCGTCAAATGAGAGCAAGTATATATCCTTAAAATCGTGACATTAAGTGATCGTATATACTACTTAAGGAGAAGCGCAATATGAAGTAGTCTTTCTCATATGTGGGACCGTTTCTGAAGTATTTGATATACACACATATAATAAAAACTATTGTATACATCTTATGATGATATATGAAACAAGACACTTAATTTACATACATATATATGGATCATACATATACTTGTTCACACTATGATCAAGATTTTGCGGTGGGTCACGACCTCGATTAACACAAGAAAATAATTATGTTACGCAGGTCCGGATCTTGAAAGTTTAAAAGGGAGGGGGGGGGGGGGTCCGTCAATCATTTGCATCTATTTTGCTGATATTTTCTGACATATATTTGGTTCTGAAAAAAGTCACTTTCAGCAGTAAAAAGGGGCTATGTCGAAATTAGGAGGGGGGGGGGTGCTTCTCGCGCCCCCTGGTATCCGCCTCTGTTACGTCAATTGTATAGTTTTTATCTAAGCCTATGAAACCAATAGGCCTAATCGTTATTTGGATAAGAATTATAAGATAATAAACAGTTTAAAGTTACAATTTTTTTAAAAGCAAAATTGAAACAGGGTTGAATTACTTATTTTTACAAAATTAACCGTGTTAATGAGGGCGGGAAAATATTTCTGTGGACATGAGCCGCGACCTACTTTTATTTCAATTCCAACCGCCAAGGGGAACTTTTAATAGTATGCCAATGTGTACACGGGGCCTCGGTTTTTCGTCCAACCCGAGCGACTAGATACTGTATATGCTGATTACACTATTTTGCCATATTACACTATTTTGCCTATACCGTTTTTAGGACTTCGAATTTTGTCTGATGGTTTGGATTGTTCGTACTTGGTTTTATTTTATTGCACCACTAATAAGATGAAGGTACTCTATAGTGGTGCGGATATGTGAAATGGGTGTTCTTTTCCGGAAAGAAGCATGGAAATTAGGCCTAAGGGGTTTGTGGGTATTCTTATCTCAAAAATGGCGGGAACCATGACGTCACTCCACTACAGTTACCACGAGGTGACAAGACAGCCATGCTGTGCAACAGCACGTGCAGAATCCCTTCACACGTGCATCTGAGATAGTACGTCAGACAGTGGGAACACACGGAAGACCCCTCAGTACCGATACAGTGCGCCGACGTCTCACCAGAGAGAACCTCCATTGCCATAAACCTTACCGATCATAAACCCTCAACATCGACGTGATCGCCTACAGTTTGCCCAACAACATCAGACTATAGAGAAATGTTTTCTTCACAGATGAGAGACGGCATTGGGTATCAACTGTAGATCGCAGGGAATATGGCGTCGACGTGGCCAGCGTTATTCTGACCAATGTGTTATGGAACAAGACTCATGGGAAGGTATAAGCATAATGGTTTGAGTGGAATCGGCCTGAACCAGAGGGTTGGTCCTGTTCTGTTCTAAAATGTGTGTCTAGGGAGAGGAGGCGGTATCAGAGCAGTGCGCTACACCAACCAAGCTCTCACAGTCTCAGACCCGACGTCATACCAAATTTCGCACGTCACCAAAACAATGTTTTCCAGCATGACAACGCCCGTGCCCACAAGGATAAATAAACTGTGTAACTTCGTATAATGTCTTGAAATTGTGATGAATTAATCACTAATGTCTTAACATACTGTTCATAAAAATATTGCTTTAATCCATTTAGTATAATATTATCGATAATTATGATATGATTTACTAACTTGTCTCCTTTTTCAAGCCCTGAGAGATTACCAAGGCACTGAGTTGCGTGACTGATTGTTCCCACGATATTAATAATGGGCTACATTTATTGGCAATATTTACCTCATATGAACTTGTCACCTTCAGTGGAAAGAAAAGAGGAACAAAAATCAGGGCAGCAAAGAGATATCCAGCAGAACTTCCGACCACGCTCATATAAAACTGGGTACCTTCCACATACAGTTCTGCTGGTTGTCCCACAACCAAGATGGCCGACAAGAAAGAAACTAGTATCGAGATGGCAACAGGCACAACACCCATATTTCTATTGGCTTGAAGAAATTCTTTTGTTGTTTTTTGTCCAAATGCAAAGAATATTCCTATTGCTGCCGATACAGACAACATCAACGCAAATACCACGTAATCCCATGTTCCAAAGTGCGGGGCGGTATCCTCCATGTTGAATTATACGCTGTAGTGAAATCGGTACAATTTTCTGGCAAAACTATTTTGTGTATATAGCATAGATATCTGCACTATGATATAATAGATAATTGCATGAGACAATTTATTGGTCATTCAAGAAATCTAAATATTTATAACAAGTATAAGATAACATTAAAATATGATAGGACAATTCATATATTTTGGTATCTACTTTTAGTATCTGACGAAATCTTCTGAAGAAATGTGGCTTCAGTTTAGTTTAGAAAATCATTCTGACTGTCTTTTTTTCTTTTAAGAATGATATCGAATAATAAATATTATTAGAGTCTTGTTTTGTCAACAGGGCCCCTTTAATCATCCTCGCTTTGATATAAAACAAATGGTTGCCATCAAAGATATGTCCACATGTTGCAGGTTACAATCCGATATGCGTGAATATAGCAGGGAACTAGGACCTTTGGGTTATAAACATGTATTTCAAGTTTCATCACAATTATAATAAAATTGTGTCCGCTACAGGGTTCACAACCTTGATATACAATATAGTTACAATAATATGTGCGTACGAAGGGCAGCCATTTTGTCGGGCAGTTTTGGCCCGATTTGTACGAAATTCAAACGCAACCATCACAAGGGTGTAACAGTGATATATTCAAACGTTTGTTTAATTGGATAAAAATGGTGATCTAGAGGGGTCGCAAGCTAAAACCGCAACTGTTCGTACAGTCAAGGGCTATAATTAAGGCGTAACAGTCCGATATGCGCGAATATCAACAGAAACCAAGATCTTTGGGTTACAATAAATATGCATTACAAGTTTCATCAATATTGAATTCCAAATGCCATATATTTACACTATTTGAGTGCACGAGGCGGCCATATTGTCAATCGGGTTTGGTCCGATTTCCACGAAATTCGAACTCACCCACCATTAGGGTGTAACGGTGATATATATATTTTTTAATTGGATAAAAATTGTGATCTCTAGAGGAATCACAATCTATGGCCAACTCAGGACGTAGCGATGCAATATGCGCGAATATCAACAGGAACTAAGATCTTTCGGTTACAGGGGGATCACGGTGGCTAAGTGGATAAGGCGCTGGTTCGCTAGCCTGGAGGTTGAGTGTTCGATCCCTGCATTGGCCGAGAAAGTTCATCTCGATTTTCCGGCGTGATTCCCCCTTGTCAGTGATGCAGAAGGAGGGCCTGACAAGGACAGCTGCCTAGTCGTTCGGATGGGACGAAAAACCGAGGTCCCGTGTACAAATTGGAGTGCACGTAAAAGATCCCTTGGCAGTTGGAATTCGATATAAGAGTAGGCCGTAGCGCCGCTGCCCGGGCAAAATTTCCCTCATAGCACACTGTTGGCGTATGCCCGTCTTCAATTGGCCCAGGTTAGGTGCTTAAGCGTAGGACGTTAAACCCCATTTCATTCATTCTTTCGGTTACAGATATGTTTTTCAAGTTTCATCAACATTGGATCCCAAGTGTGGCCTCTAGAGGTTCCACAACCATGAAATGCCATATATTTACACTATTTGCGTGCAACAGTCGGCTATATTGTCCATTGGTTTTGGTCCGATTTCCACAAAATTTGAACTCAACCACTATTGTGACGATGATATATATATTTTTAAAATCGGATAAAAATTATAATCCTTAGAGGGACTTCAAGCTAAAAACGCGATTTTGCTTTACAATCAAGGGCCATAATTCAGAAAAGTATGATCCGATATGCACAAATATCGAGGACATATTAACATGTATTTTAAGTTTCATTAAAATTGGATCAAAATTTAGACCTCTAGACGGTCCACAACCTTGATATACCATAGTTTCACACTGTTAGCCATCTTGTCTGGCAGTTATGGGCAGTTTTGCACGAAATTCGAACTGGAACATCATTTTGGTGTATCGGTAATATAGTCAAACGTTTTTTTATAAATCGTATGTGATCGTTAAAGGGACCACAAGCTAATAACGTAAAATTATCTGTTAACGCTGTTAATCTTGTGCATTACACATACGGGATAGTCCATTGCCCAATTACGCTATTTTAGGCAAGGTAAGCTTACTCTCCCGGACACCTGTTGCTAACTGTTTTTCGTGTATTTTGTACACGGTGAATAGTACAGTTACTGATTACTATATTTTGCCTATACCGATTTATTTAGGACTGCGAATTGAGTCTAATAGTTTGATTTGTTCGTCTTTGGTTTAATTTGATCCTACCCCAAATTTCTTAATACTTTTTGCTCTGTATTAGGTAGAATAGCTCTGGGTCCCCTTACAACGACCATACCGACATCTATAGAATAATATAAGTATTCATACACGAAGTACAAATATTATATTACCACCACCCCACCCCCTGTATTAAGACGTGTGCTAAATTAACCGGCAGGAGACCCCAAAATTAAACACTTATTTAATGACTTTGCGATAGTCTCACAAATTCAACGAGTCATTATTTTAGTTCGTCCAGAAGAACCATAACCTAACCTTATATTCAAAAGTTAAATTACTTAATTTAGCTTTTACTGGACTAATACCATAATCTTGAAATCTGGACTAGGGGTCTCAAAATTATGGTAGCTCTATTTACCTTAACACATATACGGAAACACAAACGCTAACAATCTAACTTTTTATTCAAAAATTTTTCAATTACCTAATCTAGTTTGTACTCGACTTAAGACCTGGGATATCATTTATTCCTTAATTTTATTACGTATTTCCCTTATTATTATTCCTCAGCTTTACTAAAACAAAGAGAGAATTTTTGTAACCTAAGCCCACTTTAAATCTAATTTTACTCCAGGTCATGTTAACCTGATAAATACATATCTAACGATCATATTACACTGTTTACAAACCTATCCATGAAAACATATAATGAATATATTTATTCCCCACAGTTGAATTTTAAGCACATTTCTTATTTCATTTTTAATCTGATTTTAATCTTACTTGATCTGTTAAACAACTTGTTCAATTTTTCAAAAAATATGTATTTAGGCATTTGCTAATAATACCACTGAATTTCTTCCCAACATCTTTGTTCCTACAAGATTTCTTAGTTCCACGAGAATTTTCCCCGAGGCGGGTTTGTACGGGGTTTCTTCCTCCAAAGTTGTTGCTCATTCATAGGTTTAGACCGCCATCTGAGAAGGTACGTCAGACAGTCGGAACAGTACCGAAACAGTGCGCCGACGTCTCACCAGGAACAATTGTTTTGTTTACAGATGAGAGTTGGTATTGCGTATCAACTGCAGATTGCAGTGCATATGGTGCCGGCGTGGCCAGCGTTATTCTGACCAATGTGTCATAGAAACAATGGTTTCCAGCATCAGAACGCCCATGCCCACACCGCCAGAGTTACTCGGGACTACCTACAGCAGAACGGTTTTAAGGTTATGCAACGCCAGAGTTACTCGGGACTTTCTACAGCAGAACGGTGTCAAAGTTATGCACTGGCCAGTTCTTAGTCCGGACTTAAACCCGATATAACACACGAGACCAAACACAGCCGATGGATTGTTCCCGGCTTTTCTGAGAGTGTGGTTCCGGGTGCCAATGGCGTTCCCCAATCGTCTGGTCCACTCCATGTACAGGAGCTGCGCTGCTGGCATTGACACTCGCGGTGGACACACCAGATACTGATGTGTAAACTGTGAACCGACCCTAAACCTCGTAATGTCTTGAAATTGTGATGAATTAATTACTAATGTGCCAAAATACTGTTAAAAAATTGCTTTGATCCATTTAGTTTATCATCGATAAATATGATATGGATTACTAACTTCTCTCCTCTTTCAAGCACTGAGTTGCGTGACTGATTGTTCCCACGATATTAAGAATGAGCTACATTTATTGACAATATTTACCTCACATGAACTTGTCACCTTCAGTGGAAAGAAAAGAGGAACAAAAATCAGAGCAGCAAAGAGACATCCAGAACTTCCAATAACTCTCACATAAAACTTGTTACCTTCAGTGGAAAGAAAAGAGGAACAAACATTAGGGCAGCAAAGAGACATCCAGAACTTCCACATACATTTCTGCTGGTGTTCCCAGAATCAAGATGTCCGACAAGAAAAAAACTAGAATCAAGATAGCAACAGACACAACACCCATACTTCTATTGGTTTGAAGAAATTTTTTTGTGGTTTTTTGTCCAAATGCAAAGAATATTCCTATTCCTGCTGATACAGACAACATCAACGCAAATACCACGTAGTCCCATGTTCAAAAGCGCGGGGCGTTATCCGCCATGTTGAATTATAGAATGTAGTGAAATCGGTACAATTTTCTGGCAAAACTATTCTGTATTTATAGAAAGGATATCTACACTATGATAATAATCATTGTATCTATATATAACAAAAATAAATAGGTTGCGTATAAGATAACATTGAAATATGATACGACCATTCATATATTGTGGTATTTGACCAAATCTTCTGAAGTAATATGGCTTCTGTTCAGTTTTGAAAACCATTCTGACATGCTTTTTTTCTTTTAAGAATGATATCGAATAATAAATCAATAGGGCCTCTTTAATTTTCTTTGCTTTGATATAAAACAAGTGGTTGCCATCCAAGATACGCCCACAAGTTTTAAAGGATGGACCCTGAACGAGCTAAGTTTCATTAAAATCGGACTAAAATTGTGTCCTCTATAGAGTTAACAACCTTGATATACAATATTTGCGTACGAAGGGCAGCCATTTTGTCCGGCAGTTTTGGTCCGATGTGAAATTAAATCTCCACCATCATTCGGACTCAACCATCATAAGGATGTAACAGTGATATATTCAAACGTTGTTTTTTTTAAAACCGTATAAAAATTGTGACCTCAAGAGGGACCACAAGCTAAAACGCGACTTTTCGTACGCTATAATTCAGGATGGGTTATAAACATGTATTTCAAGTTTCATCAACATTGGAATCCAAGTGTGGTCTTTAGAGAGTCCACAACCTTGAAATACCATATATTTACCCTACTGCATTTGCGTTCGAGGGGCGACAATTTTGACCATCAGTTTTAGTCCGATTTTCACGAAATTCGAACTCAACCATCATTAAGGTGTAACGGTGTTATGTTACAGTATTGGTTTTTTTGAAATAGATAACAAGACTAGTTCAGCTCCATACAATATATTTTATTTTACTTCAAAACATCTTTTCAATACTAGTTTTTTTACATTACTTATTATGTACAAGGTTTTCGTCTGGTAGCCATGTCGTTCCCAGCTCGCTCTCTGAGCTGGCCTTATTCTAAAATGCTTAGTCGGGAGTTTAAAATATGGGGGCTGGATCTATGTCCAGCCTTGCCTTCGTATACCACACCCATGCCCCGTGACCTGATTGGTCATGATTCAGTTTGGGGTGGGCTAATACTCCCAAACTGACAAAGTCGTTGACCAATCAGCTATGGTCCGGTATTATATTACATTTAATTATGGTCGAAGATTACAGCTGGTCATTATGTAATAAACATACCAAGCTTCCTGAACTGGTTACTTTTATGATTCAAAGACCTTGCGAAACACGGGTCAGCTGTGATGATAATGGCTTCACTCGCAAAGCTGTTCCCCGTGTCAGGCCAGTACCAGCTGTTACTCGTGACGGTTTAATCAGATAAGATTGCTTTGAAGTTATTATTTTAGTTCGTTCAGGAAAAACTACACCTACATCCCTATATTTAAGCACATAGGGTCTTACCATAACCGAACCTTATATTAAAAAGTTAAATTACTTATTTTAGCTTTTACTGGACTTTTACCATAATCTTGAAATCTGGACCAACAACAAAAACGCTAACAATCTAACTTTTTATTCAAAATTTAAATTGCCTAATCTAGGCTTTACTTGACTTAGACCATAACTTTGAAACTTGGACCAGAGTCTTAAAATTATATTAGCTCTACTTAGCTAAACACAAATAGAGAAATAACGAATTCAACGGAAAGCCAATCAATTGAATTATGAGTTAATCACGCATACTATGAGTTTTGTCTATGCCGTTCCACTGAACCCTAGCCTGGGATATCATTTATTCCGATACAGGGCGCCGACGATACAGCGCGCTGACGTCTTACCAGAGAGAGAATTGTATTGTTCACAGATGAGAGTCGGTATGGCGTCGACTTGGCCAGTGTTATTCTGACCAATGTGTTATGGAACGAGAGTCGTGGGGAGGTTCAAGTGGAATGGGCCTGAACCAGAGTGTGGGTCCTGTTGTGTTCCAAAATGTTGGTCCAGGGTGAGGTTGCGGACTCAAAGCAGTGCTGTACACGGATCAAGCTATCAGACACCACGTCATACCACATTTCGCACGTTTTAGAAACAATGTTTTCCAGCATTAGAACGCCCGTGCCCACACCGCCAGAGTTACTCGGGATTTTCTACAGCAGAACGGTTTAAAGGTTATGCACCGCCAGAGTTACTCGGGACTTTCTACAGCAGAACGGTATCAAGTTTATGCACGGGTCAGTTCTTAGTCCGGACTTAAACCCGATTGAACATCTTTGGGATAAAATTCAGAGGACACGTCGTACCGAGACTAAACACAGCCGATGGATTGTTCCAGGCTTTTTTGAGAGTTTGGTTACAGGCGCCAATGGCGTTTCTCAATCGTCTAGTCCACCACATGTACAGACGCTGCGCTGCTGTCATTTCATTAACATCCGCGGTTGACACACCAGATATTTAATGTATAAACTGTGTACCGACCCTTTACCTCGTAATGTCTTGCAATTGTGATAAATTAATCACTAATGTGCCAGCATACTGTTAAAAAATTGCTTTAATCCATTTAGTATATTATCGATAAATATGATATGGAGTTGCGTGACTGATTGTTCCCACGATATTAAGAATGAGCTACATTTATTGACAATATTTACCTTATATGAACTTGTCACCTTCAGTGGAAAGAAAAGAGGAACAAAAATCAGAGCAGCGAAGAGACATCCAGAACTTCCAATAACTCTGATATAAAATTGGGTACCTTCCAAATACATTTCTGCTGGTGTTCCCAGAATCAAGATGGCCGACATGAAAGAAACTAGAATCGAGATGGCAACAGGCATAACACCCATACTTCTATTGGCTTGAAGAAATTCTTTTGTTGTTTTTTTCCAAATGCAAAGAATATTCCTATTGCTGCCGATACAGACAACATCAACGCAAATACCACGTAATCCCATGTTCCAAAGCGCGGGGCATTATCCTCCATGTTGAATTATAGAATGTAGTAAAATCGGTACAATTTTCTGGCAAAACTATTCTGTATTTAAAGAAAGGATATCTACATTATGATAATAGATTATTGTATCTATATATAACACAAAAAAATAGGTTGGGTATAAGATAACATTGAAATATGTTTCGACCATTTATATATAGAGAATCTCCTTCGAGTGTTTTTTGATATCAAAAAATATCAACACACGTTGATAAAGTAAAAAAAAAAACCGAGGCTCTGCCGAGTTTTTTTTACTTTATCAACGAGTGTTTGATATTTTTTGGTGTCAAAAAACACGAGTTGGAGATTTTATTTATCACCCAATCCTTTCCTACATGCACAAATAAATAAATATAATATATAATAAATATAATAAATGTATATATTTCACTTTTACCGAATTACATTACAGCGTAGTGATACATCATTTTTTGACAGCAGTTTAGCTATTGTATAGCCCTGTATACTGACCAAGGTTTTTCCTTAAAGGTCAAGTAAACTAAAGCGGTTTCTTTTTTTTTTTAAAAAAAAGTCACTCTTTACTTAAACTAAGTGGTTTCTTTAAAATAAAAGAAAGTAGTTCCTTTTGGTCAATCAAATGTATGTAAAGTGATATTACCACACTGTGAATATATCACATTTAACACACAAGCGATATCTACTGTCAAATGTATTATTAATTGGGTGATACATTGTAGTATCTACTTTGAGTATTGACGAAATCTTATGAAGTAATATGGCTGCTGCTCAGTTTTGAAAACAATTCTGACTATCTTTTTTTGTTTTAAGATTGATATCGAATAATAAATATTATTAGGGTCAATAGGGCCTCTTTATACGTCGGCGGCTGCCGGGCAGAATACGCCCACATTTTCGATAGATGAATAGAGAACAAGCAAAACAGAAAGTGATTTTTCCTACAATCAAAGGCTATTGGAAAAGGCCTCAGGCCTAATTTGCTGCCCTTGTAAAATGACGCGATTATTATTATTATTCATTAAGTTACAATCGAAACATATTTCAATGTATCGAATGAAATCGAGATCTTTGGGTTATAAACATCTATTTCAAGTTTCATCAAAATCGAATAAAAATTGTGACGGTCCACAACTTTGATATACCATATTTTTACACTATTAACGTACAAACGGCGGCAATTTTGTCTCGCAATTATGGTCCGATTTTCACGACATTCAAACTTAATCTTCTTCGGGGTGTTCCGGTAATATATTCAAACGGTTTGTAAAATCGGATACCAATTGTGACCTCCAAAGGGACCACAGGCGATTTTTTGGACAATCAGGGGCTATAATCCAGAAAGTTACGATCCGATATGCGCATATATCGAAAGAAACCATGATATTTATAAACATGCATTTCAAGTTTCATCAAAATCAGACTAAAATTGTGACCTCTATATGGTCCACAAGCTAAAAACATGATATTTCGTACAATCAGAGGGCCATAATCCACGAAGTTTCGATCCGATACATGCCAATATCGAAAGCAGTCGATATCGTGTGGAGATAAACCTATATTTCAAGTTTCGTCCAAATCGGATAATAAGTGTGACCTGTAGAGAGTCCAGAAACAATTGTGGTCGGACGGACGAACGAACAGGGGCGACGGCATAATACGTCCACATGAAAATTTGGGCGTATAACAAGTGGTTGCCATCCAAGATACGCCCAAATGTTGCAAAAGATGGACAGAGAACCAGTTAAAAAATCAGGAAGATACGATCCGATATGCGTGAATATTGCATGCAACCAACCCTTTGGGAAGTTCTCAGCCTTTACAATATTTGCGTACGAAGGGCAGCCATTTTTTTCCCGACAGTTTTGGTCCGCTTTGTAGGAAATTCAAACTCAACCATCATTCAGACTCAACCATCATAACATTGATATATTCAAACGGGGTTTTTTTCTAAGAAAAACGGATAAAAATTGTGACATCAAGAGGGGTCACAAGTTAAAAACGTGTCTTTTCGTACAATCAAGCGCTATAATTCAGGACGTAACGATCCGATAAGCGCGAATATCAACAAGAACTGAGATCTTTTGGTTATTAAGACGTATTTTAAGTTTCATCAACATTGGATCCCAATTGCTGTCCCTAGATGGTAGAAAACCTTGAAATACCATATAGTTACACTACTGCATTTGCGTTCGAGGGGCGGCAATTTTGTCCATCAGTTTTAGTCCGATTTGCACGAAATTCTAACTCAACCATCATTAGGCTGTAACGGTGATATATTCAGGAAAACTACATCTACATCCCTATATTTAAACACATGGTATCTTACCATAACCTAACCTTATATTCAAAAGTTAAATTACCTTTTTAAAGGACCTAAGTCCGTAACTCAAAATCTTCGACATCGAAAACACGAATTATTGGTCAATTTAAATCAACATTGATGATGTAAACTTACTGGGAAAAGATGAGCTTCTGATATCCGATATTTAAGATAAAATAATTCTTCTAACATTGGTACACGAGTCGTGTTCCATAATGCGCTTCAGCCCTAGTTGTATTGAGATACTCGAGGAAAGAGGCTAGACACATTGCACTGTATCACACGGCATATGTAGACTGGAATAACCAGGCGCTAAAAATGTGCACTGGATTGACACTGAATGGCTTATTTCACCGAACATAACTGATTTGAAATTGGAGTAAAAACGGCAACTATTTAATGTAAATCAGTTTATATACCTTCATATTACAGTATTATATGCGTTGCGACCCATTTTTGTCAATTTCTGGATCCCAAATATTAGCGATTTAGCTCCTTTAAGCTTAAGTTTGACTTATACCATAATCTTGAAAACTGGACCAACAACAAAACGCTAACAATCTAACTTTTTATTCAAAATTGAAATTAACTAGTCTCTACGGTTACATCTCACTGTGCCCACTTTTGATTAATCCAATTAAGGTCTAATTAGGATTAGTGTATTAAGCGGATTAGGTGTTATAGGTAATTAGATGGAAAAAAAACAAATATTGAAAGTGACTAAATATTCAGTCTTATAATTGGTGAGATGAACTCACTGTAATCGTTAAAGTGATATAATATGAATTATGTTCAGTAAGCCTACACATTACACGGTCTTCATAAGGACACACAGAAGTCAGTCTGTCATACTTCATCATGGCAAACGTTCAAGTAAACATCCAGTACACCCCCAATGCTAAAGGTGGAGAAAACTTGGCCCATGAAGAATACAAATTCCGAGTGAAGAATAGGAAGGCAGAACGAGTATACTGGAGATGTTGTATAAAAGGTTGTCCAACAACCCTGAACATCCACCAAGGCTTTATTACCAAATATTCCAGAAACCACATCCATGTTGCTAACCCACACAAGGTGTCAAATTTCTTGTTGTAATGAAAACCAAGGTGCAAGAGGAAACCAAACCAGTCTGTGCCATCTATCAAGAAGAAGAATCAGGTATGTATTTATCTCTAATGTTGTGTGCCGTTGATTTAAATGATTCAAACGTTAAAGCATACTTATCGTGTTCTTCCGTAACAAACCCATTGAGTGTCTGGTCGAGTATTAATGATATAATAACATGTATAATAAATATTTTCTTTTTGTTTGTTTACAGACCTTCGATCTGACCGTGACTCAGGTGAGATGATCAGGGATATTCCAACATTCTATAGTTGCTGTGCTTCCCTGTATAGAGCCCGAGCAAAGATCCTCCCAGCACTTCCTCAGACCCGCAACGATATCCAGCTTCCAAATTCTTACACCAAGACCACACCCGGAGACGACTTCATTCTCCACACAGCAGCCGACAACAGGTTTACACAGGCCATGTGTTTACAGATTTCGAAGTTAGTATGCAAAATACTGTGAGAACTGTGTTGCCGAGGTCAGAACTAAAAGGTTGTTTTTCTCACTTTGGTCAGTGTATTTGGTGCAATGCGCAGAACTATGAACTATGGGGGGGGGGGGGTCCATCTAATTATTATAACACCTAATCCTAATACGCGTAATACACTAATCCTAATTAGACCTTAATTGGTTTAATCAAAAGTGGGCACAGTGAGGACACACCGTCTCTACTCGACTTAAACCATAACTAACTTTGAAACTTGGACTAGAGTCTTAAAATTATATTAGCTCTACTTAGCTAAACCTATACCCCTAGATTAAAACACACGGGGTCTTACCATAACCTAACCATATATTCAAAGTTAAATAACTTATTTAATCTTTTACTGGACTTTTACCATAATCTTGAAATCTGGACTAAGGGTCTCAAAATTATATTAGCTCTACTTACCTAAACACATATACGGACGACACAAACAACACAACGCTAACAATCTAAATTTTTATTCAAAATTTAAATTGCCTAATCTAGGACTTAGACTATTACTTGGACCAGAGTCTTAAACTTATATTAGCTCTACTTAGCTAAACACAAATACAGAAATAACGAATTCAATGGAAAGCCAATCAAGAGAATTATGAGTTAATCACGCTAATATTATTTTTGTCTATGCCGTTCCACTGTACCCTGGGATATCATTTATTCCTTAATTTTATTCCCTATTCCGTTACCTTATTATTATTCCTTAGCTGTACTAAAAAAGAGAGACTTTAACTTACCCCTAAGCAGACTAAGTCCACTTTAAATCTAATTTTAGTCCAGACAGTTCCGATACAGTGCGCCGACGTCTCACCAAAGACAGCATCCATTGCCGTAGACCTTACCGTGGGCCGATCATCATCCGTCGCCATCGACGTGAACGTCTACAGATTGCCCAGCAACACAGAGGAGGGTCGGTATGGCGTCGACGTGGCCAGCAAAATTCTGACCAAATGTGTAATGGATCGAGATTCATGGGGAGGTTCAAGCATAATGGTTTGAGTGGAATCGGCCTGAACCAGGGAGTGGGTCCTGTGGTGTTCCAACATGTTGGTCCAGGGAGAGGAGGCGGAATCACGGCAGTGCGCTACGCCAATCAAGCTATCCAAGGCACTGGGTTGCGTGACTGATTGTTCCCACGATATTAATAATGGGCTACCTTTATTGGCAATATTTACCTCATATGAACTTGTCACCTTCAGTGGAAAGAAAAGAGGAACAAAAATCAGGGCAGCAAAGAGACATCCAGAACTTCCAATAACTCTCATATAAAACTGGGTACCTTCCACATACATTTCTGCTGGTGTTCCCAGGATCAAGATGGCCGACATGAAAGAAACTAGAATCGAGATGGCAACAGGGAAAACACCCATACTTCTATTGGCTTGAAGAAACTCTTTTGTTGTTTTTTGTCCAAATGCAAAAAATATTCCTATTCCTGCTGATACAGACAACATCAACGCAAATACCACGAAGTCCCATGTTCCAAAGCGCAGGGCGTTATCCTCCATGTTAAATTTTGTTATCAGATTATAGAATGTAGTGAAATCAGTACAATTTTCTGGCAAAACCTTTCTGTAATTATAGCAAGTATATCCACACCACGATATAATAAATTATTGTATGAGACCATCATATTTATTGGCAATTCAAGAAATCTATAATAAAAATGTAGGTTGAGTATAAGATAACATTAAATATGACAGGACAATTCATATATTATGGTATCTACTTTGAGTATTTGACGAAATCTTCTGAAGAATTATGGCTTCTATTCAGTTTTGAATGGGCGTAGGTACATATCACTTACTCTCATACAGCTGAGGTTAATCTGATTTTATTCTTACAGTAATATTAAATGTTCAATTTTCGAAGAAAAAAAAAAATTTTCTTTCATCAATTTTGTTCCGACCAGATTTCTTTTTTCCACCAGAATTTGCTGGTTTGTACGGGTTTTCTTTTTCCAAAGTGGGGGATCAGGGTTGCTAAGTGGATAAGGCGCTGGTTCGCTAGCCTGGAGGTCGGGTGTTCGATCCCTGCATTGGCCGAGAAAGTTCATCTCGATTTTCCGACGTGATTTCCCCTTGTCAGTGATGCAGAAGGAGGGCCTGACAAGAACAGCTGCCCAGTCGTTCGGATGGGACGAAAAACCAAGGTCCCGTGTACACATTGGAGTGCACGTAAAAGATCCCTTGGCAGTTGGAATTAGATATAAGAGTAGGCCGTAGCGCCGCTGCCCGGGCGTATGCCCGTCTTCAATTAGCTCAGGTTAAGTGCATAACAGTAGGACGTTAAACCCCATTTCATTCATTCATTCTTTTTCGAAAGTTGCTGCTTATTGGCACTAAATCAACTATGTAGATTCCCTTGAAGGTCGATTCTGGTCACGGAAACCAAATCAAATATGTAGCACCATGAGTTCCGATACATATGATACAAGTATAGATTACAATAAAGTCATTCTCTCCGGAACCCAACGGTATCTAATCTTAAAAGCCTTGAAGGGGCTCCTTTATAAAACCCTCATGTACATCATACACATTTATGGTCTTATTTTTATTGAAAGCACGTAAATCCTTTGGATTCCCCTTTCTGTCAGACTGTGTTGTGTCATATGCAACAATGCCCTTGTTCTAGAGTTCTTGGAAAATTTCACACTGGTGAAAAGACTATAACAATATAATTCCTGTCCTAATACCATATCTGAGCTAAGATCGTTCACTACTTGATACCCAAGATTCCCTGTTCTACCATTGTCCTCTTTATTAACATATAGACGCCATTAATGAACATAATTTGTTTTTGCGCCTGCAAAATCCCCACCTTTCAGTCCCCATTTGATCGGGTTTGATTTCATATACTGTATCATAGTACACAGTCCCTTAAACGTCACCATACATTCATCAATATGAAAGGCATCATTACAACAATAAATCCCCTGACAGATTCTAGCATTGTATGAGTACATTTCGTTTTCTCATACATACTTAGCCAGGTCTCTCTTTTAGGGGAAGACCATTCATGAATTTCTTGTCGACAGGATTCATACATTTTAACATTGCCCGAATATCCCTCACTTTTCAGCTGACATGCTGAACGTGTTTGTGACCAATTTAATTTGGGACCAGTCAAGAGTACTGGGAATCCGTGTTGGTGATGACATCATCCCCTTGTTTCCTCTGGCACGAACAGATACCATTTTCATTCAATCCCCTTCCTCAAATGATTTTATGAACTTAACTTTGAATTGCTCCTCTTTGATGCTCAATATGGCTTTAACTTAAGAGAATGGCACGGATGTAAAGTTCATACGCCTAGAAGCTTCAATGTAATTCTTGAAATGTTGTTGCCTTAGCTGGATGACCTCAAGTGGATTCTTCTGTGTTGCCACCTTCATGCATCTTATGAGTCCATGCCACTGTGAACGGCACCCACTTCCTGACTGCTGGAGCTAGAGTCTGTAGTAATTTGAGAAGTCGTCTATTTTACATAACCATTACATATGTTAGTGTTATATTTTGGTTTAAATCGGCCATTTATTGCCATTAATTAATTTAATTTGTTATTTCTTATACGCATTACATAGGCATCTCAATGCGTTAAAATACAAATAGAACCCTGAAACGAAAACAATGGACTTAGCTAAACAGTATCACAGCACATTACATAATAGAACAGTATCACCGCATATACATTAACCAAAGTATGATAAGTATTCAATTTTGATTTAAAGAAGCTAAGTCCGTAACGCGATATCATCCAAAATCTTCGACATTGAAAACACGATTTATTCTGCAATTTAAATCAGCATTGGTGATGTGGTCTTAACAGGAAAAGATGGGCTTCTGATATCCAATATTTAAGACAAAATAAACATTTTACCATTGGTACACGAATCGTGTACCATAATGCGTTTCAGCCCCAGTTCTAGCAAGAGACTCGGGGAACGAGGCTAGACACATTGTACCAAATAAGACGGCAATAAGTAGACTGGAATAACCAAACGCTAGAAATCTGCATTCGGTTGAGGCTGTTGGCCTATTTCGCCGAACATACTGATGCTGTGGTCAATGGTGTCAAATGCAGCTGACAAATCAAGTAACATTAAAAATACATCTTTTCAGGGCCAGCATAATACATTTTGAACTTTAAGCAATGACCTGGTTTGAATGCTAACTGACATTTACCATACAATAAATTTATCATTAAATAATTATTTAGTTAGACAAATGCACATCTCTTCAAAATTTATCTAAAAAGACCAGTTGGAAACTGGGCGACAGTTCTTTAATTCATTCCTCTCAAGGTCATGTTCTCTATGAGAGGTTTCACAATAGCATTCTTACAATTGTCTGGAAACGTTCCTTAGGTAAAAGACGTGTTCACAATCAATGTAGGTACGGAAGCCCACAGATCAATACAGTTTTTGATAATTCTTGCCCGACTGGATCCCGTAAGCATAATTTACAAATCATACTAAAAACAAGTTTGGTGATACTATCATCAGTCATCAATTCAAAAGAATCAAATGCTATTTCCGATGGTGACAGATCTTCATCTAACACTGATCCACTTTCATTTTCATTCATTGCATCATGATTTGATCAAATCTTAGAAAACTTATCTACAAAAAAGTCTGCAAACATTTCATGTAATAATGCAATGTCAGAGTATTTGCTACAAGTTTCTTGTCTCCAGAAATCCCATCAACAATCTTAAATACAGTTTTGTCATTATTTAACTCCGTGATTTTTGTACGATAATAGTCTGATTTTGCCTTGTTCAAACTAACATGATACTGGGTCCTAGCTTCCACAAACAAGCCTCTATTCACATGCAGTCACACTAACGTTCGAGCGATCGTACGAGCTTCCGTTCCTGCATGAGTTCAGATTTGAACCATTGTGGTCTTGATTTCTGCACCATTGTCTTCTTTTTTTTAGAGGTGCTAGTTTATATATGCAGATTCAACAGTTTGACTTTAACGATATACAATTATCTCCCAGTTTGAATTTATTTCCCTTCGACCATTCATTCATATGTTCAGAAACTGTAGATAATAAATACACTGCAAGTCTATACGTTTTCTATGGCCTGAATTTTTTGTAAAAGCTTTGGTTTTGAATCTGATTGTTATTACCTCAGTCGTTACTAATTTCATTATCAAACTAAAAATATACTTTGTCGCCCAAAGTATTGCAGATGTAACTGGCAATTAAAGATATGCATATTCTACTCATTATATTATCCAAAATTTAAATCAAGTCATTAAAAATCGACGCCCTTGTCGGTGATTAGGACCGCTTTGTTAGGGGTAGACACTACCCGTTTGATAACGTTAAATGCGTCTATGCTATGCGTATTGATCACAAATTTATATAAATCAAATCAATAAAGAAAAAAAAAACAAGCGGGAACTTGTAGTTAAATTACATTACTACAAGTGGTAGTATTTAAAGAATTGGATTTAAAGGAATGAAGAAAAAAAATACTCAATATTTATCTTGTATACATTTTATAAATATTTACCTGGTATGAGCTTGTAACCTTCAGTGGAAAGAAAAGAGGTACATATATCAATGCCGCTAAGAAACACCCGGAGCACCCAATTACTCTCATATAAAATTGGGTTCCATCCATGTACATTTCTGCTGGTGTGCCGAGAATCAAGATTGCAGATATAAATGAGACTAAGATGGAGATTGCAACCGGTATAACGCCCACATTATTACTAGCCTGTAGATATTCCTTTGTTGTATTTTGATTCCAAGCAAAATAGATGCCAATTAATGCAGAAATTGACAACATAGACCCAAAAACTACATAGTCCCACACTTCGAAGCGAAGCACGCTTTCCTCCATTTTCTAGGGTTTAGTGATTCTCGGTTTCTACACGACGATAATCTGGGACAGGTGTGGAGAATTGTTTTTACATAATATATTATATGGACATAATCCAATCAGATTTATTGCTCATTCAGCTATTTTACAATACGCTCAGATTAAAATTAGTTCGAAGGAACAATCTAGTTTTAAATCTATCATATAACCTCTACTAAATTATTTGCTCTCAAATTCTTCTGGCCATCGAAATTTGTGTCAGATACCCATCAAAAAGTTTGGGATTTAAGAGCATGCACTTTAGATCAAAAAGTATGTCTGTGAGTCTCCTGGGGTTAAGGCATATTATTAAAATGACCTAGTTTTTATTGAGTGGACGTTTAGCCCCCTAACAACCACAATTATATACAGTTGACAAAGGCCCCCACCTCTACCCCTCGAGTCATAAAAAAGCGTGATTGAGATAAAAAAAAAAGAAGAGGGTAATTGTTCAATCCAGTGCAGAACACCCATCACTACCGGTTTGTAATTTGGTAAAACAGGAAGAAATGGTTAAAATTACTTACTTTAGAATCACAAAGGTAAACGAACACGGGGGGGGGGGGGTCTTTATTTATAATGTCGAAAACAAAGATAGTCTGTGATTGATTAGACAAACATTTTATAGAAACACAATTTATATGGAAAACAATAACTGGTTTACACACATATAGCACGACGTTTCGACAAGTATGTTCTTATCGTAATCAAGTACAAATGTTCGATAAGTGTAAGCTTTTTCAGTGCAAGACGACGATACTTTACCTTCTTTTGTGTGTAATGGCAGATTTATGAAAGTAGAGTAAAGTACAATATTAGTACGCCCCAATATAACAGTTTGCTGTGTTGACATTAATGAAACAGTAATGGTGACAAAACACTTTTTATGGGCCTTTAAATTCTATAACAATTCAACAATCAGTTGAGCTGTCAAAGATAGGCGTGAAAACGGTGTGGCATTGTTGGATGAATCAATGGATCGTACGTAAAGTACATCGTTCGGCAATATCAATAATCCAAATTACCAAAATAGCCAAGTAAAATCGACCGAGACCAGAAACTCTTTCGACAAGGATTAAATCTGGCGATTGCTGAACGGTTAGTCTGAATTAGGGCTCTAGCTGCCAGCTTGGATGGTTTAAAGTCTAGTAGTGGCTGTAACCAGATACAAGGTCGAAAGTCGCAATTAAGGCAGAGATATCATGAAACACTTTCCGTCACAAATGAATCGTCATCTTCAACGAGGTGTTTATATATTTTTATACGCCCACATTTACACGTGGACGTATTATGTCATCGTTCCTGTCCGTGGACTCTTTACAGGTCACAATTCTTATCCGATTTTGACGAAACTTGAAATATAGGTTTATCGCCAAACGATATTGAGTGCTTTCGATATTGGCATGTATCGGATCTAAACTTCGTGGATTATGGCCCCGATTGTACGAAAAATCACATTTTTAGCTGGTGGACCCTTCATTGGTCACAATTTCAAACCGATTTTGATGAAAATTGACATGCATGTTTATAACCCAAAGATTTTGGTTTCTTTTGATATTTGCGCCTATCAGATCGTAACTTCCTGATTTATGGCCCCTGATTGTACGCAAAATCGCCTTTTTTTTAGCTTGTGGTCCCTCTGGAGGTCACAATTATTATCCGATTTAAAAAAACCTTTGATTATATAATCGTTACACCGTAATGAAGGTTGAGTTTGAATTTCGTGAAAGTCGGACAAAATGGCATCCGCTTGTGCGCAAATAGTGTAAAAAATATGGTATATCAAGGTTGTGGACCCTGTAGAGGTCACAATTTTAATTCGATTTGGATGAAACTTGACATGCATCTTTGTGACCCAAAGATCTTGGTTCCTTTGATATTTGCGCATATAGATTTGTAACTTCATGGATTGTGGCCCTTGATTGTAGGAAAAATCACTTTATTTTTAGCTTGCTCTCCATCAAATAGTGTAGCGCCTAATCTGTTGCTTGATTCTCTTGGTTTGTTCGACCAGAACATTGGGCGGATGTGGTACATCGAAGTCATGTTCTGTTAAAATGAGCGTCCTGATGAATTCATCCATGAACATTATATTTAATTGAAAGTGTCATCAAAATGAGGTCTATTATTACTATTAAAAATACATTGTGAGATATTAGATAAAGAGTTAGTATTTCTCACTATAATAGGTTAAAATCTAGATAATGTAAGGGTAATTTGCCGAGATTTAAGCGATGGAAATTTCCACCTAGCCTCGATCATCATTACTAAAGGCATTACGATGAAAAGCATAGTCTCCATTATCCATTTTTTGATTTTATTACCAATCAGCGTTATGATCTGGATAAGTTTAATAATGTCTAAAATGCAAGTTGAAAATAAGAAATTAGGAAAAAACCAGGGGCGCTATTATCGCTGTGTGTTATTTTTTAATTTCCTATTTTCGAGTAGATTTTGGCTTGTATAGTGAGTTGGTACCTCACATTTTGTCGTAACTTCTACTTTTCGACTTTTGTATTTTAAAGGGGCGAACAGTAGAAATTATGAATGGTAGCTGACACAACACATCCAAGTGTTCCAAAGTCTTGTAAATAAAATTGCGTACCGTCCATGTACTTTTCTGCTGGGGTCCCCAAAATTAAAATGGCTGACATAAAGGATACCAGAATAGATATGGATACAGGAATAACGCGTAGATCCATGTCTGCTTGAAGAAAGTCTTTCGCAGATTTCTGGTTGAATGGTAGAGATTCCAATGGCCAACATGATACTAAAAACCACATAGTCCCAAACTATAAATCGTAAGGCAGGCATTGCAATTTTAACTTGTCATTTTTGATTTTCAATACACAATGTCGTTATTCTGTGACATTTTAAGTCTGTGGCTGTCCGTAGTTTATGTTTTCTTCTTTTTCTGTAGACCAACCATAAAATAAATGGGGCTATACAAGGGCTAAATGTCATGTCTAATATACTTCTTTATTATACTTCATTTAAATAGAGAGAATCTCAATGTATTTGCTATCAATATATCAATCTATCAAAGTGTAGATATCACGGTGATAATTTAAGGTCATCATCCTTGACTAGAGAACGAGGTTCATTTCCACATCGCCGACTCACCGAGTTTTAGGAGAAAAGATTTTGTCGGTGTTAAGGAAGTAGTAGGAAAGGGTTTGGATACTAGATGCCGCGGCAGATCATGTCATGAAACAAACAATAAACCAGATTTTATACTTTTTATTATAAATCGAACAACAGTGGATTCTGGAAATGTGACGTTTGCCCGAAATGTCTCAAATGATTAATTTCTCCGAAATACTAAACAGAAATCATGAAATGTATACGCCAAAGTCTATTTCTCAAACAACGGAATGAATGTACCCACTGGTGAATTGATTCATCAATCTGCCTATTTCTTCAGTGTCTGACAGTATAACGCCATATCTAAATTACTAGAACATCATTAAAAAACACCGAATTCTTCCTCACTAATCAAGTGAAAAGGCCACAATGCCTATACCCCTAGTGTCTGACAGTAGAACGCAATGTATAAACTGCTAGAACACCATTAAAAACAAAACGAAATCGTCTTAACGAATCAAGTTACCAAATTTCGATATTACTAAGTACGTGGATCTATGCTACCGAAATTAACAATATAAATGAAAATTAAATAAGGGTTATTCGGAAATTCGTCATTGGTTGTTGGAGCGTAAAAAATGTCTTTTCTTGACTGGTCCATCATTATGGTCTGATTTCCTGTTGGGTACAATTCCAGAGGTACGTCGCGAGCATTCCAATAAGTTAAATGAATAGTTGGTGTAACCATATTATAGTCATCGCTCTGTGGTGGAGTTCTTTTACGACGTTGTCTTTCTCATCACGTAGGTTACCTGGGCGTGGAGGGAGAAAATCTTGATCATTAAAATTTACATTTGGAAATTGTATTTCCCCAAGGTGGAACTTGTGTTTCATGGTCCTAGTTGTTTTTATTTGCGTTCGAATATATGTTGCGGAATGAGTCATATTTATTATCTGAACCATTCGCGAAACCGGCACTCTCCCTTCGATGAATTCAGATGTACTAGTATTTTCCCAATGTTCCAGTATTTCCAACCCCTCAAATGTAAAGTTATTTACGTTGGTAGAAATTGCTTTAAAGCCCCAATACCACTCTTGTTGTAACTGAATAATATGTTCCAATCTTTATTCTGGTCAACAATTTGTACTATTTTACAATATTTCAATTTAAAAATGATACAAATTTCATCTTAACACACCTAATTTTAAAAATTGGAAAAATTCAACTACATGCCGTTACATGGTTTGAAAAGCCTTACGTAAGCACTTTCAAATGCAACTTGGATTTAAACATATTTCGAACCCTCTGGACAAGTAAGATAGGTTGTAATGGATAATTTACACAACAGGTAGGACACTTAAACATCTTGTAGTTAGAATAAGGCTAAAAAAAATTCTGGACCTGTCAAGCCAACAAGAGTGTTATTGTCCCTTTAAGGTTAGGAGATTCTTGTATCAAATAGTTAACCGTGAAGAGTTTCCCTAGAACTTTATATGGTCCTTTCCATTTTTGCCAAATTTTTGGTTTGCGGAAGGTGGGTACCATCGCCACACAAAAGACCATATTTCAAATTACCGCGCTTAACTGTTCGTGAACAAAGCCATGAGACGATTTCATTGCAAAAGTTAACCAATGATGAGCGTATTCAATCTGACAAAAATCGGTCTGATCTGGAGTGTTTTTGTTGTGGACCGCCAAAACGACAAAATATTTCATATATTAATTTATCTGCTACTGTCAAAGCTGAATGATTATGACCGGCAAATGCTTCCATCCATTTTGTGTAATAATCACCAACGACGATGATATACCCATTACCATCAGCGGTAACTTGGAGGGGACCAACTATATATACGGCTAGACACTGTATCGGAGCATTAATTTCAAATTGTTGGAATGGAGCTTTCCCTCTTCCAGAACCGCGTTACAACGGCAACAAATTTCACAGGTTTGACACCATCTTTTTATACATTTTGTCATACCTGGCCAATAGAATCTTCGCTTGATTTAAACAATATTTTATTAATTGTAAAGTACAATAGGTAAATATACAAAGAATACAAGGATACGATAACAAGCTAAGCTAATAAACACCGCTTCCTTAGAGAATCTTCGCTTGATGACGTCAATAGTGCGATCTCGTCCGAAATGACCCCCCCCCGCCTTAACCGTGTGTAATTCTTTGAATATAACATCACGAACTATCTGCGGGGTAACCAATTGCAGTACCAGTCTACCAATATAAGGGACTTTCACCGATATAATAAATTGTTTGTCATGGTAAGGGAATCCCATTGTACCCAAAGATATATCTATTCTTTATGGAGATTTATAATAGTTGCGCAGGGCGGCTCGATTTCAGATTTAACATATGACGCGTGTATCGGTCCAATTATACCGTTCCGGTGGCATTTTATATAATTCATCATTTGGCCAATGCCTTAAAGGGTCAATCCCGATAATGTTTTTGAGGATAAAACTCTTTAATTTTGTGTTAAAATCCATTAAGATCCCCTACCTTAGAGCCGAGCAACTAACTCAATATATGTGATTCGTTTTCACACAACTTAAACCCACAGTCTTCGTCTTGAAATGGAGACCGGTGTCCCAAACTGTATTATGCGGTGATTTGATAAAACCAGAGTTTTATTTTATAAAAAACAATGTGTCGGTGAAATTTACCTTTTGTGATCAAGAACAGCCCATGGACCATTCATCGTGTCGTGTCGGAACGGGAATTGATTATCGGGTCACCCAACGAAAGAATTGACCTGAAATCTTAAAAAGGTTACGTGTCCGGATAAGCTGTTTTAACGCTCGCGTCCAAACGACTCAATATTTTGAGCTGAAATTTTGAGTCTTAAAATTTCATACGTATTCGGACTTTTATTTTTGAGGCTCTGTTCTTTTCGGGACATCCCTTTAACCAGTCACTCCCCGTTTCATCTACAGTGATAATATTAGACGTTGCTTCTGGCATCGATTCATTATCGGTAGTACATTCAGAAGTTCCGTCAGAAAGATTTCTCATTACATGGCCCGGGTGACCGTCCCTACTGATTGTACTAAAAATCGCGTTTTAAGCTTGTGAACACGGTAGAGGTCACAATTTGAACCTATTTTTGATAAAAATTAAAATGCATGTTTATAACCCACAGATCTTGGCTCCTTTCGATATAAGCGCATACCGGATCGTAACTTCCTGAATTATGACCCCTGATTATAAGAAAAATCACCATTTTTAGATTGTGATCTCTCTGGAGGTCACAATTATTATCCGATTTAAAAAAAAAAACAACGTTTCATTATATCACCGTTACGTTACATCGTAATGAAGGTTGAGTTAGAATTTCGTGAAAATCCGATCAAAACTTACGGACAAAATGGCCGCCACTTGTACGCGAATAGTGTAAAAATATGGTATATCAAGGCTGTGGACCCTGTAGAGGTTACAATTGACATATGTTCCTGTGTTGCCGTCAGCCCCATCCGTCCGGTGTCAATGTAATTGCCTGGGGGCACTCTTGAGGCTAACGTCATTATGGTAAAGAGACGAAGAAGCCCATTTTCTGTGATTTCTAATATGGCCCTTTATAGCTTGAAAATCCTACAGTTATCCGATTGACAATAATTTATACACTCGGTTTATTGCCATGAGACGAAGCATTTATTTTCTGAGATATAACACCTAAAATATACGTCTTTTTGTGGTGTATAATTTTATAAATTGCTACACGTCGAAAACTTTATCTATATTGAGGCGAATCATTGTTTAACCGGAGGGACGATCCTGAATCATTTCGAAAGGCGACCGGCATCAGTAGATGACACCACAAAAAGATTTTCTGGGTGAAAAAATAACAGACCTCTCTTTATTACCACCTTGTAATTGCCGTGTGTTTGCTGCATGGCTGGAATGATGATTTATAATGTGAATTGGTTTCTGAAGCACATCCAAAGGATATGAACATGACGTATTATGTCGTCGCCCCCGTCCGTCCGTCCACAATTGTTTGTGGACCTTCTACAGATCACAATTCTTACCCGATTTTGACGAAACTTGAAATATATGTTTATCCCCAAAAGATCTCGACTCGACTGCTTTCGATATTGGCATGTATCGGATCGAAACTTCATGGATTATGACCCCTGATTGTGCGTAAAATCACATTTTTAGCTTGTGGAACCTATAGAGGTGACAATTTTGAACCGATTTTGATGAAACTTAACATGCATGTTTATAATCCTAAGATATTGGTTCCTTTTGATATTTGCGCCTATCGGAACGTAATTCCCTGAATGTCCGAAAAATCACCTATTTTAGCTTGTGGTACCTCTGGAGGTGACAATTATTATCGGGTTTGAAAAACCGTTTGATTATCTCACCGTTACACCCTAAGGAAGGTTGAGTTCGAATTTCGGGAAAATCGGACAAAAATTGCCATACAAAATGGCCGCCGTTTGTACGCGAATACTGTTAAAAGATGATATATCAAGGTTGTGGACCCTGTAGATCGTAACTTCCTCAATTATGGCCCCTGATTGTACGCAAAATCGCCTTTGTTTAGCTTGTGGTCCCTCTGGAGGTCACAATTATTATCCGATTTCAAAAACCGTTTGATTATATCGCCGTTACACCCTAAGAAAGGTTGAGTTCGAATTTCGGGAAAATCAGACCAAAATTGGCATACAAAATGGCCGCCACTTGTACGCGAATACTGTTAAAAAATTGGCATATCAAGGTTGTGGACATTGTAGAGGTCACTATTGTTTTAATTTGATTTTGATGAAATGCATGGTTATAGCCCAAAGGTCTCGGTTCCTTTCATTATTTGCACATATCGGATCATAACTTCCCGAATTATTGCCCCTGATTGTCCGAAAAATCCCCTATGGTCCCTCTGGAGGTCACAATTATTATCAGATTTAAAAAAAACCGATTGACTCTTTCACCGTTGCACCCTATGCCGTTTGTACGCGAATAGTGTAAAAATAAGGTATGCAACTTGAAATGCATGTTTTTAACCTAAAGATCTTGATTCTTTTCGATATTTGCGCATATCAAGACAAATTGTAACTTAATGAATAATGGCCTTTGATTGTAGGAAAAATCACTTTCGGTATTACTTGTTCTCTATCCATCTCTCGAAAATGTGGGCGTATCCTGCCTGGCAGTGCCAGCTTACTATCTTTAAACGTATATCAACCGTGTGGTAACATGTGTAATTTTCAATACAAACCACGTGTAATTATCTCCTTGATCGTTATTTGTTGTTAATGTTTGTAGGTTTGATATATAGATCTCTCACCCCTCGGTTGTTACACAAGAAAAACCGTTTCGGCTTCGCGTAAAGAACCTCATAGCGGTCTATTAACTATTTCATAATGTCTACAAGTTCTCTTTAAACAGTTTTTGTTATCGTGCTCTAAATAATTATGTGTTTGGTCACTAGTCGACCTTATGTACCGTGAAACCCCACAGCGCTATTTTCACCGTTTCACAAAAAACACAGCATCAACTATCTACTGCCCAATGTGTATGTTCCAGAGTAGTCCTAAGTTCACCAGTACAAATATTAACCAATTTCAGTGAAGAAGCTCTCATTAAGTTACCGTGGAGAGTGAGTTACCCCTGCCTTCAAAATTTTAAGATTGCATAGTCTTTGGTGCAGTTGAACAGTGATCCTTGTATTAAAATATCTCCTGGATCAATTGCTTTGTCGGATATGGGCTGGGAATGAAGCCTGGGTACAGTAGGCTCAAAGGCCTTTTTTAAAGAAGTTAAATGTTATTACATAGTTTAGGGGACCATTATCATTAATTCGTAAGATTGTCATACATGCTAAATTTGTGCACAAGCTACAAAGCTTCTTTCTATTTATACAAATGTCTAAAGAGCTGCATCAATACTTTTCCACACTGTGTTCCTACCTGTAAACGTGGATAATACAATCTAATTCTGTAATACATTTTTAACGCCGTAGTCTCGACCTTCGTATTGGTAAGTGACAAACATTTCATATAGACGACCAGGTATATGCTAATACCCTTTAAAATCATTTGACTTGATGTAAATTAATTAAATTGATACTCACCTCAAATGCACTTGTTATTTTCAGTGGATAGAATAAAGGCACAAAGACGGTAGCTGCCACAACACATCCAAGTGTCCCAAAGACTTGTAAATAAAATTGAGTACCGTCCATGTACATTTCTGCTGGAGTCCCCAAAATTAAAATTGCTGACATAAAGGATACCAGAATAGATATGGATACAGGAATAACGCGTAGATCTCTGTTTGCTTGAAGAAAGTCTTTCGCGGATTTCTGGTTGAAGGAAAAAAAGATTCCAATGGCCATTGAAATGGCCAACATCAAACCAAAAACCACATAGTCCCAAACAATAAATCGCAAGTCAGGCATTTTGAATTTAAATTATTCGTTTGATTTTCAAGACACAATAAATGTTACATTTAGTTCGTAGTTATGTACATGTGTTCTTCCTTTTTTGTAGACCTACCATAAAAAAATGGGGTTAGACAAGGGTTAAATATCATGTATGTGTTATATATATATATAATATGCTACATCATGTCTAATATACTTCTTTATTATACATCATTTAAATAGAGAGAGAGTCTCAATGTATTTGCAATCAATATATCAATCTATCAAAGTATTAATCTATCAAAGTGAAGATAATATAGATATCACAGTGATAATTTAAGGTCATACATCCACGACCTGAGAACAGGGGTGGTTACTCATAAATAATATTATGTTCGGATATAAGTTTTCATAGCCTACATTTTCTCGTAGACGTATTATGCCGTCTGTATGTCCGCTTACATTTGTTTGTGGCAAAGATCTCGGTTCCTATCAATATTGGCAAGTATCGGATCGTAACTTCATGGATTTAATTTTAAAAACAGTTCAAAAATATAACCGTTACTTTTCCATAATGACGGTATTGTTCGAATTTTGTGAAAATGCTTGCATTGAAATTTCTGGGACCCCGGAAATGCAAATCAGTGACATTTTTCGCAGTTCTCATGAGTTCCAACGATCATTCTACGTGGCTCGCGACGACGCTTCCCTTGGACGCCGGGGAGCCTATTCCAGGCGCCTCCCAAGGCTCGCCAATTTTCATCGGTAGTACATCCCCGAAGCAAATAATGCCTAGTGGGACTTGGGCATTAATTATCGTTTGTTTAGTTGCCAGCGGTCCCAAAAACCGATTTGGCGGATTGGGTTGCCGAATGGTTAACACGTTCGCGGTGTATCATAAGGTATATCATTGAGTCCACTGGCGTGGTTTCGATTTCCCGGTTGTACGTGACAAAACGGATTAAACCCATTTCTCTCTCTTTCTGAAAAACACACGGTCAAGATGATCGAATGTGACGAAAACAAATTCATAGTTATCACGCAAAAAATAATATTCACTAGACTTTTCAGTCTGAGTTATACTTTAAACAAATGGGTGGGCGAATGGATTGATTTTTACCACACTACACTGCCAAGACAAAAGACTGTCACGTGTTGGCCACTAAACGAGTGTTTCTTTCATAATTTGTCATTACATCGGATTACATAATATCTTATCACGGAAATATGTGTAGACTCCTGGCTCGAATTTCAAGAAGTTTTTTTATTAGAATATCTATATATTTTATTGTACCGTTTGAAGATATCAGTTGTCCTTGTGAAATCAGACCCAATTGATTTAATTTAATACACTGGACGGGTTCAATGTACCCCACTAGTGAAAAAAAGTTAGAGCATGTTAATCATAGATCTGGATTTGGATCACAAACCCTGTCACCTGTTTCGTAGTAATCAAATGAAGCTGCAACCAATCCACGTTTAGTTAAGAACAAAGATCCATAGACTGTGCAGCGTTAAAAACATGCAGACGTCCTAAGTCCCTAGGCGCCATTTAATCATTATGATTCACCCAAAAGCAGATCCCATTCAACTAAGCAAAAATTGGGCTATTCTGACTAAATTCGGACACCTCGATTTGCTAACAAAAGGCTTTAGCCATCTAGATTAATTGGGCCCCTGTATGTTAATCAAGTTTCGAATACTGCTTCTGCGAAGTTTTAATTCCTGTGTTCGGCAGGACTCCAGATATTTAATATCTACTGGTTTTTTTTTAATGTTTTGACACATTATTTAATGCTTTTATAGACTATAATGCACTAGGCTGGGTAACGGGTATGGACACTGAAAAGTTGAAGTAGTGTATTATTAGAGAGGTTTCGCAGCTTAACAGTTACACTTACATTTAGATAAGTGTAAGTGTACATTATGACGTTTCGCTAAATTCACACTTACAGTTACACTTAGTAGGTGGCGACACTAAGAGTAGCAGACGACAGGCACGCGAACATGGACGCTGGCTAAATTTTAAGGTTAGCCGTGGAAAATGATGATAAAGAGACTGCAAACTATGCCATCCTATTTGGTATTGGCAGTCATGTCTCCAATTCAACGTACGACCCGGACTGGCCACGATTTAACCTTAATAACCTCTCAGACGAACAGATAAGGTGTCATTTTAGATTTGATAGGAATGGAATTCACCGTCTTGTCACAAGTCTTCATATGCTACAATGGCCACAAGCGCGTCCATGCCCTCAAGTTTCAGTCGATAGTCACTCCTAATGGACTCGTAGTAAACATGTTTGGACCTGTTGAGGGAAGACGACATGATTGTGCACTTTTAAAACATAGTAGATTACAAGAGCAGTTAGAAACCAAAGATTTTAAAACTTCAAATGGTCAGTCTTTGGCTTTATATGGAGATCCTGCGTATCCAGTAAGGAATAATTTACTGTGTTCCTTTAAAGGTGCTAATCTTACGACGGCTGAAAAAAACTTCAACTCTCAAATGGCAAGTGTAAGAGAATGCGTGGAATAGGAATTTGGAAAGATAATAAATTTGTTTGCTGCAACCCGTCGCCTAACTGCCATACGTGTCATTATGGATTGGAAGTCAAACAAGCAGTTTTTTCCAGTTACAGCCTCCTACTATCGACGAAAATTTGGAAAGAAACTGATGGTTTAATGAACAAACACCAAATTGTGATATAGATCTTTATAATATGTATACAAAAGTAGAGTGTAATAAATAAATATATATACATGTAAAATAATTTATTTTGTGTAATTTATCACTTTTGATTCTGACTAAGTCTTATTAATAATTCCATCATCTCCTGGTCCCTTTGTAGTCTTGCCTCCCTCTCTACTTTCTCCAATTCAAATTTCTTTTTTTCTAGCTCTAGTTGTTCCCATTTTAACTTGGATTTCTCCGCGCGTTTCTCCCTAAGAAGCGTGATGTAGTCTGCAGCTGGTAACAGTGTCATGTTCTACAAAATAATTACATACAGATAAAGAACCGTAACATTTAATCATTAGAATTCAGGGCTGGCGCAAACAATTCTTGATTGGGGGGGGGGGGCTTCCATCCCAGGCCTTTATGGGCGAGGGTCCAGGGGCCGCAATAACCTGGAGATAAAAGGACTTGCGGCCCACTCCGCCGGGCCTGCAGTGGTTTCTTCATCTGATTTCTATCACCAATGAAAACCATTTTCAAAAATTAATAATCTATAGATCTCAGACGAATACAAAACACAAGTTTACCCTCAGTTTCCATAGATGTGCGTTTGGCCCCAGCAAGAGTCTGCATTGCCAGTCGGCTCACGTCTTCCCCCTGTTCCTGGTTCTTCTTCTCCGATGCTGAAGCCCTTCCCTTCTCTTCAGTTTGAAAACTACAAATTTCTGTTAATAGTTGCTCCCTCTCCCCATATTCTTCATCCGTACCGGATCTACCAATGAATAAATGATTGAATTATGAAAACGCTTACATTAGACTTACTTGCGAAATCACATTTTCTAGTTTTTGTTTTATTTTCATGATAGCATACATAAACACAAAAAATTGGCTAATTGGTCCTTTTACTTACGCTCTGAGTGATGATAATTCATCTTTATTAAATTTTTGCAATAATTGTGCTTCCGACATGAGAATTTGGCTGTATTATCTGCAGAACCTCATTGACGCTTTTTGCCACCGATTCCGATGACTTTGAGTCATTAGGTCTCCTCGAGACCACTTCTATAATTAATAGTAGGGCCTATATCAAACGTCGGCCAGAATCTAACATTCTGGGGCTCATCGGGTGAAGAGGACGGCCTTGTTATTGTTGCTCAGGGAAAATGATCTACTTTTACTGAAAAATAGGCCTATAAATAGATATAAAATGGATTTCATGCGCAGTACGGTATTATTAAGCTAGCCTACATCACCTGAACTAACACCAAAGAAATATAACATGGTGGAGGTGGGGGTCCACTGGGGGGGGGGGGGTAATGTCTGTCGTCGGGTCAAGTGGCGTGGTGGTTTCAGGGTCCCCTCCCCCAAGGTAGCCACAGACTAGGCCAGGTCCACGATATCGATAGGCCTACATTAACATAACATGATAGGCCTATAATAGAAATAGGCAGTTCTTGAAAAACAGGATCTTAGTGACATATTCCAGGTAGGGAGATGACTTGAAATGTCTTTATAAATGCAGCCGAAGTCAGGCATTATGGCTTCATGATTGACAATCAAATCACTTGTATATATAGGACATTTCTATGCTATTCTTGGTATATATGTTGTATAAATTATCCCCACTCTCTTCCTGTGCATGGAAGAAATCTATCTGACCATACCTCTATTATCTGGTAGTTATACCGTATATGTGACCAAAAGGGGGAAATTACATTGCTCTGAGGAAAGTAGATCAGATTGCCATTCGGTGTTTAACTTACTGAATGAAATTGCCCTATGTTTGAAATTGATTTCAAGTTTATCACTTACAAGCGGCATATTTAAATAAATGAGAAAGTATTTATGGTTTTCATTCAATTTATGCGTTGATATTTTGCAGGTAGACGACTTGCAAACCAATGTCCGGTATGATTATTCAGAATTCGAGTGGGCAACAGAATGTGGTTCACAGGATTTGGGAACATTAGTCTTTACAGGGATAATATATTTGTAAATGTCATTACATTGTTCTGTAAGATTATACGAATCGCAAATAATGGAACGTTCGTTATTTTTTCTTTAAGAATTCGCCTGTTTCTTTGTTTCTAGGGATTCTAATATTTCTGGTTATTGCCTACAGTATTTCAAGAATAACAAACTAGTAACCTTTTCTTCTTGTAATAAATTTTCCATAATATTATTTTGTATTCGAAAGATTTATTATAACAGTACGTGACTTGGTGGCAGGTTGTCATCATTTTACATTTTCCATCATTGCCTGTCTATTAACAAAGATAAATCTCGAGAAAAATAATCTGATTTCACCCACTTACAATAGAGTTTATATTAACTTTGTTTTAGAGCAGATGCCATTGACGTATTTCGTGGATCCTCCCCCAACAAAAACCACTTACAATAGAATTTATATTAACTTTGTTTTAGAGCAGACGTCATTAACGTATTTCTTGAACCCTCCCCAACCACAAAAACAATAGCTAGTTAATGAAAGTACGGCGACAATCTAATTTTATGATGTAGTCGAATAGTAAATGATTTTCAATACTTGTAGATATGACCGGTGACAAAGGGTTTCTGTTAATCTGAATAATAAATTGGAAATAAACAAGGTAACTATTTGCTTCTTCTGAGAATCTTTTAACTGCAAACCACATGTATCTAATCATATTTACTGACAGTGACACGGGCCAAGTTGTCTGTCTAGTCATTCTCTGTCTAACTACAGTTTGTTGGTTAATGTGAAATATTGAATGAACATTAAACGAAACAAAACCAGAAATACATTAAAAGAAACCTTCGCAATATATAATTATATAGAATATTCAAGGATTACTTATCATGGATACTCGCATTGCCTAGACTTTGTCGTCTCATTAGACCGGTATTGAAAAATTCACTCTTAGTGCCACGGTGGTAAGTTGGTAAGACGCTGGCTCAGTAGCCTGGAGGTCGGGTGATCGATCCCTCCATTGGCCCCCGAAACCAGAGTACACGACTCGTGTTCTGATTTTTAAATATTCATTTTGTCTTAAATGTTTGATATTTGGAACCCATATTCTCATGACAAGATAACATCAATATTCATTGAAATGGACCAATATTGAATTCTAGTTCGTGTTTTAAATTTCTAATACACAGGGAAATATTTAGCTCCTTTAAGATCAACTCCAGTGGAAAATAATTTATGCCATACAAATGTGCGTGTCTATTCAAGCAGAGCTGAGTATTATAAGTCCACCAAAAATAATTTGTGAATTTATACTGTACATTTTCTTTTTTTTTATTATATAAATCTGTTTTTGGAGAAAGATCATGTCCAAAGTTTTTGCGAGATAAATGATTACTGACATCGCATTGCCGTGTGACATTTATTTTAATGTCAATAAACGCTGTGAAGTATCAAGAGAATTCCAGGCGTAAACTTACATAGAGTCTCCATCTCCAAACGTCCATTTGTTTTTTTTTACAGATGTGTGATGGTGTAATTACATACACACGCCATCAATCTCGAACCAGAAAAAATTTGGGAGAAAGAAATTTCTCTGGTGACACTGGGTAGCCATTTTCCCGGAAGGGCCGAATCACACGACTGTCAGAAGACATGTATTTATGTTAAGTGTCTGGATGACCGAATCACTTAAAACTATACACACGCGTAGAAAAATAGATCTTTAAGAAAAATTAAATTTTTACATTTAGGATCCACTTTTGTTATGTCAGCGAGTTGACTTTGACTCAAGAATTATTTCACAACAAACAAAACGACGATCCGACATCTTGTTTTCGAGAAAAAGACCCCAAAAAAGATTGTCCAATCAGAGGTCAGCATGGGCGGGGCTTACACGTTAAAAAAATCAGAAGATAATGGACGGTCTTTGGCCCCAGAGGCCTCCGGCCCTGCGGCTGACTCTGGGAACGAGATTGACACGCCATGTCCTCTCAACAAACAATTATCTTTATTACTCGCTTCAAATTTTCATATAAGTACTGTTATCCTTTTAGTACTGTTAGTAGGTCTTACATTGGACTGAGCTCCAATGAAATGGAGTTAAATGACGTCATCGAGACATCTTGTCTTTTCGGTCGGTCAATCGATACGCAATATCGAGCGTCGCCAAGGGCAATTTTACGTGCAAGTCAATGTGCACATAAGAACTCGGTGGTTCGATCCACCCGGACTACTATGCGTTGTACTTTGCATCTTTGACAAGGTGACCACGCCGGAAAAAAGCCGATGAACTTTTTCGGCCAAGACAGAGATCGATTATTGGTCCTTCATGTAAGCGAGCCACAGCCAATACCTTATTCATCAAGCCATCGCGACTCCCGTCTGAATAAAAGCATACCTTATAGTTTGTCACGGTATTTTTTGCCAGTGTTGTAGTACCATACTGCACGCAGCGACCGATCTACATCATACTTCCCAGAATGTGACACTGACCTGATTACCCTCCATTTAAAACGCCCACGTCATCATTTTGGGGTGGGACTTATCGACTAGACATCGCTTCGTTTAGACAACAGAGTAAGACAATAGCCCAATCACGTGTGTTTTATGTAAAAGCGATATATAATGTGTGCTATGGGTAATATGGCAATACATTATTTACCATTGTAAACTGTCTTTAGAGTTTCAATCTGTTTATCTTTCAAAACAAAGCTAGATACTAATAAATTTGTTTTAGCAAACAAAACCGCCTCGCCTCTGTTTTATTATCTGTTATAGGCGCCGCCATATTGAATAATTAGGGAACTTTTTTTGTGATTTGGCTCTGATTAGTTTGACATCTTTCATACACACAACTGCAAAATAACCATACTTAATTTCATTCAATATGACAGTAGAAGAGAAATAATTACTTCTAAAAATTTCTAAAAGCATACTTAGTGTTATCGACTAAAATCGTCGAGATAGGAATTAAAATGTCGGTTAATAAGGTTAGGGCCTATTCTCAGCCAGAGCTAGCTGTAGACAGGCAGCCTAAGTTTGGGATGGATCCTTACCGGTCTCCGTTATGTTTTAAATCCTTATTCACAAACGGTTCGGTTCGGTTCTCTCGATCCGATTTTGGAGAATACCCTTTCGGCGCATAGACAGACAGACAGTAACGTATAACAGTCTACCCGATAAAACTTTTGATTGAAATGGTGACTAGTGACATTTTATCCCCTAAAGACAGAAACCCTAACCCTCACGACTAAACGCAACATTGTGAAACCACACGTCTGAATGAAATCAATTAGAATAAAGGAAGTAACTGAACACAAACATCTTGGTCTTATTTTTTAAACAAATTGTAAATCGAACAACCACATCGATAGTATAATAAGTAAAGTCTTAAAATTAGTTAACTGCCTACGCTCATTGAAATATCGCTTGAACAGAAAATCGCTACACACCTTATGTTCCTCATTTATCCTGCCACACTTTGATTATGCCGATGTTATTTGGGACGGGTTCACCGACTTCTTATCTAATAATCTCGAATCACTTCAACTTGATGCACTGCGCACCATTTTTGGGCAGTTAAAGTACTAGCCACGCTTCCCTCTACGCGGAAACTGGGTTAATTCCACCCAAAGAACGACGAAGACGACACAAATTAAAATGACTATACAAAATCATAAATAACCTGACCCCTCCTTATCTTAAGAATCTCATAAATCTGGAACCATCAAATGCGTATTCATTTCGAAACCAAAAAAAAATTAAAGAATTTCGATGTCGTAATGAAATATTTTCTAAATCATTTATGCCATCTAGAATAAGAGAGTGAAATACACTCAGCCCCCTGTAAGAAACTTAAGAACTCTTAAAATACTCACCGACCATCTCTCCAAATCAGATATAAAAATTCCATCTTTCTACTACAACGGTCAGCGGAACTCCAGATAATCCACAGTAAACTTAGACTGCGATGTTCAGACCTACAGCGCAACAAATACCTCAGACATGTTGCTGACAGCCCCACATGCCTCTGTGGTCACATCTTTGAAGATCATGGGGCCTGTTTCACGAAATTTTAACTTAAGATACAATCCAAATTTTAGTACATACTTAAATCTGATTGGCTAAGCGCTAAAATCAATCTAATACTATCCAATCGAATTACTAAAATCGGATTTTATCTTAGTTAAAATTTCGTGAAACAGGCCCCAGTTCACTATCTATTGCAATGCTCTTTACATTCAAATGCACGAAATGAAATCATAGATAAATTACAATATGATCATAAAAACGTTAACTGTCTTTTGTTCGGGTCCACAAACCACTCTACTTATATAAACAACAATATTTTTTTTATCAAGTCCACAAGTTTATTGACACGTCAAAAAGATTCTAACCTTGCTCACTAGCAGTTTTAATTTACAATTAGCCTTTTAACTTATTATATAACATATAATATATACTGTACATTGCCGTCTGCCTCATATTTGTGTATGTGTTTGCTATTTTAACTGTGTATATACACCCATCGAGTGCGTTCTGTTTTTTTTAAATGTATTCTGAAATTCTCTAATGTGTTCTAATATCCATAACTCGAGTGTTCTAAACCGAACAATATGTTTTATGAATGTGTTCTAGGTGTTAGATCTAAATAAAGTGAGTTTGCTTGTTCTAACTTTATGTTTCATTATGAAATGACTTGCAATGTTTCTCTTGAGAAGGGTCTTTTCAGTAAATGATTTTACCTCCCATATGTTATCTTTATTAAACTTCTGCACAATTAATGGAACGAATCTTGCAGTTTTTAATCATTTGGATCATGTATGTCCTATTCAGAACACTCGTGTTCTAAATTGCACACACGAATCATAGAACACTGTCCGTGAAAGAGAACACTTAAACTCCACAAAATACGCCCTGGCGTTCTATCGAGTTCATTTTGAACATACAGTGTTCTAATCAGAACACGGGGTGTTTTATTTAGAACATACCGTGTTCTGTGCAGATGTCAGTTATCTCCCTTATAATTCAAATGACATCATTTATTCTCATTGACGTCATTTGTGATATTGGACGCCATTTAATTTTATAACTGCTCTTTTTAAAGTGTACTGTCACCGACGAAGAAAGTGAGAAAGCCACAAAGAATGAATGGAATTGTTTACAAATTGATTGAAATTTAATTTTGACATAAAATAAAATAATACATAGACCTAATTGCAAAGTTCGAACTCAACTCTAGGCATGATCGCTTATGGTTATGCACTCATGCAGTGGTCCTTATTCTTATTCATTTTGGTTCGTGTTAGGTCATTTTTACTTTAGTTTCAACCAGATTGATGGCCGCTTTCTTGTAAATACCTCCTGCCTATATAATATTGATAATCGTGTGTCTTTTGGGGGGGATTTTTAAAAACGTCATCTTGGTCTGATTCTGAAGCCGAAGGTATTGTTGAGAACGCAGAGTGGTCTACTAATGAACGCACAATGTTCTCCTGAGAACACGTGGTGTTCTTCTCCCCATTCTATGAATAAAATATTCTAATTATTATTACTTCGTTGTAAATCAACAACATAAATATGTTTGAACTCCGACTGACTTTTTATTCAGCTTGTGCATCTATATTAATCTGTTAAATATTGCTGCTTTCAGGAGACATGATTAAATAAGATATCATGAAAATGATCCGAATTTGTATGCATCTTAAAAATAGGATTATGTCATGTTCCTTCCTCAACTAAAAAGTCGGTAAATTTTCGGGAGCATTTACACAGAAAACAGAAAAAATTGCAAAGTAAAAAATGAAACGATGATGAGGTTTTAAATTAAAATGGTTTCCAAAATATGACCCATTGGGAATGGTGAATTTAAATGAGTATATCGAAGCACTACATCAGGGGGAAGGAAATCACGAAGAAGTACAGTATTGAGAATAAAAAAAGTAAGTGATTAAGCTCATTAAGCTGATAAATAAACCAGTTATTCATGGCATTATATGATTGTGATGAAATTAGAGCTGAATATCACTGATTATCAGAATTTTTGCAGAATGAAAATGTAAAGAAGACGTTTCCTTCAAATACATGTTTCTGTTTTTATTATTTCATCTTACTTATTCGTTTCCAAATATGTATTCAGATTTTACATGTCCAAATTCAAACAAATGTTGGCGTATATTGTCGGCATCCGTGGCTTGAGGTTACATTTCGTGTTTAGGCCACCGTTTAAAGCTGTGGTTTGGTGAAAATTCGTAAACAAACTAAATTTTGAACGATGACCCGAATTTTGATTCGGAATATTAACGTTCTTTCACTTTAAAATAACAATATATTCTACTTTCGTTTGATAGACGTTACGATGGATTTTATTGGTTGATAAAAATAGATGAGTTTGGGCGACCTTTGAATTTATTCTCAATAGGTTGCCTACCAATAGGTTGCCAGCTGGATTGATCGAATAGCTCGCTAGCCGAATAGCTCGCCAAATTGTGTTCGGTGACCTTGACATTGACCTAAATAAAGATATTTCAGTGGAGAAACGTAAGTAATACCAACGAGATATGTCATCTAATGCTTATGGTAGATGTTTCAGATTGTAAAATCAATTGTGCATAAGATGTTATATGTATTTTGTATTAGAGGTTTCTTGTAGTTTGTCTTTTGCATTAGACGTATGAGGTATTTTGTATTAGAGGTTTCTTGTATTTTGTTTTTTTGCATTAAACGTTTTAGGTATTTGGTATGGCATTATGTTACATGTGTGTTTTGAATTAGACATTTCTACATAACATTAGGTTTTTGCCGCTTTCCCCCGCCATAGACTTTACTCCATCCATATTTTCGATCCTCAGTTGCTGCCCTTGCAGTACGGTCCATTATTATATTACATACAACATTTTATTGAGATCTAAGGATCTGTGAACATTTTATTGACTACATGAAATATCCACGTCTCTTTGCAGGATGTACGAATAGATAAAATTTTGACAACCAAGGAAAAGGAGCCCAGCATAATAATGTCAAAACATCAAATGAGGATATACATGGAATATATTTATTAGTAGATGCAGTCAAAGAAAGTATAAATTTGAAATTGAAACTGATATATTGTTAGTTTTTGATTTACCCAAGACTGTATTATTGATGAACAAAATACTCGAGGAAGCAGTCCAAGGCATTTTGTAAAGCAATTGCAGCCGGAATTTAATGAAATATAGACCTTTCAAATCTATGATGCCCTAAAATGATGGTTCAAAAAATAATGCATGGGTGAACATGCACATTTTTTTTGCATTTTTTTAATGATGCCTAATGCATGTTTTTATTCTATAAAATTCTGCTTTAAATCGTTAAAAATTAAATATTGTTGTAATATTATAATTGATAATAAATCAGATTTTGTTCTATTTATAATTTTCATTTTCATGTATTCTTCTATAGAATATGTATACTATTTAGGGAGAGGGGTTTTACATAGGCTAAGCCTGTTTCCCAATCCAATTCAGACATCCTGAATAAAATATTGTTTATAAAAAATAGAAGCCATTTGCATGAGGATCAAATCACAGAATTGCAGAATGAAGTCAGCACGTCGCGGAGACCCCTATTCGACCTGTTTAAATGCGTCGAGATATTACAAGATCACATATTAGAACAAAGCCTACTTTGGCTATTGAATATTCTATTTAAATTGTTTCTGATAAACATTAAAAAGTATATTTATTACATGAAATAAACAATGGTCCTCAGAATAGTTATCTTTCTATCACGATTCTGGATAATAAAACCGGGCTTGGTATGAAGCGAAGCATCGCAAGTCGTGTGCTGTCGCTTATTTATTGAGCATCAATTACTGCAGATTGCAGTATGTTAGGGAAACAAGTAAGCCTTGTTTAACAAGATGATTAGTCAACAACATCACGCGCCCTTGCACATGTTTGGGGGAAAAAAAGAGAAATAACTTGTTTATGCTATTGGTTGGTAATCAATATAAAAATGTATCAGATTTCGCAAACGGTGTTACTGGTCCTAAACGCTTTGCTCTGTTTAGCAGGGCATGTAGGGGTTGCACCATCAGTTGTGGCCAGAGTCTAAATCTTTAGACAAATCCCATATTCCGACACATGGAATATTATTCACAGAATTTCATACTCTGGTCATAGTAGTTCGGCAAGGCAGGGTCGCTACTCCTGGACAGCAACCCTTTCATACCTGAATCAGCTTCTGTATATTAAACAATAAACTTATAAATCAGAAAAAATATATATATATATAATAGGTTAATGTTTGTACAAAGTTTCAAAAAGATTTCTTGAACAGATAATAAAATATGCTCCAGAAACAAAATCAGGACGAAAGGCTGGATTTCAGAAAATAAAATGATGGGTTGGTGAATGTAAACTTTTTTTAAAGGTATCTTGAACAGTCAAATTGTTTCCATGGAAACACAAAATGATCAAATCTGAGAAATTCAAAATAGGTGCCAAGAAGATATCTTGAAAGATTTATGAGATATGACCCGGAAACAAAATTGTACACTAAGTCAAATTTGTTTCCATAAACACACAAAATATCGATCCCAGAAATTCCTGAATAGCAAAAGGCACAACTACTGTAATGGGTAGATGTCTGTACAAATTTTCAAAAAGATATCTTGAACGGTTTATGAAATATGCTCCGGAAACAAAATTATACACCAAAAACAAATTTGTTTCCATGGAAACACAAAAACTATAAATCCCAGAAATTCCTAAATAGCAAATGGCACAACTACTGTAAAAGGTTGATGCGTGAGCAAAGTTTCAGAAAGATATCTTGAGCGGTTTATGAGATATGCTCCGAAAACAAAATTGTACACCAAAAACTAAGTTAAATTCGTTTCCATGGAAACACAAAAACTATAAATCCCAGAAAGTCCTAAATGGCAAAAGGCACAACTACTGTAATAGGTTGATGTGTGTGCAAAGTTTCAGAAAGATATCTTGAACGATTTATGAGATATGCTGCGGAAACAAAATTGTACACCAAAAACTAAGTCAAATTTGTTTCCATGGAAACACAAAAGATATAAATTCCAGAAATTTCTAAATAGCAAAAGGCACATCTACTGTAATAGGTTGATGTGTGTGCAAAGTTTCAGAAAGATATTTTTAACGGTTTATGAGATATGCTCCGGAAACGAAATCTGACGGACGGACGAACCCCGTTTCAATAACCCGCCCTAACTTAGTCCGGCGCGGGATAATAATCATAGATCTGCAGGAAATTCTAAAATGTACATAAACTATTATATCAACATTTTAAGAAAAATCTCTGTAAGGATTTTGGATACAGTATACACATAATTGAAAAACTAGTTATAAAAAACTTGACCAATAATTTTCATAATAAAAAACTTGACCAATAATTTTCATAATAAAAAACTTGACCAATAATTTTCATAATAAAAAACTTGACCAATAATTTTCATAATAAAAACTTGACCAATAATTTTCATAATAAAAAACGTTCTATAAAGAAAATCAAAATTTCAAAAAGACCCGGAAAGTATTTTGAATGAATTGTATTCTGTATGCCAATGCAATACTTCCGATAAATTGTTCTAGAATATACTAGTATATTCTAATCAACTTAATGAACGCTTTCTTCCCGAATACAACGATGTTATAACCGATGTGATAAATACTAAATTTTCACACAAAGTCAGCTAGAGACAAATTCTAGACGATCACAAGGCTACAGCTATATGTAGCATGAAAGAGATGCTAGGGTCGTGTGTAAGATGTGGCGACCGGTATTGAGAACGTCCGCTCTTTATGTCAGACAGAAAAGCCGATGATGCTTCATATGCCATCGCACAAACACTCCCTTTAAAGATACGTTTCATGACCATATACTGACAGGGAATTTTGATACTGTTGAAGATAAAAATCTTAAAAACCCTTTTCGATTCGGGCCACAATTTCAAAATATTACACAATAATCTCAAATCTCAAATTAGGAAATGCATAGCAGCTTGGTCTGATAAATTTTGTGCACCTTTAGAATCTTTTGGAGAATGGAAAAACGCTGTTTTTGAATCAAATATATAAAACTTAACCCAAGACACCCGCCACCCTAAGTCCTAAAAAATACATCTGCAGCTGAATGTCTTTCTACTCTACAAGAGAGATTTGTTCTAACATCTGTCGAGAAGGACGGCAATAATATTGCCTTTTATCTGTACAAAAATACTATATTAAAAATGTTTTGACTTTGGCCCAACACAAATAATGACACTTATAAATGCATTACGGATTTAACTAAACGAGATGTTTTACATAACCAATATACTTTTTAACAGGTATTTAAGAGGTGAATAGCTTGAGCATTTTCTGCTACTTGATTGGTTGATGCTTTGGGACACGATAACTTTAGTTTAAATAAATGAGAGTGATAACACTTGTTGGCTAAGTTGGATAATGAGCATTTTATGATCATGGTAAGCAGAGCGATAGGCTTGATGTAGATGTTCATTTGGTGAATGTCTTGATGGAGTTGAGTGATTAACTTTACCTGCTAAAGCTAAGCAGGGCTAACCAATTTTATAAGTCAATGCTTTGGGGCAAGATAATTTTGAATTTAACTGATGGGGAGTGGTGAAACTTAGTTTATATAGAGAATCTCCTATGAGTGTTTTTTGATATCAAAAAATATCAACACAAGTTGATAAAGTAAAAAAAAACGAGGCTCTGCCGAGTTTTTTTACTTTATCAACGAGTGTTGATATTTTTTGGTATCAAAAAACACGAGTTGGAGATTTTATTTATCACCCAATCCTCTCTTACATGCACAAATAAATAAATATAATTCTTTGGTGTAGATTTCACTTTTATAGAACCTAATTACATTACAGCGTAGTGATACATCATTTTTTGAAAGCAGTTTAGCTATTGTATAGTCCTATATACTGACCCAGTTTTTTCCTTCAAGGTCAATTAAATAAAAGCAGTTTCCTTTTTTTTATTTTATAAAAAAGTCACTCTTTACTTAAACAAAGTGGTTTCTTTTTGATTGACCAATTAAATTTATGTAAAGCGATATCACCACTGTGTATATATCACAGTAGATTATGTAATTTATCACACAAGCGATATCTACTGTCAAATGTATTATTGGGTGATAAAGTAAGATAATTTTGAATTTAACTGATGGGGGGTTAGTAAGATAATTTTGAATTTAACTGATGGGGAGTGGTGAAACTTAAGTTTATAGTTTCCCTACCAGGTACTTTAAAACCTTGACTAAGTTTGATCAAGAACAGTTTATGCTTAGACTACATGTAGATACTCAGTTTGGTTGCTCGATACTTTTGAAAAAGATATGGTATTTCGGAGGGGGACACCAGTCTCACTGAATTTTTTTTTAATGCGTGTCCCAAATAAGCCACTATATCATTAACATCTAAACATAAACTTATCAAATATTTAAACAAATTAATGTGTTTCGCCGTACCAACTGAGACCAGTTTTCCAATATTGCCAAAGTGTTGCTTTCTGAGTGTTGTAGCTTGTCCCAACACTATTCGACGAAAACTCAGATAAATAGTTAAAATTGTACTTTTAATAAACGGATGTCTAAAACTGTTTAACTGTCACAATAACGAGATAGGTATCGCTAGGGCTAGCCGGTCACTAGACTAAAGTTACAGTCTAGAATATAGAACATATATACAAGCTAAGGTTTAAAATAATTATATAATAATATTCGATAAGAAATGCTAGATACAGAAGAAGATATGGGCATAGCAAGAACGCGTGTTAACTATAATTACGTAATATATAATCGTTACAATATTGAAAGAAATTTATTGTCACAGTTACATCTGAGATATAAGTAGCTGAAGATCTGACTCAATATCATCCAAAGTCTTCGAGATTGAAAACACAAATTATTCGTCAATTTAAATCAACATTGATGTTGTGATCTTACCGTAACAGATGGGCTTCTGATATTCAAAATTTAAGACAAAATACACATTTTACTATCGGTACACAAATCGTGTACCATAATGCGTTTCAGCGCTATTTGTAACAACGGACTTACAGAACGAAGCTAAACATATACCACAAGCCATGTCAAACGGTGACGCTATATTCTTATCTGTGTGTGAAATAGCTTAATTTAACGTTAGCCTCCCCAGAGAGTATCTATCAGTATAGACGGGAATAACCAGGCGCTATAGATTGTCATTCGACTGATGCTTCTGGCGTATTTCACCGAACATAACTGATTTGAAATTAGAAAAAAAAACCTGAACCGATTGAATGTAAATCAGTTTTTATCCATTCATATTACATTATTATATGTTCTGACCCATTTCTAGGTCCCACATATAAGCGATTTAGCTCCTTTTAGTTTCAAATACTTAACCTAGTATTCATTCGAATTAATGTTGTCTTAAACTATACCATTAGCAACGTAATCATTGAATCTAATGACTACCATGTAAATTGAAAATCGATTATTAAGTTAGTTGGAATTATTACAATGCTGTAAAAAACGTCTCGAACATACTTAGCCTAGTTCATGAATATTATATCGTCGTAAAAAAAAATACGAGGTTTCAAATATTCTCTACAGAGGCACGATGTTCCTTCATAAACCATATCAATTTAATAACTTTGAGTAAAAAATTTGTCTGTATAGGTACATGAAGTTCAAAAAGCCAGTCTAGTTATATTTATTAAATGTAAATAAAGTCTTAATCAGGCTTATAGGAAATCTCGATTGATCAGCGACAACTCCTTTGAGACTCTTATCTCTTCCTAAAAACGGCAATATATTTTACGTGAGCTTTTAAATAGGCTGTCATCAACTGTCTAGGTTTACAGTAGTCATTAAGTCTACGGATTGTGTAGTCTAGATTGAATCTTAAAATCCGTCTAGCATTAGAATTTATAGTATTCATTCACCTGCTTATGTATTCGCCTGATTATTAAGTATTCCATAACTAGCACTCTTCGCGTGTTATTTTCAGTCTTTTTTTATACGCCCACATTTTGATGTGGACGTATTATGCCATCGCCCCTGTCCGTCCGGACGTCCGTCCACAATCGTTTGCGGACTCTCTACAGGTCACAATTCTTACCCGTTTTGGACGAACCTTGAAAAATAGGTTTATTCCCAAAAGATCCCGGCTGCTTTCGATATTGGCATGTATCGGATCAAAACTTCATGGATTATTGCCCCTGATTGTACGAAAAATCACTCTTTTTAGCTTGCGGACCCTATAGAGTTTTTTTTTAACCGATTTTGATGAAACTTGACATGCATGATTATAACCCAAAGATCTTGGTTCCCTTCGATATATGCTCCTATCGGAACGTAATTTTCTGAATTAAATCACTTATTTTAGCTTGTGGTTGTCTGGAGGTCACAATTATTATCCGATTTGAAACATCATTTGATTATATAACCGTTACACCCTACGGAAGGTTGAGTTCGAATTTCTCGAAAATCGAACCATAATTGCCAGACAAAATGGCCGCCGTTTGTACGCGAATAGTCAATAGTGTAAAAATATGGTATATCAAAGTAGAGGTCACAATTTTAGTTTAAATTTTGATGAAACTTGAAGTGCATGTATATAACCTAGAGATCTAAATTTTCTTCGATATTTGCACATATCAAATTGTAACTTAATGAATTATGGCCTTTGATTGTAGGAAAAATCACTTACGTATTGCTTGTTCTCTATCCGTCTCTCGAAAATGTGGGCGTATCGTGCCTGGCAGTGCCAGCTTACTATCTTTAAAGTGGTAGCTACTATAATGAACGATATAAAAAAAAACGTGTACACATTGGCGTGCACGTAAAAGATCCATTGACAGCTGGAATTCGATATAAGCGTAGGGCGTAGTGCCCGCTGTCCGGGCAAAATTTCAATCATAGCAGTTTGGTGTATGCGGGTCTTCATTAGCCCAGTTCGGAGCAGAACAGTAGGACGTTACGTTAAACCCCTTTTCATTTCGATTTAAAACCGTGCTATATTAACAAGGCATATTTGTTTTTAAGAACGGCTAATCTGGGATGTGACATGAGTGATGCATGTCAGTCGCCACTAAAATATCTAAACGATTTGCTATTTCATAACACCGCCATAAACCATGTATTGTTTTCTTTGATATTGATAGCCTAATGATTTAATATTTCCGACTGATGGAAATAATTACCAACCGGAAGTCAGGCTGTTGACCCACATGATGTTTATGACTCAAATAAGATTGTATCAAAGTATAATGATATAAAAAAAAGAGTAGCTTAGCTTAAAGCTATAAATACATAAAAGTAATGAAATCCGAGAAGCTAACTGTGTGAATTTACCACAGGTCAACACCCGCCCCATGATGAGTAGTCTAACACACAGGACAAGGTGAACTTGAAAAATTAAAATAACGAGTATCCATCAGTTATAAAATTATCTGGTGGTCACTCTCTTCATACAAAATTATAATAGCGAGTACAAACATGGAACAGTATTTTGGTTATTTTTTTTGGCCACTTCCTTTAGATTGCACGCCCCGTAGAGTGTGTAGACACACAAATCACCAGTTGACGATCAGATACCTGGCCGATGAGGTTTCAGTCGAGTTGAGGACAGGAAATGAAATGAGTTCGACGGGTGGAGGGAAGGTAAATTTAAACATATTTATCCAATAATCTATAAACGTTTTATATCAAACGAATTATTTATAAATAATTACTTATCCCCTACACACACAAACACGACAAAATAAGCTGCAACAAGCAAAACAACAACCAAAAATCCAAACTAAACAACAAAAATAACAACAACAAATAACAATTTGTATAAATGTATAAAATTGGAAAACATAATTCTGTCTGGATTCAAAACAAATGGATTGGACAATAATTAGATTAAAAATGGTCTTCTCTGAATAATTGATCGAATGAAATCAATACCGGTGTTAGTGTAAAAAAGGTGATATTTATAATACATTAATATACATGATGCATACAATAGTATACACAAACAGAACAAAACAAACATTACGAACGTGTTTGAACATACGGCTGTGTGTGCAATTTTGGTTGCATATTATTATTTTTTTAAAAAATCAATATGCCGACAAATACGGAAAACGACAGACGAATAAAATCTATAAATTACTGAGAATATTTCTATTATCAGATATTGAATACAATAGATTAAATAATTGAGTATAAACATACTAGTTAAGCAGTATATTGGTAAAAATGAGTTTAAATTCAAAGGTCGGTTGTTGAGCTTGATCAAAAAATTTTTAAAAAAGTTTACATAATTTTCTATCTTGAGGTGCGTATGTCTTATCCATATGGGGTGGACTAACTCCATTTGCATAAGCCAAATTTATCTACCACTAAGGTAGAAATATTTCAAGACATTTTACGAATGAAAATCAAAGATTTGAAAACATCTCTAAATTTGCTTTTTTAAAAAGGAAACTTGGTAGCGCTTTAATCAATCTTTAACGCTTGTACCAGGCTTGATTTGTCGTCCTGTGTTGCAATGAAATCCAAACAGCTGTTTATGTTCTCATGTAAACGGACACAAAATGATTAGTTTGAATGGGTGAATGAAAGGTCTCGATGCGCCATTTGCATTTTCGCTAAAATATCAAATGTCTCTCACGCTAATTAATGTGTAACCAGATGATTCTGTAACATTTAATTCAGAAACAAAAAGCAAAATATCTTCGCGAGACCACAAGGTTCAGATTTAATTGGATTGAAGCTAGGTCCACCAGGTTTCACTAGTACCGATAAAAGATGGTGGTGTCTTGTTTCGCTGGAGAAGGAAGCATAGATCGATGGAACTTTAAAAAATAACTTTGTAGATAATGAACAAAATTGAACCACTTTCAGGTTGATATTCTTGTTGGAGATTCAACTTCTCTTTATTGTAGGTTGCGAGGGATTCATATAGAGCTAACTGACAAATCAGGTATTTCAATTTTACTAAAAAGAAAAAGCAATTTCGTTCGAAGTTATTCGACAAAATTGTTCAAACCATGCAGCAATTTCACTCGATCTATCAGAATATTTCATTTCATTGGTAACAGTGGGAATCAGATCTTAATTAGGACGGGCTTTGCCAATATTAAAGATTAGTCGATCACTACTTGCCTTTTACGTTTAGATGTATAACATCTTGGAAACACGACACAGAACATTAGTTGATTGGGTATAAGCATGGTCCGTAACAAATACTATCCACCTATAATAATAGCAAGACTGGATAACCTGCCTCTTTGTAGTATGATCCCTACACATAGCCAAGCAACATTATAGTCCAAGAGTCAATGACGAAAAAACTGTCTCATAAGTAATAGAAGGTTTGACCATATTAAAAGGCAGCTATTGATAGGGCAAATTCAAAACACCCAGTTTCAGTGGGGCATTTGCGTGTGAGGGGCACAAAGGGCTAAATTTTGAATCGGAATTTTTTTCTAAAATTAATATAACCATACAATGTATAAATATAAAAAAATATAAATCTGGCCCGAAAAAGTGGCGCCATGCCCTTTTCTTACTGCCTTAAAAAGTGCCTCATGAGTAATTTAGTTGAAATTGGTGCCAAATGTTAGCTATGTACAAGCCGATTCTAAAAATATCAAATCTGACTTGTTTCAGTGGAGCACATCCCTTGTCTGACCACCTCAAATCTGCCCGATCTGCCACGATTACAAAAGAGATTAAATTTACATCATAAGTAATATGATCAGAAATAGGTTTGAAATTTTGTGATGCTAATCTGAATCTTAAAATGCAAAATCTGACCGGATAAAATGGGACCCCACCCCTTTCGAACTATCCTAAAAACTGTTGACGGGGGCTCAAAAATGCCTTATGTGATAAGATTGAAATTGGTGCCAAATGTTAGCTAATTATGAGACAGTTCTAAAAACATAAAATCTGACCACTAAAATGTGCCTAATCTGTCACGCCCACAAATGGGGGTCATAATTTGCCTCATAAGTAATGTGACTGAAACTGGTGGTAGGTTCTAAATATATCAAAACTGGTGGGTTTATGTGGGCAAACTCATAATCGGACCACTTAATTGTCACCACCCACACAAAGTTTGAATACTTATGCTTGATTTCACTTCAAAGTAACATCTATAAACTGACTCGTTTGACACCCAAACTATCAATTTGCAGTTTTCAACAACACAGTAGAAATTCGATACAGCACTGCTGGCCTGCAAGTAATATGATTCTCAAGTTAATACCATCCCCAGTTTTCGACGTTGCAAACACGACTTAATAGTCAATTTAAATCAACATTGATGTTGTAATCTTACAGTGAAAAGTTGGGCTTCTAATATTCAGCATTTAAAGGGACAATACCACTCTTGATGCTTGACAGCTCCATAAAATAAATAATAGCCTTATTCTAAGTACTAGATGTTTAAGCGTCCTACCTGTTGTGTAAATTATCCATTACATTCTATTTTACTTGTCCCGAGGGTTTGAAAATATTTTTAAACCCAAGCCAAATTTGCAAAGTCACGTTAGACTTTTCAAATCATTTAGTTGAATTTTTAAAATTTTTACAATTAGGTGTGATTAGATGAAATTTGTATCATCAATTATATGGAATATTGTAAAATAGTACAATTTGTTGAGCAGAATACAAATTAGGACATATTCAGTTACAAGAGTGGTATTGAGCATTTAAAGGGACCATATCACCCGGACTGTAAACGAGTAATTTGTCCAAATCTTCATTCTGGTCATCAAATTGTACTATTATACAATATTCCCATTCATTAATGGTATAAACATGATCTTATTAACGGTATTTAGAAAAAAATGGAAGAATTCCGTTGGGTGGATTGTGTTGTCACCAATTTGTAGTGTTAGACCAGAGTGAGAAGGGGGGTATTATCCGAAAGGTGGGCAAAAGCGGGAGATGACTTTTCTAGAAGCATTTTTCCTCGGGAATCCGATAATGATGGGTGGTCATTCCGGTGAGGGAGCGTTCAGGAGTTATCGACGTAAAAAGGTCATCAGAGGTTAAAGGAGAAAGGGGGTATTGTCCGAAAGGGGGCGAAAAGCCGGAGTTGATTTTTCTTGAAGCATTTTCCTCGGGAATCCGAAAATGGTGGGTGTTCAGTCAGGTGAAACAGTGTTCACGAGTTATCGAACTCCAAAGGTCACAAGAGGTTAAAGGAGGCTGGCTTATGAATTTAGCCACTTCTGATGCTGTCTGTACATAACTCCAGTGTAGACTTGAATAACCAGATGTCAATTTGGATTCGTCGCGTATTTCGCTGTACATAACTCACTAGAAATTACAGTCAAAACAGAATGGATTAAATGTAAATTAGTTTATATACATCCATTCCCGGGCGCCAAAGAATAGCGATTTATCTCCTTTAAATATAATATTAAATTATTTCATGGCATTATCTTTTATACAAGAATCTATTATTGAAGAAAAAATCGTATACACACAAGATCTGTATAATCAGTACATTACAAATCTGTTGGAAGTATATACCAGTGTTTCTGATAATGACAGTCAAGATAATGTATTTGGTGATGTTACTATTTTCAATTTTGAAAAGAAGATAGTGAATTACTTTGGATTGGAAAAATTGATATTATTATCATCAAATACTAAAGGAAATATCACTGGTTATCTGTACTACCTGGGATAATTACAACAAATTGTATCAGTTACAAGTACCAGTACTGAAACAACTGACAATGACAGGGGCGGATATCACGAAAGGGGGGGAGGGCGTACTTTGATGGCGAAGTCCGAATAAAGAGCACCGCACTCCCACCCTATTTTCAGTGTTTTTGTCTGCAAATTCACCCGGAACAGACCAGTAGCCTACTGCCTGAAAAGTTTCTTTTAAAAGGTCCGACTGAAGGAAAGGCACGTGTTTTTTTAAGAACTGGTCATGCCGATGTAGAAATCATGCTGCTCACATAACTTTACCTGTTCCTTGGTAAGTGAGCCCCTAGAATGCATATTATAAGGGCTCACTTAGCCTACTAATAGACAGCTAGTTGGCAGGTAAAGTTTTCTGAGGTAATATATATCTAATATCTATGATCGATCAAATTTGGTAAGGTACCATTTAGTTCCTTTATAAACTGTCTCTGAGCGAACGATGTCTCGCTAACAGTTCCTCACGGGCCTTATTATCAACTAGTATGAAAATAAGGCTTTACCCCATCTCGGTTCTAAGGCTATTTTAGATCCTTACCGTCTATTTTGCACCGTGAAACTTTTTTGATCGCCAAAAGAAATCATTTCCTGACACAACCGAGACAAATTTATAATAATCCAACACTATTTTCGTGTAGAATTCGATGTTAGAAAAAGATCGGTCTGCTCTGACGTCAGTTAACAAACATGGCGGTCAGATTTGAACGATTTTGTTTATCTTTTTCTAACGTCGAATTCTACATTAAAATAGTGTTGAATTATTATAAATTTGTGTCGGTTGTGTCAGGAAATGTTTTCTTTTGGCGATCAAAGAAGAATCACGGTGCAAAGTAGACGGTAAGGATCTAAAATAGATAAGACGCCATATATGCAATTTTTGTAAAGATAAGACGCCATATATGCAATTTGTCGGAAAAGATGGTCATTTACCCCAATCCTTTTAAATCATACAGGAAGAAGCTTACAATGACTTACAGTGGATTTATTTCTAATAGCTGGGCAGATGGCAAGCTTTTGGATGTTATTTGGATGATATCAAATGCTCTAGAAACTACCGATACGCAAACAGAGGCGGGTCCCCCTAACTTTCGACAGTGCCCTTTTTACTGCTGAAAGCGCCTTTTCTCAGACCAAAGTATGTCCGAACATATGAGCCAAACAGCTCTTCGAATGTGCCCTCAATTTGCGGCGCCCCCTTTTCAAAATTCTTAGATCCGCCCTTGACAAATTATGTGGGTTGAATGGAATTAACTTGTGGTAAAATATTACCTTCCACAACAACAAATAATATGTTATCTTCCCAAAATCACCCAATCGCCAACCTCCCTAATTCTGTTTTGGAAACAACGAAGAGATCCGAACATATTGGTAAAGAGTGTGGTCAGGAATACATGATCGTGACACATGACTTGGCCATTGCAAAGGACCTTTCCACATCAGTGGCAAACTATGCCATATGAATATTCTGGTTCCATGACAATATGATGAAAACAGATTAACACATCCTGGAATATCTGACGAATTCCAAACGGATGCCTCCCCATACGTAGAACAGACAGCTAATGCAGATGCTGCTAATCATTTTTTTCAGGTATTAACATCATCATAGAAATTTCATGTCTCGTTATATGAGGGCAACTATAGTTGGTCATGTGTTTGAACAATTAGGCATTTCCAGCCCTGAAGATGTAACTTATGAATTTAACCGAGCTAATATTCAGAAGAACACAACACATCGCATCAAAATTACTGAAAGAATTACAAACATATCAAATCCATTCAAAAATAATGCGGAACAAGATATATTAATTAAAGGGCTAATCCCGATATTTGTTTTGGGAATAAAACTGCTTAAATGTGTGTTAAAAACCCTTAAAATATTCGAGTCAAAGGCCGAGCAACTACTTCAGTATTTATGATACGTTTTCAAACGACTTAAATCCGTCAGTCTTCTTCTGGAATTTGAGACCGGTGCCCCAAGGTGTATTTTGTGGTATCTGGAATAAACCAAACATTTTTTTATAATGTGTAGTTGAAATTTGTCTTTCTCTATCAAATACGGCACATGGGTTATTCACTACATAACCCTCTCAAGTAACCATAATCGGTTATAAGGTCACCCAACGAAACAATTGACCCGAAATCTTAAAAGGGTTACGTGTCCGGATAAGCAGTTTTGGCGTTCACGTCCAAACGACTCACTATTTTGAGTTGAAATTTTGAGAAAAGGTAAATACACCATTCCCCTATATTTTGGCGTTTTATTTTCATACATTCTCAGACTTTTTTCTTTGAGCCCCTGTTTAATTCGGGATTGTCCCTTTAATTCCTTTTAAAGGTTTACAAAAATTGTAACATATCTCGTGACAAATTTATTTCAGAAGTTATTGCAGACCCCTCCTGGTTTGATAAACCGGTCAAAACCAAGTACATTTGCTTCTGACAGTACCTACAAGAAACAAAAAAAAAAGAACGGAGAGAGATATGACGGGTAGAATACTTTATCAAAAAAAATAGTCCTTATCCGCTCACACAATGTCGCATGTGTTTAGTTATATAAATGAAACAATGATATCAACTCAAACATCTTTGACAGCAAAATAGAGTCTTGTGAGCCTTAATGGATTGACTGAACAGTGATGGGTGGAATGTTTTTTCCTCATCTACACAAAGACATCCCAGCAACATTTGGTGCAATTGCTCGTTCTATTTTGGTTAAATATTTAATGTGTCGAGTCAAGAAATCCGTGTCGTATTTGACAGAAATGAAAAACAATCGATAAAGGACATAGAGAGAGATAAACGTGCTGGTTCCTTATATCGAGACCAAGAATACACCATTTCAGGTCCAAACATGAGACTGTTGCCATCAAAGTTTACATCAGCATGAAAAAAATGACAAGTTCAAAAAATCTCTTGTGCAGTACATAGTTAACAATTGAATGTGTGCTGAATGTTTGCCAGTTAGTAGATCTAAGACATTGTGTTTAACTAGGGATACGGACTGTTATGTTTTACAAATTGGTTTCTTCAGTTTTACAAAGATTGTACATTGACACGTTTGCACGAAGAAGACATTTGAAGAATGCTTTATCATAATAGCTGCGACAAATCTGTCCAAACATAATATTGTCCGTTCCATAGCTACAGATGTTTCGATCATTTTAATTGGAAATTCCTCGTGCTGGAAATGTGTGGATGAAGGTTAGAATACAGTCGCAAAAACATTTGTTGCCATCTCTCACTGATTGACTGGATCTGACTACCCTGCTGCATTCTTCAGAATTGGAAAGTTTCGTCCGATAGAGGTCCAAGAATAATTTCCCAACTTTGGATCCCACCAAGATATGAATGACGGAAATACACCTACAATAGAAATGTTTGTTTGTCGCACAATACGGGAAGATATAGAAAGTTCTGAAAGATTATAATATAAGCCAAACAGAACCTACTGACAGACATTTGGTACAAATTTGAATCATATTTCATTTTGTAGATTTAATTTTTAAGTGATAACAAAATGTGTATTCACCTTGCTGGTGTGGTGGGTGGTGACAATTAAGTTGGTATTTTTAGAATCGACTAAAAGACAGCTAACATTTGACTATATTACTTATGAGGCAAATTTTGCCCCACCACCCCGTCGGCACTTTTAAGGCAGCCAGGGCCCCGATTCCAAGAAAATTCTAAAGCACGTTCTTGTGCTTAGATTTTAGTCGACTTTGCATAAAAGTAAACTTAGCTTATTTTGTGTTCCCAGAAAATACTTAAGAACGGTCTTGTGCTTAGATTTTTAAGTAGACTTCAATGTAAGCACAAGAACGTTATTATGCGTTCCAAGAAAAAACTTAAGCACAACTTCGTTCTTAAACATAGCCAATCTAAGCACAAGTCCCAAGCAAGGTATAGGGCTTGCTTACCAACCTTAAGTCTGTTTCTGCTTCAAAAAGATGTCTGACCGTAGTTATTCGACGGCTTTTCCGACACCTTTTGATACCAAAGAGACAATTACAAGCCAGAGAAAATCCTTCTCCAAAAGAAATTAGGTATGCTATAGAAAATTTCGCATCTAGGGCCTACCCTGAAACCAATTTATTTATTTGCCTACAAACACACGTGCTACTCTAAGATCAGACGCCAGACGCTCTCACAATTATTCAGTTAGTTTGAATGTGACCACGGTTTGTGTTTTTATACGCCCATATTTTCATGTGGACGTATTATGTCGTCGCCCCGGTCCGTCCGCCCGGACGTCCGTCCGTCCGTCCACAATTGTTTGTGGACTCTCTACAAGTCACAATTCTTGTCCGATTTTTACGAAACTTAAAATATAGGTTTATCCCCAAAAGATCTCGGCTGCTTTCGATATTGGCATGTATCGGATCAAAACTTCATGGATTATGGCCCCTGATTGTACGAAAAATCACGTTTTTAGCTTGTGGACCCTATAGAGGTCACAATTTTGAACCGATTTTGATGAAACTTTACATGCATGTTTATAACCCAAAGATCTTGGTTCCTTTCGATATTTGCACCTATCGGAACGTAAATTCCTGAATTATGGCCCCTGATTGTCCGAAAATTCACCCATTTTAGCTCGTGGTACCTCTGGAGGTTACAATTATTATCCGATTTGAAAAACCGTTCGATTATATCACTGTTACACCCTAAGGGAGGTTGAGTTCAAATTTCAGAAAAATCGGACCAAAATTACCATACAAAATGGCCGCCGTTCGTATGCAAATACTGTTAAAAAATGGTATATCAAGGTTGTGGACCCTGTAGAGATCACAATTTTAATTCGATTTTGATGAAACTTGAAATGCATGGTTATAACCCAAAGATCGTGGTTCCTGTCGATATTTGCGCATATCGGATCGTAACTTCCTGAATTATGGCCCCTGATTATACGCAAAATCGGCTTGTTTTAGCCTGTGGTCCCTCTGGAGGTTACAATAATTATCCGATTTAAAAAATCGTTTGATTATATCACCGTTTCACCCTAAGGAAGGTTGAGTTTGAATTTCATAAAAAGGGGACCAAAATTGCCATACAATATGGCCGCCATTCGTACGCAAATACTGTTAAAAAATGGTATATCAAGGTTGTGGATCCTGTAGAGGTCAAAATTTTAATTCGATTTTGATGAAACTTAAAATGCATGGTTATAACCCAAAGATCTTGGTTCCTTTCAATATTTGCGCATATCGGATCGTAACTTCCTGAATTATGGCCCCTGATTATACGCAAAATCGTCTTGGTTTAGCTTGTGGTCCCTCTGGAGGTTACAATAATTAACCGATTTAAAAAATCGTTTGATTATATCACCGTTACACCCTAAGGAAGGTTGAGTTCAAATTTCGGAAAAATCGGACCAAAATAACCATACAAAATGGTCGCCGTTCGTACGCGAATACTGTTAAAAAATGGTATGTCAAGGTTGTTGACCCTGTAGAGATCACAATTTTAATTCAATTTTGATGAAACTTGAAATGCACGGTTATAACCAAAAGATCTTGGTGCCTTTCGATATTTGCGCATATCGGATCGTAACTTCCTGAATTACGGCCCCTGATTATACGCAAAATCGTCTTTGTTTAGCTTGTGGTCCCTCTGGAGGTCACAATTATTATTTGATTTAAAAAATCGTTTGATTATATCACCGTTACACCCTAAGGAATGTTGAGTTCGAATTTCGGGAAAATTCGGAACAAAATTGCCATACAAAATGGCTGCCGTTTGTACGCGAATACTGTTCCTTTCGTTATTTTCACATATCAGATCATAACTTCCTGAATTATGGCCCCTGATTGTCCGAAAAATCGCCTATGGTCCCTCTGGAGGTCACAATTATTATCCGATTTGAAAAACTTGACTCTATCACCGTTACACCATACGGAAGGTTGAGTTTGAATTTCAGGGAAATCGGACCATAATTGCCAGACAAAATGGCCACCATTTGTACGCTAATAGTGTTAAAATATGGTATATCAAGGTTGTGGACCCAGTATAGGTCACAATTTTAATTCGATTTTGATGAAACTTGAAATGCATGTTTATAACCTAAAGATCTTGATTCTTTTCGATATTTGCGCATATCAAATTGTAATTTAATGAATTATAGCCTTTGATTGTAGGAAAAATCACTTTCGATTTTGCTTGTTCTCTAACCATCTCTCGAAAATGTGGGCGTATCCTGCCTGGCAGTGCCAGCTTACTATCTTTTTATCTTTTGGCACATTTTATAATTATGTGTATAGGGGACATGTCAAATGCATCTAAATCAACCACAATGAAGCAGGCGTAATTCGCATACCAAAGTTGTTTTCACGACGTTAAAGAGCAAGGTAGTCTCAGTGTATGGTAAGCATTACCAGTCACAATGTGCGTAGACTTATACTTGACTTGTGCTTACGTAAGAATGGTCTTGAGAATTTTCTAGGGACGGTATTTTTTCTAAGATTCTTACGTAAGTAAAAGTGAAGCATGACTTTGTGCTTACTTTAAGAATTTTCTAGAAACCGGGCCCAGAAAAGGGCATGGACCCACTTTTTCCGGTCAGATTTATATAATAATTATTTTCATTAGAAATAATTCTGATCCTATTTTAGCCCTTTTATATGCTCCTCCCAGACAAATGCCCCACCGAAACCTCGTAAGACTGGGTGTTATATCTGCCAATTAATATGGCCAAACCTTCTATTACTTATTATGCAGTTTTTTCGTCACTGGCTCTTGATCTGTTAGTAGACTGGATATAGAGATGATGATTATACTGGTTGAACCAAAGCCAAGTTAATAAAATACTGGACTGGATAGGTAAATGTAATTTGTTTTACTGTATTTAGCCATATAGAGCTATCTATGTTGATTCTAAATTGAAATAAAATAGAATACTAGGCTGGGTGGGGTTAATTATTCTTGCGTCAAAACCAAATTACTGTGGTTTCAATCATTAAAGTGTTGGCTCTACAGCACTTCCCAACGTTTAAAAGATATTTTAGGGAAAGGTGAAGAACTGGGCAGCTTAAATCATCGTCAACGTAATGTAACCGACCGTCTTATAAGTTGCATTATGAATCCGTACTTTGTTTTATAAACCTCTATGATAAGGATCGACACCAAATTGATCTTTAAACTACTTTCACAAGAAAACGTGTTTACCTCCAGAGCTAAATGACATTGATCAGATATCCTTTATAATGAGACGTAGAGGCTTGTTCGTGTGGCTTAACCTCCGCTCCCACCGATGGTGATATCGAAGATAAAATACGTAGCAGGCAAACTTTAATTAAAACATCACCTCGAAGTGTCGTCACGCTGGATCTGATTAGTAAATGAATAGAGACTATACATTTGACCTTTCCAAATCCCCACTTCTCAACATATGGGATATGAGTATGACAGTGCATTTTTAAACACAAAGTCGAAAATGATGATGGATTAAAAATCTACAGTGGATGTGTAAGAAAGGCTTATTAATGACACTGCCAAAAATAATATACACCTTGGCCGAAGTTCTCAAAGATCATGGGGTCCAAGGTTTCAGAGAGAGGGAGAGAAATGGAATTTAACGTCCACTCGACACAAACTATGTCATTTCGGGACTAACATATGGTTTAATATTTTTTCAATAAATCGCTTGCGCGTAGAGGTCTTTAGCAGTGGGGGAAACCCGGAGGACCCGCAGAAAACCCATTAGGTTAGACATGCGACCCTACTCCTTGTCACGTACAACCGAGGATTCGACACCAAGCCAGTTGACTCAATGGCGGGCTTTATGATACAGCGCGCACGTTCTAACCCCCCCCCCCCTCCAAGGTTTCAGTAAATCAGACACTGGTTAGACGAGTGATAATATGACCAAATAAATCCTTATCAATTTTTGTTTATAATTTCTATCTGTGGCAGAAATAAACTGTTTATTAAAATGTAAAAAGATCAATGTTTTGTTTCTATTTATGTGGAGATGACCTAATTACATGGTTTGGCTTATCTTTCATTATCAGAGCTATTTTGATGCCCGGTTGGCAGATTATAAATTAAAGTCAGTCTTTATTTTCGATCTAACTCTCGATGGAAGCAGATATTAGGTCTTGTCGTAGAAGTGTTATTTTCGACTCCTGTCGTGCCACATCCTACAATAATGGAAGAATGTCAGATAACTTAAAGTATGCCACAACCAAAATGTCCCAACCTTAACGTAATGTCGGCATTTTATCCAACCAGTAAAAAGAACACCGAGTGATTGTAGAAGTTATTGGACGCCAGAGGAACGTATGATTGATATGCACCTCCTAACCACTGATAAACTAAATGTTAGCAATGAGATTATTTTCTTCATCGCAGATTGGTGTTTCTTAACCTTTACCTGTGTAAATATTGCATGTACTATATTAAAAAAGATAATCAGCAACAGAACAGATACAACATTGCCTAATACAAACGGTCGAATTTTAAGAAAACATAATCTTACATCTTTTGTGAATTTTTCCCATAGTAAATTTACACAACTGTCTGCTCCCTTCTTGATGTTAAATAGTTCATGATTTTGAAGGCCAAAATATAATCGTTTATTGGTAGAATTCTTTTGTTTGCTTTATTGGAATTAGATATATTAAAGATGGGTTCCCAGCAAAGTATTTATCGGCTGGTTATTTCCAATAAAAAGTATGGCAAATTTGCTATTTATGAAAAGTATAGCCACCCAATCTTACTAGAAAAATACTAGACTACGCGAAAATCGCCCATGGGGCAAGGACTGGGCAATATTGTCAGGGAATCACTAACTGTCAACCCGACAGGATTTGCTGGCTTATTGTCTGCTAGCTTAGGTCAGGGAGCAGTTGTTATTTCTTGCTCAAATGGTTAGGCGGTTTTCGGGAACATTGCGGGTTGTCAACGTACAAAATACTTTGCAATTGAAAGGTGTAAAATAAAGTTGACAGAAATAATTAAGAATTTATTTAGGCCTCGATAATATGGTAAATGTAAAGTAAATAATGATAAGATACATTTTGAAATATGGACCCTCCCACAATGAAGTTAAGTTGGCAGACATTGCGTTTAACAACAGCTTACTTACAGCTATAGGTTCCCCGGCGAAAACAGTTTTGAAAGGGAATTGAAGCAAATTTTTGATAGATTGGTTACTTTAAATATGTGTTCAGTCCAAATATATCGTCAAATCACAAAGTTTGTACCAGGGAATGCTTCTTTAAAAGATACAGAAAACATCACATTTTATGCAAGATATGTGTTCAAAGTAGTTATTAATTTAAATTGAACGCAATATTCGATATCTAACCGACATGTATCACCAATATCGGGGCTGGGTGCTTACTTGGCAAACCGAGCACGTGATAAAGGTATTAATGTTTTAAACGATAAACTGCAGGAGAAAAGACTAGATGGTAATATGAAAGCGTTTGATACTCTGATGGAATGAAAATAAATGAAACGTATAATATTAACGAGAGCCAAAAGTATCTCTTCAAAAATATTCCGTTGTTAAATATCGCTAATCTTCTGGGCCCTGTTTCTCGAATTCTTAACTTAAGATAAAATCCAAATTTGAGTGGAAATTTCAATTTTGATAGGCTAAGCACTAAAATCAATCTAATATTATCCAATCATATTACCTAAATTTGGATTTTTCTTAGTTAAAATTTCGTGAAATAGGCCCCAGTTCACACTAGATGACATCGCGCCTGGTACGTTCGTGCATTTTTTGTGCGCGAACTCTTAGTTTTTCTATTACTGGCACGCGCACGGGCACTATTTTTTTTGTTTTACATGTACCAAAATCTGGGATTTCGTGCGTAGGTACTTTTGAGGTATTAGGTCTGTTTAGCATAACACTTGCCACTGTATCTGTGTATCGCTAATTATAAACCTAATGTTTGAAGACCGTTCATATTTATTACGCACAGAATTTTCAGTACAGTGTTGATTCATGCTCAAATTGTTACTAAGCAAACCAACGGGATTATTTTCTCAATAGTGTATGAACTCATTTCATAGCGATACTATCCTTACACCGAGAGAAAGTATCTAGTCTCGGTGAATAGAACCATGGTTGTCTGGTAGAAAATTACTTTTGTATTTTTTTGAACGGTAAACAGTGTTTTTAGAAGCAAACTAACCTGTCGCACATGACGAAGTCATTATACTAATAATAAAAAGGCAAGAACTCCTTTTGCAGCGGAGGCTTATCAGTGAGTAATAGGTCAAGGTTAAACATACAGTACGCGCATCGCGTTGGTTTGATGTTTTTTATCGTGGAATTCCGTGAATTACCGCGTGAATATCGAGTGACATGATACGACTGACAGTGCAGCCCGGAGTCGAACAGCCCGAGCTGTCTTCGTCAGCTAGTTTCAAAATGGCGTACAACCAGTGCAAGTGGGAAAAGACGACAATAAAATCAGAAATATGTTATTTATTATTGTCGGACTTATTACATCACTCCTGTCTAACAAATCATAAAGCTGTGGTGTTACGGTGGCGGCATAGTATTTCACCGTAACACCACAGCCACTCTAACCATTCATAATACATCTAACTATCACTCCCTACACATTTCCTCTCGTCTACTTTCCCAAACGTCAACAACACATCTCATGCATCCATTTCGCTGATTAACCCTTGTACCATGTCTACTGGATACTATCTTAGTTACGTCTGAATGCCATTAACGGACCTATGCTTGCTATAGACAGACTGCAAACTAGCTCAATATTATGTTACCACATCAATAATTATTTGAGCGAACTCTGCTTTATTTTTGCCCATAGCTATAATATATATAGTCAATAAATTTTTCTCACCATACTTTAAAAAGCTAGACCAAGATTTCTACAACTTCGGGATATTAATTATATTGACCAAACAAATATCAAATGAACTGTCGTCAATTTAGAATTTCTCCTTCAGACCCATGAAGAAAATGAAAAAAATATAACCATACTTCGAATGAATAGTTCAGGGGATAGGATTGATTTGAATGCCAACATTCAATATCCGCTATAATTGTCACCATCCACGATTCATGTATTGCACTGCACGGACCAAGGGCTGGATGGGGTTGATTCAATTAATTAGTGGATATATTCTGCAACTGCGCCAAATTTTGTTTCCAGAAAACAAACCATTATATTCTCTGGGATTGATTTCAATGCCAACATTCCATATCCGCTATAATTGTCACCATCCACGATTCATGTATTGCACTGCACGGACAAAGGGCTGGATGGGGTTGATTCAATTAATTAGTGGATATATTCTGCAACTGCGCCAAATTTTGTTTCCAGAAAACAAACCATTATATTCTCTGGGATTGATTTCAATGCCAACATTCCATATCCGCTATAATTGTCACCATCCACGATGCATGTATTGCACTACACGGACCAAGGGCTGGATGGGGTTGATTTAATTAATTAGTGGATATATTCTGCAACTGCGCCAAATTTTGTTTCCAGAAAACAAACCATTATATTCTCTGACATTAAGTTAGTTATTTGAAGTTTCAAATAATTAGTAAACTATATGGTGTAGATATTAACTATTGGAGATTGGTTAATTTTTAGGGATCATAAGCTCTGTCATGGTGGGTTTTCTCCGGGTTCTCCCAACTGCCAGAGACCCCTATACGCACACACGTATTATTGAAATAACATTAAGCCATGTTAGTCCCAAAATGACCTAGGAGGAATGTTCTTTTTGCCATGGTTCCATATCCAGCTCGTACCTTGTTTTTGTCCCCGAAATTTCTAATCAAATCCTTTGTTTCAAGAAAACAGCAGTCCAGGAGAAAAACAATCACATTATATACGGACGGCGCACAATGCTGTTCATCAGTCGGTCATCTCTTTCCTTATAATGAGGGTGATGCATAGTTGATATCACACTTTTCTTCGAGTAGGGTTAAAACGTTGTCAAGGTAATTCAGTTTATTTGCCACTAAAAGTATAGTCAAGGACTATGTTATTAGTTTTAGAAATTTGAGATTTTCCTGGCTTGTGTTGTCTCATAAAATGCCTTGATATAAAAGCATTCCCTGTTGCTCAAAACTATGCTGCCCTGGCAAAGCGGATTCCTTGCATTAACTTGTATTATCGCCATCGGGATCAAGAATATTTTACTAAGGTACTAAAACCAGATTATAATCATTATTAGGAAAGTAATTTTCGTTTGGGGTAAACACTGCTAAAAACGGGAATAAAGACTAAAATGTGACTACATGGTGTGAAGGCCCATTCATTTATGAATTTCCTCGTGTATACTATTATTGATCATGTTTCAACTTCCTCTTCCCTTTCCATCCTGTCGGCGGAAGTAACCCCAATCTTTATGAGGTCACGTAAATTCCTTTAATTCGCCATGTTGTCTGATTTTATGATGATAGAGGACCGCCCTTGTCAATATCATACCATTGATAGATGAAGGAAATAGTACAGATCTGATTCCACAGAAAATAGTCAACAATATTAAAAAGTTATTGAAGGAATTCGGTTTTTTTGGGGTATAATATTCGGGTCAATAACCTATACATAAATCAAACTATATTATATTTATTTATCTAAGAACTTATACTCATTTGACACATACTGAAAAATGGCGTAAACTGTAATAAGAAATAAAACAACAATCAAAAGTGTTCGAAAGATTGTTGTATTTTTGCACCGTTATACAGAACCAATTAATATTCCTCGATACCATTTGTCTGCCATATTTCATCTTCCAGGATGTAAGAAAACTCAATTTTATTCTCTACAAATTTGTTTTTTTGGAGGAGAAACTCAGATAGATATTTCTCACCTACCTACATTTATTGGTTAAACATTTGATGTTCGAAGAAAAAAAAAACGTGTTTGACATTTACATATCTTCTCTAGCAACACATGATAAAAAGTAACTTTTCTAACGCCATCTTCATTAACTGTTTTTTTTTTAAATTTAACATACGACTTAAAAATAACATTGCATAAAGAAACTACAGTTTTTTGTAAATTTTCTAACGTCCCCTCTTCAGTAGCATACGATATAAAATAAATAATTATCTAGTTATCTTTTTTTTTATATCGAAAAATATCAACACAAGTTGATACTGTAAAAAAAAGGAGGCTATTTATATCACCCAATCTCTTCTTACATGCAGAAATAAATATATATAATTAATTGCTATAGATTTCAGGGGATCACGGTGGCTAAGTGGATAAGGCGCTGATTCGCTAGCCGAGAAAGTTCATCTCGTTTTCCGGCGTGATTTCCTCTTGTCAGTGATGCAGAAGGAGGGCCTGACAAGTAGAGCTGCCTAGTCGTTCGGATGGGACGAAAAACCGAGGCCCTGTGTACACATTGTCGTACACGTAAAAGATCCCTTGGCAATTCCCTCATAGCAAACTGTATGGCGTATGCCCGTCTTCGATTAGCCCAGGTTAGGTGCATTATAGTAGGACGTTAAACCCCATTTCATTCATTCATTCTATAGATTTCACTTTTACTGTACCTATATACATTATGACGTAATGATACATCAATTTTTTGACAGCAATTCAACCATTACAAAGTCCTTTATATTGACCCAGTGTTTCCATCAAAGTCAATTAAATACAAAATAGTTCCTTTTTAATAAGCAAAAAGTTAATGTTAATACAAAAATGAACTGTTCTCTGAAAATAAAAAGAAGTAGTTCCTTTGTGATTGACCAATACAATTCATATAAAGCGATATCTCCTAAGGAGGTTATGAAATTTATCACACAAGCGATATCTACTTTTAGATGTATTATTGGGTGATATAAAAAGTAATGACACCTTAATATTATTCTTTAAACCCTAGCCACACTAGAGCCCGGGACCTATCTTAACGTGCATAAAGCCACGGACGACAAAATGCCCACTTTGACAATCTGAAATCTGTGGTTTGAAAAAAAATTGTAGTATAGCCTTGGGAATCGATTGTATAGGGAAACTAAGCTATCCTTATTATCATCGACCCCTTTCGATTTCTGTTTTAAAAGTTTTGTATTGTTGACGTATTCCCACGACCCCGTAAAGCACGAAAATTACATGGCAGAACATCGTCAGGTGTAGATGACAGTGAAGGTTCGTTTGCCTTTGGATCGACTTTGCATGTTTCGTTGGACCGCTAATGATACTGACACGCGGTTATCAATATAAATACTGAGATACCATACAAAATAATACCTTTTGTATTCCGTCATCATCTTTAGTATTAGGATTGGCTCACACAAGTGTGTTATTGTAACATGCCTTAAGAGTGAACCTCGCGTTTTGATTGGTCAATTTAACACCCCTATGGTTTAGTAATTTCTTTTAAAATCGTAAATAGCATGTTACAATGTCGATAAACACTTCCTGTCTTGGGTCCTAATGATCTCAGGAATGTCTATTGGACAATAACACCCCTCGAAATGCCAAACAGGAAGTGTTCATCTCCTAAGTAACGACTCGAGTAAGAAGTGGCAAATGACAGCCGAAAACACATTAGACTAAGCAGGGGTGACGCTAGTTCAGCTCTAAACGTCGGTCGCATTACACACACCCGTTCAGGGATTGTCCCATTCAATCAATGTCGAAAAAAGATTGGAGAACAGTCAATTTTGCTGGACAACTTTTCACTGCTTACCGACGGGGTGTCAATCCGTGTGAAAGTCTGTACAATGTAACGCCTGCACATTGCGTTTTGTCTTGTATGACCGACATTCCTGAATATGGACGTTGACCCGCAGTTAGAGTGCCATGGCGGGGAAACGTAACTTGATGGGAGAGGACGTATTTTTAACAGCGTGTTGTGTCGCTCATACTGTCTCTAGCAAAGTAAGCAAGGTCTTATTTTCTTACTAAGATGTTCGTTTACATTGTACAGGCGCCCACACGGATTGACACCCCGTCGTTTGGCAGTGAAAAGTTCCCCAGTAAAATTGACTGGGGTTTCAATTATTTTCGACATTGATTGAATGGGACGGTCCCTGAACGCTCAGGGTGAGTGTAATGGGTCCGACGTTCAGAGCTGAACTAGGGTGACGCCAGTGTAACGCGCCATGGCGTCATATTGCCTCCGAGTTGAAAGCCGTTAACGGTAATATTAACTTAACGCGATGTGTGCACTTGTCGTGAAACGTAATTCTATCAATATCCACTTTTGTGTGAAACGGAATTCTATCTTATTGATCTTCAAAAGTACAATTATATTATAGTGCAAATTTAAACGACGGCATAATACGTTCACATTATGAATGTGGACGTATAATGAAAGGCGTAGCTCACTATAGTCCGCGGGAGGACTAATCCGCCGCTATAAGAAATACTATTAATATCGGTATCGATATACCTAACCCTAACCCAACCCTCTCCCTAATAATAGATATCGGTGGACTAATTCACTCCCCTAATCCCTAACCCAACCCTAAAGCTAATATCATATATCGATTGACTAATGAACCCGCGGACTAGTGAGCATTCCCCATTTAAATACATTTTTTGTTTTTAAATGATGTAATCGCTTGACTCATGCATGCTCTTGGACAGTCTTGGTATCGTTACAGATTATTTTCACACATTACATATTATCATATACGTATAATATCGAATAAAATTGATGTAATAAAAGTCATAATAATGCCTCGATAATTTGTTGTAACATCCGACGCGTGAAATTTATATACGACGAGGAGAATAACACATAATGGTAATCAAAATACACTTCAGACTTTTTGTATAGGCGAACGCCATTATAATATAACAATCAAAATAGTGGTAACAAGGTAGCAAATCGTTTAGAAAACATCTCGTTGTTTATAAAAGAACTATGTGAAATGGCTTTCTATAAAAGGAATGGCTCTTATACTGGTTTCTAACCTTTTAATTTACTCTCTTACAATCTTGTATAATGGAAATCTGGGCTATGTCCATGATTCTGTGTAATGCAATTTTATAGGATTTGGCCTAGATACAATTGCAAGGCTCTTGTTTGATTATTATTCCGTCATCATAGGTAACCTTTTCCCTTCGAAATGTTCTCCAATAGAGACGATTAGTAAATTAACTGAACGAACAATTACTACAAGGATGATACCAAATATCGAAGAGCAAACATTGCCACAACTACATATTGGCCCGTTTTGGCGTGGCACCTATAATATGAAATTGATTTGTATCCATCTCTTTATTCTTGCAATAAAAATAGAACCAGAGATATACTATATCTAGCAGCACTCTACTGTAGTTTAGTCATGGTCATAATAAATAGGTGTTTGAAACCATAAAATAATATGAGAACGTGGCTTTTGTTTATCAAATGTTATCCGTACAAAGGGATACCAAAGAATACAACTGAATCATCGAATTATTTTCACTTCACATGGGACATTTTGCATTGACCAAAACACGACATAAACAAAGTCTGTATTTATATAAGAGAAGCCATTAATGTTAATTGCCACTTGAAAGGTAAAAAAAACTTAATCCACAACAATTACTATTATTATTCAGTTTCAATATGTTATGAAAACGGGGATGGAAAAGAATGAATGAATGAATGAAATGGGTTTTAACGCCTACTATTATGCACCTAACCTGGGCTAATAATGGAAGACGGGCATACGCCATACAGTGTGCTATGAGGGAAATTTTTACCCTGGCAGCGGCGCTACGGCTTACTCTTATATCGAATTTACGTGCACTCCAATGTGTACACGAGACCTCTGTTTTCCGTGCCATCCGAACGACTAGGCAGTTGTCCTTGTCAGGCCCCCCTTCTGCATCACCGACAAGGGGAAATCACGCCGGAAAATCGAGATGAACTTTCTCGGGGAATTGGAAAGGGATGGGGATAATTAACCAATAACTACATAATTACCTATAGTTTTAGAAGCGTGGTAAAAATAAAATTTATTATTGATAGTCTTCTTCGCCTTCACTCTAGGCCTATCATGATATAAATCCTTGTTTCCCTATAGTCGTTATTACTGGATCAAGAAACGTCCTGAATTCAAACACTGATTATAGTATGCATTGTGTAAATAGAAACATCTTCACATTCTATACTAACCAGAACAATTTACCGATCTTTGACCAGCATCATCTAAATCTGTGTAGTATTCGGCCTCTAAGATCTAGGTAAACACAAGGGGCCTGTTTCACCAAATTTTAACTAGGATAAAATTCATATTGTAGTAATTTGATTGGATAATATTAGATTGATTTTAGTGCTTAGCCAATCAAAATTGAAGTATCTACTAAAATTTGGATTTTATCTTGGGATAAGGTTTCGAGAAACCGGACCCTGGCCCGTAAGTAGTGTTGGGTATCATGCTCGACGCAAGATATGAGTACTCTTTCTAACATACCTGATCACTTCTCTCTCATTTAATTTGATAATGCCTTTGTGCGTTAGTTGTGTCGACTTCTTATTGTAAAAGTGACGTAGGGTGTTCAATGTGCATAGTCATATGTTTCAACAGTCGGTTCTACACAAGTTCAATATATCTTGCCTAGCGGCGTACATGCAAAAGTGTTAGCTATGCGAATTTCTGAAATCTTCTAGTCTTCTAGAAACAGTAATGGCAGTCGCCATTGGCTAACAAAATGGGATGAATGTTTGGGGCTGGATTTCAGAAGCTACTTAATGCTTACAGGAAAAAGACGAGGATGGCGGAGACATTGATGATAACCAATTTACTGATTTAAACAATGAGGTTTCTGCTAACGTTTGTCATGTAAACACCGAATACTTTTTTGTCTGAATCCTAAATAACATAATTAATCTTGAACAAATTTCACCTTTCTGATACTGAAGTTTCATTTAAAGCACAAACTCAAATCGCGAGCTAATTTCGAACCACTAGAAAGATATTAAAGAAACATTCTAACGAAAGTATTTATATTTATAGGGTAGTTTTTTCCAACGAGACCATGAAACATTTGGTATATGATATGGATTATAGCTAAAACCAATTTTATTAGAAAATGTTTAGATTCCTTGGAAAACACCCATAGCCCACCCACAGTACAGAAATCGAAAGGTCTCACTAATCTGTAAATAGATTATCCCTCAGTCAAGTCAAACATGAAGGCTTAAAATAGGTTCTTGCAGCATGGAACCGTTTTCTTCGGATTAAAATGATTTGGGAGGCATTTAAAGCAAACTTTTACGACTTTTAACAGATCAATAATGTTTTAGTCCAACTATTATCATATCACAAAGTTTCTACGTCAGGGGCGGAGTGCGGGTCGATGCATCTTTGTTATAGCAGACTAAATCAACAGTTTGAACAAAATCAACAGTTTCATTTTATGCCCAAATCAAAGAGATGATATCCTTTCATACCCATACCTTCCAAAATACATTGAATAAATACTGATATCGGCTTATTACTCATTTCCGCTTTATTGTAAAAGCTCAACTTTATTGACACAATTGATTTTAAAAGGAAAACATGAAATTGAAATGAGATTTTTTTTTGGGGGGGGGGGGGGGTCAAATAATATTTTGCCATCAATTATCGTTTGATAATAAAAAATATACATATTTCATTAATCTTCACGTTAACAATCGCAGTGAAACAAAATAAATGGAAATACTGATTGTGAAGTAGTTTCGTATGGCACAAATACAAATTGGTATTTCCAAATAGCTAGACCACTCGACCGACTTGGCTTGTTAGAGCGTTAAATCGTTGAGAACGTAACACGTCGATACATGATTCAATTTGAAGGAGAAAGTAATTACTGAAGTGATAGATTTGGTCGAAGATTTTATATTGATCATATGACATTACAATCGTTAAAATCTTAAACGATTACTCTCAACACGATCACAAGAACAAAAATATTATGTACTTGTGGTGATTTTTTTATGAATGCCAATAAAACTGTAATAATCTTTCAAGAATAGTCCACAAAATAATTTTTGCAGTTTTGCCCCCAAATATAACTGACTCGCCGAGATAATATATTAGGGTAGAGGCATTAACCACAGGCACTTGAAGGGATTAAAATAAAACTTTTTACTACTGCTACTGGGTAACCAACTGACACGACATTACCATCGTTAAAATCTTAAACGATTACTCTCAACACGATCACAAGAACAAAAATATTATGTACTTGTGGTGATTTTTTTCTGAATGCCAATAAAACTGTAATAATCTTTCAAGAATAGTCCACAATTTTTTTTTTTTCCAATTTTGCCCCCAAATATAACTGACTCGTCGAGATAATATATTACGGTAGAGGCATTAACCACAGGCACTTGAAGGGATTAAAATAAAACTTCTTACTACTGCTACTGGGTAACCAACTGACACGAAAAGAGACGAAACCTTTAAAGATAACTACATACTATATAAAGCATCGGGTAACGTTGTGTGTGTGTGTATGTGGGGGTGGGGGGTATGCTGTGACGTTGTATAAACAATAAAAATAAAATCGCATGTGCTTTTTATTTTAAGCTTGTCATATCCAGGCTCCGTGAGTCCATATGTAAATATTCGATGCTAAGGGTATATAAGATGTTGTATAAATCTCAAAACCAGATCAGAACAGTTCTGGTTGTTCAAATCAATTGACAGATGTGAGAAAACGATCATTCCTAGTTTATAATTTATATAGAACCACTTAGTGTAAATATAGATCAGGTCTTCTCCGGTGTTCTAGTTACCTTCTGAACAGAAATGCTCAAGGACATTATTATGGCAGTACCAATTATTGGGTAAATCTCAGAAAACGTTCTAATGATTACTATACCAATTTGTTGGGCTATTCATTATTGATGAACGTTATATAAATAACTTTCTCCTTCACCGAATTTTACATTTAAAGACTGGGGCATTGGAAATCCCGCTAAGTTGTTTGCGATAATTGAATAGCGGTATTACAATTACTTCCTTACTAGTCCGTGAGAAATCAGTAAAATACTTGTGATGGTGAAAAACGTGACGGATATCAATGTAATGACAGCTAGCGACTAATCATCTCACGATAAAAGAAAGAACACCCGCTACTTTTGCCACAATAAGAGTACAAATCGTCGTTTGATGATATCTACTTCTCCCTCTTCACAAATTAAAATATTTTTACATGGGTAAATCGTGTATTATCAATAAAACATCAAATATATCGGTCTGTTCACATAAAACGAGTGGCCATCCTGTGATGCATTCGTCCCAGAATACGTAGGATGTCGTGCGTTCTCAAACAAGGAAATATAACACCGTTACATAAGAAAACATGATTACCATAAATTAGTCTCCAATTGACCCAAGACGCCTAATCCTACTCCATTGCATTCCATGGCATACTGCACGAAATGTTATAATAATTTTACAAAGGCCATATTTAAAGATGCATTATGTAAGAGCAGAATTTGCCTATTGTTGGTCGTTTTTTTTATGTCATTTACATTATTAAGAGTGTGTTTGCGAGAGAATCATGCAGGGGCCGGCACATGGTGGGTGACCGATTTTCACCATTTTATCCCGCGCCGAACGAAGTTAGGGAGGGATATTGAAACGGGGTTCGTCCGTCCGTCCGTCCCTCCGATTTCGTTTCCGGAGCAAATCTCATCAACCATTCAATACATCTTTCTGAAACTTGGCACACACATCAACCTATTACAGTAGTTGTGCCTTTTGCTATTTAGGAATTTCTGGGATTTATATTTTTTGTGTTTCCGGAACATATCTAATAAACCATTCAATATATCTTTTTGAAACTTTGTACAGATATCTACCCATTACAGTAGTTGTGCCTTTTCTTATTCAGGTATTTGTAGAATTCATAGTTTTTGTGTTTCTATGGAAACAAATTTGACTTAGTTTTTGGTGAACAATTTTGTTTCCGGAGCATATTTCATAACCCGTTCAAGATATCTTTCTGAACCTTTACACACACATCAACCTTTTTGCTATTTAGGAACTTCTGGGATTTATAGTTTTTGTCTTTCCATGGAAACAAATTTGACTAAGTTTTTGGGGCATATCACATAAACCATGTTAAGAGCGCGGGATGTTGATGACAAGTCATCTTGTTTTTATGTGTGATGGGTAACCCCACCAAAACCGACAGCCATAATTTTAGATCGATCGAACCATTTTTAAAGTGTAGAAAAAAATTGAAATTTTGAAACGAAAAAGCCCCCAAAATCATCATTTTCTGGCCATTTTTCAATTATGGGGTATAACTAAACCACGGCGAGTAGATTAATGAAACTTATTGGGTATCAGATATGATTAGTGAGTATACATATGAACAGTTTGATGGACTTTATCTTAGAGGTTTTGGGTATAGGGACTTAGTGCTGCAAGGTACCAAAATAGCCCAATTTAGGTATGCCATGTTATTATATCTCTATCTCACCCACTGTGGGTATAAGAATTTTTTTGGAATGCGGACTGAAAAGGCAAAGATCTGTAGTATTAAGAACAAGAAAAAAATTGGGTGGCACGCAAGTCGTTTAGTATCGAAAAATCGAATTTGTCTCCCAAAAATGACGAAAAAGCACCACTTTATGTCTATATTGAACTATGTAACAGGCACTGGGAACCAAATTAACGTGGGTTCCAGTTCCATTAAGTATCCAATCATGAAAATTGAGCGAGCTCACAATTACACCGTTAAAAGTTTTAAGTGTTGGAGTTTGAAAAGCTTAAGTTACTGTAAATACCAAAAGAATTGTTCTTAGTAAATATAATTAATCTCTTTGGACTATTATTTTTTAACATTTTATTCATTCGGCAATAATCTCATGATCTAGTACTAGTAGAAGAAGGGAGATGAATTTAAAAAAAAAAAATAGTGTCATTTATACTAACATATAGCGGTCATATAAATCCGTCTGTACTTAAAAAACGAATACAGCGATATTTCCAAAATATAAAACAAATAGTATAATCGCGCAAGGTCCCTATTCCCAATCAACACTGCCACAATTAAAGCAAGTTTCTGTTCCAAATTATGACTGGTCAATAAATAGTCTGGGCCCGATTCTGGGCACGTTCTTGTGCTTAGATTTTAGTTGACTTTGCATTTAAGTAAACTTACCTTATTTTGTGTTCCCAGAAAATTCTTAAGAACGGCCTTGTGCTTAGATTTTAAGTAGACTTCATTGTAAGCACAAGCACGTTATAAAGCGTTCCAAGAAAAAACTTAAGCACAACTTTGTTCTTAAACATAGCCAATCTAAGCACAAGTCCCAAGCAAGGTATAGGGCTTGCTTACCAACCTTAAGTCTGTTTCTGCTTCAAAAAGATGGCTGGCTGTAGAGTTATTCGACGGCATTTCCGACACTTTTTGATACCAAAGAGACAATAACAAGACACAGAAAATGTTTCTCAAAAAGAAATTAAGAATGCTATAGAAAATTTCGCATCTAGGGCCTACCCTGAAACCAATTTATTTATTTACCAATTAGTAGGCCTAAACAATATAAGCTACAAGCACACAGGCTACTTTAAGATCAAGCGCTCTCATAATTATTCAGTTAGTTTGTGTCTGAGTTTTTTTTTATATCTTTTAGCACATTTTATAATCATATGTAGCCTCTAAATCAACCACAATGTAGCGGACGACAACTTTATGACGTAATTCGTATACCAAAGTTGTTTTTATGACGTTAAAGAGCATCGTAGTATCTGTGTATGGTAAGCATTACCAGTCACAATGTGCTTAGACTTGAACTTGACTTGTGCTTACGTAAGAATGATCTTGAGAATTTTCTAAGGACGTTTTTTTTTTAAGATTCTTACGTAAGTAAAAGTGAAGCATGACTTTGTGCTTACTTCAAGAATTTTCTAGGAACCGGGCCCTGATTAATAGCCAATACCCAACTGTGTAACAATATCATTTTGGTTCAAACAGAGCTCCAACCATGTTTAAATAACGTTACAACATGATTCACGAAAGGTTTAGGAAGAGTAAACGAAAAACTGTCGTCATGTTGCAGTAATTAGGAGATATTTGATTGAACGGGAAGATTAGACACACTTCCTTAAAAAATCAAGTATCAGAGTCAATCAGGAACAAGCTATTGTAGTTTCTTTCGGATAACTGGCTACTAATCCTCGTTTTATTTGGGGAAAAAGACAGGAAAATAAATAGTTGATTTCAGCCGTCATCTTGGATGCTGGAGTACAAACCTAACTTAATAATAATAATGTGCATTTATGTATACAGCGCAGTGCGCATACAATGAAATTAATTTATTTAATTCTCATGACAAGGTGGGTTTTAAGTTTTGATGATAAATGATCTCCGGACGATTGGTCTACAGTTTAGGCGCATTGACCGAGAACGATCCGTATCCAAATGTTTTTAATTTCCACCTTGAGCAACACAACTGATGGAGCTGTCCTGGTCAGAGATTACGGACGGGAACTTGTATTTGCATAAGTGTGGGCTGAGCTATTTACTCGCTGATACGTCAAAGACAGACTTTTGATGGTGATTCTTTCATTTATTTTGGCCGCCTTTTGAGTGGTTTCAGAACAGGAGTAATAAGAGAGAATTTTGATAATCGGGTAACAATTCGAGCTGCGGTATTTTGTACAAGTTACAGTAGCTAATCAAGGGTCTTATGTTCCTGGACTGAAGATAACATTTTCGAAAAAATTCACTAATGTGACTGTCCGTACTTAAATTGAACCCCATCATAAGTTCTTCACAGTGTCATGGTACAAGTATTGCATCTCGTACAACCACATTATTTGAAATTGTATTTTTCAGATGTGTATTTGGGCAAAATAAAATACATTCTGATTTACTTAATTCAATTACATTTAATTTCAACATATTTCTTGTCATCATAGCTTTAATGCCACGTCAACACAACTTGATGTCGGTTTTATTAGGGCGTGAAACAGTTTTTGAAAAGGAGTAATTTGCAATCAGCTTTGTGTCATCTGCATAAGAATGTCGTTCTAGAAACCCGGAAGAGGGGTTTATATCGGGAGAGGGGTTTTTATAGGCTTTGCCTGTTCCCCAATGCCCTTAGTTTCTGAATAAATATCGTTTATATATATATATAAAAAAAACAATTATCGATTAGTTGTCCTAAATTCTAAGTATACATTAGAGAAAGGATAGGGTCAAGGACTGATCCTTGTGGAACTCCAGATTTATCTGTACTTGCTCTACATAGGGTTGCTGGAAGTCGGTTGCACTGGGCATTATCAGGCCTAATAATCCAGGCAATGAATGATTTATTGGAAACATAATGTCAGAAATGAAGTAATTTTTTTCAAGTTCGACCATCAAATTTATTATGAAAGAAATCCGTGCCAGTCATTTTGTCAAAACTAAATATTAGTATTTGTATGTTTTAGCATATAGCAACAACTACGTCTCAAAATAAATTCCTCATGGCATCAAATGGTTTCGTAAAAATTTAATAGTCATATTTGAAGTAGTAGACAAGTCATTTATAAAAACATACTTTAAAAAAACTAAAAAGTTCAATAGGAAATTGATGGGAACTATTTGAAGTTACTGCGCTTTTTTTGTTAAAAATGGCGTGTTTTAACTCTAAAATGGCCACAGCTGGTTCTCCGTAACTATAAGGTTGGTGACCCTCATATTTCACGTGGGGTATACGGGGTACCCAATGACAAAAACTACAAAGTTTAGTCAAGCTTCGCCCGACCCCCACCCCCTTTGTGCCACTATTTTTCAATTTTGCATGATTCTCTTACAAACACCCTCTTAATAAGACCATCGGGTGGTCCTGATATTTATAGATTAGAACACAATCACTATTTAATAATTTTATGTTAAAATGGATAATTATGGTAGTAATGGTATAGCTTGACAATAGAGATTATGTCGTCAAAATTCTTTTCAACATATTTATTTCTTATTATCCACTTTTGTATTTTTATAATTAGAACGGTTAGCTTTTTATGTAAATTTTACATAATTCATTTTTAAGATTGAAATAATAAGGACAATAATATATTAACAAAACCAAATGAAATCTTGCGGACAAGATGAAAGTTTTTATTACAATCACGACGGGTGATTAATCTTCTGAAATTCACAATTCCCCCTCAAAAGGATGTAAGATGTTATTGTTAAATACCAATTACGTCAGCACCGTTAACACCGATATTTTAAAAACTGTTCATAACACTGTAAAAAACAATCTTGTAGTTGGGAATTTATTTATTTATTTATTTGATGCACTGGGATCTGGAAATGTTGTTAAATAATACAGGGGTGTGAACTATAAGCCTATGAAATTAGGTAGAGTTCTTATGGTGTTGCGCGCAGAACTGTGGATAGCCATTCGCGGCAAAATAAAGCAAAAGTTGTATTTCAATGGAAATTAAATTAAATTAAATGGGGTTTAACGTCCTACTGCTCTGCTCCTAAACTGGGCTACTGAAGACGGGCATTCGCCATACAGTGTGAGATTAGGGAAATTTTGCCCGGGCAGCGGCATTACAGCCTCTACTCTTATATCTAATTCCAACTGCCAAGGGATCTTTAACGTGCAAGCCAATACGTACACCTCGTGAAACAGACCCCAGGTCTCAACCGTTTTCCATATAGCTGTAAGTAGTGGCGGGTGTCGTGAACAAGGTATGATATCAATGGTCTTTATATGCCTCCCGATGCTGCTTCTCATTTAAGGAGTTGATATAGCCAATATTATCGTAGTATTGCATAGTATCCGTTATTGTGCCCGTCAACCCGTATACATTCACTATATTGTTGGTGGTATGCCTACGTCTCAGCGGCACAAAAATATATGTCTCGTCGTATTATGTTCATCTATCTAAACTTTGCTTTTGCGAGAATGCAGACAGGCAGCAATGCAGATAACCGTATTAAGACTAAAGTTCAAAGTTTGGTGTCACTAAAATTGATCAAACTGCTGAACTATAAAATAAATCTTCTGAAGTGCCTTTCTCAGACCCAAATATGTCCGAAAATGGCTACAGAGCCACAGATGCTAGGAATCCGGGATGTAACCACGCTGGGGGACACTATTTTTTGCCCAGTCGTATTTAAACCACTTCGACTTCGTCCTTATATGTGCACAAACTCAGCCCTCGAAATTTACCACGGCAAACGACAAACGGCAAAGCCATGGTAAAAGCCCATACAAAGCATGTCTGCCACGGCATTATTTTTTTTTTGTGTACCGTAGTAGGCCCTATCATCCCAAATTAGTTTAAAGAAAGAAGTATTGGTTTTTTGTTTATTTATATTTAGAAGTTGTGTAGGTCTATTCAATTCACAGTTCTACGGTCTCTGAATGGTGTCCATCGTTTGGTCTTACGATCAATTTTTAAAGTACTTATTCTACGGTTAATTCTACCTAATTTATACTAAATTTTAGCCTATCCACAATATCAATGTTTCTTATTTTATTTCTTGCCTGTGTTGTCCGTGTATTTGCTACGGCCCGGAAGTAGGACTAAGAGGACGATTAGAGCTTTCTCAAATTCTGTCTGACCTGATTCTCATTCCACCGTAATAATAATATAATTCGTGAGACATAAGTCAATTAAAACAACGTGTTTTAATTATCAATATCTACCTGTTGTCATGATTCGTTGTACTCAAATAAAACACAAACATCCTTTTAAGAATAGGCCTCCATAAATGTGAATATATAAATGGAAATTGATTTGCACTGAAGCAAATAAGACAGCAAATGCTCTGAAAATACACCAACAAGGGTTGAATTTTCATAAAAGACCATGCCCCTTCCCAAAAAATTTTATTGATCGCTCCGCTTGCAATAGATTGTATGCCCCGTCTCCGCGGTCAGTGCCCTCATATTCCGCACCCCCCCCTTTTCAAAATTCCTAGATCCGCCCCTGAATCTGATTTGTATAAGATACAGTTACTGACAATCCATGCAAATACAGAGTGCCATAAAATTGCAACATAGCGAGTTAAGTATACTCCTCGCAGTGTTTCGTGTGATTATAGAGCTAATCCCACTTTTCACTGCTGTAAAGAAAACAAATTCTTATTTAAAATTATGACTGGCCAATAGTGCGATTAACAACCAATCGCTAACTGCGTAACAGAGCTCACCATTGGACAAAATATGTTTACATAACGTTACGTCATGACTTACGATTTTATTATGCCCAATTAACCAGTGCATAGCAGAATATCGCAGAAAAAACTAATTGTGTGATAAACGTGGCTATCAGCATGGATATAATGTAAACAATACTGTTTTGAGACGAGCGACACTTTCATCGTTTGTAATACCTTAAATCACTGTCCAAAGTTTTAGGGAAGACCCAGATTAAACGAAGGGCTGTCATAGATAGAATTGATTGAACTGGAAGAATAGACACACATCCTCAAGTATCAGAAGCTAATCCAGCAATGGCCAGAGGGGGATTTATCGCGCCATTGCTTCAGGAATATGCGAGTTAAGTTACTTTTGTGACCACATAAAACTATTCAAATCACCCCCTCCCACTCGACGCTTCAAATATTCTAATTATGAAGCCATTTTCAGTAATTAGTACACACGCGTGCAATATTTTAAGGGGAGGGGGTCCATCGGCTGATAGAGTTTAAGGAGTTTAACCACTGATCCCGCCAAATAACTTGGTGTAAGTATGTCGTTGGTTCTATGGTTATTTTGAATATTTAAATTAAGATACCCCCAAAACACACATACACACAACTTTAAGATCCAGTACATTGTGAGACACGCAAAACACCATGAACTAAGGATAATTTTGTCTCAGGGTGGCTTCTGGTATGTATCGAAGCCTATAACCACCATTCATAATTTCTACTTTTCGCCACTTCAAAACGCGAAAGTACAAAAGTTACGACTAAATGACAGTATGAGCCATGATTGCACTTTTTCAAATGCGACCTGGCAAATTGAGACTACAATCATTTCCGAGGCGAAAGTCGAAAAGTCGCCAGTTCGACAGTAAGCCACAATGATAGGATTGCTAATAGCGTGTGTGTTTATTTCCTAATTTCTGCTTATCGAGTTGTATTTTGGCTTCTTGCCGACATCAATAAATACAAAAATATGACTATGTCGAAAGTCGACAAGACGGCATACAAGCCATAATGCAATTCGAACATAAGAAATTGGGAAAAAAACCGAGGGGTGCTATTATCGCTGTGTGTTATTTCTTAATTTCCTATTTTCGAGTTGATTTTGGCTTGTATAGCGTATTGGCGTCTCGCAACTTCTACTTTTCGACTTTCTTGTTTTGAAGGGGTGAAAAGTGGAAACTATGAATGGTAGTTATAGGCTTCCATACTATAGGCATGTACTGGACAGTGTGTCTCAGCTCAAATAAACAAGAAATCTATAGCCTGTTTATTAAACAGCCAGATGTGAAAATATTATGCCCTAGTCGTTCATAGGCCCAACCAGCTGTAATCAGTATCGATTGTTATTCTGTTATTCTTACATTTTATGGTGGCTGACTTATATAATGATAATCTAGATCAGTTAACTTGAACAATCAGGCGATATGAAAATAAAGAACACAACAGTATAATTGTTCATATTATTATGCTTGCTATACGTTCTATAATGGCTTGGATACATAGTGCTCAATGTAAAAGTACATCAAATATAGTGATCTATCCTGTTCTTCTTATCGATAAATAATCTTCTGGAAATAACATATTCCTTGGTTTTTCTCGCACAGTGAGTGTAGTTATCCCCTTTAAAGTTCTATGGCATCGATCGTATATTTAACAGCTAGTCTGGTGCCATATTTAAAGTGGGTAGAACTGCTAAAGCAACTCAGTACTGTTATCTGTATCACGATGTAAGGCGAATAAATAAACTTGTGATGCTTGTTAATAAGAATCTATATATTATTTATGTCAGTATGCCACACCTTTTATTGACTCAAGTGTACCAGACCATTGGAGATTTTATTATGCTTTGTATTGATGGTGGAAAATATTGGTGATCGATATGTATTTCTATATATAAAGATTAAATCTTTCAAATAGGATTAAGTTTACCTGGCGGCAGTTCTACCAAGTTCTAGTAGGTCTGGCCTGCAATATTTTATATACTGATAAATCTTAATATTGAATAGAAAAAGGTAGGAGAGTTTTTCAGTGATGGAAAAATAATTTTATTGTGGGACAGAGTTTACAGAGTTTGCAAACTTAATACATAGTGTTAGTCAATATTATCCTTAATGTTTTTTTTAATACGACAGATTAGCCGAGAAACGAAAAGCAGGAACTTTATATCTAAACATGATTCATCCGCCGATTAAATAGTTCGACACCTGTGACACAGTGGCTTTACTTCTCTTCGACCAAGTTTCGCAAGTCTTATCATTCCCAACGGCCCATCATTGGATTACACGTCAGGCGAGTTATGTGTTTTTTTATATAGGATTAAACTCAATACTTAATTGAACTAACCATGGCTTGGTTTCGCCAGTGCCCTAATAACTGTTGTTATTGTCATATTTTCCTGTTTTTAGTAACATGTTTTGAAATGTTTATGTCGAATACACAGGATGTAATATGAAGAATTATTGACGCGAGAAAGCCTTACCGATCAGAACTAAGCTATAAATTGGAGTGTTTGTTATAGTTCAGAAATAAATTATTTATTTGACATAAATCGGTGGAGGATGATTGGCAGAATTAAAAACATTTTACTTAGAGTTAATAAACGCAAAAACAATTTGTAAAGATAAGATGATGCTACGTTGGAAACTGGTTTGAATGAAGCGGGCGTCTACGCCTACATGACAATATGTATGTATGTCGATCTGGGCTTTCGTAAGATACAATGGTTATTTGGAATAATCACTCTACAGAAAACATCGAAAAACATCCCATGATGTTAGATGAACATTCAACGTGCCAAAATGGGGTCACTTTACCAGATTCGTCCGCCATTGCGAAAGCGATAGCCATTTCTTTGACAAGTATATTCATAATTGCTGGTAACGTTTTGTGTCTGTGTGTGTTGAATGCTCCACGAAGTCGAGGCTATTTCCTGGAGACGTCGCGAATGTTGATGACGTCGTTAGCCTGTACAGATTGCAGTATGGGAATTCTGGTGACATCGTTGTGTATTTATCCAGCACTGTTTTCTTGTTGGCCATTTGGTCAATTTATGTGTAAGATGCAAGCAGTGCTTCTATCTAGTTTATTCCATGAATCAACGTTATCGCTGACATTAATTGCAGTAGATCGGTACATCTCTATATCGTTTCCGTTACGTTATCCGTCAATTATAAAACGTTCTACCGTGACCGCAGCTATTGTGTGTACGTGGTTTGGATGTTTTATTGTCTATAGCATTGTTGTGTTCGTATATGATCAGTATTACTATGATGATATAGGGGTAAATTGTGAACCGCTATATGATAATAGTAATATGACCGTAGCTGTGATGTTACTATTTTATCTACTTCCTGGAATTATCATGATATTTTGTTATAGTAAAGTATTTCATATTGCCTTATATCAAAGAAGCAAACAACGACCAAGATCTCATTCCATGGCCCAGGTTAGTCCAACTACACATTTTATATGATATCATTAACACATAAACACCGACTTGATAAAAAGGATGACAATCCAATGAAATTCTTACGATTTCTTCCACTCTGCGTAGGCTTATGCATTTAGGAATGACAGACTGGTAGGCGAGGGACTCACTCCGTGTGATTGGAGAGATCAGGGAAAGGAGGCTGTGTGCAGGACAATTTCATTTACATATTTCCGTCAACTTGGCCTAGCATGACTCGTCCCATATCACCAAAACCTGCCCGCCACGATTTTAGGGACTATTCATAAGCTGTTTATAAGTTGCTAAAATGTATATTATATCAAAATCGTTATCGAATGCAGTCAAGGTGGGCCATAATAATTTGGCCCACTATCTCTTCAAATGTTTTGAAATATCGATGATAATATCTCTCAAACAAACTCTGATTATTGTTACTTGTTCACTATTGTACACCAATTAATATACTGTACAAGCCTAAGCACTATTGCCGGGATGGTGCTGGTATGTTGCAACCAAAAAAAAAAAAGTGAACGAATTGCTTTATTTCGTCAAGGACACGACCCAAATGTTTTATAAACAAAGGTGTTATTTCTACTTAGTTGATAGCCACCAGCTTCTTCATTTTCATGAGACTGTTATTCAGGGGGATGTGACAAATTGTTTATGTGAGTTTTTAACCACTCGATTTTCACGGTGACAAATATTTAGGGTGGCATCTGTTATTACCCCAATATTTTTCATAATGGGGATGGCTACAAATAACTAAAAATACAATAACTTCTACCAAATGCGTTTCAATAAAATTAGTTGGCAAGTTAGATTATTCTTTAATGATCAGTAAAATAAAATATGGTCCCTGTATGAAAGAAATGCAGCGTGATGTATGTAAACGCAACTAAGCTTGAAAGGTAATAGAAAGACGCAATTCACTAATTTCAATTGACCCTGTCTAAATTTTCACTAAAGGGTAATATTATGTCAAACCTTGGCGAATTAATTAATATTTACTAGGATTATTCACTGATTCAACCTTTAGTGAAACAAGCGGTTGCCATGGAAGCAAGATACGCCCACGTTTTACAATAGCTGTACAGACAACAAACTAAAAAAAGGCGATTTTTCGTACAATCACATCAGAAACCATATTCCATTCAGTTACGTTCCGATGTGCAAGAATATCGAAGATATTTGGGATATAATCATATCTTTTTTAAAGTTCCATCAAAATCGGATAAAAATGGTGACCTCTAGAAGGTCCACAACCTTGATATTCTATACTTTTACACATCCCCCCCCCCCCCCAAAAAAAAAAAAAAATTTATTTGGGTCAATAAAAAAACTCGACGACCTTTTTTTCTATTATCGTTTAGAGAAAAAATATAACTAACTTATTTCTATGAGATCCACACTGTCCGAAAAGTATTTTCTCGTCTTTTTCTTGTCCACTACATCCCCGAAAAAATGGTCGAAGCTCTCTTATGATAGGTATGCACAAAAAACGGTATCGCCCGAAAATAGGTATTGCCCGAAAAACTGGCATCGGCCGGAAAACGGCTATGGAAACTAGCAGTAAAACGCGTTTGCGACTGTCAAATGATCCACATTTTCTTGGGGGGTCATTCGCCTCTCAAAGAAATCCGACGCCGCTGTCTTTAAACCCGAAATTTTTCGGGCATTTCTAGTTTTGCTTCCCTAACTGTCATCGCGCCCTAATAAACCACTAAATTTACTTTTATTGTAATTGAATATCACGAATTTGTCCTGAGTTGACTATGGGTTAAAACCTTTTGTCTGGAGCCACTCTACTTTGTACAACATTTTCGGGCATCGATTATTATTTGTGAATGCAGATGCAACACGGTTACAAAACCACTGGATACTGTTGGGGTTGCTTACACGGCTAGAATAGCAGAAAATGCATTTGCGGTGATTAAATTTTAAAACTTTTCTCCGGGAGAGTGAGGCCTCCGTACTGCGCGACGATTGATTGGTTGTTTTGAATTCAGGTCAGCCAGGTAGGCTATATTAGACCTAATTGAAGTTTCAAAATTGTCTCCTAACGGCCCCGTCTTCGTGGGCTGTAAACGATTGATTGGAATCCAAGTAAGCCACCTTTATAAGGTTATATTCAACCACATTGTGGTTGCTATGTCCACCGGCTGTATTAGCAGTAAACGCGTTTGCGGCAGTTAAATTTTCAAAAATTTCTCCTAACGGTCCCGTCTTCGACGATTGTAAAAGATTGATTGGAATTCGAGTCAGCCACCTTAATTAGGCTATATTAGACCACTTTGAAGTTGCTTTGCTCACCGACTGAAATAGCAGGAAAAAGCGTTTGCGGCAGGTAATTTTTCAAAATTTTCTCCAAACGGTCCCGTCTTCGAGGGCTGTAAACGATTGATTGGAATTCGAGTCAACCACCTTAATTTATTTTCATACCCGTTTGGAGAGGAAAAAAAATTTCAATGCTACATATAAAAAAAATGTACCAACCATAATTAAATCATAGACCACTTTGAAGTTGCTTTGTTCACCGACTGAAATAGCAAGAAAACGCGTTTGCGGCAGTTAAATTTTCAAAATTTTCTCCTAACGGTCCCGTCTTCGAGGACTGTAACAGTTGATTGGAATTCGAGTCAGCCACCTTAATAAGTCTATATTAGACCACTTTGAAGTTGCTTTGTTCACCGGCTGCAATAGCAGGAAAACGTGTTTGCAGCCGTCAAATTTCCAAAATTTTCTTTGTGGGGAGGGGAATACAAGGTCGATGCTGTCTTTAAACCCAAAAGTTTTTCGAGCATTTCAGGTTCTGCCCCCCTAACTGTCATCGAACTCCTACGCCTATGTGAAACGGTGATATATTCTATCAGGTATTTTTAATCGGAAAATATTGTGACCCCTACCAGGACCACAAGCTAAGTTACGGTCCGATTTGCGCAAATGTCGAAAGGAACCGAGACCTTTGGGTTATACTTCAAGTTTCATAAAATCATATAAAAATTTGTAGCCTCTTAGAGTATTTACAAGCTTAAAAAATGATGACCATACTCCGTAAGTTGCAGTTCGATACATGCCAATATCGAAAGGAAGAGAATGAGAATTTGGATTTGACATCCACTCGACACAAACTAGGTCATTTTGCAACTAATGTGATTCAATTTTATTTCAATAATTCGCTTGTGCGTGTTAGTTTTTTTGGAGTGGGAGGAAATCGGGACCGGTGAAATCCCACGAGGTTGGACAGGCACCCCTACTCCTTGTCACGTACAGCAAGTGAATCGAAATCTTATGATACAGCGCTCACGCGCGCTAACCATTTGACCTTACAACATCCCCACCTCGCCCAATTTCAAAAGGAACCGTGGTATTTTGGATATAAACCTATATTTAAAGCTTTGTCAAGATCGGATACAAATTATAGCCTGTAGGGTTATACAAACCACTGTGTATACCATTCTTTCTCTGGCTTCTTCAAAATAACTTAAGTGGTCTTTATCATGAATAGTAAGATGAGGAAACTTTATTCAATTTTGATGATTCATTAGCAAACAATGAACCATGTCGGTACTTATGAATAGTGAAATCTTGCTAGTAACCTTCACCACACAATAGGCATCCACGTGTCAAAGAAATAAATATGTCAAGTAATTTGTTTACAAACCAAACTTGCAAATGGATTATCGAGCTATTGTCACCGGGAAGAACACTGTAGAAATCAGCGTCGATAATTCAAAGAGTTAACGGAAGCCACATCCCACAAAAATAAAATCTAGTGGCAAAGAGGCTAAAGTTGTCAGCGGTGTATATAGGTAGCTGTCAAGTAATTGGGGGGTCCTCTTATTGTTTTCGCTTATTTCGGTTACATGGGCCACGACCAAACTGGAGACAGTAAAGTTTTATGCAAATTTAGGCGGAAAAGGCAAATATTCTGAAATTTAGCTTGATCCGTTCCTGAAATACCTTCGATTCAGTTTTCGGAATGTCGGTCAAAATTGAAAAAGGCGCCAGTTTTCAATTCATAGCTCAGAATTGTTTTGTTTTTTTCAGCAGATAATTCCACAGGAATTCCAAATCTGTCATTATCTTTGATATTGGCGTTTTTAAAAGAATGGTGACAGCTTGACTATTACCTTGACCTTACTGAAAAGGAATATTCGGCCTTTTCTCGGCCAAAAAAAGTCTTTAAATCGAAAGGAGTGCGATTTACTTCATTTGTTGATTTTACACAGAATGGCCCACCAATGCAATTCCAACCATACTATAGCTCATTCTTTCTTGCATGCTACTTATTGCTAGTTTTGGGTTTAGAATTGGTGATATAACATAGATCGATTATGTAGTCGATTCCCTTCGTCCACCAAACGTACGACTATCTGCGATATCATCAATTGTGTATCAAGGGACATAACTCTGTGATATTTGTCCTCTTTTGTCTGTTTACCTTTAGAAAAAAGTTCCAAATATCCGAACTACGTAACCGTTGCTACGGGTTTGTAATTTAAATAGGCGGGGTAACCTTAAAGGGCAGTCTCCGGTCTGGCTCGTTAACCTGTTTCGTGAGGTTGTTGTGTACGCCTACCATTTCTTGGCCAGGGGACAGTCTTGCACTAGGCCTATGCAGAGCGACACATACATAGCCTGGTGGTTTCTAAAGGGTCAGACATCTGACTTGACTAGCTCCCCCCCCAAAAAAAAGTATCATCGAGCGACTTTAATCACATCTGTAGCGGCACTCGCGATGGGGAGATGTGTATAAATAAACTTGCAAGGGACGCTGATGGACTGACGGTACAGATAACTGAATAATACTCCTACATATTCACCACTTAAAAATATATTTCATTTTAATGTATTTAGATAAACTGATTACATCCATAATCTAATTTACTGTACTTTTTACTTGCAGACGAGAGGTAGGCGATCTCAGAATTTATTACATTTCCGAGCAACAAAGACACTAGGATTAATAACTGTAGGATTCTTTGTAGCAGTAACTCCATGGACAATAACTCAACTACTTGCTTCGTTAGCTCGAGTTGTCATACCCGTGAACTTAGATTTTGCTTTGACATGGTTAGCAATAAGTAACAGTGCCTGGAACGTTCTTATATATGCGGTTACAAACGCGTCTTTCCGTAAAGCCACGCGTTTGCTTATGTGCCATAATGTTCGATCTCACAGACGTGATAGGGTTAAACTACAATATCCACCTAGAAGTAGCGGTACCTGAGGATATTGACACTGCAAGGTTGACCTAATACGACACCGGTGAACATTAAATCAAAGGAAATAATTTACGCTCATCATATTTTATTCCAATGGAACCTGGGTAGCACTAGACTACTATACAAAGATGATATTATTATGTATTTCAAAATCCCGTGAAACTGTTATAAGGACAATATTTGCATCCACTAATTTTACATAAGGTGATAAATTTGAACATTATTTGGTTATACAGATTTCAATATAATTTTAACATAGAGGTTTTTACTGTGGTTGAACCGTTGCCACGCTTTGGAAATTCCGGAACAATTTGACAAATATCAATTATTACTTGAACAATTACACAGATTTTCCGGGCAGAAAGATAGCTAAAAATATTTTGCCTTCCAGTCAACGACTTTAGTAGCAGAGGCTGGGCAGGCCAGTAGATTTGCGTAGCTGTCAGATCAAACGATGGTGCCTGGAAGGGAGTGACATAAATAAAAAAAATCCCCAATCAGATTGTTTTATGATATGTATATCTGTGTTTTATCGATATCTAATCTATATCAGTGTCTATATATATTTATGCCATGTCTAAACTATGTAAAGCAACAGATTTATCTTTATGCGTTACTTATGAAATATTCTAATGGTGATTACGGATAAATCATATCTAAGATCTCCATGTTAAAATTTTATTAAACGCTAAATTTTCTTTTTTTGTTCAGGTTATTAACTACATGTATGTTAAAACTCTATATTTTCTCAGCAATAATTCTTGAAATTTTAGTCGTCGATAAAACCTGGGTGCTACTTATAGCTGTTCTGGAAAGTCGACACACATCAGAAGCATGTGAAATCCTTGAAATTTGTAATTTGGCGTAGAGAAAAAAAGGTTCTAGAAAATAATGCTTATTCGGACTGTTGAAAATGTCAAAAGTTCAGTGTTAGAATTTGTCTTCAGAAAACTACCCCAAGACCAATTAAAGGACCTGGGCTAAATGAAGAAGAGTTGGTCAGTCGACAACAATTGTAAGACGACGATAATAGCTGTATTGAATTAAAACGATCCAACTAGTTTATTTATTTATTTATTTATTTATTTATTTATTAGTTAACTATTCTATATTTTATGTTTTGTATATCATTGATCTTTTAAAATATATTGTAGTGTTTGATGATAAGCGCATCTGTGAAGACAAATCTATGTAAATGCTTTGTAATAAATAAAAAATATTGTCATTGGGATTGCATGCATATAAAATGGTTCCCTCGTATTGTGAGATAAACAGGGATACTTGATTCCGTAGTCTCCGTGATTCTACAAATATTGTACGAAGGAAACCGTTCCTATCGGGCAGTATTTATAGCTGCAATATGAAAATACGGTAAAGTATCGCTCTTCCCACCTATGTTCTCTGGTTGTTTAAGAAGTCTAACTTTCACTGCGATTCTTTATTTTCTCACTATATTTATATTTATAATTCAACACCATTTTCAAGTTGCATTTAGCGATGAAATAAAGATGAGACCTGTGCATGTTCAAGTCTGATCAATTCGAGCGTATTTTGTAAATGTTTTTAATCGCTGAATTCTTACTTGAAAATAGTGTTGAATCATTATGCCTTTGGTGAATAAAGTAGAATCAAGGTGAAAAATAGTAGGTAAGGATTCCAAAATAGCCTTAGAACAGAGGTGGGAATGAGCGTTATTTTCATATAATTGCGGCTGTTTAGGGCCCGATAGGAACTGTCAGTGGAAATCGTCCGCTCAGAGACAATTCCTATAGGAACTACAATGAATTTAGGATCCAATGTGCAGTGATAACTGGCTGCTATGAGGGAAATTTTGCCTAGCCAGCGGCACAACAGCCTACTCTTATGGTCAAGGGATATTTTACACGCACGCCAATGTGTATACGGGACCTCGGTATTTCGTCCCATCCGAACGACTAGACAGCTGTCCTTGCCAGGACCTTCGTCCTGCGTCATTGACAAGGGGGAATCACGTCGAAAGATCTGGATGAACTTTCTCGGCCAATGCGGGGATCAAACACCCGACCTCCAGGCTAGCGAGCAAACATCCCATCCACTTAACTACCGTGATCCCCCAAAAGGCCGAAAATCTAGCAATACGAATGGGAGGGTCATTTCATAACTTGCTAACAACCACCACCGGATACGTTGCTCCTTGCCAGGCCAGGTCTTCCATCCTGCACGGCTGACAAGGGGAAACAATGACAGAAATTGCGATGAAATTTCTCGGCCAATATCAGGATTGAATTTTCAGATTAGCGAACTGGAGCCAGCAGATTCTATCGGCTCCAAAAGTCCCCATTTCCAACGTGGAAACGACAGTGATTTTAACAGTCGGATTATAGTACATTGGCCAGTTGCTCAAGGCTCCGTTATCTTTTAACGATCCGTACACTTTAACGAAGAGAAAGATTGTTGCTGGAAATAAAGGCCCAGAACATTCTATGATGCAAATTTTACAGATTTATGCTAATATTTCTAAAGGAAAAAATGAAGTATTCTATAGTGTTTTCTGTAGTAAATTTACCAAGATATGTCCGTTAGAGTTTAGCGGATTGTTAAAATAACTTAGTTTTGAGCAACCGACCCCAGATCTATATTTCGTTTCGGTTTTTTTATGCTTTCGATAAACCTACAGTCTACACAACTTAAAGATTTGACCAAATGTCATGTAGATAGAGCAAATAAAGGGGTCTATTACACCGCGCTTTGGCGTACGATGCACAGAACTTCGGGTGAACTACTAGAAACATCAACGCTGATGGATGATTAATCAATATGACGTCAAAGGGTCAAATCTGGAAATACTCTACCCCCCCCCCCCATCAGCCCCAGTGATTCAGGTCATCATTGTTCATACCAGCACCTGCAGCCAGCAACGTATGCAATTGCTTTCGGAATGAGGCCGCGACGAAGACTCTGGGGGCTACACCAAACCACCAATGCATGCGGAGCTCTGGTGATTACCATTTGCTCCACAATGTATGCCCTAACCCCCTTTGGCAAAATCATGCATCCAGGCCTGCGCCCATACATCAATCCAAAACTATTAAATCTATCGCGTTTTTCGGAAAAGCGGTGATAACTCTTGAATGAAAGGTCACAAAACGCTAAATATCGATGGGGTTCGACATCTAGTGGCCACAATGCAATGCTTCACACCAGATTTGAAACAAATTAAAAGCTTCATCAGGTGCCTAAGGTTTTCGGCAACGAAAATAGGGTTCGGCCGCTCATGACTGCCATGGTTCACACGATATTTTAACCGAATGTATTTTCGGCAAAGGTGAGATTACTCTGGAACGGAATGTTGCGGAACGATGAATATCTATAACGTTCGTCCCCCAATAACCACAATTTAAAGGAGCTAAATCACTTACATTTGGGACCTAGAAATTGTCAAATGTGTTCGCAGTGTTTTTACTCCAATTTTAAATCTGTTATATGTACGAAAAAATAAGCCAGCAATCTCAAACGAATGTAAATTTCTGGCGTCTGGTTATTCCAGTCTAAATACGACGTTTGATTTGGTGCAATGTGTCTATCATCCTCGCTCGAGTCTCTTATTCCAACTGGGGCTGATATGAAGCGCATTATGGTAAAATGTTTATTTTGTCTTAAATATTAGATATCAAAAGCCCATCTTTTTTTGGTAAGACCACAACACCAATATTGATTTAATATGACAAATACATCGTGTTTTCAATGTTGAAGATTTTGGATGATATTGAGTTAGAGACTTAGCTACTTTAAATTAAGCAAAATATATACATTATTTACATAAAGCATTCAGTAAATGGACAGGAATATGGTTATCTACCCTTATAAAAAAAAACAACGCGAAACGAAGACTGCTGCCCTAGTAAGAGTGGTTTGTAAAGTGTTTTTGTTTGTTCCTAGTCTTTAAAATTAGCTGTTATCAAGGCTAGGGCAGTTAACTTTAAATCTTGGAGACCCTATGGATTAGCCCAGGGTAGAGTGGAGTCGAACTGTATCAGACCACTGAGGAGGGATACCGACGATGGTTGACATAAAGTGCGTGTCATTTTATGATTGTTATTGATGTTCGCTCAACCCAAGGGGGGTCGGACGGTGGGGAGAAAAAATTTGTTTGAAAATTTGAATCAATGTCCTGACAACTAATTTGATAGGGATGAGATAGTATAAGACCACAAAGGAGTGAAAGAATGATGACATAATGAAATCGAGCGCTATAGGCACAACAAAAATTCAGATATCGACACATATTATGGCCCTCGCTACGACAATGCTTAGGGGCGCTTACTTTGTCTCGCGGGGGCGCTTTTTTGGTCTCGTGGCGGGTGGGGGTAGGGTTGGGTTAGGGTAATTTGTAGGCGCTGCTCTGATAAAATTGAACTGGCCAGGGTGAGAAATGGAAAAAAAGTTTATGCGATAATCTGCCCAAAAATACAATGAAAGCGTACATTGTTCTAAGCAACACAGGGCGGGGGACCACCATTAAATTCATCTTTTCGTCTATTGCATTCGTTTATATCTGAGCGCCATAGAAAACGCATCACTTAGCTTTTCGTATAACAAAATGATCCTGTAAAAATATCTTATTTATTTTGCTTCTTATTGTGAACAGTATTTAAATAGAAATACATCAACAACAACACTGTCTAGTCGTTCGGATTGGACGGAAAACCGAGGTCCTGTGTAACATTGGCATGCACGTAAAATATCCCTTGGCAGTTGCTGCCCGGGAACAATTTCTCTCATAGCACACTGTATGGCGTATGCCCGTCTTCAATTAGCCCAGGTTAGGTGAAGAAGCGTATGACGTTAAACCCCATCTCATTCATCCATTCAATAACAACACATTTATACACGTCATTATTATGGTTAATTCCATGCGACTTCGCTGAACAGCGTGTACAGTAGCATCCTCGGTTACCCAGTGCATTCATTCCGTTCTACTCCACTATACCCTGGGTTAATCTATAGGGCTTCCACGATATCAAATTGCTAGAGTGTAGCTATACTGTACGAACCAATCAGAAAACAGTTTACAAACCAATCGTTTCGCCTTCGTTTTTTATAAGGGTAGATAACCATATCCATGTCCATCTACTGATTGATTTATGTAAGTAATGTATATATTAAAAAATTATTAATACCGGTATTCAAATGTATTATCAAAATCTGTAGTATGTGTTGTTGATTTTAAATATGTTTAACATCTATATGTTTCACGTTTGTTATCATTATTACTATTCGTTCTTTGTTTGAAATAATAATAATAATATGTCGTTTTGCTATGTTTATTATTAATGAAAGTATACTCGTTAATTTAATTCCCAATTACATATCTACGATATAACGTGTATATAAAATTCACGGAACGAACACAGAATTCTCAATAAAACTAACTACTCCAAATGATTAAATAAACGCTTGGTCTTCAAAAATATAACATATAATTACGCTTTTAGAATAGGCCAATTCCTAAAACTGTCAGAAGAGAGTAACTTTCCTTTGGGCAATTTCCTTTTCAAATAACAGATTATGGGATTGGTCGATAAAAAAAGCACAAGCATCAATAGTGGATAACTTGAAAACGTGTCTCCCCCATAGATTAACCCAGGGTATAGTGGAGTAGAACGGAATGAGTACACTGGGTAACCGAGGATGGTACAGTAGATGCTTGTACAGTGTACGCTGTGCAGCGAAGTCGCATGAAATTAACCGTAATGTCGTACTTTTGGTTTTTACCCCTCTGACTTTGTACCGTTGATTTCAGATTAAACATCCATAAGTGTACAAATGTGTTGTTATTGATGTGTTCCCATTTGAATATTGTTCACAATACATGCAAGAGGCAAAATAAATAAGATATGTTTACATTATACGAAAAACTAAGTGAAGCGTTTTCTATGGCGCTCAGTCTATATAGCAATTCTCTTCCTCTCTCTTCCAGATTTTCCGGCGTGGTTTCTCTTGTCGGTGATGCAGGACGGAAGGTGTGGCAGGAACAGACGTCTAGTCGTTCCGATGGGACGAAAAACCGAGGTCCCGTGTAAACATTGGTGTGCATGTGTAGGATCCCTTGGCGGTTGGAATTCGATATAAGAGTAGATCGTAGCGCCGCTTCCCGGTCGAAACATCCCCGATCATAGCACATTGTATGGCGTATGCTCGACTTTGGAGCAGAACAGTAGGACGTTCATACCCCTTTATTTGATTCCATTTCTTTTCTCCCCTTTTGCATTACAATTTTTGTTGATTTTTTTATTTAGACTGTTCTAAGTAGGTTCGAATTTCTGCCAGGTTTTGGTAAATATTTATGATTTAGAAAATTCACCTTCTCGTCTATTGTATTCGGTTTTTTTATAGCAATTCTCCTGCTCTCGCTTTTCTCCCCTCAAGATTTTCCGGCTTGGTTTTACCTTGTCAGTGATGCTGGGCGGAAGGCCGGACAAGGGCAGCTGTCTATTCGTTCGGTTAGGACGGAAAACCGAGGTCCCGTGTACACATTGGCGTGCACGTTAAGGGTCACTTGGTATTTGGAATTCGATATAAGAGTAGGCCGTAGCGCCGCTTCCGGACAAAATTTCCCTCATAGCACAGTGTATGCCCGTCTTCATTAGCACAGTATAGGAGCAGAAGAGTGGGACGTTAAACCCCATTTCATTTCATTTCTTTTCTCTCCTTTTGCATTAACATTTTTGTTGAGTTTGATTTAAAATGGTCTAAAAGGGTTTGAATTAACATTGTCTGAAGTTGGGTGTTAATTTGGGGAGTATTGGATAATGATTCTATATAAATTGCTTCTAGATGTCTAGTCCTATCTGGATTATTGCCCTTATTTTTATGCCTTTAGGATTACACTAATAACTTACGATTTCTTTAGCATTCCTGTTTTGCACTTCTTACGTGGGACATTATATAATAATTATACTATGGTTTGTACAATTGCATGGTCTTAAAAACTAATAGTTGTTATATTTCAACGTTATTTTATCTAGATTATCGCCCTTTTATCGGGAAATTGCACCTTCTAAATCACGACGTCATAACAACTATTACGGCAGATTCACGTCGCGCCACTCAGTCAACAGATGGCTCGGCTGTCTCCCTAGATAGTCTATATTCCTTTGCTTCTTGTAATCAGTTTTGTTTTTGTTTCTGTGACGGTTGTAATGTGTGTCCTAAATGCTTTTAATATACTTCAATCCTTTTATTGATTTGATTTAGTTTTAACTAGGCCTACTTCTGATACATTTAACTATGTGGTTACTTGTGTAGCGGAATTTATACAACAATATACTTACATTCGTAATTTTTACAACATATAATAGATCATGACTCATGCTGACACTATATAATTAATTCTTTGGGTTGCATTCCCAGTTGTTTTCAAATATGAGTGAAGTCTGTGTCACCATAGGCCCGGGACTGTACAACGCAGTGGACGCTTACGGCTAGCCCCCGGATCCATTCGCTTTTTTTGAATTGTTTTTTTGTTGTTGTTTTTTGAGTATGGTGTCTTGTCGCTATGTTTGTCCTTTGTGTATATCATATGTGGTGCAGTCCCCCTGCACTTACTATTGAGTAGTTTTATTAGGTGTTTTTGGGTAATTCGACGTGCCGCTTTCCTTTATTTACAATAAATTATACAAATAACTAATTCTAGATATACAATGCGCGGGGTAGCTGGTAGGCCTTCAAACAGCTGTGAGTTTTTTTGTTTTTTTCCGATAATTACGGGATAATTAAGGGATAATTTTGTGCATCATTATTGTGCGTGATCACCAGGATCATTTTGACATGAGGTAGATCTATAGATTTTGTATTTTGTAGTAGATCTATAGATTTTTGTATTATTGAGCCGATCAGATGTTCCCTAACTGTCAAAATTTCAAAATGGCCGTCCTCGATAGGGCTACCGTTATCGACAAATTGTAGTGGCTGACCGTGCCTTGTTGTGCCCTGTGTTTTTGTTTTTTTTTATTGTGGATTGTGGATTGTGGATTTCGACATGAGCACTGAGCAGATCTATAGATTTCGTGAATATATTGTGACTTAATTGACTTGTGCTTTATTTACCGTACCTTATATTAATGTTAATGTGACATCTTCTGGAGTTTATACCCTGCTCGAATTTTACTGGAGTAAATGTTATATTTATACAGCTATTTTAAATTTCACAGCTAATATTTATTGTGAACTGGGAATCTCTTTGACTTTGTCTTGGACACTGGAATAATTTGACCTTTTTACAGTAGGCCTATCTTCAGTGAACTTGTGTTTGCCTAACCTAAATATTTATATTTATATATTTTATTGGATCTACCATCCTGTTATTTATCAAAATGGCATCATTTCTACTTAACAGTTATTTCAATATTACATCCTTCTTTGGATTTTCTACTCCACAGAAAGCAGACGAACCACAGGCAGAAAACTCTAAATTTTTTCACGTAATAAACTATAACCACGAGAACTGCTGCAGCATATCTATCAAATTTAATACTATTTATTATTTTAAGCTCTTACGAAATATTATTTATGCTTACTATGATAAGAAAAACTTTGAAGACAAGGGTGGAAATGGTTTTTTATATTCATTGACATATAAAAAAATGAAAGTCGTATTGCATCTTCATGAAACTACACAGTTGATACATATTCAAGGAGCAGGATGTTTTAAATGGTTTCAAGATAAATTTCCAGATATTACAACAATATTTTATGATATTCTTCAAGTTGACAATGATTTTATCCAATCTTCAATTTTCGAAAATGATTCTTCTTCCGATAGCACATCTGCTTGTGATTTAATGACTATAGATGAAACTCAGGGTGTTTGCAGTCAAGGTCCACCCAACACACCAGTGCCAGTAACAACTTCAACGCCTATTAAATATGATGATCACAGTTCCATCTACAACAAGTCAGACAGAGATTGCCTTCTAAATAGAATTACGGATTTAGAACAACAGCTATCAAACCTTCAACAAGCCATAAAGAAGTCAACCAGAACCATGGAATCACAAACAGATGATATCACTGAACCCATAGAAACACCTGTTAACAGCGTAATTAAACCTCATATACATCAACCAGAAAACAGCTCAAAATGCAATCCTCCCGAGAATAAACCTTGCTCACCAAAGAAAACTCTGATTGTAGGCAGTTCGATACTTCAACGAATTAGTACGAGAGGATTATCTGGTAATGTTGAAGTTCACACCCATCGTGGAGCATCGCTTCAAACAATTCTTCATAAAATAGTTGGACTCAACATTCCAGATTTCGATAAAATCATCATCCAAGCAGGGGGAAATGACGTCTCCCAAGGCCAGACAACAGAATATATAAAACAAGACTATACTAAAATTTTCCAGCATATAAAATACAGTTCCCCATCAACAGATGTTTATTTCTCTGAAATTACCCCCCGAAGAGATGTAGAAGTTCTACCAATTAATCACTTATTAGAAAAATTAAGTAAAAAACTAGGAGCAACTTTCATTCGACATTCAACAGACCTCATACTGGAATCTTCAAGCTTTTGGAAAGATGGTATACATTTATCTGACAGAGGTACCTCAAGACTACTCCAATCCTACGACAAGCACCTGCCCATAGTTAAACCCAAAGAGAATGTTTATACCAAACGAAGTGACTACTGTTTTTACTGCCAGCAACGAGGACATAATACCAATACCTGCAGAAATGGAGATTATGTTACTTGCAGAACCTGTGGTGTTGCTGGGCATAAGGCTAAGTCTTGTATCTATAGAAATTTTTATTAACATAATGGCAACGATATCGCCGAAAATTCCTTACTCAAATGTCTTCCAGCACATGATGGCCTCAGAAATGATCTTAATGAATACAATAACTTCCTTACCGTGCATTTATCTAAGTATATGTCATCTTTTAACTCGCTTAACCCAACTACCGAATCAAATAGTTTTAATAATGTGCACACTGCAAGGGATCCTATTAAAAATGATAATACCTCTACACCCGATATTGATTGCAGTGTTATATCTTCTTTAGGCTCTCACATTTCATCAAGTTTGTCCCTGAATAACCCTTCTGGTAAAATGACACCACTTAATTTGAATTCATCATCTATAACCAAACCTTTTAAATTGGGTGATGGGAAATCAGATTACATCATTGGTCATCTAAATGTAAATCGTTTAATTACAAAAAAAGAAAACAAGCTTGATGAAATGCGTGAAGTTTTATTTCAACCAGAAAATAATATAAGTATTGTGGGTTTTACTGAAACATTTTTACATAAATTAATATTAGATGATCTGCATGTTGACAATTATGTGACTGAAAGAAAGGATCGTCTTGGTCAGGAGGGAGGGGGTATTTTATTCTATGTCAAAGATACAATTAAATATGAAAGGCTTTTTGAATTTGAAATGGACGAAATTGAATGTATATGGCTTATTGTCTCGCCTGAATTTTCCAAATCTTTTATTTTATGTTTAATATATAGACCACCTCATTCTAATGTTATGTGGTATGAGAAATTTGAACAAATTTTGTATAATATTTCATCGAAATATGCATCAGCACCATTTTATATAATTGGTGATTTTAATATTGATTTTAATTCTCCGGTGCCTAAACATTGGCAGACAATTATTTCATCATATTCTTTATCACAGATGATTACGAAACCAACGAGACAAACCGAATCTACAGCTACTATTTTAGATCATCTTTATACTAACGTACCAAATAATATTAAAGAAATTAAAATACCTCCATACAGTCTAAGTGATCATTTTCCTGTAATCTTCTCAGTGAAGAATATTCAAAATTGTAAAACTTTAAAAAAAAGGCACACCCTGATTCAATATCGACAATTTAAGAATTTTAAGGATTCTGATTTTTTATTTGATTTAATCAACTCACCATTTTCCAATATAGAGCTAATGAATGATATTGAAACCGCCTTGCCAGCTTTTTATGACCTCATTCTTACTGTATTAAATAAACATGCCCCTATTAAAACCAGACGTGTAAAGTACCATACTCAACCTCCATGGTTTAATGATGAAATTAAAGATGCAAGAAAGAAGCGTGACTATCATAAAATGATTGGAAATGACACTTTATATAAACAATGGCGTAATAAAACCAAGAAATTAATTGAGCGGGCTAAAACTGACCATGTTAAAGATATCATCATAAATAAAAAAGACAATAAAACCATTTGGCAATATCTAAACTCTCTACAAGGAAAAACTTCATTAGGCCCAAATTACCCGCAAACTATCGAATATCATGACTTTAAAACAACTGACCCTTCTCAAATTACTGAATTTATGAATGAATATTTTACCAATATAACCGACTCTATAAAGCCTCCCTATAAACCGATCCAACAACCACATATTATTCAAAATTATATAAATAACAAAGTCCCCCTAAACTTTCTCTATGACTTACCTCCTATATCATTTTCAAAAGTACTGAAACATCTTAAAAATCTACAACCAAAAAAGGCAACTGGTTTAGACAATCTTGGACCAAAAATTTTAAAAATGTCAGCTGAGGTGATTGCGAATCCACTAACTCATATTATTAATTTATGTTTAAAAAATTGTATTTTTCCTGATCAAATGAAAGAAGCAAAAATAGTGCCAATTTTTAAAAAAGGATCCAAAGAAACCATTTCTAATTATAGACCAATTTCAATTTTACCAACCATTTCTAAAATTTTTGAGAAACATATATCTATCAATATTAAGTCCTACTTTGATAGTTTCAATTTATTTTATGTAAATCAGTCAGGTTTTAGAGAGTATCATTCTTGTTCTACAGCACTAGTTCGAATTACTGATCATTGGCTTGAAGCTTTAGATCAAGGTAAACTAACAGGTGTTGTCTACCTGGATTTTAGTAAGGCTTTCGACCTTATTGATCACAAGCTCCTCCTTGACAAACTTGTGTTATATAAATTTCATCCTAATTTGTTATATTTGATTAAATCTTATCTAGCAAACCGAAATCAAAAAGTCTGTCTTGGTAATTTCCAATCAATACAAAGGAAACTAAAATGTGGTGTTCCCCAGGGATCTATCCTTGGACCACTTTTATTCCTGATTTTCATAAATGATCTTCCACTTTTTACTAAAAATGTCATACCCGAAATATTTGCTGATGATACTACCATTCATTTTTCTGACAAAAATCTTGAATGCATTCAAAGTTGTCTTCAAGAAGATTTAGACATTATCAGCCAATGGTGCAATGATAATGGTATGGTTATTAATATAAATAAAACTAAAAGTATGTTAATAAAAAAAGTAAGAGACAGTGAAAAATGTATCTCCCTGTCCATCGGAAACCAAAAATTAGAGAATGTAACGGAAGCTGTCCTACTCGGAATTACAATAGATGATCACTTAGACTGGGGAAAACATATTATGAAGCTTCACTATCTTGTTGGGTCAAAAATATATCTTCTAAATAGAATTAAAATAAATCTAGCTATAGAAACCCGAATTTTGTTTTATAATGCCTATATATTGTCTCATTTGGACTTTTGTAATATTGTTTGGGGTAATGCTTTCCAGAACAAAATTGACTTCCTATTTAAGCTTCAAAAACGTGCAGCGCGGAGTATCCTTGACGCGAAATATGATGCAAGATCGGCAGACTTGTTTTCTCAATTAAATTGGCTAACTCTTGAACAACGAATTAAATATAACACTGGGATACTGACTTATAAAATTATGAATGAAAAATGTCCACGTTACTTTCAAAATTATTTATGTTTACAATCTTCTATGTCTACTACAACTCTCTGTCTACGTTCGGAAACAAAAAACTCATTACATCTTCCAAAATGTCGTATGGAGGCCATGAAAAGAACTTTTAAATACAAGGCTAGTTTACTCTGGAATTCATTACCTCAGGTACTCAAACAATCTAACGATATATTGAGTTTTAAGACAGGACTGAAAAGGGAATTAAAATCTTAATATGCAATTCTTTTCCTATAGTTTTATACTCTCTTTTCATCTTCAATATACATATGTAAATATTAGCTTTAGTTCATTCTATTTTAATGTGTCAGTCACATAATTTTATATTCATGTTACGCTTTCATATATTGACTTACATCATAATATTCTTATTTTCATTTTCTCACATTATTATTTTGTAAATATGTTATTGTAGTTTTATGTAGACAGATCCCAGGGAAGATTGCCTTGTGCAACTGGGTCTCTAATAAAGTTATTATTATTATTATTATTATAATCAATGTTTTTCATTTACTTAGAAAGCATTTATCGTCTAGTCTTTATTCATTTATGATCAATAATGAACCTAACCATAAATTTAGTACATTCACTGTCAGTGGTTTAAATCCGTTCAATATTTAAACGCAGTATCTCCCCTTTATTCGATAACCAAATACGGAAGTGACGTAACAACCACTTGCCACGGTAGAACTGCACTATTTTTATATTTTAATATCATTCCGCTAGGTTCATTAATTTAGCAAGGAAATACCTAATTTTTCTTTAATTCTTTAATGGTAATACGTAAAACATACTGATACTTAGACGCCTATTTATTTTGAATAATCAAACGAATTATTCATATAAATAAATATAAATCTCGGATCTATTTTGTGACGCGTTTAATCTGACAGCGCCGTTAAGAAGCCATTTTGTGTAACTAATGTGTTGATTAACCGAAATATTGTGCCAGTTTGTGGTATTTTATATATTTTTTTTAGTCAGAAAGCTGACTTTGAAATAATCTTAATGAAGGTTTGCAAATTATTAATTTTTCTTGGTTATATATATATACAGTTTAGACAAATGCCACAGGCTTGTCTTGTAGTTCCTCCCCCACCCCTCCTCTAGCAATATAAATATCAGTACGACCACTTGCTCACTCACTGAGTAACTCAGTGTCTTTTAGGCTTATCTGGATCGAGAATGTTATTGCTAACGAAAAGATGTTTAGCAAATTTATGACACTAGGACATCAACAGTATAACAAGTCCATATTTCATGGTTATTATAATAATTATATATTTGTCAGCTGTCTTCACTTCATGAGTTCAGGTATTCAGTAGAAAGAAGAGGCAAGAGAGCTTTGATTGACTGTCTGTTTTAGTGTTTACTATTTATTAGCCCCCTTGCTAATAAATTTGTGGTCTTTTCCATAAAAAAGGGCACTCATTAACACTAGTTTTTGTGCAAGCACTGTGTCGTAGCTACATGTAGCCTACTTACGCAAGCCTATGCTAGAGTTATGTTAAAAGAGTTATTAGTAGTATTAGTTCAATCAAATGATATTTGGGGTCTACATGAAAATCGTTAATAATTACGACCACGCCTATTCATATATACACTATTGATATTGTAATGTTCTGGTAAAATAGATGTCAGAATCTGTAGGCCCTCGTACTGTCATACTACATGTACTTGTATTTCAATTGAGCATCATTCATAGTGACAATCTAATGGTTTCTAATTGTGGACCCAAAAAACATTTACTTTCCACTACATGACTTCCTCAAAGAGCAGCGTACACAACACATACATAGGGTGCCCACCATAAATATAATATTATGTATCTCCAAGTTTTCAACAATTAATTTAACCACATACATGAAACAAGTCTAAACTAACCACCTCACATTTATAGTCCCTAAATAAACAGTTGTGTTGTATTTAACAAGTTAAAGCATTTCAAATAATTAAAAACAGCCATCATTAAATCAGGGCATTTTTTAGTGCAAAATAGATTATAGACCTGCCCTTGATATGAAATTAGTCTATCTTTACCAGTACCGGTATATTGACTGTTCTCAAGACTATTTTCTACAAATTGTTGACAAAAGCTAAATTATTAATCTAATGTATTGATAATACCCCGACTTGCATACAATCCATAAAGATTTAACTAGCTAATAATAAATTATTCCTGATATTAATTTTTCAGAAACGTGATATTTTTCAATCCATCATGCCTACTCCTAAAAGGCTACGTGATCTGATTAGAGAGATACGTTCAGCACGTACTGCAGCCGATGAGAGATCTGTCGTTAATAAAGAGTGTGCTGCAATTAGAGAGTCATTCAGAGAAGAAGAAAATACATATAGATGTAGGAATGTTGCTAAATTATTATACATACACATGTTGGGATACCCAGCTCATTTTGGACAGGTATAGTTGACATCAAATTTTCTTATTTGTAAGTTTGACACTAAAATGATAATTTTCTCTGTTCTATCAGGAGATAATTTAGCATACATGTATCTGTGTACTTTTTCAATTTCCACTGCCTAGGGTTCTTTTACATGGCCACCAATGTGTACACAGATGCACCTTAGTTTTGTGTTCCACCTGCACTGACAAGTGATAACAGGTTTGAAAAATCATCTACTATGGCTTGAATGTACTTTCTTACAATCCTTATAGGACTCATTGTTGGAATTAAATATTATCATTTTCAGTTGGAGTGTATGAAACTAATTGCGTCACCAAGGTTTACTGACAAGAGAATAGGTTATTTGGGTTGTATGTTATTATTAGATGAAAGACAAGAAGTTCACCTTCTAGTAACAAATTCCTTGAAAAAGTAAGTAATAGTTTTTGTAACCTGGAAATCTCAAGGATGCATATTATTAGAGGTACCTGTAGTTTTGTTAAAAAAAATTGTGTTATGAATTGATAGTTTTAGCTTAAATTCTCTCTCCAAATACTCTTAAGATTATCTGTATTACAAAAAAAACAACCATCTATTGGTGGTGATTCCAAGAGATTATATAAATGTTATAAATTATTAAGTTATATTCTGGTTAATCTAAATTGGAAAAAAAGTTTCTTTAAAGGGACAACAACACTCTTGCTGGCTTGGCAGCCCCAGAAAATAAATAATAGCCTTATTCTAAGTACTAGATGTATAAGTGTCCTACAAGTTGTGGAAATTATCCATTACATCCTATTTTACTTGTTCAAAGGGTTGGAAAATATGGTTAAATTCAGGTCACATTTGAAAGTGTTTACTTAAGACTTTTCAAATCATTCAGTTGAAATTTTCCATTTTTTTAAATAAGGTATGTTAAGATGAAATTTGTATCGTCAAATAATTGGAATATTGTAAAATAGTACAATTTGTTGACCAGAATGAAGATTGGGACATATTATTCAGTTACAACAAGAGTGTTATTGTCACTTTAAGTTCTCCAGTTCAATGTAGGAAACAGAAGAGCTCTATATAGCTTAAACTGAGTTTTTATAACCTTTATGTTTTAATATATTTCAGTGATCTAAGTCATCAGACCCAGTATATACAGAGTTTAGCACTGTGTACTTTAGGTGTTATTTGTTCAGCTGAGATGTGTCGAGATTTAGCTGGGGAAATAGAAAAGATGATTAAATCGGCTAATGCCTATATTAAGAAAAAGGTATTCAATATTTTATTATGAATAAATTTTATTGAGTAGGGTCGAGGATATACAGACTTATCAATAGTTATTTCCGCAATATTGTTAGGCTGGTGGAGGGGTGGTGGAGAAAAGTTTGCAAATGATTTAATAGTTAGGCCATACAAATAAAATCAGGTTCTCCGACAATCCTTATCAAAAATCTGATGTGTGAGATAGGTATTTATTTTTTTGTTTTTATTTTGTCATGGGATTGCTACTGCTGTACTGGGCTAAACATCACATTTCAAGGCACTACATTTTCTCCTCACGCTGTTTTGGGTTTTTTTTTCAGTGGAGGGATTATCTGGTCTTATTTTTTAGTTTGATTAGAGTTGTATTATTAATGAAATTCTTTTGTATGTTTATACTACTATATTTTTTCTTCACATTTCAGTCCATTTTATGCGCTTATCGTATTATTCGTAAAGTACCAGATCTCATGGAAATGTTTATTCCTTCTACACGTTCCTTGCTCAATGAAAAGAATCATGGTTAGTTTTGTAATTGTACCCTAAATACTTGTGTTTTCGGAACTTTGTTATTTACCTTGTTTTCAACTTTAAAATTATGTTATGAGAATGGACTGTTTAGTTTTGGGTCTATAGCAGACTATACAAAATTGTGGTTACCTCTCCTGGCAAGGCATGGTTCATGGGCATTGAAAGTCTCTGAAAGCATTTGATACTTTCAGCCATTTTGTCAATTGATGAAACGTTTGGTTAAGCTCTTTTCTACTTTAGTAACTTGATGACATATTTAGAACTTTCTGAACAGGTGCTTCAATGTGGTGTAGAGATGATATACAACTTAACAAATAAGAAATATTGGTTGAATGTTCTCCTGTTCGGCTCTTTTAGAACATATCTAACTGAAAAGAACTAGTCAGAGATGTTATGATCACTTTTAATGCTGTCTAGAATAGTCTACTACAAGAGTGCCATTAGCTGGTGCACCATCTACTCTCTTGAATCTTGTTCATCCTATCTAAATCAGCAATAATAGTATTACTTTTAATGCTGTCTAGAATAGACTACTACATGTACAAGAGTGCCATTAGCTGGTGCACCATCTACTCTCTTGAATCTTGTTCATCCTATCTAAATCAGCAATAATAGTATTACCCACTTTAGCCACATGCCTTAATTAGAGAACTACTATTTCAAACTTTAATTTTACTGAAATGTATGTTAAATTGAATTTCTTATTCTAATTCTAGGAGTATTATTCACAGCTGTATGCCTCATAACGGAAATGTGTGAAAAGAGTCCAGACACACTCCATCACTTCAGAAAGGTAGGACAACAAATTCTATTGTATTTCCATGCCATATATGAAAAATCACAACACCAACTATAGACTTCTGGTGTGTTAGCTAATGGAGGTGATTTTAATACTGTAAACATCTTTCTATGACTATCCTACTATAGCAGTGGGTAAAAAAAGTGATTGCTATGTGTGCGCATCATGACACCATTTCAGGTTCTAACTAAGTATGTCAATAGTATAGTTGCTAATAAGAAAAAGTGGTTCATGTGCATATCAATTCATTTCTTGTACATTTACGAACAGTAGCTAATGTACCACTACCCCTGCAATTATGATGCTTCACAGAATATAAATGGCATCCTAACATAATATGTGCATGATATTACAAAAACTCTTGTTTTCAAATTTGAGAAATGGGTGTTGTTATTAACCATGTGTTTTGTTCATTTGTTCTATTAATGTTTCCAACATTTTCAAAAATAAGAATGACAACAATTCCGATATTAAACTATGAAATTATTGAAGTATTTGAATAGACCATGAAATATATTCTGATATTGAAAGTATAAATATCTCCTGCTTTCAAACTTTCGTATCTGAATAATGTTTAAGATTCAAGGGAGTAGGTATCTTTCTTAGTGTTGAAGATTTATAATAATACTCTATATATTGTAAATTGCTATAATCAAATCTGATTCAATAAGCGTAGGGTCAAATTAATGAACCATTTGTAATTGTTAATTTAGACTTTTTACCATATCATTTAAATATTCAGTTTATGGTTTTTGGAAAAAAACTCACTTGTTGCACAACCTACATAGAGAATATTTATTTGCTTTTGGCACACTTTTATTTTTGTTTATTGTAAATTCATACTTATTTTTTCTTTCTGTTTCTTTTTTTTCCTTTTAAAGGAATATGAGGTATGACTCTTTCATCTCGCATCTTTTTCTTTTCTATTATTTGGTGATTAGAAAAATGAATGGCTGGAGATAATTTGATAGTTAATAAATCATTTTGGCTTTATTTAACAAATCAGATTTTTGATTTTGAAACTTCTGTAAAATGCCAATAGAGCATGACAACAATTAAGATATAGGTCTATACAAGATACACCATAGACGCAATATACATTCTTTTGTCATTGTTTGTGCATTTCAAGATACAAATATGATAGTATACGTAGCTGAAGGTCATAATTTTGCTGGTAGCAATGTTTCTTTTTTAAGAAAATAGTTATTGGTTTATTTACATTCCATGCTGTTGCATTTATTATATGCATAACACTTTTCTAGATATTCTATAAATCTCACAATATATTAGGGAAGAAAATTTTAAAATTTGTTATTATTGTTGTAAACAAGAAGAAAAATGATTTTGACATAATTTTATACATGTTATATAAACCTCAGTAAATTTCAAAATTAATTATTTTGCTATAACTTTTAATGGCTTCCTAAATTGAAATTAATATTAATGTTGCTTGTGGATAAAATTAAACTCCTAAATGTTGTACAATTCTACATTTGATATGATACTCTGGAATTGTCTACATACATGTATTAGCATGATGCTGTATATTTTATTCCTTCATTTCTGTTTTTGTCCTCCGCCTTTCGAAGAAAGCAGGGGGCTATTAAAATGGGTTCGTCCGTCCGTCTGTCACACTTTTTGGGACACAATAACTCTCTTTCTAATTGAGCTAGAATATTCCAACTTGGTGTAGGTAATAAACACAAACACTTAATATGGAACACAATTACTATTTTAATTAAAGCGACGTTTGGTGTAGGTGTTCATTAGGTCATTACCTTGATCGAGTAAAGAGATGATCATTTTCCGCTTAGGGTAAGCAGAGATAAGCAATTTGATTGGTTGATGCTTTGGGACACGATAACTTAAGTTGTAATTAAGTGAGAGTGATGAAACTTGGTGTATAGTTTTATTTCATCAATACCTTGACTAAGGTTCGATAATGAGCATTTTCTGCTCAGGGTAAGCAGAGTGATCAGCAATTTGATTGGCCGAGACTGGAACATAATAACTCTCCTTCTAATTGAGCTAGGATATTCAAACTTGGTGTAGGTGTTTAGTAGGTAAATACCTTGATGAAATTTGAAGATGAGCATTTACGGCTTAGGGTAAGCAGAGATAAGCAATTTCATTTCATCAATACCTTGACTAAGTTCAATAATGAACATTTTCTGCTGAGGGTAAGCAGAGTGATAAGCAATTTGATAAGTCTAGACTTTGGAACACAATAATTCTCCTTCTAATTAAGGTAGAATGTTCAAACTAGGTGTAGGCATTCATTAGGTGAATGCCTTGATGGAGTTCGATGATGATCATTGTTCGATTCTATCTGATAGAGAGTGATGAAACTTAGTGTATAGTTTGATTGCTCAATACTTTTGAAAAAAATAAATATGCGATTAATTAATATGTGTCATCTATTTATTTTGGTATTTCGGCAGGGGACATCAGCCTCACTGTTGGCTTGTCTTCTAGTAGTGGTCTGATGATTGCATCTGTTCTATATCCTTTTCATGGTTAATAGATTGCATGACTGAATTGTGGCATGGCTTATCTATTTATTTTACATGCGCAACCGCTATCCTTTTAATTTTTTCTATTTTCTTTGTTAATTGAGAAAATAGTGTTTGTTAATCAGTTGTGTTCGTTGTATATTTTAACGTAATTTTTCTTCACCCATTCTTCTTATATATACTTTTTTAACAAAATGACTCAACTTACTAATATAACAATGTACGTCAGTTTATAAAGTTTGTATTTGTATGTATGTTTTCATAATTTTCACTTACGGAAGGTTATTCTTTTTTTCTTCATCTATATGTGTGTATTCTCATATTAATTGTATCGCCAACAATTCTTAGATTTCATATATCAATTGTATTTAAATTGTTTCCAGTTGGTTCCACAGTTAGTAAGAATATTAAAGAATTTGATAATGGCCGGTTATTCACCTGAACATGATGTATCAGGTGTTAGTGATCCATTTCTCCAGGTATGTCTATAAAACAAATAATTTATCAATCAATGGATCAGACTTTATGTGATGAACAGATGAGAATAAAGTTTTAACAACAGGAATTACTGATTTGGTAAAATGATATTGATGTATCCAATTTAAAAACAAGAATATGATCAACAAGATACAATATTTCTTTTTTTATATTTTACTGCACTCAATTTTATCATTATGTTTGCTACGTGTTTGCAAATAAATGGCCAGTTAAAATGCATCTTTTCAGTCGCACCAATACACATTCACTGTTTATTCATAAACTAATGAAACTCAGCTGACATCCACTGGTTGAACAGAAAATGCTCTAAATATGTTCCATTTAATCTTGATTGCAATTTTCAGGTGAAAATATTACGATTATTGAGAAGACTTGGAAAAACTGATTTAGAAGCCAGTGAAACAATGAATGATATATTAGCTCAGGTAACAATCATATTTATTATTCAAGTAGAATTAAATTATAAATATATATTGTAAAGTAAATGATTACAGAGTAAACATGATTTAACATGATGAATTTAAACGAGTAGATTCAAAATTTACACAAAACTGAATGAATTACAATGAATAATATTTTTACAGGTGGCTACTAATACAGATACAAGTAAAAATGTTGGCCATGCTATTTTATACGAGATTGTATTGACTATTATGGGTATCCAGTCAGAAGCAGGATTACGGGTAAATATATAATTGATGAATGATGAATGCAACATAAAGCCTGTTGACATTAAAAATTTTGTGTGCTAGGAACAGTAAACTATTGAGTGGTGGAAACTGGTCGTATGTAAGACCTTATAAATAAAAATATACACAACCCTGATAAATGAAAATGGGTAATCATACTTTCGTGTTAACCAACATGATGAGATAAATGTAGTGCCTTGAGTTGTAATGTGATGTTTATAAGAAGTCATTTAGTCCAGTAGTGATCCTTTGAAAAAAAAAAATCATCCTCCACATCAGATTCTTGGTAAGGATTGTCTGAGAACCACAATAGTTTTTGTATGGCCTGAGCGTTTCATTCTGAAAATTATTAAAACCATACCACTAAACGAGGTGGTCTTGGAACCATTTGAAAACAGCACAATAACTTTTTCATTGTGTAAATGTTTTTCTATGCATGTTTCAATATTAAACTTGACCCCCCCCCCCCCCCTCAATTTTAATTTTAATGTGAGTAATACAGGTTAATTAAAACAAAATATTTGCTTTCATCTTCTGGTACGGTAATGTAATTCCAATAAATTGATGAAACTATTAATTCATTTATTTTTTTAATAGTCACATAATATACCCAAGACTGAACACCATATTGGTAGTTGCTATAATCAACAGATTTGTTTTTAGATAGTTTTGTTGTATATTTTGTAGGTGTTAGCTGTGAATATATTAGGAAGATTTTTATTGAATAATGATAAAAATATACGTTATATAGCATTGAACACGTTGTTACGAGTAGTACAAGCTGATTATAACGCTGTACAGAGACACAGAACAACTATTGTAGACTGTTTAAAAGATCCAGATATATCTATTAGAAAGTAAGATATTTCATTTACTCGACAACATATTTATAGACGGGAATTGATGTTTTCTATTCAACGGATTCGTATTTTCCTGTCCTGTTTATTATATGAATCCCTGATTAAGTAATGTGTTGATATTTATCTACTTAATATCATATTTCTTCTGTTTTGTTTAATTTCAGACGAGCCATGGAACTGTCATTTGCATTAATTAATGCTAATAATGTACGAGGGATGATGAAGGAATTATTGCATTTCTTAGAGAATTGTGATCAAGAATTTAAAGCCGATTGTTGTTCTAATATAGTAATGAGTGCATCAAAGTAAGTAATATTCTTCTTGTGTAAATTCATGAAAAGCAACCAAACTAAAATTATAATGCCATTTATTCAGCAAGTTTATTCTCAGAAATGTATTATGGTGCCTATTTAAAGTAACATATGTCTTTTAACAACGTTTTATTGGCATTATGAATATTAAACTATGTTTATCTTTTGCTGAAACAGATATTCTCCAAATAAACGATGGCATATAGATACAGTATTGAAAGTTTTAGTCATGGTTAGTATGAATTTTACTCGTTTTCCCCTGATCCAAGTCCCTGACGATTAGAACAAAACAACAAAGGATCATCAAATAACACAATATTTATTGATAACAATTACTATGCTTGATAACGACTTGTGAAATCTTGTTGAAATGTTGCAAATAAGCCCTAGTAATTGTTATCCATAGTGTGTTATTTGATTATGTTCCAATTACTAAATTCCATTTAAACAAGAAAGGATCATATATAATCAAAGCTGTCAGACCTATGTATGATTATTTTATGTGTCAATATTGGTTACAAACTTTATTTAGAAAAGTTAAGAATCCTTTATCCAGAATGCATGATTTTCTAACTTATTTTTGTGTTTCCAGTGTTGACTATTTGCTTATTGTTGAATGCACATGTGTAACTGTTGTATGTAATTTCTTATATGACATGAAATATTAAGATGCAAACACTATAAAGGGATAAAGTGCTGCCAGGTACCCCACAATGATACAAAGTACACTTTATGTTATTGTATTAAATGCATAACTTTTATACTGTCTTATGATATTATTGATTATATATTCTAGGCTGGTAATCATGTGAGAGGTGATGTTGTATCAATGTTAATACAATTGATATCAGAAACAAAAACATTACATGGTTATATAGCTTTACAGATGTATAAAGCATTAAGCAATGATTTTACACAACAACCTATGGCTCAGGTAGCTATATGGTGTATAGGTGAATATGGTGAACATATGTTTTCTACTACTGTAGAAGATGAAGAACCAGTTGATGTAAGTAATATATGGAACATTACTTATATTATTAAGTAAAACTATTATCTGTGATGAGCACACAGCTTGAATATGCATACAAACTATTTAATATAGATGCTGTAAACAATGGTAGATGTGCAAGTAATTAATCAGTGCCATTCATTTATTTTGGGATTAAACCGGGATAGTCTGCTTTGGTTAAATGTCCCTATTTATATTAAAATGTTAGAATAAGTTTTTAAAGTGGCATGAATGCTTTTGATTTTACAATTGTTGTCACTGACATGGAAAACGGCAGTTTATTGATTCAGAAACTCACAATTTATGTGTCATCAAAGCCATTATGTTATTCTTACAGGTTAGTGAAGATGATGTTGTACAGGTTGTTGAAAAGGTTTTATCAAATAACAATTCCAATGAAATTACAAAAGAATATGCCATAACAACGCTAATGAAACTTAGCTCTAGATTCACTTCAACAGTACCGTAAGTAATCTGTTCATCTGTTCTTTTGATCTGTTAATACTGTTTTTGATCTGTTAATACTGTTTTTGATCTGTTAATACTGTTTTTGATCTGTTTTTGACTTTTAAGATGTATGAACTGAATGCTTTAAAATTGTTAATGGTCTATAAGTCTGCATTCATAAATTTTTTATAGGAGAATTCGTCAAATTATAGAAGTATATGGCAGTAGTACAAATGTTGAATTACAACAAAGATCAGTAGAATATACGAATCTCTTTTCTAAATTTGATCATCTTAGGTAAGTTACATAACAAACCTGGGGATTTTTTTTGCTTGTTTTAAGATAGTCCAGATTATTCGCAATTGTTATAGACAATTATTCTGATCTTAAATCCCTGTACTTTCTATTGTTGGAGAAATGTATTCCGTTATTAAAAAGTTGACCCCATGCAACAATTTGTAGAAAAATTAAACAAGATTTAGACCATTGATCTTTGCATTACTTTTTTAAATAGCCTAGAGGTTGCCATTTGAAATAGAATGCTGTAGTATAAAATGAAGTCTGGAAAGGACTGTACCTTTGATTTGGGTGAACGGAATTGAAATAATAATTTTTGAGAATATTGCTTTGTATACAGTTGTAAAGTGGTACCCTTTCTTTTTCTATAATGTGTCATATCAACCTGAACCGGTCTGAACTGGATATATTAAATATTTTAGACCAGCTTTGTTAGAACATATGCCGTTATTAGAAGTACATGCTAGAAGTAGGAGTGTTTTCGAAGATGAAGGACAAGAAGAAGAAAATTTACTAGGTGGAGTAGAAGCCACAAACAATGAAAACAATATCAACACTATGATAAATCCACCTGTACCTTCAGAGGTAAATAGTAATTTTCTTATCCACGCAAGTAATACATTTTCAAAGGAATATCAATGTACAATTGTCAGATGGACCTAGATAAAACCTGTCAATAACTCAGGGGCATAAATATATTTATTATTGGACATATCGCACTGTTCATTAATTTAGTTTGTTAAGAGTATATTATAAAGTCTCAGAATGTCATTTGAGGAATTGTGGATCTGTTGCAAACTATATTGTGAAGTTTGAATCTGTAAAAGGAATGTCATTCAAAAGTACTTCAGTTCTGATCATTGTTTACAAAGGTGTGATAAACAGAACATTTTTTATAGCAGCCTATCTCTTTGACAAGTTTTCAATATAAACCTATTTATTAGCCAATTTGGAGATCATGTTTCATGAAATGTGAGCAAGTCAACAGCACATGCAGCCATGCTTAAAATATGTGTTTATATTGTTTGTTTCAGGGTAGCAGTATATTAGATTTAATAGGTAATGGACCATCTAAACTTGATACAACATCAGGTGGTGGAGCAGTAGATTTATTAGACTTATTAGGTGATTTAGGATCTACACCAACTATTAATAATAATACTACACGTAAGTTTATTAAAATAAAAACCTTCGTCAACCACATCCATTCATACAGTTCTAAGTTGCTATGGAATCACATCATAATGTTATTCTAAGAATTGTTGTTTTCCCACATCGTGGTCTTTACATAAAAGGGGGGTGAATGGCCAATTGGTTAGCACATGCATGCTGTATCGAAAGCCTGTCATTGAGTCAACTGGTGTGGTTTCGAATCCAACAAGTTCTGGAACAGAAGAACTCTGCTGCTTCTATCGAGGTAGAATGTTCAAACTTTTTTAAATGTTCAAACTTTTTTAAATGTTCAAACTTTGTGTAGATGTCCATTAGGTGAATATCTCGACTTGGTTAGATTCTTGATTCTTTGGAACACAGTAACATTTTCTGCCTAGTCTGTTGAGGGATACGATTTTTTGATGCTATGAAACACAATAACTATGATTTTAATTGAGTGAGAGTGATAAAAACGTGGGTGTGGACCTGAAAGGAAATGGGATTTAACATCATACTAATTGAAGGTTGTGTGGATCGTAAAGTATAGTAATATGTCAGTCTTTTTTCTACTTAAAAGCTTGTTTCTAAATTTCAACTGAAAAATGTCATTAATCTCTACTTTTAGCAACACAATCAAGTGGTAATAATTTGTTAGATGGATTTTTATCACCAGAGCCTAGCCACACTAATCAGATGAATGGTGACTCATGTAAGTAATAATACTTATAGAAATGTAGAAATAATTTGTATTTTAAGCATAACTTTATGTAAAATAAATTTGATCTAATGTGCATCAAATATATTGTCAACAACTTTGATATATGTTTCAGCTCTTGTTAAAATAGTTGCATTTAGTAGAAATGATCTTCTTGTTGAAATGATGTGTGAAAAGGATACAGAACCAAATATAGTAGTTATAAATGTGAAAGCAACCAATTCATCATCTACACCTATGTCAGAATTTGTTTTCCAGGCTGCAGTCCCGAAGGTAATGTATTTGAATTAAAGTATTAAGTCATATCAGATTCATATTTTTTTTAAGTGTTTTCCCTGGTAATTTTTAAGAAATATACAGGAAGAGCAAAATTGACAATTCTCTCATATTTGATCTTTTTCTATTTTTCATTTACAGTCATTCCAAATGCAGTTACAGTCTCCTTCAGGAACAAATCTTCCTGCATCGAATCAGGGGGAAGTTACCCAAGTAATAAAGATCAATAATACACAAAAGGTAATATTTTTTAAATTATACTTTCAGTTTGAAAGTTAGGGATTGAACAGAGTTTAGTTGAAGGACAATATTTTTGTCAATCATTATGATCACATATTGGATATAACTAGCTAAACATGTTCCAAATATAATTTTAACACCGAGATCATTGCTATGATAGATGCGTTATTAATATTATATGAAAGGGAAGGGACAAACATAAAACACAAGTTATCCTTCTATAAAACTGACTGAAGTGACGAGTGATAACGGGTACACAGGCGAATTTCTGCTCACTAATAATTCCTTCAAATTCCAAAAGTTATGTGAGGCTGTGAGAGGATATCTGACAATTGAAAAAAGTTTGTCACTTCAATTTCTTGAAATTTATCTGTCGTAGCAATGATCTGTGTTAAAATTATATTTGAAACGTGTATAACCAGTTCTATAACATATGTGAGAATGACTGGCACCAATATATTGTCCTTTAAGCAGAATGACCTCTGTCATCTGCTTGTGACCCTTCAGTAAACATTTGTTACTTGTATGGTTATAAGGTTATAACATTTTTTATTTTCATTTTTGCAGACACAATTAAAAATGAGGTTAAAGATGACATATTGTCAAAATGGAAACACTGTTACAGAATTAGGTGAAGTTAATACATTTCCACAACATCTGTGGACATGATAGTGAAACCAGATTCTAGTTTATATATAAATATCTGTGTGCTCCTTTGTCCATACTCCAGTCTTTCATTGGATAAATACAGAGCTAATAATCAACTTGTAAAGAACATTCATCAATTCTACACAACAATGATGACCATGTTCTCTTTTATGTGTTATGAAGACTGACTCACTAAAATGAAGATTTATTAATCCTTGTCAGCTAAAAAAAAATGCATCTTCATACAATATATATTTTTGGACAATGTCTTGAACATGTTGTTGGTAATTTGTATTAACTGATTGTACCTTGGTGGAATATGTGATGTGATCAAGATGTTCCTTCCACCTTACATGTTCATTGAATTTCCATGCAGTCAAACTGCAGGAAGAAAAGTGGTTATAAATATTCTTGCTATTATTAGTGCTGTAAACACGGGACTTTCTATTATATTTTACAATATAACATTAATTTGATATAGCCTATATATTGATTGGGTTAGAGCAATATATTTCTGAGTAGACTTAATCTTTTGGTTAGATTTAAGTTACATGACGAATATTAAACCATAATAATGTGAACCTGATCAAGTTTAACATCAGATTTGATGTTTACCACAGATAAGTGTTGTTATACATGTATTTGTAATAAGTATGGCTGAGAAAAAGTTGTGTATCAAATAAATGATATGTTGTTGTAGTCCCTGTGCTATACATTTGTGTATTTGTGGTGAAAATGTTGAAAATAAGAATATTAATTTATATAGTAAAACTTTGTTTAAATCTAGTTATTATCCATCTATCTATGTACATATTTGTTGATTGTAAATATAAATATATTCATAAACAGAACACACTATACATAATCTTCTGGCAATGTAGCAATATGGGGTATGCAGTTGTTGTGATTTGGCAAGTGCTACACTGATGTCTATAGCTGATTACTGAGTTAATCACCCCATTATTCCTTCATAAATCTCTTCTCTGGATATATTTATTATCAGTAAAATATTAAGTATGTGTTAATAATTGTGTAAAGACAATTTCTTTATTTGTTAATGTAAGCCTTTCTTTATTTTTTTTAATGTAATCTCACCTTGAATTGTCATTATTCACAACTATTTTAAAGGAAATAAATATTATTTTGACAGATGGGCTTACTCCATAAGTTTTTATCATACACATGTATTACATTATTATTACTAGTCTCAGTGATTGGTTGCATTCCATGCCCGTAATACATATCCCCACCCCACCCCTACAATGCTTACTACTATTTAATGTTGGGAAGTTATTCCAGTTAAAAACTGATGTCCCATTTTCAATACTGTATGGGTTGAATATAAAAGATTGAATAGCAGTTCATGAAGCTGTAAGGTTGATATGAAGACTACTGGAAAGAAGTTATAGTGTACTTTTTTGGTAAGAAAAAAATTGCTTGACTACCCAAACTTAAACTTCTGTACAGAAGTTTCAAAAGCAAATGTTTTATGCTTCATTAATGAGTTGTTGAAGTAATCCTCTACCAATCAATGTCCACATCAGGTGACCTAATAGAATAAATGTATAAACTTCATTCCATGTTAATCTGCCTTTATTGACAATTATCTATCACAGTGCTTGTTCAAACAAATTTAGAGGTTATATTATTCTCAGGTTCTACTAAGACATCAATATTATATGCATTTTCTTCTTCTTAAATAGTGTATTAATAACAATAAGATATTTTTTTGTTTTCCTCAAATCAAATAGCACATATTTATGATGTTAATAAAATTGTCACCCACCTGAATCTAACCTATTAATTTAATTCATGTGATTGCTTGTACATTTGATGGATTACAATTTCTTTCAATATTATTATGAATCAAGTGCATTATTATAAGCAAGTATAGGCTACTTATTTTGGATGGAAATTATGTATATTATATGTATTAATATGATAATCATTATTTAAATTATAAAAATAAGGGGCATTCATTATTGCATGAGGAGATCCGGTTATACATGTATATAAGTGGAGTAACATGTTTAATGGATTTTCATATGTGTATATGACATGTGGATGAAGGCTACATGTATTTATATTTGGTGTGATCATTTTAATTAAGCAGAGGTTATATATATATAAATTGTTGCCATGTAATTATACTATTATTATTGTCTACATGTATATATGGTCAAATAGAAAATGTAATGTAAATTTTGTGAAATTGGCAGTAGTGCTGATCCAGTTTAAAGCTTAATATTTAAATATATCATCCTGCCAAATAAAATTGTCCTAATAATAAAAGCTTTATTTGTCATTGATATTCTTTTTAGCCTAATATGCTTACGTGGTTTTATATTGCCTTCACTCCTGTCCAGCTGTGGTCACATTTCTTGTTAACAGAATACAGCTTACAAAATTGGTGGTCTTAAAACCCTAATGATTTTCCACATTTTTCAATAGCAACCCGAGTTATCCCCCTTTCCTTTCGAAAGTCTTGTCACAGTTCTGTCAGTCCCTACAAGGGAGGTGGTGTGAGTAGAAATGTGACTTAATTAAATACAACGAATAGGTTTTGGCTGCATGGTTGGTTGGTTGAGATATAAACTTATTCAGTCCACGCATACCCCTTTTCACTTGATTGTCACTATTTTTGGGATTGAGAGAATTCTGTTCCGGAATGTTCAATCGAGTAGGCCGTTAGATAACACTGTAACCGCTTCAATTATGATCAGATTATTCTGAAAATTATATTGGTTGTCCATCAAGAACCTGAATAATCTCCACAGTTATTGCCTAGACAGTTACGCTACAGCCTTTTTTTTTGAGTCCCAACTCTCAATCTTGGGCCTTCTTTTACATGCACGCAAATTTACACAATACCTCGGTTTCACATTGAATCCGAATGATACTATTCTTTGCCAGGCCATCTGTCCTACACCTATGATAAATCCAGAGTAACTTTCGGCCAACAGAAATACCAGGCAAAATGAAATGAAGTTCAAATGATCGTTAGACTAATTAAGGCGCAGACTGACCATTATAAAGGGTAAAATGATAGCCGGGGTCAAACAGCAAAGTTACCACAGCATCACAACAAAGTCAGTAACCGGTAAATCCTCCTCAGTTTGCCAAACAAGCATTGATCCCACGTGGCATACTCCTAATGAGACGTCTAAGGTCATTTTGGTCCAGATTGTCCCATTCCTGTTGCAACGCAGCAGCAAGTTCTTGGACATTGGCAGGACGTTGTTGACGTTGACGTAACCTCTGTCCAAGCATGTCCCAGACATGCTCGATAGGGGAGAGGTCGGAACTTAGTTCTGGCCAAGGTAATGTGGTGATGTTCTGTTGTTGGAGGTAACCTGTAACGATACTGGCTCTGTGACATCTTGCGTTGTCATCCTGGAAGATTAAACAGCGGCCATGACGTCGTGCGAACGGCACAACATGGACTGCCAAGATGTTGTCCCGGTAGTACCAGCCTGCAACAACATGTAAAGCTGTTCTTCCAGCAACAGTGATGCCTCCCCACACCATAACAGAACCACCCCAAATCGATCATGTCTGATGACGTTAACGTCTTGGAAGCACTCGTTTCGACGACGCCACACCCTCCTACGTCTGTTCAAAAAATCAACAGTGAACCTTGACTCATCTGAAAACATCACATTGCTCAAGCGCAATGTGTCTGTTTGAAGACAAGGACTGATCTGACTTGCTGTGATGACACGATATCTCAAGGCCAAATCGATCCTAGGCTTGAGTTGTCGCCCTTGGTCGACCTGAGCGTGGTCTGTCCTGTACAGGTTGTGTATCACAGTATCTGGACCATAGCCTGCTTATGACAGACTGAGAAACATTCATCGTCTGCGCCACAACCGCCTGTGTTGTGCGGATCTGTAGCATGCCAAGGGCATGTAACCTTTCATTTTGGATAAGCCGACGCATATCAAAATTTGTTTTCTGGTCACTAAAACAATTAAACTGATGTTTCCACCGTGGAATTCAATGCCACAATGACTGTAACATTCAAAGTCAGAGTCGTGCAAATCTTGGGTTGGACCCCCATGATGATTATTATTATTATTATTATCCCAAGTTTCACCTGCATTCCATGCAGTAGCTATTGGTGCGTTTGGGCGTCACATGTAACTGGAAATGTTTCTTCTGTTAGGTTCTATAGTGACTTTTTTTATAGTCATTTGCATATTTTAGTATTATGCCCCCAAAATCAAATATCCCCTACTTTTTTTGAATAGTATAAATAGAACGGTTTAGCCATATTTTGATTTAATCTGAAAATGGAGGAGCGAGACTTGGCTTCGAACAAGTAGTCAGTGGTTGAAATTATTGTACACCCCTTGACAAACCTTCAAAAGCCAATATTTTCTCTCCCAATAGTGTAATTTGAATGAAATTTTTTCAAATTATTCATTTTATATTATCTTTTTTTCAACTGTTTCAACTGAATGGGAATTTGTAAGATAGCCAGGCAAATTGTGAAAATATGTCCATACAGCACCTTTGTCTTGAAATAAGAGAGCCATAGACAGCATTGAAGCCAACCTGAATGGAAAAATGGTGGACTCTTGGGAGGTGACAAGCAAAATGACGCTAAAGGCCATTACTCTGGAACAAAAGTAGCAATTGTGTTCAATTTCTTCTCAAGAATCATTATCATCCAAAATTGTGGTCTCTATAGTACACATGGAAGATTATACTATTAAAGGCAATAGGCATAACTCTAAGAATCATTATCTCAAAGAGTCGTAAGGACACAGCTCACCAAACATTTCTACGCAGTTACCCACGAATATAGGGTGAAAGTTATTTTTAGTCTTTCTTTCCTTATTTCCCCCTTTTGCATTCCGATTATTGTTAACTTTTTGGTTCAGAATCGATGAAAAGCATTTGAAAATCCATTTTCCGCCAGGTTTTAGTGATAATTCATGATTTAGACCCTATTGCTATCTACTCATCATAATTAAATGAAATGAAATGGGGTTTAACGTCCTACTCCTGACCTGGGCTAATAAAGACGGGCATATGCCAAACAGTGTGCTGAGATGGAAATTTTGCCCAGGCAGCGGCGCTACGCCAAATCATAATTAAAGGTTCTGATTATATCAAGAATAATTTATATCTAATAAATTTTGCTGTATGTCCATTGAATAACTGCCAGTAGATACATCAAAAGCATATTTTCAATAGTCAAACACAAACAAAAAAAATATATATACCAAGTAACACGATTATTTTTGTAACCAGTTGATAAACGACAAGCACCCAAATACACCCTGGATTAAAATAACTATACCACTACTATACAGTCTTGTCAAATTCGTTGCTTGGACTTTATAATTTTACTTCTAGTCTGCAACTTTTAACACTGAGATCTGATCTTTCCTGCACTGTACAGGGGTTCTTTCACCCATAGGCAGTACTTCCAGTAAGGAGTTAATTCATCACAGTCTTGCATAAAACTAACACACAATTTCTTTACATGCTGAATCTATATCTGGATACTCAAATTTGTATCCATAATCTAAAGTTCTTTTGGGTAAAACCTTCTGTCCTTCTAATATAACTTTACCCCTTTCTGCTCCAAATAAGAAATTCATCATAAATCCTGGAGTAGGAAATATAGATGGTCGCCACATGGCACTAGCAAAAGATGATGAGAACTGCGAGTTTGTTACAGGATTTGGAGCCACTGCATTCAAAACCCCTCTAACATTTTCATTCTGAATTGCATGTGCAAATATTCCTGCTACATCAGATACATGTATCCATGGAAACCACTGTAAACCTGATCCAATTTTTCCTCCAGCCCCCAGGTAAAATGGTAAGTATATTTGTTTAATCATTCCCCCGCTTCTTCCCAGAACAACACCTGAATAAATTCAAATAAACATTTTTATAACTACATGTTATGTATTGTGCGTTAGATATATTTTGTCGGCAAAGAACAATTCGTAATACCATGCAAATGCACCACTTTTATCAACTGTTTTAAAATACACAAGTATTGCTGTGTTTCAAGACTGACAAGTGTCATTAGCAGATCATTTTATGAGAAGCAATAAAATAACTTTAATATCAAAACTAAATGAGGTGAAAACTGTGACATTTAAAAATGAAATATACCGAATTTTGATTAGTCAGGAGGCAACAAAATAAAGATTGTTTTCCGCTTACTCAGATAAAAAAAAGATGTCAAAATCATTTTTTTCTAATTATCATTTGTCTATTGACCAGATTGTTTCACATAATTTTATGACATTTGACAGTAATCTTCCTTAAAGACCCAATAACAACACTCTTGTTGTAACTGAATAATGGCTCTAGGACAAATCGTCCCCGGACAATTCGTCCCCAAATACCACTCTTGTTGTAACTGAATAATATGTCCCAATCTTTATTCTGGTCAACAAATTGTACTATTTTACAATATTCCAATTAATTGATGATACAAATTTCATCTTAACACACCGAATATAAAAAATTAGAAAAATTCAACTACATGGTTTGAAAAGCTTTATGTAAACCTTTTCAAATGTAACTTAGATTTAAAAATATTTTTTAACCCTCTGGACAAGTAAAATAGGATGTAATGGGTAATTTACACAACAGGTAGGACACTTAAACATCTAGTAGTTAGAATAAGGCTATATTTTTTTTCTTGACCTGTCAAGCCAGCAAAGAGTGATATTGAGCTAAATGGCTACTATTTAACATATTCCATCATGCAAAGGACAAAAATAAATAGTAAAGTCATAGTAACAATACAACAACAAACACTTCCAACATAATATACGAAACATAAAATAGTATTTATACCTGTTCTAACAACTATTTGTCTAACATTACAAGAATCTGGTAATTTAGCTGCTTCTTCCCACTCTGTTGTTAATCTTGATAAAAAATCATAATCACCACCACTGCTTTCTTCTGTATATTCTTTAATATCATCTGGTTTATAATAAGCTACAAAATACATGTCATTATGTTACTGGATTTTCATCCAAACTGTCAATGGGGTTGTATTTCTTAACCTTTTTTCAGATAATCCATTGTAATTAGAATAAGTACGTTACCAGAGATAAGTTTTTCTGGCTTACACTTTGGTTATGTAATTTATCCCAAGTTTGTTCAATGTAAGAATCAGTCAACATGAAAAAGCAGGACTTTCTGCACCAATAAGAATAATGAAGTACACCATGCGCTGTGTTATGAGGGATATTTAGAGGCATTTCCTTCTACTATTTGTTGATTCTTTTGAGTGGGGGATGACGTGGCTAAGTGGGTATGGTGCTGGCCCGCTAGCTTGAGGTCGGGTGTTCGATCCCTGCATTGGCCGAGAAAGTTCATCTTGATTTTCCGGCGTGGTTTCCCCCTTGTCAGTGATGGAGACGGAGGACCTGACAAGGACATCTGCCTAGTCTTTCGGATGGGACGGAAAAACAAGGTCCCGTGTACACATTGCCGTGTACATAAAAAATCCCTTGGCAGTTGCAATTCAATTGCTGCCCTGGCAAAAATTTCCTCATAGCACACTGTATGGCGTATATGCCCGTCTTTAATTAGCCCAAGTTAGGTGCAGAAGCGTAGGATGTTAAACCCCATTTCATTCATTCTTTTGAGTGCAATTCACTTCTACACTGTCCAATCAGAACGACTAGATGCTATTCCTTAACAGGCCATCCTCTATGTACCACTAACAAGGGGGAAACCTAGCTGGAAAATCCTGATGAACTTTCTCAGCCAACACTGGGATCAAACCCTCGACCTCCAGCATCTTACTCACTGGGCTACTGTGGCTCCAGGATATGAAGGCAGCAAGTTCTTTTAACGACTATAATATGTTGAAATCATTGTTTCACTGTCCCACACGTACCTACACCAGACATTGAAACAAATACTTTTGGTTTATTTTCTGCTTGCATTATGGCTTGTGCCAGTGTCTTGGTTGTATCTATACGGCTTGATCTTACTTCAGATTTAAAATCTTCATTCCATCTGCAAATATATAACATTAAGTATCATTATATCAACTAAACAATCAAAGTCAATGTAGAATATTAGCAACTCTGTCAATATCAAAACTTATGTAGTGTAAATAAAGTAAACTTATTAATCATACACCCACAGTAAATGGTATACCATAATCGTATAATAATCATATACTGTATACACTAGAAACCCTTAATTACCACATGATATTCATCTTATTGATGGTATATATAATAAGTGACAATTTTTCCTTGGAGTGGTCGCTTTATTAAAAGTTAAGTTTCACAACTTCTGCAAGACACTCGAGAGCTGAATCATGGTTAGACAGATAAGAATTAGATTTGATCTAAGTCTCTCTCTCTCTCTTTTGATTACCAAACCGAACATATTTTCAGAAATGATTGAAACTCGTTTCACTATTTTAATCATTAACATTAAGACTGTATTTAAATTTTTAAGTCTTTGGCCTTCAGAGTGTCCACAAGAAATTGTGGTTGGCAGACTGATGGAGATGGCAGCAATATCATATATGACAACATAAATATGATATATTTAATATAGGCTACTTAATGATACATACAGCTAGTGACACTAGTATCTTATATAACAGCTTAATAAAACAACACAAAGCTGGCCACCACATAAAAATAAAACATTTCAGTAACCTTTTTAATGGATTTAAAATATTTTCACCAGCCATACTAACAACTCCACTGCAGTCTTTTGGCAAGCCATTTTTTTCTAAATCTTTCTGAAATATAAGTTATACATGACGTATACAAATCTTCTCCACTTGCAAACTTTTTTTCAGGTTTCATTATTATGAAGTGATATATCACCTGAATACAAAATATGAAATTTGCAAAAAACGCTTGGGTAACTTGAAAAAAAACAAAACAAAGATAGTTTTTTTTACAATTGTGAATAACTCATTCAGTGAATTGAGTTTTCTTTTTTGGCAGACGTGTGCAATAATTTCAACCACGGTCCTGGTTGATCAAAGCTAATCCTCGAAGCGCCTGGGCGTGCCATATTTGATTAAACCAGAGTATCAATGAAACGTTTTAATCTGTTTAATACCGGAGCAATCTGATGCCATCCAAAGTTGATTAAGGCCTGGATCAGTTAACTAATGTCTAATTAATACTTTAGAAAACATTTCAGGCCCAACGAAAGACCTGCTATAGGCAGATTTAGCTCTTAACTAATGTAACTTTAATAATTGACCAATGCAGTCAGGAGAATTCAACATTGTACACAAAAAGGAAAACAATCTTGTTGGGCCAGGAAAGAAAATAGACGAAAATTACCGATTTGTTTCTATTTCTATAAAACCTTGGCTAACAAGATTGTCTTCCTATTGAATTATCTGTATGAGTTTTATACGCCTATTTAAATTAATGAAATGAAGAATCCTATTTAACACTTTTAACTCTTCTATGCAATAAATCATAGCTATAATTGATGGATCATAATTTCATATAATGATCTGGAGAATGTACATTGTACACTTATACTCTTATTTTTGTGCATTTAAAACTTACCCAGGTTATTTTATTAGAACCAGCAGATCGGGACACCAATATTACTTTCAAACCATTTTTAACAAGAAGTTTTGACAGCTCTCCTCCGACAAAACCGCTTCCTCCACCTTTAAAAGAAAACCACTTACAGTAATTAAAGTTTAGAAAATAAAACCGAAAGAATTCATCTAAGAATAAAAAGGATAGGTTGCCAGGCAACGAATCACAGCACAACAGCTAAGTCGTCCGGGCAGTCAACCATTGTTATCACATATGTTTTTACATAGGCCTAAGTAATGGAAACATTTACAACACACTAAAATCTAATTACGAGTAACAAAACATTAAGTAATTATCAGAAATCATTCAAATTTGTTTTGATTGTATCTCTAATGAGCTTAAAGGGGGGTTGGATGGCTAAATGGTTAGCGTGCACGCACTGTATCATAAAGCCTGTCATTGAGTCAACTGGCGTGGTTTCAAATCCCTGGTTGTACATAGCAAGGAGTAGGGTCGCCTGTCCAACCTCGTGGGTTTTTTCCGGGTCCTCTGGTTTCCTCCCACTGCTAAAGACCTCTACGCGCAAATGAATTATTGAAATAAAATTAAAACCATGTTAGTCCCAAAATGACTGAGTTTGTGTCGAGTGGATGTTAAACCCCAATTCTCTCTCTCTCTAATGAGCTTAATTTTAACCCTGTCTGTAAATTTATATTAACTTTAGCATCTCGAAAATCCTCAAGATTTCTCAAGTGATTTGACTTAAAAAGGTAGGATCAACCAAAATCGATCATTATTTCTACTCATATTACACTAATTTTTATATTGATATCTGGTTAGTATACTGTCTTTAATTTAATGCTAAAAAATTGCCATTTTTGCATAAATTACCCACAAAGGGCCAATTATTCCCGCAAGCACATTTGGAAGTTGGATGTCTCTCTTTAAAAAGCTCAGTGAGTCAGTGTACATGTATAGTATATGTGCTAATATGATGGTAGAGGCTGTGTAATTCTCAAAATATCTCAATGCCAGTTTTGGGTGGTCGGGGAGGAAACATTAGAGGCCATCCATAAAGTATGTACGCTTGAATGGGGGAGGGGGGGTCATGCCTAAAACGTACAGGTGCGTAAATTTATTGGCAAAACGTACGTTTAGGAGCGTACATGGGGGGGGGGGTCTGAATTTTACCCATTTTGAGCGTACGTACTTTATGGATGGCCCATTAAATTGTCTCAGAAACCTGGTGCAAAATTTCCTGGATTCTGCCCTTGTATTTGTATCCAAATGTTTATCAAATTCGCATTTTGGGGTAAATTGTGCTACTGCAAGAACATTTATATAGGAGGTTATAGGTCTCTTGGATAAATCACAATATATATACCGGTATGTTTGGCCGCCAATATAGCCTGGTTGGTGTTGTTGGCTTTAAGCTACATTTCATTCATTCATTTAGGTCCTGGTTTGGTGCATCTCATAAATTGTTACAATTCACGTCAGAAATTGATTCATATTCAAAATTTTGGGCGGTATTTATAGCTTTTTTCTTCTTTTATTATGCAATTTAACAAAAATAAATTGAGAGAAATTATGACTACTCAGCCAGGATTATTCCAGGGGGCCCAGGGGGGTGACTATAAGAGGTCAGGGGCAAAGTGCGGTCGACCAAAGGCGGAAGCAATAGAACTAAGAGGGGGGGGGGGGGATAGCCGGCATAGGGTGATGTGTCCAAAGGTGTTGAAACTATTTTGTGCTACCGTAATAAAATAAAAATAATTTTTTTTTTTTTAAAAAAACCCAAAACTTGTCCGGGGTTGGGGGGGGGGGGGGGCTGTGACTAGCTAGGGGATCTGCCACTGCCAGCACAATCATGGCCAATAAATTTCTTCAGAACACTAGGAGGAGTAGGACTGCAGGGCAGAGCTTCAAGAACTTGTCAGTGTCACTATATGTTTGTCAGGGAAATAGCTGATAATAATAATAATACTAGGCCCCTATCCAGATTTGTCGTCTATGGTGAATTAATATTATTTCCATATTACCTATTAAAATACTCATTCTGGTGTTAATAAATTTTTTAGTCAAATAAATAATATTTCCATGTACGAGCTTCGCCTGTACCGGTATGCCACGGTGCAGTTGCCCTTCATTCACGATTCTAGTATCATCTCTGCCCTGGCAAACACATTTTACATCATGCGCAGGGGTTGTTGTTGTAAACAACCTTGAACTTTATAATGAAAACTTCCGGTTGCAGCGTTTTACAGAAATGAAAATTTGATGAAATATTTTCAGGTAGTTCTAACTAGATAGGTTAACCATTAAATAATTTTAACAACACATATAGTTTCGCGAATCGGTAACCACAAGCATTTCAAAATTAAAAAGCTTTTATCACGGCTTTCAAAGGGGAAATATAACTTGAGATTGGTGAAATGTCGTTCACCGCCGGGTCGCTGAAGTGCCTGAAAAAGGGAGTGAATTGGGTGTCAGCTTGCCTTGAGTTCTAGGCCTAGTTCTGAATTGTCTATATATGTATCCGTGATTAGGTCTTTTGAAATAAGGTTCATTAATGAAACCATGTCGAAACGTAAAGGGGATAATTGTACATGGAATGGTAGAATAATTCCGACCACAAATAAATTACAGCTTGTTTGTAACTTGTTATTATTATTATATTATATAATCAATTTAATTTTATTTTATATTGCCATTGATTATATTTATTTATATTGTCGAATGTGAGTTTTCTGTCCTGTTTCAGTGTTTCTGTTTGTTTGGCTGGATGTGTTTAATGATTCTCATTTTTTTTATGTCATTTATGACTAATCACAGGAATCTGACCTTCTATCCGTATACATGCATACACCATGAAGTCGTACCAGACAATATACAATCAAAAAAGAACAGGAATGCAATGCCTGTTGAAGACTTGATTTTACCTGTCAATTCGTTTTTCAACAAATTGGTAATGTCAGACAACCAAACCTCTGTTGATTCACTCAGATATGTTTTTTCTTCAATCCAGTCGCTTTGATTTGCATAAATACTCCCATAAAACGATATCATAACCATGTGTTTCCTATATTTACATTATTATCGTCCATACTGCTATTTATTAACTCTATCGTGACATCACATCACGTCTTGATTATTGCAACAGCAATGCATTATTATATAACCTACCAATCTACCAAATTACCGTCTACAAAAAATTGAAAACAATTTAAAGCAGCAAGAATTGTAACTCGTACTAAATCAAGAACTCATATTACTCCTACACTAAAAGACCTCCATTGGCTCCCTGTGAAATCTAGAATTGAGTTCAAAATTCTTTCATTGGCATATTGTGCCTTATCATGTGAGGACTGTTCAGCATACATTAAAGAACTAACATAACACTACCAGCCCACTCGGTTGCTTCGCTCAGAACACCAATTTATTTTAAATGCTGTGAAAACGAAAACAATGTATGGTAAACGCTCCTTCTCTTGTGCCGCAGCTGAACTTTAGAATTGCAATAACTTTCCCATTGCTCAAAAGAACATTAAATCAATTGACATCTTTAAACGGAACCTGAAGACCTACATGTATTCCTAGTTTTTATTTTCAGTTTTTTAAGTGCTATACCTGAGACTAGTGTTGTATATGTGCTATTTTACTTTGTACAAACTGTAACCAAAGAGTAACAGTTTTTGTTGGAAAATTGGATATATTTTTATTATTATTTATTATTATTTCCATTTTGTCCCTGACATCATGCGCTGACGTCACACCAAACACAAATTGGCATGTATTCAGCTAATGACCTATATGACCAATCCATCTGACAAGCTATTCGTTGGCAACCTATTCAGAACAAAGGAATGGATGAAAAAAAATAATTCTACTTTCCATTGGATTTGGTTGGATTTTTTTAGTTGATAAAAATGAATGAGTTTGGGCGACTGTTGTCTTTGTTCTGAATAGTTTGCCAGCGAACAGGTTGCCAGCTAGAATATGATGTCACTGTTTGACATGACTTGTGGAATATGTCAATGGTATAATGTTTATAATGTTTATATTGTCTTAAATATTGGACATCAGAAGCCGATCAGTGCATTATGGTACAGTATACGACAATCTATTGATTCGACAAATCTATCAACTGTAGGCTATCAACTATGTCAACCCTGCCAACTCGTTTCGTTCATAGAACGATCGTGCAAATCAACTCTACGGCCGCGTACTTTATTTAACTATCGATACGATCTTACACGATCGATACGATCGTACATATTAGTATGATCGTGCAAATCAACTCTACGGCCGCGTACTTTATTTTACTATCGATGCGATCGTACACGATCGATACGATCGTATATAGGCTATTATATCGATCGAATCAACTCTACGATCGTGTACACTGGTTTACGATCGATACGATCGTACACATTATATCGATCCAATCAACTCTATGACCGCCCATAATTGATTCGTAATTTCGAACCCAACATTTGTTTTTTATAATTTAACAGTATAAGGGAGTCGACTATTTATCGTCAAAAGCCATTTTTTTAGTTTGGCGGCATATGGTGTTCTCCCAAGACGTATTTTGAAATTCTGGACTGACGGGGGGTTTTGGGGCTCTCCCCCATTAATATTTTGAACCGTTTTTGTGTTCAAAATATTTATAGTCCTAGGTTAACGGTAGCAATGATCGGGTTTTCGAATTATAGAATTTAATGTCGTTATGCAAATGACGTTGCGTTGTTTATGCAAATGACGTTGCATTGTTTATGCAAATGACGTTGACTAGGGGAAAGGTTGACTGGATCGACTCGTTCGACGAAACATGTATAGATCGTATCGATACGATCGTGCAAGGACATTACAGACTAGGTGAAGGGTTGACTAGATCAACTCGTTCGAAAGACACATGTATAGATCGTATCGATAGAGTTCGATCGATACGACCGTGCAAGGACATTACAGACTAGGTGAAGGGTTGACTAGATCGACTCGTTCGAAAGACACATGTATAGATCGTATCGATAGAGTTCGATCAAAACGATCGTGCGGGAACAATACAGACTTAGTCTAGGGGAAGGGTTGACTGGATCGACTCTTAGCGCCGGGATATATTACAGACTAGGGAAAGGGTTGACTGGATCGATGAAACAGGTATAGATCGTATCGATAGAGTTCGATCGATACGATCGTGCGAGGACATTAGTAATTACAGACTAGGAGAGGGGTTGACTGGATCGACTCGTTCGACAAGACAGGAGGGGTTGACTGGATCGACTCGTTCGACGAAACACGTATAGATCGTATCGATAGAGTTCGATCGATACGATCGTGCGAGGACATTAGTAATTACAGACTAGGAGAGGGGTTGACGGGATCGACTCGTTCGACGAAACAGGAGGGGTTGACTGGTTCGACTCGTTCGACGAAACACGAATAGATCGTATCGATAGAGTTCGATCGAAACGATCGTGCGTACAGACTAGGGGGAGGGGTTGACAGGATCGACTCGTTCGACGAAACACGCATAGATCGTATCGATAGATTTCGATCGATACGATCGTGCGAGGACATTACAGAATAGGGGAAGGGTTGACTAGATCGACTCGTTCAATGAAACATGTATAGACCGTATCGATATGGTTCATGGATGAAGTGGGTATGAGGGGGAGAACAATCTATTGAATCGACAATATCAACGATTGTGCTGGTTCGACATAACAATGGATATAAAAACGAAAAATCATATGAATCAATCGATTGTTGAATACTGTACCTATGTCGATCAGTGTTGTTTGAATTGACAAATAATTGGTATCTTCAATGTCCAAGACTTGGATGATATTGAGTTATACTAGTTAGAGATACTTAATCTAACAAATTATGTTGTATTACAGGTCTCTGAATAGTAAACAGATATGCCTGCGATATCATTAGAAAGGATTCCGTTACCAAGTCTACAGACATATACATCTATATCGGCAGTACTGTTGGCATGTTGTCTTTTATATGCACACCAGACAGTGATGTCTACCGACACTGTAATCATAACACCTATTGCAGATGACATAAAACTAGGCTCTTTAAATTCAGTTGAAGCCATCAACAGCACACTTGAAATATTAGAAGTTCCAGTAAAAAGTACCAAACCTTATGATATACTAACTGGTCAAAAGGATGATACAACAGAGATTAAGGTTATTGAGTCTACAGGGGATACTATAGAAACATTTGATGAAAATGTAAACATCACTCTACCTTATGATAGCTATGCATGGAATATGATTTTTATCTTGACTACAGAAGTATGGTGTGTTTGGGTAAGTTACATCTAGATTTTTATGTAATCACTGTCATTAAATAAAATTGAAAAGCAAATTTTGATTTTAACATTAACTAATTTTATTGATCAGTTATAAATATCGGAGTATTCAGCATCATAGAGACGTACACTTGTGTTTTTACTACTTTACATGATCAGTTAAAATATTAATTATATTTACATTTTGGTTCATATTGTAGGGAGGAAACTGTCATGGCTTTTCTAAACTAGCCACAATAATTCTACATAATGCTACATTTTGTTCTCCCATATATTTCAGACATTAGTAAACACAACATACTGTGCATTAATTTTACTAGCAAAATCTATTCAGAAGATCGTGTTTGGTGAACTTCGTGTCAGTGAGCAACAGGTAATTAACCCAATTTAATTTATATAGCATTTTATAGTACACATATCACACCATGTAGGTTATTAGGTGGTCTAAAGTACATGTAGGAGAAATACACTGGTAACGTAGTTTAGGTGTTCTAAAGTAGTACAGATCATTGATAATACTATATTGTTAAGGTGGTCTGAAGTAGGATTTATCAATTATCACACCATGTACAAATGTAGTTTAGATTGTATAAAGTAGAATGAATCACTGATCACATCAGTAAGCTTAGGTGGTCTAAAGAGGAAAGCATCATTGATCACACCAGTTAGTTTAGGTGGTCTAAAGTAGAATGCATCACTGATCATACCATGTTGGTTAGGTGGTCTAAAGTAGAATGCGCCACTGATCATACCATGAAGGTTAGGTGATCTTAAGTAAAATGGTTCACTGATCACACCATGTAGTTTAGGTGATCTAAGGTAGGATCGATACACTCTTAACACCATGTAGATCTCACTTTGTAGGCTACATAGTCCCGTTGCATAGATCTCTTATCTCGCCTTGTGGTTTGGGTTGCCTAAAGTAGCATGGGGCATGGGCCACTTATCACACCTTGTGGTCTAAAGTATCATGGGTCACTTATCAGGCCTTGTGGTTTGGGTGATCTAAAGTACATGTAGTCATAGTATTGGTTCATGGATTGTACTTATTGTACCCTTGAGTTTGTGGTTAGGGGTCGTACTGGTGAACGTTGACTGAATGATGAAACCTATTTCTGTTAAATTTTATTTGCCTGGCATTTAATATGTGTCCTCTACAATTCTGTGCACAGATTGCCCAACTTTTGACTGAAAAGACCATTTCATTGGTTAAATCAAACAGAAAACAGTGTATATTAAAACTCTTTTTCTGTGGTGAAGACAGATAAGTACATGTAAATTATTGTAAAACAACAAAACCAACTAGGATCTGTATTTTAATCAGATTGTTAATACATGTTAGATGTATTACTAGAAGACATATTCAACTATTTAAACATGGCTGTAATATTTTTCTGTTATATTTTTCAGCATCTTAAAGATAAGTTTTGGAACTTTGTATTCTACAAATTTATCTTTGTATTTGGTGTAATGAATGTACAAACAATGGAAGAAGTTGTATTATGGGTGGCCTGGTTTTCTTCTCTCGGTTTCTTTCACCTAATGACACAGCTATCAAAAGATAGATTTGAATATGTAAGTAACCCACTGCATTAGAATGTAAAAATATTTCAGGATAGCGGTATCATGATTGTAACTTGCCGTTGTTAATATTTTTATCTCTTTATTTCCTCGTGCTGTTTATGATCTAGTCAAAATTTTGTTGGACAATTGTTTTTAATAACAGAATCATATGTCCATTTTTTAATGCACGTCTTATATTGCTGTCAGCCCAATCTCTCCATCTATCCGTCTGTTGTTCAGATTGCTTGTTAGCAAGATATAGTTTATATGGATTTTCTGTCTCATTGAAATCAAGAAGAAGCTTTCTGATTTTCAATTTGTTTTCTTTTAATGTCAATGAATATACTAATGTATCTGAACCCTTTCTGTGCTGATTGTATGTAGCTATTACTGTCAATTTCAGGACCCTATCCAAATACCGGCCTACCAATATATGACATAGATTTATGTAAAACAATATTTTATTTTTAATGTATTTATTTTTCAGTTATCATTCTCTCCAACAACCCCACGATCAGCTCATATAAAACTGTTGGTTTTATTATTTATTGTCTTGTTATCTTGTGGTGGTTTGATGGCTGTGTGTATTTATACTGGTTTCTATGCTGGATTGACTATCTTTTCCTTCATGGCTGCAGAGGTAAATAAAAGTCTTTTCTCGATCAGTATAATTATTGAATGGCAAACATTGCAATCACTTTTAAACACTTTGTACTGTTGTTCACTGTGAGATTTTCACGTTCAATTAGAGTGTTTAATGTAGAATTTATGAATTGGTACGTCAAAAAATAGTTACTCAAAAAAATTTAATTCTAGGTAAAATTAACTAGAAAAACTTATTATAAAATTAAAAAATTGTGCTACAATCAAAAGTATGAAGAAAATAATTTTTTCTCGACTGATGCATTAACGTAGAAATATAATGGTTTTAAAATAACAGCTAATTTCTTGCGGTAAATTGATTTCTCAGAGAATTTTACGTACATATATTTATTTCCCGTCTTCAATTAGCCAAGGTTAGGTGCAGAAGTGTAGGACATTAAACCCCATTTCATTCGGGGAGTTGGGATGGCCTTGTGGTCTAGAGTGCCGCACTTCGACCTCTAGCTGGCAGGCTACCTCTGGCTTGCGGCTGTGGTTTCGAGCCCTGGTGTGAGCGTATGTGGCATGGAGATAGGGGTGCCTTCTCAACCTCGTGGGTTTCCTCCGGGCACTCCAGTTTCCTCCCACTGCTAAAGACCCCTACGCGCAAGCGAATCATTGAAATAGAATTAAACCTTTTGTTAGTCCCGAAATGACCTGGTTGTGTTGAGTGGACGTTAAACCCCATTTCTCTCTCCCCAATTCCATTCATTCATTTGTATTTATTTAACTGTGATAAGAGTTATAATAAGTATGTTTTACATATATTTTTATGTTTATTACAGTGTATATTATTGGGTATCCGAACATTACATGTGTTGGTCAGGTAGTATAGTTATTTATTTATGTTGTATTACTTTGTTGTACATGTCCACACTAAAGAAATGTGACCTATTCGACTAAGATAGCTGTGAATATTATTTTAAATTGTTTAATCAGGTTAAAATGACTGATTGTGGAAGTCAATGATAAGGTCATGGGACTTTTGGCTAAGGAGACTTTCAGGACTTTTCAATCCTACAGGGATTAACACATTGGCATGCATCTAAAAGAGCCCTTCACAGATTAAAAAAGAAGACAGAAAAGAATATTATGTTAGCACTCTGTTGTCAAAATGTAATTGAGATACTAAGATTCTCTTTAGAACTACTACTACCCAATATTATTAATATTTGGCACTAGGAACTTACTGTGGAGAATGTTGAATCAAATGATAAAATTGATCTAAATTAATACTGAAATTACATAACCAAATATATGTTTGATATTGCAGGTATTTTATACATTTGTATGATATGAATGTTGAAGGTGTTTGGGAGAATCGTTCTACCTATGTATATTTTACAGAACTAGTATTTGAACTGGCTGCTCTGTCTATTGACTTTACACATCATCTCCATATGTTGGTAAGATTGTCTTTCTAACTTTCTTGTGCTTTTCTGAGAATACATATTTCTTGGGAATGGGCTTTGAAGAGTTATCTTTCCATTTACATTGCAACTGAAAAAAGTTTACTCTGGTATTTCTGATGGGATTGTTGATGTGGACATCTAGGGGGATAGTCAGAATATTTCAATGGTATATTTTTGATTTATTCCCTCTCTGACATTCAAACACATAAATTTCAAAATTTTAGGATCATAAAATTTCAACATAGATTTATTGACAATGATTTTAGATTTAGCACACACAATTTAGCACATATTGAGTCTGAAAAGCTCCTGTTTGTTTATGTTCTATTTTCTTTTTATTATGTTCACTTGCATAATGTTAACAAAAAATTTGGTTGGGAACTAAACACTGGTAAAACACCGCACAGCATTTATATCCACTCAAATCACATTGTTAAACACAATTGCAATATCTCTTTAATGCACAGTATCTGCAAACTAGTTGCACTATTAGATAATATTGTTGTTTGTTTTATTTTTGTTTTCAGCTTTGGGGTAATATATTCCTCAGCATGGCAAGCCTTGTCATTTGTATGCAGCTCAGATATTTATTCTATGAATTCCAGAGAAGAATTAAACGCCATAAAAATTATCTTCGTGTTGTTAAAAACATGGATGCTAAGTAAGTTAAATTAGATTTTTTATATATACCCTCATCCATTCACATTTTTATTTGTGTGTTGACACTCCACAGATCACAATTATTATCCTATCTTGAGTATCAGAGAGACATTTAGACAATTAAGGGAACTACGTGATAACTGCTGCATGAATAAACAAACCAGCAGGAAATTATTATTTCCATTTAGATACCTGTACCATTGGGATCAGGTTTCCTTAATTTCAATGCTGATATGACATAAACAGAGAAATAAGAAATACCTAGAGCAGAGGTCGCAGTGGATCAATTTAGAGTTGCATAAAAAAGAAGTCATTCCAAAATTTTGCATTTTGCCCTCTACATCTGCGTGACTTAGAGCATCTCAGATTACCCATGGAAGCATGTAAAGTCGTTTTGTGAACAACCCTATTTTAAAGGGCTAATCCCGATATTTGTTTTGGGAATAAAACTGCTTAATTTTGTGTTAAAATCCCTTAAAATATTCGAGTCAAGAGCCTAGCAACTACTTCAGTATTTATGATACGTTTTCAAACGACTTAAATCCGTCAGTCTTCATCTGGAATTTGAGACCGGTGCTCCAAGATGTATTTTGTGGTATCTGGATTAAACCAACGAAACAATTGACCCGAAATCTTAAAAGGGTTACGTGTCCGGATAAGCAGTTTTGGCGTTCACGTCCAAACGACTCAATATCTTGAGTTGAAATTTTGAGACAAGGTAAATAAACCATTCCCCTATATTTTGGCGTTTTATTTTCATACATTCTAAGACTTTTATTTTTGAGCCTCTGTTTAATTCGGGATTGTCCCTTTAAGCGTCCTTATTTCACTGGTAGGCCTATTGTATTAGTCTAATGACAACTGGATGTTAATGGCATGTCTATGGTTGACGGCACAGTCATTTCAGTAAAGAGAAAACTATAGCTATGAAAGCCAACATTTGATTGGCTGAATGTAAACAGTACATCTTGTTGTAGCCAAGTCTTGTATGAAATGCACATTATTGCTTCCAGTAGGATAGCTATGTATAGAAGGCTTACTGCCAAAAACTTATTATTGAAACAAGAGGAAATATAAAAACCTACAGAGACTACATGTACATGCAGTAGAGGTGTGTAAATGCCATATGAAGCACATAAATTGTTCAAACTATGACATAGAATAATCAAATTTTCTCACGTCCTGGGAATTTCTATGTGTAAATTACCCAGCGTTGGTCAATATTTGCGTTTATTTTGAAAAAAATGCGTGAAATACTCAGTTTTTTGCGTGACTGCGACCTCTGACTTACTGACAACCTATTACATAGTTGTTATTATAACTCATCATTTATTGAACTTATCCTGGCATGTGTTCTTAAGCAAATTATTATACCATTGTTTAAGAGAGAGGGGGCATATGGGGTTTAATGTCCACTCGACACAAACTAGGTCATTTACGGATTAACATATGGTTCAATTTATTTCAGTAAGTTGCTTTTGCGTCACAGTCTTTTGCAGTGGGAGGACCTGGTGAAAACCCAATAGGTTGGACATGCGACCCAACAAACGAACCAACATTCAGCTATCCCCCCACAGTTTCAAATATGCTACATCTGTTACATTGTGAAACAATTTCCTGACTGTCATCTAACTGTCTTTGTACTAAAGTTGAATTTTAACATTATACTACATGATGTATTACAACATTTAACAAAATAACACGAATAAAACAAAGGTGTTGAGTGTTTAAAACGTATATTTATAGGTTCCCCATGGCAACAACAGAAGAACTGGAGAAAAACGCAGATAATTGTGCGATATGCTGGGAAAAAATGGATGTTGCTAGAAAATTACCATGTGGACATCTTTTCCACAAGTAAGTTAATCATAAGGTTGTATTTAATACATTGTTAGTATTATAGCTATTGTGAATTCTAAAGCACAAATGGGCCAATATTAAATTCTAATTTATGTTGAAGATTATGGATAAAATATACAATAATAGTTTCATGTTGAGTAATAACAGTATAGATATACAATAATAGTTTCATGTTGAGTAATAACAGTATAGATATACAATAATAGTCTCATGTTAAGTAATAACAGTATAAATATACAATAATAGTCTCATGTTGAGTAAATAGCTCTAAAGATATTTTATATTGTTTTCAGTGCTTGTTTAAGATCATCATTAGAACAGGACACAGCATGTCCGACATGTCGCATGTCATTAGGTGATGATCAACCTGTAGATAGAGAAGGGGCAATACCAATGGCAGCTGCTAATGTACCCAATGATAATCCTGTTGCCAACCCAGCTGTCAATCATCCACTTGTAAATCATTTTTTCCATTTTGATGGTAAGATACTATTATTTAATGTTTTAAAAGGGAAACTGTGTTGGAAGCCTCAGGCACCGGGTTTCAGTTTCAAAATGTTGTACGTCTGACATATTATTCTAGATATTTTATCTCCAGTCTTTCCTTTTCATTGATGTTCACAGTGTAAAATTCTACATAATTTACTTAGTTGTAATAATAGGTTGACAACATCAACATCTACTGTACAGTTTTGAGTGTACAGTTCTAAAATATGTAGTGCAGGTAGATGTAAAAGATTGTTATTACTTTGATCATTTATTGAGATTAGTAATAAATGTATTTATTCTCTAAATTTGATTTACTGTATCTTGATGTCCAATTCAGCATGTTTGGGGCCAGACTTTTGCCAATGGAAAAATGATCAAATTGATTTGATAACACAGAAAACATATGTTTTAATAAGCTTATTCGATGTGCGATGCTGGGAGGGAAAGAATTTTCAAAAAGAATTGTAAATTTTAATTTTGCAGGATCAAGATACGTAAGCTGGTTACCAAGTTTCTCTGTAGAAGTGACTCATACTAGCTTGTTACCTGGGCAACAACAACAACGTATCCAGACATCACAGTTAGATAACATGGTAAACTTTTTAATAATAATAAATGATCATTACTAAAATCATTATTTTATCTTGCAGACATGTTTGTGCAGTTCATTTTTTTAATAATTCTGTGTTTTGGATTGAATATTTTTTTGTTTGTTATGATACCCCTAGTTAAGATATTTTTACGTCTTTCCTATTACAGGCTCGTCAAGTTCAGAATGTTTTTCCAAGCATGCCATTACCTACTATTATGGATGATTTACGTGTGACTAGATCAGTGGATTTAACAATAGATAATATATTAGAAGGAAGGTTAATTGTGCCACCAGTATGTATATATATTAGCTTTATATGTTGAATTTATTTTGATTCTTGTTTCATATGAAGCTTAAACATACATTATGCAAGAGCAAAATCAACTTATTGTAGGTCTTTCTTTAGGCCTGAAATGTTATAAAAACTATTAATTAGACATTAATTAACTTATCTAGACAATAATCAGCTCTATTTGTTGGATTTTTGTCCGATTTGCTTCAAAACTTTCCTTCATGATTAACGATTAAATGGATAATCATGACTATTAGTTTTGTCTTACCGACTTCAGTAATGATGATCGAGGCTAAGCGGAACTTTCATCCGCTTAGTTTTCGGTTCATAGTGGATCAATTTGACTGAAATTTTCAGCAAATTGACTTTATATTATGTTGTTTTTAACTATTATAGTAAGAACTGTCAACTCATTATCTAATCTCCCATAATGTATCTTTAATAATGTATAAAAGTCACTGCATAATATAAAGATTGACAATCACGTTCACATATTCTAGAGAGTTTTAAGTTCTATTAAATAATACTGTGGGGGGGTATTTTGACTTGTGCCTTTCAAAATTCTGTGTTATTTAGAATATGCATGCATACCTTTTTGATGTTTAAGGTAGTCGAGATGAAGAGACTGTGTTAGCTAGTTGTTTAATTTGTTGCCCTTGACCTATTTTTCAATTTTTATTCAGACCACCTCATTAGCATCAAGAACAGAAAATACAGATTCTGCAGTACAAAATATAGATTCTTTACCTACCATGACTGAGGTAAATGAATGTGCCTTGAAACTTCCTCCAGTTGTTGATATGTGTTTGTTGTCCCCCGCCTTTCGAAGAAAGCAGGGGACTATTAAAATGGGTTCGTCTGTCTGTCTGTCTGTCTGTCTGTCTGTCTGTCTGTCTGTCTGTCTGTCTGTCTGTCTGTCTGTCTGTCTGTCTGTCTGTCTGTCTGTCTGTCTGTCTGTCTGTCTGTCTGTCTGTCTGTCTGTCTGTCTGTCTGTCTGTCTGTCTGTCTGTCTGTCTGTCCGTCCGTCCGTCCGTCCGTCCGTCCGTCCGTCACACTTTTTGGGACACAATAACTCTCGTTCTAATTGAGCTAGAATGTTCAAACTTAGTGTAGGTGTTTATTATGGCCATACCTTGATGGAGTTCGAAGATGAGCATTTTCCGCTTAGGGTAAGCAGAGATAAGCAATTTGATTGGTTGATGCTTTGGGACACGATAACTTTAGTTCTAATTAAGTGAGAGTGATGAAACTTGGTGTATAGTTTCATTACATCAATACCTTGACTAAGTTCGATAATGAGCATTTTCTGCTCAGGCTAAGCAGAGCGATAAGCAATTTGATTGGTCGAGACTTTGGAACTGAATAACTTTCATTCTAATTGAGTTAGAATGTTCAAAATTCGTGTGAGTGTTTATTGGGTCAATGTATTGATGGAATTTGAAAATGAGCATTTTTTGCTTAGTTTAAGCAGAGGCAAGCAAATTGATTAGTTGATGCTTTGGGGCACGATAACTTTAATTTTAGTTAGGTGAAATAAAGAAACTTGGTGTGTAGTTTCATTACATCAATACCTTGACTGAGTTTGATAATGAGCATGTTCTGCTCTTGGTAAGATGGCTGATAAGCAATTTGATTGGTCGAGATTTTGGAACACAATAACTCTCGTTCTAATTGAGTTAGAATGTTCACACTTGGCATAGGTGTCTATTAGATGAATACCTTGATGGGGTTCGAAGGTGAGCATTTTCTGCTTAGGGTAGGCAGAGATAAGCAATTTGATTGGTTGATACTTATTAGGTTCTGATTAAGTGAGAGTGAGGACACTAGGTGTATAGCTTTAGCTTTATAACACCGATATATTGACCAAGTTCGTTAATCAACTTTTTCTGCTGAGGGTAAGCAGAACGATAAGAAATCTGATTGGTTGATGCTTTGGGGCACGATAACTTTAGTTGTAATGAAGTGATAGCAATGTAACTCAGAACTCAGAGTATAGATTCATTTTTATCATTATCTTGACTAAGTTTAATGTTGCAAATTTTCTGCTTTGGCTAAGGACTGGAGCGATAAGCTCTTTTATTGGTCAAGACTTTGAAAATAACTCATTAGGCGAATGTCTTAACTAAGTCAATAATTAATATTTTGAGCTAAAGCTAATATTTTGAATATTAGCTTATGTTCGATTAATTAATATGTGTCATCTTATTATATTGGGATTTCGGCGGGGGACATCAGCCTCACTGTTGGCTTGTTATATTCTGCTGTTTAAACAGTTTTATTGTTTATAATCAATTATGATTATAATCAATTATATAACTGCTTGTGATTTTGTCAATGAAAGTACTTGTAGATTATTGTAGACCGAGTCTTCTGATTTAAGTGAAATTTGGTTTATGACTTTCTCAGTATAAAATTAATACTCTAAATATGGCCCAGTTGCCATACAAAAACCTATAAATGGACATGTTATGTTTAAACAAAGTGATATGGACAGTACAGGAAATGTGATTATAAATATTGCCTTCATCCCATCGTTAATAAAATTGACTGGTTGTAAAAAAATTCAAATGTAATGACCCTTGTCTTTGCTTAATTAAATACATATAACTGAGTAAAGTGTAATACTGTATATTACAGGAAAATATTATGATTAATAGTGATATGTCACAAAGCTTGTATACTATGTCACATAGAGAAGAGTTAGACATACAACCATTAGTAGAGAATACAGAGGAACTTATAGATGAGTCTACGCCTTCTACATCAACATCATTGTAAGTTTTATATAAACAGGGTTAATGCTGCCGTCGGCAAAGCTGCAATTTGCTATAGAAATATAATAGTGGCGATTAAAATTTGATGTTGGCTAACTATAACGTTTAGGGGTATTGGCGCTCCTTTTGGGCAACTGGCAAGAAAAAAAACTTAAATTTGTTATATCCTATATTAACCCTTACATCGAATGTCAATCACAATCACATGACAGTATGCTCAGTCAGGGTTCAATTAGCTCAGGAAGGGTTAAATTAATTAAAAACTAGGAAAAAATATACAGATTGAAATGTTAACTAGATGTTTTCTGAATATTAGTGGCTTCATTATGTGTTCATTATGCGTCATGTACAATAAGAACAAGCTAATGTAATATTATTTATCATCTTTTAAGGAGTGAAGTATTTTCTCCTGGTCTTCATGTATCAGGTGGTCGATTTTCAAAATCATCCGAAGAAAGGATGGATATGTTAGCTCAGAGAAAAAATACAATGATGACACAAGCTAGACGGTAAGATATACTAAGAGGTCACGCCACTTTAAGCCACCTAATCCCCTTTGTATGATCTTTTGACTACCCTAGTCCCCTTTTAGGAACAAGGAGCTATGCTACTCTTGACCACTCCAATTCCCTACTTTTTATGAAAGCATGAATTTTTAAGTTCACTATGTAGAATAAACCAATATTAGCTCATAGTATTCACATAAAAATTATTAATACCGGTACATTATTGACCTAGAACTACTTGGACTTCTGTAATTTGTTTCAATGAGTGCTGTCAATATCTATTTGTGGTAGGGGGAGCCACCCATAGTATCCCCAAAAGTTGGTTTATTCAACATGGAAGATGCAAGTTCCAGTTAGGTTGCCTTTCCACCACAAATCCCATTCTTAAGTTATATTTCTTCATTCAGGGCACATTCAAATGCCACTGAAATGGAACTTGCACCTTCCATGTTGAATAAATCTAATTTTGGGGGGTACTATGGGTAGCTCCTTCTACAACATCCAACACTGCCGCAACTTAAGAATGGGTTTCTGGGGTCTCCAAACAAAGACATACATCACTAGAATCCCAAACTTTCTGCACCTTCCATGTTGGACAAAACCTACCTAGGTCCTAGACTAACGTTTATGACAGTTGATTTGCTGTATTCAAAAGTGTATTTGGTTGTATTTTAGGCGATTTTTGTCAAGAACTAATCCAGATGATAATGATTCCAGTGACAATATGGAATATAGTTGTGAAGATATAACAACAAATTTATCCGAATCAAATAATGAAAATGCTCAAAGCAGAAGAAGTTTGATTTTAGAAGCCACAGAAAGACGACTAAATCCTACACAATCTGAATTATCAAGCTGATAACACCTCATATCCTTGTCTTTTATTGTACAAAATTTATCATAATTATTATCTGTGATTACTTGTATATTTGTAAAAACCTCAAACTAAACACAAACTATTCATCGTATGTTTAAACTATTTCACATGATTACTAGTGTTGATATACCACAGAACATGATTTTACATGTGATATCTAGTGTTTATATACCACAGTTGTATAGTTAAAGATGGGTTCCCAGAAAGATATTTATCGGGTGGTTATTTCCAATAAAAGTATGGCAATTTTGGTATATATGGAAAGTAGAAACATCCAATCTTACGAGAAAAATACTGGATCCCCTGAAAATTGACAAACCGACGATTAGTGAAACACCCATTCTTGACGTCAAGGGATGCACGCGCAGGTTGTATGAGGGCATTGTAAGAGGGAGCGCTCAATGTTACAGTACACTTGTTGCTAAACGTAATGGCGAGTGATTGTCTTTTATATATTCAGCGAATTCTCCCTCGGCTTGCTTCCCTTCCGTGACGTTCAATCACGTGACAAACATGGACTCTTAAAATAGATTTTTGACAGCTTCTGGTGTTTCCTGTGGACAGCAGTGTTTTGAGAGCGATATAGAGCAAAATTTTGATTGATTAATTAGTTTGAGTTGTTTTTAGTACAATTATATCACCAAATCACCTGGTTCGTACACAGGAATGTATCTTTAAACTATTACACAGTTTTTACACATGAATTCTAGTGTTTATGTACCACAGTATAATAAAATATAACAAAGAAATGATTTAAGAATATTAAGATAATCAACACTTATGAATTAATTGTTTTATAACAATCTTGTATCACCATAACTTTATTTTTCTTGTTTGTGTTGAGGAACTTTTTTAATGTTGCATGTTTGAATTTTTCAGGAATTGGTTTATCATGTAATATATTATGTATGTATGCAGAATCTTTAATATATTGATTTATTGAGATATGGTAAAAATTAGTCAAATTTAAATTTCATTTAGGAATGGCATTGTAAAAAATGAAAGTTATAATGCTTTTTAGACCATCACTTTATTCCAATGACCAGTCAATGTAAATAATTCACATTTTCAAATTCATTAGGATCAAGGACCATGAAACTTATTTATACTGTACCGGTAAGTCTTACTGATATTTTTAGTCGCTTATTGAATCAATCAACCTGTTCCCAGTGTGTTCTTACAATGTATAAATTTCTGTATGATCTTTCACACGGGATAGACAAGTCAAATTATTCTGTAAAGATCAATATTCAGGAAGCCAAAGTGAATATAATTTGAACTGGATGGATTATGACTCGACTGGGCTGGTAAGGGATATTTATGGCTTTATCAACTCACAAAATGCATATCAGGTCATTTATTTATATTTAACTCAGATAGTGGATATATAGATGTATTTGATAGGGTATCTTCTGTACCAATTAGACAAAGGAAAAATAGGATGTCATCATTTTTCACGAATTTTTTTTATGTATTTATAAAGTATTATAATGTCCTAATTTGTAGATATTGGTAATGATTACTTTGCTATCGTAAATATTTTGATGATTTAATATGAATGCATTTATATATCCAAGACAATGTATTATGAAACTTATTGGGTTTGGTACTCGTTTTTCATGAGATGAACTGTATATATTTGTAATACCGTTATTTGAATGCTTTTATATGTTGTTGAAGTCTATGAAACTATATCCACTATTTTTTCTTTATCCTCTTCCATCCATGTTTGCTGTTATCAATTTACACAGTTCAGCTGAAAACAGTAAATTAATTAATTTTCAATTCATATTGAATAAGTCCGAGAAAAAGGTCTTGTTCCGTCTGTATTGGGCTGTTTTGATGTTGTCTATAAATAACAGTATTGATGTGACAAGTTGTATTAATTCTTTTGATTTTCATTCCAACAAGCATTAACATATGATATTCACTCTTATATTGCTCTCTGAATGTTATCTATTTGTTATAGTCGATGTGAAATGCAATTGAAGTTAAGTGTCATATTCCAGGCACAATTTTATACCCGTTACTGGTAATTAAAAATACCAGCTTTTAAGAGCTCAAATACTTTAATGTTTTTTTTATAGAATTGAGTTCACTCAAACAAGGATAAAGTGTCTGTAATTGTAAAGAGAATATGCATGTATAAATATATTTTGAACTTATTTATTGTATGTGTAAATAATTGACATAATATAAACAATCTATCTTATATGTATTGTATATTTGCTTACTACCAACTGTGGTCATATATAGTCATCAGTCTGTCGTCCACCGTTCTCAGGCTTAGAACTTTTCAGCCAGCCCATAGAAGAAATGTATAAAATCAAACAACATATGCTTTGTTACTTCATTGCGGCTGTGGTTTCGAGCCCTGGTGTAAGCGTATGTGGCATGGAGATAGGGGCGCCTTTTCAACCTCGTGGGTTTCCTCCAGGCACTCCTGTTTCCTCCCACTAAAATAAAAGCTTAAAACACACATGATAGTCCCGAAATGACCTAGTTGTGTTGAGTGGATGTTAAACCCCATTTATCTCTCTTGTTACTTCAAGGTAACTAATGACACTTTTAAGAATGTTATCAACTCATTCGGGCTCATTCCATCAGAATAAAAACCAAAACACAGCACTGGGCTTCATAATTGAAAAATTTATTGAGATTACAATGATCCAAAAGACAACCATTAAAAAAACAACTAATTACGATTATCAACATATTAGTATTAGATTTCAGAAATACATGCAGTATAAAGATATTATCAAATTAGTTATTTGTAAATTCCAAACATGACTAGATAAAAAGCCTAAAAGATTCAATGGAAATACTAATATTCATGTACTAGCAAACTAAGAATAATCAAATAAGTTAGTAAAAGATTTGTAAGGTGCCACTGAGAATTAATTTTTGGTTATTTTTAAATATCAGAGGTTTGGTGCAAAGATTGTTACATTTACACCAAATACACCTTTGCCACTGTAGATGGCCCCAAGACAAGACTTTTGGTAACCATAGCAATGTACTTTCAATAAAAGTTCACAGAACATTTGTAAGGTGCCACCGAAAAGTTGGTTATTTTTAAATCTCAGAAGTTTGGTGCAAAGATTGTTACATTTACACCAAATACACCATTGTCACTGTAGATGGCCCTAAGACATGACCTATTGGTAACCATAGCAATTGTATTTTCAATAAAAATCCACAGAAGATTTTCCAAAAAGAATAGTATAAACTAAAACTGTAAATAAGATCTAACAAGTCATGGATATATATATATAATCAGATTCAGAACACAACCAAATATAATAGCACAAATATAAAACATCATTCAATATAGTCAACATATTGATCAGAAAAACAAAACAAAAGAAAGATCAACAAAACAATGATAGGGTGAAACACTTCATTCCAAAAGATACTGGGGTAGTATGTAAGATAAAAAATATAAATTTACATTTGGTATTATAAAAAAAAGTCTATTGAAGGTCAAATTTGAACTGTAATAATAAACACAAGAAATAGATTACATTTTCTTATAAACATTATTTCTGTTCCTCTTTAAATTCTAAAGATGGTGTGTTATTCACTCCGTTTCTGGTAACAGAATATTAAACAAGATACCTATTTTATATCCACTCTGTTGATGATCTAAATGGATTGGATTCAAGTATTATCATGGATACTATTATTATCAATTTTGATTGTTATTAATTTAGGACTGCACAAAATTTCTTATAAAAGATAATCAAGTATAAATACTTAAAAAAAAACTAATATAGATGGCCATTATGTAAAGCATGAGGATGATAGCATTGCCAGGTATGGAAAATTAATGCTGTTAATTGGTAATGTAATAATTCCATCTTAAAGCTATTTACAAGATTTCAATGTCAGTGCGGGGGTTTGGATGGTCAAATGGTTAGCAAATGTGTGTTCTATCATACGGCCTGTCATTGAGTCAAGGAGGTTTTCTCCAGGCCCTTCGGTTTCCTCCCACTGCTAAAGACCCCTATGCACAAGCGAATTCTTGAAATAAAATTGAACCATATGTTTGTCCCGAGATGACCTAGTTTGTGTCAAGTGGATTTTAAAACCCCATTGTCAGTGCAAGACCGCAGTGAAACTTAAGACTGAGCCCCGTTACTCGAAATCTTAACTAAAGCTAAAATCCAAATTTTAGTCAATACTTAAATTCTGATTGGCTAAGGACTAAAATCAATCTAATATCATCCAAACAAATTATAAAAATTTGGATTTTATCTTAGTTAAAACTTTGTGAAAATGGCCCCAGGACTTTGCCAGGTCCACTAGCACACCCAACAGCATTTCTAAAAAGAAATGTAAGCAAAAACTTTCACAAAATGGGGAGACAGAAAAACAGACAGCAGGGGCAATGATAATACACTTGGCATAAACAAAACTATATGGTCTTGAAATATATAGGAAATGCACTCAATACTAACTAATATATAATTTTACCGGTACAATATTAATCACTTCAAAACAACATAGATAAAGATATAGTAAAATATAATGTAAGCAATAATCTCTTGAACACATCCACAAAGTAACAACATTAATATAAACAAATATGTACATAATCATTATTTTGGCACTTCAAACCATTTGAAATTGAGGATCCTGTGTACTATTTATTAACACTACTTTAAGTAATTACAAGTATTAATAAATCCCTAGCTTAAGTCATACTTTTGTAATTGAAATTTGATGAATCAATATTAAAGCAAACATTTTGTTTCACTCCGATTCTAATTTGGATACTTATATCAATATTCATATAGTACAAATTAAGCTAAAGTATGTACAGTGCCCTATATGTGACCGATTTGACTTAAAGACGTCCTAAATATATGAAATAAAAGAAAATATCTCAATTACATTTGACTTTTATTAAAAACTCAGGCCAAAAAGGCCAATTCACACTATACATTATTTGTCAGTGAACATTCATCACCTATTTTTGCTAATTATTCAATTCTACATAAGCTATAGATTACAGAAACACTGGGAAATAGTACTGGTCACCAATACATAATGATAGCTAGTATTATCACTCAAAATGACATCATAGTTACAAAATAGCTAATTCAAAATTAATATTTTGACAATTTCATTCAAATACTTTATTACAAGTGTTGTTATCACTGTTTGAAATTTTAACATAGATTGGTTATTATCATAGTAACCTTACATTTACACCATTTGATGTTCTCAAGAGTTTATTATGTAATTCAATGTCTCAATAATAACTTATACAACATTTGAATCCCAAACAAAAACCTCTAATAGGCAAATTTTTCTATTAAATAGTGCACCTTTAAGAAGTTTAGTTTCTAAACAATATTTATTCACAAAAACTGGATTGAAGAACAGACAGATGCCAATAGACCCCCTCTCTTTAAGTAGTTATATTCTGTATTAACCATTTATGAAGAATATTCTATTATCCAACATTTACCTTTGAGTATTTCTTATATATTTTAACATTCTCTTGCATTTACGCATTTCTTTGTAAAGCAAACCAAAAAAACAAAACAAACAAACCAAGTAACAAGTAATTCATAAAAAATATTCAAAGAAATACAAATGGAATTTATAGTCGTTCCATCACAAAACTTATTGTTGGCTAACCTACATCTATGAGTGGGGAGAAATTTTTCAAAATCTAGACTTTACTTCTGTTGATACATATGTTCTAGTTTTGACAGGCAACATGGTATAATTTTTAACCATGACATCCAGGGCAAAATAACAGAAATATAAATTCTAAACACACAAGAGGTTTCCATGCAAGATACACACATATTTTGAAAGAGATGACAGGGGAACAGTGAAAATTGATAGGTCCTACCCTCACATTGTCCAAAGTCTTTACATAGAATTGAATATAGTCTGTTAAAATCTGAAGACTCTATTGTGTTTTCAAAGTTTGGGGAAAACGTTATTTTGGAAGGATCCACAAGCTATATGCGTGATTTTTGTACAAACAAAGGCAATAATCCAGGAAGTTAAGGTCCGATGCATGTATGTGCAAAGATCGACCCCATCAGAGATCTTTTTTATTTTCTTCAAAATTGGATATAAATTGTGACCTGTAAAATTACAGTGTCCATAAACAAATACAAACGGGCGTCTCAACAGAAAGGTGGCCAGGACAATGGCATATATCAATGAATATCGGCCAAGTAAACATAAAAATATCAGGCAAATTCTACTGCATGTATTAAGTAACAAAATAACTTCAGGCACAAGACTCTTATGGTTTAATTTAATTATCATAAAGGAGTCCAGGAGTGGATTTAAGAATTTTACTCAAAGTACTTTCTTTCCCAAATTAGGTATATTTCAACAGATTATTTTTAAATGCTCATCTAATTGTGACTAAAAACTAAAATACACATATCTATTACTTTAGTTAAACTATTAGGTATACACATATAATATAATATCAAAATGAACAGGGTGCATATACAGACATACACTGTAGCCTTGTCAATATTACAATCCAAAAGAAAAGGAAGACCATTCAGTATATTTAACTGTTCAAAAAAATGACACACAGAAAAATAGAATTAATGTAACAGAATTTTATAACAGCATTCCAAAAGGATGATACATTTATTGATTAGGGCCAATTTTTTTGAAAAAAAAAGTCTGAATAAAGCTGACTGTCAATAAGAAAATTTTATCCAGTTTATGACCTTAATCAAAGAGGCCAGAAACTTTCACAAAAATGTACTGAATCACATGATTTGAAGTGAGTAGTCCAATATTTCATGGAGTATTAATTCATACATCTGAAAGGTTCACCCCAGGAAAGGTCACAAAAATAAAACTCAGACAGAATTTTGGCTTATGGTTATCCAGGCATTACTTCTGGAAATATATCTGTAACCGCTCCCTTAAGTCCTCTAAAGTTTATGATACTGCTAATAATTTACTATAGAAATAGTACGTCATTTTACATACTGGTACTATAATCAATTTAATCCAGTATTAAAATAAAATCCTAATGAAAATCTCAATATATTGTTGACTTAGATGGAATACAGATGAGCATAATTTACAAAAATAGATTTAGAATAAATTTGCTTCTATGTTATTCAATTTTATCAGAAAGAATACAATTAAGTTTTCTTAGCATAAATTTGAAGTAAAAGTATAAATTTGCGGACACAGTGCTATATATAAAAAAAGTTTTTTGGTAAGTAAGAGATATTAAGTAAAGATTATATATCAATCAAAGGGAAGAATTAATTTGAGATTCACTGTTTTCCTGTTCACCAGACAGTTTATTCACATCTAAAGTTTGTTGTATAATATCAGAATGAGACCTCATATGAACATTTAATTCGGGTTTATTAATGGTCTCAAACCCACACTGACAGCAACGGAAAGTAACCCAGCACACTGGCATCTCTCCACCGGGTTGTTGAGTATTATTCAATCTGCCCTCCACAATTTTTCTTTCAGAGTTGAGAACCCGTTCAAGTATTTCAGGGTCATTGATATCCCTACCATCAACTCTAATATCATAATCAATGGCTGCATTTATGACATCATTGGTGAATTCATAACTATAATTTCTATCACTAGCATGACGCCACATATGAGATTTGAGTGATGGTAGATGATGACAAACATAACCACAAAGATTACACTTGTACTGTTCTAGCGGTTGTTGAACATATCTTTGGTCATTTATATGTCTTTTCATGTGAGACTTCAGACTTCGGTTAGAAACAGCAGTAAAATCACATAATTCACACTTTAACTGGATAACTTCTTCATCAGTGTGTATAACACAATGAGACCTAAACTCAGAATCATCCAGAGTGCAAAAATCACAATGCTGACACTTTAATTCTTTAGAAGCATTAGCTGTTTCATCATCAGAACTTCCATCTAATTCCCCTAGTGAGTCTGTAGCATTTGATATTTTGATACATTCATGACGAATAAGTGAATTTTTGGATGAATATTTTTTATGACAGTTATTGCAAGAGTAACAGGCAGTGTCTGAATGTCTTAAAACATGTTGACGATAAGCACTTATATTAGATGTTACAAAGTCACAAAAGTCGCAAATATATGGATCTTTTTCATTATGGGCTCTCATGTGGGCTCTCAGTTGACTTTTATAGTTGAAAGCAGATGGACAGATTTTACACTGATATGTTCGAACCTTACAATGTTGTATCATATGATCTTGTAACCCTTCAATAGATGTCGCTATAAAATCGCATAGAGAACATTCAAATGGTTTCTTACTTTTGTGAAGTCGCATGTGTATTCTGATTAATAGTGGTTTAGAGTTACTATAATGACAAAACTTGCAGCGATAACGAATTTCACCATCTTCGGTTATTTTTTCAATGCTGTCAGCAAATTCAGTTGGTAGCTCATCATCGCTAGAACCTCTTCGAATTCTCTTCCTACCAGTACGTCTGATTCCAGCTTTTGTATAGTTTTCCATGTCAATATCAGCTTTGGATCGTTCACGCAATTGTTCTATAACAGCTAATAAAGAAGAACAGATACCCCCGGCACCAGTATTAGATTTAGAAGATGTTACAGATAATTTTTCTTCTGTTGTCACCTCTTCTTCAGGAAGTTCTATTTCCAGTGTATCTTCTTCTGTAGTCGATGCCTTTCTTTTATTTGCCTGACCTCTAGATCTGGTGTTATGAAATGGAGAACTGTCTGGTTTGGGTTCAGGTTTTTGAAGTGAGAGGAGAGTCAATGCAGGTTCACTTGGTTCTTCAACTTCTTCTCTTTCAGTCCCTCCACTGAACTCAGGCTTCTTTGATTCAGAATCATCATTAGGTGTATTCGCTCTCTTTGGGCTGTTTTGTTGACTATTCATGCCAGTAAAACCCTGACTACAAGGTATAGCTTTAATTGTCTCCACAACAACAGCTAATTCTTTGGCATCCACTTTGAAGACTGATTTGGGGTCCATTTTCAAGACTGAATTCACAAAAACAGGCTTTTGATTTTCCATTTTTTCAAAGTCATGCAATTTTAGGTTTGTACTAGGTACCGCTATTTCTTTCATTAGTGTCACCATTTTACCATCAGAAATTTTGATTTTGCAAATAGCACCTTTAGAATCAAGCACCACTTGGGCTGTTTGAAGATGTTTAGCTAATGGTTCAGACGTGGTAGCTGGAACAGGTTCTTCGACAGGTTTTGCTTCATCCTTTACTGTCAGGTTAGTAGTTTCTTTTTCTTGTAACTGTTCAACACCTACATCTAACTGGTTTCTGTTCACATTCTCTTCATAAACACTCAATGGACCATTTTGAAACATCGGGTAATCAATGTCTTTATTTCCAGAATGCTTCCAAATGTGGGATTTTATTGTTCGTTGATATTCACAAGCATAACCACAGATTGTACACACAAACCGACCAGTTCTTTCATCGTGAATAAATGGGGCATTGCCTGTCTTGCACGTGTTTTCTTTTGATATTGGTTTTATGTTAAATACATTCATAGCCTCTTTCTTCTTCTTAGCTTCTGTTTTATGAATAAGCATGTGGTGTATAAATGCTGTGGCCTCGACGCTTACAAAAGCACATTCTGTACATTTATATGATGTTCTCTGAGGTAAGACCGGTTGAATTATTTTTGATTGAGTTGTGCAAAGTTCTGATGTTTTACTCTGTATGTGTTGTACCATATGGGATTTCATGCTCTCCCTATCATTGGCTGTATATCCACATTCAGAACATTTAATAAGAACGGGAGTTGGTGCTTTTAACGAAGAAAAAGGTTTATTATTAGTTGATATAGTTTTTATTGGCGTATTTTTATCAGTAGAAACTTTTGAATGGATTTCTAAATGGACTCCAATCGCATTCATATCTTTGGTAACAAATGAACACAAGCTGCATTGATACAGACGACTTTCTTTGTGATGTTCCATATGTGATTTAATGCTACTCTCAGTACCAGTCATGAAGTCACATATTTCACATGCATAGATCTGATCAGTTTTGTGGACGGATTTAAGATGATCTGTAAAACTGGCTTGATCCGACATAATGTCTGTACACAAGCTACATCTAATAACTTTAGACATAGCGTGAAGTTTAACATGGTTAGTTAGATGACCTTTCTTCCTGAATGTGGCGTTGCAGTGATTACACTCAAAAGGGCGTTCATTAGAGTGGACCACAAGATGTTCTCGAAGAGAATGATTTCTTTTGCCGGCATAGTCGCAGTACGGACATTTATATGGCCTACCGGCATTGTGTACTAAATCTACATGCTGTTTTAAATAATGTTTATTATTGCTGGAATAGTCACAGCTCTCACATTTAAAGCTATAACTATCTGTTGGTGTGACTTCTGCTTCTGTTTTTAACTGATCTATTAAAGGTTGTGGATGTGATTCAATAATAACATCAACAGTTGATGTGGTTAAATCTGTAGTTATATTTGGTATAATTGTTTGATTATCATTTAGAGAACTTGATAATGACTCAATCCTGTGTTTATCAGACGTATAGATGGGTTCGTTAGTTTTAGTATTAATATAGGTGGGTAAAATTGTATTATTTATATGTTCTATATATATGACCGGGGTATCATTGGATATGTTATTATCAATATTAAACACTGGTAATGTTTTTAGAGATTCAGGTGGTTGAGATGCAATGACTGTAATAACAGGAGAATTCTGTGATACTGCCAGTGGCTCAGAGAGAGGTTGAGATATAACTGTTGAGATATTTTCAGATCCTGATATATTGTGGACATCTGATGATGCCATAATACAGTATCATCAAATCAGATCTTCAAAAAAAAAAGTACAGCAATTGGGTCTTCACATCATGGAATTAAAGCAGCCAACACTTAATATGTTTGTCTCTTCAACCCATTTTTTTCTGAAACATAAAAAGTAAACTACTGTAGTCAGAAAATCCATCTCTGATTAAAACACAGATCTTATTTTGTTTCGTTTTTATAGTTAAAAACTTTGCTTTACTTGTCTCAACTACACTATAATCAAGAAGAGTTGTTATTTAACTTGAGTTCTGGTTGAAATGAGGGGTCATCCAATCAAATTGCCTATCACATCGAGCGTTTGACATTTTTTCCACGGAACTGTGGGTAGACATTAGTAGAGATAGAAATCAAAGCAAAGCATAGCCACTTGCAACATCGCTTCTGTTTGATTAATTGAATGTCTAACGTAATTGGGTCATGTGGCGCTTACTTGACACCCGACGTGAACTCCCACTTGTTAGAGCTACATGTAGTATAGGCCATAGAAAGTATAAAAAACAAACGAAATATAGATCTGTATTTTAAAGGGGGTGAATCGCTAATACTTGGGACCTAGAAATTGACCCTAATGGGTCGCGACGCATATAATAATATAATCTGATTGTATTTAAATGATTTACATTGAATTGTTTCTGTTTTGGCCCTAAATTCAAATCAGTTATGTCCAGCGAAATATGGCATGAGTCTCAACCAGATAGACAATTCAAGTGTCTGGTTGTTCCAGTCTACTGTGCATGCGAATGCTCACCAGATAAGTCATGGCCTTACCGTTTGACAGGAGTTGTCACTGAAGTCTAGACATCATTGGGAGTTGTGGAATATTGTCTAGCTTGTTCTTTCTGGTCACTTGTTATATATGATGCTAAAACGGTAAAATATTTATTTTGTTTTAAATATTGGATATCAATGGCCTACCGTTTCCAGGTAAGATCACAACATCAATGTTGATATAAATTGACCAATAATTCTTGTTTTCGATGTCAAGGATTTTGAAGGATTTTGAGTTACGGACTTAGGTCCTTTAAATATGGTCATTCCATGTTAAGTGGACCACATTGGATTCTCAAAGTTGTAAAATGACCCCTTCAGAATTTATGTTAAAAATTTGTTATAGTACATAGACTCTTATGTAAAACTGCAAAGTCCAAAGTTATACGACTCCAAGCATTGACATTGACTGGGATATGACCATTTGATTTGGGGTACCCTTTTGCAAACCAGAAACACTTTAATGTAAATCAGTTTATATACTATCAGATTATATTATAATATGCGTTGCCGTTGGATCCCATTATTAGGGCCAATCTCTAGGTCCCAAGTATTAGCGATTTAGCTCATTTAACCTATTACTATTTACTTGACGGCGGCTATAATTTCATGGACTTGATATCCATGGTTAGCTCTTAAGATTCATTATCTACAGAACTCAAGAACAAGTGTTGGGTAACTGTTGTCAAATTCAATAATTTATGTTGGAACATTTTACATTGGATTTGGAATGAAAGAAATGTGTTAATAAAAACACCAAAAAAACCCAGACATATATCTATTCATTTTGGCCTGCTGTTGGGACCATTTTGACAATATTTTAAATTCGTTTACACATTAGATCATTTAGCCTACAACGTTTTGTCCTATTTAAATATATAATCCTTCAGTAGCATGCCTCATGGCACAGTTCTGGACATTGTTGCCGAGTTATAAAGTAATGTTTATGATGCCTGTTTATGAAAGACTATATCCGAAGAAAATGAAACCTTCTCTCTTTATTAAATAAATAGTAACCCGGTGAAAAGTATTGTTATATCTATATGAGTTCCCGTGGAGCAGATACTTACAATTAAAGTCATTTTAACAAACAAATCTTCGTAAAAATGACAATTTTAGGGATTGTGCCAAGATGGCGAACGAGAATGTCACGTGATCACAGTTGTACGCCAGAGAAAGTCACGTGGTTGTAATTTGATTTTTCATAAAATTATTTGTTTATGTGTAAGTATTTAAAAAAAATTACAACACAAGATTTATTTTTTTAATTAGCAATATGACAGTTTTAACCAAAAATAAAATGGGGTTACCGAAAAATATAACGCTACTTCTCGCCAAATTCGTAAGTAGTCTTGATTTGTATGTCGCATGCTTTTTTGAAGAAATCTGGACAAAAACAAAAAAAACATTTTCTCACGGATAATGGTTTAAGGACAATATTGGTGTTTCTAATATACCAAAGTTTACCATTTTTATATATTTATTTTTTTGGTGAATACATAGATCTACATACTCCATAGTAAATAAATGACCGATTGAATTTCATTTAAGAGGGTATAAAATACCTGTAAAACTTCACGCGTGTTGTTATTGAAGACTGGACAATCTAGCCTAAGAAGTAGTCGACCCATCAAAACAGAATTTGCCACGTTTAGACAGAACTGGAACTACACAAAATTGCAAAATGCCTGAAAGTTTGATTTCCGTGGTTGGAAAGTTATGTGAAGAATATATTCAATCAACTCCTAAGAAGCTAAAATTAATAGATGCATATTTAGTTTATGTTTTTTTGACGGGTGTCATCCAGTTTATTTACTGTGCACTCGTTGGAACATTTCCATTCAACTCGTTTTTATCCGGCTTTATTTCTACAATTGGCACCTTTGTTTTAGGAGGTATGACAATATCATTTCGCTATATTCTGTAGCCTACTAATCAAACATTTGTTGTTTAAAAAACACACACCAAAAAACCCCAAAACATACGTTATTATTGTACTATTTGTTCACTAATAATACCGTTATTAAAATTAAATTACACCTACCCACTACCCACTTTGACTTTCTTGATAAAAAATAAAAAAATAGATAAATAAATTATTTAGATTTATTAAAAATACACTATTTGTAATAATTTGGCCGCAAGTACTCTTTTTTGTAGGTTATTTCGCCCCCTGGACTCGCGCCTACAGGTCGACTTAGGATAGAAGCCCCCCCCCCCCTAATCCCAAAGTTTATGGGGTTTACAGATTTGCTGTCCCAAAACTGTTTAGTTCATGTAATAGTAATAATAGTTGTCACTTTGTCACTCATTGCCAATCTGCACAGAGTTTTCATTTAGCACATCCTGATCCATCTGACCAACTGACAAAAATCAGTAAATGACCAGAAATTACCCATAATTGGCATAATGTGCTTTATATGGTCTATATTTTCACATTCTCTTTTTGACGTTGACCCAAGAATCAACATTTGCTCATTTACAGATCATATAATAATACTAATAATCCCAAAACATTCAATTGACTACATCAGTGATTCTTATTTAAAATATACATAGTATATACAGTAATTTATAAGCTTAACCTTTTTTTTTTAACCTTTCGGCTTTTGTTTTTCAGTATGTCTAAGGTTACAAGTGAATCCTCAAAATAAAACCGATTTTTATGGAATTAGTCCAGAAAGAGCCTTTGCAGATTTTGTATTTGCTCACGTAATATTACATTTAGTAGTGGTCAACTTTATTGGATAAATCAGTAAGCTTGCAGGTATGTTATTAAAAACATTATACTCAAGATGTATAAGGGATATAATAATTTTATCTTTAGTTAGAAGATGGTCAACAGTGAAATGGGATCGTATATTTTTGTGGATTAACTAGAGCTAAAAGTTGTAATTGTTTCATTTTAAAATTGGTATGAATCATTTCAATTTTTCAGACCAAAGACGTTTATTGAATTTGACCAATTTTTGATATCTAATTATCAGACTTACTATAGGCCTACACCATAATACCTTTGGGAGGGATTTGGCGCAATGGTTAGAGAGTAGGATTTGTGACCTAACTGTTGAAGGTTCGAGGCCCGAATTGTGCGTAAAATTCTTGTGTCCTTGAATAAGACACTTCATCTCTGTATTCCAGTCTACCCAGCTGTAAATGGGTACCAGTAGGATGGTGTAGGTATTACACAAAAAACTGTTGCGCTCCTTGGGCAGCATAATGTTGGGGCTCTTTCCAAGATTTAAAAGAGTACAGCGGTAAAGGGAGGTAATCAGGCTTTACTTGTATCCTAGAGTCCGGGATATTAATTGTGTAGCGCTTTGAGCATAAACTTAGTTGATGGATATTGCACATTATAAATACTCACATTATTATTATTAGTACATGTATGTAGATGCACCAGAGACTAATGTCACTGTGACTGAGACAAAGAATCAAATTATTTTTACATGATCTGGAAAAACCTAGTAAGTCCGTCGCACATGAATTTGAGAAAACAAATGAATACTTTTGCATGATTTGTTTGAAATGTGCTGACTTCAATGTGAAACTAACAATATTGAAGATTTTCGCACACTTTAACTTAATAAAAAATTGGGGTAAAGCCTAGTAAGTCAAAATTTGTGACAAACTAAATTTTTACTAGGTTTCATGTGGATGTATATTGCCGTCGCCTCTGTCTGTCCATCCTCAATTGTTTGTGAACAGTCTACAGGTCACAATTTTTATCCAATTACAATGAAACTTAAAATATAGGTTTATCACCATAAGATCTCGGTTCCTTTTGATATTGGCACATATTGGACTGTAACTTCATGGATTATGGCCCCTGATTGTACAAAAAATCATGTTTAAAGCTTGTGAACAATGTAGAGTTAAAATTTTGAACCGATTTTAATGAAATTGTTATGCATATTAATAACGCAAAGATCTTGGTTACTTTCGATAGTTGCGCCTATCGGAATATAACTTCCAGAATTATTATGGCCCGTGATTGTCCGAAAAAACACCTTTTTTAGCTTGTGGTCTCTCTGGAGGTCAGAATAATTACCTGATTAATTAAACCATTCAATTATATCACCATTACACCCTAAGGAAGGTTGAGTTAAAATTTCGAGGAAATCGGACCAAAATTGCCAGATAAAATGACTGCCGTTTGAACAGGAATAGTTTTAAAAAAAAGTGGCATATCAAGATTGTGGACCCTGTAGAGGTCACAATTTTAATTTGATTTTGATGAATCGTAAAATCCATGTTAATAATTTAAAGATCTTGGTTCCTGTCGACATTTACGCCAATCGAAACGTAACTTCCTGAATTATGGCCCCTAATTGTCCGAAAAATCGCCTTTTTCTAGCTTGTGGTTCCTCTGGAGGTCCAAATTATTATCCGATTCAAAAAAAAGTTTGATTATATCACAGCTACACCCTAAGGAAGATTGAGTTTGAATTTCAGGAAAATCAGACCAAAATTGCAAGACAAAATGGCTGCAGTTTGTACGCGAATAGTATAAAAGTATGGTATATTAAAGTTACATTATTCAAGATATAGATAAGAACTAGCCATTCTTGCTATACTAGTTCGAAAGTAGATGATGTAAAATGAATAATTTAAAAATTTCATTCAAATTACTCTATTGCAAGCGAAGATATTGGCATTTGAAGATTTGGCCGACCTGTGCAATAATTTCAACCACGGTCCTGGTTGATCAAAGCTAATACTCGAAGCGTCTGGGCGCGCCATATTTGATTTATCACTGAACCGTTTTAATCTGTTTAATATCGGAGCAATCTGATGCCATCCAAAGTTGATTAAGGCCTGGATCAGTTAATTAATGTCTAATTAATACTTTAGAAAACATTTCATGCCCAAATAAAGACCTGCACTAGGCAGATTTAGCTCTTGAATAATGCATGTTTAAGGTTGTGGACCCTGTAGAGGTCCCAATTTTAATTTGATGAAACTTGAATTGCATGTTTATAAACTAAAGATCTTGGTTCCATTTGATATTTGCGCATCTGTAACTTCATGAATTATGGCCCTTGTAGGAAAAATCACTTTCTTTTTAGCTTGTTCTCATGAAATATGGCCTTTGATTGTAGGAAAAATCACTTTCTGTTTTGTTTGTTCTCTATCCATCTCTTGAAAATGTGCCTAAGTATCCTGCCTGGCACCCACCAGCCAAATTTTTCCAGATCACGGGAAACTTCTGGACATTTAATTGATATATTTGAAACACCCATACATGAATCATGTTTCAGTTGAAATCTGAAGTTCCTGCAGCATTTACAAGCTGCAGCAAATGTTTCTTATACATATTTTGACTATTTATACTAATTGTTGAATTACATTCAAATTTAAACTTCACTTAGATCACATGAATCTATAAAAGTTGCATACCAAGTTTCAGGGTCATTAAAGATTGCCCCGGACTTTACATATACCCCTTGTACTGTTATCTACATTTAGGGGTGCCTTCTCAACCTGGTGGGTTTCCTCCCACATGACCTAGTCGTGTTGAGTGGACGTTAAACCCCATTTCTCTCTCTCTCTTAACTACATTTGCAATCCTGCTAAAGGTGAATAGTGAACAGATTCTTTTATCTGGTCAAGTCAACTTTGAACCCCTCCAAGATCTTATGGTTATACAATGATATAAATGTAGACTCAAGTTCAAATGACCAAAAAGGAGGTATGATGAATATTGGGTCCAACCACATTCATTAAGTGTGCATTAGTAGACCTTTGTTGAATTATAATCTTGAATAAATGTTTTCCTTTTTCTTTACAGATTACTTGAAATCTGGTTAAAGTAGCTGTTCATTTAAAATAAATTTGTCATTTGTAACTTCTATCAATCATGTACATTTTGAAGTAAATAAATTAACTTTCATCTGAAGTCATTTTTAGTTCTATTCTTGCTGCTAGTGTTATACAGTTACAGTTATGTACAATATTCTTTTACAAGGACTGTTTTGTCTACATTTGTAATGGAGGTACTTGAAATTGGAAAGAGACATACCGGTGCCTGTGTTTGTATAACTCAGTTTTAGGAGAAGTTATCAAATGATATCTAATGTCCCGACAAGCACATCAGCTTTTCATCAAAACGAAATAAGTACAGCCCCAGATTAACCATTGAGCCAAATAAGCATATGCTTAGTGCACCATTTTTTCCACTGACAGATTTGGATGATGTATGTGCACCAGGGCCAACAAAATTGATGTACATCTAATATTGTATCGGGGGTCACGGTGGCTAAGTGGGTTGGGCACTGGCTCGCTAGCCTCGAGGTTGAGTGTTTGATCCCTGCATTGTTTAAGAAAGTTTTTATTGATTTTCAGGGGTGGGTTTCCCCTTGTCAGTGATGCAGAACGGAGGGCCTGACAAGGATAGATGTCTGGTCGTTCGAATAGGACAAAAACACCAGATCCCATGTACACTTTGGTGTGCATGTAAAATATCCCTTGGCAGTTGGACTTCAATATACGAGTAGGCCGTAGCGCTGCTGCCCGGGCAAAATTTACCTCATAGAACACTGTATGGCGTATGCCCATCTTCCATTAGCCCAGGTTAGGTGCATAACATTAGGTTGTTAAACCCCATTTCATTTCATTTCTAATATTGTATCAATAATTAAACTATTAGTGATCAGAAGATCAAGAAAAATGTTCTTTTGTGCATGCTGAATTCAGCATGCACAATGCAGGTACATTTCCTTTTTTTGTTAAGACATTAATTTATTTTAAATTGCATACATATTGGAGCATCATTATCTGACCCCCTTAGTGCAATACCAGATATGACCTCAAGTTCACAACATTCTCAGACTTAAGTAAAGAATTTACTCAAAATTGTTTGCCCTATTTTAAAAAAAAAATAGCCTTTTATAACGCTTTTGTTGTTTAAATGTATCAAATACATTTTTTGGTGTTTTTGGATCAAAGTCAAAGGCAATTCCCATAAACAGTGGTAGAAAGTTGAGTAAATTTCTAACTTAAAACTCCAAAATCTTTGACATCGAAAACACGAATTGTTGGCCAATTTAAATCAACATTGATGATGTAAACTTACCGGGAAAAGATGAGCTTCTGATATCCGATTTTTAAGATAAAATATTATTTTTAACATTGGTAAACGAATCGTGTACCATAATGCACTTCAGACCCAGTTGTATTGAGAGACTGGAGGGACTGCATTAAATCAAACTGAGTTATGTAGACTGGAATAACTAGACGCTATAGCAATCGGCCATCGATTTGGATACCTCGCCAAACATAACTTTTTAGAAATTAGAGTAAAACGGAAACAATTGAATGCAAATCAGGTATACACATTCATATTACATTATTATATGCGTTGCTACCCATTTGTGTTCATTTCTAGATCCAAAATGTTAGCGACTTATCTCCTTTAATGATTAGATAAGTTTATCTAATATTAAAATTGATTGGTTAAATTGGGAAGTAATAATAATATGTATTTCCAAAGAACAACAAACATTTGTTACATATGAGAGTTCGCAAGTGAAAAGTGCTATCAAATGTACAATTATTGACTGTTTACAACGAAATCAAAGCCATGCATAAAAACTTCTTTTGTTCACAATTTGGAGAAACAAATTGATGTGATTACTTAAAGGGACAATAACAATCTTGCTGACTTGACAGGTCCAGAAAAAAATAGCCTTATTTTAACTACTAGATGTTTAAGTGTTCTACCTGTTGTGTAAATTATCCATTACATCCTATCTTACTTGTCCAAGGGTTCGAAAATATGTTTAAATCCAAGGTGCATTTGAAAGTGTTTACGGAAAGCTTTTCAAACCATGTTACAGCATATATAGTTGAATTTTTCCAATTTTTAAAATTAGGTGTGTTAAGATGAAATTTGTATCATTTATTCGAATATTGTAAAATAGTACAATTTGTTGACCAGAATAAAGATTGTCATTGGGTACGAATTGTCTGGGTACGAATTGTCCTTGGGTACGAATCGTCCTTGGATACGAACTACGAATTGTCTGGTGACAAATTGTCCGGGTACGAATTGTCAGGGATTGAATTGTCCTAGAGCCGTTTCAGCACCTCCATTAATTTGCAATGTGGAGAGGAGTAGGTAAGTTATTTGGGTGTCCTCATGGCTGGTTGTCAGTTCTATAATATTCTTGACACTTTAATTGTCTGGTGACGAATTGTTCGGGATCGAATTGTCCTAGAGCCGTTTCAGCACCTCCATTAATTTGCAATGTGGAGAGGAGTAGGTAAGATATTTTGGTGTCCTCATGGTTGGTTGTCAGTTCTATGATATTCTTGACACTTTCAATACTAATCTTGATATTTTTTTATCCAATCAAGATTGTGGTAATGCCTATCTGTCTTTCTTTTTCAAGAAAATCCCAACCTTCTAACAAAAGCTGGGATGGTGTTATTACTGCTTAAGTAGCGCTAGAAAAAATAGATCTTCTGGAGGAATTTTAATTGTGGTGAGAAATAACAAAACTTTCTTTCCTTATTACCATCTTGCCTGAGTAGTCATTTGCTGCGATACATTATACCATTATAATTTAATATATTGAATGATGATATTGGTACTGAAAGAAAAGCTAGAGAAAACACTTTTCAGGTCAATTTTGAATCATTTAAATCAACGTGAAATCATTTCCCTCCAATTTTACTCCCTCCACACATGCACGACTGCTACCCAATCCCACACATCAAACAGTTGCCCAGGGGCATCATAAACACTTATTTACAGATGGGCAATCCTAGAAATTTTTGTTTTATTAATATGTCAACATAATGACATCCCCACCCCACCCCCTACACACACCCATAGGCCTACATAGACATTAGACCCCCCATATCTCGAAAACACCCCCTCACACGCCTGTTCACCACCATGATTCGGAATCCCCCCCCCCCTTCAGCCACCGGACTAAAGGTGAAATGTTGTAGAATTGAATGAAACCGGCCTACAAAAAATGAACTTATATGCAATTTATGTCCGCGTGGTCATAATAAATGACCTTTTCAATTGCAAATTGTCCCTTATACATTTGTTTATCAGTTGGCCACTGTCCGTCGTCGGGTCACCGTAAAATCTATTTAATCAATTCGAAATTTATGCACCGCGTTTGTATTCATTAGATGAACAAGCTTAATTCTTAAAAAAAAACGGGGTTCTAGTCTCTAGATACTTACATGCAAGCATATGCATTCCACTTTGACAAATCATTTGGACGCTCTTGTATAAGTAGGAAGATACTGACTCGCTAGCCTGTAGGTCGCGGGTTTGCTCACGGTGTTGGCTGAGAAAGTTCGGCCGATGATGGCGTAGTTTCCCCTTGTCAATGGTGCAAGACTGATGGTCTGACAAGAACAGTTGTCTAGTCGTTCGGATGGTACGAAACACCGAGGTCCTGTGTACATATTGGGGGGCCGCCCCCACTAAGCCCCCCCCCCCCTTAAGCTTTTTTCGCTTTTTTGAGATTTTGGCGACATTTTATTTTTCACTATTAAAAATTATTGCCGGGGCAAAAGCACCCTTTGCCCCCCCCCCCCGGCTCCGCGGCCCCTTGGGGACGTAACAGATCCCTTGAAGTTGGAATTCGATATAAGAGTACTGGGGGACGTAACAGATCCCTTGGAAGTTGGAATTCGATATAAGAGTAAGTCGTATCGCTGCTGGCAAAATTTCCATTCCATATTAGAAGCTGAGGCGTATGCCCGTCTTCATTAGTGAACGTTGTAGAAGTAGTTCAGCCCGTCTTAGTTTTGATAACAAATTGGACCCCATACTCCCCGCAGTGTTCCGTTTGATTAGAGCTAATCCCACTACTCTCTGCTGGACCAGGTGGGTATTATTGTCGCTAACTATGACTGGTCAGTGGTCCCATTATCAACCAATCGCTGGCTACGTTACAAAAGTATTACCTTTAAAACAGGACGTTTAATTAGGGCAACTGTGTTTACATAACGTTACGTCATGGCTGCACGGTTTTTTTTATGCTAAATTATCCAGCACATAGCAGGATATTGCAGTAAAACTAATTGCGTGACAAACGAGGCTATTTGTATTGATGTAAAGTAAACACTTCTGTATGGTAGCGAACAGACTTTCAACGTTTTTAATACCTTAAATCTTTGTCCAAAACTTTAAGGAAGACCCAAAATTAAACGAAGGACCGTCACGTTACTGTACGTAAGAGGTAGATTTGATTGAACGAGAAGAATAGACACACTTCCTCAAAAGTTCAAGAATCCGAAGCCAATCCAGCAATGGCCAGAGAGGGATTTCTCGGGCCGTTGCTTCAGGAATATGATTGGACCCTAACTAACTGGATTATTGTTCCCGATTGCACGGAAATCGGGTGGACCCCCTTAAGTCACAATTTTTATTCGATTTCGATTATTGTTCAATATATGATTATTGTACAACATTCGCAGATGAGTTGGGATTTCGTGAAAATGGGACATTACCCGTAAAAGTTTCCAACACCCTTTACACTTTACGCAAACAGTGGTAGTGGATATTCTAGACCCCTGATGAAACTGAAAAAATATGTTGGGCTACCACCCCTGTCTTTTGTTCTACTAATTGTGTGCATATTTCACATTCTGCATTAGGAAAGGGGGAAATCAGAGGCTAATCCAGGGGGGGGGGCTAGGTGCCCCCCCCCCCTTAATCCCTAAAGAGTATAGAAAAATAGATATGCGCCACAAATAACCACTGACACCCCGATTGGGCACCCCTAACTGGATTTCCTGGATCCGCCTCTGGGGGCAATGCTCCAGAATGGAAGGTCTAATGCGTAGCAAAATCAAACTCATCCAAGATGTTTTGATTTGTAACAAGTATTTTAACGTTCATGCGAATCGAATAAAAATTGAGTCTTCAAGAGGGTGCACAAAATTTGTACGTCATACTACACATTTTGCATAAAAAAAGCACCAAAATCAAACTGATCCTTGATATTATGTTTCAACACATATTTTAGGGTTCATCTGCAACGAACAGAAGGTCTGGTCAGGCCCGTATCTAGCCCCAAAATGTTAGGGGGGCAAGGGCTGATTGGGGCGCCGATGGGGCTTCTTGGGGCGCCGGTGTACCTACAGTTGACGTTCCACGGAGAAGGGTCTCCCCCCCCCCCCCCAGGCGCCCGAAAATGTTAGAAAATATGGTTTGCACTTGAGGAACTATGAAAATGTCCGAAATTTTAATTTGCGATATTGGCGTATTATGATCATTATAAAAATTTGATGGAAGGAATACGAGTTCAGCGTACCTATATTAATTTATGAGAAAAACGAAATGTTTTGATAGGCTTAGAGTGCGACTTGTTTGAATTTTGAAGATTATCACTCCTGGCGCGGGCTTGAATCAATCTCATTACCATTAACGACAGGTTCTTGGCAGAAAAATAAACGTGAATTCTAAAAAATCACTAAAATACCGCGGAGAACGACGGGTAAGGACTCAATGGGTTCTAGTCTAAAGTAAGTTTTATAATATCTGAAATACTTATACGAAAGGGACGCTTCAAATCCGGAAAAGGGGGCGCGCTGAATCTATACTTGAAGCAAGGTGCCCAGGTTTGCGGCAGTATCTGACACCTTTGAAAAAGATCGAGCACAACCCTGCCAGATCTATTGTCTAAAGCGCTATAAACGGCAACAAGTACGGTGTGTACCTTGAACGAGTTCAATATCTAGAATAATTTTTGTAATGAATTCACTAATATACGAAGGATGCCAGTGACATATTAATAACTGTTGAGATTCGCTAATAATTCGAGTGGCAGACCATAAACAGCCCCTGCTGACCTATGATACTAGCCGAGCAATACCAAGCGACTTCAAGTCTATAAACACAAGATAAAATGAATTGTTTCCCCATGATCATGCGGGGGTTGCGCTGTATAATGGGCGCATATAACACAAGCCCTTCAAGGGGCGCCCAATCATGCTGTATTGGGCGCCCCATTGACCAAGTCGTGAGCGCCCAACCATTCTCGCTCGACATTATGTATTATGTGCGAACCGACAAACATACATTGTCATTATAATGCGTCCCACCAATCATGTCATTATTGGCGCCCCTCCGGGATAAGTAACACCACAGCTCACACAGTTTTGGTCGCCCCGTCAAGTCAGGTGTTAATCGTGTAATTTATTATGAGACGCCTCATCATTTGGGTGGTGGGGCGCCTCATATAACGACAGGAATAGAATTGACATTGGTTAGGGGTCCCATCAATCTAGTAGTAGGCGCCTAACCAATGTCACTCGGCATTAAAGGGCGCCCATACTGAATATGGACTCGTTAGTCGCTGGCTTCGTATGGCGTCCAATAGAAAGGGCGCCCATTACATTTTCTGACAATAGATAAAGGCATTATGCATTATGTGCGGCCAAACAATCATATATTGTCATAATAAGGCGCCCCACCAATCATGTCATTATGGAAGGTCCTCTGGGATAAGGTGCACACAGATCACACCGTTTTGACGCCCAACCAAGTTGTGATGTTCATCGTGTGACTCATTGTGAGGCGCCCCATCATTTGAGGGGCGCCTCATATATAACGACATGATTGATGACGCTCCCATGAAACCAAGTGACATTAGTTGGGCGCCCTGTCACTCGGCTTTATGGGGCGCCCATACTGATATGGACATGTAAATCGATGGCCTCGTATTGTGTTCAATGGAAAGGGCGCCTTCAGCGCCCATTAGGGGCGCCTGTTTTTTCGAGGTGGGGCGCCGATTTTTCCCAGGGGGGGCAGCTGCCCCCCTTGCCCCCCCCGCTAAATACAGGCCTGCTGGTGTACATCAAAATCAATCTCATCCTATAGATATGTTGATTCGTAAAAAAACACATTCTTCATCTAAATCGGACAGAAATTGTGCATGGGCAAAGGGTCGACAAACTTTTTAGGCTACATATTTGACATTTTGCGTAAAAGGCAGGTGGCATAACAACGAAGGGTCTCATGCACATCAAAATGAAACTCATCCTAGATTTCTTTGCCCCTATACACATATTTCGAGTTTTGTCTAAATCGAGGAACTACATAGTTGATATGCAGGTTTGCGTACAGGGGAACGGCATTTTTAACAGGAATTTACAATCCGATCTTGATAGAAAAAACTTAATACGCGATTTTTTTTTACATAAACCATTTTCAGCGCCATTTGTAAAAAGGCTAAACATATTCCACAAGTCATGTCAAACGGTAACTACATATTTATACCTGGAGAGCATGCGCAATAAATACTATCGGTGTATTTCACCGAACATAACTTATTTGAAATTACATATAGAGTAAAAAACAAAACACAGAAAAGATTGAATGTAAAGCAGTTTATACATTCATATTATATGCGTTGCGAACCATTTGTGTCAATTTCTAGGTCCAATATATTAGCGATTTAGCTCCTTTGAATATCGGATGTTGAATAAAATATTTGTAGGCAATTTTAAATTGTTATTTTAGTAAGCCTATATCATAGGCCTACTGATTATAACAAAGTATTTATTGATTTTGGTTCTGATTCGGCATTGGATTAATTCTTTGATTGGCAAACGAAAGCTAAATCCACGGCGTAGTGTCCCTTTAACATTCTTCTTACGTATTGTTTTCAATCACGCACGTGCAGACTGAGAGGGCGCTTTACGCTACCAACAACGTTCGGCATGTTTTAGAAAATGTGATCTCTGCTTTGTAAATATCTTTAAGTTTTATTCTCGTTTACAGGAATATGTGTACAAACTAGTATTTGTATGTCAGTTTTAAAAGTGCCATCTGGTGAGTTTGAAAGGGTTATGTCTGACTTTGTACAAGTAACGAGGAAAAAAATGGCTGTGCATTATAAAATATTTTGAACCGTAAAGTCATTTGCTTTGCTTTGCTTTCCAGGCAAACGTGGTTTGTATTAGATTGGATATTAATACTATTATCAACACGTAGACAGTTGGTGTTATCAAATCAATTCATAAACAAATTATAACAACTACTGCAGTTTATTATACGCCCACATTTTCATGTGGACGTATTATGTCGTCGCCCCTGTCCGCCCTGACGTCCGTCCGTCCACAATGTTTGTGGACCCTCTACAGGTCACAATTCTTGTCCGATTTTGACGAAACTTTAAATATAGCTTTATCCCCAAAAGATCTCGACTGCTTTCGATATTTGCATGTATCGGATCGAAACGTCATGGATTATGGCCCCTGATTGTACGAAAAATGACGTTTTTAGCTTGTGGACCCTATAGAGGTCACATTTTTGAGCGGATTTTGATGAAACTTGACATGCATGTTTATAACCCTAAGATATTTGCGCCTATCGGAACGTAATTTCCTGAATTATTATGGCCCCTGATTGTCCGAAAAATCACCTATTTTAGCTTGTGGTCCCCTTGGAGGTGACAATTATTATCCGATTTGAAAAACCGCTTGATCATATCACCGTTACACCCTAAGGAAGGTTGAGTTCGAATTTCGGGAAAATCGGACCAAAATTGCTATACAAAATGGCCGCCGTTTGTACGCGAATACTGTTAAAAAATTATATATTAAGGTTGTGGACCCTGTAGAGATCACAATTTTAATTAGATTTTGATGAAACTTGAAATGCATGGTTATGACCCAAAGATATTGGTTCCTTGCGATACTTGCGCATATCGGATCGTAACTTCCTGAATTATGACCCCTGATTATACGCAAAATCGCCTTTGTTAAATAGCTTATGGTCTCTCTGGAGGTCACAATTATTTATCGGTTTGAAAAACCGTTTAATTACATCATCGACACACCCTAAGGAAGGTTGAGTTCGAATTTCGGGAATATCGGACCAAAATTGCCATACAAAATGGCCGCCGTTTGTACGCGAATACTGTTAAAAAATGGTATATCAAGGTTGTGGACCCTGTAGAGGTCACAATTTTAATTCGATTTTGATGAAACTTGAAATGCATGGCTATAACCCAAAGTTCTTGGTTCCTTTCGATTTTAAAAATTCGTTTGATTATATCACCGTTACCCCCTAAGGAAGGTTGAGTTCGAATTTCGGGAAAATCGGACCAAAATTGCCATACAAAATGGCCGTCGTTTGTACGCGAATACTGTTAAAAAATGGTATATTATTATCACGATTATTATCCAATTTAAAAAAAACGTTTGGCTCTATCACCGTTACACCCTACGGAAGGTTGAGTTCGAATTACTAGAAAATCAGACCATAATTGCCAGACAAAATGGCCGCCGTTTGTACGCGAATAGTGTAAAAATATGGCATATTTTGATGAAACTTGAAATGCATGTTTATAACCGAAAGATCTTGATTCTTTTCGATATTTGCGCATATCAAATTGTAACTTAATGAATTATGGCCTTTGATTGTAGATAAAAACACTTTCTGTATTGCTGGTTCTCTCGAAAATGTGGGCGTATCCTGCCTGGCAGTGCCAGCTTACTATCTTTACAATACGATGATTGAACTATAAAAGATTTCATTTCTAACAAACCTGAAATGCAATGGGGTTTAACATAGATAAATCACCCATTTCGAAAACAATGTGCATTGTTGGAGATCTGTGAGTAAACTATCGAGGAGGCGACCATCGCTTTGCATGGGATTTCTCTGACCAAATTTCGCAAAACGCCGGTTTTACGTTAATTTTAGTGATGGGGTTATTTCATATGATGAGATAGAGACACAGATGGTTGATGCACTAAAATTAACGTAAAATCGGCGTTTTTTGCAATGGTCGCTCCTCGGAAGTTTACTCACAGATCTCCCACAATGCACATTGTTTTCGAAATGGGTGATTTATATAATATACTGTTCTATCGGGCCAATGAAGACGGGCATATGCCATACAGTGTACTATTAGGGACATTTTGCCCGGACAGCGGCGCTACTGCCAACTCTTATTAAAAACTCAACTACCAAGGGATATTTACGTGCATGCCTATGTTTACACGGGGGATTGGTTTTTCTTACTATCCGAACGACTAGACAACTGTCCTTGTCAGGCCCAAGGGTAAACCACGTCGGAAAATCTCAGTAAACTTTCTTGGACATTGACATTGCAGGGGGCGATCACCCGACCTCCAAAACATACAAACACAACCAAATCAATTAAATGTCCAGGGGCCTGTTTTACGAAATCCAAATTTTAGTAATTTGATTGGATAATATCAGATTGATTTTAGTGCTTAGCCATTCAAAACTAAAGTACCACTAAAATTTGGATTTTATCTTTAGCTAAAATTTCGAGAAACAGGGCCTTGGAGATATTTTTATCACCGAACTGTTCTGAATTTTATAAAAATAAAATATGTTATTAGTGGAATTGAATGAATGAATGCAATAGGGTTTAACGTCCTACTGTTATGCACTTAACCTGAGCTAATTGAACACGGGCATACGCCATACAGTGTGCTATGAGAGAAATTTTACCCGGGCAGCGGCACTACGGCCTACTCTTTTATCGAATTCCAACTGCCAAGGGATCTTTTACGTGCACTCCAATGTGTACACATTACCTCGGTTTTTCGTCCTATCCGAACGACTAGGCATCTGTCCTTGTCAGGCCCTCCTTCTGCATCACTGACAAGTGGAAATCACGTCGGGAAATCGAGATGAACTTTCTCGGCCAATGCAGGGATCGAACACCCGTCCTCCAGGCTAGCGAACCAGTGCCTTATCCACTAGCCACCGTTATCCCCTTATTAGTGGAAATGTAATGGTCGATGCAAAATATAATATATGTTTTTTTTTCAGATTAGATACTATAGATGTTCCGGATGTGCAATCTTAATGACAAAAAGAAAATAAATCATACCAAGGGAGTTTAAAACAACTTTCTATTACTCGATTTAAGCAGGTGGGAAATGATAACAATACTTCATGTACTGGCCACCATCTTTGTTGTCACAGTACAGGTAAGAGAGAGAGAGAGAGAGATAGAAATGAGGTTTAACGTCCACTCAACACACTATTATTTCGACTAACATATGGTTTAATTTCATTTCAATAATTCGCTTGTGTGTGGGGGTGTTTCATAGTAGGTAGGACACCGGAGGACCCGGAGAAAACCTAAGAGGCTGGACAGACGACCATACTCAGTGTCCTGGAGAATAAAAACCACGCCACTTGCCACACTCAGTCCTTATGATCTAAAGCCCGGGTGTGATAACACCTTTGGCCCCCCAACCCACCGGTGCAGGAAGTAGAGCAGAAGTCTTCTGTATTACTATTACTTTCAGCCTACCTGCTAATGTCTAAATTCTATTTTTTTTTGTTCCGCCTGTATCTTGTTTGAGAGCTTGGCGAACGAGAATTGTATCGAAGTATTTCGAATATTGCTATTTTACTGCCGTAAAAACACGACACTTATTCTACCGACTATTATGTTTCGCGGTCATTCAGGTAGCTGACCCTGACGCACAGAATGGTTGCCTGCATGGGTTCAAATCAAGATGCATTATGTTGGATTTAGATAGAGCCGACATTTCTCGCTGACGAAAAGGGGATATTTTTAAAAAAATCAGTCAAAGTTATAAGTGTTTGAAGTTTTGATGATGCAAGCGTAGTCTCGCCATTTAAATAATTCAAATTAACAAATCCATTTTAAAGTTAAAGTAGCTAAGTCCGTAACTCAATATCACCCAAAATCTTTGACAATGAAAACACGTATTTTTTGTAATTTAAATCAGTATTGGTGTTGTGATCTTACCTGGAAAAGGTGGGCTTCTGATATCTAATATTTAAGACAAAAACACATTTTACTATTGGTACAAGAAACGTGAACCATAAGGCGTTTCAGCGTAATTTGTAACAAGGTGCTCACAGAATGAGGCTAGACATATTCCGAAAGTCATGTCAAACAGTGATTACATATTCTTATTTGGAGAGCATTCACAATAAATACTATCGGTGTTGACTGGAATAACCAGACGCTAGAAACCGACTTTCAGTTGAGACTGCTGGGGTATTTCGCCGAACAAAACCGGCGACAATTTACCGTAAAACGGCAACGATTGAATGTAAAACAGTGTATATAAATTTATATAACATTATTATATGTGTTGCGACCCATTTGTGCCAAGTTCTAGGTCCAAAATATCAGCGATTTTAGCCTGGCGCACACTACGCGACGACATAGGCGATTTCGGTCGCCGACGATGAAAATAAAAAAACTGCCTGGTGTGCGCACCGAGTCGCTAGCGATTTTTTCGTCGCCGATATCAGACATGTTTTATATGATCACCCAAGTCGTCGCTTCGTCGGCAACAAATCGTGTAATGTGCTCACTTCGACGACAAGTTACGCGTCAACCAAGGAAATGAATTCATCTATTAAACCAATCATTGTAGGTTATTATAATGAGCGGGTATTTTTTCTAGTAATTGTAGCGAGAAAACGGAGGGTGACAGTAAATCGCTCACCTGGACTTATTGGTTGTCTCATCGTGGTTGTTTGTTTGGTAATGAGAGGGATTATTATATTTAGGATACTCTGGAATATTTCTGGACTCCTCCTCATGTAGCTGGTTTTCAATACATGTACATACAAGAGTCGCCCGATTTGAGATCTTTACTTAGATTACTATAAACGCACTCTTATCAAGAGTTATACTAATACGGCTAGGCCACAAAACAATATTATTTGAAGTATTCAACACGATTACGACTGAAATGCATCTTTATGGGTCACATGACGAAGCGCGTGACGTGATTTTTTTCTTGATCGACAAAGTCATCGTGTAGGGTGCTCACCCCACTTATATTGGGGCGATATTTGACTCAAAACTCGTCGCTCAAGTTGTAGCATAGTCTGCGCAAGGCTATAGCTCCTTTAAATTTAATTATTAAAAATGGCGATCGTGATCCAGTCTGTTAAAAATAGTGTCAATTATGTACTTGCTATGTGAATAAATATTTAATAGTTTATATACCATTACATATAATATATCCTTAAGACCGAAATAGTATGAAAAGCCGTACAATTTTTATTACCAGATTGAGTCGTAGGCAGTTCACAACACCAGTTACGATGTTAGCTGCTGTAATAAAACAAAAAAAAAGCATTACTAGAAACCTCCATCCACAAAGTTCAATGGTTCCAGATTCTATTTACCTTTCTGTTTTTGTATAAAACGTAAACATTTATTTTACAGGCACTTAATATTCGTAGGCCAACAGACACCGAACTACTTGGAGATTGTAAGTATCACAGTGGGTGTCCTTTAGAAATGAGCAAAAAATTAACAAAAAAGTTTTTGTGGATCGTAAAATTGTATGAATAAATTATATCGAAGGTAAAAAGAAGAGAAAGGGTTAAACCGATTTTTATTGACCACATTGAGCCCAGCTCAATATTTTACAACAGCTTTGACTAGGTCAGTACATCTAAGTATCAGAATTTAGAATTTTGCATTCTGCCAACCTTAACAAAAGTTTCTCTCAAAAATGTTTTAACAATTTCTTACACATAATTGTGTTGGTCGTACGTTGCTTTTATAGGAGTGGTGTTCTCTTTGCTATTACTTAATTGTTTAGTTATCCCGGGACATATTGCTTACTTTTATTTTCAGTGACAATACATTGTGGAGATGGTATAAATGACATGGTTAATATAACCTATTTTGGTGAAATAAGTGGAATGTATCCTGTAGGTAGAAACTTAGAATGTAGTTCGCAGGAAATTACACCCATTCATCATGTTATATATAATATTAATGGTAGAGATTGTGGTTTTAAGGTAAAACAAATATATTTACATTTGTTCACGTTATAGCGACCAGTCATGAAAATTCTGAATATAGATCCAACTGTAATAATAAAGAATATTATAGATTTCCTATATTTGTGATTTGTCCGATTACTTAAAAATTGGGTAAAAAAATTTTTTTGGTTTTTGTTGTCTTAGGAGATAAATTCAACAAGGGTATGGTCAGTGACTGTCAGATTACTGAAAGGTTTTTTAGTAACAGCGGATGATAAATTGGTAAATCTAGCCTGTGCTTATGAGCATATTAATTCAGCTGTATATAATATGAGCTTTCAACAAGACACAGCTGGTATATATGTACCCAGTAATAAAGTTAATACAGAAAACCTATTGTAAGTAACATTTAAAATATATCATATTCCACTATTACTAGGGGTGGGGCAAAATAACCAAAAAATTCTGGAGAGGTGTTTCTTCGGCAAAATTTGACTTGACAAAAACGATTTTGGCAAAAAGTTTGTTCTAACTCTACTTTTTCAATGTCTTTTAATGTTTTCGTGTATGCCGAGTTCCAAAATATGTACTCTAACGAGTTTCAAGCAATGGCGACCATCTTGGATCCAATAATATGACTGCCATTTTCGCCAAAAATAGATCTTTTGGGAAATTTTGTTGTCGCATGCGGTAGATATGTGGTCTTGTATTTCTTTTAACATGTTGCCGACTTCAACAAATTCTACTCAAACGTATGCCGACTTCAACAAATTCTACTCAAACGTTTTTCGAGCAACGGTGGCCATCTATTTTTGGCGAAAATGGCAGTCATATTGGTTCCAATATCGCCGCCATTGCTCGAAACTCGTTGGATATTTTGTAAATTTTGTTGTCGCACGCGGTAGATATGTGGCCAAGTATGTCTTTTAATAGGTTTTCGAGTATGCCCAGTTCAACAACTTTTACTCCAAATTTTCTTCAGCCTTTCACATCTTTTCCGCCGTCAATCTGTTGGCTAAGATGCATTGATTATTCGTCTGATAACGTACTAGTACTCATATAGTTTTTGCTTTCATTTCAATTGAACCTACATTTACTCCACAATGGCGACAGTTGTTGTTTTTTTCGGTAATTGTCGTTATTTGGCGGAAACTATCCAGCAATTACCCACTTCTTTTCAAAAATTAATACCCGAAAGTATCGTTGCTTGACTGATTATACCATTTCGAAGTCCGTAAAGTGAATAGATGTTTCCCCGGTCTCCTTTATAAACGGTGCAGAAGCGTAGGACGTTTAACTCAATTTCATTCATTCATTCCCTTATAAAAGTCAGGCAATTAAATGGACAGGATAATTTTTTTCTTTTTATTGACAATAGAAAATTGTTCTGTTCTTTTTGACAATAGAAAACTGTTCTATTTAACAATAGCAAACTGTTCTTTTTGACAATAGAAAACTATCCGTTTTTTTTTGACAATAACAACAAATGTTCTGTTTATTTCAGATTACAGCCGTACCATTTAAAAGACGCAGTGTTTGAGATCCTGTCCAATATTCTTCATCCTAATCCTAATATATCTATTGATGTCTTTGATGAGAAAGAAAACTTAATAACCACCCTCTATTCCAAGTCGAGTGTTTATCTTCGGTTTAGTTTCAACAGTCTTATAGGTAAGCTTTGGACAATGCTGCAGCAACAGCTCTATTCATGTCACCCTTCCTATACCATGTCGAGTGATTGTTTCAGATTTAGCTTCTACAGGTAAACTTAGGACACTGCTTTGGAAATAAGTCTATTCACATGCTGCTCCATTACAAAAGCTTATAAATGAAATATGTATTTGAAATTGTCGAAAACATGGTTAAATTGTAACTGTAGTTTAGTCCCATATTTGTAAATGAGCTTTAGAAATTGGTAACATACAGAAATTTGTAAGATAACATACAGAAAGGCAACCAGTAGATGTATTGACATGTTACGTTATTTTATTTTTGACAGCCTCAGCATATAAACCACCTATTATCTACAGCTGTTATGTAACTGATGACGAGATAAACCCGACGATTAAAAGACAGATTATAAAAAGTGGGTAAGTAATAACTGGGTTCTGAAACTATACGTGTTAGTCCCAGAATTGTCTTTTTATGTGTTGAGTGTATGTTGAATCCCATTTTGCAGCCCCTTTGAAATTATACCATCATCGTGGAAATCACCTTTGGCAAGGGTGAGATAATTTTGATTTTGGTTAAATAGATATTATTTGTATGTCCAGATTTCGCCTGGGAGTATATATTATCCTCGGTCCGTTCACAAGCCGTGTAAACATTATGCGGATCAGAGTTTGTTATATTATTTATTTATGACAGGATTTCACGTGGACAATTTATGCAAAAAAAGACTAATCATTTTGGTAGATAGATAGTATTTCTATATGCCGGAATTTCACTTGGCCTAGGGACCATCATTGCTAACTCGGCTTTTATGTGTCGGATATCATTGATGGTTTTATTTTCTGTTATAGATGTAATGACAAGTATGTTCTCTCAGCGGATAATGCAAGGACCCCACAGAATGTAGAGGATATAATGGTTATATCGAGTGAATCCGAGTTAATCTCTTTACCATTATCATGGACAGATACAGTAGATCATTTATATTTTATATGTGAAGTACTTGTCTGTGAAAAACAACTGCCTTGTACACAGGTAGGGGATACTGTGTTGGTTATTTTTTCACGGAGAGGGGTTGGATGGCCAAATGTTTAGCGCGTTCGCATTATATCATAAGGTCTGTCATTGAGTCAGCTGGTATGTTTCGATTCCCAGGTTGTCTCTGTTGTTGTAGAACGGCGGTGGCTAAGTGAGTAAGACGCTGGTTCGCTAACCAGGTCTCGGGTTCGCTCCTGGTTTTGGCCATAAAAGTGACTCTTGAATTTCCGACTCAGTTTCCTCTGGTTAGTGGTGCAGGACTGATAAGGGACAGTGTCTAGTCGTTCGGTTTGGGGAAAAGAAAACATGGCCCCGTGTACACATTGTCGGTTTCGCCACTGTGCGGGAAAAATTTGTCAAATATTATAATTAAACCCCATTCTTTTCATTTCTCTTTTTGTTGTGGTTGAAATTTTGGCAAGATAGTCTTAATTGTCAAGTACCATTGCTACGACATTAAACAAAGGCTCGGTTATCCAATTTAGCGTTAAATTAGTAAATAGGGGACCAGGGGGTCAAAAAAGGCCTCGGATGTACGGAAATGAACTTCAAATTTTCAGGGCCAGAGCAGCATTGGCTTAATGTGGATGTATTATGTCGTCCCCATATGGCTGAATGCCCGGGTGTCCCTTCCCATGTGCCTGTGGATACTCTATAGGTCACAATTGCTAAAACTTAAGATATTTTTGTATCCGATTGTGACATGTATTAATATACTTTCAGGCGTGCCCCGTTGATACATCCTTTCTCAAGACAGATAGTGAAAAGGTGTACAAGATAAAAGCTAAAAGCAAACTTCTCAATGTCAGTCAAGATTCAGCCCCCAAACCATGGGGTAGGTACAAATCGGTATTTATGCGGCAACTATCATATTACCTAGTTATCAATTTAAAAGGATTTCCTTTCCTCATTTATAATGTGTCTAGTTCAAAATAAGCAAAAACAGCTATAAAGCAAATTTCCGAGAAAACGCCACCCGCTTTATGATTGGGAAGTCCAAAATGTATCTTTTAAGTGGTGACAGGTGTCATGTATGGAGCATATGCTTAATCAGATATTTCGTAGGTTCACACAGGTGGGGGATTGGATGGCCGAATGGTTAGCACATGCGCGCTGTATCATTCGGTCTGCCATTGAGTCGACTGGCGTGGTTTCGCTTTCCTGGTTGTACGTGACCAGGAGTAGGGTCGCATGTCCAACCGCTTGGGTGTTCTTCGGGTCCTTCGTTTCCCCCACTACTTAATACCCCTACGAGCAAGCGAATTATTTAAATAAAATTAAATGATATGTTAGTCCGGAATTGACTTAGTTTGTGTCGATTAGACGTTAAACCCCATTTGTTTCCCTCTCTCTTTCACACAGGTAATTTCATAATTATATTTTTATTTGTGGAATAAGTTGATAAATGTAGTTTATATTTTGTTTTGTTTTGATCTTCCGGCTTATTATGTAGGCATATTCTTTTCCAGACAATCCAGAATTTTCCAAGAGGAAATCACATGGTGGGTCTTCAGCAACTTATTTGCCATATTTAATCATAACATGTGCCCTGGTAGTCCTACTCATAATATTTGGTGTGGTATTAGTATGTGTCATACGAGAACAGATGTTATCGAACAGGATGAAAGATCTGGATATTATCAATAGAATTACTGACATGAGAAGGCCACAGTCTTTGATTTCCGACCTAGAGAAAAGTTTCGGAAAGGGAGATTCGGGTTTGGCGAGTAGCAGGTCCAGTTCAAGACCCACCTCAACAGAGCCGCCGCCTCCGATGGTCACCCTACGCCCCCATGATGCGCCATTGAGTCCTACGCACAGTACCCCTCGCAGAGTGAGTTTTACCACACGTACTCAACCAGAGAGGTCTGGTGAATTCTTTCTACAACCTACACAGAGCCCTGCACCAGATTATGCACCAGATCATGTACCTTATCCTGTAACTTATCCTGAATCTTATCCTGTACCTGGTCCTGTGCCAGATCCTGTGTCAGATCCTTTCTCTGTACCATATAATAGACGCCATGTTAAAAACTATGTTCCACCTGCACCGCCACCACCTAAGATTCGCAACACCAGTCCTTTTCCAGCCGGTCCACCTTCTCGAATGGAGGTCAGTAATTTGAGTGATTCTATTGCGCCTGGACCAAACAGTAGAGAACGACCGAATCAAAGTTTAGTTACTGGACATCCAGTGATAAATGTTTCTAGATCCAGACCGGTAACCGCTACACGACTTTAAAGTAGGACACATTGCAGACAACTGCCTTGTGTATTTTATTCTATAGGTAAATTCGCCTATCTATTCATTTTCCCTAGTATAGATCTCCTAATACGGTGTTACCTATGTTGTTTGAATGTCAAACGGAAAGAATGTTGTGACTGTTTGTGAAGGGTGTTTGAATGAAACTAGTCGAGTTAGTACCGATTTTAAATTGTGAAGGGCGTTCGAAGTTTTAAAACTCAGCGAAGTCCTTATAATTACAAAAACACCGAATATTAAAATATTTGAGAATGGCGAATATTAGTTATTAACATGTCTGTATTTTTAACATATCTTAGTCAGGTTTTCATGAATAAGACTGCATTTGTCGTATTTGTGGAATATGCATATATCAACACACCACCACCTAATGTTAGGGCTATGCTACCTTTTATTCTAAATTTCCGTACGACGTTCTGTATTGTTTCGCATTGTAGTTACTTGACGCAGTTATGTAAATTTTAATGCAATTTGATACGGATGCAAATCTCAAATACATCTACATCATTATGTCCATTTTCTCTAATAAGTTTGAACTTTATAATTAACGCTGTTAATAGCATGTTAAAAACAACGGAAAGGGTAACATCGATTGCTTGCTGAAGTTACCGACGAATATTCCGAAGTTTGTATAGCAACTGCTTAATTAGCCGAATGCTGTTGTTTTGTTTATGTTGTGGGCATGGGTTTACACTACATGATATACGGTATTTTGCTAGGACAAAAATCTGAAACCAAAGTAAAAGTGATGCCACTCAAGAATTGGACATATATTGGAGAATCAAGATGGTATAATTGTTATGTATTATTGAGACTGCCTGACAATCCCTTATTTCACCTTAATGAACACCTTGTTTTCTAGAACGATATATGATTTTAAGAATCATTCAATTTATTATGTTACTATTTAGGCCTTTTGTTGTAAGGGACCTAATGGGGTGTATTTTATTATAAATTGATGTTATATTCGAAGAATATGCAGCAAGTTGTTTGTTATTTTATCTTGGGCTTGTTTGGTGTTATATAAAAAATAAATTGTCAAAAAAAGAACAAAATGAAAAGGTCATGAAAGTGTAATGTAAAAAATAAAAATCGGTAAGAATAGTGAAAGTTGTTGTTTTTGTTCTTAACTGCGCTTGAAAACAGATAATATCCATAATAAGGTTTCATTAAAGGAAGAAGATTCATCGCTTGTTCTGACAAGAAATAGGGTCGTCTGTCCAACCTCATTACATTAGAGGGTGGGATGGCCGCATGGTTAACATTGCGCGCTGTATCATAAGGTCTGTCATAGTCAACTGGCGTGTTTGGGATTACCCGGCTTTACGTGACGAGGTGTCCTACCTCGTTGGTTTACTCGGGGTCCTCCGGTTTCCTCACACTGCTAAAGACCCCTAACGGCAAGCGAATTAAAGAAATAAAATTAAAACCATGTGTTAGTCCCGAAATGACTTAGTTTGTCTCCAATCTCACGGTGTTTCTCATGGCTTCCCCGTTTTCTTGCCACTGTTAAATTCCAAAGCAGTAAAATGAATTAATATAGTCATGCCAAAAGGGTAAATTGAAATGTTTTATCAAACTTGTCGCTACACTCGTTGCAGATCTCCAGAAAAGATTAGTGGCCTGATTTCTCCTAGAACTGGGACCACGGTGGCTAAGTGGATAAGGCGCTGGTTCGCTAGCCTGGAGGTCGGGTGTTCGATCCCTGCATTGGCCGAGAAAGCTCATCTCGATTTTCCGGCGTGATTTCCCCTTGTCAGTGACGCAGAAGGAGGGCCTGACAAGGACAGCTGCCTAGTCGTTCGGATGGGACGAAAAACCGAGGTCCCGTGTACACATTGGCGTGCACGTAAAATAACCCCTTACAGTTGATTCAGTTGCTGCCGGGCAAAATTTCCCTCATAGCACACTGTATGGTGTATGTCCGTCTTCAATTAGCCCAGGTTAGGTGCTTAAAGGGCTAATCCCGATATTTGTTTTGGGAATAAAACTGCTTAATTTTATGTTAAAATCTCTTAAAATATTCCAGTCAAGGGCCGAGCAACTACTTCAGTATTTATAATACGTTTTCAAACGACTTAAATCCGTCACTCTTCGTCTGGAATTTGAGACCGGTGCCCCAAGGTGTATTTTGTGGTATCTGGATTAAACCAAACATTTTTTAAATAAAAATAATGTTTAGTTGAAATTTGCCTTTCTCTATCAAGTACGACACATGGGTTATTCACTCAAGTAATCGGTTATGAGGTCACCAAACGAAACCATTGACACGAAATCTTAAAAAGGTTACGTGTCCGGATAAGAAGTTTTGGCGTTCACGTCCCAACGACTCAATATTTTGAGTTGAAATTTTGAGACAAGGTAAATACACCATTCCCCTATATTTTGGCGTTTTATTTTCATACATTCTCATACTTTTATTTTTGAGCCTCAGTATAATTCGGGATTGTCCCTTTAAGCGTAGGACGTTAAACCCCATTTCATTCATTTTCCTAGAACTGCCTATTTGAAATATACGCTGTAGTTATCTCCCTTGAAACCAAAGTCAGATCCGTGATCCATACAGATCAGCAGTGAATATTTTCTTGGGTCACCTGTCCAGCCTTGTGCGGTTTCTTCGGGTCCTCCGGTTCGCCCTGGTGTGAGCGTTTATGGCATTGAGATAGGGGCTCCTTCTCAACCTCGGGGGTTTTTCTCCGGGCACTACGGTTTCCCCCTACTGCTAAAGACCCCTACGCGCAAGCGAATTATTGAAATAAAATTAAACCATATGTTAGTCCCGAAATGACCTAGTTGTGTTAAGTGGAAGTTAAACCCCCTTTCTCTCTCTCTCCCTTCGGGTTCCTCCCACTTCTAAAGACCTCTACGCAAAAGCGATTGATTGAAATAAAATTAGTTTACCACATATTAGTTTGTGTCACCCCACTCTCTCTCTCTCTCTCTCTCTCTCTCTCTCTGTTTTAATCGTGATCATTCTTAGCAAACACAAAGCGCGACAGATGACCTCTAACTTGATTCCAAATCGTGGTGATAGGAATCAGACTTGACCAATACACTAGACTCAGTTAAGATGCACTGCGATCTCTGTAGAAGTATAGGAAACAAGGCCGTCCATGGTCAGTCGGCTGTATTTATACCAGTCGTAGCTCAAGTGATCACTCCCAATCTTGATCGTGAATGACCTCGCTACCACAATCGTATATTATGCAAAAGAGCGCATTGGTTCCTGATGATCTTATCGAAACGTATCTGCACGCACCAGTATTTAAACATGAAATTTCAGAGAAGTAAATGAAAATTCCACATCAGCTATGAATGGCCAATCATCACGTTCATAACACTTCGCACGACATTGGACACCAATCATGGTCAGATGATTCTACACATTAATGCCATCTGCAGATATTGTCAAGGTCACGAGATGCAAACAGAGCTAGGGGCACATTATTGCTGCCCATGATTGTGGGTAAGGGTAAGGGTTTGGACCGGGCTTGGTGTTCCCGGTAGTGCTAGCCCTGTTTACATCTTGTGACCTTTTCACATTGCATTTGTAGTAGTCCTACTATCTGCTTATTTGCCATACATTTCGTAGCCAAAGGTAAATACTTGTATTATCCTCCACCAACTTCTATTTTCGGTCGGTGAGTCGTAGAAACTATTAAATATCCCAATGGTCTTGCACCCACAAGCCATTCGATCAATTGTGTCATGTGTTACCTAAGATACACCTTATGAAACTCGGGCATACGACAAGCGGATAGGTTGCTTTGGTGATACGTTTACATTTACGTCCTGCGCTCTCCTAGTACTTTTCTGGTAGATTTAGTGTCCTTTCCATTTAGACAAATTTTGCCATATTTTCATTGCAAAGAACTGCCTTATAAATATTTTCGTGGGAAAGCATTTTTCAAACATTTTTTTAAATCAAACATTTAAACAATTTAAATATAACTATGTCTTTAATGAATGTTTTATACTTCTGTCATATTACCCATCATGATATTAGTAGCATATTGTAGCTAAATTACCAGTACAGTATTATAATTTAGATAAAGTTGGGAGATAAGTATAATAAGGTATTGTTGAAAGATATAGATATAGTTAGACAGGTGTTAATAAGTTCTAGTTGTCAGATGACCTCTTACACCTGTTAGTTCAACCTGGTACTAATCATCTGTTAATAGTTTCACCTGACCACTATTTAACAACAATTATTGTCTGTTTATTAACCAGGTATTTATAAACAAATTACTTTTCTCCTTCCTTTCTACATTATGTACAATGTGAACATATTTGTTTGTTCGGGATCACGGTGGCTAAGTGGATAAGGCGCTGGTTCGCTAGCCTGGAGGTCGGGTGTTCGATCCCGGCATTGGCCGAGAAAGTTAATCTCGATTTTCCGACGTGATTTCCTCTTGTCAGTGATGCAGAAGGAGGGCCTGACAAGAACAGCTACCTAGTCGTTCGGATGGGACGAAAAACCGAAGTCCCGTGTACACATTGGAGTGCACGTAAAAGTCTTCAATTAGCTCAGGTTAAGTTCATAACAGTAGGACGTTAAACCCCATTTCATTCATTCATTATTTGTTTGTTCTTGACATTATGTACCATGTGAATTGATTTGTTTATTCTTGACACTCAGTGACCGATCCCCCCCCCCCCACACACACCCTCCAGTATTGCCACTTATTATTCTATGAATGGTAAAGTTGAATCTATTTGTTTTCACCATGACCTCATCCTGTTCTTGTACGATTTTAAGAAATGGTGGCTGAGACGGGATCACAGGTATTAAAATAATTTATCTAAAAATAATACCACAGCCATAATGAAGCATGAAGCTGCTCCCAAGAACGTTTGCGAAAAGTATTCGGTTCAAAATTGTTCATTTTACTTTAACTCTAGCTAAAGATAAAATTTGGGAGGTTTCAACAAGGAACACATTCAAAACCACTTAAGGCACAAAGCAAATCACTATTTTATCGTTACCTAGGTCACCAAGAAAAGGAAAATTCTTAGAAATGTTACACGCCAAATCGTTTTCAAAGCAAAGGAAGTTGGGAATATTTGATTCGACCCCACTTGACTCGGATAACTTTTACTGCTATTATAGCACACCACAATCTGAAAGACCATCGCATTATACACGAGATAAACATCATGCCCACCCAAACATCCAGCCAGCTTCATCAGATAAAATACGGGGATGTGTAACACACTTCGCGTGTTGCCCAAATCAAGTTTTCCACTTCAGCATTTCCAATTAAAATTAACCCTTTTATACTTATAGCCTCGTTTTGTAATTTTAAAGCCGCGTTTTCTCAATTTAAATTGTGCTGGCGTTGTATCAATAGTTTCAAAAACAAAATTATATTACTTACGTGTGCAAGATCAGAAAACTAAATTTTAATTGTTTATTTCTTAATTATATTTTTGTTTTGTTTATTGAAGAAGCATGTATACGAGGTTTATAGAAAGAGCAGCCCACTTTCTTTTATTCAAATTAATTTATTCTGAGCAAAGTCATGAACGGCTACTTAAATTGGTTTTCACGCAGCGGATGCAATTAACACAAATGTAGCGTGCATTGTCTTATCCACACAATATTTAGGTCATCCGATAACATCGAGAGCTGAGTATGTGCCTGTCACGCGAACAAAATGTCTAAAAAATAATTTATTTAGCTTTCGAAACCAGAAAAAAAGTGTATGTATTAGGTAGACTTACTTCCCACAAAATGTAGGTCAAGATAAGTTTTTGGGAATGAATTCAGATGGCTGTATTCATATACATTTGTAAATGTATTATAACTTGAGAAAATTAGAATTAAAGGTACAAAACTTAAATTGAATAAACTCAGTGGTATCGAAGGGGAATAAATATTGTGTAACGTTTACGGTTGCAGTGTGCTGTAACGTACGATGTGCGTTACGCTTCATACATACATATATATTCAAATAAATGACTTTATTCTCATTTAACAGAAGCTTTCATCATAAATCAATCTCACCGGCAAATAAAATGCCAAAAAAAAGTTCTGAAGCAGGTTTTTTCTTCAGTTTGACAATATTTACCAAACGCATTCTAATCGTGTGGGTTTGTAATAAACTTTTCTTTAGATAAACAGGCAGATTAGACTTGAAGACTGCAGATTACATGTCAAATTCTAGAATCTTGAAATTCAATATAAGACACAGCTTGAAAGAACCGGTGGAAGGTTTTTTCTCAGACTCGCAGTAATTTGAGAAGGCCAACAGCGTGTGCTCGAAGTCAATTCGGTATGACGTTTGCTATTGGTCGGTGACAGGATAACAGTTTATCAAACTTGAAATTCATCATACTGACATTCTTGAAGTACATTTTAAATTAGAATAGCCACGTCTGGTTATACGTAGCATAAATATATAACGGCTTTTATATTACATGTAACCATGTGTCTTTTTGTAATGCAATAAAGTTGCTTCTGATTTTTCAGACAAATGGAATAGACGTTTCAAAGGCAACATTAAAAGAGTTTAAGTAGATTAATGTTATCAAATATAAACAGAGGTTTACCGAAAAACAAACATTTCACAAGAAAAGGTATAACTGAAGGTGAAAAAGAGATATTGTTTAAATTACGCATAAAGATAAAAACCTGATGATAGAATATAATGATGACACGTAGACAAGGTTTATAAGACATTATTTCTTTAACACATGGTTGAGATAACCACAACAGTTGTTCCTGGATGTAAGTCCTATATTGTATACGAAATAAAGAATAAAACATGATCTAAAAGTTTATACCCAGTTAAAGAAAACCGAAGCATATATATTTGTATTGCATAAAATCTCTAAATTTCCGTCCGCGGATGCCGTTCATCCTTCATTTGCCCTTGTTTGCATACAATTGTATCTCAATCCCCCCCCCCACACACACACACATACGCTACTCACATGGCCCTACCCCACTCTCCTACAACGCATAACATACCCCAACAAAACAATTCCACAATCTATTATGACTGTTGTGACTTATATGGACTGACTTGTTTGGATCTTCAGATGTTTCTGACTTTGTTTACATTAGACATTTTGATTAAAATCGTGTTTCATATTAAATATAATTTTTAACAATTTAAAGCAAGAATCTACGTTTATAAAATAAGTTCCACACAAATACATAATAACACTAACTAGAACCACACTTTAAATATAAATGACCATGTCTTGAATTCATTCCTGACTTTCTCTTTGATAGAACGGATGTGTGAATTAGCGGAGGATGAAGATGGGCTGCCAAACGTTAATCGGAAGCCTGTTTCACACTTTCTGCCTAATTACTTGTTTTTACCCTAGAAGATCTGAAGCTTGATTTGAACTTGGTAATATGAGTAGAAATAGTTTTTAAACTGGGTAATTAGATTGACGTATAATAGATGGTAAACAACCTGTCTGTACTATATTCTACTAAACTTAACAAAATCCACCAGCTGCTGTGGTGGTAGTATAGCTGTAGTTGCCATACTTCCTAATCTCCGCATTTACAAATATAATCTTTCTGAAGCACTAACTATATGGGATTAAAGGAGCTACCCCAAATATTATCTATGAGTGAATAACATACTATTGTAAACTTATATAAGTATTGTGCAGTGCCGTGACATTGTCATTTCGGGACAATTTTATTTCAATAATTCGCTTGCGCGTAGGGCTCTTGAGCAGTGGGAGGAAACCCTCAAGGTTGGACAGTCGATCCTGCTCCTTGTCACTTACAACCGAGGAATCGAAACCACGCCCGTTGACTCAATGAGAACCCTTATTATACAGCGCGTACGTGCTAACCATTCGGCCATCCACCCCACCCCCACTTTTTAGAACTACAAGTATGTCCATATTAGGCTGAGATGGGGACAACGATATGTTTTAAGGGGAAAATACACAGTCAAAAGTATAATATTCGGGCTTAATGTTTACGGATCGACTTTAAGAACCCACCAGAAGATAAAAGGCTTCGTGCACCTATAAAACACTATAAGGTGTTTGATTTGTTTTCGTTATACATACTATATAAATTCTTATCTGATGGCGGTCATTATCAACCACTGGTCAAGGGTAATTAAGTTCACTGGTGGCAGAAATCACATGAAACTCTTGAGTATGAAAACCATCTGGATAAAAACTACAAGTCGACCCAATATACTGGCTATAATAATACACCAGCTGTTAGTTGAACAGTCTGTTGCGACGAAATATCCTTAACCTTTAATGTTTCTCTCCCAAACCTTGAACAGCCACGTTTGACACTGAGAATTTAATTTAAAATTATTTAGGATGATAGATAAATGATTTAATATCCATTCATAGCGGTATGAAATAAATGACATTTGTTTATTATTGTTAATGTAAGATTTAGCTATTCTTTTATAGTTTATTGAATAAAATTTTATTCAAGCCATGTCAAAGAAGGTTATAATAAAGTCATCAGTTACAAAAGGTTTGACCCCCCCACCGAAAAAAAAATGTTGTGGATGTCCATAAGAGTAAAAATTTAGGTCATATAGCCCAAGCGGCAAAGGTATAGCTGGAGTAAATATTTCACAAATCTAACCAAAATGTCTGGGGCTTTCCCCAAGTCAGACCACACCATATATCTCCTAACAGGGCAAATAATATGGTCATCAGTTACATGGCTGAAACTTTCTAGAAGCAAAGATATCCATAGCGGGAGTAAATATTTCACAAATCTAACCAAAGTTTCCGGGGGCTTTCCCCAAGTCAGACCACATACAATATCTCCCCTCACAGGGCAAATAATATGATCATCAGTTACATGGCTAAAACTTTCTAGAAGCAAAGATATCCATAGCGGGAGTAAATATTTCACAAATCTAACCAAAGTTTCCGGGGGCTTTCCCCAAGTCAGACCACACCCAATATCTCCAAATAATATGGTCATCAGTTACATGGCTGAAACTTTCTAGAAGCAAAGATATCCATAGCGGGAGTAAATATTACACAAATCTAACCAAGGTTTCCGGGGCTTTCCCCAAGTCAGACCACACCCAATGTCTCCTCACGGATCCAATAATATGGCCAAAAATCTAACCAAAACTTTTGGGGCTAAAAATTGTTACATTCCATCCATTCAGTATTTACAAAATTTGTTAACATTTGGGATATTCTCTACGCACATTTTATGACGTATATGACGACCAACGGCTTTAAAATTCGTATTTGTAGAATTATCATAGTATTTAATAGAAATGGTTAGCTTTGCGGTAGCCAATGTTTTCTAAACAATTATTGCAATGTTACACTGCCACGCGAAGGACAACCGCCACCATTTCAATTTCCCGTATCACGATTTAATAGCCTCAACCCAATTCAGCAATGTATTTTGAATTGAAAGTTTTCGAGGAGACTGAAATATTTTTTTACATTTTTGATGACGTGTTTATTCATTTTGTCATGTGGCCGTATGTTTGTTTTACCCCAGTTGTATGATGTATTTGAGAAAGTTTGTTATTGTTTACTGTATTATGCTTTTCTTTTAAAAGATTAACCATATAGATTTGATTTAAACAACTGTAAAAGGACTGTTAAATCACTTGCCAGGTTGTACAATGTTACAATGATAAATATTGGCCAGTTTAAATATTATAAACAAAATATTTGTAACCCTGACATGTTTTCTTTGTTTGGCGAGATATTATCAATGCGCCATTAATATCTCCTCACACGAGAACCGAACATAAATAGCCAAAAATACGACAAAAATTCATCTTTATAAACAATAATTTTAGACAATTAAAATTCCAAACCAAAGGTATGGAAGCCGATATGTATACGCCTTCACTTCTTTTGCAAGACAAGAATTGTGGGTTAGGGTTAGGGTAAGGTCTATGATCTTACCATAACCCTGACCCACAATTCTTATATCAAAATATTTTGTACGATTTTGAAGATCCAGTATTGTGCCAGAAGGCGAAGTCAAGAAGTCATTTCACTAGGCCTTCCGGTATCCAACAAATCGGACCAATAGACCACTCGGACCAAGACCAGTCGGACCAAACAAAAGACCACTCATACTTAACTTACACTGTCTGTCTACAGACTCTTAAACTAGTTGAGCGATATCTTAATTCACAAATCGACGATTTTAGTAGAAAACACTAATTAGTGTACTTGGATAATTATTTTGAGAAGTATTTTTTTAGCTTTCATTTACTGAAATTAAAATTGGAAAGATTTATTTATGATGTTAAACGGAGTAGAACGGCATTACAAAATACATGTAGTATAAAAATTATTTGATGACTGCCATTCAAGATAGAGATCTATTCTCGAATCTCTAAGTAGATAGTTCTCTGTGTGCAAAATGCTCATTTATAATATGTCTGAAAAGTTGTCTTTTATTCTTTTATGTTAGTATAAACTTTTGTGATGTTTTGTTGTAGCAGAGAAAAAAAAAACGAAAAGCATATTAACTATAAAGGCGCACAGCTCTGTAATGGCAACAAAAATAACTTCTTTTTATTAGCATATGCCATCAGGGGAATATCACTCACCAGAATGCATTTCTCAGCAAAATATAATATGTTGAATGAACTTGTCTTTTCAAGATAAACAATGCAGTCACCCGACTACGTTTAAAGTGATGTTTCTGAATGCATATATTGTTGCATATACGAGCGTATTATATACAAATTCAGTGAAAAAAAGGGAATATACTTATTTGATTTAACACCCTTCTTTTGCTGAGCCTAATCTTTGATCCGGATGGAATATTGATGTTGTTCTGTTTTTATTTTAAAATTGCATTTAATGGTTTCCACTTTATGTGCATCAGTTCTTCAAATAAGATTTACTAAGACGAGGTAGGAATAGTTAAAGGAAATAAATCGCTAATATATTGGACCTAGAAATTGGCACAAATGGGTCGCAACACATATAATAATGTAATATAAATTAATATGAACTGGTTTACATTCAATCGTTTCGGTTTTACTGTGAATTATCACAAGTTCTGTTCGGCGAAATTCAGTTTCTAACGTCTGGTTATTCCAGTCAACACCGATAGTATTTAATTAGGCATGCTCTCTAAATACAAGAATATTATGGCGTCACCGTTTGACATGACTTGCGGAATATGCCTAGCCTCATTCTTTAAGCATCTTGTTACAAATGGCACTGAAACACATTATGGTACACGATTCGTGTACCAATGGTAAAACGTTTATTTTGTCTTAAATATTAAATATCAGAAGCTCATTTTGTCCAGGTAAGACCACAGCACCGATGCTGATTTAAATTGCAAAACAAAACGTGTTTTCAATGTCGAAGATTTTGGATGATATTGGGTTACTTTAAATAACTAGTCCTGGATCTTGACTTTTTATGTCGCTTTGTGAGTAGTTTTGGTATGACCTTCTGAAACGGTGTGACCTATAGTTCAAAAAGACATAGGCAGAGAAAAGTATAAGAATGCCCTTAAGACTAAACCATCCCAATATTACAGTCATCTAGCTACCCTACTACTATAATATATGTCAAGATGTTAAAGTTGAAAGCACTCTAACCTTCTTATAGGATATTCTAATGTCATGACTAACATTATCTACATTACAAACATCTTTACATCTTGTCTTCATAACCGTGTCAAAAGTCTTGAATTACCAGACACAAAAGAGACGACAAATAATGGCTCCAAAATTTATATTTGATTTTTGAGAATTCAGGTTTGCTCTCAAGTAATTTATAATATTATGCAATCTATTCGACTAAATGGCAGCTTTCATTTTAAATGAAAGTTGAACCTGTTTCTGATACTTATTGTAATCAGGTTGGATTCGTTTTATTTCTACCGGTGTCGAAGTCTGGATGGAGGAATCCCGCATCGTTATCATGTTCTAATTTTGGAGGTCAGGGTTTGAGAAACAGATTGTCTAGTTATTCGAGGCTAAAAGAGTAAGTTAAGAAAACAAACGTAATTTTACCAGACGTTTAATGGAATTATTTGACATTATTCCATTCATTAGATTGATGGGTGTACATTATTCAGTTTCATGAATGGTAGAGCTGCATTGCCTGCAACCAAAGAAAATCAGAACTTGCTGACATATCATTGTCGTTTTTAATGTCGGACATGGTCCCCCCCCCCTGCCCGCACACAAGTGTTCAACTTTGTTTTTGGTTTAAGGAGGGATGGTGTGAGTAATGAATATACTCAGATTAAGTTTTATGGAGTACATAATTATGATTGTAAATTGTATAACCCATGTAAAGATATAAAAAAGAAATAAATCGTCTATACAACCATAGGTTATTTAATGGCTGTATTCAATGATATTTGCTTGTATTTGCATGTAGTTATAGAATAAATCGTCTTTCTAGTCCAGTGTTTCATTGAATATAACATTGAAATTATCACACAACCAATCACTTGATTTATTTAGAATAATTATATCGCAGATCAGTATATTTTTATATAGTTTAAATTGCAATATGTTGTATAATAGTTTAATATGTTGGATATAGTATACACTGTACACTGTATAGTTTACACTGTATAGTTTACACTGTACACTGTATATATTTCATACTGCATATTGTATATATAGTTCATACGGCATATTGTATATAGTTTACAGTGTATGTTGTATATAGTTTACACTGTTGTATATTGTTTATACTGTACATTGTATAGTATATATTACATACGGTTTACACTGTATATAGTACATAGTTTACATTGTACATGTATATTGTTTTACAGTTAAAGCTGATTAAATACATAATACGTGTTTTTACACCACTAAGTGGCCCTTTTTAACAACTTATTATATGCTAAATGCTATAATTGATAAATTCATCTTTACAAAAATATCTTGCATTTTTACTTATGATGTTTAGTAACAACTGTGGTTTGCAACACACAAACATTCAACTAAACACTCGCTTTAAAATATACGTTCAGATAGTAAATGCTAGTGGTTAGAAACCGAAGTTCCATCAGAAGACAGGATGACCTAGGCAGGTTAAAGTATTGTTCACAGCGAGATGTGAATGCATGTGCATTAGGCCGGCAATCTATTACATATGTTATGGCGGTAGCGTGTAACTGGACACTTTTTACACCCTGTACTGTATCTTTATAGATAATAAAACGGAAAAATGAACAAAAAGTTAAATATAACATATTACTGTCAGGTAAATTATTATAAAGTTCTAATAAATTTGGAATAACTTTATTGTAAACTGGTATTGTATTGATTCGACTCAAAATTAACGTTCTACTTTTTTTGCACCAACCGGGATAATGGAGACAGTGTGTTAAAAAAAAAGAATTTCGCTGCCTACGCATTAAACCCAAACTGTCATGGTTTCTGTTGGCGTGCATGCCAGCGAGAGCACGGAAGAACCTTGGGTTTTCGTCCTATCCGCACGACTAGAAACTTTTCCTTGTCAGGACCTAGTTTGTGGATCCTTTTTAGTCTTGAATTTACGTAATTTTAATGAATTGGTTTGTAACGCCGTCTCTAGAGGACGCTTGGTACTCAAGATATATTCTGAAAAGCACCATTTGCAATCATTATTTTTTTTAAAAAAAAACATTTCTCGCGATCGGTGTAGTGAACCATTTGCCAGACACAATCTTGGTTCGAATTGAATTGATCAATGAATGAATGGATAAACGGGGTTTAACGTTCAACGCTGAATTGATCAAACCTCAATTATTTTGACCAACAGTATTTTAAATGACCACAATATTGTCTTGTTATTTGTGATAATAAGGGAGTCGTGGTGACTCAGTGATTAAGATGCTGGCTCGGTAACCAGGAGGTCTCGGGTTCGATCATCCGGCATTGTCCCCCATTGTCAGTGGTGCATAAGTGGTGGGACGAAATATTGGAGCTCCGTGTAAAGAATGACGTTCACGTGAAAGAAATCTTGACAATAGGGATTCTTTGTAAGAGTAGTTCGTATGCTTACCCGTGTTGATGGGAGAACACCAGATCGGAGACGGTCCTGTGCATTTTATGACGTGATATGTTGATTATGGGTTAGGGGAAGGGTTAGGCTTGGCTCAGGGATAGGGTTAGGGATAGCCCTGTCAACATCTCGAGAATGACGAAATTTGCATGTCCTAGCCCTTACCCTAACCAACAATCCTCATATGACGCCATAAAATGCACAGGACCGTTTCCGATCTAGGGTCCCCCGTTTTGATAACAATAATATTAGTGAAGTTAGCGTGTATTATCAGGTATATTATATACCACCCACGTGTTGGTAAGTCTGTATCACCTGTATTATATGTATATACACCGAGAAAGGTGGAGATGTAGATCAGATAAACATACAAGTCACTATATCACACATCAATTGATACATTATGTTCATATTATTTGTTTTTATAGACCTGTCTTCAGAGAATCAACATCCTTTATCTTGTAGAAATAACAAAAGTAAATATCAATACGACAGGTATAGAGGCGAATGTTTACTGGATAGACATGTCTACGATATCACCCCAGGTGGAAGTGGACGTTAAACTCCAAGAGAAGAAGAAGAAGGAGAAGAAGAAGAAGATGAAGAAGAACATGATAGACAATATCTTATATCTATTAAATAACTCGGTTTAATCTAATTTTTATTCTTCAATCAAATAAACCTATAGTTGTTGAATGATTATTCTCATTCAGCCTCTTGAAAGCTCAAGGACAGACATTTGAATCATTATTGGATTGTTGATTATTTCGAATATCCTTAATGAAAGGTAGCCTAACAAAATGTAAAGATAAGTTGTCAAACAGGAAACAAAAGGTAACTAGCTAATCTAAGAGGGAGAGAGGGTTTAACGTCCACTCGACACAAACTATGTCATTTCGTGACTAACGTTTAATTTTATTTCAATAATTCGTTTGCGCGAAGGGGTCTTTAGCAGTAGGAGGGGTCCGGTGGACCCTGAGAAAATCCACCAGGTTTGACAGGCGACCCTACTCCTTGTCACGCACAACCGGGGATTCGAAACCACGCCAATTGACTCAATGACAGGCCTAATGATTTAGTGCGCTTTGCTAACCATTCGGCGATCCAACCCAACATAGGACGTCGCATTGTGATTCTGTATTTAAAAGATTTTACAATATTATCAATGATATTAGAACTTAGAAGTAATTGTCATAAATTTGTAAATTCGATCGGATAAGAAAGTGTGGACAGAGATCGAAGAAACAGTGGGGACAGGGCAATCAAAAGGTGACGACGGTCAGGCAAGGTGGTTGGCACGCTCCCTCTGTTTCGATGATCTAACAATTAAAACAACATCTCTAATTACTAATTAATTCCCATATGGAAGATAATCTAAGATCACGATAAATGATAACGATAATATTATGGACAATAAGACAAGACAAATTAGATGATTTGACCACCTACTAGGCCTAGTGGGGAGTCAGTAGTGGTCATTCAGGCCAGGTTTACCAGATGGTAATAACCATCAACTAAACGTGTCGTCGATGGTTTTCATTAACAACATAAAGTTTACTGTAGGCAATTAATTCTCACTCCATTATCTTATAGTTAAGACTGATGAGACAGAGGGAAACAAGGTTTTGTCTTCATCTTGAAAACGTTGGTAGCAAACACATGGCAGGAAAATTAAAAACAACAAACCTAAAATCATTTATTGGTATAAGAACGGAAAGAAGTACAGGAGAAAAAGTTGTAGACTTGTTCCCTCTGTATTTCTAATTATCTTTTACCCTGCCTTCATGTCTCTCGCAAACTTACGCGTGCAGACGTCGGTTTGAATCATGGAAGAGGTGTAATTTAATATTGGTGGTGAGCTGCCACCGACAGTTCTGGTAATTTGATGAGCGGAGACTCGTTTCTAATGGCTGCAACAGGCTGATCAGGGGGTATACCATGGCTTGCATCTGGTGATCAACGAAAACAAAAAGACGGGCAGACGATCACTTGACACTTGTTGCATCCACACATAGAGAAACTTGCAGGAACGAGTCTGCGCGTGGCACAATATCTTTTTAGTCTGACACGAGTGCGTCGCGAGCCACGAGAATTTTGGCACGAGCTAAGGAGGGTGTATTTGTTTTGGTGCAAGGAGGATTAAACATGCCGCGTATATTCATGATCACAAACAGAAGATATTTTTCAAATTTTGTAGAAGAAAAAGAAGAACGATGTTCCTCCTTGCAAGGTAAGATTGTTACCAAACACTATTATTTTTTTTTATAAATGACACCCGATTGTTGCTTAATTATCTGTCCACTGATTATTATTGGCATATTTCATTTATACGACTGACAATCATAAACGAATTATAAATGGCTAGTTACGTTGCTTGTAAACATAAACCTGATCATTAGTAATCTTAACTGAAAGATATTTTGAAGTAAGTACATTTTTCATGGAATAACATGTATAGTTGAAACACGTGGTCTGTTGTTAGCTAGTCCACTAGACGTTTCAGCTTGGAGTAGTGCCAAACCACTCATCATGTCTGTCTTGTCTTTCCTCCTACACAATAAAACTAACACAATAAAATAACGCAACTGACATTGTATAGATAATCTACCTGTCAATCAAAAATAATTGTTGACATGTAGATTTTATACGTTTTCATGTGTAATTTATTATTTCCTCTTATTGTTGATAATTCAAGATGACATGGCGCACTCTATATGTATACTTATCAATTCATCGTTTATCATCAAATCTCTTATCTTTAGTAGACATTTCCTTTCTTCACGTAAAGATAAAAAAAAAATCCATTTTTTATTAGATTTTAAAAAACTAGAACCAATCAATGTATATCGTTATTTCTAAACGATATACAATTTATTTATGATAACCGACAGTTGTAATTTACATCCTCGACATAATGAAATGAAAGGCGATTGAAATGGTGCCGTTAATTTGTTTAAACTCTAAAAATGTTTACTGATAGCTGTATAGTTAGGAGTAAACTTGATTGCACTCTGTACACGCGCCGGTTATATGTAACCAGTAATTTAATAGCCTCAACTTTCGCCCCAGATCTTCTCCAGGATGGCAGCGCCAGATAAATCGACTTTCTTTGTTCTGAAGGCCGAGGACAGAAGGCAGTGCTGACACCTGATATCCTCGTCTACAGCTTCTAATTTCCTATGTATACTTACACCATACAGTGTGTAACGATGCGTCTATCGGTATTTCTCGTCGTAGCATCTTCAAATTTATCTTCATTTGTAGCAAAATATTTAACATAGGACAATGATATTCTTCATCCACTAAATGGGGACACATTTTCTGTAATATCGAGAGATGGGGGGGGGGGTGTTAACGTCCACTCGACACAAACTAGGTTATTTTGGAACCAGCATATAATTGAATTTAATTCCAATAATTCGCTTGCAGTGGGAAGGAACCGGGGACCCAGAGAAAACCCGAGAGACTGGACACCATTGTCACGAACAACCGGAGAATTGACGTCAGCTGACTGAATGACAGAGACAGACCATATGTGATAAAACGCGCACGCGCTACCCATTCAGCCCCCCCCCTCACAAACGCACTTCTATTATATCAGTACAGCCATCATTTTACGTATTCTTTAAAATAAAGTGAAATCCATTGAAACGTGGCTTACATCGAGTCATACGGAAGCGGAAATACATTATGACATGTGCTATGAGGGACATTTTGCTCTGGCAGTAGTACCGCTGGGATGTTTAACGTGTTGTCAATGGTAAACATGGGGCAGCTTTGCTGCCGGTCTTCCAGCCTGCATCCCCTACCAGAGGAAATAATGTGCCTAGTAAAATCTTGAGTAGCACAGCAGGACGAAACAGAGACCATCCTGGTTAATGAGAGTGACCTACTTACCAAGACACCGCGACTCTTTCTTTTAAACAAATAACATATCATGTCACAATGGCCATCATTATTCATTTTTTTTATCTTTAAATTATAAGAAACAGCACCATAATAACGGTATGGCTAGACAAAATCTGGGTAGATGCGAAAAGATTAAAATATGTAGTAAATACAGCCAATGTATGAAATTTATTTACATGCATTAAAATGCCTAGTATTTATATACATCTTATGGTATTTATTACATGTATTAAAATATCTGATAAATACATCTTATGGTATTTATTACATATATTAAAATATCTAATAAATACATCTTATGGTATTTATTACATTATTAAAATATCTAATAAATACATCTTATGGTATTTATTACATATATTAAAATATCTAATAAATACATCTTATGGTATTTATTACATACATTAAAATATCTAATAAATACATCTTATGTTATTTATTACATGTATTCAAATATCTAGTTATACACCTTATGGATGTATTACGAGTATTAAAATACCAAAAGTATTTCATCTCTTTTAAAGCAATTAAAATATTCCATGTTATCTTTAAGATGCACGAATGTTTGAAATACACTATGCTGACAAGCTCTCCGATTCGACAACAACTTTACAACTATTGTGAATGGAAATTGCTAATCGTAGGCCGGTTGGGGATGTTCGCGTGTTTCCGGAGTTCAAAACGGCCGCTTTATATAAATGAGATTTTTGGGGAATACTAACCCAAATCCTAACCCTAACCCTTTTTAGTAGACTGAACTTGGATCTTATTTACATTTTACACCTCGTAAAAGGGTTAGGGTTAGGGTTCGGGTTAGTATTCCCCAAAATACTCATTTATATAAAGCGGCCATTTTGGACTCCGGAAACACACGAAAGACGCCTTTTCCTAGCTAACGTGGACAATACCTAGGAACTTGCTCGGCTAAGATCAGGTTCGGACCCGGGACCTACCGTTTAACCGTAGTAATATTATACTGTTTCAATCTGACGACGTTTCTAGTTTCAATGTTCTGTTTTGTGGTGACTATTTGACCTGTTTTTCGCCCCATACACTCCCCATTCCACAAAGGGACTGGTTCGAACACCCTATGGCACATTCTGATGCATATTTGTTGTACCGGTCCTGACTTTCGTTAGAAATTCTAAATCTAAAATTCCAATGAAAGTTAGCTGATACCGTTTTATCGGAGAAGATATGCGGTGTTTATTTAACTGCATGGAGATTTTATTTTAATTTACATAAATCGTTAAACTATTTTGACTGATATGTAACATTCGTAAATGTTGATTTACATATTACATGTAGATATTAAATTATCACCTCACCCTGGTGAACTTAATTATTTTGTTCTTGCTACAACTTATTCACCTTCCTTAATTCAGTGAGAAAATATTTTAATAGGTTTTCTATGGTGTTCCATTTCGGCCACGTCGCGCGTCGCCCTTGAAGAAAAGCGACGCGCGACGCGCGACGCCAAATTCGCGTCGCGCGTCGCGCGTCGCCTTTTTCAATGTTAAGCTATAGGGAAAAAAAGCGACGTCGGGTTTTGAACACGATGTCGCCCAAATAAACGCGACGCGTCGTGCGTCGCGTCGCCCTTCGCGTCGCGTCGCGCGTCGCCTTTCCTAATGCGCATGTATCAGGAGAATTCATTTACAGTTTATTTGCCGTTTGGTATTGTATCTTCAATACATTGATTTATGCTGGACACAAGGAACTGGCATTCATTTCTATACTATCCAGATTATATGTTATATTTTAAATCTCTGTTCTAAACTTAATATTTTAAACTCTACTGTGAAAGAGTGACCTGCTCTCTGCAGATACAGTAATACACTATAGTTAAACAAGCGATGTAAGGGTACTGATAACGATGTGGGTGTGGTTTCCGTTATTTACATCAGTTGTTTTATAGGTTCTCAAGACAGAATTAATACGAGAATATTTTTTTATTGTGGATATCCTACGACGAATATATAAGCAACCCTACAGAAATCCGATTAAGATCGATGTTGAAAGAATCCCAGATTATGTTCGCTTCTGCACTAGTTAACCTAGTCACACAGGCAGCTACTAGCAGGGCCCTCATAAGCCTATGTTGCGCCCCAAAGCAAACGTTTCAGTGATGCCCCCCCCCCCCGCCATTGCATACTGTAACTGCTTTGTCCAGTGTCTTTGCTCCCTTGATGATAAAATAAATTTTAAAATATTATCTTTTATACCTTTAACACCTTGTCTAAGTAACTATTTATTAAATTTATTAAATTTTTTATATTTTTTTCCCCGTCAACTCTCCGTTTGATCGATAAACCCTATAATACGTCTAGGAAAAATCCTAATGCCACCCCTCTATTTGATGAAATTATGTCGTGGTTTACTCATGTTTAGGAGAAGCGAAGGCCGGTGATTTGTTATCTCAGCCTCCAAGGTGAGCACTTAGATAAATGCCCCTCCCCCCACGAAGAGTCGCCCCCGGGCGTATGCCCCACCCAGTACCGCCCCCCCTCCCTTGCTAATATATTCGTCTTCAGATATTCTCGTATTAATTCTTTCTGTAAAAATGTAAAGGAATGTTCATACTATAAGTAATACAACACTCGAGAACCTATAAAATACCATAGCACATACCCACAACGTTATCAGTACCGTGTCATCGTGTGTTTAACTATAATAGTGTATGACTGTATCTGCAGACAGCACAAGGTCATTCATTCACACCAGAGTTTACGATTTTAAGTTTTAAATAGAAAATTAAAATATAACACATAATGTGGCTATTAGAGAAATGTATTGTTATATAAAGGATATTAATGGCAGTTCCTCGTGTCCAAAATAAATTACTGTATTGAAGATAAAATACCAAACGGCAAATAAACTGCAAATAAATTCTCCTGATACATGCGCATTTCATCACCTTAGAAAAGGCGACGCGCGACGCGACGCGAAGGGCGACGCGACGCGCGACGCGTCGCCTTTTGGAGGGCGACGTCGTGTTAAAAAGCCGACGTCGCTTTTTTCCCCCTATAGCTTAACATTGAAAAAGGCGACGCGCGACGCGCGACGCGGATTTGGCGTCGCGCGTCGCGCGTCGCTTTTCTTCAAGGGCGACGCGCGACGCGCGACGTGGCCGAAATGGAACACCATAGTTTTCTCATGCTTGCTTACAAGTTGTTTGCTGGGATGCGTCACAATATTGATAAATAAAGGATTATATATCGTACAAAAACTGTATATTTTATCTATATTAGATAAGTGTATGATGTTATAAAACATGGCATAAGATAAACTATATTATATACATGACGCTTGAGAGCATTTATATAAAAAAAAATTAATATGATATACAGTGTCAGTCGTTACTAATCTAATATACATGTCTCTTTCTATATACCTGTAGTTACTATCTGAATATAGGTAATATTACATACATATGTATTAATTATCATCGTGTCAAATTGAAATTTACGAAAGTCTGCTTGGAACTTTAAAAATATTAAAAAAGTTCTCTTGGATAACCATTTCATAGCTGTGCGCGTTGTATGTTCAGATATTTTAAACGGAGTTGGACGCTAACACAATGTCTCTTGAACTCAGTGAGCAAGGACGATGCGAGTTCATACTTATTTAAGATACATTTAAAACACGGAAGATAGATTAGAACTGTAAAAGGATACCGACAAAAAACATCTTTGCAAAACAATTTAATGGGCGGATAATAATCGTACCCAATGCTTCTGGAAAATATTAACGGCCATGAGTTATGACGACTAACTCCACCATTACATATTATGTTAATGATCTGGGATTGGGAATAAATTGAATTTATTTAAATATATTGATACCGTTGAGAGGAAACTCTTCCACAAGTCGTTTAAAATCAAGATAGGTATACATTCGTCAAATAAATAGAAATAGATGCAATGATTCATACAAATAGAGTTAAAGTGAGGTTAGAGTTAGTACATCTGGTAGATATATAGACAGTATATAAACAATTGTATATCTAGATGTGGTCAACTCAACCCACAAATCTCATCTCATCTTATTATTGTATACACCTGTTACCTATCTTTAAATTATCATCTTAACTACAACACCACAACACAACAATACATTCCTTTACTTTTCTCACAGACATTTTATTCATTAGATTGTTGGACGGACACAGATTAAAATAAAACTTCTTGTAGTTGTTTGATTCTATATTATTGAATTATATAGTCAAGCGCAGTTTTCTTTTACATAGTGGCTATTGTTACGACGAGTCGTAAAATTAAGTCCACAGGTTAATTGTTAAGACTATGCTTCCAGAGCCCTCCATCGGTTGGGTTAGGGTTAGGGTCAGGTTTAAGTATAGACCGAGAGTTCTGTGTGTACAAATCTACATTGGCACTTGCTTCCCATCTTTTGCTGCCTTCAGTTCTGAAAATGTTGAATATACTGTTCCTTTTTCAAAGCGGGTGTTGGGGAGATTGGCAGCCATTATGAAATTCATTCTAAACTTTGCCGATGGAGGACTCTGATAGCATCATCGTAACAATAGCCTGAGGACTATGCTTACAACTCGTCGTAAAAAATGCCACTGCTTTTACCTTAACCCATGTGTGGACGGGTTAAATTGTGTAATAAAGTTGTCTTACTAAAAATAGTATAAACATTCTACTTTTGTTTTGTTTCAGATAGTACAGATAGGAAGTCTGTTATTGATGATGGTGATAGTAGTGATAGTGGGTGTTCTACACAGACTGAAACAAGAACAGAAATATCACCAGATCTTGACTATGGCTGGGGCTGTCACTCTAACTTATCTTTGCTCTACGATCTCATGATACAGAGTCCCAGGAAGGCAGTATGCAGAGATGTTACCGAACAGGCCATCGACTACTCAATGGGGGGAGAGAACTCAATGAGCCCACCCCATCCTCCTAGCCCAGAGGTTACAAATCCCCAGTATCTTGCTCGTAGATCACTGAATGACGTCCTTCTCAACTCCCCACACGATGAGCATAGTCCAGATGATGAACCACATGATTGTAGTGATTGTGGTAAAAATTACAGTACACCCAGCAACCTAGCTCGTCATCGCCAGACACATCGTAGTACTAATGATAAGAAGGCCAGAAAATGTCCACACTGTGAGAAGGTTTACGTCTCAATGCCTGCTTACAGTATGCACGTACGAACGCACAACCAAGGCTGTGAATGTGCCTACTGTGGTAAGAAGTTCAGTCGACCCTGGCTGTTACAAGGACATATCCGCACACATACTGGGGAAAAACCCTTCTCCTGTCCAAAATGCGGAAAGGCCTTTGCAGACAAATCAAACCTTCGAGCACACGTGCAGACACATTCTACAGAAAAGCCTTACGTTTGTGGTCGTTGCGGTAAGGCCTTTGCGTTAAAGAGTTATCTTTATAAACACGAGGAGTCCTCTTGTATGAGAGGTCAAAGATTTCGAAACTAAAGTTATACAGCTTCCGGAATGAAACGTTGAAGCAGCAACCAAATTAAAGATTTTGCGGACCAAGCAATGTATTCTCCTAACAGTGAAAGATGTTACCAGCTAGTATATAAGAATAGAGACCAGAAGGTTATCCATAGTGCTTAGTAATGTTAGCCCTTTTAAAACATTACCTTTCTTAAATGCTTTCAAGAATTCTCATATTCTATTCCTGACGGTTGGAGAATCATTGCCACTCATTAGTTTTATAGCATCAGTACATCCATCTATCGTTGTGTTTGTTCCTCATTTAGCCTGTCGAGTGCAGAAACCACCATGATTGACCTATACTGCGCTTTGATTGGCTTTCATTGTTATTTTGTGTGGACCAATGGTCGTTTTTAACTTGTATTACGTGGTGACACGTCAGTCTTGAAGACTGAGACGATAACGAGAAGGACAGCAGCTAACATTAGTAGTAGACTTTGGCTGAGTTTCTACGACTACAACATAGCAGTAAATTTGCTTATTATTGAATATTTATACTTTTATTATATATTCCGACTGTGCTAAATCTATTAGACAAGTGTTTTCCCGTCTTTAATGTATATAAATAACAATCTAACTACATAAACTAGGCTTCACAAATCAAATCATAAACATGATTCGTATAATACACCATTCGGCTGTTCGTCTTTCGAACAAGACTGATGCTCCAGCCTCTGATAACTCCCGTTCACTAATATGACACGAAAGCCTTCTTTTACAACAGTGCAAGATGGCAGACCTTTAAGGTCGCGTGCAGTATAGTTCTACGTAATGCGTCACATTCTAATGTTTACCAACAACTTAATTGTTTACTTCGTACGTAGTAATGCAAACTGGTCCAGACAGAATTGGTGCCTGTTAACCTATTTTATGCCTCCGCGTACTTTTATGTTGCCACTTGTACTAAACAGGGAACATTTTTTATTAAGATATATTTCAAACATCTTTATTTATAATTTTCTTAGTGCTTTAAAAAAATTGCTTTAGAATTTAATTTGCAGGAAAAAAATATTAATATCGAGGGTTTATTAATTCATCCCGATAGCGTCCCTGAAATGATATTAGCGGCCAAGCCAGTATTTACGGTGGATCAGTTTGGTTCCATATTAGTGAACGAGGGCTACTTTCTAATATAAAGAAACTTTTGTTAAGCTATTTCCAATGTGTCAAGCATTTTATATTATATAAATATTTTTTCTTAACTCATTCTTCCGTCCATAAAATATCATTATGTCCACGAGACTTTAAACTTCTGAAAAGTGTGCAAGGTCAATCATATTGAAAAATGTTTGTTAACGAATTAGTTAAATGGCACTGTTAAATCCATCTTTTTATTGGTAGTTATCAAGTCAATTTAAATTAGCGGATTAACAATAGTTAATGTTTCACGAGTGTATGTATAAAACCATAGCTTCACCTATCGTGCCTTTTTATAATCCTGTGCATTCCTATATATTTATGTCTTAAATTTTGCGTAAGTCGTGTCAAATGATTGAGTCAAACTCTTGTATTTCCTATTATTTTGCTTATTGATATTTATTTTTGATACTATTAAATAATCATCTATCATTGACTATGTATGATGTTTTAGTCAATGATTTGGTATCGGTGTGTTTGAAGTGTCTATATTCATACCCTCAAATGTACTCTTTCTTTTCGCGTAATGTTATTTGATTATTTATTTTTTGGTATTTCGTGTGTAATATACCGTTAAATAATTCTTATAGCTGTCTGTTTATAAATTGTAATATAATTATGTTTAAATTTGTTGTTACTTGGTCTAAGCTCTATCAATTATTATCTCAACTGGTGAAACGTAAATATTTAAAGATATGTATTTATTTAATACAAATTATAAATAAAACTTGTTAATAATCATAAATGAAAAAAATAAATTTACAACGCGTACTGTATTTAATACCGTGGATATTCTAAAAATTATAATATTTATTGGTATTAACAGAAATATGTATATTCAAATAATTTATTCAGATTTTTTATAAATGACAAAAGTTCAATTTATTATTTATTAAGAAATATGGAATGAAGCAGCAAAATGCATTATTTATTAATTAATTTAAATTACACTACTGTATTATTATTTATTGTAAATTGTTTTCTTTTGATTTTTTAATGTGTGTACAGTGATGGCTCGTGTATTATTTATATTATTTATTCATTGCATGTTTTTTTGTTGTTTTTTTTCTACATTGTGTGAAGGAGTGGCGATAGACATATTTATAATTAGAATGCCATTGTATGTATCTCACAATAATTTATATGACTCTAATTTATTATGTATTTATTTGTTTACGTTCTTTATTTTCAGTCTATTGTACCTTTAATACCTATCAGATGTAATTAATCACTTATACTTAAAGGTATACTCCTTCGAGGTAAATTAGGCCATATAGTGAAATCTCTGTCTAAATGAAGTGAACCCAACAAATAAAGTTGTAACTGAAAGAGACAGCTTTTATGTATGGTCTCAGTTTTCATGGAATCTACAAAAATATATGTGTTTTGTTTTGAGCCAATATCAAATTCCTTTCTTCGTAATTTGAATATCTTCTCTTATTCTCTATAATGACCTCAAACCACAAAGGAATATATCTTTAAGCTGAGTTAATGTCTTATAAACGATGTCATAAATATCAAGTTGAATAATTCCACCAATCCATAAGTTAAACCATCTATTTATATAGCTAATCAGATAACATCACCCTATTTATATTAATTTATTTTTAAAAAAGACATTCCCGTCAATAACTGTTTAGCAGCAATCAGTAACCTGTAATAGTGTCCTTTTCTTGGTTCCATATTTTCTCACATTTCTTGGAGGGTATTCCCGTTGGGCATAGAGAAGTAAAGGTAGCTCTCTACATTTTGTTTGTCAATGAATCACATACTATAAGAAGACATTACATATAGTGGTAGCCTACTCATCAACAGCTCACTCTTTAAACCGGTGTTCTTTATTTGCTCACTCTTTCTCTTGGTCATTTCGGTCTCACCCATTATTAAGTCATTTTATTTTTTCTGTCATCATCATGATCACACTTCTTATACTACATTTATTTATTGCATAACGTCATTTAAATATCGGCCATTAAATCACTATAACACCATTTTATTCCCTTTAAGATAACCAGAAAAGGACATGATCTATCTAACTGATCTCGTCTAGACAAATCCAGGTTTTACTTTCCTATTATAAGCAGCATTTAATATGTTTATGTTAAATATCTTTTAAAGATATGCAGAGAATACAAACTACTGAGTAATATAACCAAAAAAGATCCCACCCCGCCCTCGTGTAACTTGTTTTAAATTGGAACAGTATATTTTGGTTAGAAGCAGAACAGTGGTTTGCGAGGGGTGGAGATTTACGTACAGTTAACGGTTTTTATCTCATTATTGTAATTTATCAAAATTTCTCAAATTTTAATGTGTTGTATATTGATGTATATTTGCAAATGATGAAGCATATTTGAATGTCGTGAATGCACCATCTGAAATGTTTTACATGTATTGTCAACTTCATTCTTGACGTATTATTCTCGTACAACGAATCATGTCATTTTCGAACATCAACAAAATGACCAAATATATTGGTTTTGATTCCATCCAAAAATTTTGTCAATTTTTTTTTTATACAAAACCATTTTTCTTTTTGTAAACTATTTTTTACTTTATGTACAATTTTTGTAAGAATTTATTGCCATGTTTTTTACAAAACAGTCTTTGTGTTTTTGGGTGTGCTTTATTTATTGGGTGAATAAAACTATAAATTTACAATATCTTCGAGTTTATATACGCCCAAACTATAATATGATCGCATATTTAGTAATCCCTGCCGTTATCTACTTGCTAATGCTAATGACAAAAATACCACCTATCGACTCTCCGATAATTACTTTCAGGGATACTGCCCTTGATCCTTTAATAGGTTATTTTGACCATCTTTAATACAAGGCTGGATCTCGCTTTAACTACACACATCTTATCAAGCCCGTCACGTACTACTCTGCATATTTCGGCACTAACTTTGATTGGGTATACGCCCAGCTTGTGATCCAATCAAAGTCCTTGGTCGTCCCGAATACCAAGTCTCACGCTTCCAAGCTAAACTGTCCACCTGTGATAATCGAGTTACAAAGTTCAAGGTGTCCGTTGGGACGCTATGCCACAATCTCTGATTGGATGCTACTGTTGACGTGTACGCAGATAACGTAGCTATAGGTTAGGGAATCGTGAAGTAAACGAAACAGAACCCCATGCTTCCAGTATTTTATTATTTCCGACACAACTTTGTGTTTTTTTAACCCATCTGGACAACGCCCCAAAGGGCTTATATAATCATTAATGTCCGTCGATCGGCTGAAACCGTTCATATTTTGACTTCTTTTTCAGAACCGCATTAAACGGGCAATGTCATTTCGACCAAATTTGGGGGGTTGGATAAAGCCTGTCATTGAATATCCGGCTGCACGTGACAAGGAGTAGGGTCGCCTGTCCAACCTCATGGGTTTTCTCCGGGTCCTCCGGTTTCCCCCCACTGCTAAAGACCCCTACGCACAAGCGAATTATTGAAATAAAATTAAACCATAACATGTAAGTCCCGAAATGACCTAGTTTGTGTGTCTCTCTCTCTCTCGACCAAATTTAAGGTAAGATAGGTGAATTTTCAAATTGTAGACATATAGAGAATCTCCTATGAGTGTTTTTTGATATCAAAAAATATCAACACAAGTTGATAAAGTAAAAAAAAACGAGGCTCTGCCGAGTTTTTTTACTTTATCAACGAGTGTTGATATTTTTTGGTATCAAAAAACACGAGTTGGAGATTTTATTTATCACCCAATCCTTTCTTACATGCACAAATAAATAAATATAATTCTTTGGTATAGATTTCACTTTTATAGAACCTAATTACTTTACAGCGTAGTGATACATCATTTTTTGAAAGCAGTTTAGCTATTGTATAGTCCTATATACTGACCCAGTTTTTTCCTTCAAGGTCAATTAAATAAAAGCAGTTTCCTTTTTTTTTTATAAAAAAATCACTCTTTACTTAAACAAAGTGGTTTCTTTAAAATAAAAGAAAGTAGTTCCTTTTTGATTGACCAATCAAATTTATGTAAAGCGATATCACCACTGTGTATATATCACAGTAGATTATGTAATTTATCACACAAGCGATATCTACTGTCAAATGTATTATTGGGTGATAAATATTATTAACTGTTCAACTTAGACGCACTCTTGCCCAATGGGCGACTAAGGTCCCTAGTATTTTGTTTTATGAATTAGTGACGTGTACAGTAAACGTTTAAAACAAGGCTAAGCCCCTTCGGCCTTTTATTTTTATTAATTATCAGTAACGTAATAAAGTAAACGTTTAAAACCTGCATTACTAGGCGGTACATTGTAAATGTAACCGTGTACCACTTTTAAACACCATGTTTAGCGGTATTGTTTTACACTAAAAACAACTATAACATGTTTATGTCCCTACGTGCTGTGAACCTTGAAAATACAGCCACTGTTTACAACAACAGGTTATAATATTATGGTCAGATTGATACCGACTCTCGTGTTCCGTGTAGCGTGGGCTTTAAAACAACAAATATGACAGTTATGTTTGTAGATGTTGGTCTCCCATAGAAAAGATGAACAGAATAGATTGCATGCCTTTCAGACATTTCTCGATAAACAAATTTCTTCACAATATCGTCTTTTAATTGAATTACTCTTCAAACGACCGCCCCACATGTATTATATTAAAGATCGGGTGGTACTCCCCGCTGTATAATATATTATATTCTGAGGTATAATTTCACCGACATAAAGATGTAAGCCAAAGACATTTTGTTTTTATATTTTCTTGTTTTTTATTTCAGATTTGTTAAATGTTGTTAATCGTTCTGGTAAACGTGGCCGGTATTAGATTCAGACCTTTTTGCATATTTTCACTAAACCGCTAACTGTATTTTAACCACATTTTGTAATCTATGGGTGGTGATGCTTATTCGTATTTATTTACCTTGCTGGCGCAATTTGAACCAAACTGTTTGGGGTTGTTGAATGGGTGTTTATTTAAATTGTTTATTTCAATAATATTATTTTTTAAATATATAATAATACTTTATACACCTGTACCATTGATTATATATATATTGTAATGTTTATAAGTTTAACATATTGCTCGTGTGTTGTATTAGATGTTGTAAAGATGTAGAAGGTTGTTTTAAAAGATTTGAATGAACAGATTGATTAGGTAGAAAGATCTGGTTCACACCATCAACACCATATGTTATACTATATGGTATAAACACTACCATATAGTCCGTATGTTATATTGATGACTAATACAGATGGACACTAATATTACACACCGCATCACTGAAACTCACCACGTGTTTTAAGGTTTAACGCCCACTCAACACAAACCAGGTATTTCGGGACTAACATACGTTTTAGGGTGGGTTTTTTTCTAAACAATTTTATATTGAAAATTAGGATTAGGAAAAAGGCAAAGCTATATAATCCATCTCCCTGTTACATATGGTTCAATTTTATTTCAATAGTCCCTTGTGAGTAGGGGTCTCTAGCAAAGGGGGGGGGGGGGCTGAGGACACGAGCAAAACCCACGAGGTTGGAAAGGGACCCCACTGATTATCACGTACAGGCGGGAATTCGAAATCACGCCACTTTATCAATGCCGACCAAGTAGTTTCACGCACACGCCTTCAATCACTAGAGATGGACACTGGAACGCAGTTGTTGAGCTTGATGCTTTCTGATCGAATCAATTAAGTACAACCCAATGCAACAGTGGTTTGATTTGAAATGTACAGCAATGATGTTTACGAGATAGAATGTTACTGACCTATACGCGCTTACCAATCCAATACCTTTCAAAATCTGTTAAGTGAGGTATAATGAAACCGTAGTATATATAACTCATGACAATTAAAATTAGTATCGAGACTTACTATACACAATCCTTGGTTCGTGATTCATCAGTTAATGATGGACAGTGATTCACGTATCTATATATACTCATTGAACTGATTCATTCTATAAAATAACACATTCTCTACGTCAAGGGAAAACTGTTTCTCTTCCCACTAACAATCCTCAAATTTGCCGGCAGGTGTCACCGCTTTTCTGACCACCTGCTTCCGGTTTTCTACCAATAAGGGTAATCAAATGTTTCAAATTTCGTTATATTTCCGTTTGAAAATTTGTTTAAGCTCCGTACATGATCCATCAGATTGCCAGTAGGCAAATAATGTAGTGTTTAGTCGTGTGCTTTTATCATTATTATATGATGTTTTGACATATATTAATTATAATGCTGATAGTGATATAGTAGGTGGTAGGTAAAAGCAATCTATCAGTAAAGTCATTGTTGGTCACCATATATGACCGAAACTGCATTCTCTTCCTGGTTATATTACAATAGTCGGTCAGTTCGAATTCTCCCAAAACATCTGCTAGGAGACAATATCTTGGATTAATCAGCACCGTACGGCTATGCCAAAGACCGCCTTCTCAACCCCATGGGTTTACTCTTGGTACTTCGGTTTCCTCCCACAGGATAAAACCTGTGCATACACCGAATTTTTACTAAAATAATGGTTCGTGTGTGAAATCGTTCAAGGTGGAATTGGACATTAAAACAGCAATAAACAACAACCCTAGTCTTTAATACGTCCAAATTCACACTGGATTGAATTTTAACCAATTTTTAAACCCGAACTAAAGATAGTTTGCCAAGCAACGAAACATATGCCTACAGCAGCTAAGTCGTCCGGGCCGTCGACAAGGGTTATCATATATTTATTCTTTTGTCGGTAATTGGGGCATTTACAAGACAATTTCATACAGATCAGATTATAACTTTCGTCATTTTAGGGATCACCAGGCTCTACAAATTGAACCAATGGCCTAAACTATGGAAGTAATTTACAAAAATTGTTGAAATTTGACAGGTGTTTTAGTTTTACTAATTTAAATAATGCATATAAATTGCACATAGATCGGATGATCACTTTTGGCTTTACAGCGTTCACAAGGTTCAACAAAGTGAAATAAAGGCCATACACTGGATGTAATTAAAGGAAATTGCTGAAATTCACTAGAATTCTTCGTTTTACTCATTTAAATGACGCATATAAATTGCATACAGATCGGCAGATAACTTTTGGTGTTAGAGCGTTCACAAGGGTCATAAAAATTACTGTAGAAGTAATAGGATTCTTCATCTCCACAAACATCAATTTTAAACAATTGGATGATAAATTTTGGCGTTAGAGCGTTCACAAGAAATTTGACGACGGACGAATGGACCGACGAACGAAATGTGGACGTATAAAAAATGATAATCCAAAAGTAAATATCTTCAATTATTTTTCGAAATGAGTAAGCATGCTCTATCTGGCGCGTGACACTTACCCATACGTTAACATTGGTAATTTAGCTAAATACAAAAACATTCGTTAATGAAACAGATCTACAATGACAGCAGAGAGTTATGTTATACTTGAAGAAGGTCATATTAGTCTTTAAAGGGTCAATCCCAATAATGTTTTTGAGAATAAAACTGCTTAATTTTGTGTTAAAATCCCTTAAAATACCCTACCTTAGAGCCGAGCAACTAACACAATATATGTGATACGTTTTCAAACAATTTTAACCCGCCAGTCTTTATCTGGAAATAGAGTCTGGTGTCCCAAGCTGTATTCTGCGGTGATTGGTAAAACCAGACTTTTTTTAAATAAAAATAACGTGTCGGTAAAATTTACAGCACATGGACCATTCCCCGTGTAGACCTCTAAAGGAACGGGAATCGATTATCGGGTCACCCAACGAAAGAATTGCCCCAAAATCTTAAAAGGGTTACGTGTCCAGATAAGCTGTTTTAACGCTCACGTCCAAATGACTCAATATTTTGAGCTGAAACTTTGAGTCAGGGTATATACACCATTCGTCTATATTTTGGCGTTTAAATTTTATACGTACTCGAACTTTTATTTTTGAGACTTTGTTAAATTCGGGACTGTCCCTTTAAATGCAGTTTCAAAACTGGGTGTTAATCAGGCCCGGCGGAGTAGGGGGATGGGGGGGGGGGGCTATTTAGCCGCAAGTACTCTTTTTTCAGGTTATTGCGGCCCCTGGACCCTCGCCTATAGGGACTTAGTATAGAAAAATCAAGAATTGCTTCCGCCGGCCCTGTTAATACCTGGAGCTAATAAACCACATTTGTAGGCAGAATGTCACCATAAAATGTACATGCTCTAGCTAGATCCGGTATATATTTCCATAAAATACACATGCTCTAGCGAGAATGAGTATCTCATTAAATTGTAGAGACTTTGGCGAGAATGAGTATATTATATCTACATTAAATGTACATGCTGTAACGAGATTGGGTATATATCTATATTAAATGAATATATAACCTTAAGAAAATTTAAATTATTCTGTGTTTCGGACAGATTCAGGTTTCTAGGTTTAGTCAATATTTAGAAGCAATGCAATTGAGCGTAGATAATCTCTTATGTTACATAGTTAATCTAGTTGAAAAACTTGAATCCACAACTAATAAAACATATTCTACCGATTGAAAATATTATTTCAGGGTATTATAGTCTGTGATATTTATAAAGAGTAGGTTATACGTATGTAACGTGTTAATATATAATAGGTTTATCATATGACTCCTATGAAAGTGTTCAGTAGTTTTCTTTTTACATAATAATTATTATCTATTAAACATGCATTATCGAGCTCATAGTGTGCTCTGGTGGAAACTTTTACTCTTCTTTTTATCATTTATGACTCATTCTCACTGAAACACTCATCAACTGGTTTTTATACCAGTAATATTGTAGTAAGTTACGGTCTTAACGGCTCATGCAATGTACATTTCATGTTGATGGATATTGACGAGTCAAGTTTTATTGAAAAGACATGTGTCTACTGTAGCACGCGCGTCTCCATCATATATCATACCGTCTTACAACTTATCGTGAAAAAATTCTGTAGAAAATGGTATAAACATGTATGTGTAATATTTATATATATATTATACTTACATACGCTCGTGCATTTTCAGCATATTTTAAACCACATGAGAAAAAGCAGTTTATTAAAGAGGTATTAGGTAAGATTGGATATAGAACTGACAGTTCTCGCTATAATAATTAGATATATATCTTAAGAGATTATGCTGAAATTTTCAGTCAAATGGCTTCACCCTGAACCTAGATTTTTAGTCTCGATTATTCATTCTTACGGTTATTTCATCCACAACAAACATATTCAAATCCACTAAATATCACAAGATAACGATGGTATCGTGACGAGAGTTGATTATAGTCTTGAGAGTCTTGACCAGTTACTTAATGTCTAATTACTAATTTAGATAAACATTTATGCCCAAAGAAAGACCTGCAATAGGCAGATTTAGCTCTTGCATAATGGATGTTCAAGTGTGTTTTAATCTAGTATAGTACGAGGGCTATATCGTATACATGTATATTACACAATGTCTTGCAAAAGACTATTAAACAACTTAAAATACAGACACTACCCCACAAATGCATTTCAATGAAATCGTCAAACGAGTCAAATATTTCATGCAGGATAAATAATGTACGATTATCACATACTAGCATATAACATGTTGAAATAATGGTACGTCAACATCAAAGGATGACGTCACATCTGTACTTTAACTATTTATGAAGCAAGTCAAGTTTTCAACAAAACATAGACACAACAACATAATTTAGATAATAACATCGACTAGACAACAGTCACAATACACTGATAGACAACACAGAATAACACGATACCCTCGTTAAGATAGGATGCTGTAGGTTACAGCAAGTATGAAATATTTACCGTCTACTTGCCCAGTCAGCCAAGTCTAATCTTTCTGTGATTTAAAATATCAAACAAAGCGTGTTCGATATTGCAACAAACACATAGTAGTTGCTTTTTCGTCTGACGTAGCCGCAGTGGCTCAAAAAGCAAGGGATCAACTACAAACCAGAAGGTTGAAGAAACAATCCCGGTCTTGGCCGATAATGTTCCTCGGTATTAGTCATGGTATCGTATCCCCTTGTTAGTGGCGCATTATGGTAGCTGGTGTAACCTTGTTAATGCCACAGGGTAGATGGCCTGGCAATAAAACGCTGATCCCTTGTTAAGGACACAGGACAGATGGTATGGCAATGAAACACGTCTAGTCTTCGAACACGAGACCACAACCATAGCGAGCCAACGTCTTACTCACTGACTACCAGAGTGATTACTCTTTGACATTACTACCGTGCTGGGCGAAGGGGGCTGACAATGAATAACGTATGGTCGTTCGGATGGCACGAACACCCGAGGCCCAATTTACATATTGACGTTAGAATTCAATATTTAAGTTAGCGCCGCTATCCCGGTAAAGTATAGGGTATGTCCGTCTTTATTAGCCCAGTCGGAGCCGAGCGAAATGAAATGAATTGAAGTTTAGCGTCCTACTGTTCTGTTCGGAGGGTTAATGAATACGGACTTACAACATTCATTGTGTAATTTGGGACATTTTGCCAGAACAGTGGCGCTGCGGCCTACCCTTATATCGAATTCCAATTGCTAAGGGATATTTTATGTACACGCCAATGTATACCCGGGACCATTTTCCTACTTTCTTCGAACCAATCGGACTATTGAAGATAGGCATACGATATACAGAGTGACATAACGGAAATTGTCAATGGACGACACTACGACATCACGACATGCTACCAATCAGCCACCATAAAATCTACGGTAGGTCAAGACTAACGGCCGATACTTATAGTGAAATAGTATTAAAAGTGTATTGCAATGTAGGTATGAATTTGATACCATAGTTCTGTTATAAATCTCTGCTTGCATTTATATCTCTTCAACCATGTCCAACGGCATCAGAACGGAAACATTACAACATGGTATATACTTATACAATAATTACTGTAATACAATATATACATCCCCTGTAAAAATACTACCATACAAATTGTTTATGTAATAATAATATAAAAGAGAGTTTGATGTCTACAATTATAGCAGAAAATACAACATTAAATTATATATAACATTACCCCTCTTTTTAAATATACGAGATCATTTAATCTAATCTACTGAGAATCCAGCAGCCAGGAATATATATCCTACCCGAACTGGCGAGACGTGTTCTTGGGCTCTTTGAAAGTTGAGACTAAAAATCAACAGAAGGGCGCCACTGGACAAGGTTTTATAAACGATAGTTAAAAACCACTTTCGTTTTCTACAATATATTATGTTAACATTTTCATTAAACGACTCTTTACTCAAGTAAACTATATAATTGACTTGGAAACACACCCTATTATCTTGGCTGTTTTATTATAAAATAGAAAGATAGCTAACAAGTACCCTCACCTCACGTGAGGTCATAATAGTAATAGTTCTCCTACGCTTTTGGCAATTCTTCAAGGTCGTTGTATTAACTCATTCATAATTTATTTGTTTAACAATATACTATATAACCTTTACATATTTCACACATCTACATCCGCACATCCGGTCTCGGCTAACAGCCAACATATTGTACGTCTGTTCTAATTTGCTTTTTAAATATAAATATATACACTATTTGTCGACATTAAGTAAGCGGCTTCGCGGATAAATAGAACTTCTCAATGCCTGAGGAACCTAATTTGAAAAAAAATTCTTTGGGTGTGACGATTTTCTATTATTAAACTATGTTCTCTAGCCAGTCTAATTAAAGATACATTATGGGAGATAAGATAACGAATTAGCAGTTCTCACTATAATAGTGAAGGCAATTTGCTGAAAATTTCAGTCAAATTGATAAACTACGAACCGTGAACCATTCGAATGAAAGTTTCGCTTAGCCTCGATCATCATTACTGAAGGCGGTAAGGCGTAACTTATAGTCTCGATTATCCATTTATTTGTTTAATCACGAAGGAAAGTTTTCTTGCAAATCGGACAACAATCCAACAAATATCACAGTCTAGCCTTACCATCGACAGCTTATTATGGTCTAAATAAGTTAGTTAATGTCTAATAAATAATTTCTATAACATCTGAAGCCTAAATTAAGACTTGCAGTAATCAGATTTAGATCTTAACTAATGTAACTTTAAATAAAATAGTAATAGGCTATAGAACAAATGTATTTCAATGTATAATCAAACTGGAGTATATTTTAATTCGCCCAGATCATACATTTAACCTTTCTTGGTTTCGACTAATTTTAATTTATTCTTATACCCCCCCGCCATTTCCCGAAAGTAATCTGTAGCCCCCTGATATTTGAGAAATAGCCCCATTTCCAAGCCCGCAATTTCAAAAACAATTTTCGGGGACATACCTTAACTATCCCTTGATCAAAGCATTATGCCTGGCACCTGTAGTACAGCAGCAGCAGTAGTACATGACTTTATTTTTGTCTAGACGTCAATTTTGGCATGCAATTTATTATTCTTCGAGTGCCACTTTATACTTTTTACTATCGCCCATCTTTTACAAGACACGCCATTAATAAAATAGAAGACGAAATAGCAAAATCTTCTCATCACAGCGCTTCTATTCCACGGTGCTGATTTTTGTCGTTTGTGTGAAACTGTAAAAAATGTTCGGGTTACAGACGGCTGCGGCGGTCTTCTGAGAGAGAGAGGAGGAGCGGTGCTTACCGTATAGGGACCACCCCTTCCCCCACGATTGACGTGCGCGGACGCGTTTTCCAGCTTTTCCAGCCCATGAATACAGCAACTTCAAATAAAATAGTGTTTTATTAGATTTGGGACACTTCATTTTTTATCACCTAGATGAAATAGAATATTTTCCTTATTTCACTAACCATCTGCCCGAAAAGTCAGATTACCCCCACCCCTAGCTCGTACGCCTATGGGTAGATAGGTCGCACATTTTAGAGTAGATGGGGCCATATTTATGTAAATGTTAACAACATTCACCTGTATATTATGTAAAGATGACCTGTATATATTTGCACACTGACTGACGTACGTCTCTATGACCCATTGAGGTGTGCCATTCTGCCACCGAAGCATCGCACTAGACTATTCTGCCTGCAGGACTAACCGGGAAAGTTGATCTAATGTAATATTAGCACTGTCAAGATGAAAGCCGAATAAGAGTAGAAGGCATTGGACTTTTGGGAACAATGGTTGCCCGAGCTGGTTTCATAGTATACTACTTCCGGTTCAGGCACCACCCATGTAACGCCGGGTCAACCACCAGTATAGTATGGGCATTTCCGGGAATTCTCATAAAATAATCACGCGTGTCTTTGGCGTTAAGCAGGTCACGTATCACAAAAGGTACATGACTGTCACCCGGCTGAAAATGTCACATTTTTTGAGAACAAATTTGTTGGCTCCTTTTATATTGGGGCCGTTGGCACCCCGCGAAGCTTTTAATCCGAACATAATGCAATGTAGTAAATATATGGAAGCGTGTTCACTACGCTTATATAGATGTATAAAAGACTATATTTACCTATGCGGAAAAATGTGGAAACCCCTTTAAATGTGATATTGATATTATATACTTGTATCTCTTGCTAGTCATCAAACCTATCACATTCAATGACACGCCCAACTCGTGAAAAAAATATCAGAAGGTGATGAACTCTACAATGTTTTTAGCAACCTTACCATTTTACCTAAGATGCTGATTGCTGGCTAGATTTCGTTTAAACTATTGCCCGAATGCTTTGTTACGGTGTAAAGTTACAACAATGGCTGTCTACTGCAGCAGATCTGTGGTTTTAAGTGGTATAATACCACACATAACCAACACATATTACTAACTTGTAGTTTTCACACCTGGTTTTATCTCTAGATTTATAGTTGTTGTTTGTTTGGCGGTAATATGTTTGCCACATGATGTTGGGTGTGTGAAAAAAATCTCTCTTCTATATATTATTGTTATAGATGTTATATAAACTGTTATGTATTATGTACTGTTTATAATCGGTATTATACAGATAATATAATATATACATATTTTATATATCTAAAGATTTTTGTTAATTAACAAATGATTCGAGCGTACTTGGGACCGTGAACCAGGTATGACGTCATCGCGACCAACTTGGAATTGTTCCGTCTTGCCCAACGTACGCTCTATGATGAGCGTCGCTCCCAAGGAGCAGAAGAAGGAGAAGAAGAAGAACAACAATAAAAACAGCAATTACAACAAGATGAGAAGCGCTTGGGCCCCGGTCCCTGGTCGTATAGTGTCTTGTTCGGTACATGGAACCTGCTGTATGATCTCTTACTAGACAATCTGTTGGACCATCCCACTACCATTGCAAAAGGGATGCATTTAAATATATGCAGAAATGAAATGGACTAAAGCCCCATTTTTCTATTTACCGAAGTCCTACGGTGGGTTCTTTTACGTACACGTCAACGAATGGGTGGTGTACCTCGGTTTTTACATCCCATCTGCACTACTACACACTACTACGCATTTTACCCTGCCAGGCCTACAATTCTTACAAATAATCAGCTGGGAAATTAGCAAAAGAAGGCTGGAGACCGGAAAGGCTTCCAACAGTTTTAGGATTTCCTGCACGCAGTTACCTAGTAACTTCAAAGACATTGATGCACAGGGTTTATCCACAAGTTCAAACAAATGCACAATCAAATAATCTAGCGTCGTGGGACACCTTACAGTATAATATAACAAAGGATTTTATTTTTTCGGCGGCTATTGAACCGATTTACTTAAAGGGACAGTCCCGTATTATACAGAGGCTCAAAAATAAAAGTCTGAGAATGTATGAAAATAAAACGCCAAAATATAGGGGAATGGTGTATATACCTTGTCTCAAAAATTCAACTCAAAATATTGAGTCATTTGGACGTGAACGCCAAAATTGCTTATCCGGACACGTAACCCTTTTAAGATTGATGGTCATTTTTTTCATTTTGTGACCTTATAATCGATTAACGTTTCTTGAGAGGTCTATACAGTGAATGACCCATGTACTGTACTTGAAAACAAAAGATAAATTTTACCTACATATTATTATTATAGAAAATAGTCTGGTTTTATCCAGATACTGTATGATACAAAGGTCTCCATTTCCAGATGCAGACTGTCAGGTTTAAGTTATTTACAAGCGTATCACAAAAATCGGGTTAGTTGATCGGCCTTAGATAATGGGTTTTAAATGATTTTAACACAAAATTAAGCAGTTTTATTCCCAAAAAAGTTATCGGGATTGGCCCTTTAATCTAAACTAATAAAATCCATTAGAAATTACGTAAAAGCAGATTTCGGAGAAATAACCAAAGACATCACCTCAATTTGTTTCCATTGTTGTTTTATCTGCCAATATAAACCCACTTACAGTACATTACTCTTTATAGGTATTGTATTTGGTATTGGAGCCACTGTGGCTTATTGAGTATGACGCTGTGTCAATAATCAGGGGGTCCCCTGGTTCCTCAGAATCGATCCCGGTGTTGGCCAAGAAAGTTCCTTCGCATTTTCCAGCGTCTACTTATTCGACACAGGCCTACACGTAAAAGAAGCCTTGACAGCTGAAATTGGTGCAGGGTAGATGGAAAGCACGCTGCCAATGTCAAATTTCACCCATAATACACTGTATGGTAAACGCCCGCCTTGAATTCCTCCATTGGCCATGTTGGTGCATAAAAGTAGGGCGTTAAACCCCATTTCATAAAGGGTGAATTAAATTTTACAGCATCCCCCATCTTGGCCAATGTTAGATGAAAGCGTTAATGTCGGAAAGAGCTAAAGTCAAATTAAAATGCACAAAAATAGACAATTCTCAGGCTAAGATAGACGGATAACATTTAAAGTTGAATTGACGTCTCGTGGTCTATATTGCATGGAATGGTAGAGTAAAATTTGAACTTCGACGGTCTTGGGTTACTTGTTCTTGGTGGCTTGTATATTCATTAAGATAAGAATATCGTATGCATAAAGTGATTGTAAATGTCAAATTATAAATTACAACATATGATATGAACCAAGGCAACATCCCTCGAGTCATAATTATACACCGGTTATATGATAATATAGATATATATAGATATATATGTAGTCAAATTTTCAATAAACACACCTTATGCATCTTTCACTCAAATATCAAACATTGAACTCAATGACTGAAACACCCAGCTCGGGAATAATATGGCGTGTGTACTTTGAAATAGCTAATCTTGTTTCCAGAATTTAAATCCACATAAAAAGAGAAAGTGATACTTATAGTGACTGCTTTTTTCTCTATGATTGATTGTTCCTTTATCAGTGATTGACTGTTGACTGTTTCTTTATCAGTGATTGACTTTTTGACTGTTTCGTTATCAGTGATTAACTTTTGACTGTTTCGTTATCAGTGATTGACGGTTTCTTTATTAGTGATTGAATGTTTCTTTATCAGTGATTGGCCGTTTCTTTCTCAGTGATCGTGTTTCTGTCGGGGATTGGCTGTTTCATTATCAGTTATTGATTTTAATGTGGAAATGTGCAGGGATGTCAGAAAAAGAAAATAAACAAAATTCCTCAGCTAATTCTTAAAATTTATTTTACATAAACTAATTATTTTTGGGTCAATTGTCTCGTTAACAAATTTTCATTAACATGAATTTCCCTAAGAATATATAACGTTATTAGTGACATATATGTTGAGTTATTAATTATGTTTCTAAATGTAAATTCTGGTAGCATCCTTAAACTAGAAGATTATATTAGTTTTCTCATTACCAATATCTTGTAACCTATTTGGTAGAGTAGAAAACAGTTTGTGACACACGCTCACTTCAATATTATAAACTACCTCAAAATTTATAGGTTTATTTTTCTTTCGCTTCCATCTGTAGACTTCAATTATATGAAAGTATGAAATACATGTTGGCATATGGAACTAAGTGGCAGTAATCTAATATACATGTTAGAAGTTTCTTTAGTCGACCTTCATCTTCTTAGTAGAAAAAGGTTGAAGCTAAGTGAAAAGTGCCATAAATTATTTTGAAGATGATGAAATTGAGCTCCCATTTTAACGCTTAGAATTTTAAATGGAACATATTTAAAGGGCGGTCTAATACTTCCCGAAAATACGAATCTTAAAAAATAAATTATTGGAAACGAACTGGGCTCCAAATGCTATTCATCTTGTCCTTCTTGGTGAAACGCTCCTCGATGAAAGCCCAAGGCTCCGGCAATCCAAGTACGACCGAGTAGGCATGTTCCTTGGAAAATTTGATTGCGCAACGATTTATATAAATCTATTTCACAAATCCAAGTCGGTGACAATGGTATGCTTGTTTTTGTATCTAGTGAAAATAGTTAAAGTGGTGTTTGACAATTATTTATTAACATATTGAAATTCTTAATCTTGGTAGTTATGGTACATAAACTATTGTAAACATATTGATAGTTTAAACTATTTGTTATGGGTAAACTTTCTGTTTGATAAACTGAACCTCATGTTATAGTTCACATTATCAGAGAATTGGTTTTCATATTATTCAGGTTAACAGAATCAGTGTTGGTATTTAAAATATAGATTAACGGGGTTGTTCAGGCAACAGCTTAGAGGATTTTAGAGCTGCTTTATTCAACTTTATCGTGTAACAGCCGTTGTATTTCCCTCATGTTATTTTTTGATCTTGCAAATATGTAAGGCGTTTTGAAACGGACACTTGGTCACTTTGGTAAAAAACCAAGAGCCAGTGGCGAAGAAAAAACTGACTCATAATAAAAGTCCAAATTACTGTCACCCATATCGACCCATGATTCCATTCGCCGTGCCGGTTTTCTGTCCTGAGAGAGAGGTTTCTATCTTGGGTAACTGCATGATAGATAAGCTCTTGTAAGTGCCAGTGTTTCTAGCTGTTTATATTATTTGCTTGCTTGTGTGTGTGTCGGGGGGGGGGGGGGGGGTATAATGCATGGATGCTATTCGAGGACAAATGAATTCTAATGACAGACCAAAAGTATCCTTGTATCCATCGACATTCTGTTTTAAATACATACTCAAGAATATTTTATTATAGATCAACCACTAATTATCTTTGTTCAATGTTTCAAAACTAAAGAGGGAATCGCGTGGCTAAGTGGGTAAGGCGCTGGCTTGCTAGCCTGGAGGTCAGGTTATCGATCCCTGCATTGGCCGAGAAAGTTCATCTCGATTTTTCCGGCGTGGTTTCCCCTTGTCAGTGGTAAGAACGGAGGGCCTGACAAGGACAGCTGTCTAGTCGTTCGGATTGGACAAAAAACTGAGGTCCCGTGTAAACATTGGCGTGCACGTACAAAATCCCTTGGCAGTTGTAATTCGATATAAGTGTAGGCCGTAGAGTCGCCGGCCGGGCAAATTTTTCCCCATAGAACAATGTATGGCGCATGCCCGTCTTCCATTAGCCTATGGTTAGGTGCAGAAGAGTGAGACGTTAAACCCCATTTCATTTCAAAACTAAAGAAGAAGGTGACCTTAGTGTTTTAAGTATGAGGAATAATATAACTTATATTACAACTCCTCCGTTCTGTTTTAAAACTTTTTAACTGAGATGTTATACTGCTGTCAGGTTATAAACGTATTCTAGTCTGTTTAAATTTGTGCACCATGTGTGTTTAGACTTGTTTCTAGTAAAACACATGTTTTTTGCCAACTCGACGTAAATCTGTGTGAATCTTCAAAATGGATCCAGTGACATTTGGTTGCTATAGTAACGTTCCAAGACTAGAGTTATAAAGTTACCGTGTAGTAAGAATAAGTAGCTGTAAAGCCCAATCTATAGGATGTACCTCCACAAAATTTGCAACTCCATTTAATGAGAAACGTAATGCATTTAGGTTGAAATACTTTAAATATCTGTATCCTTAAATAGTTCGTTGACAATATAAGATAAAAGTGGGACATCAAACCCCATTTCATTCACTATTTGGCCGATACCGTTTTTTAGGACTTCGAATTTTGTCTAATGATTTAGATTGTTCGTACTTGGTTTTATTTTATTCATAGAACCAAGTAAATTAAAAGCTAGAACATGAGAATATTATAGGCTCATTTATTGCGTTACGTTATTATTAATTTAATGTTTATCATAATACAATTTACATTACAAAGTAAAAACATTATTTCAAAACACAGGAAATTCCTATATATTTCCCCCACATGACATTCCAATATCCTTTTCCCACATGACATTCTTATATATCTCTCCCACATGACATTCGTTTTTATTTTTCCCACACCACATTCTTATAAATTTCCCCACATGACATTCCTATATATTTTCCCATAAGGAGAGATCCAGGAATTTTTGCAGGAGGGGGTTTGCCAGACTCCTGTTTAGGAAAATTGAGAGTTGACAATGCCATCATCGTCATTATATTACATAGGCATACATACAAATTGAGCATTTTAAAGATACATTCCCGCGTACAAACTGGGTGATTTAATGGTATATATGGACTAAAAACATATTCAAACTAATTAATCTGTCATAATTTTGCTTCAAATCCTTCTCAAACATTGTAATTGCCAAGGAATGCCCTGTCATGTTTATGTCACGTGACTTACCTCTCTCGGAGATCAGAGGAGAATTCATTGCATACATAAGACGATGTTGTCTTTAATCGCTTACTATTTATTACAAATATCTAATAAAATTCTCGGATTATCCACTGCCCCCGTCTTTTCCGTCATTTTTATCTCCGAAAGTGTTGTATGTCTAACTCTTCATAAAGTTTATCAACTTGTACACCAAGCGCTCAATGTTCGCATGCGACCTTTAACATCACGCGTGTATATATTCCTAATCGTCGGGCTGTCGATTAGGGGAACCCTTACATTTTTGTTCTGTATACGCTCCGGTGGTGTTTTTTTGGGGAATCCAGTATTTTTCTAGTAAGATTGGATAATTCTACTTTCCATATATATACCAAAATTGCCTTACTTTTATTGGAAATAACCACCCGATATATACGTTTCTGAGAAATCCAACATCGCGTTTGACGTCAAGTCAAATTGTGATTTAATGTTTTATTTAGCTAAGCAGGCTGGGGTTTAGACCCCCCCCCCCTCTTAGGGGATTCGCCCCTGCACATGACATTCTTATGAATTTCCTCCACTTCACATTCCTGTATATTTTCCCTCACATGACATCTCTATATATATTTGCACAAATTATACTAATGCTTAAAAAGACTAAATTTTAAAAAAAATAAGTTTATGTATACATTCATTAAAAAAGATAACCAATTCCATTAAAATATATATAGTCTACATCATACTTATATAAAATGTACATCCCCGTAAAATATTAATAAATTATTTGTGTTTCTATATTATTACGTACATGAAAACATGTGTAGTCTATATAAGCTTGCCATAGTTAATATCTAGTCGATTTGGAGTAACCTTCATGTTGCCTCGTTTACTGATTGGCAGAGTACTTCCTCTTCTAGAAGTTTTATTTTTATTAACAGTGGAATTAACAGATAAACTTGAACTAGTAACAGCAATTGTCGGTGCTGTATTAACAGGTTTATCTATAACGACTGGCATCTTCGGCGCCCTTCCCCCTTTCATGGAACTTTGGGCCATTCTGACATTGACTACTTTCCGTTCTTTAACTTGCGCCTGTTTGTTGTTCGTCTTAGGCGGTGCTGATACACTTGGTTTATCTTTGTTTTTCTGGTTCGAATATTTGGTAAATTTTTGCTGTAATACCTTTAGTCTCTTCATAGAACTCTGTCGACAATCAAAGGTATTCTTCTTCATGAACCTCAGATGACGATGCAAGGTTGCCACATCTAGCATGACGATTATGATGATGATGGCGATAAATATAACAATACCAAAGAAACCGAACACTATAGCTGACCCTCTGTTGTCGCTTGCACTTGTATATCTACGCCTACGCTTTGATGTATTTTCATCGTCGACTAGTAAATGTTGAAATTGATCGGTAGTTGCCACAATGTCTGTAAAATGAAAAAAAGAGAGAACACGTATTTGAATGCGTGGATATCGTTGATAATTATTACAACAATCTGATTAAAACACAGATCTACATGTATATTGCGTTTCGTTTTATTATATCTTCGATGGCCAACACTACATGAGGATCTGACCAGTTGTTTTGGGGAGTCGCGTCAGGGTCATGCGAGCAGCTTTTGACCCTATGACGTCAGATATTATTTTGTTTAACCAATCGATGTTTCTAGTGGATTACTCATAGTTCCGTGTACCCCACACCAAACGCTCGCCGTAACAGACCATTTAATTGGCTAATCTCCACATCATCCAGCATTTGGCAAACCTCGACAGATTCACGCATCTTAATCTCGGGTGTATGACCATTTCCGCCATATTTGATCTATTTTAATGGTTCCGAATGCAATAAATGGCTGCCCCCATATGAGGATTTCTGTGGAGAGTGTATTATATCAACAAACGTCACGTTTGACATTGGGTTTGTGGAATTACCAGGGAATTTTATCAAACCAGCAGTCTTGAGACAATATCTCTGCTTATTTAGGTATACGCACTCTACAAAAGACGCAATTTGAGACTTTTTTTTTGTAAAAACGGCACGTTTTCCTGTTTGAAGTAAACCGGTAGCCGCATCGCAAATGTATGGTCGTAGGTACATATCAACTACTGTCTTACAGTCGAATCTAGATGTAGGGTTACGGAGAGTACCGTAATCTGTCGAGATTTCCCGAGTGATCATCCAGAACATGTCAACGATAACAACTCTTCGAGATATTAGTGTTTTAAAGTAAAACAACATTTTTAACTGCAAAAAACAAAACGAAATAGGATCTGTGTTTTAAACAGATTGTTATTGAGAGTTGTGTTCTCTATTTACAACTACCTTTGCCACGACAATAAACGATTTTCAGTCCGTTATTGTGTTACTGAGGTATCTACTATGGGTGTCGGCCATATTAGCCTTTATTGTCTAACCTGTGAATAAATGTCTGATTATTAATTTATATAACATTTGAAGCCACAAAAACGCCGGGCAACAGGAAATGTTAAACTTTTTTTCTATCGTTTTGAAATCAAGTATTTCGTTGTATAATAACTGGTTCTTATAAAATATACAAATAAAGTTTATTACCTTCTGACCACTGTATAGTTAATATAGAAACTGGTATGAAATCACCCTCTATAGATAACAGAATAAAAGAAAATAACAGACGATCAGAACAGTAGTAATACAATATCATAATATTAAGGTCATTTGGAACAAACAAACAAAAATAAGTGTCTGAAATTTTTATTAATGGTGTTGCCGCCACATTAAAAATGACAAAAATATAAACATTTTATCAAAGTCCAATTGCCCCCTTATCCATTCCTTAATTCTGTGAAATAAAAAGCATTTTGCCACCGAAGATGGGCTGCATGCTATTCTGTTGTTCAGTCAACCCATGACTAGATTATTATAATAGTAAATAAATATATAAATATGTTGAGGTTTGAAATATATATGCTAATTTCATTGCCATGACGGAGATCGGGTACAAAACTAAAGCATTTTACATTTGCTGTCATAGAAAGGGAGATCACCTACTTTAAGCGTCGCAAACACTTTACATTCAATTTTTGTATTCTGTTTGCTATAATATAAATGTTATGTTTCTCTAACGGTCAGAGTTAATCAGGATTAGAATGAGGTTGGGACTAAGTAGTTCGAGTACTATTAGTCGGAGAGAATGGCATAATTTGTGGGAAAAAATTCCCACTAAAGTGATTCCTGATTTTCTGAAATTAGAGGATGGGTAGTCTTCCAGAAAAATTCCCCCCGTTAATCGGTCTTGGGGAAAAAAAATTACAGCCATTTTTAGGTTTGGTATCCAAACTTTTGTAAAATTTCAGTTTTTGGGCCCCTGATTGATCAATGGTACGTTGTATGGTGTCGATATATAGGTTTTCGGGGTCGGAGAATGCGAAAATGATGTTTAATATGTCGTACGGTTACCGTGGTAACCATATTTTCAGGTTTGGTATCCGATTTTTGTGATTTTTTTCATAATTATTTTGTAGTACATGTGAGTTTCAAAATATAGGTTTTTAGGGGCGCTGAGTCCGATTCCAAAATGTATTCTGTAGATAAGATGGCCCAATTGCCTATATTTGCCTTAATTTGGCCCAAAACTAGAAGACTGGAATCTAGTTATTGAATAGCTAAGACACTAATATGGACCTACTACCATTGGAAGATTACAGACCAAATTACAAAATAAAAATACAAAAAATACTCGAATCCAATTTATGCCTCCAAATCAATCTATACCTCGCACAGATTTACAGAAATTTAGAGGCGATGGCCGAATCCAGTTCACACCGTTTTCGAACAGATAAAGGAGAAATGACTCCAGAAGAAATTGAAAGACGACAGATCTGGTTAACAGAATTGTCTAGAGAACTAGAAGAGATAACCTACAGCCTTGAAGACAACAGACCGCCACCAGTTTTAACAGACGAAAGGCAAACATGGTCGAGGATACAAGGGTCCCCCTCTAAGACGTCGACTCCGTTACAGAGAAAGTCCAAGAGACAAGTTTCTATGATTATCTAAGTAGATATCAACAGTCAAGAGCTCCATTGCAGCTACAACAGTAAAGACAGGCTTACAGAAAGCCAGTATTGCCGGCGGACAATATGATGGACGCACACCATTAATGGATTATAAATTTTGAAACGTGTAATATCATTAATGGCTGGTCTAAAGGCGAAAGAGGGTTACATTTAGCTGACCTTTGATGAGTCCAGCTCAGCAAGTACTGAGTTCTCTTCCGACAGTGGACAGATACAACTATACTAGTTTTATGGAAGCTTTGGAAAGAGGATTTCAACCTAGGAATCAGACAGAGATGTATAGATGTGAACTAAAGAATAGGCGTAGAAGGATTAATGAAAAGCTAACAGGGTTAGGCCAGTCAATAAACCGACTCGTTATCCTCGCATACCCTACTGCTGAAGCAGATCTATAGGATACTCTCGCAAGGGACGCATTTCTCAATTCTCTACAAGACTCTGTATGGGTAGTTCAACAAACAAGGCCAGATGGTTTAGAAGATGCTGTTCAAGTAGCCATTGAATTCGAGTCATATCAATGCGTCATGGACATCAAGAGAAACAGCTATAAGTATGCCAGATCAGTTTGGAAGATACCTAAATCTGATGATCTACAGGAACATGACAATGTATTGAAAACCTAAACTATCCAGTGACTGTCAGAAAAGCAAGATAATGGGTCACCTTTCTGTTAAGTGTCCACCTAAAAAGAAAGACAAACAGAAGGAACCACAGCTAGAACGAAAATTAAAAACGGATAGTGCTTTTGTCGGGCACATTGGAAGACGTAAGCGTAATAAAGCAAAGAGGAGAGGTACAAATAAAGAAGCATACCATAGCTCATCAGAGACACCGGATAAGCTACATATTTACGAAGCAAATCGCAGGACAAAGTTTCAGGTAGGTTACAGAAGAAACAAGCAACACACCAAAGACAAACCGATGATTTGAATTCTACTAAAATAAGTTTCAACAAGGGTGATTGGGTGTTCATGTTTACACCTGTGGCAAGAACCACTATTCGTAGAAAAATTATGTTTCGCCGGAAAGGTCCGTACCAAGTTCTAGAAAAGATGACAGATGTTACAGGGAAAGTTGATTTTGGCAAACCAACTCTGCACATCCATACTGATCGTTTGAAAGGTATGAGTGATACAGTTGAAGCAAATACTATTACTAATGAATCAAAGTTTTTCTCAGATATTCTATAATCGGCAGGATTTAAACGGGGGCGTGGGTAATGTGGCAAAGCTAGTTTCATTTTGTTAGTATTGTTTTATTTATAGTCTGTAGACACCTAAATAGTCCAGACTAATTATTACAACTATAGTTTTGGATATAGGTCACTGTAGTTATATATTGTGAGTGACTTGATATTTGATCACTGTATGAATAGCATGTTAACAGAATTTTTCGAAGTTTATAATAATATTGCTATCTGCCATATATTATGTTTAATTTTATAACTCAATAGAAACACATGTCTTGTTATTTAGCATACTATTAGTGAGTTTATATCCCTATTGTATATTTTTTTTTGTTGGAAATGTACCATAATACATTGTTCAAATATTATGGAGTATTATTACCTCCCTTTACTGAAATAGCTGAATTTCAATATATATAGCATGCAATTATAAGTAATAAGCATATCATATGGTTTACTTAAAGTTACATTATTCAAGATATAGATAAGAACTAGCCATTCTTGCTATGCTAGTTCGAAAGTAGATGATGTTAAATGAATAATTTGAAAATTTCATTCAAATTACTCTATTGCAAGCGAAGATATTGGCATTTTAAGATTTGGCCGACCTGTGCAATAATTTCAACCACGGTCCTGGTTGATCAAGGCTAAGACTCGAAGCGTCTTGGCGCGCCATATTTGATTTATCACTGAAACGTTTTAATCTGTTTAATATCGGAGCAATCTGATGTCATCCAAAGTTGATTGATGCCTGGATCAGTTAATTAATGTCTAATTAATACTTTAGAAAACATTTAATGTCCAAATAAAGACCTGCACTAGGCAGATTTAGCTCTTGAATAATGCATGTTTAACGGAACTAGAATATACTTCTAGGTGTCAACTTGATCATAAATCACATTGCGTCCATCTGTTAAATAATGTTGCATTTATATTGTTGACAATGTATACATTGTTTATGAAGGCAAGTATACATACCAAAACTAAAAATGGCTGTAATTTTTTTTCCCCAAGGCCGATTAACGGGGGGAATTTTTCTGGAAGACTACCAAGCATATAGTTTCAGAAAAATCAGGAATCATTTTAGTGGGAATTTCTTCCCGCTAACCAGGCCATATGGACTCAGCCTCCTCGACTATATAGACTATTGTGTTTACTACGAGACACTACAGTAGCCACAAATCGCCATCATTAATTTGTCAGGTAAAAATGTACAGAGAGAGAGCGAGAAGAGGGGCTTAACGTCCACTCGACACAAACTAGGTCATTTCGAGACTAACACATGGTTTAATTTTATTTCAATGATTCGCTTGCGCGTAGGGGTCTTCAGCAGTGGGAGGAAACCGGAGGACCCGGAGCAAACCCACGAGCTTGGACCGGCGACCCTACTCCTTGCCACGTACAATCTGGTTTTCAAAACCAGCGACCCTACTCCTTGCAACGTACAATCTGGTTTTCAAAACCACGCCAGTTGACTCAATGACAGGCTTTGTGATACAGCAGGCACGTACAAACCATTTCCCCCCCCCCCCCCCCACCGGTTAAGAGGAATTACCTACGATAGATTGTATAATTCCGGTATAACAACTTGGTAGCCTACTAGCTATGATACATTAAGATTGAAATAGATGGAATGATAGTAGGCCTACATATTATTACATAGCGCACTTGACCCAACCTTTTGCTGGAAGTCAAAATTGTGCGTTTCTTCGATTTATCTTATGTCAAAATGCCTGCTATATCTATTATTCTCATACGAACGACGCTATTCTACAATTGAATTAAGGGTGAGGGAGGAAAGGGTTCGTAAAGTCTGTGCACCCGTAAGCCCTTAATCTTTTCGCAACTCTCTGCGGCGCCCCTTGTGTCTACTATTCCACGCGATATTTCGCAATTTTGACTTAAGTTCAAACCTTCACAAATTCTAATGTATTATTGAATGTAGGCCCCATCCATGAAAAGCTGAAAACATTACTGCTGATTTAACAAAATCATCTCTCAATTATATACAGAATGCAATAATTTCTGTAATAAGTTGATAACCATTGTTAAAAATTATAATATTGACTTCACAAACTTTTAAGTTACCGAACGGGCGACGCCGTACGATAATAAGACGAATAAAGAACTATCACTGATAATTTACATACCCCGCCATTCAAATCTGTATATTTTATTACCATAAGCACGACTTGTATAATCTAGTCTTAAAGTATGGAACTTGGTTGTTGCCACGGGAAAAACATAGTTGACACCTTTTGTAGAGTTTGGTCGAAATACCTGGCAAATAAAATACAACCACTAGTGTAAAATAGTTTAGGTCAATGTAAATGGTGAAATGGGATTGACATTAGAAAGAGGGTAGTGACATTCGTTACAGAGTAGGGAATATTCCGGTTTAATTTTTTTTAATAAGTCGCTTGCGCATTGGGTCTTTAGCAATTGGAGGAAACTGGAAGATAAGGAAAAAAACCACGAGATTGGACAAGCAACCATACTCCTTGGCACGTACAATCCCGAAATCGAAACCACGTCAGTCGACTAAAGGACATACCTTATGATGCAACGCGCACACGCTAACCATTGGCAATAAACTTTGGGGATTTCGAGACTATGTGAGTTCTATATGGCACTACATACCTATTATTCGTACCTGTACTTCGTGACTGCGTTAGTATATTAACGGTCGTGAACAGTACTACACAAGGCTAAAAACGCATTAGACATACTGCTATACAAATTTATAAGTTACCAAAAAACCTATCCTACCTCTTCTTCTCCAACTTTATTTCTGTAAGGAAGTAATCCAGCGTAACATGTTTTCTCTGCACTTGTTTGAAATCGAACATAATTAATAGATGTAGAGGCTGTAAGACTATTCTCTATACCAATACCGTAGATATATCTGGTTGTAGTACATATCTGTAATAATAATCAATAATTATACTATAGATATATCTAGTTGTGGTACATATCTGTAATAATAATCAATTATACTATAGATATATCTAGTTGTGGTACATATCTGTAATATTAATCAATTATACTATAGATATATCTGGTTGTAGTACATATCTGTAATAATAATCAATTATACTAAAGATATATCTGGTTGTAGTACATATCTGTAATAATAATCAATTATACTATAGATATATCTAGTTGTGGTACATATCTGTAATAATAATCAATTATACTTTAGATATATCTAGTTGTAGTACATATCTGCAATATTATTTATCAACAATTATACAAATACTATAAATACTTATAAACATTTATACCAATACCGTAGCTATAAATGTAGTTCATATCTGTAATAATTATTATTTATATTCTCTTTTAACGGATTTTAGAATCTACATCTAACGAATTGCAGAACATATATGATTTAACGAATTCCAGATTTCAAAATGTGCTACAACGGAATTCAGAATGAACTATAACGGATATTATTAGAAGGCAGTATCGCGGGTAGCACAATGCTTTACATTTTTTATAATGATACTAATAGTATTACTAATACTCTTTCGTTGACACTAGTTTACACAAAACAACAGTAAAAACAATATTACCGCTCTGTTATCAGCGACTACATTGTAATAGAACATATTATTAGTCTGTAATATCAGTTGATTATTAGGTAGATACGACACATCTGGAAATATTACATGTTTATAAAACAAAGACATTTAAATCATACTGAAATTTAATATTTCAAAACTACGAGTTTAAAATGGCTGTACATGTATTTAGGTGTGTTGTTTTTGGCCTAAATAAAGTATTTGGCTTGACAAGACATTTTGGATATTGACAACAACAAAACATATTATTTTGACGTACGATACCCTACTAAAAAGAAATAAAAGTTTTTTTTAAATAATTTGCCAGACATAGTTCACCAACATCATTTTCGCCCGTGCTACAGTGAAATAAAACAGCCGCCCAAAATAGACGTTATGTTTTCAAATAGGTATAACCCTACCTTATGATTATTATTTCTTCTATTCTATCTCTCACGATTACAAGAGGTAGGATTGACTAGATCGAGGACCAAATTAACAAGCAGACCGTTGAAAGGTATTTAATTTACTAATTTCGTCCGTATTTCTGCGTGGAGTGAAATAGGCAGACACGTATCTAAAGTTACTGTACATGTACATGTATTGTTATTGTTATACTACATGTGGTAGGGGTCGGGGCAATATTGGATACCTCTAGTCAAAGAGCAACTCCATTAAGCAAGCGTTTTAAAATTTCCCTTGGTTGCTTGCTTAATACAAGTTATACTGCATTTAGAAACAAATATTGATATCTACAGTCATTCAGATAGTTTCACATAATAGATGATCCAGGCCCGAAGCCAAAAACCAAAATTTAGCCGACAATGGGGGGCGAGGAAGATAAATTTTCGACAACAAAAAATCAATGAACGAAGGTCATCGCCGACTGTCGTAAGCAGGAGGAGGAGAGAGCACGAAAATTACAAGCTGTGAGAGTGAATTTAGGCCTCTATATAGCCTAGGTAGAGATACCATGGACCCGAGCACACAACCACACAACTGATAATATAACGTGACATGCTTACGTCTTTGAAGTATGATTGGCTATATTCAAAAGGTTTACGTAACTTTGTATTCACCACGTGTATATATCCCAAGTGTTCAGCGCACGTCAAGAAATGACATGCAGGTGGCGAATGTGTCGGAAAATTAAGAGTTTCCGTCCGACATTAACTATCTCTCGGCCGAATTTGAGAGGATATGTCGAACTAAAACTCTCCCCCGGCGAAAATGCGAGCATAGTTAACCAAAGATTTTTTTCCGACACAGAAAGATAAATTCCGACAGGAACGGCCATGGGGGCGGGGGAGGGGGGGTTCTCGGCCCCCCACTAGCCTCGGGCCTGAGATGATCAGTGTATTGTAGTGTTTGTAGAAGTATAATAATACTCGTTACGATTGTATTGTACAGTCGGACATTTTATAGTACTTACCAGCTAACTTGGTTCTAGCTAATGCCCTTCTACTAGAAAACGCTAATTCAGGTCCTGATGAGGTTTGCCAGCTAGTATGTAGCCACGTGTTTTGGTCTTTTTGTTGAACTGATATGGTATCTTGGTTAAAACTACAATTATTATTAGTTAGTTTAATAGATAATAGATGAATGCTGTTTAGAAACCCAATTTCTGGATAAATTTTGAAAGACTTTATTTAACATTTCTACGCTTCCTACTTGACTTTTTTTGCTGGCTAGTAAATCGTCGTCTTCGATTTCCAGCTTTCGGTGCTGTTAAATCAGCTTTTGGTGATCTTGGTGCTGATGTGGGATTCAGTTTGCCGGCATTTGCTTTATTCTTTACAAATGGGGCTCCAGACCACAGATAATCTGACGTCGCGAACTGATTTTAATATCTCCAACGTGTCTTAAATATTCGATATCATAAGCCCATGTAGTAAAAAGATCAATATTGATGGCAATTGACCAATATTGAATTCTAAATCATGTTTTTAATGTCAAATTGTATGGATGGTCCTGAATTAGAGGTATACACCCTTAAGACGGCATTAAATCTACATAATAAACAAGCTAAGAAATATATATAAACTTTAATGACAGACGTGGAATCAAAGTCTGTTTCTTAGTTGGAGTAAATCTTTTCAAAAATATTTGGAGAACTTACATGAGCACCAAGTTATCTTGAAGTTTTTTATCCATTATTGTAGTGTCCAGCGATGAGATGAGTCGCTCTACTGTAAACCAACTAGCAGGATCCTTCGTTGTTTCACTTCCGTTAAAGGTCATATGCCATAATAAGCCACCATTATCGTTATGAAGTGCTAGGCGAATCTGTAGTCGAGGATTATATTATAAATAACAATATGTAAAACTATTTTCAACAATAACGATAATTGATTTAAAAAATTGAGTTTAGGGGATCAATTTTGTTTTTCGGTGAGTGTTTCAATATGTCAGTAGTTGAATTTCATTGTAATGACATAAAAGCAAGATTTCATGAAGATTTCCTTTAATACAGTTTTGAGGCGTAGTGAGCAGGAAACACTCATTAGCATCCATTCGTCCATGAAATTTTGAGGACTGTAAAGCTCATTTACAATATCTTTACGACCATTCAGAATCCATGAAATTTTCAGTGAAGATCAAGGTACCTTAAATATAGACTTGCGCCTAAATTCACTCTGGGCCAGAACTGTCATATTTTTTTTTTAAAAATTGCATAGTTAGAAACCCTTGCTTTACCTTCAAATACTTATATCTCTACCCCTTTAATATATTCTAGGCGAGTATTTTTTAGCAGAGGCAACGTGTAAATATTTGTAAGCGAATGTCCCTTTATATTATTGTACTGATGGTATATCGCACCTGGTGAAGCGGACCATAAACTCCAGAAACGAACGATAATCCAGTTTTACGTTATGATTAATTCTAAATATTTACCTTTTTGGGTGTTTGGGTACTCCATTTATTAAAGATGTCACTTTTATAGTTGCCGTCTGCCGCGATGTGACTTGGATTTCTAAAGTTCTTATCTGGATTAAGGTCGACATCATCGCGAAAACTGCCTGATTCGTTATAAAAGCTCCAAATGTTTTCTCCTGTACCTCTCTGTACAAGAAAAACAGTTCTCCAAACTACAGTATAGTTTTTACAAAATGAAATAAAGAAAAGTGGTTATAAACAAACGTTTATTAGGTGTATAAAGAATACCATAGATTTCCGAGGTACAATCTGATTAGAACACAGATCATATTTCGTTTCGTTTGTATAGTTCAAAATTTCATTTTACTTGTCTTTTCTACATATTAGCATCTGGAAGAGTTGTTATATAAAAGGCATTCTTATTGATGTGAGGAATTACCCAATGAAACGGTCTGTTACGGCGACTTTGCGATGTCCTCTGCGCGTTTGACCCCTGACGTAAACTCCCACTATAACTTCTCAGATCTTCATATAGTGTAGGCCATCGAAAGTATAAAAAACGAAACGAAACACAGATCTGTATTTTGATCAGATTGCATTTGGTATTACATTTTCCAAGTAAATTTCAATATTTTTACATAAATATATATCTGAATACAAAATACAATAATACGTCGAAAGCCTGTGGCAGATAAGAATACTAATTGATGATTTAAAAAAATATTCCTACCATCAACACATAAGATATCGCATAATCCAATAATCTCGAGGATTAAGTGTAAAACTATATAAGTTCTCTTCATGTCTGTCGTTTTAGAACACCTATATACATCCTTATCTATAGATGTAAAAAATGTTATTACCACTTTCACAAATAATTCAACTTTTTTCTGGAATGAATTGTCAACTCCGGTTAACAAAACCCATCTTTATAACAATTTATATACAACGTTATCTGTAGGTATAAAAAATGTTATTAACAACTAATTCAACTTTTTCCGGAGCGAAATTTACCTCTGGAAATGCTTTCTTTATCCAAAATAAAAACATTTCTACAGAAAGGTGAGCCTTTTCAAAAACTACCAAATAAATTTGCAATAATCTGATGCCAAAAACTGCATGATAGAATGATCATAGTACCCAACTAAAGAAATGGTTACTTGATCGTTGGGCACAGATACGATGTATTAGGAAGTCTGTACAAAATATACATAATTAGCTTGAAATCTTCTGTGAAAGAGTGCTCACAACCGTAATAGTTAATTTATGATACCACATTAATAATCAATCAGCGTATCCTCCCAATCGACACCTTACTATTTATTATATAATCAATAAGGTATTGTATTAAAGTTATTCTAATCTTAACAACACAGGAGATCTAAGTGTTTTCAAAGTGCCACCTTTTATACTACCCATTACAAAATAATGTTCCTTTAATGGTCTTCAGGTGATTTTTTTATATATTATATTGCTATTCTATTACACTGACGCGTTGTGTATGCGATAACAATAATATGGAACCATGTTCCGAATAATTCAAGATTAATTCTAGAAGTAGGTTGATTCAAATCGCACCCAACGCGGTAATGTCAAGTACAAAATCTAAACGATTTATTGATTAATTCGATTAGATGAGTTTATTGTGCTGTATTCAATCACACTGACTTTATCTCTTGATTTCATAACAGTACTCTAATAATTAATAAACGGTTTATTTCACATTCTAGTCTTTGAGATTGATATTTTGTGCTAATGGTTTTCTGAAAAGCTTTTCAATTGTTTCCTTGAATTATTAAGAATACAATTTTACTATTATTTCTTCAATAAAAGTGTATCTTGTGCATTTTAATAAAAATGGCGCAGTCTCATTAGGCGCGGTGAGAGAACGCATAAGGCCTGGTAGGCAAGGCACTGGAGTGTGATAAGAAAGTATCCCAGTCTGGCTGGTAACCGCGAAAAATTGTTAACAGGCGAACAGCCAACAGCGTTAAAAAAAAACTTATATTTTCATACAGTACGGTATTAAAAAATTACCGTCCTCAATAGGCGATTTATGCTATCGACGTTTTTGGCTTATTGCCAGAGCTGTTTGTGATTATTTGGGTTTTTTGCCCACAATGGAATGAAAGTCATGACTAATAATAACTTTATTCTATAAGGGTAAAGGATTAGGCTGTAGAAGCCTTTCTACCATCCTGCTCAACTAAATGTATACAAACTCGCAATTTGTGGGTCAGATTCAGGCTTTTAGATTTTTAAGTTTCAAATTTTCAAGCCTGAGCAGGGGGAGGGGGGCGGACCCCTGCCTCCCCCCTACGCTGGATCCGCGCCTGAAACACTTCTACTTAATCGAAATCAGCACATCGACCGATTTTCACGCTAAAAAAGGACGCCATCTTGGAAATAATTATCATCATGAAATGATGGAAAACAATTTGAAATATAGTCATGAATATGACAATAATACATTGCCAAATCAATGTTGATATGTCGATAACATTATAAATAAGGTCAAAATAAAAAAATAATTTGGAATATTATCGCAAAATGGCTACCCTCAAATAATGGCCTCCCATACTATGAAGACCTACTCAAAAAATGTCAACATTGTTTTTTTGTCATCAAACATCAAAACCTACAAAATAAAGCTTATTCCACGATTTTTACCCGAAAAGCCGACTGAAAGACATTTTAATTTCACTTATCGATATATCGATGATGTTCTATCACTGAATAATCCAAAATTCAGTGATTATATAGAATTCATATATCCTGATGAGCTCGAAATTAAAAATACTACTGACAGTGACCATTGCGCTTCCTACTTTGATCTGCGTCTCGATTTTGACAATTGCCATAAACTAAGTGTTAAATTGTACGATAAACGTGATGACTTTGACTTTCCGATTGTTAAAATTTCCATTTATTAGTAGTAACATTCCAATATCACCAGCTTATGGAGCGTTTGTATCTCAGCTAATTACGCGAGAGCTTGTTCATTCTATTCTGATTTTTTGAGTAGATCGAGACATTTGTCATCTAAGCTTCAACTACAGGGATACTTGCGAACTAGACTTATTAAAGCCTTAAAAAAAGTTTTATGGTCGTCATATTGACTTGATCGGTAAATATAACATGTCTCTCTCGACTATTATTCTAGACATATTTAATGGACGGGTATACTATCTCCCTGATAATATATGTGTACTACATCGTTAACACTGTTCATCGCGCTGGTTCGCTAGCCTGGAGGGGGATCACGGTGGCTAAGTGGATAAGGCGCTGGTTCGCTAGCCTGGAGGTTGAGTGTTCGATCCCTGCATTGGCCGAGAAAGTTCATCTCGATTTTCCGGCGTGATTTCCCCTTGTCAGTGATGCAGAAGGAGGGCCTGACAAGGACAGATGCCTAGTCGTTCGGATGGGACGAAAAACCGAGGTCCCGTGTACAAATTGGAGTGCACGTAAAAGATCCCTTGGCAGTTGGAATTCGATATAAGAGTAGGCCGTAGCGCCGCTGCCCGGGCAAAATTTCCCTCATTGCACACTGTGGCGTATGCCCGTCTTCAATTAGCCCAGGAACGGTGCTTAAGCGTAGGACGTTAAACCCCATTTCATTCATTCATTCATTCGCTAGCCTGGAGGTCGAGTGTTCGATCCCTGCATAGGCCGAGAAAGTTCATCTCGATTTTCCGGCGTGATTTCCCCTTGTCAGTGATGCAGAAGGAGGGCCTGACAAGGACAGCTGCCTAGTCGTTCGGACGGGACGAAAAACCGAGGTCCCGTGTACACATTGGAGTGCACGTAAAAGACACCTTAGCAGTTGGAATTCGATATAAGAGTAGGCCGTAGCGCCGCTGCCCGGGCAAAAAAATTTCCTCATAGCACACTGTATGGCGTATGCCCGTCTTCAATTAGCCCAGGTTAGGTGCTTAATAGGACGTTAAACCCAATTCCATTTATCCATTTATTATTTATTCATTAGAATATCTATTTTAACTAAACTTTATACAACATTTGGCAGTACTTCATATATTTGTAGCACTTATTAGCTTCATTTAAATGTGCACATAAACTTATTCCAGTCCATGCGAGTGGAGGGATGGGTGAGGATCTGGACTGAGGGGTTACAAGGATTGTTTTCTATGCAACACTGCCAACACATTGGTTCAATTCCATGCTGTTTAGTGGGAAGGAGTAGGATTGTCAGCAAGCGGATGTACCGTTATCTTGCAATAGCCTAGTTACTATTGGGTGGATTTTAAACCCAATTACTTTTACTCCGTGGTGCATAAATATTGAGACAGATTGAGAGAAATGGGGCTTCAAGTCCACTCGACACAAACTAGGTCATTTCGGGAATAACATATGGTTAAAATTTATTTCAACAATTCGCTTGCGCGAAGGGGAGAAAACCGGAAAACCCGGAGGAAACCCAAGCGGTTGGACATGCGACCCTACTTTTTGTCACGTACAACCGGGGATTCAAAATCACGCTAGTTGACTCAATGACAAACCTTATGATACAACGCGTACGCGCTTACCACCCCCCCCCCCCCCCCCCTATACACCACAGCCTTAACATCTAGGAGATTACAATAATCTTAATTCTGTTTGTATGTAACTTAAACGGAACCAAGAAATATGCCCATGTTTGAAATGCTACACGTAGATTCCCAGTATCATACCCATGACGTGGAATTCAAACCTCAAGTAAAAACAAACAAGGAAATTATTTTTATTTGTATATTTATGACAATAAAACATTAAAATATAAAAGTATCAAATATGCATATTAAATTGCTGATAATTTAGCAATACACATTTAATTGTGTCGGGAGATTAACGTTAATGATAGTTAAATAATGGAATGTTTGGAGGAATCTACTTTCAGCAATAAATTAATCTGTTTGAATACATGACCTGCTAGAGATCAAAATGTCTTTAAAAAATTATACTTTAATTTGGATTTTTGGAACATGCTTATTGTACCACCAGAATCCAAAAATAAGGGGTATGGCTAACCATATATTGCCTCATGCACGAGACCCTTCAGTATTTACAGTTTCAATAATATTAAGATCGAACTATTTATGGATAATAATTTTCAGGCTATAACACATGTCGACTCATACTTTTTTTCATATTTTACTAATATCTCTTTAAGATATTGAATTAAATAATATCAGAAGAAGTAAAAATAAATATTAAATCTGACAAAACACAAACATGGTTGTGTAATATACTAGTATCTGTGTTAGGTTCATGCATGCAAACACAAAATAATCTTAAATTTGAGGAATTACCAGCTACCTTAAAAAAAATATACATTTTCTTTGCGATAGAAGATACAAACTGGACAACGAAGTATTCGCCCACCAGCAGCAATTCGAGGCGCAACTTTAAATTTCTTGTTCAAATTCGCTTAGTTTAGTTCAAAATGCTAGATGATCAAAGCCAGACAAATATTAACATCAAAATACATGTAAACATTGTAGAAAGATCGACTGGTGGTAATATCATGAAACACTGACTGACGAATTGACGGAAGGGGGGGGGGGGCGTCAAAATACACCAGAGAGATGGAAATGGTCATATCGGGAATAACATGTTTCAATACTATTTCAATAATTCGTTCAGGGTCTTTAGCAGGGGGAGGAAACCGAAGGAAACCAACGATGTTGGACGGGCGACCATGATCCTCGTCACATACAACGGGGAATCGAAACTTAGCCCGTACGCGCTAACCCCCCTCCCCCTATACACCACAGCCTTAACATACTTAACATCTAGGAGATTAAAATAATCTTAATTATGTTTGTAATTGAGTGTTAGTTACAAATCAAATTTGTTTTTCGGCTAAACATGGTTTTAAATCTGACAAGTTAACTAACGAAACTGTAATGGAATATCAATTAGACTAAAAAATAATGGTGTTCAAATTGGTAATTTCGTTGACTCAATTGAATTCATTAATGCACGAAATCTTTCATCGAAGTTATACGAATAATAACAATACTATAGTATAATTGTACTTAATATTTATGGTTATTTATTATATACTTGGATATTATCAAATAACAATCCTATACAGAAGTAATGTTTATATTTAGCTTCTTTGTTATAATACTAAAAAACATTGGTTAATAAGTCAGTTGAAGAATTTTCTTTGCCAATTTCATTTTGACACTATTGGCAAACAAATTAGAGATGGAGAAAATTCCTAAATCTAAACATTTATCTATTAATTATTTTATTTTTTATTTCAGGGATCATTAACGACCATGGTTCGTATTCAAAGGTTTTCTAAAGGTTAAGTAAAACTACTTAATTTTTTCACTTAACTGAGTACCTTAAATCGGTATTTAAAGGCTGTCTTTTACATATATGAAAAATACTCACATTTGCCAAAAACCCCAACTGAACTTGGCCTTTACATGCCACTTAAAGACCAACACTTAAAAATTAGGTAGCCTAACTTTAGGATTAAATTTGACACCTAACAGTGCCTTGGTATACCACTCGTCCTTAACTTACAGGAAGTTAGAACAAAGATAACCTTTAAATACGGGCCCCGATCTTTCGTTTAAAAAAAACAAAATTGTTGATTTAATCAAATACCTTATGTTTTGGCATGTTAGGTCTTTAAGAAACAAATTAATGGTGCCCGACAATGAAAACAGCCATGCTTCAACTGACGTCCGGGTGACCGTAACACCCAACATCAAACTACTATCAAATTAGATCATTAGGTCAATATTTCGCTTTCACGTAGGGGTCTTTAGCAGTGGGAGGAAACCGGAGGACCCTACTAGTCACGTATAACCGGTGATTCGAAACCACGGCAGTTGATCCAATGATAGACTTTATGATTTTATGATACAGCGCACACGTGCTTTACCATTCAGCCACCACCCTCCGCTAATATCAGAGACAATGAGTTAACGGTTGAATGTTAAAAGTACAATTACAATGCAGATCTTAAATGGACAAATTATCTACTACTGTATTTTTAAAAAAATGATATTTCAGCAATTACAAGTTTGTACCAAATAATTTGATCGGGTTAAAATCAAATCTAGATGATTTGTAAATTATTTAGTTTAATGCCAATCAAGCGATAAATATATTATAACTGATCTTAGAGAAATTAGAATAATGCATGGGGCCCAACAGTTAGAGAACTATACTCTTTATCAGAATGTCTTGGATTCGAATCTCCGAGAGAGTCAGAGAGAAACCTTTGGGCTTCTTCAAGTTTGGTCTCCATTTGTTGGGGGTGCCGTCTACGGAACTAAAGAGGTGTGTCTAGTCATTCGAATGGACGAAAAATCGTGACCCACTCGTGTACACATTGCCGTGCCAGCAGGAGAACTCTCGACAGTTGGAATTTGTAGAAGAGTAGGGGGGAAACTACCTCCCAGGCGAAATTCCCCAATCTCGCATTTCACAAGTAACCATAGTAAATATAGATAACCAAATGTTAGTTCCAAATGACCCGAGTAATGTTAAGACGTAAAACCCAATTCTACTTGATACAAAGAAATGTGATTTGATTCCGATAAACAAGGGGTTCTACTATATCCACAAGACGAAACAGTTCTATATGTTTTCTAATATGTAAAGATTTTATTTCCACTTCCCAGCTAGCTTGTTCTGTGTGATTCTGGGCGAACACCATCTGTGTATGAATTGGTATCAAGCTTCCCTTATCTATATTAATTGTATTCTTTTGTATCATTCCACTTTGTTTCTTCTGAGAGTTATCGACCAGTATGTCCTCTTGCTGTGTATTAAAACAGCTAAATACACCTAACACATGTTGATCTTAAAACCCTACAACTATCCTTCTTTAAGATATCTGGAGACAAAGGTTGTTGGTATATCGTTAGATAAAATCGTAAAACGTATTTCGCGAAATCCGAACAAACGGTTGTGCAGAGAAAGGATAGACACGTCTCCAGAAAATCTCTCAGAAGTAAAACGAAATCACAAACCAAGCATATCAACATTGTTACTAGTCACGTATTCTGTAGTATCTTCACTAACTTAATTATCCAAAGAACCATTTTTCACATGTCGATCTCTAGACCCACAAAATTTTATCTTCAAGATACACTAGAGGCAAATAATGAGTGGTATATGAAGAACGAAGGAACAACGGTCGTACACGAAATATGCAGCTGTATAGAGATAGAACAGATATATAGAGAAAGAACGAATGACAGTCATAAACGCTGCGGATGATAAACGCTAGACTTCATATAAATATAGATGCCCCTAGAGATCTGAGAAATAACAAAAACAGAACTCTTACAAATCAACAGTCAAACTATGCATTCTGTTATCTGCTAACTTTCAATTTGAGAAATGTTGATCTTCAGAACCTAAAACTCCCCTTCCTTAAGATATACTAGAGACGAAGTTGATGTTTGTGTGAAGAAAGAACGAATAACAGGCGTGCACGCCATGGACGCACGTCAAACACACGATTGTACAGCGAAAGAAAAGTTGTCTCTAGAAATCTTTCAGAAGTAAAACCAACAAACCACAACAGATCAACATTGACACAAACAATGACGTTTGCTAACTGCTGTATATTCTATTCTCCTTACAGTATCTTCTACTGTAATCTGTATACAGTATCTTCTACTGTAATATATATACTGTATCTTCTACTGTAATCTGTCTACAGTATCTTCTACTGCAATCTGTATACAGTGTCTTCTACTGTAATCTGTCTACAGTATCTTCTACTGCAATCTGTATACATTATCTTCTACTGTAATCTGTATACAGTATCTTCTACGTACAGTATCTCCCCTACCGTACGTATTCAGCTTATACATCATAGTATCTTTTATTCTGCTTACAGCATGTTCGTATCTTCTTTTCTGCCGGCAAGATCTTCTATTTTGGTAATTATAAAGTAATCTGGCCGAATGTATTTGGGTTGATAATGGAATCTGGAATGCATGTAGTCTTGTTTGTCCCCGTATCTTTACATTCATTGGAAAACATACAACTGTTCTGTCTTGTGGCTTGAGTAGAAACCTTAGCTTATAACCAATGTATATCAATCAATGACTCATATTGTCATTAAATGAATTGGGGTTTAACATCTCGTTGACAATTTACTAGGGTCATTAGAGACTAACACATGGTTATAGTTACGATGGCTACGTGAAATTTGAGAGGAGAATTTGGCCCGAGCAGTGGTGTTTCGAATACTTTTCTTCGCATTCCATCTGGCAAGAGTTCGCTTACGTACATGTCAATGTGTTGCGGTGGATCTCGATTTTCCGTCCTATTCAAATGATTAGGCACATTTTCCTCTTCAGTCCCGGAGGCGTTTCCCCCGACAAGTGGACACCGGGGTTGATAAAGCCTGAAGGTTCCACCCAGCCCCCACAAGGATTCAAACATGGGACATTGTAATTGCGAGTCAAGTTCCCTAACTGCGACCCCAGATATAGATTTTGTTCAATTTGTCATGAATAAAAGCAATATCTCTCGGTGGTGTAAATTCCGGTATTATTATAAATATATCGCTATAAAATAGCAAAGATGAATATGGTTTTAAGAAATAACCTGTTATTGCCGAACTATCATTACCCTACTCAGGGCGTGATTATTTCAAAATGGTTGAGAATTACAGGAACCATGGCCACGTAGAAGATATATCCTCGTCTTTCGGACTGTAGAATCGTCTATCTACCACACAGTACCTCCTAAATGTAAATATTAAGAATTACATTATAGCTGTCTTCATATCTACCCAGAGCTGTATTATTATTTAAATTCTTCATTAACAGTCGGGGTTGTACGGTTACGCCTATCTATACGCACACTAGCAGTACTGTCACTCAATAGCAATGGACACATTGGGAACTTTCATATTGGGAACTGTCTTTTTCTCAATAGAAATGAACACGTAAGATTTATTTAGAACTGTCGTGAAAGGCGTTGTAGCTAAGTCCGTGTCTTATTTTTAAATTAAAAAAGAAAATAACAATTTAATTTTGTAATAGCCCCCATTGGTTTGCAAATTATAAAAGGTATATTTTGGGTAACTTGGGGTAGACATTTCTGGAGTTGCATGGTAGTCGTCTTTAAAGCCCCAATAATACTCTTGTAACTGATAAATATGTCCCAATCTTTCTTCAGGTCAACAAATTGTACTATTTTACAATATTCCAATTAATAACTGATACAAATTTCATCTTAACACACCTAATTTAAAAAATTGGAAAAATTCAACTATAATATGCCGTTACATGGTTTGAAAAGCTTTACGTAAACACTTTCAAATGCAACTTGGATTTAAACATATTGTCGAACCCTCTGGACAAGTATGATAGGTTGTAAGATGTCTTGAGACAAAGATTGCTTGTATATCATGTACAGAGAAGACATGAGGTGCGCATCATGGATACCGTACAAACGATTGTTTTGAGAAAGGATAGACTTAGTCTCTTGAAAAATCTCTCAGAAGTAAAACCAGATCACAAATTTAATAGATCAACATTGTCACCAACGTGTGTTCTGTAGCACCTTCTCTTTCTGGTCTGATGATTATTTAGATCAACTATGTATGGTACACTGTTGATCTTCAGACCTTAAAACTCCCCTTCTTTAAGATGTACTCGAGACAAAGAACGAATGAACAACGGTCGCGAAATTTACGGATTCAAAACGCACGCCTGTATAAAGGATACGTGTCTCTATAACATCTCTCAGATATAAACCCAGACAACAAACTTATATATTAACATTATCACCAAATGGTCTCCAGACCTTAAAACTGCCCTTCCTTAAGATGCACTAGAGACAAAGACGACATTTTTGTGAAGAAAGAACGAATAACGGTCGTACACGCCACGGAAGTCAAACACACGGTTGTTATAGAAATGATAGACGTCTCTAGAAATCTTTCAGAAGTAAAACCAACAACAAACCTAACAGATCAACATTATCACAAAGCAGAACTTCTGTTTTATCATCTCTTCTAGTCCGGCATCAGCTTGAATACGTTTGTTCTCGATATTGCAACCAGATGATTTCTTCAATGATCTGCTATCTCTACCCTCACACAAAATAGAAACAATTAGAACCGCTTCGTCATCTGACCTTAATAGCAGATATCGTCACCAAAGTTCAATCTGTATCTGTATCAAGTACCGCATGTGTATTAAGTGGGATCAGGGTTAACGTCTCGAAGACATTTTACTCTCGTGAACATTTTGAGACTAACACGCGGTTGTTTTTATATTTACTATGGTTTACGTGCGAAATGAGTGAATGAATGAAATATTGTTTTATGGCACGTCAGCACCAACCGGGCCATATTGCACCAAACATTATGAAATCAATGAGACAAATTAAAATAATATCACAGAAATGTTATATATATGTGAATAAAAACAAATATCACAGAAAATATAACTAAAAATAAATATATCAGTAACATTATATATACAAATATTTAAAAGGCAGTAGACGATAAATATATACAATTAAAATTTCGAATAAAAGTTTGTCTCTTTTAAAAAAGCTAACAATTTATCATGAAGCTCCGGTTGAGCGAATAGCTGACGTGCTGACTGGCAACGGTAGTGCTTAGATCTAATATTCTTGAGATGCTTGCACTCAATCAAAATGTGCTTCACTGTCAAAGGAACGTGACAGTGTTGACAGTCTGGTTGAGGCTCTCGCTTTAAAATGAAAATATGTGTTAAAAAAGTATGACCTATGCGAGAGCGACACAAGACAACTTCATCTCTCCTGCTCGTACGATAGGAGCTTGGCCAATCTCCTAAGAGAGGCTTGATGTGACGAGGCTTGTTTGTGTCTGTAAGATCCCAAGACCGTTGCCAGCGGTCATAAATAAAATGATTTATTGAATTTTTAAAATCTTTATAAGGAATTAAAAAATATGATTGGGGAAGATCTAAAGCAGCTTTGGCAGCAAAATCTGCTAGATCATTCCCCTTTATATCAACGTGACTGGGAAGCCAGCAGAAGACGACGTCTTTGCTGCTGAGCTCGTACGATAGTAGCAGACGATAAACATCTGCTACTAATGGGTGTTCAAGCTGTTTATTGTTAATTGCTTGAAGCGAAGACAAAGAATCAGTAAAAATGATATGCTTTAAAGCTGAAGAGGACTGAATGAACTTCAAGGCCTGAAGAATGGCCTGGAGTTCAGCTGTAAATATGGAAGCAGCAGGTGGGAGACACATAGAAATGGTCTCGGATGGCGTCACTGTAGCCGAAGCTACCCGATCACCATCCTTAGAACCATCTGTGTATATAGGAGCATAATCACCATATTTAGACCTTACTTCTCCGAAGAGAGTTTGAAACACTGTGGAACTAGTATCTTTCTTCCTGTTTTTTGTAAGATCTAGATCGATCTTAGGGGGAGATATAGCCCATGGCGGTGTCTCAAAGAAAGGGGTATTCGAAATACTGTCAAGGCTGATACCAGCCTCTGACAAAAGAGGTTGAATGCGAATACCGAATGATGGAATAACATTAGTTTTCACTAAGTATAGATGTTCATGATAGGGTCTAAATATGGTGTTAAATGAAATATGATTTGGAAGTGATGCTATTTTCGTAGCATACTGCAGGGCCAGTTTATCACGTCTGTTGTGCAATGAGGGCTCGTGCGCCTCGACGTATAAACTGTCCACTGGAGATGTACGAAATGCTCCTAAACTGATTCTAAGTCCTTGGTTGTGTATGGTGTCGAGCTCTTTGAGATAAGACTCGCGGGCAGACCCATACACAATACACCCATAATCGAGTTTTGATCGTATTAACGCTCGATATAATCGGAGCAAGACCTTACGGTCTGCTCCCCAGTCAGTATTTGATAGGACTCTCAATATATTGAGGGCTTTCAGACATTTCTTTTTTAGGTTTTTAATGTGGGGAATAAATGATAATTTCTTATCAAATATCAGCCCCAGAAATTTGGTTTCATTCACAACTGGAAGGCGGTTGCCATCCAAGAAAAGTTCTGGATCAGGATGCAAACCTCTTTTCTGACAGAAATGCGTGCAGACAGTCTTGGACTTCGAAAAACGAAATCCATTTTCGGTTGCCCATTGTTGAAGTGAATTCAAACAAAGCTGCAACTTAAGTTCGATTATCCGCATGTCTGTAGAACCATAGCACATCTGAAAGTCATCAACATAGAGAGCCCCGTTTGTACCTGGTTTAAGGCACGCTGGGATGGTATTAATTTTAATAGCAAACAGTGTTGGTGATAAAATACTTCCCTGTGGAACTCCCATTTCTTGAGGAAATGGGTCAGAGAAGATTGATCCCAGTCGTACCTTAAATGACCTATCTTCCAGGAAATTTTTAATAAAGATAGGTAAGCGACCTCGTAGGCCGAGATTATGGAGGTCGCGCATGATACCATGTTTTCATGTAGTATCATATGCTTTCTCCAGATCAAAAAATATTGCAACTAAATGTTGCTTCTGGATGAAAGCGTCCCTGGCGAACTTTTCAAATCGAACGAGATGATCAAGAGTGCTCCTTTGGGACCGAAATCCACATTGGAGGTCTGTAATGAGGTTGTTGGACTCAAGGTACAAAACAAGCCTTCGATTGATCAATCTCTCCATGGTTTTGCAAATACAGCTAGTTAAAGCGATCGGACGATAGTTGGTAGGATTCGTATGATCTTTGCCGGGTTTAGGGATAGGGATTATAGTGGCTTCGTGCCACGAAGGGGGAAATTTCCCATCAACCCAAATCCGGTTGAAAAGATCCAATAAAATTAAGAGAGTGGAAAAAGGTAAATGTTTTAGAATTTGGTAGTGTATTTCATCTGGACCAGTTGCAGTATCTCGAGCTCGCTTTAGCGAATCCCGAAGCTCTGCAATGGAAAATGAGTCATTATAGCATTCATCATTGCGGGACTTGAAATTGAGTCGCCTTTTCTCCTGTTGCTGTTTAATGCCCCGAAAGGCATCAGAGGAGAAATTGGATGATGAATTGAATGAAAATGTACTGGCAAGAGAATTAGCAATATCAGGAAATGTTGTTAAGGTGGTATTATCAACATTGAGATGGTTAACTGATAATGTACTACTTTTACCTTTAATCCTACGAATCCTATCCCATACCGATTTGGAAGTGGTACGGGAATTGATCCTAGAGACATAACCTTGCCATGAAGCCTTCTTTGCTTGGCGTATGGTTCTACGGGTATTCGCCCGGACCATCTGGTATGCCGCAATATTCTCCATGGAAGGATATTTCTTTAGTCGTCTTAGGATACGATCACGCTCTTTAAGAGCGGATTTGCAATCGTCATTATACCATGGTTTATTGAAACGTTTTGGTTCTGTCGTGGTTTTTGGAATCGCCTGCTCAGCTACATCTTGAAGAATTGACGTGAATAAGGCCATGGGCTCATCTGCATCTTCTAACTCTTTTGCATCAAAAGAGAAGAGACACAAAGATTCAAACAGAGCCCAATCAGCCTTATGCAACTTCCACCTCTGAGGTCTTTCGAAAGTGGTCACTACCACATAGATCTTCATTTACTCTCCATGTAAAATCCTGAAACAGGACCGGAGAGCAAATGGTGAGATCGAGAGAAGAAAAGGAAGCTGTGGCAGGATGTAGATAAGTAGGCGAGTCATCATTTAATAAACACAAATTATTAATGTTAATGAAGTCCGCTATGTGTTTACCTCTGTTGTTATCATCTGGACTACCCCAGAGTGAATGATGACCATTAAAATCTCCCGTAATAATAAACGGGAGAGGAAGTTGAGCAACGAGGTCATCAAGATCTCTGGGATTAAGATGTAAACTTGGTGGAAGATATACAGAGCAAAGTGTTATAGGAATATGCAAAGTCACCTGGACTGCAACTGCCTGTAACGGCGAGTTGAGAGTGACTTTACTCTGAGGAATGTCTCCATTAAGAATAATAGAAACACCCCCATGAGCTCTACCATCACCAACTGCGTGATGATGATAACCAACAAAATGTCTAAAAGACAATAAGTCAGAATTCCTTAAAAAAGTTTCCTGTAAACAAATAGCTTATGGATTATACTTTTGAATTAAAAGTTGAACTTCATTTAAATTTGGTTTTAAACCACGACAATTCCATTGAATAATGGAATTATACATTGTCAGGGATAATTTATTTGTGGCCGTATACCGCCGACGGGATCATTACGGACCCCCTCTACGATACCGTCCATTGGATCAGCATCCCCGTATCTATTGTGGAGAGAGATAGCATCATTGCTACCTTTTCTCTCCCTCCCTCTCAATTTCGCCAATCTGTTCTTTTCTTTTTTTGAGGCGTTGTCTTTCTCCTTTGATGAAGGTGAGGGGCTAGACTTCCGTCTGTCCCTTCCCCCATCAGATGACAAAGAACTTGTTCTATGCCCGTTCTTCCCTTTGGGAATAACAGGTTTCTCCTTTGGAGAAGAAGTCCCAGGTTTGGGAGTAACTGGCTTCTCCTTTGGAGAAGAAGTCCCAGGTTTGGGAGTAACTGGCTTCTCCTTTGAAGAAGAAGACACAGAAGATGTTGTAGATGATGAGAGGGGAGACAAGTTACTTATTTCATTTATAATATGCGAGCTCTCAGATGTCTGAGAAGAGCTCGTAATCCCAGTATTTAATTGCTGATCCTTTAATAATGTTGGATGTTCCTGTTTGTCAGGCCAGTTATAATCTGTCTGAACGGATATGGTTCTGGAGGATACTCCTACAACACTAGCAAACGACTTGCCGCCTTGCGGGGTCGAAAACAGTGATGTAAGCTCCACTTGCTTCTTAGCATCGAAATAAGAAATTTTCCGTTCAGATATAACCTGTTGTATCCGTTTCTCCTTTTGCCAAACTGGGCACTCACGAGAGTATGCAAAGTGCTTTCCTTTACAATTTACACAGGAAAAGTCTGTAGTACAGGTAGCGCTATCATGCCCACTAAGGCCACAACGAGCGCAGGTAGATTTACCTTTACAGACATTTTTACTGTGTCCGAACTTTTGGCAATTAAAACATCTTAGTGGATTGGAGATATACGGATCAACAGGTATATTTAGATAGCCTGCTTTGATACATTTCGGTAATTCGGGACGATCGAAAGTGAGGATATATGTACTTGTTGGGATAACCACATCGTTACGTCTGACACTGATTCTTTTAACGTGTGTGACGCCTTGTGACGATAGGTTATCAACCATTTCCTCCTCGCTGCTGCCTTCAAGGTCCCGACAGCGAATAACACCTCTTGAAGAGTTTAAAGATTTGTGCGGAGTCACTTTGATGGAAATGTTAGCCAATGATTCAGATTTTAAGAGCAAATCAGAATGCTTCTCTTTGGCACATTCTACCAAAAGTGTTCCATTTCTCAATTTTTTAACAGATTTCGGCTCACCAGCTAGACCGGTAATGCCTTTTGAAATGGCAAATGGCGAAATCTTAGACAAATCTACTTCAGAGGTGCTCTGTATCAACAGGAACCTCGGCCATGTTCTTAAATTTTTAGATGAGCTACACGAAGCAGCATCATCATCTGCAGATCTTGGTCTTTTTAAATTAGGTTGAGGGTTGGATGGGGGATCCATGAAAATAAGTTTAAAGAATTCACCTCTCGTCGTCCCCCAGGTTACTTCCCTGCCTACGACGGGGAGGACTAGCACGGAAATCCTGCGCATGGCCTCAGGGATAGACAAGAGGCATACTCAAGTCGGATATATATTAAAATAAATCTAACTTGATTGACCCAAGCCGTCGCTCTGAGAAGGTGTTAGGACACAAAGGTAGTTCTGCTGAGTATAAAAAACTAAGCAAAGAAAGGGGTAATTATCACCTTCTCAAGAGCAAACGACCAAAGCCGATTGATCAGAGTGGGCCACTATGACCTCCCGTCTAGGTGAACCATGGGCCAAAGCAATGTGTTGCAGAGAAGGGGCTCGCAAGCCAAATCTCCACTCAATCACCAGGATTCCACTCTCCACCGACACGGGTTGCAACGCACGGCAAACACGTCGCCCCATTACAGGGATCCTTTTAGTCGCCTTTTACGACATGCAGGACATACGAAGGGTATATTCTTATCACCCCCTACACCCCAGGGGGGTGCGAAATGAGGGGGCTTAGAATTGACCCAAGCAGCAGCGTTTATGCTTACTCTTCTCCGAATTCAAACGATCATGTTCTCTTACGCACAGGTCAGTGCGCACACGGTTTGACCTTAATTCCCCACCCCATCCAAAAGATAAGGCCCACTTACTCCCTCAGTCTACGGGCGTTAACCATGATGAGTGAGAAACCGGTTTGAAAACCCCTGATCGTTCGTCTTAGCACATGCCAAGATTGGAATCCGAAAGTCAATCTCACTGAATATAACCCGACGGTTCCATCCTAAAACAATTACTGCAAGGAGTAAGGATTAAAATAAATATCACCTCGTATTGTCGGTCTATTATTTCAAAATAATAGCAGGAACCACGGACACTTAAATCTCACCAATCTAATAGTGTCCACTGTCATCCAACTTCACACCTAAAAAATATAATAGTATTATATACTCTATGCATAAGTGCACTGTAAGCACCCTCCTTAATAAAGTTTACATTCGGTGAATGAATAAAATGTTCCCATAATTTGATGTATTTTAAATTGAAATCGTCAAATGTTTCTCAAATAACACTGTCTGATGAAACAATATGGAAACTACACTTCTCTGAAAGGTAACGGAATAGGCTACACTGTTAGTTTAATGGTCCAATTGTCGAGACTTTTTAATTCATCTGTTTCCCAATTGTTTTGGACAATCGCAGATAATGCTGAGATGGTTAAAACCACCCCCAAACAGTCCAGGGTTCTAATCAGGTCTTGGCCAAAACTTTAATCGGGATTTTCCAGCGTCGTTACTCTTGACAATCATGCAGGACGGATGGCCTTACCTTACAAGCGTGTAGTCGTTCGGGTGGGACGAAAATCGAGGCTTAGTATAGATGTAGGAATTCGACTAACAGTAGGTAGGAAACATCACTTTCCAGACAAAATACATCTTGTCTTTATACCTAAAGAAAACAATTATCTTGACTTACCATTTGGTAGGATGCAAGGCCTGCTGGTAAAGTGATCATCGTCCATCATTATAATCGAGTGTAAGATACCACTTGACTGGATATAGACATTAATATAAGAGTAACCAAAACAATAACAGGATATTCGAGGGTCACATACAATCTGAAATAATAATTAAAAAGAACATTAGGAACAGGACATATATAATACATACAAAAGGTAAGCATGTAAATCTGTAGGCGAAGAGTGGTATTGGCAGAACGGTCTGCTCTTATTTCAAATCCAAACTGTCGGGTTTTCGTACCATACGAACGACTATACGTTGCCCCCTGCCAAGCCCTCTGTCCTGCACCATTCATTAACATAAAATGGAGGTGACGTTTATTTATAATTTTGAAGTGGTGTGCCGTTCAAAGACAAGTTCTACTACATAGTTTGAAGTTGGGACTCCATTTGACCAGAATGGAATATGTCTAATAAATAAAAAGAAAAAAATAATAGCATTATAATGACTAAATATGCGGCATATTCATACGATTTCAGCGTTAAATCAAATTGTGACATTTTGATATTTACCTGCTTAAGATAAGAATAACAATCTCAGTTTCAGATAAAAAATCTAAAAGTTTCTCGTAATTTATTTTGCCATTCAACCTACAAAGGAGGTTTGGCTTTTTATTTTACCTTTCATGGTATTGCTTGAGTATGACTGAGGCTACAACATACTACACACAGCGATAAATCTACGACATACAACCTAAGTTTGGGATGGGGTTACAGAAGTTTGTTATATTTGAAATATTTTTGGGGGGGAATCTCCGCAAGAGCCTTTTTTGATATCATATATATATATAAATATAATTCCATTAAGGAATAGAAATATTCTCGAATTAGCCTATTGGTAACATAATTGAAGTTCCCCCTGTTGTGTAAAGACATTAGAAAAAAATAAGTGTCTACCTGTCTGAAGTGCTAAAAGATCCTTTCTCTTGGTCAGCTAATTTGAAAATGAAATGGCAGTTGGCGGGTTTCAGTGAAACAATAGAGAGTGAAATTTACTCACGACACCTTACCTCTCTATTACCCAGACACTCGTATTTTACGCCTCCCGAAATGTGTCTGGATATAAGAGACGATAATACTAACTTCACAAACAGTAGTTAGCAAGAAAAATGGATTAAAGGAGCTAAATCGCCAATATTTGGCCAATTTGGGACCTACAAATTGACATAAATGGATAACAACGCTTATAATAATGTAATATGAATGTATATAAATTCATTTACATTTAATCGCTTCCATTTTTACTCTAATTTCAAATCAGTTTTAATCGAATGGGAATCTCTAGAATCTGGTTATTCCAATCCAATCTTATTGAGCATGGTCTCCAGGAAAGAATATGACGTCACCGTGTGACAAGACTCGTTCTTCGAATTGAAAAAGGACCAATCAAAAGAATGCATTAAAGATTACTGCAGATGCAGATGTCGTTTGCAGAAGATACCGAATAACGATTAATTGACAGCACCATTATTGTAGGCCTAAATACTGAACGAGGCTGAACCATTTCTGGACTCTTACGCTTTGAAAACTCCAACTTTACAAATAGTATCCAAATCAAAGGGACCCCCAATCCCTCTTAGTAGAATGACGTTGAGTGACTTTGTTTAAAACTAGAAACTTAATCCAGCAATATCAATTCATTTTATACATTTGTTACATGTAAGTCTAAAATACAGTTTTTGCTAAAATGAGATTCCTTCCGGTGATAATAATAATGCCAAAATAGTTTTATGGAATCAGAAATGGCATAAGGCACCACATGGTCAAAGTTTATGTGAATCGAATAATAATTGACACTTTTATAGACCAAAAACCTTGAAAGTGACTTATAGAAAATCGTCTATTTCTCTACAACCGTCCAAGTTAGAAATCATTTTTTTGGTATCTCTATGATCGTGTGGTTTCAATCTATTTGTTGATTTCACTCTTTTTGTTCATAATTTACAAATCGGACTCATTTGAATACAATAACTGTTTTGAAGGCTAAAAAAAATATTTTGCCAAAATGACGTTACCATAATTTATTACCTAACCATCAAAATCGTATCATTGAGATCCCATTTTACAAGAGCGCCATTTTTTTTATTTGAATACTTCCGGTATGAAGATTATTGTCGGGATAGTTTTAATAACTGGTTCGGGCAATTAAATAGCCGCAGAACTCTGTAATGATATATTTATTACATTATCTGATCAAATAAAATGTCAGAGATAAATATTATGTTTAAAAGTGCCAAATATGTCAAAATATCGAAAATTAAATTTCAATAACTGAAAACATGTTATACATTATTAGAATCGGCATTAGATCAGCTATCTAAGTACCTAGTTGTGTTGAGTGGACGTTAAACCACATTCTCTCTCTCTCTCTCTTCCAAACTAAAACAATAATAGAGCTTTTTTCAAAATTTAACGACTTTTTGATTTTTTTTTCGATTTTCAGTCCGTAAAGGCCTGTGTACACTACAAACATTTTTACAACATTTCTCCAACATTCCTTGTTGCAACGCCGTTTACAGAGTTATACAGAGAAAATAATGTTGTAAAAATGTTGGAGAATTGTTGGAAATTTGTTGCAAAAAGAATTGTCAGGTCAATTTTTTGTTGCAAGTTTTTGGTCGTGTTGTAAAAATGTTGCTTAGTGTGCACAGAGCAAAACCAGTTTTCCAACATTCTTACAACATCTAATTGATCATGTGATCTACCTGAAGTCATGTGACGAGCCCTAGATGGACAAAATGGCAGCCTCCTTTGAGATGGAAGAACAGGAAGGGTTTTGGACCCAAGAAAGAACAGATAAACTGTGGCAGAAGCAGCCAAAACATATGTGCCCTCCTTGAATTCATCCATGATTTTCCCACCAAAAAATAATTTCCCGCTCTGTTTTTACAACAAACTTCCAACATATTCCCAACATATTTGCAACAAATTTCCAACACTTATAACAGTGTACACAGGGCATGTTGTAAAAATGTTGTAGAAATGTTGCCAATGTATACGCTGCTTTATTTGTCTTATTCAAGATATTTTAAAGTCTTAATGGATTGTGTCTTGCTCAAGACTACCGAAAGGTCTCTCATTAGAAAATCTTGGAGCAGTTTTCGAGATTAAGGCGTCCAAAAAGGCTCCAAATGAGAAAATACTTGTATTTTGACATGCCACATTTTTCTGCATGGCCGTAGTATCCGTATGAATTGGGTATCATACGATTATCCAATTCTCGTGACACAAAAGGATACCTTAATTTGTTTAATCCGTTGAAACTTGACGGATAAATCACGTTTTCCCCAAAGCATCCATTTGTTTGCATTTTTTTTTCAAAATATCGGACATTATTTCAACTACTTCCGCTTTACGGAACGTTGTTGAAATTGCCTGATCCCACGGTTTGACCATACGACTTCAGTTTTAGAAACATCGATTGAGGTTTTTAAGAAATATAAGGGTTATAAAATGCGCAGAAAATTCGAAGAAATTCGAAAAATAAATGGCGATACCTCTGAATGAAACTTATATTGCTTGAATCGGATAGACTACCAGTATTCAAATATGTGGGTCAAAACTGACAATTTTGAAAAATAAAAAAAAATTGTCCCCTAAACAACTTTTTAAAAATTTTCGGCCATGAAAAGTCATGCGGTTTCCGAAAATGTCATTGGTTTAAAAGTAGGTGAAGAATTGACGAAACTATAGCCGATTTTTCATTTTGGCCACTTTCGGTCTTAGCAGAAGTTTAAAATAGTTTATGGAGTAGCCACCACATGGTTTCCGGGTCGAAATTTCGATTTCAGACCGGTATATGTTACATACACTAAGAAATAAGCTCCTGCGGTAAATAATTATAATAATTTTAGTAATCACTTTTAATGATAATTTTAGTAATCACTTTTTTAATGATAACTTTAGTAATCAATTTTTTAAATCAAGTGACCCTGTGTCTTGGTGCGAGTGGTTTATCAACTGGCCCGACTGGTGCTGGTTTGACTTGTCTGAACCGGGAGGCGAGGTGAAATCAAATCTCGACTTCATGCCTCTTCGCTATGAACACGACACTTATTGGCTTCGCAGTAGCGACGTGGGACAAAAAGGGTCGAGGGGAGGGGGGGGTATCGGCTTCCATAGTGGTCGGATATGGCGGAATATCGCTTTTCTGAGACCATTTAATTTGTGAAACTGGATTGTAATAGGTTCAAGTAGCTTGACAATGACATCTGCCCCACGTTCAGCACAGTATTGACTAAATTTTGATTCGCCATGACGTTACTGTACGTTCGCGATAACAGGACACATGTAATAGTTCTTTGTTCATTTCCTGCCTTCTATTGTAAAAATATTAATTGCTAATATATTAAATCATTGTGCATTTTTAGAACACCCTCCTACTTTTCAGAAGGCGTATGTGTTTTCTCCAGTTCAAACTGGAATTTTTTATCCGATTTTATCAACACATTGTGACTCTGTCATTAACTCTGTAACATTCAACACAGTACAGCCAGTAAAATTCTATCCTCCCAAAATTTACCAATGTGTCATTTTTAAAAACAAAAAAATAATCGAAATTACACACCAGATCATCTCAATTTATTTATACAAAATCCACAATCTCAAAATATTTTGATTAAAATCTTTCAGGACATTTTCTTGTGATATTTAATGGCATGGAAAAGCAACGTCCCCTAATGTTGACTTTGCTCTGGTTTATACAAGTACCCATGACGGATCTATGTTTGTAGCGACAACACTAGCATCCCATCAAGTCATTCCACTATGCTAGGTGGAATATTAATGGGAGTAAATAGACGTAGAAAGTCAATATAAAGCACACATCCGTCTCTATTAGCCAAATGAACGGTGAAAACATATCTGGACTAAGCTGATTAAAATGTAATTATTATACAAGTCGTATTCACCTCTTTGAACTTATATAGTAGCGAATCGATTAGGTTCTAATCTGAATGAACCAAGTTAATCAATAAGTTTGTTCTTACGTGAATACATAATTAAGATACGTTAGTCTGCCTGATCAGATTTTTCCTTCATGCTAATTTACCTTTTTGTGAAGTGACTATAATATATAAAAAATTGAACAGTGACCAATCGATGATGTCGAATAATACAATGTCAGTAAACAAAGAATGGTTGCCAGGCAATAAGGCATATACCCACCATCACCTAATTATATAAATAGTTGGGCACTGGCAGCAAGGGGTAACATTATATTTGCATATAAGTTGTCATTTATTAAGAAAATCCCGTTTTTCAAGATAGCTGCCGTTTTTGTTGTTTTTTTTATAGAATTTTACCCACGGGACCGGTTGAGGGGGTTTGTATACGCGCACATTTTCCTGAGGATGTTTCATGTTGTCGTCCATGTTCGGCCGTTCATTTGTAGACAATCCAGGTATCACAATTTTTATCCGATTGTTAATGCCCCATATCTCGGATATTGGTGCGCATCGGACGTATAATTGTGTTATGTATGAATGTTTTGTACCCAACGGAAGCCACAATTTTTGGTCCAATTTAGACGAACTGGCGATATTTCTTGGGGTAGTTCGATTTTGGTCTGCATAAGGCCATGAACTTCTTGGGTTATGTTGCTTGCCTTTTACGCCCCTCTAGAGCTCATATTTGGTGGTCCGATTTAGATGAAACATATATGTTAAAGAACCAAAGGTCTTAGGTGAGTTCGATTTTGTTCTACACCAGACAACAGCTTCGTCGGTTATGGCCCTTGCCCTTTTCACGCAAATTTACGTGAATTGTGCAAAGTTTGTAGACCTTATCGAGCCCTCAAGTTTAGATGAAACTGAAATATATGTTATGGATAAAACACTAGGTTTAATTGGCGTGACTTTATCGCAAAAAATTGTATTGCGTTGTCCGAGAGTCGATCATCTTAGATCATTTTATGGGTTGTTTTTTTTTTTTTTTAAAAGAGTAGTCATCCAAGAGAATTTGTGTCAAGTTTAATACTTGCATCCACATTTGAACGATATCCCTGCCTTTGTTCATTTTTATGCTGTGCTATTATGGGTTAAACAACGCATACACATTTCAAACACCACAAGACCAAATAAAGCCTTTAACGTGACATGAAAGACTTTATAATATAAGATAATAACCCTAGATGCTATTATAGGAAACATCAATAGGATTCGTGCTTTCAATAGGATAGACAAACAGTACAAAATTGGCCGCCCGCCCCGCATCACTGAAAGACACCTGAATCGAACCCGGGACAGTTTCGTTAGAAAGTATACTTACTGCGCCAACTGTTTAATAAATATTTGTAACGATTAAATTCTTAACTACATCTATGTAAAAAAAATATTACGATAATGGCTTTTTAGAATTAGCATTTAGTTTCTTTATGTCAATCTAGGAATTTTACCATCTGCATTTGTTTAATTATCTGGTAAGTTATTATTTTAAAAACATTTGTAATAAAAACATTTACAGAGAGAGAGAGAGAGAGAGAGAGAGAGAGAAAGAGAGAGAGAGAGGAGAGAGAGAAGGGGTTTAACGTCTACTCAACACATCTAGGTCATTTCGGGTCATATGGTTTAATTTTATTTCAATAATTCGCTTGCGCGTAGAGGTCTTTAGCAGTGGGAGGAAACCGGAGTGCCCAGAGGAAACCCACGAGGTTGAGAAGGCGCCCCTATTTCTATGCCACACACGCTCACGCCAGGGCTCGAAACCACAGCCGCAAGCCAGAGGTGGCCGGCCAGCTAGAGGTCGAAGCGTGGCACTCTAGACCACTAGGCCATTCCCAGCCCCCCGGCTTAACAGACGACCATATTCGTGCACAATGTTGGTGCATTAAAATATAGTATTTCTAAACGGGAGCACTTTTATATGCCTGAGATAGTTGCTGAAAACCTCAATGAAATTCGATTCCAGCTGGATGCAGACCACCAAATTATTCCTCTATCTCACTCAGTGCGAATGTATTTACTCTCTATAGATGTAGAAGAATAATGGAACCAAGATGTCGATTACGATGCTATGTACGACAGATACATCTACTTACATGTACATGTTTACTAGTATTCTACATCAAATGACTGTATCTTAAACTTGTATGGTCACCCCCTACATGTTTTAAAGCTTGGGAAAAGTTGGGACCGGGCAGTGACCCTACATGTTTTAAAGCTTGGGAAAAGTTGGGACCGGGCAGTGAGAGAGAATTGACATTAAGGATTTATCTCCCCTTGATGTTACAGGTCGACGTTGACTCCTTAGAACTGGTCGATAACAATAATAATTGATGTGACTTTAAGTTTATGTGAGATTATCTTCAGAATATAGTTGCCAGGGATTGAAAAATGCTGATATTTGAAAACGACTGTGATAAGTTATTATAAGATATATGTATGTCCACTTATTAATTTTTGGGGGGACAATAGGTTTTAAACATACAATTATTGTTTTCGAACAGACAGGTTTCAGAATGTAAGCAATTTCTAGAGACTTTGTGTGATTCCGGGGCGTCCAGGTGTCCACAATATATACAGACTAATGTTTTTATATGCCCACAATTTCATGTGGACGTATATTGTCGTCGGCCCTGTCCGTCCAACCACACGCTACAGGCCACAATTCTTGTTTGATTTTGACGACATTTAATAGGTTTATCTCCGACATATCTCGGTTCCTTTCGATGTTGGCATGTATCGGATCGAGACTTCATGGATTATGGCCCCTAATTGTACGAAAAATCACGATTTTAGCTTGTGGACACTCTGAAGGTCACAATGTTCATCTGATTTTGATGAAACTTTAAATTCATATTTATGACCCACAGATCTTGGTTCCTTACGATAATTGTGTATATCGAATCGTAACTTCCTGAATTATAGCCCTTGATTGTACAAACAATCGGATTTTTAGCTTGTGGGCCCTCTAGAGGTAACAATTTTTAAACGATTTAAAAAACCGTTTGAATATATTACCGTTACACCCTTATTATGGCGGAGTTCGAGTTTTGTACAAATCGGACCAAAACTGACGGACAATCCGGCTGTTCCTTGTACACAAATATATGGTATATCAAGGTTGTGGACCCCAGAGGACATGTTTATAACCCTAAGATCTTGGTTCCTGTCAATTACGGGATCACGGTGGCTAAGTGGATAAGGCGCTTGTTCGCTAGCCTGGAGGTCAAGTGTTCGATCCCTGCATTTGCCGAGAAAGTTCATCTCGATTTTCCGACGTGATTTCCCCTTGTCAGTGATACAAAAGAAGGGCCTGACAAGGACAGCTGCCTAGTCGTTCGGATAGGACGAAAAACCGAGGTCCCGTGTACACATTGGAGTGCACGTAAAAGATCCCCTGGCAGTTGGAATTCGATATAAAAGTAGGCCGTAGCGCCGCTGCCCGGGCAAAATTTCCCTCATAGCACACTGTATGGCGTATGCCCGTCTTCAATTAGCTCAGGTTAAGTGCATAACAGTAGGACGTTAAACCCCATTTCATTCATTCATTCATTCCTGTCAATTACGCATATCGGTTCGTAACTTCGTGAATTATGGCCCTTGATTTTACGAAAAATTGCTTCTTTTTTTAGCTTGTTCTCTTCCATCTCTTGCAAATTGTGGGCGTATTTGCATGGCAACCGCTTGTTACGTTAACGTGTATAGTTGACTGTTGTATTTCAGAGATGTGGCAGGACAAGGAAAATATATATTTGGGGTATGGGTTGGTGGGTTGCTTTAAAAGCTGGATATAAATCATATAAATTAAATTTTCACAAATACTAATTACTGATCTTCTGAATCGATATTAGAATGACAGCGAATTAGCATAGTGAGTGTAAGCATGTTTTGTCTTACATACGACACCGATAACAACCATAAAACAGCAGATTGTACAAGAAAACAAATATTATCTATAAAGCTGTGAGGGGCCGATCCAGGAATTTTTGTAAGATAGTGCGTGCCAGGTTCCTGTTGAGACAATTTGACAGCTGACTATGTTTGATACTATCATCGTCGGTATGCATTAATTGAGCTTTTTAAAGAGGAACCAACGTCAATGTTTGAATGATGAATTAATACTTTCACATCGTGATTCAATTTCATTCAATATATTGAGTAGCTGAGCAGTTTGGGGTTTAGACCCCCCCCCCCATTCCCTGGATCCGCCCCTGGCTGTACTGATACTACTGACAGTAACAGACACAACGCCGGATTAACCATGGTGGGGGCCCTGGGGCCTGGAACATGTGGGGGCCCCTGATCACGGACCGCGAGTGCCGAAGGGGCTAAGCCCCTCAAGGGGGGCAGGTCCGTATGTAGGATTGTAAAAGTGGGGGTGCAGCAGAGTGTTGGGGACGCCAATATAATGCCCGAGTTACTGAGTGTGGAACGGTGCGTGTGTGTACGCGAGGGTGGGGGTCTGGAAGCCCCTCTCCCGAAAATTTTGAAAATTAGACTGTCACAAACGCGTTCTCCACCAACTTGGAGCTGCAATCAACGTCACTCCCGTGTGTCAATTTCGGCAGCGCTATTTCTCATTTTGATGTTAAGCACACCAAAATGAGAAACTCCTTATCCTCTAAACTAGACCTAGTCCGAAACACCATAATGCGACGTGGATAGGGCGACCAGAACGAAAATCTCTTATCATGCCATTTGGTGGCGGCGCCCCGAAAGACCAACAAGGTTCTGTCAAATGTGAATAAGGGCGACCAAAACGAACCCTTTAATGTCATGTGGTGGGTCAGACGCCGACCCATACAGAGGTGATAGGCGAGGCCCTTCGCCTATGGTGCGGCACCCTTGTCTGGGGTCCTCCCTCAGAAAATTTTGAAAAAAAACGATGCAGGAAACACGTTTTTCTGCCATTGGGGTGATATCTGAGTAGCAATTTTGTTTTTTATATGGCGGCAGATGTTGTGTGAGAGGCATTTGCTCCTAGTGCCGCACCTTGGGTCCGAGACTGTGGTGGCGGCCGATAGCCTCCACATAAGAGATATAACAAAGTTTGTATCAGGTGTATGTGCCATTAAAACCGACCGACTCATCAGTGCCTTAGGAGCATCACTATGTGATTATAATCAAGTGTAATATTTTATAATTGAAAGGAATGTCAATTTTTTTGGAGGGAGCGCCTTTTTTTCTGGAATTTTTCAGAAATTGGAGGCCGGGATGATGGTTTTCTGGCATTTCAGATACTTGTGTTGAGCCATTTAGAAGTACCTCCCCCAGAAAAAAACTAAAATTCTGCCCAAAAATTAGCACATTCTGTCATTATTTCATTGGACCAATCCATGCGAGTGCTATGAAATGATGGCATTTCTAGAGGAGGGGACTGGATGAAACTGAGATTTGTCGGGGGGGGGGCAGGGTTAATCCGGCCCTGATGATAAATGCGAGTGCTATCAAATGATGGCATTTCTATAGAGGAGGGGGCTGGACGCAACCGGGATTTTTTGTGCGGGGGGGGGGGGCTAATGTGGTGGCCCTGGGGCCTGTGCCCCATGGTTAATCCGGCCCTGAACAGACATTTAACTGGGACGGAAAGACAATACTGATGAGATATAAATGTAGGTGAAATCTGTTTGTTTAGTGGATTGAAGCCTGGAAATTTACCAACGCAAGTTAATACACAACATCCGAAATTTGGCACAAAGGCTAAAAGCAAAACGTCAGGCCGTCTTCTGTGCAGTCCGACGGAGCGTTTGGCGGCTAACAGTAACAGCACCAGCAGTAAGGGACCATATTATGGAACCCTCACGGAAATAGCTAGTTCTCGGTGTCAAACTCGGTATATCTCTGCGCCTTTCCAAAGTATTACTCATTATTGTCTGCACCACATGGCATTTCTTCGTTTCGTTGTGAATTTCCCGGTAGTTCTAAAAATACGCTGGAAATAAAGGAATCTCTAATTTTTTCGGCGTTCGCCATTCGCCCTTTCCGGTTACGAAACATGAAGTAGATCAGATTTCAGTTTTAGATCTACAATCATTTGTGGAAAAAGTCAAGCGAAACTGTGCGAGACGGAAAGTAAGACTAAAGGAGCGGAACCGATCAATTTGTCGCACTTACAAATATGTCAATCGCTGTCCAGGTTCATATAATTATATGTTTTAGCGATTTCATTGCTCTTATTGAAATGCCAACCAAAACGCGCTTATACAGACCTAATGCCAACAAATCTAGTAAAATAATGTATTGATATTTAGTTCTATATGCATTGTCATGTATTGTTAACCCTTCCTTCCAAACATCAACGCCCCCCCCCCCCCCAGCCCCCCAAAAAACCCAAACAAACAATTGGTTGTTATTAGTATATTCACACGAGGGGTAGTCAATGCAAATCAAATCACGTATTTCTCCGAAAAGTTTTGCAACTTTACTCCCCTAAACCTCCACCCCTACCCCTCCTCCTAATGAAAAATTCTGGCGTCGCTAATGGTTAATTAATAATTGCAAACGTCAAACAAAAATAACCAGATGATATATAGTTCACTTTAGATTGCGATGACATTTTGTATATTTAATGGAATTGTGTGTATAAATAGAACTTAGATAAAGCATCTACTATATAGATATAGAAACTGCAAATATCAAAGTTTACCTGTTAACAATAACCCACAGTAAGTGGATGTAATTTAATATGGCATCGCGTTTTATAAACTCCACTCACAATTACGTTACTATTGTTTAATTCTCTTGGTTATTGAATTGTAAAGATAAACTTAGAGGTGAGATTAATTGTATTATTTGACAAATCATCGTACATATTGTATTCTATATGTCAGTTATAATACGCAATAGACATTTTTTCAACAACAGAGAGAGAGAGAGAGAGAGAGAGAGAGAGGGAGAGAGAAAGAGAGAGTGAGAGAGAAATGGGGTTTAGCGTCCACTCAACACAACTAGGTCATTTCGGGAGTAACATGGTTTAATTTTATTTCAATAAATCGCTTGCGCGTAGGGGTCTATAGCAGTGCGATGAAACTGAGCAACAGATAAATTAAATAATTGTACAATCCGGATAACAACCACCTCTAGGCCGCATTCCATGGGCACAAATTGTCGCTGCAAATATAGTTTCGTTCCTTCAAAAAGGGTCTAGTGGAAATTTTATCGGTGTATAATTAATATAGTAATTAGCGTTTGCTGAAATGTTCCTAAAAAAATTTAATAGTTCTTCGATGATATTCTTCTTTGAAATCCGTTTTATTTATTAATAGTAAAATTCATAGTGCGCACGGTTACTGGACTGTGTTTAACGTTGTTCGCCGCGTCAAGTGGTCGTTTTTTCAACTATCGACCAATCATATCATTGTGTTCATTCGCTTAACTTGGTTCTTGGTCCTGATGTATCCCCCCCCCCGTGCATTAGTAGAAAGAGAGAGATAGAGAGGGAGAGAGAGAAGAGAGAGAGAGAAGAGAGAGAGATCTTTTGATAGGACCAATCGGAGAAACGGTAGAAACCCTTGGAGATGACGCAAAGAAATGGGATTTAACGTCCAGTCGACACAAACTAGGTCATTTCGGGAATATCATATGATTCAATTTCATTCAATAAATCGATTGCGCGTAGGGGTCTTTAGCAGTAACAGAAAATCGGAGGACCCGAAGAAAACCCACGAGGTACCTCCTTGTCACGTACAACCCGAGAATCGAAACCACGCCAGTGAACTCAATGACAGACTCAATGATACAGCGCGCACGTGCTAACCACTCAGTCCCCCCCCCCGCATTACTAGGATTACACAGCTTTCTGAATGTGACTCTACAAGCGCATACGATTTCTCGTGAAATGAAATGAAATGGGATTTAACGTCCTACTGTTCTGCTCCTAACCTGGGTTAATCAAGACGGGCATACGCCATACAATGTGCTATAGGGAAAAGTTTGCCCGGGCAGATGAGCTACGGCCTACAGTTACATGGTATTCAAAATGCCAAGAGATCTTCTACGCGCCCGCCAATGTGTACACATGACCTCGGTTTTCCGTCCGATCCGAACGACTTGACAGATTTTCCTGTCAGGCCCTCCGTACCGCATCAATAACAAGGGGAAACCACGCCGGAAAATCTGGATGAACTTTCTCGGGCAATGCAGGGATCGAACACCCGACCTCCAGGATAGCGAGCCAGCGTCTCACCCACTTAGCCATCGTGATCCCCAATATGGATGACTAATGACACTGCGCCCAAATCCTTACTTGATGCTGTTCACTGTAACTGTAAGGCCGGGTTTTCATGTGTACGTAATGCGTAATGCGGAATGCGTAGTACGTAATGCGTATTTAACACTTTGCACTAAAATGATAGGAGTTGATTCCATGTACACGTAAAGCGTGATGCGCAGCGCGTAGTACGTGTTTCTCGGGACGATCACAAGAGTTTCCGAATACGCAATACGCGTGTATACGGAGACCAGACATGCGCACTGCTACTGCAATAGGCATATCCGATGTTGTTTTGGGATGGCAATATTCGGTTCTCACGCACACATGTAAACTGACAAAACGCGTTACGCAACACGCATCACGTAAAAGGCATTCCGGACGCATCCCGCACGCATTGCGTACAAATGGAAACCCGGCCTAAAGGGTAAAGTTGCATGTACTTGAAACCGATAACAATACATGAAACCCCATTCGAGAAAAAATGGCGTCTCGCTGTGCATTGTGGGAGACCCTGAGTAAACTTGGGAGGAAGCTGGTTGCTTCGCATGGGTTTTCTCTGACCAAATTTCGAAAACCGCCGATTTTACGTTAATTTTACTCAATGCACAACGAGACGCCATTTTTTCTAGATTGGGGGATTTATGTATGATATTGATATTGAATTAGATGATGAAAGTGATGGTGAATGTATTTTATTATGGTTTGTTTTTTATTGTTTCAATGTTATTTTATTTCACACTGATACTTTCTAACACCATTTCCTTAACAAGGATGTAGCGTCTTTTTTGGCTTATTGAATCATCTCTGTTGTCCCGACTGTGGGCATTTGTCAATGTAAATCATGTACATGACTTAGGTTACGAATCCTATGACCAGACACTTGACCGCGATCACTCAAGCACGACTCCTGATTGGTCAAATTTTAAATAGTGGCGCAGCATCCAACTCACATGTACGCAAATATGGCCCCGCACTATAAAGAAATAAGTCATCGATTTCTGGCCTATTTCGAGCTTAAACTATTCAATTAAAAAAAAAATTGGGGGAACTTTGTTGACATGTTGATTGCACGATTATAGATTTTTTGTAGACCCTTTTAGCAGGAGCGAACGTGACAGGTTTTTCGACCCAAGAATACGGCCTAGTCGCACAACACCCCCTCACAGTTGAACAAAGTGACAAATGTTATGTATTCGATGAAATTAATGTTTGTTTTCCTTCCATTTCATCCTATGCCCTAAAATATGCGAATTTAAAGGTTATAAAATACCATGTCAAATCCCAATATCATAATTGGATCCTTATTGAATTTAGTTATTACATGGATTTTATAATTTAAGCAGATACGCGTTTCGAGGATCCGAAAGACCGTAGGCAAATCGACTAGCTGGGTCATTTACGAAGCTAAATCCTTGTAAAAGAAATTTCTTGCATGTGTGGAAATACTGATGCTGAATTGATGCTGAGCTCAGAGCATCAGGTCAGTAAGAAATAAAAACAACTTCTGGTGGGGTGTTTCATTAATATTTAACTGGAAAACGACCTTTCGGCTGACGTTTTGGAAACCACATTCTGAAATAATATTGAGATAATCTCTACTTTATGATATACGACCGTCAACCTGTTTTGTGAATCGGTTTGAGCATTATATAAAAGAAGTGATCCTCCCGTAAGAAAAGAAAGGCCATTTTGAAGATGAGAGCGAAAGTCACGAATATCCCATACTGGAGTTGATGGTTACTGTAGCTCATCCGGAGCCGATGGGATGGGCTTTCCTTCGTACATGTCTTTCAAATGGGTGTCAAGTTCCCGAAGCAATGACTGTAAGCTTCCACCGATAACAGTTAAATGTAATCTCAATGAACAACGGTCATAGGCGTAGGAGCTCGATGACAGTTAGGGGGGCAGAACCCAAAATGCCCGAAAAATTTTCGTGTTTACAGACAGCAGCAACCTTGTACCCCCCCCCCCCCCCATACCCAAAGAAAATTTTGGAATATTTTACGGCTGCGAACACGTTTTCCTGCTATTGCAGCCGGTGAACAAAACCTATTTAAGAACTCGAATTCCAATCAATCGTATACAGTCCTCGAAAACGGAACCGTTAGCAGAAAATTTTGAAAATTAAGGTGGCTGACTCGAATTCCAATCAATCGTTTACAGTCCCCTAAGACGGTACCGTTAGGAAAAAAATTGAAAATGTAACTGCTGCAAACGGGTTTTCCTGCTATTTCAGCCGGTGAACAAGACAACCCCAAGGTGGTCGAAGATAACCTTATTCTTAAGGTGGCTGAGTCGAATTCCAATCAATCGTTTACAGTCCACGAAGACGGGACCATTAGGAGAAAATTTTGAAAATTTAACTGCCACAGATGCGTTTTCTGCTATTCTAGTCCGTTTAAGCAACTCCAAAAGTATCCAATGGTTTTGTAACCGAAATCCCACTCTGAATTCCAACCGTCCAATCAGAGTGTTGCATCTACATTCGCAAATAATAATCGATGCCCGAAAAGTGTCGCACAAAGTAGAGTGGCTCCAGAAAAAATGTTTTAATCCATAGTCAAATTCGTGATATTCAATTACAAGTAAAGTAAAATTAGTGTTTTAATGGGCTCGATGACAGTAAGGGAAGCAAAATCAGAAATGCCCGAAAAATTTCGGGTTTATAGACAGCGGCGCCGGTTTTCTTTGAGAGGCGAATGATCCCCTAAGGAAATTTTGGATTATTTGAAGGTCGTTTTCCTGCCCGATGCCTGTTTCTTGGGCAATACCGTTTTTTGGGGCATACCTATTATAAGAGAGCTTCGGGCAATTTTTCGGGCATGCAGTGGACTAGAAAAAGACGAGAAAATACTTTTCGGGCAGTGTGGATCTCGTAGAAATAAGTTAGTTATATTTTTTCTCTAAACGTTAATAGAAAAAAAAAAGTCGAATTTTTCATTGCCCGAAAACAATTTGTTTGGGGGGGGGGGGGGCAAAACCCCCCTTCCCCCCCCCCCCCGGCTCCAACGCCTATGGCAACGGTACCAAAGAGAGATCTCAGACAGGGTTGTAGTGCCGGTGCAACAGTATACGTTGACCAGCCAAAAGCCCTGACTTTGAGATTGTATTGACAGTTTATAGTTGTATGGCTGGGTTTTGGTTTTGCCGTATTTTCATCCAAGTGCCATGCAATTACAATCAAACTATCAGCGATTTATTGACTACCTGATTAAAAATTTGCGTTGTCACTACTAACCAACTTCAATAGAAGGCTCGATCTCGCTTTAACTACGTACATCTTATCCAGATGTTGTCAAGTTTATAAAAGTCACAAATGGAAATAAAAAAAACACTTCCTCTCTTGCGAAACACTTCCTCTCTTGTAACTGAAAAGTACGTACCGTGTCTCGCTGGCAAGATGCAATCTCAGGGATTTTCATAATGTTAATATTGGATGTTGAAAAATTAAGGTAAATAACTGCGAGCGGAGTTCATTCATTTGTATCTAAATTACTATAAATAGGGTACATCTAAAAATCTAAGCTGTCAGGGCTTTTTTTTTCTAGAAAAGTGACAGATAAATTATTTGATAGAATTAAAAATAGCACCGTTAATGTCTGAACATCCGTAAATGGACACAAGTCATTGAGCCTGTCATTTAATAACAAAAGGGACATTACACGAGAGTAAAAGTTTGTATACCTAGAAAGAAGCATTGATTTTACTTGTAAACTTTTTCATTTTTCTTCTGAATTCTATCATTATCACTAGCATTAAAAAGCCGGAAGTTAAATATTGACAAAAATAATGTCGCGGGAGTCGAATCGGAAACAAAAAGCGCGGTTGGCACATATCTTTTAATTATAACTATATTGGCGGAACAAATTTGACATTTGATTTTCAGGTTTACTAATAGATATTGTAACATAATTAAATATTAGTATTCACAAAGCATATATAAGTAACACCCCAGCTTTCAGAGAAAAACAAACACTAGATATTCTATTACACGCGATGTGAATCATGTGATGATGTCACATATTTGATGAATATTGATTTATAAATATAAAATACTGCTTATTTCTTTTTGATGTTCGTTACAATATGGACACTATAGTCTAAAATGTTTAACCCCTTTCCAAGTCTTTTTCATTGATTTTTTTAATTAAAATGTTTGACCTTTTTCCAAGTCTTTTTTATTGATATTTTTTAGAAACAAAATGAAATAAAATTAATGCAGTTTAAAATCCCACTTTTCTGCCCTGACTGGGCTAATGAAGACGGGTTTTTAAAAACTGGTTTAAAGGGACAATAACACTCTTGTACGGTCCCGTACGCCTATGACAATAACACTCTTGCTGGCTTGACAGGCCCAGAATTTTTAAAACCTTATTCTAACTACAAGATATTTAAGTGTCCTACCTGTTGGGTAAATTATCCATTACAACGTATCTTACTTGTCCAGAGGGTTCGAAAATATGTTTAAATCCAAGTTGCATTTGAAAGTGTTTACGTAAAGCTTTTCAAACCTTGTTAGCCTACGGCATGTAGTTGAATTTTTCCAATTTTTAAAATTAGGTGTGTTAAGATGAAATTTGTATCATTTATTAATTGGAATATTGTAAAATAGTACAATGTTTTGACCAGAATACATATTGGGACATATTATTCAGTTACAACAAGAGTGGTTTTGGGGCTTTAACTAATCTGTACTGACAGAGTAAGTGCAAAGGACCAAATTTCCCAAAAATATATACTGGTGTATCAGGATCGTCATGAGTGTGAATTGTGTAATTGCCAAATACTTCGTCTGTTCGGGGGATCTGTCTAGACTTTACACATAATATTCGTGTTAATTAGGCACACTGTATGGCTAATCAAGTAAACGGTGCCTCGCTAACTTTACTAGTGTTTTGAATTTTGCCATCCGGGTTGTCATCGCATCCGGGTAGTTTTATTATCAATACATGTTATTGGTTTATCATTACATCTTATTAGATGTATCATTACAGGAGTGATTTCTTCATTACACGCAGGGGTGGTTTGTCGTTATATCATTACCTTTTTAATTATGTGATTTTGCCATTGCGTGATATGTGCATATTTCATTACGTAATGTGCATTATATTATTTCATTACGTGCCATTGGCTTTAACTTCATTTGTAAGGCGCTGGTTCGCTAGCCTGGAGGTCGGGTGTTCGATCCCTGCAACGGCCGAGAAAGTTCATCTCGATTTTCCGGCGTGATTTCCCCTTGACAGTGATGCAGAAGGAGGGCCTGACAAGGACAGCTGCCTAGTCGTTCGGATGGGACGAAAAACCGAGGTCCCGTGCACACATTGGAGTGCACGTAAAAGATCCCTTGGCAGTTGGAATTCGATATAAGAGTAGGGCGTAGTGCCGCTGCCCGGGCAAAATTTCCCCTCATAGCACACTGTATGGCATATGCCCGTCTTCAGTTAGCCCAGGTACGGTGCTTAAGCGTAGGACGTTAAACCCCATTTCATTCATTCATTTAACGTCATTTGGCATATTTTCATCACTTGTGTAGGCAAGTAAAAGTTATAGACTTTTGCCGATATTGAGTTTAACCTCTATTTGATATATTTATATTTTCCACTTACTCTGTTATTCTTACAATACCGTAGGCTAGGGGCGAGGGGAATCTCTTCTTTTTGTTTTACCATGTTTACTGTGCTAGGTCTTCTTTATCTTTTTACAATGTGTATTATGCGTGGAAGAATCAGTCATTGATGAGAATAAATGAACTGTACTGCATATACACCCTCACGAGACCTGGACGTAATAATTAATATACCATCAAATACCATTTTTTCTACTTGCCTGTCGTGTGCGAACAATTATTTTTCACGTTACAAGGATTTATATAGTCTAACAATTTTGGTAGTTTGAATATTTAGTAATAAAGTGAGAATCATGAATTGTCTCGATAGTTTGTTATTGTTGCAGAATTACCGGTGAAATAAAAACAAAATCACATCACACATTGACAAAGGTATCACATTATGTAATGATAAAATCACATAATATAATGACATACTCACACCACCTAATGACAAATCACAGTATGTAATGACAAAGAAGGGAAGCATGTAATGACAAAATCACATCATGTAATGACAAATCAAATCACTTTTGCCGGCTTCACACTGTCCCGAAATTAACACCATATGGACACACAATACAGTAAGTGTTCAAATTGGACTCTGGTCGTAATCTTAGGCTCAGGCAGCGTTGGCATTACCTGGCAAAAACTTTGACATGCCAAAAAATTGTCGGAAGACCTTGTCATGGTTCATTTTCGTGTTGCATTCGTGTGTCCATTTTGCCCTTTAAAAGACAGTCGTGAGGGCATCTTGTCAAATCGTGGTACTTCGTCTTTATTACGTCTGATCATCGGTGCCATTGGGCATGTTTTCCTCCAGAAGACAATACGTAATGAACAAGAATTTGTCCAATTGTCTTAGAAAGGCAACACGACTACGTGAAACCCTCGCCATAACATCGCGTAGCCATCGTATCACATCTAGGTGGTACCACTGTGTCGGCAAAGACAGCTGAATTTGAGTAGCGCTATAATTCGAGTAGATAGATTGCCAGGCAACAAAAAATACACCCACAGCAGCTAAGTTGTCCGGGAAGTCAATAAGGGTTGTCGCATATATTTTTCGTGTATACTGTATGATTTACATGTATATTAACTTTAGCCTCTAGTGCGCCCACAAGATTTCTCAAGTAATCAAGGAGCAGAACTCTGACAGTTATTATCGGAAATCGTTGAAAAGCAAGACTTCTCCGTCTCATGCCTGTAAACATTGTGTATATATCTTAAGTTAATCGTATATTGACTTTAGAATGTAGAGTGTCAACAAGATGTTTCAAGGTGATCAAGGGCCATAACTAGGGCGCTATTTATCGGATATTGTTGAAAGACGAAGATGACACGAAAATAGCACGATTTGACAAGGTGTCCTCGTGATGGCTGTATTAAAGGGCAAAATGGATACTCGAATTCAAAATGAAGATGAACTTTTCAAGGTCTTTCGGCAATTTTTAGGGGTATGTCAGCGCTAACAAAGTTGCTACCGGAGCCTGAGAAACTCTAGAAACGGTCATACAATGACTAAAAATGTCTGATGTTTTTAAGATCAGAGTCGAATTTGAAAATTTTCATTATGATGTGACTTTCTGGTGTCATTTCGGGAAATTTTGACGACGGAAAAGCATCTTCCTGAGTTAGTCCTGAGCAACGATACAGAGTCATCGTGTTGTCGCCGTGTTTCCTGTGGGCGGTTCGGGTGCCATCGATAGACCTTGTATAGGCATTGCACTTGCTTCGGTTGTTGATTGCCTGTTGACCATGTTCGGGGCCATCTTCTTGCGAAATTCAAGATTTCATATTCGTTTGGTCATCTGGTATTAATTTCGGGACAGTATGACACCAGTATTAATGGATAATATGTATGTCACTTAATGCCAAAATCACGCCAGGTGTTGATATATACAGGTCACGTTTATTGTATGGAATACTGTATTAAATACAATTGTCACCTGTATACTCAATTTCAATTACTTAATGCCATTGCAACAATTTATGTATTGAAATGTTCACAAGTAAGGAGGAAATTAACCACTAACCATCCTTAAAATAGCGGCGCAACTGCACTATAGCCACATAAGGCAGCAATGGCGAGGTGGGTGTCGTACAACTGCATATTCCTGAAGCAGTGGCCCGAGAAATCCCTCTGTGGCCTCCTGATACTTGCGCTTTCGAGGGAGTGTGTCTATTCTTCCCGTGTAATCAAATCTATCCCAAGTACAGCAACATGAAGGGGTCTTCCCTAAAACTTAGACATTGAATTAAGGTATTAAAAACAATGAAAGTGTTGTTCGTCCCAAAACAGTGTTGTTATTGCTTGCCTATATATAATTGCTCTACACATTTGTTACTGTACTTGCTTGAAAACGTTGAGAGAATACTCTTCGAAACGTCGCCTAAATAAATCAGTAATTGTTCTTCCATAAGTATGTGTTATAGTTTAGTGTTGTTAACATTATATCCGTGCTGGTAGCCTCGTTTGTCACACAATTAGTTTTTTTGCAATATTCTGCTATGTACTGGTGAAATGGGCATATTAAAATCATGAGTCATGAAGTAAAATTTATGTAAACATATTTGGTCCAATGTGGAACTCTGTTACGCAGTTAGTGATTGGTTGTTAATGGGGCTATTGACCATTCATAATTTGGAACAATAATTTGTATTCTTTACAGCAGTGAGAAGTGGGATTAGCTCTATAATCACTGAATCACTGTGAGGAGTATGTACAACTGAAGCTTCATCAAGACTTCGAGTGGTTGCCATAATATAATCTCGATGCATTATAATCTTAATTTATGTATTATTTTGGGATATATGTTTCATTTTGCGAGTACTTGTTCAGCCACACTTTTGCACCATCATAATATGGACCCTGGTAATAATTAACGATGTGTTTAGTTTTGAGAATTAGTATTTTAATAAAGTATAATTGTTTTAAAAACAATCGTAGACTCAGGGCTGGATTTAACATGCTTAGGTCACCAAGGGAAGGGGGGGGCACCACATGAATTTTCATAGCCGAAATTTCAATGGTGCCTCAGTGTTTAATGAAATAATTCGAGTTGGTCAGACGACTCAGACCTCAATAGTGGCCCGGTTGAAATAAATTATAAGTATCATCTTAAACCTCTCTATAAATGTTTGTAAGTATAAGAACTTTTCCCTAAAAAAACCATGTAAATAAATCATAACTTGACCATGATCCGGCCCTGAGTTAACTGCTTGTAAAATGAACATTGCGTAAAAACAACTTAGTGTATTTATTTCGCCTTTAATAAACTTGACAATATGACACACTTTTGCATGAATAAACGTGCTTGTTCTTTAAAGTTTGAAAAAAAGAAATAGTATATTGAGTTAAATAAACATTAGGTAAGAGCTAAATCTAACTATTGCGGGTATTTATTTTGGCTTTAAATGCTTTTATAACTATTATTTAGACATGTATTAACATGCCAAGCCCATAAGCGATTTAAATGGACTAGAACGCCGCGAGAAATTTAACGATAAAAAGGATAATCGAGACTAATTCCAGTTTTTCCTGTACTGTTGCTACGATAATAAACAATCTACGCTACATGTTCCAACATCCATGACTTCGCTCAGAATAAAGCAATTTATTATATTTTATCATTTTCTATTTTTTCAAATAGAATAGCAATAACGGTCAGCTGTTTATCTAAATCTTACATAATACATCTTTAGCTTGAAATAATAATATTACTGTCACACCGCTTGATATGAGAGTTAAGAAATACATTTTTGGCTTCTTATGCAGTACAACAAAATATTAACCCACTTTTCAAATATTTTCGGTAGAACATTTATTGAGAACCTGGTAGTCCACCGCAGATGGAAATTATAAGACACACCGAACAATATCCTTTCTGAATGAATGAACATACACCATAACTGCGCAATAAGGGAAATCTGAACACAAAAAATATAGTTTCAAATCCTTCTCCACCAGCCTCCATAATTTGATGATAATTTCAACTTTCTTGTTTTTTCCAATCCATTTCTTCCTAGAATTCTTATTCTATAAATATAAGAATTTTTACTATAATTATTAATTCATTAAATGTAGCAGTGTGCAATGTTCGGATAATGGTCCTTTACTTTTGGCGATATTTTACTGTAAAAGAGAATATAGTTTCAGATGTATGTTTGTTTTGAATATCTGCCGTAGGGAGCGGAAGCAGCCAGGTGGCTTTTAGAGATTGTTCATCGGGGCATGAAACGGAACCCTAGAATTTCGAGAATTCTTCGACCAATTTGATTAAAACACAGATCATATTTCTTTTCGTTTTTTACAGTTCAAAATTTTGTTCTACTTGTCTTTACTACACTAGGATCTCCAAGGGTTGTTATTTAAGGTTGTTATATTTTGGTTGATATAAGGGAGTAGCCAACGAAGCGGTCTGTTATGGTTAGTTCTTAGCGTACTGTACATGGAACTATGGGTATACCACTAGAAAACTTCAACGATGATTGGTTAATCAATTGTGTGACGTCATAGGGTAAAAAAAAAACGTTTGAACGACCCCTAACGTAACCTTCCACTAAATCCACCAGATCTTCATGTAGTGTAAGCCATCGCAAGTATAAAAGATAGTAAGCTGGCACTGCCAGGCAGGATACGCCCACATTTTCGAGAGATGGTTAGAGAACATGCAAAACCGAAATTTTTCCTACAATCAAAGGCTATAATTCATTAAATTACAACTTGATATGAGCAAATATCGAAAAGAATCAAGATCTTTAGGTTATAAACATGCATTTCAAGTTTCATCAAAATCAAATTAAAATTGTGACCTATACTGGGTCCACAACCTTGATATACCATATTTTAACACTATTAGCGTACAAACGGTGGCCATTTTGTCTGGCAATTATGGTCTGATTACCCTGAAATTCAAACTCAAACTTCCGTATGGTGTAACGGTGATAGAGTCAAGCGTTTTTTTTTAAATCGGATAATAATCGTGACCTCCAGAGGGACCATAGGTGATTTTTCGGACAATCGGGGGCCATAATTCAAGAAGTTATGATCTGATATGTGCAAATAACGAAAGGAACCAAGATCTTTGGGTTATAACCATGCATTTCAAGTTTCATCAAAATTGTGACCTATACTGGGTCCACAACCTTGATATACCATATTATAACAGTATTCGCGTACACGCGGTGGCCATTTTGTATGGCAATTTTGTTCCGATTTTTTCGGAAATTCGAACTCAACCTTCCTTAGGGTGTAACGGTGATATAATCAAACGATTTTTTTAAAATCGGATAATAATTGTGACCTCCAGAGGGACCACAAGCTAAACAAAGACGATTTTGCGTATAATCAGGGGCCATAACTCAGGAAGTTACGATCCAATATGCGCAAATATCGAAAGGAACCAAGATCTTTGGGTTATAACCATGCATTTCAAGATTCATCAAAATCGAATTAAAATTGTGATCTCTACAGGGTCCACAACCTTGATATACCATTTTTTAACAGTATTCGCGTAGGAATGGCGGCCTTTTTGTATGGCAATTTTGGTCCATTTTTTCCGAAATTCAAACTCAACCTTCCTTAGGGTGTAACGGTGATATAATCAAACGATTTTTTAAATCTGATAATAATTGTGACCTCCAGAGGGACCACAAGCTAAACGAAGGCGATTTTGCGTATAATCAGGGGCCATAATTCAGAAAGTTACGATCCGATATGCGCAAATATCGAAAGGAACCAAGATCTTTGGGTTATAACCATGCATTTAAAGTTTCATCAAAATCGAATTAAAATTGTGATCTCTACAGGGTCCACAACCTAGATATGCCATTTTTTAACAGTATTCGCGTACGAATGTCGGCCATTTTGTATGGTAATTTTGGTCCGATTTTTCCGAAATTTGAACTCAACCTTCCTTAGGGTGTAACGGTGATATAATTGAACGGTTTTTTAAATCGGATAATTATTGTAACCTTCAGAGGGACCACTAGCTAAACCAAGACGATTTTGCGTATAATCAGGGGCCATAATTCAGGAAATTACCATCCGATATGTGCAAATATCGAAAAGAACCAAGATCTTTGGGTTATAACCATGCATTTCAAGTTTCATCAAAATCGAATTAAGATTGTGATCTCTACAGGGTCCACAACCTTGATATACCATTTTTTAACAGTATTCGCGTACGAATGTCGGCCATTTTGTATGGTAATTTTGGTCCGATTTTTCCGAAATTTGAACTCAAACTTCCTTAAGGTGTAACGGTGATATAATTGAACGGTTTTTCAAATCGGATAATAATTGTGACCTCCAGAGGTACCATGAGCTAAAATAGGTGATTTTTCGGACAATCAGGGGCCATAATTCAGGAAATTACGTTCTGATAGGCGCAAATATCGAAAGGAACCAAGATCTTTGGGTTATAAACATGCATGTAAAGTTTCATTAAAATCGGTTCAAAATTGTGACCTCTATAAGGTCCACAAGCTAAAAACGTGATTTTTCGTACAATCGGGGGCCATAATCCATGAAGTTTTGATCCGATACATGCCAATATCGAAAGCAGTCGAGATCTTTTGGGGATAAACCTATATTTCAAGTTTCGTCAAAATCGGACAAGAATTGTGACCTGTAGAGAGTCCACAAACAATTGTGGGCGGACGGACGGACTGATGGACGGACAGGGGCGACGACATAATACGTCCACATGAAAATGCGGGCGTATAAAACCGGAACGAAATATTGATCTATAGTTTAATCAGATTGTCTTCGACCACAGATTATATACACTCGGGAAATCTTTTGAAATCAAGTAAATATATTATTGTGGCGCACCATAATACATGTTCGCGGTAAAATGCGAAAATTCCCTTATTTACACGAGAAGTGAAGATTCCATCGGGGCGGGGCGGGGGGGGGGGGGGTCATACAACGGGTGTTTTGCAAAGCCGGAAATAATTTTGAATATTGTTAAAATAATTTTGAATACCGTATTGTTAAAATAATTTTGAATATTGTTAAGATAATTTTGAATATTGTTAAGATAATTTTGAAAATTGTTAAAATAATTTCGAATATTGTTAAAATAATTTTGAATATTGTTAAAATAATTTTGAATATTGTTAAAATAATTTTGAAGATTGTTAAAATAATTTTGAAAAGTTAGGGTTAATTAAAAATTGCTAAAATAGTTTTAAAAATTGTTAAAATAAGTTTGAAATTGTTAAAATAAGTTTGAAAAATGTCACAATAAGTTTGAACAATGTCACAATAATACTGGAATAAATATCAAAATTCTTACAAAAACTAAAGCTGGAGCAATGTCCGATTGGATATATATCATAATTATGGCATTGGCGAAAATATATGTACAATTCTAAGAGAAGGCAGTCTATTTTTTCACTAGATATTAAAATATCAATACAATTTATACGCACCTATCTTTTAAGTGGTTTTCAATAGTTTTCAAAGTCTTTGAAGTGACTGGTTTCACACTCAGTAGACGGATTCTGTCAACGGCATCTACAGTTCCATGTTCTGTATTTAATCTACTATGTCGAGATTGGTTAAACCCTCTTCTGAGTTTTCTAACATAGTCTTTGTTGGAAGGTAAATTCTGATTAACTATCACATTATTTATCTGTGAGATATACTGTATACCATGGTCTGATCTAGCACTTCTTTTAAAACAAGCCCCAAAACAGAACAAATCAACAAAACAACACGACCCATCTTTTCTCTGTACATCATGCCACGCAATAGTTTCTTTGATCACATTTATTGAAATAAGAATTATCAGATATTGTTTTAAACTATGTTCATCCATTGTTCTTAAAGTCTTGCAAGTGCGAAGAAAGTTAACAAACTTTCGCGTAATTTACGAACAAGTGTTGTCGCAGGCCCAATAGTTATTAGATTATTGTAAAATGAAAAGTTATACATTTTATATAGAATTTCTATCTGATAATAAATTGAATAAGGGTTTGTAATGTGCGGAAGCGGTGGGAATATTCTAAGTGAAAGCGGACGGCTCATTGATCATGTGACATGTTGGTTTTTATTGAGCTCCATTATACAAATCAATGTACATCCTGATCTCTAACGTAGACTTTGTCTCGTAAATTATAGTGAAATGTCAATTAGCAATTTGAAACAAGTTTAAACATGAAGATCAACAAAAGTGATAACATGTTCTTATATTTAGCCATTTATCGAAGTTGTTAATAATGATTGACCGTTATCGCAGCCAGAAATATATTTATATAAGTGTGTGCCGATAACATCAGAGCAATATCGACAAGAAACATATTACCGTCATACAATACAGACAATACAATCTCATCAAACCTTTTAAGCTGATACTATAGGTTTCAACCTAATAATGCTGACTGATTTATTTTACCACCCACACTCCATATTTTGCAGACGTAATATGTATGAACACGTAGTTATTATTGGTGTGTTAATGGAATTTAGCTTTTCTGCACCGCCATAAGTTATAATTAATATACTGTTCGTATATTTGCATTTCTTTTATATGAACTAGAATACTGGCAATGCACAACACACGTTCCCCATTTTTTCTCGATCCCGGTAATCGAATGTTTTAATAAACTAATTTTCTGAATGTATCATCATTTCTGAGTTTCTAGTTTTCGAAATTCATCCGGGGAGGCCACTCGGACACCCACTGAGTGCTCCGCAACATCGATGAATACAGCTTGTGCATATTATATGCTATTATTTAAAATAATATTGTTATCGTCCGTTCCCTTATCATTGTAGAAGTGGTAGTCGTGTTTTAAGGTATAGCGGGGTTTTGATTTTGAATTACATATATCTGACGGGAGAGGGCACTAAGTACAATCTTTCCAGTGCTTAAACATGCATTATTCAAGAGCTAAATCGGCCTAGTGCAGGTCTTTATTTGGGCATGAAATGTTTTCTAAAGTATTAATTAGACATTAATTAACTGATCCAGGCCTTAATCAACTTTGGATGGCATCAGATAGCTCCGATATTAAACAGATTAAAACGTTTCAGTGATAAATCAAATATGGCGCGCCAAGACGCTTCGATCAACCAGGACCGTGGTTGAAATTATTGCACACGTCGGCCAAATCTTCAAATGCCAATATCTTCGCTTGCAATAGAGTAATTGTAATGAAATTTTCAAATTATTCATTTTACATCACCTACTTTCGAACTATCATAGCAAGAATGGCTAGTTCATATCTATATCTTGAATAATGTAACTTTAATAAGCGTTTTGCGTGTAGTGCGGTCCTCCTGCACTTACTATTATTGTCATTATACAATTCAAGCATATGCGTATGGAGCTCAATTTCAATAACATCACCTGGAAAATGGACAATTTTCAAAAGGCTGTTTGTTCTTGAAGTGTTTCATGATTTGTGATCCCAAGTAATAAAACTAGCCTTTCATATCTTAACATATTGCTTTAATTAGTGGGAAGTAATACAACATGCATCCAAAAGTTTCAGAACTGTTTGACGACAACTGCAAGGTCAAGTGGAAATTGTACTGTGTTACCTACCTATATGATCCACGGACCACTGTTGAGCTCATTCAAGTATTTTCGAAGTTGCTTTGAAGCCATTTCTAAAGCTTTATCTAGCATTTAACTTTCAACAAGAGGTTGGGGAGGGGTTTAACTTCCAGCCAGGGGACCATTAAAATGACTGATCTAGAAAGTTGTGACATCATACTTAATAAATTCTATAAGCATCTATCTATCTTGGGAATTCAGGTTTTTGGGATTATAGATTTAGAAAGGAACATAAAAACTATTAAGGGGGTATCTATACACATTTAATTTGTTTTAGTTAGTTACAAAATACTATTTTTAGTTAGACACGATTTAAAATGATAAGATTGTAATGATAAGACTATACAATAATATTGGTATTGAGAATACCAATACCCCCAGGTTTAAACTGCATATATCCATTTAAAAAATATCTTTTGTGCCATTTTACAAGATGACTAAGAAAATGAACCAATCTAAGTCTACAAAATATTGAATTAAACCTACATGATAAACACATACATGAATTAATAATTCAAATTCAATGAGCACTGATAAACAGAGATTGATCAATCAGCACCTTGACTATGTTGACTTTAACCCTTCAGTGACACCAGGTGCCACTGGGGCCTATAACTAACTGTGTGGCTTTGACTTGTGTGCTCATTGATATGCTGAGGTAGAACAATAAATAACACTCATTATTTAACTTATTAATAAATCATGAATACCTACAATGCAATGATAAAGACACAATGGTTGAATACTACGGCAAATTGTACCTTGTGTGCGTTAAATTTCCCATAATCAATGCCGACAGTTCTAACACCACTATGATAAAAAAAAAATGAGTACTGAACTCGTAACAGAACATACACCCAACTGGCAGCAAATTTCTGATCATCTGATTTAAATTTCAGATCATCGTATTTCATGAATCTCCCAATTAAGCTTAATGCATAAGATTTTTTTTAAAACAACATTTAACTTGACAGTCACTCAAAACAATGACTTTAAATTTACAGGCTAAATATCTTTTATGTGATAACATATTTAATAAGTGGTTGTAAAGTCAGACTGTCCTGTAAAATTTACTATTACCTATGATTTAAATTATAATTAAATATGAAAATAATTCCAGTACCTAAATATTTATATGATTTTACATATATTTATTCTTAAGTACAATATGACATTTTAAATACCGGTAACCTTAACAGATAAAAAAAAGTAGAAATGAAAATGTTTAATTAATATTCAATCATCTAAATATGTCATTTTTAATAACCTTAACAGAACAAAATCAAGTAAAAACAAAAATGTTTTAATTAAAATCTAATCATCTAAAAATTCTAATTTAAATTATAAAACTAAATCATTGTTTACATAGCATCTGAAAACCCACTTTGCTAAATACTGAATTTGACTAGCCTGAGCTGATTTGGACTATTTTTTGCCACCTTATGCATGAACATTTGCTTTAAAAAACCAACATAAGGCTAAACATAAAGCTTTTTCTGATATACCTTTACCAGACTTTAAGGATGTCATTCATTACATTTTATAGACACAATTATAAGGGCTTTTACATTTAATATTTATGAGAGGAGCGTATCATCATGTTTTTTTTTAATTGAAAAACTCGAGTGCTATCTTTTAAGTGAGAGTAATTATCTGAACATGGTATATAAGGAGGAGAGTGAAAATGAGTAAAAGTACTCACAGGCTATTTCTGACACTGGCTAGAACTCTAGCAATTCCAATAACCCATGAAATGCGATCTCATCTCATTAAAATCACAATTTATGTTGAGAGTTAAAACACCATGCATATTGACAAACATTGTATAAATCAAACTCCTCCGAACTATTAATACAAGACTAAATACCGTACTAAGTTTCTGTTGAAAATGTAGATGATCACACAAGAAGTATGGACTGACTAATTGACAGCAGTAATGATGATACACATACACATGTAAGCATTGAAAAATTCAACTACAAGCAAAAATGTAAGCATTGAAAAGTTCAACTGTTAGCATAAATGTTGATGGGGCCATATGTTATACGACAGGGCCATATGTTATAAACGCAATTGCTAAAATATTACCTTTATTAGACTTATCAGAAATATCTGGTATAAAAATACCAAAAAACACATTTCAATGACTCTCTTAAGGTATACACATTACATTGGGGAAAAAATTATGAACACTTTTGGTTAAATGAGAGTTGAGCCCCTATTAGTGAATAGTCTAAGAAAACAAATCTACAATCTGTATTATTATATTTGCCATTGGGTTTCACTATGTCATGATTTTGAGGTATATCTATAGACTTTGTTAAGAAAATATTACCTCTGATATTTAAATATAAAACAATGTACATGAATGTAAGATAAATATTATAAGGACATAACACATCAAATATGAATTACCATACATGTTTTCAAGGGTCTGGCAAACTAACAGTTAATAAAAAAAAAATCAATCAATAGGCTACAAGTAAATGCAATATAATTATCATTTTTATAATATTTACACTTCTGTCACCATATTATTTTATATACATCAACTAATAATAGGTGAAATATATTACATTAACAATAAAATTCAATATGAACAGTTGCAAATTATATGTGTCTATTTGTCAGCCTTTATTATCTGACAAATTCTGTGGCCATCCTTTAGGTACCTGTTTTAAGTACTTGATCCTCAGAGATTCATTATGAACACAAAACTCTATATTTACTTTGTACAAAATATATCCTCTCATCACAAAACCTTCACAACCACGTACTAGTTCTGAACAGCCGCCCCAGACTATCACCACATATAACTTTGTGTTCATGTACAACATTCCATCATAAATGTCCTCTAAACTGGTCCAGTTGGATTAGTTTGTGCTTTATCACTAGATTTCTGGTCAACTTAATTAGGTACCATTTATAGGTTTCTGAGTTTGTATTGTTATCTACTTCAATTGACTTCATAGGACATTTCATCCTAATCTTTATGATAAATGAACTGTGGTCAGGAAATAGAAATTTAATTGATCTACAAGATCAAGCTATATTTAACACTTTGAACAGCCACATTTACGAATAACTGGAAGTTCATAAATGTAATTAGTTCCATCTTGACAGAAAAGACGAACTTTGCGTGTTTTGATCTTTTTTGGTTTACAGCACATTTTACCACAAGTACCCTCACATCGTCGATACTTTATTCTGGCTCTTGATGTACATTTTGTCTTTGGATCTGAGTAGGTATCTCGGAAAACAATTTCTCTACATGTTGGTGCTATAGAAAAAAATAAAACAAATAATTTTTATAAACTGGGGACATTTCAGAAAAGAGTATGTCCATTGTTTAACATTTTATTTCGATTATGAACAACTATGATTTAAGATATTTACCAGAATATAAAACTGAAAAACTGAATCAAGCCAACCATGAGGATAATGACTCTTCCCTTAACCCCAAAATAAGTAGATGACATACATTAATCAAAAGTTCATTTATCTTTTTGTAAAGCATTGAGCAGTCAAATTGCTAAACCCTTGAACATGAACACCCAGAAATTGATGGCTTCAACCATCTCTTGCTTACTAATGCTAGGTTCTCACTGTCAAGTGATGTGTTATGATAGGATTGTCCCTATTGAGTCCACAATCTGGTACATGCCGATACATCATACATTCATATACATTTCGATACAATACATGTATACTTGTATACACAATTGCTACGACTAATTTCAATATATGATAAGACTTGATAAGATCATCATGATTACTCGATGATGAAAACCACGAATACGCATCGTAACGTGAATTGTGATAGTGGGAACCTAGCATTAGATACAACAACTGTTTGTACGACAAGAGTATAACAAGTACTTATATGAAAACATTATTAAAAGAACTTTGAATGGAAGAACATGTTATTTTGCATACAATTTCTATTAAGATGTGCCATTGAAAGTTTTTTTTAATTACTTTATAAGATTTTGTACACAAAAGTTTTCACATTTTTCCCTTATACCGTTCAATACCCCTGACACAATTGTTAGCACATGAGCATCCTTAATTTACTATGACTAACTTAAATTACAAGAGTCACAGGCAGAACTGCTGGTATAATCTTTTCAGTACCCAACTTGAACCCCATTATATATCATTTAGACATGATACACAAATATATTTTGCTCATAAAATATTTAAAACATAAAGAAATAAATTAATACACAAATTTTTAACAGATAACTCTGTACAGTGGCAGACACAAGATATTTGGTTAGAGGATCCCCAAAGGGTGGTGGCCCACCTTCTGGAACATTTTGAAATATCAGGGTGTCAATGGTGATTTGTGGCACATATCTTGGCCTTAATGTAACATTCAATTTCACCAGCTACATCACCCCAACAAACAAAGAGCTCAAATTCACACTTTTCAGGGGGGCACAGTAGCTAAGGGGGTAAGACACTGGATCGCTAGCCTGGAGGTCAGGTATTCGATCCTTGCATCAGTCCAGAAAGTTCATCCAGATTTGCAGGCGTGGTTCCCCTTTGTCAGTGATGCGGGACGGAGGGCATGACAAGGACAACTGTCTAGTCGTTTGGATGGGATGAAAAACCGAGGTCCAATGTACACATTGTCATGCACGTTAAAGATCTCTTGACAGTTTGAATTTGATATAAAAGTAGGCCATAGTGTCGCTCTCCTTGCAAAATTTCCCTTATAGCACAATGTATGGCGTAAGCCTGTCTTCATTAGCCCCAGTTTGAAACAGAGCAGTAGGATGTTAAACTCCACTTCATTTCATTTCATAGTATTTATTGGAGCAGAATGATAAGTTAATTTTTTATACTGTAAATGGGAGGGTGGGAGCATCTTGATCTACCACTGCCGCTGACTGTGTAAAATAAACATATAATATTAAAGGCTAGTTTCTATATAAATCACTACTTAATATTAACAAAAGAAAAGAAAATTAAATAAGACCAAAACCAAAATGATGCACAGTATTAAATGGATGAAGGTAGGAAAAATGAAAAGGTTCTTACCACTGCAAAAACAAGAGCTAGGGAACTATGTCTAAAGGTCTGTTATTAACTAGATTAACAACAATGAAATGACAACATCAATGCAACTTGTCAGTAACAGAAAAACATTAAAAAATCATTTAAATTGTTAAACAGAGTTTAGTCATTTAATGTGACTTGATAGTTTTGTTATACATTTATAAGAATTTGGTATAATCAAGTATCATTTAATACATTTCTTAATACACATAAGGTTGTAAAATAATTCCTTAGTAATAATTAATCCTGATAATACTTCTCAAAACATGAGTTTTAAGTCTGGGAAGATTTAATGGAAGATTTTCCCTCTCTTTAAGCGCATTCACTGAGAAGAATCTGTATTCAAATGATTTTAACTTAAACCTTGGGTAAAACAACTGATTAAGTTTGTTTGACTGGAGGTAACGCAAGGGAACATGTTTTTGCATAATGTCTGATAAGTATTTTGGAGCTAAGCCACTCACACACTGATACGTCAAGACAGAATTTTGAATATGATTTTTTCATTTATTGGCAGCCAATAGAGTGATTTTAGAACAGGAGTACAATGTGAGTATTTTGATGATCAGGTAACAATTCATACTGCAGTATTTTGCACAAGTTTAAGTTTTTTAATATTGGCACTAGCTGTTTCTACTAACATGCTTTTATAGAAGTCAATCCTCGAGAATACCTGAGAACATACAATCTATAATCATAATCTAGTAAAACATGTTTATTGAAGGAAATAATCCTTTACGCTAACACAGCTTCCCTAACCTTTTTTTTAATGTCATCTTTTTAAATCCATATATTGACAACAGTAGGCTAACTATGCAGAAGCATCTGCAAATGTCAGTAAAAATCAAATTGTTCTTTACAGGAAAGGTTTAATTTGTGATCTGATAATTAAGTATACATGTACCTTATTTCATGTGAGAAATTATTTTTACTTAGATGAAAGTCTTTGTTTTGATTTTTTTTTAGAATCTAAACTTTATCATTTCATTATTATTACTTGATCATACTTTTCATACCAAATTCCTTCGTAAAACAAAATAATTTTGTAGTTAAAAATGTATTATTAGTATAAAATAACCTATCTACAGTAAAATACTATTAATGATACTACAGGTAAATTAAATAACATTTTCCATAATTTGTCCAAGAGTAATGGTTGTCAAGTGGTCAGGTAACTCAACTCTTTAACTAGAATATCCTGGGATCAAATCCCAGGCAGTTCTTATTATGTGAGGATTATTTGACAAATGAAGTGGTAAGAATGGCTAAAATATTGTCATAAATCATGGAAATCCACAAAAATGAAAAAAGTTTGTCTGAGGTGTTTAATATTGTATTTAAATCAGATAGAGTAATGCAGCATTTGTTCTTCTAGAAATACTGTGAAAATAGATTCTCTGAACTAATGAAAATAAAGATCAAAATTCTTATTGAGTGAAATCAGTGATAAGATTTTGAAGTAGTATCATCAATAGAAATATTATGTTTAATAATCTGACAAGTTGCTATTGAGATGAGAAAATGATATGCTCACGTTTGTCTTGGCCTTTATGGAACCCCGCAAACTTACGTATGTTGCAAAATGTTCCGGAATAACCTCTTTTACACTTGCATCTATAGCCTGGTTTATTTTTACGCGGTTTACAACGGCCATTTTCACACTTATGATCTTGACAAGGATCAAACTGACAACCTGGTGATACTTTATGACTGTCAGTTGCTGACAACAAATCTTGTTGTTTTCTGTTTATAAACACCTGACTAAAACAACCTAAAATACAACAATACATAACATGACAACATACAGCCCTTTACCGTTAAAGATAACTATTTTTAGGATTTTTTGTTAATATTTAAAGAGATAGGTATTCGAGAGGCGGATCCAGGAAATCCAGTTAGGGGAGGCCCCTGGGGGGCCCCTGAGAAAATTTTTGAAAAAATCAGGGTTTCAGTGGTGATTTGTGGCGCATATCTATTTTTTTATACTGTTATAGTGATTTAGGGGTGGGCCCGGGCACCTAGGCCCCCCCCCCCTGGATCCGCCTCTGAGGTTTTCATTAGTTCGTTAAAAAGTCATTTTTAATTTGACTATACAGTTACATCAAGAATGTTCAAATTAGACCCAAAATTGGACAACTTAGCAAAGAGCTTGAGCTAAGGTATGTCACTTTTCAAATTTTTGATTATGTGTGTAAATCTAAGATTATCTTGAATAGATTATAAAACTGATCATAGTCATTCTTATCTCTTACATTACATTACATTTACTTTCAGTCAATAATACAATATTTCTACCTTTAAAACTAACACCTTCTCTGATGTGCCACTTTTTAAATGCTCTTGTATTGACGTCTGCTGGTAATCCACCAAGAAACAGATCATCTTCCACTTCTAGATAATCTTGTGGACCTTGATTAACAACAGTTCTAGGGAAACCATCATAATCTATTTTCATAGTAAAGTTCTTCTGTTTGATCAACATTTCTAAAGAATGAAGTTGACCATCATCTACACGTTTGTAACTAAACATGGTAGAAACTGGATAATTGCCCACATCAAAACTAACTCGTACTCGACCTCTAAATAGTTCCACAGCAACATGTTGATCCTGACCGGAATATAACAACACACCAGTCGAAGAATCCGTTTTAAATACAATAGTAATATTTACACCTCTCTTAAAATCTACATTTGGTAATTGAATATAGGAGTCCTTTTCCTTAAAGGAAACACTTGCCATCTTTTCACATTTTTTACCATCAAAACCTGTTGAAAATAGTACTTTCATATTAAATAATGTTTTAGAGATTCATATATATGTGTAGGTCTTATGTATTTTTATACGACCATAGCAGGTAAGTTGCTCTAGCAGGCAACAATTAGTTGTCGCATATTTTTTCTATTGTCGGTAACAATACATTTATAAAACACTAATATCTCATTAAAGCGCTGTTTACATGATACAATCAATCCATACAATCTTCAGATGCAACATATCGGAAGGATGTTTACATGATACAATGATCCATTCGTTGTATGGCAAATTGAGGTTAAATGTCTATGCGCACACTGCGTCATTTGTTCGTTCATAGTATGGATTGATTGTATCATGTAAACGGCGCTTAAGTATAACAACTTATAAAGTAATTATCAAAAAATCATTACAAAATGAAACTCAATATACTTGTTCGTTTCCAGACCTTAAAGTCTGTGCAGCAATTTAAAGTTAATTGGATGATAACTTTGGTCTCTAGGAGATCATCAACAAGATTTTTCAAAGTGATCAAGGGCCAGCTAGACTTTGGCAATAATTTTCAGAAATCATTGAAAATTACTAGGCTTCTTCATCACACAGCCTTAAACACTGTGCATAAATTTAAAGTCAATCAGATATTAACTTTAGCCCCTTTTTTTCAAAGTGATCAAGGCAGTAATTATCAGAATTCGTTGAAAATCACTAAGCCTTTTCATCACATGACCTTAAATAGTTAGTGCAGGGGGACTGCGCCACATATGATTTACATAAAGGACAAATATAAAGACAAGACATCATACTCCGAAACAGCAAACAAAACAAACAAAAAAACAATTCAAAAAAGAGTGAATGGATCCGGGGGCTAGCCGTAAGCGTCCACTGCGCTGTACAGTCCCGGGTCTGAAGCAACACAGACTTCACTCAAAATTGAAAATTATCAGGAAAACATTATAATGTGATCTCATCATGAGTCATGGTCTGCCATGTGCTACAAGAAATACGAATGCAAGCACACTGTAGTAAAAATTTCAACTATACAATTAACCACATCGGTGAAATGTTAAAAAGGTAGTCTAAAAACATTAAATATATGTATAGTAAACACTGCAATGAATCTAAAGTCAATTGGATAATAACTTTTGCCTCTAGAGCTCCCACAAAATATTTCAAAGTAATCAAGAGCCATAACTCAGGCAGTAATTATCGGAAAGCATTAAAAATCAAAAGACTTCTTCATTAAATGTTTATTATCAAAATCAGTCAAGGCATTCGCCTAATATTCTGGCTCATTAAGAAAGTGTCACAGGCAGATGGCCGATCCCATCTTAACAGTAGTCTACCCTGTTTTCTTTGAAAAATGAAATATCTACAAGTAGGCAGGAAGAGCTTCAACAAAGTAGCCACTAAAAATTGTAAGCAGATTGATGAAGAAAGAAATGTATTCAGGCACATGTAAAAAGCAGCTATGTTCAAGTACAAAAAGTTATTCATACTTTTGCTTCCATAAAGAAGACGGAGTAACAATATAGTGTAGAACTACTGATATATACCCATGACTAGAGGGTGTATTGGGTGTTAACAATAATCTGATTTATGAAGTAGATAAATTTTAGTACTTAGTCAATAATCTTTATTTTGTTCATGTTAATTTTAATAAAAATCAGATCATGCATATGGTACCTAATAAACTATAAATGGTAATTCAAATGATTAATTAAATTAAGTTTTAATTTATTAGAAAGTAAGCTGAACAAAGCGACAAAATTGCAGAAAAAAGTTATTTGCAATAAAAAGAAAATTTGTAAATAATTTGAAATGTATACAAAATTATTAAAGAAATGATGGTGTTCTACTTGACAAAGAAATTGCTGTATACTTCTTGACAAATGATTGTGTTTTTTATACTTGACAAAGAATTTTAATTTAACATGAACTATTTAAAAATTGTTCATGTTAAAGATGGGTTTCCAGTAAAGTATTTATCGGGTGGTCATTTCCAATAAAAGTATGGCAAATGTGGTATATATGGAAACTATAGACCCCCAATCTTACTAGAAAAATACTGGATTACTTGAAAAACGACTATGGGGCAGGCACTAGGCAATATTGTCAGGGAATCCCTAACTGTCAACCTGACAGGTTTTGCTAGCTTATTGTCTGCTGTCTTAGGTCAGGGAGCAGTTGTTATTTCTTGCTCAAATGTTTAGGCGGTTTTGGGAACATTGAGGGTTGTCAATGTACAAACGACCCTGCAATTAAACGGCAGAAAAAAAAAAATAATAATTTACTTAGGCCTCAATAAGTATGGTAAATGTACAGTAAGTAATGATAGATACATTCTGAAAAATGGACCTTCCCACAATGAAGCTAAGTTGGCAAACATTGTGTCTAACAACAGCTTACTTATAGCTATAGGTATCCACGGTGAAAACAAAGTTTTGAAAGGGATTGAAGCAAATTTTTGATAAATTGGTTACTTTAAATATGGTTTTAGTACAAATATATCATCAATTCATAAAGTTTGTACCTGGGTATGCATCTTTAAAATAACCCATCTTTTGTTCAATCCAGCCAAATTGTGAGAGCAATGAGGAAAGCTGCCAGTTAAAGAAGAGAGGGGGAGAAAAAAATTGGGGTTTAAAGTTCACTCGAAACAAACTAGGTCACTTTGGGACTAACACATGGGAGGAAACAGGACCCGGAAAAAAAACCATGAGGATGGACAGACAACCCTAGCTAGTTAAAGCAAGAGAAATACAACTGACTTGGGATCTTTTACTTGAACTCTGTATCTCATTAGTTTTATTTTAAGAGAAAATCAATATAAAATTCCACATTGGCACTATTAAAAAATCCCCAATAATTAGAGTATAGTATCAAAGTAAATCTTCTGAAATACGACAAGTTTTAAAAGTCTATACTACAGTTTACATAGATGTATGGACGGATATGTGGTTGAAGAAAGATAAGTCTATATAAGTAATAAAGATAGGTGTATAAGCCATCTATATTAATAAAAATGTAATATATTATACAGCACTTTATAGATAGATAGCAAGAGTAACAAACAATGATAGTATTTAAAGGACAATATTGGTGCCAGTCATTATCACATATGTGATAGAACTAATTAAACACATTCCAAAAATAATTTTACCACAGAGATCATTGCTACGATGGCCAAGTAATACACGTTTCTTGAATTGGAAGTGACAAACGCCAAAGGAAAACACGAGTCATCTCTCTTTATAACTGACTAATGTGACAAGGGATAACAGATACATGGGCGAATTTCTGCTCACTAATAATTTCTTCCAACATTATATTTGGAATGTGTTTAACCAGCTCTATCACATATGTGATAATGACTGGCACCAATATTGTCCTTTAAGAAAGTGAATTTGATGATTTCTATAAATAAAAGATACAAGTTATAATAAAAGCTATAAAGGGCTGTATAATTGTAGTAAGAAGCATGACAAAGCTTGTTAAATACCTGGTGCACATCTACACTGATAGTCAGTGGTTTCCATGGCACCACGTGGCATGAAGCAGACAGCATTATTCTGACAGTCGTGGTACTTGCAAACGCTCGGCAGGGACTGCCGATGCCAAAACTCTACAGAAAGAACAGGTGCGATCTCACAATGTTGTCCTGAGTAACCAGTGGGACACATGCATGTGTAAGTATTAAAGCCATCCACGCAAGTAGCACCATTTTGACAGACATGAGACTTACAGTCGTCTATGTTAGAAGAACAGTTCTTTCCTGTATAACCCGTTATACATTCACATCTGTAATAAATATATGATTATCATAATTTCAATAATTATATCATTATTAAACACATTTCAATTATACTGACATGCAATAAAAGTATCCTACTTATATAAATAATACACATTTGAGAGATAGAAGATGTTTTCATGATCCCATACAGATCAATTCACTAAAGCACCAAAATATTGAATTCGAAAACTGAAAGTCACAATTTAATGTTACAGACAATGGGTATTTAATAATGTCGCTTTTAAAAAACTAGGATAAATACAACTCCTACAGTTCTGTGGAAGATGCAACGATACACCAGGATTGAGATCCACCAAGATGTGACAATGTCTTGACAAGACTGGCAATATCTTCAGAATGGCATGAATATATCTACTCATTATATATAGATTTCAAATTACGAACACTGAATAATCTGAACTTACCTGACTGTTGAAAAATAATTCAGAAGTATATATCGTATGTACCTATAACTATAACATATATTTTACATACCTGTAATCTGTGTTCATACTAACACATGTAGCACCATTGACACAATAATTAAAACCAGCTTTACAAAATGGTATCTTATTCTCACATTTCTTACCTAATATAAATAATGACAACGATTATAAATATGAAATAACAATAACATGCAACGGATGTTATATACATCTGGCTTTATGGGCTATCCTAAGTAAAGGTCTTTTCATGACACCATACCTATTATATTTCTCTATGCTTGTCTTATTTCACATCCCAATGATACAATGAAGCATATAGGCCTAGTTCTTATTTTCATATACATATCTGTATTTATTGTTGTCACTTTCCCAGCCGTGCAATGCGGCACTAGTTCTAACTATAGTATAATACATTAATTTATTGTCATGTTGTAACCTTTACTTGAAGAGTAAATACATAAAAAACAAAACATCATTTGTTCAATTATATAGTATTATTAAAACGAAGTTTATTATTGCTTACATCCCCAGCCTTATATAAATCTTGTTATTAAATAAGGTTGGAAAGAAGAGATTACAGGGAATGCAACACACACCCACATTAACAGTACTGACATGCTTTGACTGCAGTAATTAATGTGTAGATGGCATTGATGTTTGAAATAGGGCTAGAACCCGTTATGAAAATGTATTATAAATTTGGTTACTAGACGTTTTGCACCTCAAAGGCCGGACGAAATACTAATAATTAAATTTATGATATTTAATAAGATAAAAAACCAAGTCCAAACTATGATATTATAATCAGAGAAATAGAAAAGAGAAGAATTACACGCCATCGGTGAAGGTGTAAAACCATGAAGACACACAGCTACCTTGCCTTGATTAATTTTTTGCCCAATCAGGCTTAGGTGTTAAGTAACAACTGAGATGTTGTGAAAGCTAAATTGGGGTTGTAAATTAATCATGGTAGCTGTGTGTTTTACACCTCCACCTAACTGATATCGCACACAACAAATTAGTGTTTATCTGATCTAAATACAACAAATAATCCATTCTTATTAATCAAAAAAAGTATTAAATTTCATCACATATTTCCAATCGCCAGTTTATTTTTTATATATATTGTAAAAAATAACTTGACCATAGCATTGAAACCCCATAACATTGCACAAAATATTGGAGCAAAGTCATATAAACGGCAGCGATAAATTTGTCGGCTTTATACCAATTGTCAATTAAATGGGAAATAAAGCACACCTCATACATTAAAATTTAATTAAAACGTTTAATTATGAAGACAGATGGGTATAAATAATGCGAAAATAATTTATGGTATGGTGTGTATTTTTGTCTTGTCTATTTCTCTGATTATAATACCATAGTTTGAACTGGTTTTATTTTCGTATTAAATAACATAATTGTTAATTTTTACAAATCCGCTGACAGCAAATACCCCTAATAACTGAGAAAAAAAAAAACGTTTAGTAAACGAGGAATTTTACCCAGCCTTGTTCTGAAGAAAATACCTCGTTCCAAAAACAGAGCAATTTAAAAAAAAAACTCGTTTTGGAACTACAGTACAGACAACCTCGTTTGGACAAAAATGCTGAATGAGGCATTCTGAGGAATAATAAAGATGTTTATAAGGTTTGGATTTCGCATTTGAAAAAAATAAAACCCAAAACAATCAGATTATAAAATAATATTTCATTATAAAAAAATCCTACCGGTAAAAGCTGGAGCACATCGACAAGAATAAGACATAATCTCATCAACACAGGTGGCATTATTTTGACACTTATTATTAACACAATCATCTATATTAGTTTCACATCTTTCACCTTTAAAACCATCTAAACAACCACATCTGTAATAATAAAATATTTATTATATAACTATAAACAATCACACCTTTCCACAACACAAGCTGTGCACATTTCATATAAAAGAGAGAGAGAGAGAGAGAGAGAGAGAGATGGGGTTTAATGTCCACTCGACACAAACTAGGCCATTTCGGGACTAAAATATGGTTCAATTTTATTTTAATTATTCGCTTGCACATGGGAGTCTTTAGCAGTGGGAGGAAACTGGAGGACATGGAGAAAACCCACGAGGTTGGCATATAAAGAAGAGATAAGACACACTTTCATATATATAATAGCAGTAACCTACATATATCACAACTTGAGGTGTCTATATCTGCATAAATTATTATATATCTATGAAGATTGTGTACTTCCTGCACAACAGATTGGGTAGAATATATAAGGTTTTATATATAAGGTTCTAATGTTAATTTGATAAAAGGTTATAAGACCTGAAAGTCTGTTGTACCTCTGGGGGTAGACTTTAACCTCTGATCATTTTATGATCCAGTAAGGACACCGAATAAATTGGTTTATTAGACCTTTTTTAAAGAGGCTCTTCGACTCTTTCAGAGGAGTGTTACAGATCCCCACCATATCCTAATCATTTATCTAGATACATATTAACTAGACAGACATATCCATCTTCAAACTCGTTAACTTTTTAAAATTTCTGAAGTTTACAATACACCTATATACTAAATAACAATTTTATTATTATGAGAGAATTGAGTAAAAGCCTACCTGAATCTACCATGTTCTAGAACCTCACAATTACCACCATTATTACAAGGATTACCAAAACAAGCATCTATCTGTCTTTCACATCTTTCACCATGAAAAGCTGTTGTACATTCACATGTAAAGTTTTTAAATTCTACAGTATGACATGTACCTCCATTAGTACATGGATTTGTCATACACACATTACATTTCTCTGCAATCATTGGATCCAATGTTCCTATAATGGAGAATTTACAAATTTCTCTTAGTCAACAATGAGCTATGTAATAATTCTGTGATGTTGATATCATTCCAGCCTTAATACATTACACATCTGGTCAATCAAATATAAATAAATATATACCAACTTACCTAAACATTCAAAATATTTGGATGGTGTGGTTAATAATAATTTATGTGTCATTTTTGGAGGTCCAACACACAGCGCTATGCCAGGTTCAATAAAATCTGCCTTTATCCAATCTGACAGCCATTTTAAATTACAGTCACAATACATAGGATTTCCACCTAGAGCACTAAATAAATACAAAAGTAGAAACAATATAACAAATATATTGTATATGACTGACTGATAAATATATAGTAGATGACTGACTGATAAATTTATTGTATATGACCAACTGATAAATATATTGTATATCACCGACTGATAAATATATTGTATATCACCGACTGATAAATATATTGTATATGACCAATAAACAAATACATTGTGTATGAAAAATATTGTATATGATATAAATAAACAAAACTATCGTATAACATAATATAACTGATAAACAAATGTATTGTATATGATATTAAACACAATTTATATGAAAGACATCACTGCTTGAACACATATTACACAGCATTTCAACAAGTGTTCTCTTATCGCTTTCATTTGGGCTTGAAAACAATAAGAAATGTGCTCAATCCCTAAATGCCACGCAAGTATTGTATAGATGACATATTGTATCATATATGAAAGATATTGACATATCAAAAATATATTGTATTATGACTGCTAAACAAATATATTGTATATGACTGATAAACACATATATTATATTGTATATGAAGAAAAAACAAATATATTGTTAACAAATATTTTGTATATGACCGAGAAACATATAATATAATATTGTACATAACTGATACACAAAATTAATGTATTGTAAACATAATTACAAACAAAATTGTATATATAACCTACATGTGTCGTAGAGCTGTGAGGTCTTTAAATGATCCATAAGGAATGCTGGATATATTGTTTCCATGTAATGACCTGTAAAATTAATATTTATTTTAATTGTAAGAAAATAAAAGTCTACCATCTGTCATGACTAAATGATGAATTATTATGTTCTATGAGTATTGCATAAATTATTTATTCAAATATCAAGAGATTTCATACTTACAAAATTCGAAGTTTTTCTAATGATTTAAAACTTGAAGCGGCTATGCAGTGCAAATTGTTGTAACTTAAAATTCTGAAAAAAATACCTCAATAAATTAAATGATCACATTTGGCTGATTTAATTGAAACCATTACCGGTATATAGTTTAATAAATCATAGTAATAAAATCCACGGCAACAAATTAGACAAGACTGAGATCCGAACTTGCTTGCCCTGTTATGGGGGCTCTTTTCTGATTTTTGTGTGAGTTTTTATCGTCATCTTCTTGAGATTATATAGTTTAATATTTAACCATTGAATAAGCGTTTTCAGTGAGAACAAGCAGAAGAACATCTCTGTTCACATTATCGATAATTTGATTTAATATTGTAAAACTGAACAACATTTTAAGATACTTACAATGTTTCTAAATTTGTTAAATTGCTAAATACAGATTCTTGTAATGTAATCAGTTGATTATGACTCAAATCCCTGTAAGAAATAATACATTGACATGAAGTTTATCATTTAAGATTTAGAAGAAATAAACTATTTCTAGAGCATTATCACACTACTTGTACATGTAACTCCTTAATAAAACGGGAAAGAAGAAATTATAAACAAAAAATAATTCAAGGAGTCACAATGTTTATTGGCAATTCTATTTGAATGACTCCTAAATTAGCAAAGTTCAGCCATGGTCATGTGCAACTAATTGAAGCTTTGATCATTTTTAAAAAAAAATACAAATGCTCAGTTTGCAAATGGTGAGTCTAAAATTACATAACACATGAGTAATACACCCATATTTGTTATGTGCATTATGTAACTCAGTCAAGCAATTTTCTTGATGGTGTCTGAACGGCTCCATATTTTAAGTCAAAACTTTCAAGCGAAGTAAATGGGCGATTCCTGTATATTTCTGTATGTGGTATGATTCAAAATTTAGGACTGTTAATTCAAGTTTCATATATAAAATCATTCTACTTACAGCCTGTTTAATTTAGTTAATAAACCAATTTCATTTGGTATACGAATTATCGAGTTCACATCCAAATATCTACAAGATAAAAACAGAGTTGTGTCCCTTACAATAGTTAATCAAAATGGCTCTTAAAGGACCATATCCAGTTTGTTACATGGAATCCATCAAATGTATGAAATATCTAATACATAAGAAACATAATATATGAATTGTAATTATTATCAAAAATTCATCTTAGTACAAACTACTAAGTCTAAAAGTGCCATTATTCATGTTTGAACATTCTACTGTTGATTAATGATTTTAAATCATCAGTTGATTAATGATCTGTATAATGTGGTAGTTTTAGAAAGGTCAGATTTGGTGGTATAAATGTGAAAATAGTTTATGATTTCCTTTGTTTTTATAACTTTGAGGGTTATATTCTATGAGAGTAAAAGATACAATTTTCAATGATTATCAATTTAAGATATGAAAAAATTCTACTTTTGAAACTAAATTTAATTTGTGTTTTTTTGTGTTCAAAAAATTGTTAGATATGAAAAAATTCTACTTTTGAAACGGAATTTAATTTGTGTTTTTTGTGTTCAAAAATTGTTACATATGAAAAAATTCTACTTTTGAAACGAAATTTAATTTGTGTTCAAATATTATTTGTAACAAGCTATATGTGCCAAATACACATTTCTGAAATTTAAATACTCAATTAAATAAGATAAAAAAAGAAATGATCTACTTACAATTCAGTTGTATCAAGTGGAATGTATTTAGGTATTTCAGTCAGTTCTTGACGACTACATCTAACAACAGTCCCTTTACATGAACATTTAGGGGGACAATAAGCTCTAGGATCACAACTTTTGTCTTCTGTAACTAATCAAATATAATAATACAATAAAAAAAAACTATTTTCAAAGATGTTATCAAGACAATCATTAATTCAGAGATTATTTCTAAGAATCTCATCTAGAATTCCCAATTTAAAAACCAGAGTGAGATTTTTTGTGCATTTTTTTTGATTGGAATAAGAGAACTGAATTTCAGAAATTTTAACTGAGCATCCACCAATCAGATAAGTGCTTATATAAGAATATAAACAAAATCAGTCTTACTCATATTACTATCATGACAGCATCCAGGTATACCAACATTACACCCCACATCATTGTTTTCTACAAATATAATAACATTGTTTTCTACAAATATAATAACATTGTTTTCTACAAATATAATAACATTGTTTCTACAAATATAATAACATTGTTTCAACCAATATAATAACATTGTTTCTACAAATATAATAACATTGTTTCTACACATATAATAACATTGTTTCTACAAATATAATAATATTGTTTTCTACAAATATAATAACATTGTTTTCTACAAATATAATCATATTGTTTTCTACAAATATAATAAATGTTTTCTACAAATATAATAAATGTTTTCTACAAATATAACAAATTTATATTTTAATATAACACACAAGTATATAACTTGATATATCCTTGATCCAAAATAAAACACAAATCATTAAATAGTATCAGTAAGTTCATTTTACATTAATTTGAAGCATCTAAATCATATAGCTGGGGTTATTACAGAGGCAGTGCCCCGAAACCCATTGCTTCATATTTGCGACAAAAATCATTGATTTTAGCAAAATATTATGTAAAACATTTTCAAGATCTGATAAATAAACAAAATTGTGAAATGTTACCTTCACAAACAAAATCTTTTTCTTTTAGATCTTGTATAGGTGTATTTTTATGTATGTGTGGAGCAAAACATGTGGGTGTTCCTGTTATAACATTACGTTGTTTTAACCATTTAGATAACCATCCCAAATGACAATTACAGTTGAAAGGGTTGGCCATTAGATTTCTGAAATAAGGTAAAATTACACAGAGGATATTGCCTGTTATTTTTACAAATATTGTATTTATCTTATCAAAGAAGCTTGGAGGATTGATATTTCACATGTGGCTTTGCAAGTTCACAATTTGATATCACAAAATATAATTGATAAATTCTGACATTTCACAGATATTATGTAACAAAACATCTTTGTTCCACCACCCATCAATAAATAATCTTATAATATAAAAATAACTTTCAAGATGAATAGTAACAATTATATATATAATTGCATACAGTAAGTGTTTTGATGATATTCAAATTCCTCCTTTATTTATTCAATGATATAAGAAAAATAATGCAGCAAACACAAATAATATGGGTGTGTGATATCTTATCATTAAAATGTTGTAGTTTACAAGTAATAGCAGGCGTCCATTTCATGAAATTTAAACTAAGATAAAATTCAAATTTTAGTAGATACTTTAATTTTGATTGGCTTAGCACTAAAATCAATCTAATATTATCCAATCAAATTACTAAAATTTGGATTTTACCTTAGTTAAAATTCCGTGAAACAGGACCCTGAATTTAACGCATATTTTATATCTATATAAAGAGAGTATCATGACTCTAACTTTTGCCATGAAATTCAAATAATATGATATTATATAGTGTCTACTATATTCATGAACAGGTCAGAAATTTCCTTTTAATCTTTAGCCAAGATCCATTAAAGTTTTGTTTATGTAAAAACCATTTTAGATGGAATGCTTTCGATCAAATATTTATTTTATAATACTTACAAAGTTGAGAGGTAGTACAATCTATCAAATGATCCTTTCATAATACACCTGATTTGATTATCATAGATAGACCTACAATATAAATATATACATTAAACTGGCCGATTATATAAACCATATGTTATACATTATTATACATTCCTCTTTCTACAACAACTAAACATACTCTAACAAGGGACATATCTCTAATACTTTTACAGTTTTATATACTTTCGATTACCCGTAGTGTCTTTGTAGAACAGATGCATACATAATGGTGCTTTGCCAATCAAACTTTATGAATATGTTTAAAAGTTTTGAAATTGTTGAGGTTGAGGTTCGATTTCATTATTTTTTTCATTGGGCACATGAAATTGTCTTATTCACATTTCTTCGTCACATTATTTCTATAATTTCTAAACTCAATGACTTGAAAAAATGGCGTTATTTAAGTGTTTACTCAATCAAATAAAACTCATTTTATTGTAAATATATTTTATCCGTTAAAAACTTGTGAAAAACAAAAGCAACTTCTATTAGAAAATGAAAATGAATCAAATGTTGACATGCTAGAACCAAGAGAGAGCAAAAACTTAAATAATTATTTCTATGTTCTCACAAAGCCATTTTTCTTATGATGTTTCAAAGGAAAAACTTATCTCCAAAATGAAGTATAGGGCCATAATAGATTACAGTGAATTATTTTTTTATCAGAACAAAAATAAAGGAAATGAGATTTTTGACTTGTAATGGTACCAATATAGAATATATTTGACAAGTGAAATCAGACTTTAAAAAAAAAAATTAATTAACACTGAACATTATCACATAAAAAAGGGATGATTTAAGAATTTTTGAGACCCTGATAACTCAAAAAAATTAGTGTTTAAAAAATATTTTCTCTTTAATTTCACATATTACATAATTTTTCACATTTTATGTTTAAGTTACAATTGATCTCTTAGTTTTACTGTGTAAAATTATTTCAAATCCTGAATCTGACGACGTGGTTTCGACCAATCAATGTTTAATTAGTCATTTGAAATAGGTCACGCCTGAAATAACTCCAAATAACTAACCCTTGCTACAAATCATAACAAATAGCATATCAAAGTGTTATAAATATCTTAAGGGAATACCGGTAAGTATAAATCAGTTTAGGAAGGTAAGATTTATTATTGCCATCATAAATCATAATAGATCAAGCAAAATGTATGGGAAGAAATGCTACTGGAAACTGAGGATGGAGATGGTTTCTATATAATCTGATGCTTAAATAAAGTAGCCATTTTGATGATTCCACAATTTCTTTTTTCCAGACGTGATCTCTTTAATTAGTTGGCCCATTAATAACCCCATGTCCATTTTATTAAATAGTGAAATATACTTACAATAATCTTAATCTAGGGGTTTCTGTAAATGTAGAGTTATTGATACACGTAATTTTATTACCTCGTAACATTCTACAATGAAGTAAATATATATTTTTCACAAAGGTCATAAATAATGCATCATTAGAACAGTATGAATATATATAGAAAGATGGGTTGCCAGACTAGGAAATTCATCCACAGCAGCAAAGTCACCCAGTTGTCGCATATTTATTCCTTTTTACAACATAGAAGCATTTACAGGACATTAATAAAAACTGATCAACATAAACTGTCCATGAAATAATCATCCAATCAGATGAATCTAATTCAAATTTTATTTGGCTTTAACTTCCAGCTCTTCCAAGTGATAACAGACAAGAGTGACAATAATATACAACCATATTTAATGCTAAACTATTGTTGAGCCTGTGTTTTTCTAAACAAGCTCATCTTGGCCCTCTGAACACCTCAGCTGGCAATATTCTATTGTTTCCTTGAAATCTGTTGACTCAAGTAGGATATATGTCTATTATATGGTACTTAGTTTAACGTCTGACTGTGACTGTTAGAAGTGAAGAATGCTATGCAATCCTACTGTCCTGGGTTAATATCATTCATGTTCTTAAACTAGCTTGTATATTAATATTTTATTGTGTATTCTTTTGGCTCATATACTTCTCGAAATCAAAACTAAAGGTAAAATCCAAAATTTTAGTAGTTACTTCAATGTTGATTGACTACACAAAAAAATCAATTTAATATTATCCAATCAGATTACTAAAATTTGGATTTTATCTTAGTTAAAAATTTCATGAAGCCGGCCACTGGTTAGTAAACAATTTTAACAACACATTTTACATATTTACACTTACAGAGTTTTCACATTTTCTAAACCAGCAAATATTTTCCCAGATAACTGTGTTAACCGGTTATTGGTTAATTGTCTGAAAAAAAAGAGAGGAAAATTCTTAAGACTTTTGAGATCACAATAACCCCACCCAGCAAAGACATGCGATAAGGTCTTAGATTATGTGAACCAGAAAGTTTTTAACTATTATCTTAATGTTTTTCTAACTTAAACCTAAATACCATTAAATTTCAAAATACTTTCAATGATTAGAATCATTCTGTCTACTTAAATTAAAAGAAACCTCCTAATAATCATAAAAAAAATCATTCAGAACCTAGAGACCAATAGTGAAACTCTATAACCATATCTAACATAAACAAACAAACAATTTGTTTTAAAAAGCGAGAGAATCCGATAACAGATAAATCAAACCTCTCCTCATAAATTTGTAAAACCAGAAAAAAAGTGACATTTATTTCCCTTATTATTTATGTTAATAAAATATTAATAGAATACCACCCATAATATCCCAATATATCTTTTTTGTCCATTTTCTCTCACATGTTTGTTATAATAATATAAAAAAATTCAACATTGACATTGAATTGCATCTTTTCTTAAATTATAGTTTCAACAATGTGTGAAATGAAAGTTATGTATGGTATGAAAATATAGAGAATGCTTTACATGAGTAGAGTATAATAAAATATAACAGGGAATTAATGTCATCAGATTCAGGTCAAATGTAATCCCAGTGACTGATGTGATACAAAACCCAACATGAAGCTAATGGGACCTAGGTGTGTTATTACACTAATCATAAAACAGTTACTTTCGCTAAAATAAATCATGGCTACTTCATGACTTGCAATTAAGAGTGGCTTGGTGGAATGATCTAACCATGTGTGCTTTAGATAATAATAAGGTATGTCCAGTGACATGGTTTCAATCCCATGGTTTATTGAAAGAGACATATATGTCAGTCCCAAAATAACCTAGTTATGTTGAATGCCCTCTCTAGCTGGTCGGATAGCCGTGGCGATAGAGAGGCGGCTTCTCACCAATGCAACAAGGGTTCAACACCAGCTCAGGATAAGAACTTTATCGTTGTAAGTGAGAGGGATATTTGGTCTCCGGTCCGATTAGGCAGGTTTCCCCCGAGTTCTTTGGTTTCTTCCTGCAGTAATGATCAAAATCATTCGCACGATCTGTGCCAAGGGCCAAATTGAAAAAAAAGCCTCAGGCTTAATTTGCTACCCTTGTAAAATGACGAGATTATTATTATTATTGTCTTGAGGTGTAATAATCACCAATAATATAATTATAACTAATAACTATACTAGCTTTAAAATGTAGCAGTTGCCCTTTAAGTGTTTGTCAGCTTGCTAGATAAGTAAGTAAAACAAGATTGAGGAAATTGATTTGTTTGAAGGAGAAGAATTTAATCATAGAATGATTGTATTGTTTAGTCTGGGTACAATCTACACCCTTTCATTATTTTTCTTTTGGCAACAAAGTTAAAAAGGTATACTCACAAATCTGTTAGTTGACTGGCTCCAGCAAATGTACCTTCTTCAATTATTTCTATCTTATTGTCATTTAATTCTCTAGAAACATAAACACAACAGTAGACAAATATACAAATATACAGACTAAAAACATAGAATTTAACATCCCAATAATATACAATTATTATTAACCATACATGTTATTGTATTAGCTAATGACAGTCCAAATCAAATTAGTGTGAAATTTGTTTCAATCCATTTGTTTATTTCTTTAGTAGCCTACATCACAGTTTAAAGAAATGTGTTTATGATCAGGTAGTGTTAAGCATTACTCAGAATTTTATTGGTCAACTCTTGATTTACTGACCAATGAAACCCTCAAATTATAGTTAGAACTTGAGATTCTGAACTCCTGAGATATTTATGAGGGGTGTCCAGATACTATGATTTCATTCACTAAACGGATCTTGATCCAATATCTGTATGTCAGGAAGTCTTGAAACAAGGATCTTACATTCTATAACAGATATTAAGCCAATTAAGTAAGGATCTCAGATTCTATAACAGATCTTGATCATGAGCTAATTAAGTCGGGATCTCAGATTCAACAACTGGCCCGAAGTTCACAAAACATTCTCAGACTTAAGTGGAGAATTAGCTCAACTTTCAATCACTGTTTATGAGAAATATCTTTGATCCAGATACACAAAAGAAAAACTTATAAAAAGCTATATTTTAGTTAGAATAAGATGAACAAATTTGAATAAATTCTCAACCTAAGTCTGAGAATGCTTTGTGAACTCAGGGCCAGATCTATCTTGAAACTATAAAAGTCATGATCTTGAAATGTCTAGATTTTGGGGGTCTGAGATGTTTAAGTGAGGTTATTAAGAGAATGATGTTGCAGCATCTCAAGATAGAATATCGCAAGATTTCCAGCTGTTTATGTTAATATTATGTTATGTGTACATTTCATCTTGTCATAGTTTAAAAAATAAATGTATACAAACAGTGAAGTACTAGTAAACACTGTATTTCCATTTATGTGTAAATGAAGCTTGTTACACAAAAAACCTGTTTTATTCAAAATAATGCACATCATTTTCAAACAAGCGAATTGGTCTTACGTTTACAAATGTACAGCTGGGAATACTTAAATTTGAACATTTCTACCTCACAAGTACAGAAAACATTAAATATATTATAGCAGGTTTTTCTACCAAATATTGTATTGTAAAAACGTTGTATGTTTATTTTTGAAGTCACATACAAGTCTTTCAATAAAACAGATTGTACATTGTTTCAGTGGCAGATAAAGTAAAATGTCCACTAAATGACCTTTGACTGTTGTTCAGTAACAGTATATAATAATAATACTTACAATACTTGTAGATTACTGAGTTTACTAAACAACCCTTCTGCTTTTACTCTTGTTATTTCATTGTCTCCAAGTTTCCTGTAAAATACATTATACATACATGTATATGTGCGGTGTTTTCTTTTTTTTGTATTTTTTAGAATTTATTTAAATTTAAATATGTATTGTGTAACAGCTAAATCTGCCTATTGCAGGTCTATTTTTCTGGCTTCAAGTATTATATAAATTATTATTTAGGCATTATTCCCATGACAAGCCCATTATCAACTCTTTAAACCATCAGATGGCAGAGATAGTAAATGGATTGGATTACTTGCACCATTTAATAATATAATGTTAAAATGGATAATCAAATCTTTGTTTATTATTGTATCAATGAAACTTGACAATCAAAACTATTTACATCAAAACTTCAAGCACTCGTAACTTGGCTCAGAATAAAGTAATTACATGATGCATCTTTAACGGTATACACTTAAAATTTGTTAAAATTGTAATGATAAAAGAAACTGTAAAGTGTTACTTACAGCTCTGTAGTGTACATAGGTAAGAACTGGGGTAGTGTTTTTAGACCACGTCCAGAACAATCAACTGTTGTACCTATACATGTACATTGTTGTGGACATTCACGATCTATCATACAATTACCAGCATTAGCTGTACGATGTATTTCAGCACCTTTAAATAAAACAAATATTTCAACAATGATTATAATATTGTTTTCTAATAATAAATCCAAATATTCTTCAGTAATGAATAAAATGTGAATAGATGTAAAGTTATAATAATTATATATCTGTTAAAGAAAAACCTTTAAGAAACCTTTCCATAACACCCAGTTTAAGTATTCCTAGCTTCAACTTCAGGACCAGCTTTCTTCAAATTATAGGAATAAGAGCTCAGAAAAAGTTTTAGTACATGTACATTGAAAGCACTATACGGCTGTGGACAAAATAAATCATATTTACTTTGTATGAATGAAAAGCTTGACAGATTACATTCTGCAGATGCACTGATGACATAAGCCCTTGAAGATGAGAAATGGCACAGGGTTACTATAGGCAATCCAGTGTCTGGCCTCTACTTGGCAAACTTTTCATATTGCAACATATTGGGGGAATATGAATTTTTTAAATGGCAAGTATTAGTTTGACTATATCTAATCCTTTTTTCAGTGTATTTTATTGGAGGTTTATCCTACATGAAAGAAAGATTAATGGAAGATAACCAATGATTAATTCTGGGCCTTTAAACTATAGATACCTTTTTAGCCAAAACATATCAGTGCATGTGTCAGTCTAATAAAGATTATTCTTACCTTTGCACTTAAATTTGTTTGGTTTTATCGATGCTATTTTTTTACGACTCATACGTCGTGGAGATTCACATCGTGCACCACTAGTTTCAATAGGATTTATCTGTAGATATTTGGCCATCCAGAATAAGTTACAATCACATATAAATGGATTCCTTGCCAAGTGCCTGAAATAAAATTAGATCTATTTGCCTCAGATAGAACTATATACTCCATTCTATTCTTTTGACATTAACAATCTATCTATACCTGTGTGGGAAAGAACAAGGATTTTGCCAGGGCAGCACCATTAACATCCAAGACAGATTCATTCAAATCCAAGACAGCATCATTCAAATACAAGACAGCATCATTCAATCCATACATTAAAGTTCAATATAATATCTCCACCATAACTGGGTGATGGCTTTAATTAGGTACACTGCATTTTAAACACTTCAATACAGCAGATTTCTGTTTGATGACTTCAAGGCATATCAATTTTTCTTACTGAGGTTATTATAGATAAAAATTTAAAAAACTACTTACAACGTTTGAATGTTTTTCAATGGTGTAAATGAACCATTAGCTAATGATTGGATTTTATTATCATATAAAGATCTGAAATAAAATATAATTTCCCATAATTTCAATAAAGTTTAAAAAGTTCAGATGTACAACCAAACATTTTATATCAATAAAAACAATTCCTTTAATGACAGAACATTTCTGTAGCATCATTATATCTTTAGATGCTATGAAACGCCTATGGCAAAATTTTCTCTTGGAAGACAAATTCTAAATTCAGAAAAAACTATCAATCTAATGCCAACATTACTGCATATTTCAAACCAGCTAACATGTAATTAACTTGTTACCCTGCTTATATGTGTATCAATCCAATAGAATGTGTATATAATTTAGTAATTACAGTTACTATTACCACTAGTTTATATTATTTCCTCAGAATTCTTCAGGTTAAGTGATTCAGGAAAAGGCCTTAACTATGTTAATTTTACGATTGCCTGCATATTAGAACATCTTAATCATTTCCTAAGCAATCAAAAAATAGTGCCACAATTCGTAGCTGCAAGGAGCATTTACAAGACATTAAAACAGATCAAGGGCAACAATCCAATTTTTGACTACACCAATTTCTTAGGGATGTTTAAAATGTTCCTACAGCATAATATGTTAATTTTCAACTGGCAAGTTATCATCCAATTTGTATTGATTGACAGAAAGAAAATAACTTTAAAATTAGTTTTAAAAGTAAGTGAGTGAAAATGTCATTTTTTGGTTAAAATATACTATACTAGTTCATCCTAGTCTAAGGGTGATAATACTTACAATAAATTTAAGCTGTGTAAATCTTTAAAAGCATCTTCTCTTACACATGTTATCTTGTTAGCATTCAACAATCTATAATATATAATGACATATAACAAATACAATAAATCTTGACCAATACAAGCAAAAACCATAGCAGATAGCCCCACAAAGATTCCAGTAATAAAAGCAAGAGAGAGAGAGAGAGAGAGAGGGAGAGAGAGAGAGAGAGAGAGAGAAATGGGGTTACACATCCACAACACATCATTTCTGGATTAACTTATGAACTAATTTTATTTCAATAATTTGCTTGTTCGTAGGGGTCTTTAACAGGACCTTGACTCACTAACAGACCTTAGTCACCTTATGATTTAAAGCATACACATTTTGACCTTTCGGAAACCAAACCCATCCAGTAAATAAAAGCAGTCAAACACAGACAAATTTAGTGTTCCAACTTCGGACCATAAAAGTTACTATAGGATGGAGAGTGAATTGGGTGATTTTTTCTAAACCAATGGAGATGATCCAGTGAATAATTAATGAAATGTAATTATATTCAAATATATCCAAGGTCTCATGTACCGGACCGGTAATATATACCAATTTATTAAAATCAGATACATAGATGTAAACTTGATATCATTTACAAATTATTTTGGCATAATTTAGACCAATGGCTTGAGCAGTAAATAATTAATTAATTTCGTTCAAATTGAAATCTGTGGCCAAATATCAAGTTTCATTAATTAAAATCAGTGTTTTCTATATCTCATTTACAGTGTAAATTACAGACATAACCTAGCAATAACATAAGCAGTAAATAATTAATGGATCTTGCTAAAAATTCAAACTATAACCCGAGATCTCATAGATATAAGTCCACATAACAAATGAAAATACTTTTAACAAATTTTGACCAGAAAATAAATGATGAATCTGGCTCAAATTCAAACCTGCATGACCACACACCCAGTTAACTAAAGTGAATGCTAATTGTGCATTTGTAAAGAGCAATAACATGGTGAATAATAGGACAACATTTGATGAAATTTTGGGCACATTTTTCAACCATTGAAAACTATTAAATGCTCTGATTAGATTACCAATATGGCGACAATAAACCTATACTATATAGGTTACCAATATGTCTGACAATAAGCCTATACTCTTGAAAAAGCTGGAGTAATGCTCATTACTAATCCTAATGCCTGTTAACTGGCAACACTGTTTACCGGAAAATACCGGATTAAAACAGAAAGCAACCAGAAAACACGGGAAATCACTATTTTATGCTAAATACCGGAAAACACCCGGAAAACACTAACCTGAAATACCAGAAAACATCCTCAATAGGTAACCCGGGAGCCTGGTTCTCTGTTCGTGGGGGTTTACGGTTAGGGATAGGGTTAGGTTTTTCCAGTGCTTTTAAGAAGACTTTAGGGTGTTTTTCGGTATTTAGTGTGTTTTCCAGTGTTTTCCGGTCTTCAGAATAAAATGGTGTTTTCCGGTAGTTTTTAGGTTGTTTTCTGGTGTTTTCCGATATATAGTATATATAGCCCCCTCTTTACATTTATTTGAAAACAGAAATTTAGAAATATACATTTGAACCTCCAGTATACCTGTAACTGTAAAAAACAAAAATGTTTCCTAACAGCAGGGTATAAAACCTAATTCAAACCATCAATTACGGATTGTACGATTCTTTAATATTTACTTTGGCTTTGGGCTGGATAAAAATCTACCTAATCAAAAGTAATCTGAATTTGATTGTTGTTAAAAGTTCCATTCAAATGCAAAGCAACAAGCTTATTTCTTCAACAATTTAATTTTTGAGCAAACTTTTACAGAGAGAAAAGTTTATAAATATTTGAGCATTTGACTGCCAAAAACATAATAGATAAATTAGTTGAGTGAAGTTTCTGTACATCATATAAGATATCTATTTACATTATATGGCACCTGTTATATACTTCTAAATAAATATAATCAATATATTATATATATATCATAGATAGAACAGTTGGTATAGAGAGATATCAACCTCTCAACACCTGAAGAAACCTACTTTATTTACCCTATATTATATGAAATTGGTTTAACGTCCTATGAAGAAGGGCATATGCCATACAGTGTGCTATAGGAGAATTTTACCAAGCAGCAGTATTATGCCTTACTCTTATTTCAAATTCCAACTGTCACAGACTCTTTTAAGTGCATGCCAATGTGTACACAGGACCACCCTTTTTCATCCTATCCCAACAACTAGAGATTGTTCCTTTTCAGATCCTCTGTCATGCTCAAAAGACATGGGGAAACCCAACCAGAAAATCTAAGGAATTTTCTTGGCCAACACCGGGAGCAAACCACAGACCTGGGGTTAGCAAGCCAGCGGCTTATTCTCCTTCAGGTTTCACAATAGTTATAGAACAACATTCTTTAAATTTTAAACAATTACAACCAAAATACCCTGTCTTACTTAATTATAAAATATAGTTTTAATGCTTAAACATGCAGTAAAGACTTGAAATTAAATGCTATTATAATTTCTATGAGTTTACATATCCGGTGATGAAAGATTGTAACAAACTCTCATATAAACCTACCTAGATAATTATCATTATCTTTAAATTTCTTGGCATTTTATTGTATATCTACAGGTTATTAAATCTTAAATTATTGTCAGGATATCAACCTTTCATGATGTTACACTAACCAATATTTTACCTATTAGTACATATTGGTACTAGTGATTCAAGATGGTGGTAATTATTTATAGTATATTATTATTTTCAAGATGGTACACTATTCCTTCTAATACTGTACAGTATAGTTTCAAAATGACATAATTACCATACTGGATAATTGAACAGAACCAAAAAAGCAAATAATTACATGTTTTATTACCAGGTAAAGTTAGGTTATATTAAGCAAACCCAGCAAAAATTCAATGTACGATCTAAATAAAGACCTGGTCACGTGACAGAAAATATTGTCTAGATATACAAACGATATCTTGTCTAACATATTGGCTCTGTTTTTTAAAAAAAAGGTAATTGTTATTTGATTAGTGTCTTGTTTTGTATAATGTTGATTGGTTGTGCGTTTGTATTTTTGTGTCTTATATCAGATCTGTGTTCATTTGGTCACAGATGAGCTGCTTATCCGCTGAATGCCTGACAATATTTAATCAGACTTAAGAGAATCTCAATGTCAGACTTAAGAGAAACCCAATGTCTAATAGAAAACGATTATATGACTTCCTACTGAACTTTAACTGTGGTATGACAACAAGCAGACATGTATTACAAGGTGTTTCAGGGTAAAATAATATTTTATGCAGTATCTGTAAAGGGGATTGGGCTACAGGCATAGTCTGTGTAAACCTCCACTTAAAACATGACAGTCTGATAGGACATTAATTAAACAAATTATATTCACACTTTACGGATATTTGAATGACATTGACAGTGTTAACAATCTTGAAGGATGTAACTTAACCACGGTCCTGCTTTTACAATGTATGTAATAACTTTAAGAACATTCGTTAAGTGGGCTTCACAACTAAAAGTGATATATTACATTAATTAGATACCATCACTAAAATCTATGAACTTTCGTACAGCAATCCAAAATAACTTGAGTGTGTTTCTGTGTCTCTGATGGATGTTGCTTTAATTAGCCTTGATTTGTCTCCTGTATAATTTTGTGATACAGTGTACAACATATACTTGTATTTGAAAGTATAACCTAACCCTTGCCCTTAAATGCCAAGTTTTTTCCTACTAAATACTGATCAATGTCTTGCAGTTGCTTTAGTGAATATACCCTAGTCTAAAACCAATCATGCTTCACAATCTTCCAATTTGACAATATAAGCTGTTTCATTTTCACACCTAATGCTTTTCTATTGACTAAAAGAATTGACTTCTACTACCCCAAGCTTTGGTAAAATTTTCAAATTATATTGCAACTTTATGAAGCAATGAACTTTCTTATCAACTAAGACAAGAGTTCATTTATAACACAGCACACCGATTATTTTGCCAATTAGTAAATGTTTCTGATTACCTAATTTATCTTAATTGCTATGGAATTTGAAAGCATGTATATATATGTAAAAGTAAAAAAATCTCCTTCCTTTCTTTTTAACCTTGTTCCCAATTTTCAGCATTCAACTCTTTATTATTAACATCCTGGGAAACCTTATATAATTCCTGATCACTCCGACATTGATTGATCAGATTTGTTTGTACATGAGAAAAGACTATCATTTGTATTGTATGTACACATCTTAACTTGTCATGTACTATCTGGACAATAGTCATGTAAAGTGTAAGTTAAAGGATATGTGCATGTTCAGGTGGGAATGTTAACATGTTAATATATTAGGTACATGTACAGTGTAGGTTAATGGATTTTAATTTCGAAGAGATTGAAATGGGATTTAAAGCCCTACTTTTCAGCACCAACTTGGCTAAGGAAGACAGGCATACATCTAGTTTGTGCTCTGATAATAAATATGCTTGAACAGCAGCGAATTTCAACTGTCAAGGTTTCTATTATGTTCACATCAACATGTACATGGAACCTTAGTTTTCTGTATCATCTGAATGACTGATGCTGGATCTGGCCAGGCCCTTTGTCCTGTACCACCAACAAGGGAAACCATGTTTGAAAATCCTGAAAGAATTTCCTCAGGTAACACTGGGATCAAACCTGAGACCAGCTCTGTAATATTCCAGCACCTTACAATACTAGGCCTATGGTCATTTGTCAACCTATATAATAAACACCTTAAAAACCGCAACGGCTTTCTTTCATTTAGGAATTTGGAATATAAGGAAATGCTTGAGTTGGTTTTAGTAACACCTTATTGTAGGGTGCCCCGACATAAATAAATGTCTCCAAATAACTTGACAATTACACCACAATATTTATATATATACCAAGCCTTAAATCAGTTTCACACATTTATAGTCACAAGTGTCCCGTGTTGAGTTCAACTTTCAGTAGAGAAACTTTTCGCTGCATGGGGCACCCTAATTATTGGGCACTCACTCTGTACAAATACACAACACTTTACCCGGTTCAGTTATGTTAATGAATGGAGTACCCAAGGTTCAATCCTTGGACCAGAGGTGTTGTATACTGTAAGCAATGCCAGGACACAAGTCATACTATGTGGCACCAAACAACAACTGCTGAACACAAGTCAAAAATCAAAAATTATCACAGACTTCGCAATCAAATTGGTTGATAACCTGAAAGATTTTGGTGTTTATCTTGATTCGGACATCAGTATTGAGAAACAAGTAAACCAAATGTGCAAAGATTTGCTTCTTTCATTTGAGATCCAATCGTCAAATCTGCCATTTGATAACAAAAGATGCATCTCATGTGCTGGTTTGATCTTTAATCTTATATCCAGATTAACTAAAGACATAAAGTCATTCGGTTATAGATGCTTCTTATACACTGTACCAGATTTATGGAATTCATTACCCTTGGTTCTTTTAAGAAGCAGTTAAAGACATTAACTATGTTTTTATCTTGTGATATGCTGAGAACAAAAATGCGACTCAAGCATCATCTTTGATTGATCTGTGTGCAATATTAGAATTCACTATTACTATTATTTGCAATATATAACAGTTTTAACAATAAAATACTAAATAATAATGATAATAAGCTAATTAATTATAATTTATAAATATAAGAATACTTACAATAATTGTAATTTACGTAATCCACTAAATACACCAGGTGGAAGATCCACTATTTTATTACCATATAATACACTATAATAGATAATGTGAAATGCAAATATAAAAACAGTAGTTTATCTTAATACCCAATGTTTCATATGTTAATACATGTATACTATTTACCTTTATGGATGTACATATCTGAGTTTTTTGGTCTGTTAACAGAAATTATATATGTCACCACTCTAGTTTTTGAGTTTCACCTACATTTATAATTATATTAGCAAGATCTACCAGACAACAATAGCAGTATAGTTTAGTAAGATTTAATTAGTCTGAAATACATGTATCTTTTTCTTGATGCATTCATTCCTTCAATTGAATTATAACCGCTCCCACCCCCTCACCTTACATATATCTGTATACAAATTTTACTTACAGTGAACTAAGAGAATGTAATCCAGCAAAGGCATCTGGCGCTAAATAAGCTATCTGGTTATTGCTAAAATCTCTGAAAGTCGTTAAAAGAAAATTATAATTATAGCACATCATGCACATCATTTGACGATTGGTAAAGTTATTCTATAATAATCTGTGGGGTAGCCAGGATTTGGGATCACAGAGTCAAAGAACCTAAATTTTCCAGAGAGCTGATTGAGGAAATGAGAGATATTAGTTATTGGGGTCTTTTTCAGCTTGAATTTTATGCATCTGAAGTAAAGTGCAGCTAATTATGTTTTTAAAGGCCTGTTTACTTGTTATGGACGCCAATTGTCTGTAGGCTTATCTGTGAGAAAGCTTCACATAGCCGATAGTAAATTAAATGAAAAATGTCCATAAAATTCTAATAATTCTTAAGGAAGTTTGTATTATAACCACATTATAATATTGGTGCATAAAAACTGCAATAAGATAAACTTACATTCTTCTGAGTTTCTTCATATCTTCAAATACCCTGGATGGTATCTCTGTGATATGATTCTGTTCCATTCGACTTAAAAATAATAAAATAAAAACATAATTATTTAATCCCATCTGAAACCCATTCTCTTTTCATTACTGGACAAGTTTTTAGACGATCCGGAGCTTCTCTGTATATTTATCGGGTTTCATGACCCAAATGCCTCATACACATGATTTGAAAACAAATACATTTAGGACTGTATCTTTTATCACGTTCACAAGCTTTTTTGGAAAAGGGGCGTAACTCTGGACTGCTGAATATGAGAACATTATAAATATTAAAAGAAAACAATTTATCGATTTATAGCTAAATCATGGAGTCAATAACTTCATAACAAGTGTTAGAGAACTTTATTTATTTATTTCCAATATAAGTATTAGAAATTGTTTTGTAAATATATAGCGAAGACTGGTTTAGTGTAGTTTACATTATCTTTACACATTCCTGTCTGAATAACAAGTTATAAACATTTTATTACATCTAATATTACGTTTTTTCTGTCATTTCTCTAATTAAATATAACAATAAACTTTTCTTATTTTACTAACAAAAGACTTTATCAGTATGAGCATTGTATGACATGGTTGCATGAATTGCTTAGAAAATACAGGACTTAAATTTCAGGACAATATCCCTTAAAATCAGAAATACCCTAGCTTTAAATACATACCCAACTATAGGAAGAACGTATGTATATAAGTGGAATTTATGTTGATATACTGCAAGCAGACAGCCTATTATGTTATCTAAACAAGCAAACCATATGGGAGGTACCTATTAAAACATTATTTCTTGCTTGGTTTAAGTTTGTTAGCTGATATTATGCCTACTGCCTTATAAATAGAAGCTGGATCTATAGTGAAAACTTTACACCAATGACATTATGTTATCTCTAATTGAACAAATGTTTTAACACAAAGTGTTTGTTCATCAATAAACTACGTTCCACAAGTATTATTCTTATCTAAATTACAATTCCTGCCAATAAAACAAACACATCTCTTAAAACTTTAAAGAGTGGTCTCAGCAGCACATTCAAACTGATTTAATGTTAGTATGAATTAAATGAGACAGTCCATCTGTTTCAACGTTCTAGTGATAATGAGGAATGAAACTTTCAAGGTACCCTTCCACCCAATTCACATACTGCTGTAAAAGTTAAGAAAAAAGAAAATACACATAGCCAGCCAACTTATACACATTTTAAGAAGATCAGTTGACAACTGTATGTATAGCCCCCAACCAAAAGGGCTTCTTATTCTGATATAGCAAGACAGCCTACTAATATTTCAAGATAAAAATTGCAGCCTCTAGGGCATTAACAAGGTTCCATAACAAAGGGAAATAACTCAACATTCTGAAGATAAAAATCAATGAAAATAGCCCTTTTCTTCTTATATAACTAGACAAGTTTTTCTTTATTTTTTTTTAATATTGGATGAAAATTGTAGCTTCTATAGGGTTGACAGATGCACGGACTAAAAATGAAAATGAAAACAATAGAAATACATCAGTACGACTAGACATGTCAATCTTGTGACAATCAAGTTAATAAATAATCATGTTTTGAGTGAATTGGTTAAATTAGTTCATTTTGTAGTCTGAGATATTTGTTAATCATGTAATTACTGTTTCCTGGGTGGCGTTAAGAGCAATCACAAACACCTTATTATAGGGTAGCTTATTATGATCAAGACACTAAGATTCGGGTAGCTGTCATTTGTCATCGTAATCTAATACTTCTAGAATATTAAATAAGATGGACCATTTCTTTGAATACCATAATTATTAACCTTAGATCAAAAACTATCAAATATAATGGTAGGGGAATTAATATATTATCTACAATCAAATCAACATCTAACAATCTTAGCACTGGCTCTTTCTCTTACTATAGTTTGTAAATATTACTATATTTGTTTAATAATAATCATGTTAGCTTCAAATACGTTAATCACAATCTAGTCAATGTAAAGATAAAGGCAATATTTCTTTCATCTATCAATGGTCTGTGTGTGATGACTTACAATAAGTGAAATCACATGACGTCTACAGACATCTTAAGATCAATATACAAATATGTTTAATATGAAGAAATAATCAATATGTAATCCAGGAAGTCTTAGATCAACTTTGTCTAATTTGGCATTTGATATAATTTCTAACAAATTGTAAATCAGTTTTCCTCACATTGATTAGGAGATATTTCAGAGTTGGATAGAATTTTTATCACAAATATTATATTTGGACAAATTTCTTCATTAAGAACTATTTACAGAAAATGAAAATCAAATATTGAAGTTTTGAAGTATCTGATGAACGGTATTTATAGATAAGGTAAAACCTATGATTCATGCTATCAGTGGTTCACAGGGTTGTTATTTGGCACATTTTTTTTCAAATTTAATATGTCCAATATTAAATATGAGAAATCTACAAGTGTAGAACATTGCAACACAATTTTGGGTCATTTACAAAGCAAATACTGTGTATAGACCAGATTTTTAAGTATGTAAAAGTTTAATTCTGAAGCAAAAACATTAAAATATTTAATCTAAAATCAAACATCATTCAAAATCATAACTTGGTAAACTCTTAATACAGCGTGTCAAAACATTTTAAAAATCTTCAGCAGAGAATTTCTCTCCAAATTAGTCAAGGATATTTAGAGATGAGAGTTAACATGTCTACCACCCAAAATTGATCATTATTATAATAACTAGTCTACTTTCTTTCTTATTCTTATATTTGTGTTTAATTACAGAACAGTATGTAAAACTGGGTTCTTTTATCTTTTTACACAAATGCCAATCTATTAACCACCCCCAGTGTGTAGCTAATAACTCTACCTGCCATCACGTTTGGCCTAAAGACAGTACCCGGTAGTTTAATGGTTATAGAAGTGAAGGTGATTATTACTGGACTATAATTATTGAGGTAATAATTGTTTATGGATCATCAGATTCATATATCTGTGTTCCTTTCAACTTGACGATAGATATAGGTTAAATATACACTAGAGTACAATTACTTACATTTCTGTGGCTGTTTCAGGAATATTATCAGGTATCTGAGACAAGCCTTTATTACGACAATCAATGACCCCTTCTGTACATGTACATTTATGAGGACATAAATTGTCAACAATACAGTGCTGATTATGGTGGTCGTCCCGTACTCCATCTGTAATGAAATTAAAGAGAACAATAAAAGGAAGAATTTATTAAGGGATCACAGAAGTGCTAGACTATCAATGTAACAATTGGGTGATAATTTTTTTAACAAGCAGAAGAAAAGGAATTGTGTAAGCTATTGATGAAAATAATATATGGTATTTCAAACCAATCAAAACAGCAATAAATCTTAAATAATTTTTAAGATAAGAAAGTACGGTAGTCACCATTTTCGATCTGCAAATTACTAGTATAAATATCTCACTAGTGAAAGTTTGAATCTGTTGGCAATAACTCCACAATATTCCTTAGTACCTGGATAGCTGTGCATACTAGCTACCTGCCCAAGTTATAATGATAAGGTAAGGGAGTGTCCTAATTATCAAGCCACTCATACAATTGATCAATGAAATTCCTTATCAAAATTACGTAACTTTGTACAGACAAGCAATTTGGGTCATTTCTTTTGGCATTTGTATGCTATAATGCACTTTTATCAACAACTCCTTGTAAAACCTGGGACTATTAAGATTCGAGATGCAGTCAGAATCTTGTGGAAAATGAAATAGAGACAAAGAAAGATTAACGTTCTCCTTTAATTTAGGAAACAAGTAAATGAAATTTTCAAAACTATCAAAAAAGTAAAGTTTAAAAAATATTCCTCTATGACCAGCATACCTGACAAGCCATCTGAATTGACAGTAAGACGCCAATAAAGTAGATCATTCTCAAGTTCAGAAAAGAAATCTGGTACTGGAAGAGTAGACATATCAACTGTAGACTGGATCGTCATGTTATTTTACAGTTAGTAAACTGTTTTTAGAAACATGCAATGATTAATCCAGTTCAATTGATATACATGTAACTATGTGAGTAGACCTAGAGGCTGTAGTAAGCAGGGTTTATTATTATTATGGTCTTCCTAGCATTTTTCACAAATTGGTAAAAGAAATGAGAGAAGTAGCCTATGTTGAGAGTTTATTTTTAGCACACATTAAAGAAAAACTTTGAAAAATGTAGTCTATTACATATTCTTAGTAAAAGGAAATTGGTTATAAAAGTCCAGGTACGACCAGGAAATTGCATTCTCCCCATTTCTTACGATATCATAATTATATTATGGTAAAGACTTGACATTGTTTGAGGGATGCTCATCATTGGAATATAAATTCTGTATTTTTAAAGTGTAAATAGACAATATTAAAGGTTTCTAGCCGTACTAGTACTTTAAGACAACTTAACACACATCACACATTTTTCTTGAATAATTGTATTTTTTTTTAATAAAATAAAAAATAAATTCACTTCATCTTCACATCTAATTGAAATCAAATAACTACAGTAACTAATTAACCAACCAATAATAAACAATTCAAACATCACACATCTTGTCAAATAAAAACCAACAAAAACACTTTAATCGGTAAATAACAAAAACTCAATGCCCACAAGGCTGAATATGTGTTCTTTTTCAAATCTAGGTTTACAAAATAGCATTCCTTCATGGTGTTCCTTGAAAACTTTTCTTCAAATGAGGATAAGAATTTAAACAATGTGCGAGATTTTTGGGTGTATCTATAACAGCATCAAATTTAACCTAACTCAGAAAATCAAGGTTTTAAATTTAAAACAAATTGTAGCTGAACTTTGTACATATACTTGTCACATTTGTATGTTCGTTTACAGATTAAGTGTTGACAGACTTTCAATCTATGTTAAATATGATGTTTAAGGCTGTATATATTTCTGTAAAGTATGAATATAAATGTATATAAAGAGCTGGATTCCAAAAACTTAAACCTCCATCTTATTGTTTTAAAAATCATTGCATATTATATTTTCAGTATTTTATCTATGGTATTTTGAAAGAAAACACCTTTTTTGACCCAAAAATAGTGAGGATTTTCATATTTTGGAAAAGAGCTCTTTGTTATAAAAATAGAAAATATTTCAATCAAATATATAGATTTATCTTCTGTCAAAATATATTTAACATATAGATTTTCATCTTGTAGTAGTATAGTTTATTTCACACTGTAAAACTAAACTGTGCATCAAGTTAATTAACCCCTTGTGTTTCAAACTAATACAAGTATTTATAAATAGAGAAATGAAAAAAAGTTTGTATTCTTTCAGAGGTAGATATCTGATATTATGTGTCCATGCTGGCTATAACTCTAGTTTAAAGTAATAATTTCACAATAAATATTCTGCACACAGCATAACTCAGATTCCTATATTACGTTTCAACTGATTCTATGTTTTTGAATAGCCCAGAGAGTGAAAGTCTTAAATCAATTTGTAGCGTGAATGGTTTTAATACCAGTTGATCTAAGCAAAATTTTTTAAGATTTTAAAATGGGTACTGATTTTAGATAGCCTGAAATGTCTGAGACATGTCTGAGCAGAATTTTTCCTATTACCGGTACTTAAAATTGTATATCTTACTTGAGAAAATTTCATATTGTCTTACCTATACATTTAAAATCACTTTCCTGTAATTCAGCTAATTCCTTATTTTTCAGATGTTGTGGATTAGCACACTCAGTGAATAAAGCTAATGTAGGTTGATTACGTAACCAACGGGCTAACCAGGCCAGATGACAATCACATACTAACTTATTCTCACTTATACGCCTGCAAAATAGAAATAAAAATTAAAAAACACATACTTTGAATTGTTACAAATGGCTATAGGGGCGTTGGGGTTCCGGAAGTCCACTAAGTCCAGTCCAGTGGTCTAACGCATGTGCTTAAAATGCAAGATCTGTCCTTGAGTCAAGTGACCCAAGTCTGGACAGTTTTCTTTGGGGAATTCAGATTTTATTTTCCATGTAAATCCCTGAATTTGTACAGAATTTCTTTAAGTTGTTTTGTTATTAATGTCTGGTAAAGGCCAAATAATAAATTGATTGAGATGATAGTTAAATACATCAACCATTACATAATACTACTTTCTGGATTGGTATAAAAAGGCCTGTCTGCTCTCCACCACCCTCAACGTTTTAGACTAATTTAATTAAGTTCCAGGATTAGGGTTAGAAACAGAATTCTTTAATCTTTAAATTATCTAGAGAGCAGGTCGACCATGGAGGGCGTCAAATACACCCCATGTTGCTTTTAACATAACATTGGGGATTTGGAAGCGAGCCGACATTTTACACAAGTCAGCTAGCTTAAACATGTCTAAATCTGACATAAAGAATATCTGTGAAGATGTAAATATATGTGGAGCTAGTTTTTTATCCTTGTGAAACCAGGTGTAATTATAACAGAGAACAGATGGTAAAATTCATGCTCCATTTGAAATATTTATCTTTCAACCAATTACACAGCCTGTTAAAGATTTTCTCTGGGTAATTACAAACAGCAGTAGAGTTATATATAGAAACAATAGTACAGAAAGTGTTGTCGACATTTTTGCAAGCTATTATACAACTGTTTTTACAACTTCACTCTTATTTAAGAGTTCCTGACATGAAAAGCACTTTAAATATTATAATGACATGAATTCTTTAACAGCCTGGGCGCTATTTCTCAAAATATCAACTAAAGATCAAACCAAGTTTTAGTAGATACTTCAATTTTGAATGGCTAAGCACTAAAATCAATCTTATATTATCCAATGAAATTTCTAAAATTTGGGTTTTATCTTAGTTAAAATTTCGTGAAACATGCCCCAGCTGAACTTCGATTGTACACTTACAGAACTCGTAATTTGGACATGGAAGAAAAGACATCTTTTGGTAGTGTAGTTATATTGTTGTTACTGAGTGTTCTGAAAATGAAATAATAATAAAATTGATACATACATTGTTTTATAGCTATATCCTTAGTCCTTCAACAAGGAGTGAGGTTGCCAAACCAATCTCATGGATTTTCTCCAGTCAAGGTCTTCTGGTTTCCTACCACTGCGAAAGACCTCTATGCACAAGGGAATTAAAACATGTTTGTTCATAAGTTATTTCAAGTTGTTGGTACCCAGCACAGTTGAAGACATTATTTCAGAAATGATATAATGAGATAACACGATGTGTTATGAGATGTTATCTTATGAACATGATGTTACAATGTGAATATACAGATTTTAAATTGTAGTGGCAATGGGATGAGCTTAATTTGCTACCAGAAGTAACTTATTGCTCATGTCAGTTTTGTCAGAAGAGATATTCTTAAACTCTAAAGCAGGGTGATATTAACCCAAGGATTGTAATAAAGGGTGTGTACTAGACTTTACAGTTTATCCTACACATTATTTATATCAGGGTAGTCTCTACCATTTCCATAACCCATTGACTACCGATATCATGTATGTTTTAATGGCAAAACACTGGTTGCCTGGTACCAAGAAGTTGGACATCAGTACATAAATAAGGGTAGATCATGGCTAGAGAACTGGTATTGCTGTCTTGATCTATTTCCAATATTCTACTGCATTTTTGCCTCGAAATCTGACATTTGGACATAAACAAGAAGACAGGGGTCTACAAATCTTGTTTCTTGTGTTCAACGGGTTAAAAATCAATATATTTTCTTCATGGGTGAGTCAACATCCAACAATAACATTTATTTTGAGCTGTTTGATTTATTTTGTGAGCAATTATTCACTTTTAAATGTACTTACACAGACCAAAACAGATCATACATTTTAAACTTAAGCTAATAAATTCTCGAATTTTATGAGATGAGTTATCAAAAGTGACAGAGAGTGACCTCAAGTGTGCTTGTAAACACACAACATGCAATTGAAACTGACTTGAATATCATTTGGTACACAGCTCTTATCAATTTTGAGAGGGATAGGATGTCGGACAATAAACATGTGCACCTACAAGCTGCTTTGTCATCTTGGCTATAATGGAAACCAAGTATATATATTCTGCCAGTCAAAAATTGTTTTGGGATTCAATGGGTGTGAATGTTATAACCACAATATTCAACAATTAGATAAAAGAGCAAACACAGAATTCAAGACAATCAAAAGAACTCTTTGGGGGGCATTATGCTGGGTCTTCTTGCTATTATATTTAAAAAATAGATAAATTAAAAAATTTCAGTCAAATTACTTTAAGTAGCCTAATCACCTGTTCCAAGGTTACACTATTACGAAAAGCGTTTTCCCTATTAGAAATCAGTTCAAACTGTCTAATTGTGAGAGAAGGTAAAATGTGTGTAACATTAGTTCAAAATAAACATGAACATCCTGTAGGTGGGATTATATTAGATTTTGTTATTAGCCTATATCTGATTATATTTTCTAAGTTGTAAGATTACAACCAAGAATCACAATAAAAACATCAGCATCTTACATCCCTAAAATAAGAACTAATCATTTTAGAACCAAGAGCTGAACTGTTGCTATACTCAACTGATTGTTAATTTTATGCTTTTTGTAGTTCAACACCTTTAATTGTGCAAAAGTTTACCTTGTGATTGGGACACACTATGTGAAGTTAGTTATAGGCAACACAGCAAATTAGTGCCTTAAACTAAATTTACATATGCGCCAATGCACTTTTGTCACATAATATAGGCAGTGATAAATATTCGGGCGATAAATATCAAACATGATTTAAACTGGTGAAAGATGTCCGCCTTGGGCAAATGTGCCAGTCTAGAAATACCAGGCAAAGTTCGCTGGCAATGGGTTTGCTCGAATGATTCGCCTAAAAATTGGCCTTGTAGTGTGTCCTAGTATAGAGCACATAAAGTAAACACATTATTATTGTATGAAGGTTTTATGTTTTGATATAAAGAGCACATAAAGTAAACACATTATTATTGTATGAAGGTTTAATGTTTTGATATAGAGAGCACATAAAGTGAACACATTATAATTGTATGAAGGTTTTATGTTTTGATATAGAGAGCACATAAAGTAAACACATTATAATTGTATCAATGTTTTATATTTTGATATACCAAAAATAAAATTTCATCTAAATCTATTAATGAAATATATATATATGCACTTAAAGTAAGAAGTATAGTGTGTCCACGACTAAGACTGACATTAATCTAAAACACAAGTGTGTGATATCACTACAGAGACCAAATGTTTGTTACTAACTACCATTAGCTGGTCGGAATGATTTTAAATCAAAACTGCGTAATATAATATTACACAAAGTTGCAGACAAATGATGTAAAGTGGATTTGTTTTTTTAAGATTTTATTTATTATTCGTTATAAATGTGCTATAATCTAATCAAGTCAACAATACACGTACAGTAATTGGTAATGCAAAGGATGTGAAATTATTATAAATGAACAGACTGCTAATACATTGTATGTTGTGATAAGGTAACTCAAAATGTACAGTCTTCCATAGCCTACCTTTTCTTCCATAGCCTACTTTTACAAGTTAAAATATCTACAAATAAGTTTTTTCTTTGGTGATACATCATATGTAAATTCTGTTACACAATTTTAATAAACCCCCAAAATAAATAAGGCTCTTTTGTATTGTATTTTTTGGCAATATATTGATAAATAAAAAAAAAGATTTAACTACTATACCTATTAAGTTTGACAAGACACAAATGGAATTTGGGCAATTGGCAAATATATCAAGATTATATATATTCTTTGTTACATATTTTCTTTCTTTTAAGAATTGGGGAGCTGATTATTATCAATGGCTATATAATTGAGATCTATTTTATGGAAGAGAATTTAAAGGGGTGTGACTCTATTCTTTGGAACCTTAAAATACATGTGGATGTTTGCAAAATGTACTCTACTTTAATGGAAATCTATGGAACGACATGGCGATTACTCCAGTTTTTCTGTACAAATCTTAATCACAAATATGAGGAATCTTCACATTTAATTTAAATTGAGATAATTTCCAATCATTGTTTACAATTAAGAACAATTCAAGAAAAGAAAGATTCATTTATTTTACCGCTGACCTGTAAACAGGTGCATGTTATATTAAAGGTTGTGTTAAAGAGCCCTGGAAGTAGAACATGCTGAACTTTGATAAAATTAAGAGTTGATATAAGTTGTACATATACCGGTATGCGTTATCAGTTTGGGTTGGGTTGTCTACATATCTGCTCTTACGAATTTTAAATTAGCTTTAAGTATGTCCTTGTAATTTCTGATCCAAAATATCTTGTTTTACATGCATAACACAGTATAAATATACCTTTAGCATTTATATTTCACATTTTAGACCTTAACGTCTGTAATAGAGACAAATGACACAGAATCAATCTCAAGCTTGTGTGTGACAAGGAGTAGGGTTATAGATCCCTACTCCTAAGCAAATTATTGAAATAATTTGCCAAATTTGTTTGACCTAGTTAGTCTCTCTTTCATTTCAAATTGATACTATGTACTTTATTTTCGTATTTAATCTTTATTTCAGAAAAAGAAGCATAGAACACCTTAATCGTTTATTCCAGACTTCAATGATAGCTCAAAACTAGTAACTACTATAATCAAAAGCAAAGTTATTGTTACTTTTTTAGTGTGATTTTTCACCCAGCAGTAAATATTTTTCTAGTATGTATAGTATTTATGATGCGTACAATGTATCTATTTCTATATGTATGGTAAATACATCATCACATTAAGACTGTTCTTCTAACAAACATTACATTGAATACCTTTATATACCTATCTATTTCAGCACTCTTCTATTGTTATTTCACAATTCTCTAGTATATTTACCATGAAAAGAATTTTTTACGGTATACACATTTTTGTAAATGAATACTCCACACTTTTATGCAATTAACCAATATTTACAGAACACATAGTGTGAATATTGTTTTACTAATTCTCTTTTCGGTATTTATAAAAAGCAAACGTAGCAAGTTTAAAACTGTGTTGATTGACAGTCTGCTTTGGAATATATTCCATGTTAATAATAAATCACAGCAACAAAGATTGATTGATTGACAGTCTGCTTTGGAATATATTCCATGTTAATAATACATCACAGCAACAAAGATTGATTGATTGACAGTCTGCTTTGGATATATTCCATGTAAATAATACATTACAACAACAATGATTGATTGATTGGCAGTCTGCTTTTGAATATATTCCATGTAAATAATAAATCACAACAACAATGATTGATTGATTGACAGTCTGCTTTGGAATATATTCCATGTTAATAATGCATCACAGCAACAAAGATCAGAGTTACTTTCACTTTCATCTCTACTAATGAGTTTATATTTGAATTCATCTATCAACAACTATATGGTGACCATTGGATAACAGTAGAGTAAATTGTTAGACCATTATGAATACAAAAGTCAGTTGCATATCTAAAATATCTTGCTTTTTCTTTAAAATGATAGTAGATTTAACACTAAATCTACAAAATTGACAGGTCATTCCATGTTTATATCAAGTGATGCAGAGAACACCCAACCAGCTTTGACTAATAATGTTATAAACTATCCAATGCAAAATTTCAAATATTAGTTTCTTTAAATGAACAGTTCCAAAATTATGGACTGCTAAATATGTCAAAATTTGTAATATGTTCAGAAGTCCATGTTTTACAATCTAATCCATCAATACTGCCCTGCCTCATTAAACCAAGAATGCAATATTTGTGAACATTATGGCTAATAAAAAGTAAAGCAACACTAAAAAAAAATAATTGTTTTTCCATTCAATAGCCCACTCTCTGCTTATGATCAATTATTTGTTTGACATGAATAATGTCTATGTGTCTTATAAGGATAATGAATAATGTTTTAAAGAAAATTTCAATACTTACAGAATTTCCATATCATGTAGTCCCCGAATAGCTTGATCTGACACACAGGTAATTTCATTATGATCTAATTGTCTGAAAATAGATCGATTCAAAAAATTTAATACTTTTGAGAATGCAGCTAAATCATCTCCGTTTTACTAATCTAAATGATGCATATAAATTTCATACAGATCAGATGATGACTTTTGTCATTAGAGTGGGACGTAACTCTAGAAGTAATTAACATAAATAGACACCTTCGTCTCATCAATAGAAACAACATTGTAAATTTCAAAAGATTGGATTATAAATGTAGTCTGTGGAGTGTTCACAAGAAATTGAGGACGTCAGCAATGTGCTACCATATTTTCATTGTTGCAATTAAACATAGACAGGAGCTAGTCAGATCCCTTAATATCCCACCCAACCAGCTGAGTCTCTCATACTAGCTCTAACAGAAAATCCTTATAACAAAATCTGGAGAGCAAATTTTAAAACAAACATGCCCACAAGCAGCCAAGTCATTCAATCAATTGACCTTTCCGTCAGAGACCCGTAGCTCCTCCCCCTTTTTATAATGACGTCACCTTAGACAACATTGACCCGCCTTAGACATAAACAAGCATGGCGATGGCAGGACGACGTTCAATCTTGGACCTTTCCGCTAAATTTTTAGAATAAATTTTTGAAAGAGAAGTGTATTGTTAGTTTGAAGTAAAGACAACAATCCTCCGGGTACTATAATGGAGGATATTTTCCTGACATGAACCTGTTTTAGGCGATTGACGACAGACCAACGATCAGTGGATATGTCACGGAAGTCAAAACTGACAAGACATAGATAGAGCGAGAAACCATATTTATTTCGTTTAAATTTGACTTTAAAGGAAGTAACAGACTACCATCGTTGCTGTCAGACTGGGTAAGCAAATTCTCCTTTTTTAATATCACTTATATCGATAATTTTATTGAAATTGTAAGCATGTTGAGTTACTAAACGTTAGTGAAGCGTAGCCGTAATGGGGTGGGGGTGGAGTACAATACACTTATCAACGTATGACATTCATCGGAGCTGCAACTTTTAAATTAATAAGGTTCATCATAGTTCAGCATAGTCTGGTCTGGATTTGATATAAATTTAGAGAAAACTAAGGTTGGATATAGGCACTTATGTAGATTGCAAGGCCTATAAGGCCTAGTAGGCCACACTAAACACAAAGTTGCGTTAGGCTATTCAATATTGTCGTGACTTGTACTACTACTATTACTAATACTATATAATTTTTTATAGTGGAATATTAAGACTAGGCATCGAAATTACACTTTTTATAACTGGTGCAGTATGTCTATATAGTAGGCCAGGCCACCCCATATGTTCCTTTCAACAAATAAAATAGAGAAACATGCCGAGATTTTCTTTTTATCACGATGATTTAACTTGTAGGATGTGTGGCTACTGCTCCCTTGCTGTCAAATGACCCATGCACATTGATCAGTCACTAAAACAACAATGAAGAAAAACCAAGACTAAGAGGTGACAAGATTGATCCTGTTCATAGAGTTATATAACTCTATGATCCTGTTGCAGTAATCCGCACCCACATTATCCATCAACCTAATGTCATTTGGTTTGAGAATACACTTCAAGATTGTAGATACCGGTAAGAAATACTCAAAAGTATTAATAAAATATTATTTATTTAAAAATACATGTACTTGTACAGTAAAGGCTACATCTAAATGACTAGATATAATTATGCAACAGTTTTATAATGTATGTTCTGAAGCAAAAGGTAACAGACTTTGCATAATAGAGTGACATTGTGAAATCACATATTAAATTCCTTTGTAAGAGTTTGAAGAATTAGCTTATATATATGTCACATGTGGTTATCGAAGATTATTAATAATATTAAGCAATACGGTACTAGTAAATAAAATAAAACCAAGTACGAACAATCCAAACCATTAGACAAAATTCGAAGTTCTAAAAAAAAAACGTTTTAGGCAAAATAGTATACATTTTTTGTTAATTGTTTGTATTTTTTTTTCTTCTTCAGGAATGTTGCTGTAAAAGAATAAAGAAGTAATAAGCTATAGACTGATATAAAATATACACATACATAAAATGTGATGTGTGTATAAAGGCCTAAATTGAATTTTACATATTTTTGAAACAATTGCAGTATGGTTCCACTTAATTGACACCAGCATCGAAAAAAAAAACCATGCTATTTTATATCAGAGTTTTTCAATTAAACCCAACAAATTTGTGTCGTGAAATTAAATGATTAATATTTACCCTGAATTTCACCGTAATACATGACTAGCAAGACAAAACAACAAATTTCAGTGGAAAATGTATTTGGAAAGAATAGGCCTAGCAACAAGAAAAATGGGAGTAACGCTTTTCTATCTTTGTATGATCTGTATTAATTGTGAACTCTTGATTTGATAATAAAATTATTAGAGTAGTTAAAAAGCTAGTTTATTTACCTGTCAACAATTTGTCTTTTTATTGCTGCAGCTCTTGTTAATTTTGGTTTAATGTTATACTTTCATTTTATGATCAGGTGAATATGGTTCTGAAATATTTTCTATTGGTCCAGGCAGCGTCAGAAAGTGCTGAAAATCAGTTGATTTAACATGTCATTTTAAATGCAAAGTATTTAAACATTACATTTAAGACTACTAGAACTAAAACACCAAATAATAATGCCTGTAGGCCTAGAAGACACATCTCGTCTAGCCTAAATTGCCTATCTTGATAAACTATCTTAGAATTAGGCCTAGGCCTCTAGTGTAGCCTTCATTTGGTTGTGGCAATAGAGTTTTAGGCCTATATAAAAGCGTTCATTACATACCGTCTGGTAAGACTGTCTAGGCCTAGCCTACTGTGGGCCTTGAACTGAACAGGAAGGGGAGGGTGAAGAAATTCCCACCTTGTTGCCGAATTCTGCAATACGGAATGGATGAATGTTATGGAATGATGTGAGATAACTCGTAAAAAAAACATAAAAGAAGATAGGACAGTATCAGTATCGACAGAAACATAGGCCTACCCTACACCTAGGTTGCTCCCGACGTTTTGACAATGATACTCACAATGGCGACTGTAGTGTTACTTTACAGTCATAGTAAGTAGGCCTACTCATAGTGTTAGCAGACGACGTGTTATACGATAAAGGCGTAGATTACATAATATTTTATTGTTTTTTGGCTAAACGAAAACAAATTTATTAACATTGGAATAGGGTACATAAAATTAAATGTTATTTAGCATTTAAAAAATAATTTACTTACCTCAGAACACACTTGACAGGTTAGAATTGACGTTTGTTTACATTTAATTGGGCAGTGACTTCGACAGCTGTCTATCTATTAAAAGACACGTCCCATATTTCTTTCAACTGTTTCGGGAAAGTAATGCACACTACATCACCCTTTAACCTGTCTGTATAGCAGCTATCGCTGTTACGATGTCCGTGTGAGCAATATTTAACTACGATTGACGACGTTTCAACACACGGCAAAATGTCAAAATTCACGTAGTTTGTCTAAGGTGATGAAGCGTGGAAACGCGACGTCATTTCGCGGGAAACGTAATCGAAGCTGATTGGTCAAAGCCTTATTGTGGGCGGAGTCGACGGAAAGGTCAATTTCAAAGTTTTGACAACCGTTCCGCAAGAATTTTTGCCACAACACTGGTAATCAAATCTAAAAGCATATTTACTTTGCTTAAATGTGTGTGAAACTGTACTTGTGTAAGGTTACACTTTCTTAAACCTGGCAGAGGCAATAACTTTGCAAACTATTATTAGTGAATCTGATTTTCAGTAGGATTCAAGATTATGATCAGTTTAAAAATTCTGCAAGTTTGAATAAAAAATCTCCAAAATTCTGACCTGTAGAGCCATTACAGGGTTCAAGGACAAGGACATTTGATAGGATTCACAAGCATAAGATTACACTAGCAAAAACTCAAACCCTGTAGAGCAATTACAATGTTTTCATGTCAAGGGTGGTAGCTCTCTGAATAGCTGATGTGGGATTCTGGCTTTTATAGGTCTAGCTTTATTACTATCACAAAGATTCAGATTTCTTTTCTTCAACACTGTAACCTATGTAACAACAATCAGGGGCGCCGGAGCGGGGGCCAGGGTACCAAAAGATAAGGGGGGCGTTGGTCCCTCTAGAAAATTTTGAAATTTGTCAATTCCGAGAACGCTTTTTCAAATTCCAAAAATGAAACCCTTTAAAATACATGATAATGAGAGCAATTAATTATTTATCATTAAACAATGAATAGACTTGTACAAAGCTTGAAAACTTTCATCATTAGGGCATGGGTATACATGTATACCCCAGAAAAGGGCAGGGTACCATTTGTATACCCTGCTACCCGGGTTCCGGCGCCCCTGACAACAATGTACATGTATGATAACTAGGACAATAGTTCTGAATTCTGATGATAAACAATGTTTCGATAGGGTTGAAACAATTACATAAGTTTAGAAAAAAAAGCAAGCAGTCAAAATTTCTGATATGCTGATTACAATTTGTTGTTGTCAAATAACTGTGGACATTAAAAATAAATTATGTATTGGTATGGCCGAGTGAAATTAAAAACAGAATATCATCTTGAATCAGCAAGCTTGTAGGCAATGTATGGGTGGATCTGAAATCACTATCAAAAAAACTTATTATATCACCAGTTTTACATTTGACCATAATAGTGGTTAAAACAATAAAACACTGTGTTTTGTTAGTTTTCCCAACTATTTGAAGATCTGAAGTTGTTGAGAATGTTGTGAGACAGCTCATATTATATATTGATCGAAAGCTTAATTAATACCTATACAAATATGTATCCCAGACCTTTCTAAGACCTGTGTTTTGGGAAGTATCCAAAACAATACCACCTATATGAATATCACATGTTTACTATGAATTTAGCAATGTTGATATGTGGTAGGTTTATTGGTTTGTGAGAGTCAGAGATGTGTCTATGGAAGTAAAATAACCTCATGTTTTATACTTTTGGGAGGTCATCCACATCGGTCTCACTTATAAAGTCTTAAATTTAATTGTTGAGCTTATAAAACATCAGAATTTATATAAAGGACTCTGAGGATCTTTAGTCAAGTACATGTAGCTCCTAAGACCTTAATAACCTCTTTAACTGGTCTTTTGTCATTCAAATGTGTGGATATGAGACTGATTTCTAATATTGTCATATTTTTCATAATAAATGATTTTTAAATGTATCATATTGTTGCTGTACACAATGAAATCTTATATTGTTATCTCCAAACATAAACATCTAGTTTAATATAGGTTAATTCTTTTACTATTAACTGACATTTATATTTTATGGGTAACACCATTAGGTGCCAAATCACCCACTTCAATTTGATATAGTAAATCACCAGATCACCCACTAGTGACCAAGGTTCTATAGAAATTAATAATGATGGTAGGAATATGCATTCAGAAATTTCCAGATCTTGTGAAGAGATTCAGTTGTTATGTTGACCCAAGTGAAGTTGGCAGAAAATTTACATTTATCGTAGAATGTGAATGAAGGCTATAACATAGTAGTGTCCCCAACATTTTTTGTGAATTCTGCTTTCAAAATTGGTATAAATCTAACAAAAAAACCTATAATTTTTTTATATCATGTAAATGCCCTTTTATTTTTCTTGAAAATAAACATGTGATGTTCAATATAGAACAGCTTAAAACATCTGATATCAGTACTTATCAGTTATGAGCCCTTAAAAATATATCATGATTTCAGCTTAAATTATAAAGATGCCCCCGTAATTTGACATTATGTGTAATTATTGATTTTGGTACCCAAGGGTTATTATATTTATGTTTTAATAATGATTACATAATATTTTTTATAGTTTATAACTTACAGATTCTTCAACTTTGTTGAGCTTTTCAAGGTTTTCTTTCCAATAAATTGTATTTTATTATAACTTAAATCCCTGAAAGTAAAAAAAAAATCATAATTTAAATTTACATTACAATTTAAGTGGGCCTATTTCCAGATGGTTGCCCATCAACTATTACTTCAACAAGATGGTCATTATTATCAGATGGTACTATTTAATATAGTCTAGTAAAAAGACTGGCAAGCCAATTCAATTCCAGGTGTGTTCTAATCATACGAAAAGTGTCCATCTGAAGCATTACAAACTGCTTCACAGCTAAAATAGCATTGCTGACGAGCTGGCATTACTTTCTACAAAAGCTAACTAGAATGGTTTATGTTGGCGGGAAAAAAGTGTCATATGGAACAATAACATGGCTCCATGCCTGCATCGCTTATAGGTGTCGATGATATATCTATTGAATTTTAAAATGTTGTTTTACTTTCCGCAGCCCACTTTACTTTAGAAAAGGAAGGGGCATCATCCCTTAAGTGGAGACCATGCCAGCATGTATCTGTGTTGGGGTAAGTGATGACTGCCCTATAGTCTGTTTTGTCCATTTCTGGTGATTTCCATGGGTAGGTTAACAAGATCGTCTGGTACAAAGACAATAATAACACTACCATTGCAGTCTTTATGTCTATAATTCATTAAATGATTGTGTTTGTTGGCGGTAAATGTCTGTTTCAACCCAATTTAACTATCCTTATTTGGCCTGTTACACTTAAAAATAAATGTTGACTGGATAATCAAGTACATGTTTATTCATTTCCTGTTGAAAATGTATATATCTAAGAGTATGGTTTATCTTAAATATCCAGATATCCAGACATTTGTGATATATTTGTGCAGATGGAAAAAAGATAAATTACATAAAAATGGCATGTTTTGATGTGCTATTATTTGAGTATCAAAAGCTCTCATATGCTTTGTTTTCATGGTAAATTGCATGGATTATCTATTATACAGCTGTACTATATGCCAACATCCCTTTAATATTATATTTGAACCAACCCCCTCCCTGCAAATTTATCATACACATGTATATGAAACTTGCACCAATCTGTATATTGTTATAAGTTCCCATCATGCTGATCTGGAACTTGTGACACAATAAATTTTTCTCAGATCAGAAGCTAACAAAGATTCCTTTTACTTTTATTTTTCTAAAAATTCTTATATTTTTTTAATTTTAATGCTTACGCAAAATACTTTGACTTAGAACACATCATTAAGAGAAAGTATTTTCAAGATGTACAGTAAAGTTGTATGAAATAATTTTATGATGTTTGGATATCATGTTGCAAACTTGAAAGGTTTTTGTGACAGTAGATCTGTCAGCTCATATACATCTCAAAGTTGCTGACACAAACATTATCCATATCCTTTAAATATAATACCTATATGAATAAGTAAAAGGGTAAAACTATTTTCACATTCATAGAGTGTGTATTTAGGGGTAGAAATGTTTTCCAGTCGGTAAGTCTAATAGAGACATCATGTATCCAGGTATGTAAAGATAAAACTATGTAGAGTGTAATATACACTAGTTAAATAAATATATACATGCATAAATATATTTATATAGACCTTTAATCTTACAACAAATGTCTGCTTATCTTATATAGACATAAAACTTATATTCAAAGTAAGTCTCAATATTGAAGATCATGTGAACACATTTTCAAAGAATTTTGCAGGCAAGAAGATCTATGTGGACCACACACACACTCACATCTAATATAAATCTATTCAACACTTGAACCAATAAGTTTCACATTGAAATCTTATTTCTAAATCTCACTACCATTTCCAATCTTTCAGTTTCATATTTAACACACAAAGATCTGTGGTTGATTTGATGTCTAAAATATAGAACATGCTCTAAATAAAAATACAACCTAGCACAGACAGTAATAAATAATTATTTTAAGAAAAGAGCTTTAACATTTACATAGTTAAAACAATACTTGACGAACTTCTTTCATCTTAGTATTAAGTTATAGCATCAAAAACACCTTGTCTTACAAATAAGTTGGTAACACATCACAGAAATACTTAAACATTCCTTTTATCTTAGTATCACTTAATACTAGGGTTATTATATACATAGTAAACGAATAGAAGTTTTGGTTTAAAGGTTTGAATATAATCTGTATGTTCTACTGTCAGATCATAAGGTCTAGAACATGTTTCTATAAGATATCTGTAAGGAATGGTAATAACACTGCCAAATATGTTGTGAGGAGTTGTCAGATAAAAAAACTTGCCAACTGGCTGAGTGCATCTTCAATGATTAAGATCTGACTTCGACAAAGAAAGACCAAATTATCTGATAATTTCTTGCCATGGTGTTTATGTGTAGGCTTTGTGGTTGACCTATGTTTTGTTTTACTATAAGAATAACAAATGTATCTGATTACATCACCAACCGGTTTGTTTTACAAAAACTCTATACACTCACCATTTGTCTATCCAACACCTGCTTTACTTTACATGTATGTCGTCAAAAACTACCATATATATGCGTTTGTGAATTTTTTTCAAAAGGCAAACACTTGACAATAATATGTCTTTTGTATGTGAACAATAGTGAGCTCATTATCTTCACTCTAAGAGTAACCTGGCTGTTTAACTTTATGTTGTTGATTTTTTTATTGTTTTACTGTCGAGGTATTCAAATATGTCAGTTGAAATATCTTTGAATAGTTCGAGCAAGTTGTGGAATCTTAGACTTGGAATTTTCAACATTATTTTATGTAGGCTATTTTAAAACCTATTCCTTTCAATAAAACATTCTATTCAGTTCTTACATTGTTAATTCCTATGGTAGCTTGGAAGCAGGGTCCTTTAGCAGTGGGAGAAAAGCAAGAGAAAACCAATGCCATTCCTTCCTCTTGTCACATAAAAAGGTTGGACTGTGTGCACAATTAGCTTACTGAAATGAGGCCAGCCAAACTGCACCATAACATGGAGCCCGGACCCAATACAAAAATACAAAGACATCAATTTGAACTATCTGATCTTTTAATAAAAGTAATACATAGACAACTTCCTTTCTTTGAGTCATCTTTGAGTCGAGACTGAGCATCAGTAATATAAAATATTTAAAGTATGTGTTGGGAGAAGTAAATGTTTTGAAAGGTTTAGACATGGAAGTACAGGTTAGGTAAAGAAAGAAAATACAAAAGATAAAGAAGAGTGTTATTTGAGCTATTCCCTTCCTAGTAAACATTAGGTCCACTTGCTAGTCCAACTTTCAATATCGGGCAGACGGGTTGTAATTAGTGTTAAGAAAAAACCTGGAATTCTGATGAAGATTACAAGCCTAACAGGTAGTTGACAACAAACACAGGAAAAATAGGCAAAGCTGTGCTAACAGATTAAATACACACACATCGCTTGAGACATACCTGCTATTGTTGACAAACTATTGTACTCTTCTCATCAAATAATAAGGTCATGACCATTTAACATATGTATACTGTTACTTGGTCTACTCATCAATTTCTTTAAACCGATTGAAATCATCTTAACACGCATGTATATGCATTTCTTAAGTCTATTCAACAACAGCCACCAAAATTTATATGGCGCTCTCAGTCATTAAATGATAGTTATCTTGTAAACTTTTAACAGTGGAAGTTTGTATGACATATTTCAAATTGAAATTGATTTCAATCTGAATAAATGATAGGTTGCCTGGCAACGAAAAATACGCCCACAACATCCAAGCCATCTTAGCAGTCTACATAAGTTTTTTTTTTAGGTAAATAAAGAAAGAAAGAAGAGAGAGAAAAGGATGGGGTTTAATGCCACTTGACAAAAATGAGGTCATTGTTGAATTTTATTTTAATAATTTGCTTGCATGCAGAGGTCTCAAAAAATGGTGGGGTGGGGGACTGGAGGACCCGTACAATCGAGGAATCAAAACCATGCCAGCTGACTCATTGACAGACTTTATAATACAACCTGCACACACTAACTATTGGGCCATCCACCCCCAGGTAAAAAGGAAATGCAAAATCTTTTTACTATATACCAGTAATATAATTACACTTTCACAAGATTTTATGACATAATGAAAGGCAATAGGATAATCATAAATCGTTGAAATTTCAAACTATTTCCACTGACCACTAATTAATGCTAGCTAAAATTTCTTTCAACATTTACATTCCTGAATCATCTCATTCAGTAATAGTGTCAATAGAAATGCTTGGATTCGGCATTGCAGTTTTAGTTCATAAGACTCTAGTTAAAAAGTATCAGTTACATGTATATTTGGAGCCCTGTTTTCTTAAGGAACCTATTTTATAACAGTCGAAAATTTATTCAATATGTTCCTTTTTTTTGCAATGCATTTACGTAACTCTCTACTAGAAAACTTTTCAACACCAAATTGTAGGGCGGTCCACTATAAGGTTTATATGTAACTGTTCCTGTTCATGTTCATTCAGAGAGAGAGAGAGAGAGAGAGAGAGAGAGAGAGATGGGGTTTAACATCCACTCAACACAAACTAGGTCATTTCGGGACTAATATATTTTTAAATTTCATTTCAATAATTTGCTTGCGCAGTGGGAGGAAACCGGAGGACCCTGAAAAAAACAACAAGGTTGGACAGGCGACACTACTCCTTGTCACCTACAACCAGGGATTCAAAACCATGTCAGTTGACTCAATGACAGGCTTTATGAATGATAAAGCAAGCACATGCTAACCATTCGGCCATCCCCCCCCCCCTGTTCATTCAGTAACATGGACTACAAATTGTCAATAATATAAGTAAAATTCTTCTTTTTGACTTTGTGTAGATCTATTGACCGCACGCCTACCATCTTATTTGCAAAAAGTGTCAAACAATGATACCAGCTTGAAGGTAGTTTGAAGTTAAAACACCATTTATAAGTCTATAATTGTTGATAAAGATTATGTAAGCTGGTAATGTTTAAAGTAAGTTGAGAAGCAGACAGAAAATAAAGACAGGTAACTAGTAGCATACATTCATCATCTTGTAGTTATCAGACCGTCTGCTACAGACAGACTACAAACACTACTTCCATCTTTAATTGTTTATTGGAAGGTAATCGGACAGCCAAAATAAATAAGCCTACAGAAAGATAACAAGAGTAGTTTTTCAGACAACTAAACTTGTTTCACACACCTTTAACTATAAGGAGAGGCCGGGTACAACCTCAAGTCACCCTGAAAATCACCAGATAATCGTCTTGACTATCTTAAATGGTGCACTCAACCCTTTACTTCACTGTTTGCTTCAAGTATATACAATAATCCAGCAAATGGCAAATAAATAATTTCTTTCTATCTACTGGCCTTCAAATGACTGTAAACAAATGCAAGAAAGAAATAAACAGAACTCATGATGGTGAATTCCATCCCCTTGCTACAACAAATTACTTGTTCATCTTCAAGTGGCTGAAGTGTTTAAATGTGTTTTATATTAATCAAGGTGTTCACCTATCCTCATCCTAAGACTTGAAAGATATTGTTAAAGGCCTACAAATACTGTACTATGATGAGAATGTGAAGTATTAGTGGGCATGTGTAAATGTATGAATACCGAAGAAATAACTATGTCGAATAGAAATATGATTTATGATGTTTAACAACATGTGTAATAATTCATACCAAGGTGGGATGAAATATGTATACCTTGCATAATTCATAGATGTTTTTCATCTTCATTTATATTTTTACGGCCCAGAAAGTATGTTATATTTCAAAAGTTCAACAAATTGTAAGACCAATGTATAAATCTGAATACATTTCTGTAAACTTTTATTTATATAGACATAGTTTGGTAGATTCAACACTGAAAACAATATAAGGTTGCTGTATAATAATTTTTATATTAAAATTTAAAATCTTTGAATGAAATTTAGAGTGGTACATGTAACAATTTGGGATCATATTCTGTATAGGCTAATGATGCAGTTAAATAATACAATATTTTTCACCTATATATATCGTCAAAATCTAGTCACAATATACTTATAAAAGCCTTGAAGGGTACCGGTGCTGGTTGACCATCTCATTGTTTTTGGTGTATGGCCAAAGCAATCTTTTGAATGTGACCTTAATTTCGAAGGTGATTTTCCACATACCTCCTGATCCTTCTGCCTCAACATCATGGATATTCATCAAATCCTAGTAAAAAAAAAAAGTTCAAACACTCTGCCATGCAGAGGGGGAGCAGTTATAATTAAACGACCTGCATTTAATGTACAGAAATGAGGGGGAAATAATTACCAGTCTCAATGCAATTTGTTTCAACTGAAAGTGTTGTAGAGTACCTATCTTGTGGTCATTTTCCTTAAGCTTGTCAATATTTTCTGGTATAATAAGTATGATACACTGGTTAAACCTGAATTTACTTCAATTCACACAATTTATACCCTCTATTATAGAGAAAGAATTGACTGATAATGAAATAATCTGATTAGTGTTAATTAAGTCCCAATCATTGGGTGCATGCAGCCAGTTCGTTATATATATATTTAGAAGGAATGGCTATTTTTAGATATATAAAATCATTATAATAATGGTAATGTCTGCTAGAATCAGTTCTTAGGACATAGAGATTGAAGGTCAGTTTAAATAACTGTCAACCTGACTTAAATCCAGGAAGGATATAACCAATTGAACCAGGCTAATAAAGACAGGAAAATGCCTTGAAGTGTACTTTGAGAAAAAAAAATGTGGTCTGGACTACAGCATTTTGGCCTACTTCTTGTTTATTTCCAACTGTCACCGGTTCTACATATAAAAATTTATGAACACTGAATACACAAGACCTCAGTTTGTTGTCCCATCTTAACAACAAGACACAGGTCCTTGCTAAGCTGAAAAATCCTGCTTTACATTCATGGCCATCAATAGAATCAACCCCAGGACCTCCTGGTTAGGGAGAGAGAGAGAGAGAGAGAGAGAGAGAGAGAAATGGGGTTTAACATCTAATCAATACAACTAGGTCATTTTGGGACTAACATATGGTTTAATTCAATTCATAATTCTCTTGTGCGTAGGGGTCTTTAGCAGTGGTAGGAAACCAGAGTGCCCGAAGGAAACCCACAAGGTTGAGAAGGCGCTCCTATCTCCATGCCACATACGCTCACACCAGGGCTCGAAACCACAGCTGTAAGCCAGAGGTTCCTGGTTTGGGAGCCAGTGTCTTACAACAAGGTTGAAAACTCCCTGTTGTAGAGTCCTGGTCAATATTTCTTGATAATATTAAAGGCAATATCTGGCAAATCACAAAACTTTGTACCATTTTGTTATAGTAATACAACAAAACATTAAATAGGCCTACAGTTAAAAATATGATACCAAAACTATGTCTATTAAAAATACACTAAACATACCAAATGATCACCAAAAAAGAAGTAAAATCTGAACTCTCTAAGTTAAACCCAGCCCATAGATATTATACCAAACCAGTCATCTCCACCACCTACGTATAGCTATTCATTCCAGCTCTATGTAATTTATACTTAATTTAAGGTTGTTATTTTCTTTGTGCATTTAAAAGGGAATTTTGACCATAATTTACTATAAACTGTGACGGCAAAATTACAAATACTATTATAAATGAAAATTGTGGAAAATTCACGAAATATGGCCACAAAACTTACAAATATTTTTCAAAAACAGAACAGTTATGATTACTGGTACTATGTAGTTTTCTGAGTATACAGACATGACTATTCAATAACTAGTCTGGGTTTTTTTCTTGATTAATTTTCAATACAGCTTTGATGACCGTCATTGACACCCATAAAATAAATATAACAGTCAAGTGTTAAATAATAAAGTAAGATGAAACTACTCAAGATAAATGGGTTTGTCCGAAAATAGTTTTCATTTTTCCATCTCAATATGCATGCCTCAGTATTTATGTCTTTTTGGGGGAATATGTCATTGTGTTTCAATAGTCTATTTTAAAGTGCCATAAAAATGTTATGATAATCGTGCCTCAACTTACACATAATTGGTGTGCAAAATCATTTATACAAATATTTTTTTTCTACTTTTGTTTTATGTTCATTTAGTGATAGCTAGATATTTAAAGAACCAAAGTAAAAATCTGGAACTAAAATAACCACAATTGTTCATGAAATTGGATTTGTTCTATAGACAGCATTGTTTATTATTAGAGATCCAGTACAATTTATCTCTTTTTTGGAATCAGACAGTGCAAGTCAATAGACTAACTGAATACGAGACAAAAAGTGATGCTTTGTCTTTAGACAAAAAAAAAGAAATTACCCTCAGCTGGCGTTTGATTGGGTTAATTAATTTGATCAGCGATGTTATCTTATATTATATTAAAGATGCATTATGTAAGATTTAGATTAAAAAAAGCTGGTCATTCTTGCTATAACAGTTTAAAATAGATAATGAAAATGAGGAATATTGAAACTTTTAGTCAAATTATGTATTCAGAGCCTAAATAGTCAAGTACCATTGCCATGGTAATAAACAAGGTCTCAATTTACAGTCCTTCAATCGTATTCTCGGTGGGTTGCATTCATTTTTACTTTTAGCAAAGATACGGCAGACTTTGTCTAATCCACTGAATATCTTAGCTGTCCGATGGTCTCGAAAATTGATAATGGCCAAAAAAAAGACCTGCAATAGGTAGATTTAGCACTTGCATAATGCATCTTTAATAAGTTTTGAGGACTTTTAAAGTTGTCTGTAACACAAAAAGTTTCAACTATGTGTGGTACGATGTAGACTATATATATATATACGTGTATAAAACTACAGGTTATAGTTGCTGTATATCATATTACTAAATCCAGGTGAACTATCCACAAGCCAACATATTTAAATGACTATGTATTGATAATAAAGAAGGTGGTCAGGTGGTCAATATAGTCATAAAATAGTTGATATAAATGTCTCTCTAATCTTTGTTTATTACATGTACTTGTCATACTATATCATCACATACTCTTATCACTTCATACATATATCAAACACTAATTGACCAAATGAAGATTTATTTTCTTTTCCACCTCTTTATTTATAAATCAATTTAATAGTAGAATAGTAGATCCTTTGTTTATCTCAGATAGTAAATATTTACTCTATGTTTGTTTATGTGGCATGATTCACAATTTTAAAAATAGTAGATTTATTTCTTTTGTCGGTGTTAGTACTCATATCACAATGTTTCAATGATTTAAAGTCTAACATAAGATGGATGGAAGTAGGAATCAATGTAATAGAAGCTAGTACCCAGAACACCATTCAATAGAATACAATTACTGAGCTATGTTTTGATGCTCATTCTCTAGTCTTTATCAAGCAATGTCAGCAATTATGAAATGTAAATTTGAAGTATTTCTATTTATGCCTTTGAAATTTTTTTAATGGAGGCCTCTACATTATCATCAAATTCTTTTTACCCTTATAATTAAATGGGATCGCTTGACCGGTATTTATATGAAAATTAAAAATATATTAAAGAACAATTACCAAGTTACGTTCCCAAATATAAAATCCTTGTGAAGAAATTTGTGGGAAAGTAAAGAAAGACACTGGAATATTTTTTTTCCAGTTCAAATATGTTGTCACAATGGCATTTAGTAATTGAACTAGAATTATACAGGGCCCGATTATATGGAATACAATTACTATTTATTACTGAGAAACATTTTGTCAAGGATTCTCTAGTCTTTATCAAGTCATTACTAAATGCCATTGGAACAATTTATCAGACATCAATATGGAGATGTGGCAGTTAAACTCAGCGATCAAAATTGATGGTAAATATATTCATGTATCTAACAATCTTATTTTCTTAATACGATGCAGCAGAGATGCTGGTATAATTAGTGGCATGTCTGATTGGTCATAAGTTGTTGTCATTGTGTACTATGTCTGATTACTTTTTATAGTTTTATCATTTGGTTGACAATGACTTAGAGAATCGTAATTGACATCACTCAATAATAAACAGTAATTATATCAATAGATTTGGGTCCTGTATAAGTTGATTTATATAATTGTTGATGACCATAAATCATAAAGAAATTGAGGACTTTAAAACCTTCTTTAAACAGACATGGAAGTGTTGATTTTTTTTTATCTTTAAAGTTTAATTCAAAATGAAGCTGTAAAATGTTTTGAGCTCTATTGGTTCAGAATTAGCTGAGATAAGAAATATGCAGAACAGAGGTAAATTTTTAGATGCATATAGCTCATACAGGAAATAACAACCTTGTTTCTGCACAGTTATCATAGAATTAGTTTGATAAACGAAAGCATTTTACCTTCCACTAATATTTTGACCGGCGGACAAAATTAGCATATTTATATGGGGGGGGGGGGGGGCGTCGGGTATTATGTTCCTTTAAAAGTCTAAATATGCATACATGCAATAAACAACAGATGTACATTGTCAGCAACCTACATGTATTACCCCAGTCATGTTATACTATAAATGTATAACTATCATTTGATATATAACTTGTCCAATTCACCAAATATTAAAATTCACTTCAGCATTTTTTTAAATTATGAAATATAGCTTCTTTTTCTATCTGTGGACAGTATTATACTCAGCTGTTTCAGTTCACATGAATACATTAATTCTTGTCACAAACAATTAGGTTTCATGATTTGTTGCAGCACAAAAAACAAAGAAAGAGCAAGAACATGCCATGTAAAGCAATTAATTTAAACAATATGATTCATTTCCGGAGATCAATGTGATACAACGCCACCCATTATATTTTCTTTTTTAGTGGTATCCATATAATGATTTGAACAAAAAGGCAAATTAATGTCTAAGTGTGAAACTTCACAATCAGTTACAAATAAATGTGCATTAAAGGTTTTCCTTATTAAGAAAATCAATGCTTTTTTTTAAAAAAAAAACATTTTATTATTGCAATTTATAATAATGTATAATAATCATTCCAAATGCTCTGGAGATCTTTGTCATTAGTAAATCATTCTTTTTCTGATGTGACTTAATCTGACAACAATAGGGTCCCAGGGATGATCAAATTGTATTGTATACCAAATTTGAGATAGATCAACTAATCCTATACCGGGAGACGACAGGCGTTTCATGTTTCGACTTATGAATCTACTCATTTTCAATGGTTTTCAAGGAGTTTTACTTCTTGCAAAATGTTTTAGTCATTGAAGTCAGTTAGTACCTGCTAGACGTTTGACAATAAGGTATGTCCAAGGTTTTCTTTTTAAATGCAATTTGATTAAAAATAAAATGCTCTTTCCTTTGGCTGACGATTTTCGGGATATGTACAAATCAAATTTTTATGTACTACCTTCATATTTAATATGGTTGAAAAGATATCCGAACATTAAGAGATTGTAAACGTAATATGTTTATGCCACGTATCTGAACATCAACAGTAATGACTTGTCAGGGTTTTAAATTTTTGAGTCGACACTCTTCCATAAATACTTAAAGATCCACCAACTTATGGACGATCGACATGAAACTAGGTATGCTTGTTCCGCGGACAATAATTGTGAATCGATTGAAGGTAATTCCAAGATAGTGACCATGAGATCATGCTCTGTTACTGATCCATATGTTCTATAGTATGGGTACTTGTTTTTTGATGATCTAGAAAAACCCTGCTTTGATAAAAATAAAAAAAAGTTATTGTACAGGTATAAATATAAACCCCTTGTCGAATCATGTGAACAGTTGGCATTACTAATATTATTTATTTCTAAATATAAATACTTTAACCTTTTGTATGAAATTTTACCTCTGATTAAACTTGGGTGCACAGTAGTTGAAACCATATTATATTACAAATATAATAGAGAGACGTTTTCGATTAACTACTGGTATTTCAATTATATATTTATACATACATTTCTATAGATATAAAATTGATGAAATTTTTTAGACTGTAATGTCATATTATCTATATACGCATATTGTGTGGTGGTCATTTGATTTTTACTTCTTCTTAACATATAACTGATCAATTATAAGAATGGAAAACTGGTTATTTGATCATAGTTAAATTACCATATTTGGGGAAATTACATGTCTCACTTAATGAATAGTATGTTTGCTTATGGGTGTTGATAATCAGTAGAAATCTTGCGTAGACACGTCTATACTATAATAACATCATATAAAAAAAGCTGAATGATCTATCTCATATGTTGATCATATATTTAAGTAAATAATCTTTATTATATATTTGCAATGAACTTAGATATAAATAAAATATGTTTTGGGATTAAATGTAAGTAAATCCAATGAAAAAGATATGAGTTATGTACAAATCCAAGAGTGTCATTGTACTTATGTATCTCCGTCTGAACAAAAAGCCTGAACACATTTTTGTTACTACTCTTGAAATGCTGTTTATTCAAACATTTTTGATATACAATGTAAGACATGGGCTTATAATTGACCTCTTAACTACAAAATTTTGGTAATCATTTAACTTCATAATTGCAAATTTTGCAGATAAAAATCAAATGTCACGGTACTTGACTACAGTGAACAAAAGTACCCGCCTTTACTGTGTGGGTAATTGTTTCAGTTGACAAGTGCAAATATCTAGAAAGCAAAATACTGCTGTATTGGATGAGGAGGCCAATGAAATTTGGGGACATGGGTCAGGAAAATCGGATGTCAATAACACAGATTGTCTTTCACCTTCAAAAACTTTCTATAAGCATTTAAACTGAATATTAATTTACGGTATGTACATTCTCTCTTTGATATAGTTTGACTGTGTGGTATCAGAAACTATATTTCCATCATATCTTATATATCACTCTCAAATATAGACATACTTCAGAAATATATTTAGCTCTTTCAGCATAAATCAAATGTCTTGCTATTTGTAATTGTAAATTGGGTTTGGCTATGTCATCATGTTAAATTGTGTTTTATTAAATTATTTTCATAACAATAGTAATTTAACTTCCACTGAAAAGGATTGGTCAAACCCCCAGTTTCTTGGCCTCGATTAAAATCTTAGAATGACAATTTTTAATTAAGTTTTTTTTATATTCAACTCCCCTTTTTCATTAATAGCCCAGACAGTGCAGAAAAGTAGGATGTTAAACACCATTTCACTTCATTTCCTTAAACAACTCTACATTTTCATAAAAAGGACAAAAATGTAGTCTGGTAATAAGACAGAAGTAGTGCTAGGAATGGTCCAGTTCAGTCAAGCAGATGGTAAATAAATAAACAGTAAAGAGTGTCTGAAGGTGCTGACCAAACATCTTGGTTAAACATAAATACTGGGGGCCAACTAAATCTGTTGATAGTCCTTCTCAATGTGCAGTCCATTAGTAAATAACAAGAAACATACTGAAAATCCATTAGACTACAGTGGACAGACAGTCGGCTACTTAGAGATGAAGTAGGCTATACAAATCATAATACTCTTCTAGTCTTCTCAACTAAATGTGTATTGAGGCAGTTTCTTTTTTTGGATGTTGGTAGATTTTAGTAGTCCAACTTTTCTTATAGATTGTAAAAATGTAAAACTCCATTTACACTAAACCAGATAAAGCACCTTTCAAACATTAGTACATAAGCTTGTTTAAAATCTCTTGGGATATTTAAACCAGTTAAGTTTAGACTTCACACAGACTAAAGTTGTGCTCATGCAGCTGTGCCTAAACCGTGATTTGATTCACAACACAATAAAATATGAAGTCAAACACCAAAATACCTGGGTAAAATTGATACAAGACTAATTTGGAGCTGTAAGTACATGTATGTTCCCATGCTTAATTAGCCTTGCTTATTCGAGGCTTTTAAAGTCTCAAAAATCTCGGAGTGTGAATAAATCCTGTGTATATTGTATAATGTAGTGTCGATGATCTAATATTGAACTAGATAAGAGGTCAGTTTGGCCCTGTATCACTGTGACTGCAGTCTAAACATTTGGTGTGGACCTAACCTGCACCTATACATCACCACTTTTTTTTAAAAACAAATAATTTCAGATGGCCAAGTTAAGTTAGCTTGATAGAAAGCCGATAGTAAAGACAGGCTGCATGTGAGCTAACACTTTCAAACTTCATTTATTTGCCCTCCCTTCATGTACAGGTGACAAAGTCAAGTTAGCTATTGATTGCCACCAATTTTGAACCAACTGAACTTGAGCCTAACTGAATGTCCAATAACTGTCATACCCATTCATGAACATCTGGTACCAACTTCCATTATGAGATTTTCCCATGTGGCATGGTCACTTGTTGTTGTTAATTGATTTTGCCAAATTCATCAACTAATATTTTGTATTTTGACCCCTGGAAAAGTGACATTACTTTGTTTTTATTTTCTGTCCATGTATTTTGTTGTTCACCTTGAGTTTAACAGATAATATGATAGGTCTGCTATTCACATGTTTCAACTTGTAGAAGGGGTATACTTGACAGGGAATCTGATAAAACAAGTATAATACCATAACCTAGTGGACAGTATATGCTATATCAACTAGATGTTGACCATAGGTCAGATAAGAACATCTTGTAGAGTCATTGTGTCATCATTTACCTACTATCAAAGTAACAATAGTATATATCATATTACCTAACTATCTATGTTTACATATAGTCAGTTGTCATATTACCCACACCTCTTTAAAGAGATCCTAAACATTCCAGAGAAAAATATATTTTGTTTACTGATTTGCTTTGAAATTAAATGCAGACAAAAATAATAATAATTGCTAAACAAAACTTATAAACAACCTGAATCAACAAGAGGCCGATGGCCAACTGGAATTCTCTGAAATGCTGACTGACTAAATAAGAACTGAACAGAATGATTTTATCTCACAAACTCATGTGCTTTTTCGAATAAATACAGTAGGTTATAAACTTATATGTCAGAGTGAAATATCAATATAGTTTGATACTACATATAAGATACATAATGCAAATACTAATATTTACTCCATACATTATTGCATATTCACGCTGGAAACCAAATGTGAATACTTAGCAGTAACAGGGATTTTTGTCAAAATGTTACAGGAAGAAACCGATATATAACAGAAGTTTTCACATTTATTCTGGATCCATTTTCACCTGACATTTTCTTAGGAATAAAGTCAGAAAACAAAACACTGCAAGTTGAGGAACAGTAGGGATGAATTTCTTCATGCACGCTTATCAGTTGGCCCATTCCAACACAATTTGGCCGAACCTTAACTTTTGAACAATATAACTAATTTAAGGAATAGGTTTTGTTTGCATCAAATCAGACACGGCAATGCTAAGAAATATTATCAGCTCGTTAACCCCAACCACATCAGGTAACAATTATTGGCATTTGTTTTCACTGGTCTACCAAGTTCACTTGATAAAGTTCCTAATCAAAATAGTAAATACATCCCCTTCCATTAGTGTGTTTACTTTGTACTTCTATAAAACTTTAAAGAAACACAAAGTGACATTACAACTTTTTTATTCAGTTCAATCCTTATATTTCAAATGGTACGTGAAAATTTGAGATTTTGAAAATGTTGAGATAATGAAATTGTTGAGTGAAAAAGTTGAGATAATGAAAAAGTTGAGATAATGAAAATGTTGAGATAATGAAAATGTTGAGATAATGAAAATGTTGAGATAATGAAAATGTTGGGTGAAAATGTTGAGATAATGAAAATGTAGAGATAATAAAAATGTTGAGGTACTGACATTTAAAAAGCTATTTGGAAATACATTTTAATTACTAAAATGTTATAAACAAGCCCAATAATACTACCAAGACGACTTCTTTATTATGAACAGTATTCAATTCAATCACCTTCTTGGTATAAACAAATGAAAGCTACAACATTATGGCCTCGTCAATATTAAGATAAAATTACCTGAAACATCATACAGCTACTTAATATTCTAAGAGAACAGCGCTAAAATTATATTCTTATATTATCTATGAATTTAAGGATGTGGGAGGTCAGTACTCAGTAGGCCTGCTACATATTGTTTTATCCATTATAATTATTCAAATGGCAAAAGGGCATCAATAATTTTTTTAAGGAAAGGTGTAGTTCATTTAGAGATCGTATTAAGTCAAAACAAAATGTACTAGCAGAGATCAGTCTTGCAGCAGTTGAAGCCTATGGCTATAGATACCTTATATCAAAGTCGGAGAGAAGATCATGTCACATGGACTATCATAGTTTTAGGTCCAAAAATATGTAGGACAATATTTTCCTCATAGACTGACTCGTCTCATAAGATCAGACCATATTTCTCTATAGAGTCCTTACTGACAATCAATTTAATATACTGTAGTCTTCTGTCTGTGCTATCACTTTAGGCTTCTTTTTGGTGGTGTTTCTAATTGCTGCTTCATCATTTGTCCTTGAAACATTGTGTCTGACTGAAATACAGACATGGACCATATGGTCACCATATTGAATCTTTTAACCCCAATGACTCAAATAAATATTGCTACCTTGATATATACAAAAGTTTGCCATATCTGTTCTACATTATCACAGGTACAACTATGAACTTTGTAAGGTAATCATTAATAATAAAGAAACATATAATAAATTCAATAGTTTTAATTAAATTATGCATAAATATCAAGTTAAAGTCTTAAAGATGCAGGTCTTTCTTTGGGCCTTTATAGTTATATAAATAGCAACAGAGAGAGAGAGAGAGAGAGAGAGATGGGGTTATCATCCACTCGACACAAACTAGGTCATTTCGGGACTAACATATGGTTTTAATTTTATTTCAAAAATATGTTTGCACGTATGGCTATTTAGCAGTTGGAGGAAACATGAGACCAAGAGAAAACCCACGTGGTTGGACAGGCGACCCTACTCTTTGTCATGTACAAACGGGGATTTTCGAAACAACGCCAGTTGACTCAATGACAGGCTTTATGAAACAGCACACACGTGCTAACAAATAGCAAGAAGTATGATATTTCAACAGGGGTGTTATAATGTCTACATTGAATAAAGTATAAGACAAGATAAGATAAGATTTTATTGTATCTAAATGAATGTGTTTATGAGGAAGTTTGTCACTGAGGTTATCTTTTGGCCCTAGTTTCATCCAGCCTACAGTGTCCGATTTATACATATATACGTTCCATAGTGTAGTACAAAAACACAGATTAAGAAATCAGTCTGTCCAATTAGAACCAGTTCATAAATTTGTTGCACTGATAAGTATGTCAATTTCAGATATAGAAGTTAAGTTTATGTTTGATTTGATCGTAAGTAACATTAACCACCTACATGTCTGTAGATATTGGAACTATCAGACACTCTACTTCTGGAAGCTATCTTGTTTAAAGATAACTTTGACATATCTTAATGCCTGTACAACTTAAGCCTGTTTTAGAAATATACTACCAATTGGTACCTATCAGATAATATTTTTCTATTTTTTTTATTACCAATCAAACCTCTGGCAACTATCAGAGTTACCGAGAAACGAAACAGGATTTTCTGATAAGTTTCTTCACATTAACCCTTTGAACCCATTACCTTGATATGGATCAAAGTGATTCTAATTTTCCTATAGCCTGCTACCATAATATTTGAAAACAGAAGCATATTCTATTTGTTTGTAGCACTAGTCTAGCATTTGCCATTTATTTACTTATTATCAATGGCATTTGACATCACCAATTTGGGCTCTAGTTCTATGGGTCAAAAATAAATTGTGAAGGAAGTTAGTCTCCATCTACCCTCTAAGAGATTATAATATTATTTATAGTTATTTATCAATGCAGAATAAAATGGTTTCCTGAAAATTTATTAGTTGCATTGGGTTGATGTTCTGTAATATTTTGATTAGTGACATATTGACAAGATTATTATTATCCTTTATTTCAGTGGAATAAGTGAAATCAGTGGTTCATGATAATCTACAAATAAGATCCGTTTTTATCACTTTTCTGAAATCTAGATTGACAGCTGTGTTAGAAAGGGTCAGAAACTTGTGGAAAGAAGCAGTCCCAAATGGGTAGCTGTCTTGTTGTCAGTTGTCAGTCAAACTGCATATTTTACTTGGATTGCCAAGCCTATGCAAATTATTCAGGACTTTATATATCTGCCTCAAGACCGTCAGTTTAAATAAATGATCTCAGTGATTCACACAACAATAAATTAAAATTGGTTCATTCCCAAATGCTGCACCGGTTGGTCAATTTTGGTGTCAATGATAGAAAACTGAAACTGTGGAGGCCGTCATATTTATCTAACACAAAACTTTTTAGTTAAACAACCCAACTAGCTGACTTAATCATCACATCCCGACAATTTACCCAGTTTATTAGCATTCACACAGGTCTAATATTGGTTTTATCTAAACAAATTACTTCCTATGATATATTTTCTTGATACTCGATCGTATAAAATAAATCATCATGCCACATTAAATCCAGTTATCACAACACTTCTATTTTTCATCCAAATCAAAAAGATCCATCTCCCTTTTTACAAATCTTTTTCTCAAGAAAATAGCAAGAGGTTCTTGTAACGTTTTCTTCAGATAATAGCACAATTATCATATTCAAATTACAAATAATCCATAACCTTCAGAAATATTCACTGACAAGACGAACAGGTTATTGCTAATCATCAACAACCCATCATTTATCTATCTTAATAAAAGGTTAAAATGGAGAGGTTTAGGCAAATAATAGCTCTCCATAATTTAGGGTTGTTTAAGGCAAGGATAGAATGAAGACTATAATTTAGACTTGGTAATAGCAATAACCTATAATTTAAATGCTCTTTTATCTACACTAGTAGGATGTTAGAATTTCATGAACTATATTAGTTAACCTAAAACCATCATCAGATCAGATTAGATACAAAACATTTACTAGTTTACCTCTTCTAATCCTTCCACTATAAATACCCTAACCTTTCACATTTGACAGTCAGACAAGTATGTTATTCATCTTCATATTGATGAATTAAAGTTATTCAATGCTACTTCAATGTAGATAAATTATGTATACACACAACTAATTAAAAAATTCTTCTTTTTGGGGATGCTGTAAATGAGTATATAAATAATCTTGTGAGTTTGACCTATCATTCCCAAAGCAAAGGAACACAGAAACAGAGAAAACTAAAGAATTTGAAGTTGATAGTAAGAATCCTTCGGTAAATGTAAATGTCAGTATATTTAGATGGGTTTTCTTCATACAGCTAATTTAGCGACTATAAGATCAGTTATCAAAGATGAAATAGACATTGATTTGTAAGTTGAAGTGTAGGTGTGAGGATAGTATAAATACTAGACAGTGACACAGAATACATTTTTATATAAATACATGAGTTTACAATAGACACACTAGAGAATAATGATGAAGTACTGGGTATAAACTAACAATACGAGTGAATAGTTCAAACACACTCTAATTCCCCTTCTAATTTAACATGTTATGGTCAAATTTACCATTTAATTTGGATCAAGAACTTATTTGTACTGTAGGTAGATTATTCAGGTATTTGTCTTCGTTATTTTTGTAACTGGATTTTAGTTATTACCTCAAATTCAGGTAGTTTGACTTTACTTCAATTCACATACATACATATACTTCCAGCATTTATCCAAACTTTGGTATGTCCGACATGATTTGGTTGTTTTGAAAATGAGATTGTATATCCTGACTTAGGGGAGAAAGAAATGGGGTTTAACATCTACTTGACACAAACTAGGTCATTTCAAGACTATCATATGGTATAATTTTATTTCAATAATTCGCTTTCGCGTAGGGGTCTTTAGCAGTGGGAGGAAATCTGAGGATCCGGAGAAAACCCAAGAGGCTGGACAGGCGACCCTACTCCTTGTCACATACAACTGAGGATTCGAAACCACGCCAGTTGACTCAATGACAGGCTTTCGGCCACCCCCTCCCCCCCCCTTTCCTGATTTCAGATGTTACCCAACATTCAGATTATCCAGGTTCACACATAACATATTTTGCTGACTTTCTTATTGTTTCTCATGGTTATCACTTCGAGCATCTACATGTTGTAACAATATGATCTAAGTAAATGATTTATAATTGTATTATGTTCAAAATGTATATATATTGTAGATATGATCTTAAGGTTTTTAATACCTTTTATGCCTGTATTTTAAACCATTTACTTCCAACCAACTGAAGATTCAAAAATGTATTTGCATAGTTTGTGATATGACATTATCACTATTTACATTACATTACCCTTCATTATACAATGTGAAAGCTTCATGGTTTTGTAATATTTACGTTCATAGCACTTAACAGTCAATCTTCTGGCTTAAGAAGATTGCCTCACATTTTCTTCACCAATCTCTTCAACCCCCTTTTAAAATGTAAGTTAGAACAAACATGCAACAAAGATAACACATACCTTGAATACCTAGGGTTTTGAAAAAAAAAGAGGGTTTAGTCACCACCCATCCGGATATTCTCACATACCTTTTGTAGTCAATTTTATACTATGTATTCCTACTTAAATTATCATTACATGCAATAATTTTCTGAACGATCTCAGCAAAGAAATATTTCTTGTAATCTTTTAACTTTCTTGTCTAAAGAAATACTTTTCACATTTATTTTTGTTTAATCTAGACAATAAAAGCTTTTATTGTTATGTTTGTTGCCTGGTTAATAAATTGAGTAATAAATGTGCAACCATCTTTTATAAATTTAATATGTGTAAAAGGACAACAGAAATATTTACAATTGAGACCATTGTGATATAGAAATACAGAAATAAAAACAACATTCAAGTTAACATGCTATACATCAAAAATACCCTCAACAACGGGAACCTAGCCAATAATGTAACTCTAGACACTTGCTGGAGATTTATTAGAGAAATAAATTATCCAAGTTAAGAAAATTAAAGGCTAAAACCCAGGTCTTATTCCACTTAAATCATCCATTATGAAAAGGTGGTGACCAGAGTTGATATGAGGAATAATAGTTTGGACGCCAAAGAAAATTTAATTAGGGTATAGAGAGTAGTTTATGTTGTCATCTTATTGCTTACTGTAGATATAAGGGTAGCAATATGAGATAGTTATCGTCATCTGATTTATAGTCTCTCTATATTAAACATCCATACCTTGACATTAATCATACATATTTCATTCTTAATACAAACATAATGTTGCCAGGCAATGAAAATGAAAATATTATGTCCATCAGCAGGCAAATACATCTCATTATTTTATGATGTAAGTCACTCAAAAAATGTGAATCATAGAAGTTTCTGTTCAAAGGGACAATATAACTGAACCTAATATATTAATGGATGCATAACTGAATTTCAAGAAGGTTCCACCTAATGAACTAACTGCATATTCCCTGAAAATTATTACCTGTTGGTGATAGGTTTCCCCCATATCGGCAGTAAATCTGTATGACATTAACATTCAACTCTTGAGTTTTAATATAGTTCTCCCATGACCATCTATAACCTCAACAAGTTTCAAAATTTATTTTTAAAAAAAGAGCATTTATAAACATTCAGTGGCAGGGCAAATAAAATAAAACCGATGTTTTCTCTTTATGATTAACCAAGCAATCCCAATAAGTTTGAATACAAAATTTCAAGAACTGTGGACCGACTATGGTCGCAACATATATAATACAGCTACAATACATATGTTGTGATATTATTTGAGAAAAAATACCCAACTAATTAATAGTCATATGTTTGTATTTTAATGTAACAGGTAAGTTAAAGTAGAACTTATATTATTCTGTTGCCATATGTTTTTCAATGTATAGTGAGAGTCATTTTGTACCAGAAATCATTAAAATCTATAAAATAGTTCATGATAAAACTAAAGTTTCCAGTATCAAGATTCACACCTTGTTTTTCAATACAGTGTACTGGAAAAGGGCAAACTGCAATACACTGATTCAACAATGTATTGTACCAGCACTAATATAGTAGGTATACATTATTACTTTAAGTCAAAGGTAAAGTTTCAAAAAACCCTCAGGATTGTCATATTTATTAGATTGGGAAGGTAAATATATGTAAATAAAGCTGGTGTGTATATAGGAATATACTGTAATCCATCATAATTTATTTATTACTATTATCTAAACGGCTAACATTAATACCATTAAGGGTCTACAATTTTGTTTTGGTGTTGACAAAACAGATTTAAAGATCAACCAAAACTTGTGAAATTTTCAGATATTAAAAATCAAGATCAACCTGTACATGTATGAATGTTGTTTATCATTAAAAGGCATAATGACTCAATTATTTATCACAAGAATTTGTAATAAATGTGGAGAAATTCATCTGGTACTAATTCTTAGAAGAAAAAATAGGTTACATTTTCTATCAAACTTATTTGGATTCCAACGGTTCAACCTTACTTCTGTAAGGAAAACCCTTGTATGAATGATTTATGTAACAAAACAATCAAATTTATAGACCCTAAATTAATGGAAATAAATGTAGGCCCTACTTACCATGTGTGCATAGTTTCATTAGGTTAAATTACAAAAATTCTGCACACATTTTACACCAAGATATATAATTTTGGACAAATTGTATGGCATTGAACAACAGAGAAATCATTGTAAATGTAAATATTTTTCTTCAAAAATATATTCAACATCATTAATCAAGGGTGTCTATATTACAACCTTATCAGAAAAACTATTTCTTAATTTATTGTGCTTTGAAGTCTGCAAGTTGATTCTTTTTTGCTACACTATATACTCTCATATTAATATATCATTCATGCTATCTAGCTAATCTACTTTACTTTTAAAATTATCTTTATAAAAAAAGGAAATACAGTAATTGCCCATGGGTCTCTTATCATAATTTCAGGTTCATATATTGTGATTACAAGTACAAGCCATATTAGTGATAATATAGCATTACTTGAAATATTTTATCCTAAAATCTGATAAATTTGTAAGTTTCTGGACAGGTTTATTAAGTCTATATCTTAGTGATACATGTATATACCAGTTGTATCATAGGCATACTGACGCACTTAATTCTATATTAAATATCAACTTTTATGACTTTTATATCTTAAATAGCAACAGCACAGGGAGGGGAGATGTCAATCAAATCATTTACATGCACATATGATATTCATACGTCATTCACACACAGGAATGGTTTTTAAAAAAAACCAGCAAATTTGTTACATTGTATTAGCTTGAAACGTTTAGAGATTCGAAGAGTATTCTAAATAAATCAGTAGCTGTTTTCCATAAGTATGTGTATAGTTTAAATTAAAACCTGTTTAAAAAACCAAACTCACTACTCGTCTTTAAGAAGTACTATTTCTTAGTCATCTGGAATCTAAATGTTTAAGTTTTGTGTGTCAGCTTCAGATTGGTTAGAGCATGTGCATATCATCATCTTTTAAGGAAATTAGCAAATTCCAAGTAGATTATATGCATGTGTATATCGCTCTGGCTTTGTGTGAACACTTCATCAGTATACTCCTGACTTTAAAAGCCTTACATATTTCCAAACTAGTTTATAGAAAGCTGTTTGGATGTTTTACATCAAGCTACTCTTTTTTTTTAAATGTCTATTTTCTGTCTTGTCACAGGTTTATCTTGTGATTTTTGTTTAGCGTGTAAGGTGGTCCTCCTATTATAGTTTATGAATTATCTGAATAAGCAGTAGTGGGATAGGATAAATCGCTTTGTACATGTAGGTTTTTTCAACTCGTTACACATATTAATTAATCGCCCATTTCTTTTTTTCAAAAGCATTGAGCAATCAGACTATACACAAAGTTTCATCACTCTCTATTAGATAGAATCAAGATTACCTTGTCCCTAAGCATCGACAAATCAAATTGCTTACCGCTCTGCTTAGAGTACCCGGAGCAGAAAATGCTCATTATCGAACTTAGTCGAGATATTGTTGTAATGAAACTATATACCAAGTTTCATTACTCTCACTTATTAAGAACTAAACTTATTGTGTCCCAAAGCATCAACCAATCAATTTGCTTATCTCTGCTTACCCTAAGCAGAAAATGCTCATCTTCGAACTCCATCAAGGTATTGACCTAATAAACACCTACACCAAGTTTGAACATTCTAGCTCAATTAGAAAGAGAGTTATTGGGTCCCAAAAAGTGTGACAGAAGGGACAGATGGACGAACCCATTTTAATAGTCCCCCACCACAATAAATGAGAGGTTTTGTAAGAATATTTTCACATATGACACTTGTTCGTCTATACTAATAATTAAATAAAGTCAATGGTCTGAGCATGACTATCTACCAATCTATGTCAGATCTAATACAAGTACTATAGCTCAGCCTTATAACTTGTGCAGAATAATAATCCATTTCAATTAAATTCCTAAACTAAATATTGTTACTCTCATAGAACAAATAATAATTCTAACACAAGTAATATCACTAGTACATTGCACTTATTTTCTCTCCAATATTCACATCTCGGCCAATATAAGCAATGGAAAATTACTTTTCCATTTATTTCAATTGTTTTCCAAGAACACAAACATATTTACACAATTGACAAATGAAAAGGGTGCTGTTTTCATTACCTGTTCATCTAATTGGATTCAATGAAATAATATTCCTACTAGAAATTCTTATCTTCAAGCATTATGGATGAGCATGTACAGTTGTTCCTAACTAGATATAGATATATACACATATATATCATTACTTACAATTCTTATTATTAATATGAAGATCTATATTCATATATTAAAAATATTTATCAGATTCTCCCCTTTTCCACCAAATATAAGTATGGTTGTCTATTTATAAGAAATTTATTCATGATATATATCAAATCTGAACTTTCTTAAACCAAGTTGAAAATCATGAGAAGACTTCTTAATGAGAGACTAACATCAAAAGGTTCAATAATTTGTTGAGATATTTATTGATTAAAGGATGAACTAGCTCAATTGAGACGGTCAAATTAGATATTCCAAAACCTTCTTGACCAAAGGTCATAATTATAAATACATGAACTTAATTTAAAGCAAAGTTTTGTTTGAAAATGGGATGAATTTAAATGTTTTAATCTTCCTTCTTCTTTTTTCAAGTAACTTTTTCTTAAAAAAAAGTACTGTGGTAACAAAACCAATATCGTATTCCTCAGTGAATAAAATTTATATAAATAAAAAAGGGACATATCGTAAAAGGCTCTCAAAGTAGCCATTTGTTCATATCAAGTGGCATTATTGTCAACCCTATGCCTAGTTAATTCTATTTTATTGTGGTGCTTTTGTGAGGTCTATAAGATTGGTGTTTTGATGAGAACAATATTTATCCAATCTAACACAGCTGCCTTCAAGTAATTGAACATGAAAAACCTCTTCAGTGTTAAAGCATGCAGAAGACGAACAATTAAGATGAAGCGGTCACATTACTATACAATACTAAGTAAAGCTTGTTAACAGTCAAGTTACTGATATAAAATAGAAAACAAAACATCTCCTTCCCCTGTTTCAAATTATCATCTTGTATTTTAAAGATACATTTCTATGAAAGCATTTATAGAGTAGTTTATTCCAATAAAAGTATGGCAAAATTGGTATAAATAGAAAGCAGACACACAAGAAAAATACTAGATTCCCTGAAAAACACCCATGGGGCACATACAGGGCAAAAAGGTAAGGTTATCAGGAACTAGCAGCCTGTCAGCTTTTTGTCTGCTGTGGCAAGATAGGTAGGGAGTACTTGTTATTTGTAAATGAAATAGCTAGTGGTTGTAAAACCAGGAAAGAGAGAGAGAGACAGAGAGAGAGAGAGAGAGAGATGGGGTCCACTCAACACAACTAGGTCATTTCAGGACGAACATATGGTTTAATTTTATTTCAATAAAACGTTTGCGCGTAGGGGACTTTAGCAGTGGGAGGAAACTGGAGTGCCTGGAGGAAACCCACGAGGTTGAGAAGGCGCCCCTATCTCCATGCCACATACGCTCACACCAGGGCTCGAAACCACAGCCGCAAGCCAGAGGTGACCGGCCAGCTAGAGGTCGAAGCGCGGCACTCTAGGCGACTAGGCCATCCCAACCCCCCTGCTCGATTCAAGGTAGCTCCTTGCGATTAAATTTTTTGAGAGAGGGATTTGAAGCAAACTTTTGATAGATAAATTAGTTTGAATATGGTTTTAGTCCAAATATATCATCAAATCACACAGCTTGTGGATGATAAAGCATCTTTAATAGATACACAATTACTGAGTTTGATACTAAGCGACGTTTCGACGAGGATACTCTCGTCTTTATCAAGCAAATGATACAAATATATGAGTTGTGGTCAGTATTGTGTATTCATAAAATTGTACCTTGTGTTAATATGTTCATTTACTTAATGCTTATCGAAGAAGACATCTTAATGTGTATAGTCAAAGCAGAGATTATCATAATTCAGGCTAGAAGGATTGAGACTACTATAATTAAATAAAGCTGAAACTAAAGAAGAAACCATGTTACCTGTATATCAAAATAGTGAGTACTGAAACCAATGACACTCAAAGAAGAAGAAACATGTTGAATTAAGATATAGTATTAATAAATCAGCTTAAAACTACAAACATTGCTAAAAACCTAATGAAACAATCTCAAAATAGGATATACGCATCTTTTAATATGTATGAAACATCTGTACTAGTTTCAAAATGATCCATGGATGATTTGAAGCTTATGTTGATTCTACTCTCTAAGAACCCTTGTAGAAAATATCTATGAAACAATTTAAAAATAGATACATCTGTAATATAACAACTGTATACAGTTTCAAAACAGCTCATCATTTAGTGGAAGATTTGATGATTTCATAATCTAATTATACTCTATATCTATAGAAACACATGTTTCTGAAACATTGACAACAGAGCTTAATTATCAAAAAGGGCAAATTTGAAAGAATGGGTGAATGTGGATTGAACCAAAAAATCAAATACTATCATAAAAAATAGACCATCAACCTAATTTTTTGGGGGGTTCATCTTATGTTCTTTTTAATGTAAATAGCAAAGAGCACTTGAATTTTAGAATAAATTGGGGGAGGAATCTCATTGTGTTCCCATTACTCCCGAATTCACACCTCATCAAAATTGCCCAAATTCAAGACAAAGATAGTCAACATGCTTTCAACCCAACTTCTCTCTTGAAATTAGTTGGCAAACAATATACTCTAAACCTTCAATGATGGAGAGTAGGTTAAGGTGTAGATAGAAACAATCACTTAAATTTTTGAATGGGGGGTGGATGGATACTTATTAAAATTGTCAAAATTCATGCCAAAAATTAGTTGACATGCTTCGTTCCAGTTTCTCCTTTGATCTTTATAGTATTTTGAAATTAGTTGGAAAGAATAAAATATGCTGCAATGTGATCATGAAGAGTAGGTAATGTTGTAAATGTATGTAATAGATAGATGATAATGTAAGGTCATTAATTCTATATCCTGTCAGTTGACAGTTTTAAGATATTTAAACTGGGCTGTGCCCTACAAGTTAAGTGGCTGGTCAATATGATCTTTCCCCTTGTAATTATGATACTATTGTCATACTGGGGTCATGTCAGAAATGTATAGTTGGGACTGATTATAAAACTTTAGACGAGATTAAAAAGTTCATAAAAGCTGGTCACTTGTCACATATCAAATTGTTTGAGATTGCTTTTAACAAGTGCAATACTGCCTGACCAAGGGTCACTAAGGTATATGGATAAAATGTTGATAATTGTTGACCTATGACTCTTCACAGAGTTGGATGCAAACAAATATTACATAACTTTTTTTCATTCACCAGTACTTAAATAACAATTGTTGTTGAGCTATAATGTAAATGATTTAATGTCTGCAAAATGTCAATAAATTTGAACCCTAGATATCTTTGATGTTTAATATATAAAGGTAATTGTTAATTATAACACCTATGTAATATGTCTATTGTTTCATTTAATAGTGACTACTATTTGTTCATCAATGGCATTATTATCTTTCAGAGTAAGAAAGAGACCAGCTTAAATCAACATTATTTGAAGGTCTTATTATAGAATCTTTCACCTATTATGGATACGGGTCACAAGTTCTAAATAACTTGACAGCAACATTATTTCTTCAAACCTCATTCCTTTCTGTCATACAAAATTACCCGCAACTGCTACATGAATTCTCGACATTGGATATTAAAGTTACTGGCTTATTTAACAAATGTTGATAGGAAATAAGAATGTAATAACGACAATAAACTATTCTTATTTCAGAAAATTGTAGTATTAAAAGGATTAATATACTTTTACTTTTTACACAGGATTATTGGGCTCAATTACTTATCTAATAATCTATAGTGTGTTACAAACACTTTCAAAAATGTTAATTCTTATTATTGACATAATCAAAGCACCTTGATTAAATTTATGGCACATGTATGGTCTATTTTACTTCGATGTTACATCATGACAGGTAAACAAATGCTGTTTACAATAAAAGATGGGTGGCTGGGAGCTTATTGAAGTTCTGAGAAGGTCGGCTCTAACTTGAGGGGGGCGGTTATTACATACAATACAGTATTGATTACTTTCTCAACTCAACAGGGGGTAAAACCTACACTACAAATATTAAGGTGTATGTATGAAAAGTTAGTGAAAGTAAAATTATATATATTGCAGTCAGTGTCAATATAAATGTATAAAGAAACCCCATAGTATATTGTACAAGGAAGCTTACACGATATACCAGGGTTAATTTAATAGATATTATATAACTTACAAATTATACAACACATAGACCTACTAATTGACATCAACATCAATTGATAAGGTATCAGATTGTTTGAAAGCATTGAATTAAACTGAAGATATAATTAATTGTAGATTCAGCAAAATTTACCTACAAATTACTGAAATATCTCAATCCACAATTAATTTAAAATATATATCATTTCCACTGAAAATTAGATAAGAGCCAAATTGAATTAAAAGGGGATGGGGAGGCTTTACTTGCTGCTTTGTGTTCTGTGTCATGCAGTTTTTCTGCACATACTATATTAGAATATAAGTTTATAAAAAATCTTAGTTGTCATTAAAAATAAGACATGACAAAAGATCAATTTTCAATGTATTTAATTTCTATAATCTAAAGATTGATAAAGGATTAAAGTCAATCAAACAATATGTAACAAAGTAAGCTTGTAGCAGGGCTGTAACTACATGTTGTAGCTGAGAGTAACGAGGGGTGGGAATTGTTCACAGGGGTGCTGTAAAATTGACGGACAATGTATATCTATTGTTTCCATGGGCCACAATATTTTCACAGGGTGCACACACCCCTGTTAGGGGCCTGGTTTGATGAGAGTAACTGTTATTAAACACTACATCTGTCTTATATTATGAATTGTTCATTCAATTTGGAAGTTTTACCATGATCAGTTATTAGCTCCCTAAATAATGTGAAACAGATTGGTTTACCATGATCAGTAAACTTTGATAAATAATGTGAAAAAGATTGGTGTCAAAAAAGTGATCGAATATAGATTTTATACCAATGCCTTAGTAAGAACCTGTTTTCCAATTAGAGTGAGGTGGTCATAGGCCATGATCTAAATGACATTTATATATAATCTGACATGGATTACACAAGAGTTTTGAGGAATGGTAACATATATACATTAAATATAATATTTAAATATCAATGGTGAAAGCATTATATTACCTCTTTACAATGACTAGTCAATTTGAATAATGTTTGACAAGAAGAAAAAAAAAAACACAAATTATGGCAAACTTACATTACATTGAGAGGTGTTACCTAGTAAGTACTTTGAAACAGATGAAAACTCTCCAATAATCAAAGATGTCTGTCTTTTGAAACCTGTCATAAACGAAGCTACTATAATGGTGAAAATATTATTACAGGCTGCAGTGAAAATATTTGCCATAGCTCTCACTCTATGTCAAGCTGAATATTGAAGGTTTTATTGGAAGTAATTCACTGATTAATGGAGGAGAAGTATTGAAGTACTTGTTTGGCACCCATACTAGTGCTATAAAAACAACAATTTACCATCTTCAAAAGACATGAATAATTAATTTGTGGTGACTAGATAGAAATATGAAGGGCATATACTGTTATGTAAGCACAATGACTCCTATAATGTAGTGTAACTGTGTATATTTAGAGACCTCTCCCATCAAATGTAATTAATGTAATGGAATGGCTTTATCATGGAATTGTAGATCCCTTTATAACAAAAGACCCCAAAAGCCTCAACCATTCACAGAGAGTGCATTAATTTTTCATACCTGCACAATAAAATTCTTTGGTTATTGAAATCTTTGTGGGGTTAATTTCAGAGATAGAGAGATGGGGTTTAACGTCCACTCGACACAAGCTAGGTCATTTTGGGACTAACATATGGTTTAATTTTTATTTTAATAATTTGCTTTTGCATAGGGGTCTTTAGCAGTGGGAGGAAACCGGAGGACCCGGAGAAAACCCAAGAGGTTGGACAGGCGACCCTACTCCTTGTATGATACACATGTACATGCTAACCATCCATCTTTTATAAATGACCTGCCTTATATTAGGAGTTACAGAGTCCCTTTGGGAACAATTTTGGCAGGTTCACAGTCAAGGGCTACCTAATAGAAATTCAGGCAGTTCTACTTGAGCTGATTACTTAAGCATTGGTTCCAAATAGGGGCAATTAGTCTCATTGGATTAAACCAGCCCTATTTTCATTTATCAGTTCTTTTACCTTTGATAGAAAGAAAGGGAAACCAGCTGAGAATCAACTTATGAAAATAAGTCAAAATTGTCAGCAAGAATCACAACAAATCTCGAACCCATTCTAAGCTAAGATGCTCACTTTTTAAACACAGAGATGGTAGACCTTTCAGCACCATGTATGCTGCCCAGGGTTTCAGCCAGTGGGGGGTGCAGGGGGTGCACGTACCCCCCTTTGCTTGAAGAAGGGGGGTGCATACCCCCCCTTCAGTCACCTGAGTAATGTTTTCAAAAAGTGTTTTGTGTAAGAGAAAGAGTGTTTAAATGATCTGTAACTAAAGAAATATCATATAACATCTCAAGATGTGAGTGCATCTTTTCTGCCATTCAGGTCGATACATGTACACCCTGCCTTCTTTTGACTTTTTATTAGTGGTATTAGGCAGGCGCTTATTGGTCGACCGTATGAATTGTACCCCTCTTGAAGCTTTTTCTGGCAGAAACCATGCAGCCCACCAAGGGTTTGTCATTTTGGCTCAATGGCCAAACCAATAAAGTATCTAAAGATTAAATCTAGAACTTTGTCATGTTCACAATCTTTCAAAGATAAAATGTAGATGGGAAGGTAACTTTTTAATTCTTGTTTGAAACACATGATCCTGTTATTCTGTATTTTAATAGAGTTCTTATGCTAATAAACAAACCCACCATGACCTAAAACAATTCCATACAAAACTCTTTCCTGTAAGCTTAATTACTGCACCTACAATACCTAATGTAATTTAATGTAAGCATGAAGATAACTTCATAAACTAAACTGTAGTTGAAAAATAGAGTATTTCAATAGGATTCTTCCTTATGCTATGTTCCAACTGTCGTGCAATGCGTTACGATTGTCCCTATTGAGTCCACGATCTGGTACCTGCAGATACTTTTAAATACAATCAACATGATTGCTAAGAGTGACCACAATGATATATGATAAGACCTGATAGGATGACCATGATTAAAATCAGGATTTCAATTGTAGCATGAATCGTTATAGTGGGAACCTACCAGCATGTATGTGCAAACTACTGTAATGGCAATAAAGTTAATTTATTGTAGCTTTTCTGTTTTACCAATACTTTTCTGTTTTAAATTTTTTTAATCTTATTTCAATGAGGATGGATAGATAAATATGTTCATCTATTTTAAAGCTCTCTAAAATTCCTTCAGTCAAAAACTGTTAAAAACGGAGTCCAGTTAACAAAAACACAAAACTGGTTTTGTAGTCTATATAGAGTTTGACAATGAAATAGCAGTAAATTAATGTCCCTTTAAATAGATTCATGTCATTAATGTTTACACTGTTTTAAAGTTATATTAGTCAAAGATATCTGACCATTAAGATGTGTCAACATCTAACACCATGTGTTCGATCAGTAGATGTTCTATATGTGTGTGTAGGATTTTACTGGCTTACCAACCAGGAGGTCCCTGCTTTCATCTTGTGGTCATTGACATAGTTTCTCAGGTGTTTTCAGTGTGATTACCCCTTGTCAGTGGTACAGTGTGCATATTGCTGTGCATGTAAAAGAGCATTTGATAGTGTGAATTCTATGCACCCTTTTTCATTTCATCATTTAAACTTTTTTGAATCTGTGAAAAGTGAAATTTCTGTCATATTCGTGTTTATTAGAGAAATAAAAAAAAAGAGACTGGTACTTACAATCTGACTAGATCTGTCATGGATGAAAATAATAAATCTGGTAAAGACACTAAATTATTTCTATCCAATCGTCTGAAATAGAAATATAGAAATATTCATTTTACAACAAAAAAAGATAGTAAGCTGGCACTGCCAGGCAGGATACGCCCACATTTTCGAGAGATGGTTAGAGAACAAGCAAAATCGAAAGTGATTTTTCCTACAATCAAAGGCTATAATTCATTAAATTACAATTTGATATGCGCAAATATCGAAAAGAATCAAGATCTTTAGGTTATAAACATGCATTTCAAGTTTCATCAAAATCGAATTAAAATTGTGACCTAAACTGGGTCCACAACCTTGATATACCATTTTTTAACGTATTCGCGTACGAACGGCGGCCATTTTGTATGGTAATTTTGGTCCGATTTTTCCGAAATTTGAACTCAACCTTCCTTAGGGTGTAACTGTGATATAATCAAACGATTTTTTAAATCGGTTAATTATTGTAACCTCCAGAGGGACCACAAGCTAAACCAAGACGATTTTGCGTATAATCAGGGGCCATAATTCAGGAAGTTACGATCCGATATGCACAAATATTGAAAGGAACCAAGATCTTTAGGTTATAACCATGCATTTTAAGTTTCAACAAAATCGAATTAAAATTGTGACCTCCACAGGATCCACAACCTTGATATACCATTTTTTAACAGTATTTGCGTACGAACGGCAGCCATTTTGTATGGCAATTTTGTTCCGAATTTTCCCGAAATTCGAACACATCCTTCCTTAGGGTGTAACGGTGATATAATCAAAGGATTTTTTAAATCAGATAATAATTGTGACCTCCAGAGGGACCACAAGCTAAACAAAGACGATTTTGCGTATAATCAGGGGCCGTAATTCAGGAAGTTACGATCAGATATGCGCAAATATAAAAAGGAACCAAGATCTTTGGGTTATAACCGTGCATTTCAAGTTTCATCAAAATTGAATTAAAATTGTGATCTCTACAGGGTCCACAACCTTGATATACCATTTTTTAACAGTATTTGCGTACACGCGGCGGCCATTTTGTATGGCAATTTTGTTCCGAATTTTACCGAAATTCGAAGTCAACCTTGCTTAGGGTCTAACGGTGATATAATCAAACGATTTTTTAAATCGGATAATAATTGTGACCTCCAGAGGGACCACAAGCTAAACCAAGACGATTTTGCGTATAATCAGGGGCCATAATTCAGGAAGTTACGATCCGATATGCGCAAATATTGAAAGGAACCAAGATCTTTGGGTTATAACCATGTATATTAAGTTTCATCAAAATCGAATTAAAATTTTGACCTCTACAGGATCCACAACCTTGATATACCATTTTATAACAGTATTTGCATACGAATGGCGGCCATTTAGTATGGCAATTTTGGTCCCATTTTTCTGAAATTCAAACTCAACCTTCCTTAGGGTGTAACGGTGATATAATCAAACGATTTTTTAAATCGGATAATTAATGTAACCTCCAGAGGGACCACAGGCTAAACCAAGACGATTTTGCGTATAATCAGGGGCCATAATTCAGGAAGTTACGATCCGATATGCGCAAATATCGAAAGGAACCAAGATCTTTGGGTTATAACCATGCATTTCAAGTTTCATCAAAATCGAATTAAAATTGTGATCTCTACAGGGTCCACAACCTTGATATACCATTTTTTAACAGTATTTGCGTACGAACGGCGGCCATTTTGTATGGTAATTTTGGTCCGATTTTTCCGAAATTTGAACTCAACCTTCCTTAGGGTGTAACGGTGATATAATCGAACGGTTTTTCAAATCGGATAATAATTGTAACCTCCAGAGGTACCACGAGCTAAAATAGGTGAATTTTCGGACAATCAGGGGCCATAATTCAAGAATTTACGTTCCGATAGGTGCAAATATCGAAAGGAACCAAGATCTTTGGGTTATAAACATGCATATAAAGTTTCATCAAAATCGGTTCAAAATTGTGACCTCTATAGGGTCAACAAGCTAAAAACGTGATTTTTCGTACAATCAGGGGCCATAATCCATGAAGTTTTGATCCGATACATGCCAATATCGAAAGCAGCCGAGATATTTTGGGGATAAACCTATATTTTAAGTTTCGTCAAAATCGGACAAGAATTGTGACCTGTAGAGAGTCCACAAACAATTGTGGACGGACGGACATCCGGACGGACGGACGGACAGGGGCGACGACATAATACGTCCACATGAAAATGTGGGCGTATAATAAAGGTGGTTCAATAATTTCAGCTTATCTTAAATATGATCATGTCAAATTTTGTTGTGGTCATGTGTACAATGAAAGCAAGAATTTTGCAATGGAGAGAAGACAAGAAAAACACAAAATAAGAACACTCAACAAAATGGTTGATGGTTAATTATCATTCACATAAAATAAAATACCTAATGACCAATTACTTAGCCCTTTGGCATTGAGTAGGTCACCAAGACGGGACCACCAAGACATCCGATAGTAATTCAATCTTTACAAATAATATATACTGGTTGGCAAATAGACAATGCAAAGCAAAAGGTATACAATTATACAATAACAAACAAATTTGGTATTGAGGAGTGGTAACAGATATTGGTTATGATACAAAAGTACCACCAAAGTAAATTCGATATATATGTATCCAGGGGCGGATCAATGATTTTTGCCGACAGGGGGGGGGGGGGGCTGTGACAATGTTTGGCCTCCCCCCCCCCTGGATCTGCCCCTGATATCACTAATTTAATACTCCAATAAACTTTTAATAAAAGATGAAAAGTTTATCATTAATAGAACATCATGTTTCAGTCTGAAAAATTCAGGACAATAACCATGATCAATATTGAACAATACATTGTGATTGTACAATAATTACAAGGAAATAAAAAAAAAAAAATATTGCACTGCACTTTATCATTCAATCAAACCGCCCATTTCTTGACAACCCAATTATACAACAGATGTTCAAACATTTACAAAGAAATAATACTCATAAATACTTCTTTATTGTATAATTAAAGTTCATGCAATACTTCTTTTATTGGAGTCTTCAATTGGGACCACCTTAGTACATTTTCAAACTCCTTGAAAGAAAGTAGGGATAGCTGGTCAAATCAGTGAATGTCTGCTGTAGTGTAGAAGAAGGTCTGTCTGTCAAGAGTCCAACGTTCCTCCTCTAAAGACCCCTGCTTGCAAGCTCATTATTCAAAATCAAAATATTTTTCTTAGCAGGTTAAAGCCAAGGTAGTTTCTTTCAACCATACCATCAATCGTTACAACAATTTTATTGTTCAGATAAATACGAATGATCCGTACGGTAATAATTATTATAAGTCAAGCTTATTTTATAAGGTACGATATTTATACACCACCGTTCATCTTACATTTAATTTAATCTGTTGGGTTTCATCCATGATGGTTTTATAGGCGTGATTTTCGTTATAAAATTTCCGTTAATAAAACGTAATGAACAAATAAGGCATTTTTAGTAAGATGCATGTAACTCTGTAATTAGTCCTAGTCGGCCAGTTGTATTATTAAAATAGTTGTTTCTGCGCATGTCTAAAAAAAAAATGGCATCATTTTTAGCGGTAAAAAATTACCGTGATTTTCAATTGATGGACTTTTCTGATATTAACATTATTTGCAGGTCTATCAAAAAAAAAAACATCTGGGTGAATTTCTGTTATTTTAAATATTTCAAATATAAGGCACTTTGTATTTATTTAGCTGGGCCAGTGTAATTGATGAATGCTAGAATGATGCCAATTACGTTTCTTCAAATCCGCTATGTGAATTGTGAATATAAAGCTCTCTCAATTTATTTTAATTCGCTCTATATTAACTCTTTATTTCAATTCAAACATTAAAAAATCTAGAAAACAACAGATCAAATATTTCATGTTGAAACTTTCGATTTATTTACTTTAATGCATACGCAACAAAGAAAAACAGAGAAAGGGGGATAGCATGAAAGTGTACATTGTTTAGGGATTGGGTGACCGAGTGGTCAAATCAATTAAAAGCAACGATCCAGCGATCTTTCTCAAACTCAACTTGGGTAACTTATCCGCTCAGTCGGACTGTAATGCATGTTGGTTCGGTCCCAGCCACCCCCAATAACTGAAAATAACTGAATTAAAATATTTCTGTTTTGTTTTTGATTTCCGGAAATTCTACCTGGACCGCTGTTTATCTAGGTAATGTATTGGTTATCGTGAACCAATTCAATTCATAATTCTTGTTCTGGGATAGGCACACTTAATTTATTTTATTTATTAAAAGCTCATCTACTCGTTCGTGAGTTGTAATATTCCTTCTATTCACACCAAACTGATTATCTATAATAATACTATTTCATTTTCTCCTCACAATGGCCGAACATGATCTTTCATATCTAAGACCGTGAGTCTGTGACCAACAAAGCCGAATGATTGAGAAGTATACGAGTGTTAAAGACGTATTGGTGATTGTTGAGAGTGTTTAATCCTGACTGATTCGTGTAATCAAAGATCGATATAAGTGATTGTTTTGGTCTAATCTACCGTGGCTTTCACATACAACATGTATAGCTAGATTAGAACGCCTAATTACATCCACAACACTAAAACATTTTCACTATTTTGTGAAATAACATGACCAAACAATACAGATTCAGCCATATGAAAGAACATGTATCCGTTTCTGATTTTTATTTTATATGGAAGAGTTATTTAATATTCTGCCAGTAGTCGTTGATATCGATATATCTATTAATAAAAGTGGAATTGTATGGTAGACGTGACGGTCAATATGTTATAGAGATTTATTTACAAGAGAAACGCATGAATCAAGCCATAGTCAGGACATTATTTTCTTATTTAAAAACATTGTTTGTTTTCCCCCAAATAATGAAAAGCAAATAATTAAAGGTGTGTTGCCATTCTAACCAAAATTACAAATTTTGAATGATGTTTTTTTTTTATTGGGATTGAAAGATGCCCGGAATGAGAGTTATTTAACTGCTAAATGTTGGCAAATTCCGGAGATGGGAGCAAGTGAACGTCTTCTAAAATAGTAGGGGGTTGTACGCTTCTGGACATTTCTTCAGTTCAAAAATTATGTACTGGCATTTATATAGACATTTATGTAGAACCCTTGCCAAATAATGTAACTGTTTATAATTAATGTAATTATCTAAATGATTCTACTATATAAAGTAGCTGATTATTTTTCAAAGGTAGGTGGAGTACGAATAATCTAAAAGCACCCAAATTCATCTATGATCCCAAGTGCTTGGTTGTACATCTTCATTTGTTTAATTATTGCTTATTACCTATAAACCTCTCTCTATAATTTAATTATATTTCGACTTATCGCATCAATGTTACTGTATAAATATTTCTATATTGGTGCTTTTCCCAATGTACTTGTAATTCATAGAGATGAATCGGTTTGCCCTGCGTATTAAATACCATTGTCACGGACGGTTGTTTTGACGTAAACCTGGTCAAGTTAACGGTCTTGTGTGGTGGTGGTCAGTATTATTAAGTCTTTGGCAAGCTGTGACGACAGTTTAACAATCCACGTATCATATAACCCACGACAGCTTGACAGCTGCATTTTATATAAATGACCACCGATGAGCATATAATAAGTTTAATACAAACACGGGCTAAAGTATTAAACTAGCTGGTGAACATATCAGACTACTGGCTCGATCATCTCCCTCTCATCAATGTCAAATATTTCGGCTTCTCGGCGTCGATTTTACGACGTACTACACTACACAGTATTATCAGACTTGGCAATCGAAATGAATGCACTATGCACCTTGATGACTAGTTCAGATGCCGTGAGTCACCTCAATTCATTTTCTTCTCTTGTGTGCCGGCGTTTAGTTTTATCAGTATTAAATAAAGGTGTCAAATAATATGTGATCACACTATGCAAAGAACTCCATGAGAGAAATGTGTTGTTATTTTATTACTACATGAACCGTAGAAATGATGTGTTTTTGTTATCCATTGAAATGTTCTACGTTCGTCATCTGTTGTTTGATCAATAAAGGGTATAATTATATAATTGACACGTCAAGTTAACGTATTGTATTAGTAAATATTTGTGACCATTTAACAATGGTCTGCGAAATTCCATAACGTGCTCAATCATCTCATTAAAGCGCCAATTAGGTTATGCAAACCAGAATAAATTTGTTGTCATTAATTAGATCTTAATCATACTAATTGTTGAATATGTAATTTAATTTAGAAATTTTAACAGTTTATTTTACTTGCAATATTATTGAACAATCTCAATTGGCGCCCCCCCCCCCCCCCCCTAACCTTCGGGCAATGTCAATTTTCGGCCAGACGGGTAAAGTGAAAACAAAAAATTATTATTTCATCACTAATTTTGCCCTTTTTTTTAAATTGAATACCACAGATATGTACTGAATTGACTATGGATTAAAACATTTTGTCTTAATCCACTCTACTTTGTGCGACATGTTTCGGGCATCGATTATTAATAAGAATGCAGCTCTAACAGTCTGATTGGATGGTTGGAATTGAAATCGGCATATACATGTATATTAAAGGTGGGATTTCGGTTGCAAATTGATTGGAAACATTGAAGTTCCTGCTATTCCAGACCTCATACTTGCGACGATTGGTTGTTTGTTTAGAATTGAGGTCATCCACATTGGACCACAGTGAAGTTGCTGTATTCACGGGCAGGAATAGCAGGAAAACGCGTTTTCGCCCGTCTAGTTTTCTTAATATTCGTGTACGGGAGGGAGGGGGGCGCCGTTAGCAGGTCCAGATATATATTTTCCATTTATTTATGACCGCTTTCATATCAAGTCCATGTTACTTGTTTTCTCCGTGTTCTAAATATAAATAGTGAAAAATAATAATACCGGATGTTTTACGTCACATACGTAAATCAATAATTATCCCAAAGATTTATTTCGAAAAAGAAAGAGAATTAGAAAACAATTGTTTTCTAAACAAAATAATACATCTATATATAAATAGAAATAATAAATAATAGGAACAATTTATACAGTTTACCCACTTTCAAGCCTATAAATATCGACAACCTATAGTTTTAATTTAGAATATTAAATTGGTTTTGATTAAGAATATTAAATTGGTTTTGATTTAGAATATTAAATTAGTTTTAATTTAGAATTGTAAATTGGTTTTAATTTAGAATATTAAATAGCTTATGTATCATTGATTATAAAGAACAGTTAAAATATACCACAGCGAATGTTTAAGGTTTTAGTTTTTAGGGGCGGAGTCAGGGTGAGAGCGTTTTCGTCTCAAATAAAACCATTTCCATCCACGACGGAACACTTTCATCTATCTAGTATGTTGTTGTTCTTCTTCTTCTTAGTGTTTAATGTCCGCTTCAGCCGAAGGTGATCTTTCACCTATGAGTTTGTAACAGTCTTATTACTTACTGGTCGACAGATTGGTCCCAAATGCTGCACACATATAATTTGAACATGCCCGATTGAATTAGTTAAATGGGAAAACCATTTACTGGTCGTTGACGGTCGCCAAAATTAGAGTGCTACAGTGTCTAGACAGTGAAAGATAGCTCGGTAGCTTTTATTTGGAGATAACCAGACACAAAGGTGCAAGTTTCAAAATGATCGATGATAAAAAAAAATTAACAATCGTGAAGAAATAAGTTAAACAGATTTCAAATATATTTGAGACTAGAAGATATGTGACATTGTTGATACGTGACCTCGACCCACACATTCCTGATAAGAAATCAGTTTATGACTGACGTCAAGACTACTGACAGATGAACAAAGTTAACGGTAATCAGCTCTTCTATAAAAGAAGTTCTGTCAGTCAATGCCTGTTATATGAGAATGTAAATACAGATACCGTTTAAACCCGAATCAGTTCAAATCTAACAACACTTATTTGAAAACCGAAATTCCACTAAATCAAAAAATCCCCACAAAACCTCCAACAAAACGCCCCAAACCTATATAAATCCACGCGCCATATTCGGAATTCGGGCTTATGGATCAAACATCCGAAATATCTTTATATATACTGGGAGTTATTATAATATCATTAAGAACTTTTTTCAATAGTTCATATCGATTGTTTGAATATCCAAGCTTTAGTATATTATGATAATTACAGTTTGGATAATTGTTTAAAACATCCTCTCCCTAAAGATTTATAATGTACGAATTATTTTTTCAAATGTTGAACTTTCATTAATGCCATGATTTTCTAAAATAAAATAGCAGTGATCTTTTTAAATGTTAATTTGAATAATGTTTTATTTGATGACAGCGGGGAACATGAGGGGAAATCTGGGATATCGGATGTCTAACGATATAATCAACTATTAATTATCCCATTATATTATAGTGTCATGTATTCCGAATGATATAGCTGTATGTTCGAAAAACGATAACGATAAATACAGGTAGAGGTTTATAATTGACAAGGATACAATTCCATACACTGTTGATATGCCTAGTCGTATTCACATTGGTCAGAAAAAGACAAGTACCCGAACTACATTACATGTTTTTAAAATAACCATAATCTCAGCTAATTAACGAGATTCAAAGAGCAGATTTCCTTCGTTTTAGGTTTGGTTGTTAAATTTACTTCATCTTGGTGTCGATGGAATCTTCATACGACGTGTTCTGTGGTGTGCAGATTGTGGGACTTTATCGACTTGTCATTCCACTTCTGTCGTACAGAAAATCCTACGAAATCTTCTGAACTTCTTTGACTATCGAAAACTTTATTGGTTATCTAATAAAGGTATACTGTCCCAGAACGTATTACTTCTTTAGGTGTTATCACGAAGTGACCGTCCGAATAAATTGAATGGAAATAACATATCATTATAGTCTTATTTAGATCGTGTCCTCTTTAATATCATATCTCACATACTAATTAACTTTATCTGTAAGTATTCTCGTTAGGACCACTGATCTTATCTCGCAGAATGAAGTATTCGTATAGGTGCATATGATCTATAATCAATAACTCCTCTGTGTGCCTTCTTATATTATATTTGAGATTAAAATTGTATAGGTACACAGCCATCGAGTATAAAGCACAGTGTTTTTATAATCAATGCATTGTCTTCAGAATGTTAATGAATACTATAGTGGCCCTATTATCAACACTGCCAATGTGCAAAAAGTACTTTTTACAACTAAAATCGCCTAATTTCATTTCGTGAACATGCTTCCTATGTAATTTATTTTTAACGTATCTGATCATTAAGATCCTTTATAGTTATAGATAATACAAGATTGCTGAATCAAGAAGGTTGAAAACATTATCTGTCAACCATGGTGGCTTCAGAGAAGTGAAATAAGCATTTGGTGTATTATTATCATGAGTACCCGATAATTGAAGGATATCAAGTGAAGGAATGAATACGAGGATTAAAAAACATAGAATGCGATAAGTAGGGAGGCTTATTTAAGCGAATGGGAAGATAACGTCTATTAAAACACCTTTAGAGAGGGAATGGGTCATAGAGCGGTTACTACTTACAACCTATACAGTCTCTTCTGGTTTCTTTCAGTATTCAATGAGTAACCAAATTGGTGGGAAGATATTTAGACAATGTTTTACATTTTTTTTTGTATTTTACATTATAAGACTCCTCATTTGGAAATCCATATACATGTATACAGACCATTCTCAGATGTTTTTATTTTGCATTTTAATTGAGATACTGATGGAAGACCCTTTCCCCAATTTTAAATAGAATAATCTTTAATTAACTAGACTACGTTGTTCTAGATGCATAAGACAATACAATGTTCAATGAAATCACTTCGTTTAGAAGCAGATGGGCTGCTTGGGGTTGCTAGTAGAAACAAATGATACCTTCTTTCTACAACGGAATGGTAACTCCACAAATGATCTTTAATTAACTAGACTACGTTGTTCTAGATGCATAAGACAATACAATGTTCAATGAAATCACTTCGTTTAGAAGCAGATGGGCTGCTTGGGGTTGCTAGTAGAAACAAATGATACCTTCTTTCTACAACGGAATGGTAACTCCACAAATGATCTAGCAGGAATATGCTCATTAATCATTTTATACAAAGTAAGGGGCAATCATTATTATATTAATATCAAGTAGGAAATATATATTTGGAATGTAATTAGGGGGAAATAAAAATATTAATATCTTTGTCGTGGTACTCGGTACACAGCGTGGAGACGCCATGTGGATCGTTAACATCATCAGGTACAGCACACGGTTTCCGAAAGAATGGTGTAATTGTTACTAGTCACCGTGGGATAATTAACCCATCACTGGGAAAGGCTCCTTTGCTAAGTGAACAGTCCTGATATCAAAGCGGTGAGAAACCAAATGAAAACGGTCAGTGATACGAGTTAGTTCTTTTCTGGCTTCTACTTGATTACCATTGATAAATGGAGATATTCACACAGGCCGACTTAAACAAGCAAACCTTTACATCTGATGGTCACGTTATTCAATCATTCGTCGCTCATCTTATGTTGATCTGTCAGACCCCCTGCTGATTTTATTATACTCCACTTGAACTAATCGCCTTTCTTCAAATAATAAACATTACGGAATGTCATGACAACAAAGAAATATGACTCTGTTTAAAGTAGCGCGAGGTAATAAGTATCAGTGAGGTATATCTGTGATCTCGGCATGTTTTCCAGATTACAAATCACCAGTTACAATATCACACACCTTTATATATCACTATTTTTTTATTCAGCCACTCACTTTTTTATATCTTGGCGTACTCAACCATCCAGACTGATATTCAGTGAATAAATATATAAGGGAGTATGATGAGAGCCAGACTTAAGATTGTTCCAGGATTCTGAATCAAATCTGTAAGCGTTTCCTTTTGATTTGCAAATTCGAATCCAGACAAACTGAATTCTGGATCACACACGTGGAATGGATTCTCTGATTTCAAAATGGCGACCCTTCACAAGTAAGGAACACAACATGTCAGGTTTCCTTCATCCAAAACCAGATTCGTAAAACTGTTTTTGGCTCGAATTTGGAAAGTCGATAATCTAGATTTGGACTATTGGCAATGAAACACGTTTGAAACTAAATGATGGGACTATATACAATCCAATCCTCAACATTATCCAGGATACCTTTCAGTAAAGGAAAATTCAAACTTTACAGCGTATAAGTATGAAAGGACCTGGATAAGTTACTGTATGGATCCGCCTCAAAAAATCTTAATATGTCCGATATACCAAACAAGTCAAATCACGTTATATTTTAAATTAGTTTTTCTCAATCGACAAAGATCGCCATAGCGTGGCACTTCCTTAAATTAAAGGGGTTTTGAAGCATACATTTTTCAACTTTGTCCATGCCTATTTCATGGCTTTCATGTACTATTTACATTTTATTTTATTCTTTGGTATAATTTGTATGAATTTATAAACAAAGCAATATGTTATAACTGTTTCTTTAAATCATTACAACCACAAGCAGTTCGGTAACAACCTATTTAAATCCTGTGATAAAGTATCAAACATTGAATTTTCTTTTGTTGTTGTGCAGCATTGGCTACGTCATCAGTTCATGTGGATTTGTACGTATATATGTCATAAATGTGTTTAGATTTGATACCACACACGATGTTTTACGTTCACCGTCATCTGGAATAGTCGACTAAACCCCGGGTAAATAATATACTATGGTGTAATTATACAAATCTTTATAAATAGGTCGAATTCTACAGGTCATTCCACATGTTGATAAATCACAATTTAAATCTTTCTGTGAATCTATTAGAAGTGTTCAGATGTCAGATAAGAGTTTGTATATATTTTGTGGGAGACTATTTTCTAGTTTTATAGAAAAACCTGGTATTATAATAAAAGCAGAAGTAGAACTTTAGAAGTAGAAATAACAAAATAAATCTGTTTCAATCGATTCGTCCTTATGCTATCATGAACAATCTCAGAAAATTTTTTTATAACAAATTACGTGCATAAACGTAAACCGAATATAACTCAAAAATATCATTGAAATATTCATAATTTCTTTGAAAATTTCCACCAGAGCAGTTTCTCGTTCCCAAAATGTTAACTAAAATTGAACTCAGCACGATCCGAAACATTTAAAAAGCGATAGTGATCGTCCATTCCAAATTTACGATCAATCAAAAGGACCTTATATAATATTACAGCCGATTCGAATGGCAGGTATTTTAATAAATCATATTTTTCAAATTCTATTTCATACTCGGATTTATTTTATTACTTAGCATAGGGTAGAATAAACCGAAATCAACAAAAAAAGACGTTATGTGACATAAGTGAACAAGTCATCTGAAGAGATCAGCCATTTTGTAAATTGTACTTCTGATCTAGACATTTTGGCGAATGAGTATTATCACGAACCCAATAAAATGTTAGACAAGAAAGCGAACTTTCAAGAGTTCCCGGATCTGCGCTTGTAATGGTCAATATTGATAGGTATCGCCATGACTAGTAGTTTACCAAGTTGATGTAATAATTACACAGTAATATAATATGGGTTAAGGATTAGAATAACCATTACAATAATACTCGATAAGCAATTTTTATTGTCTGCAGGAAGCGGATGTCTAGATGTCTGGATACAGAAAATGATGGATCCGAAGCAAGCACGTATTGTGTTACACACAGTTGATGTCGTTATAGTCTTAGTATTACAAACTCAAACAGTTAAGAGACTTAAAAGATTAGCGACATATCAAATAGGACAATGGTCAATTACTTAAAGATGGGTTATCTAAGATTTTAGATAAGAGCTGACCATTCTTGCTAAGATAATTCAAAAATAGATAATGTAAAATTAAAATTTTGAAAATTACCCTATTCTGAGCCAAGTTATCACTCTTTGTAGATTTGACAAGATGTGTGCATTGTGGTAACAAAGCACTGGTATATTCAAGACTTAGCCTCGCTTTCCTTTTTTTAAATTAAATTTTTAAATGGCGAACCGTCCTTATCTAGTTAAAATATCGAGTACCCGATGCCATCGAGAGTTAATTATGGTCTTGTTTTGTCAATAAGTGTCCAATTAATAGTTTATATAACATTTCAGGCAAGACCTGTAATAGGCATATGTTATAGCTCTTGTATAATGTATGTTTAATATTTGAAATGATTACAAAGAAATTACTATAACAGGGTAACACTCTAGTTATTAGATTTACGTTCGGAATACGCGGTGCGATGTACGACCAGTCACTTATAAATATGTGTCAAGATGTTTTTGGAAATTAGACTGCCCCAAACCCGTTTTCTACACACTCTGGTGTGTTATCTGGTGATCTGATAAAGTCGTATTCGTGTGGTAAAGACGTCTACCGGGAATTTACATTCAGAAGTGTATTAAAATAAATCTTCAAATCTGACAAATATCAAAACCTGTAGATGAATCTCTAAAGAGTGTCAACTTGAAAACAACGTTGATCACATTGAGATTTGTCTACTGTACAAACTCAAGCCACAAACCTAGCAAGCCGTGGTAGGTCTACTGGTCAAGACATCATAACCAGGGCCCCGTATTTTTAAGCACCTGACGCAGTAGCGCTAAATACTTGCAGGGTATCAATTCCAATTCAGTGTGATTCTGTACTTGATCTATTTTATGGACGGCTGGTAGCGATTTTATCTCTTTCAACTGGGGTGATATATTATGGGAGTTTTATGACATTACTATTATGTGGCTGTATATCACATAAAGAAATATAATTATTTTACGATGCATGTAAAAGAAATGTCTTGATATTTATGTGTATTTAAAAAAAAACGAAAAAAACTTAGGGTCCTTTTATACAGGCCCCGCACTGGTTTAGTTCGATCTGACACTGATATAGTTTTCATATAGTTTACTCACATGTTTCTCTGCATGCCTTTTATGATTTTAAGGGGATCACGGTGGCTAAGTGGATAAGGCGCTGGTTCGCTAGCCTGGAGGTCGAGTGTTCACTCCCTGCATTGGCCGAGAAAGTTCATCTCGATTTTCCGGCGTGATTTCCCCTTGTCAGTGATGCAGAAGGATGGCCTGACAAGGACAGCTGCCTAGTCGTTCGGATGGGACGAAAAACCGAGGTTCCGTGTACAAATTGGAGTGCACGTAAAAGATCCCTTTGCAGTTGGAATTCGATATAAGAGTAGGCCGTAGCGCCGCTGCCCGGGCAAACATTTCCCTCATAGCACACTGTATGGCGTATGCCCATCTTCAATTAGCCCAGGTTAGGTGCTTACGCGTAGGACGTTAAACCCCATTTAATTCATACATGTATGATTTTAGGTATTTATAAAATCGGGTTACATATTACCGATTACAATTGACTATTATCATCTGCTTACATAAAATAGATATCGCAGTAACAAACCTCTGCACACGAAATAATGTAATCAGGTATTAAATTTGTAGCTATCAGACTTTTATGTTTACATAATTAAACAGGTTTTTTTTTAACTGACATGTTAAATTCGCTGCATTTTTTGGTCATATTGACTGATATTGTTCTCCAAAAGTTAACAATGCCGACAACGTACATATTCTAAGATATCATAAGTGTGTATCTGCCATTGTCGAGTGATGAATGTGAAATGTTCGCGTAACACGGTTAATCAATGTTGTAGTGAACAAGTTAAAGGTGAACTGTCGCCGTTGCAGACTTTTTTATATTTTATATAAGAATGGTTTGAAGTATGTCAAACCTATTCCGGTTTTACTTTTAGTCTACACATCATTACGTCCTATAAAAGTGACGCCGTGAAGTGTCCGTCGCTGGAGGTCACGTGTTCATTGAGATTTTTCGACGTCGTTCCCCATTGTAAGTGGTGCAGGGCGGAGAACCTGACAAGGACAGCTGTCTAGTCGTTCGGGTGGGACGAAGGAACGAGGCCCCGTATGTACGGTGACATGCACGTAAAGGAGTCCTTGTCAGTTGGAAATCGATATAGGAGTATGCCATAGTACCGCTGCCCGGGTAAAATTTAACTCATAGCCCACTGATGGCGTATCCCCGTCTTCATTAGCCGAGTAGAACAGTAGGACATTAAACTCCTTTCATTTTAGTTATCGGTTTCCCTAACATTCAGCGATAGACAGTTTTTTAAAAAAAACAAAAAAACAGAATAGCTATTTAGCTACACTTGTTTTAGAAAATCTACAATGGCTATGGTTCCCCTTTAAGTTGCTGGGTACATGTATAAACTAATGATAAGCTATCTAAAGACAATGACAGACCGATTGATGCAAACAGTAAAATCTAGTTGCTTCCAGTCTATCTGTTAACATGACAACTATCTTACATACTTTATGTGTTGAAATTTAGCTTTTCTCGAATATATGTTTGATTACAGCTGCCTTAGAACTGCCATGACTGCCAGCGATACATTATAAAGCATGTATATACCTGAATAAATGTGTCAGAAAACAAGGTTAACACCATGCATGTTATTCCATGAAAACCAAACCTAATATTACAGTGAATTGCTGCCATGATGTTATTGGTCACTCTTGTATTCATCAGATTTATATGACATATGCCATGAAACATCGCAAAGGATCTTTTGGGTTAGGGTTAGATATATATGACATTAGGGGGCATAGATGCACCCCCACTAGAAAGACTACAGTGGGTCGATGTATCGGATACAGCAGAAGATAAGAGATATTACGAACACTTAGAGACTATCTTAGAAACAGATAATAAGCAGCTTATCTTGTCTATTACTGGTAAACACATCTTGTATAGTGTCCGGTTAACAATATGACGGCTACTGGAAGGTTAATTTCCAACTCGGCATAAAAATATGGCCAATCGAAAATTGAATATTTAATCGAATTAGGTGCGGAATTTCATAGATAGCTGTCATATTATAAATGGGTGAAGTAAAATATTAAAGTGGCGACATTCCAGTAATAACCTGTACAATGAAAAAGAAGATGGTTGAAATTCATGTACTATCTAACCGATTAAGCGTGACGAAAGTTACTGTCAACTGTAGCTAATGATTTCTACCGATTTATTTGTGTGATAGTAACACTGTCAAACAAATCAGATAACTTGGTGGTGGTGATATGATCTAATAATGTAATAATGAATCAACTGTGTTATCCGTATCTACATAACCTTTTTCACATAAATTGGGTCCATCGTTTTGGTTAATAATAGTTACTGAATTTTGTATTCTTATATTTATTTTTTTTTTAAATTTAAATCATTTGCAGATGTATTGTAGAATGTATATCGTTTATCACAAAATTAATTTTAAAGTGTTTCTCAAGAAAATGTTACACATGTTGTAATTTTGTGAAATTCACACTAGACTTTTTAGAGTGTTTTTAAATGAAAGAGCACTGGCGTCTGTCCAATTAACAAATACGGCGAAGATTTTGACCGTGCAGTATTTTAACTGACTGAAAAAAATTGTTACTCAAGAAAAATTTCCCCCCATTGTTTTCCAAAAGGTAGAGATGTCGATCCCATTTCTCTTTTTTTTGTCGGTTACAGCGAATACGACAAAACGACACATTCTATGACTATTTGAAGTATGGGTTTGAATTCGGACAGTATTTTGAATTTGTATGTGAACAGCTAGAGGAAATAAAAGAAATTACACACTGAATTGAACCGAATTGTGAAGACATCATTCTTTGTCAGTGTGAACCATAATATTCTGGTCAATATTTAGATTCACGCTACCTCTGTTTAACTATTTTTAAATGCGTACTTGGTGGGAACTCATATCGATGCCGAGAGACGTAAATGAAAAGGAAAGAAAATATTATGAAAATTTTAGTTAAGATTAACCAATCTTTACCCTAATAATAAAAACACAATAGAAATGGGACTAGCATATTTTCTTTTCTCAAATTAAGTGCAATTGTCGTTTGTTTTTTCAGGTTATTGCTCAGATTTAGTATTATATGCAAGGTAAATAATAAGGCTTATAATCCATACATAATTCACTCGTCGAAATGGGTTAACATAACTATTTTAAAAAATGAAATAAAAGGGGCACCTAGTGCAAAAATTTGATCTTTTGAAATGAATTATATTATGTTATAAAAGAATATTCAGTCTTCATAGAATAATAATCCCAAGACTGTGAATAATTTTAATCATTTGGGGCAAAAAAAACCCTATCATTTAATAAACAACAGTTGTATGACTTACGATGGTGTACCAATTTCTGTTATCACACAATAGGCAACAAACAAATGTTATATTTTTCTTTCAAGAACAATTGTACGTTGTGAGATATAAAGATAAACTGCCAGGTAACAATATATACGCCCACGACATTGATCACCCGATGAGTTCATAAAGTCTGCAAAATTTCACTTCTTTAGCAAAAATAAAACAAACCATCGTTTTACTGTTAAAGGGACAGTCCCGTATTATACAGAGGCTCAAAAATAAAAGTCTGAGAATGTATGAAAATAAAACGCCAAAATATAGGGGAATGGTGTACATGTATATACCTTGTCCCAAAATTTCAACTCAAAATATTGAGGCATTTGGACGTGAACGCCAAAATTGCTTATCCGGACACGTAACCCTTTTAAGATTGATGGTCATTTTTTTCATTTGGTGACCTTATAATCGATTAACGTGAATGACCCATGTACTGAACTTGATAACAAAAGGTAAATTTTACCTACATATTCTTTTTATAGAAAATAGTCTGGTTTTATCCAGATACTGTATGATACAAAGGTTTCCATTTCCAGATGCAGACTGTCAGGTTTAAGTTATTTACAAGCATGTCACAAAAATCGGGTTAGTTGATCGGCCTTAGATAATGGGTTTTAAATGATTTTAACACAAAATTAAGCAGTTTTATTCCCAAAAAAGTTATCGGGATTGGCCCTTTAAGTGTCACTAGATTGTTCACAATATTAAAATCGGGGACAATAACTCTAGATTCTGTAAGTTGATCAGATGATAACTGTTGTCGTTGTTCGTAAGATTTACAGAAAGCAGCAACCTTAAAAGTAAATGTCTGGGATCACTGAAACAGGAACCTTCCTCTCACTATTTATAACAATAATACAATATTGAGATCAGACGATAAATTCAATTTCTAGAGTGCTTAGAAGAAATGGGGGGTTGGATGACTGAATGGTTAGAAGAAAGTGTTTATGAAGGACACTAGAAAACCTACAAGCTGCTAAACCGTTTATTAAAGATAATAACGTAAGAAGTAAAAAAAGTTGAAAATCAATGCACATTTTTTTTCATTTTTGTCTTGTTATTTCAAGAGAATTGAATGATAACTTTAGCTCCCACTCAAAGAAACATAGGTTGCCAGGCAACGAAACATACGCCCACAGCAGCTATTTCGTCCGGGCAGTCAACAAGAGTTGTCGCATATTTTACTTTTTTCGGTAATGAAACATATAATACACTAAAATCTGATTAAAATAACAACTCATTATGTAATTATCAGAAAATCATTGGAATTTGTTTGGCTTTGATAAAGTTCTTCTCCATGCTGTTCAAGTTATCTAAATTCATTGAAACTCAATATACTTGTTCGTCTCACGACCTTCAACACTGTGTATAAATTTAAAGTCAATCGGATATTAACTTTAGCCTCTAGAGCGTCCACAAAATTTTGAAAGTGATCAAGGGCCATAACTCAGTCAGTAATTATCGGAAACGCTGAAAATCAATAGGCCTCTTCATCTCATGACTTTAATTAAACACTGTGTATAAATTTAAAGTCAATCGGATATTAACTTTGGCCTATAGAGCATCCACAAGAATTTTTGAAGTGATCAAGGGCCATTACTCTTACAGTAATTATTGGAAATTGCTGAAAATCAACAGGCTTCTTCGTCTCATGACCTCAAACACTGTGTATAAATTTAAAGTCAATCGGTTATTAACTTTAGCCTCTAGAGCATCCACAAGATTTTTTTAAGTGATAAAGGGCCATAAATCTGACAGTTATTATCGGAAATCGCTGAAAATCAATAGGCTTTTTCATTTTATGACCTTAAACACTGTGTATAAATTTAAAGGACCTAAGTCCGTAACTCAAGATCCTCCAAAATCTTCGACCTCGAAAACACGAATTATTGGTCAAATTAAATCGACATTGATGATGTAAACTTACCGGGAAAAGATTGGCGTCTGATATCCGATATTTAAAATAAAATAATTTTTTTAACAATGGTACACGATTCGTGTACCATTGTGCGTCTTAGCATCAATAAGTAATAAGACACTGAGAGAACGAGGCTAGAATTTCCCACAAGTCAATGCGGTCGTTCATATCTTGGACGCGGATTCTACAAAGTATGACAAAATGGCTGACAAACAACAAACGAAGAAACGACAAAGAAGATCAATATGAGCACCCCGGCGAATAAAAGAAAACAGGAATATGACAAGCAATACAGTAAGACAAAGAAAGGATCACTGATCAACATTCTATCAGAAATAGGTCGTTGGAATTGCTAAAACTTGAGATGAATGCAGTAGATGATGATGGCAGTGGCTAAATACCACGGCCCAAAATACCACGCTCGTCCCTATTGCTTCTATAGTAATGTAACGTGGTACGAGATTTTGTACCACGTTCTTTTTTATTATGGTGATTTTACCTGAATAAAAGCTAATTTTAAAATGAAAATAATTATTTAATCAGTTTGGATGTGTTTAGACTATTTATAGACCATGTTCACTCTTAATATTTAATATATAACACAATTCAGACAGTCGATTAGTCGGTTATTATGATCGCCATTTACATACGGTGTAATAGTTATTATAGCCCATTTAAAAAGACCCTACGTGGTATATTTAAACAATGGATAGAAATGGAATGAAATGAAATGGTGTTTAACGTCCTACTGTTATGCTCCTAAACTGGGCTAACGAAGACGGCCATACGCCATACACTATGCTAGGAGGAAATTTTGCCCGGGCAGCGGCGCTACGGCCTACTTTTATATCGAATTCCAACTGCCAAAATACCTTAATAGAATTAGAGACTGAGATAATCGTACCACGTTCGTCTTACTGGTTCTATACAAACGGAACGTGGTACGCGACTTCGGTTCAAAAGCGTGGTGTAATAGAATCAGAGATTGAGATAATCGTACCACGCTCGGAACGTGGTATAATAGAATCAGAGACTTAGATAATTGTACCACGCTTGTCCTCCTGGTTCTATACAAACGGAACGTGATACGCGACTTCGGTTCAAGATTGTGGCATAATAGAATCCGAGACTAAGATAATCGTGCCACGCTCGAAACGTGGTATAATATAATCCAAGACTGAGATAATCGTGCCACGCTCGCCTCACTGGTTCTATACAAACGGAAAGGCGAGCGTGGTACGATTATCTCAGTCTCTGGTTCTATTATAACACGTTTTTGAACCGGAGTCGCGTACAACGTTCCGTTTGTATAGAACCAGTAAGAAGAACGTGGCACGATCATCTCAGTCACTGGTTCTATTATACCACGTGTTTGAACCGAAATCAGAGACTTAGATAATTGTACCACGCTTGTCCTCCTGGTTCTATACAAACGGAAGGTGATACGCGACTTCGGTTCAAGATTGTTGCATAATAGAATCCGAGACTAAGATAATCGTGCCACGCTCGAAACGTGGTATAATATAATTCGAGACTGAGATAATCGTGCCACGCTCGCCTCACTGGTTCTATACAAACGGATAGGCGAGCGTGGTACGATTATCTCAGTCTCTGGTTCTATTATAACACGTTTTTGAACCGGAGTCGCGTACAACGTTCCGTTTGTATAGAACCAGTAAGAAGAACGTGGCACGATCATCTCAGTCACTGGTTCTATTATACCACGTTCCGTTTGTATAGAACCAGTAAGGCGAGCGTGGTACGATTATCTCAGTCTCTGAATCTATTATACCACGTTTTTAACCGCAGTCGAGTACCACGTTCCGTTTGTATAGAACCAGTAAGGCGAATGGGGTACGATTATCCCAGTCTCTGATTTTATTATACCACGTTCCGAAGGTGGTACGATTATCTCAGTCTCTAATCTATTATACACCGTTTTTGAACCGAAGTCGCGTACCACGTTCCGGGTCGTGGTACGCGACTTCGGTTCAAAACATGTTTTATAACAGGACCTGTGACTGAGATAATTGTACCACACTCGGAACGTAGTACGCGACTCCGGTTCAAATGTTTTATAATAGAATCCGAGGCTGAGATAATCGTACCACGCTCGAAACGTGGTACGCGACTTCTGTTCAAAAACGTGGTATAATATAACCAGAGGTAATCATACCACGCTCGGAACGTAGTACGCGACCCCGGTTCAAATGTTTTAAAATAGAATCCGAGACTGAGATAATCGTACCACGCTCGAAACGTGGTACGCGACTTCTGTTCAAAAACGTGGTATAATATAACCAGAGGTAATCGTACCACGCTCGGAACGTGGTATGCGACTCCGGTTCAAATGTTTTATAATAGAACTCGGGACTGAGATAATCGTACCACACACCTTCAGTTCAAAAACGTGGTATAATAGATTCAGAGACTAAGAAAATCGTACCACGTTCGCCTTACTGGCTCTATAGAAACAGAACGTGTTACGCGACTTCGGTTCCGAGATAATCGTGCCACGCTCGGAACGAGGTATGCGATTCAAAAATGTGCTTTAATCGTACCACGTTCGCCTTACTGGTTCTATACAAACGGGACGTGGTACGCGAATTCGGTTCAAAACGTGGCGCGATTTCGGTTCCGAAACGTGGTATAATATAACCAGAGACTGGGATAATCGTACCACGCTCGGAACGTGGTACGCGACTCCGGTTCAAATGTTTTATAATAGAACTCGAGACTGAGATAATCGTACCACACACCTTCAGCTCAAAACGTGGTATAATAGAATCAGAGATTACATGTAAGAAAATCGTACCACGTTCGCCTTACTGGTTATATACAAATAGAACGTGTTACGCGACTTCGGTTCCGAGATAATCGTGCCACGCTCGGAACGAGGTATGCGACTTCAAAAACGTGGTATAATATAACCAGAGATAAACGTACCCCCCTCGGAACGTGGTACGCGACTCCGTTTCAAAAAACGTGGTATAATAGAATCAGAGACTGAGAAAATCGTACCACATTCGCCTTACTGGTTTTATACAAACGGAACGTGGTACACGACTTCGGTTCGAAAAACGTGGTATAATAGATTCAGAGACTGAGATAATCGTACCACGCTCGCCTTACGTGGTATGCGACTTCGGTTTAAAAACGTGGTATAATAGATTTAGAGACTGAGTTAATCGTACCACGTTCGCCTTACTGGGTCTTTACAAACGGAATGTGGTACGCGACTTCGGTTAAAAAAAACACGGTATAATAGATTCAGAGACTGAGATAATCGTACCACTTTCGCCTTAGTTGTCCTATCAAAACGCAACGTGGTGCGCGATTTCGGTTCAGAAACGTGGTAGAATATAACCAGAGACTGAGAAAATCGTACCCCGCTCGGAACGTGGTACGCGACTCCGGTTCAAATGTTTTATAATAGAACTCGAGACTGAGATAATCGTACCACACACCTTCAGCTCAAAAACGGGGTATAATAGAATCAGAGACTACATGTAAGAAAATCGTACCACGTTCGCCTTACTGGTTATATACAAATAGAACGTGTTACGCGACTTCGGTTCCGAGATAATCGTGCCACGCTCGGAACGAGGTATGCGACTTCAAAAACGTGGTATAATATAACCAGAGATAAACGTACCCCCCTCGGAACGTGGTACGCGACTCCGTTTCAAAAAACGTGGTATAATAGAATCAGAGACTGAGAAAATCGTACCACATTCGCCTTACTGGTTTTATACAAACGGAACGTGGTACACGACTTCGGTTCGAAAAACGTGGTATAATAGATTCAGAGACTGAGATAATCGTACCACGCTCGCCTTACGTGGTATGCGACTTCGGTTTAAAAACGTGGTATAATAGATTTAGAGACTGAGTTAATCGTACCACGTTCGCCTTACTGGGTCTTTACAAACGGAATGTGGTACGCGACTTCGGTTAAAAAAAACACGGTATAATAGATTCAGAGACTGAGATAATCGTACCACTTTCGCCTTAGTTGTCCTATCAAAACGCAACGTGGTGCGCGATTTCGGTTCAGAAACGTGGTAGAATATAACCAGAGACTGAGAAAATCGTACCCCGCTCGGAACGTGGTACGCGACTCCGGTTCAAATGTTTTATAATAGAACTCGAGACTGAGATAATCGTACCACACACCTTCAGCTCAAAAACGTGGTATAATAGAATCAGAGACTACATGTAAGAAAATCGTACCACGTTCGCCTTACTGGTTATATACAAATAGAACGTGTTACGCGACTTCGGTTCCGAGATAATCGTGCCACGCTCGGAACGAGGTATGCGACTTCGACTCAAAAACGTGGCATAATCGTACCACGTCCGCCTTACTGGTTCTATACAAACTGGACGTGGTACGCGACTCCGGTTAAAAAATGTGGTATAATAGAATCAGAGACTGAGATATTCGTACCACGCTCGAACCGTGGTACACGACGTCTGTTGAAAAACGTGGTATAATAGATTCAGAGACTGAGATAATCGTGCCACGCTCGTCTTATTGGTTTTATACAAAGGGGACGTGGTACGCGACTTCGGTTAAAAAAATGTTGTAAAAATAGGACCCGAGAGTAAGATAATCGCACGACGCTCGGAACGTGGTACGCGACTTCGGTTCAAAAACGTGGTATAATATAACCAGAGATAATCGTTTCACGCTCGGAACGTGGTACGATTATCTCTGGTTATATTATACCACGTGGTTCAAAAACGTGGTATAGAACCGTTTGTATAGAACCAGAGACTGAGATAATCGTATCACGCTCGGAACGTGGTACGCGACTCCGGTTAAAAAAGTGGTATAATAGAATCAGAGACTGAGATAATCGTACCACGCTCAAAACGTGGTACGCGACGTCTGTTCGAAAACGTGGTATAATAGATTCAGAGACTGGGGTAATCGTGCCACACTCGTCTTACTGGTTATATACAAACGGGACGTGGTACGCGACTTCGGTTCAAAAAATGTTGTAAAAATAGGACCCGAGAGTGAGGTAATCGCACCACGCTCGCAACGTGGTACGCGACTTCGGTTCAAAAACGTGGTATAATATAACCAGAGATAATCGTACCACGCTCGGAACGTGGTACGCGACTCCGGTTCAAAAACGTGGTATAATATAACCAGAGAAAATCGTATCACGCTCGGAACGTGGTACGCGACTCCGGTTCAAAAACGTGGTATGATAGAATAAGAGACGGAGAAAATCGTACCACGTTCGCCTTACTGGTTCTATACAAACGGAACGTGATACACGACCTCGGTTACAAAAATGTGGTATAATAGAATCAGAGGTTGAGATAATCGTACCACACCCGCCTTACTGGTTCTATACAAACGACACCTGGTACGAAACTTCGGTTCAAAAACATGGTATAATAGAACCAGAGACTAAGATAATCGTACCACGATCGGAACGTGGTACGCGACTCCGGTTAAAAATGTGGTATAATAGAATTAGAGACTGAGATAATTGTACCACGCTCGAAACGTGGTACGCAACGTCTGTTCGAAAACGTGGTATAATAGATTCAGAGACTGGGGTAATCGTGCCACGCTCGTCTTACTGGTTCTATACAAACGGGTAGTGGTACGCGACTTCGGTTCAAAAAATGTTGTAAAAATAGGACCCAAGAGTGAGATAATCGCACAACGCTCGCAACGTGGTACGCGACTTCGGTTCAAAAACGTGGTATAATATAACCAGAGATAATCGTACCACGCTCGGAACGTGGTACGCGACTCCGGTTCAAAAACGTGGTATAATAGAATCAGAGACTAAGATAATCGTACCACGCTCATCTTACTGGTTCTATACAAACGACACGTGGTGCGCAACTTCGGTTCAAATACGTGGTATAATAGAACCAGAGACTGAGATAATCGTGCAACGCTCAGAACGTGGTATGCGACTTCGGTTTAAAAACGTGGTATAATAGATTCAGAGGCTGAGTTAATCGTACCACGTTCGCCTTACTTGGTCTATACAAACGGAATGTGGTACGCGACGTCGGTTTAAAAACGTGGTATAATAGATTCAGAGGCTGAGTTAATCGTACCACGTTCGCCTTACGTGGTCTATACAAACGGAATGTGGTACGCGACTTCGGTTCAAAAAATGTTGTAAAAATAGGACCCGAGAGTGAGATAATCGCACAACGCTCGCAACGTGGTACGCGACTTCGGTTCAAAAACGTGGTACGCGACTTCGGTTCAAAAACGTGGTATAATATAACCAGAGATAATCGTACCACGCTCGGAACGTGGTACGCGACTCCGGTTCAAAAACGTGGTATAATAGAATCAGAGACTAAGATAATCGTACCACGCTCATCTTACTGGGTCTATACAAACGACACGTGGTGCGCAACTTCGGTTCAAATACGTGGTATAATAGAACCAGAGACTGAGATAATCGTGCAACGCTCAGAACGTGGTATGCGACTTCGGTTTAAAAACGTGGTATAATAGATTCAGAGGCTGAGTTAATCGTACCACGTTCGCCTTACTTGGTCTATACAAACGGAATGTGGTACGCGACGTCGGTTTAAAAACGTGGTATAATAGATTCAGAGGCTGAGTTAATCGTACCACGTTCGCCTTACGTGGTCTATACAAACGGAATGTGGTACGCGACTTCGGTTAAAAAAAACACGGTATAATAGATTCAGAGACTGAGATAATCGTACCACGTTCGCCTTAATTGTCCTATCAAAACGCAACGTGGTGCGCGATTTCGGTTCAGAAACGTGGTAGAATATAACCAGAGACTGAGAAAATCGTACCCCGCTCGGAACGTGGTACGCGACTCCGGTTCTAATGTTTTATAATAGAACTCGAGATTGAGATAATCGTACCACACACCTTCAGCTCAAAAACGTGGTATAATAGAATCAGAGACTAAGAAAATCGTACCACGTTCGCCTTACTGGTTATATACAAATAGAACGTGTTACGCGACTTCGGTTCCGAGATAATCGTGCCATGCTCGGAACGAGGTATGCGACTTCGATTCAAAAACGTGGTATAATCGTACCACGTTCGCCTTACTGGTTCTATACAAACTGGACGTGGTACGCGACGTTGGTTCAAAAACGTGGTATAATAGAACCAGAGACTGAGATAATCGTATCACGATCGGAACGTGGTATGCGACTCCGGTTAAAATGTGGTATAATAGAATTAGAGACTGAGATAATTGTACCACGCTCATACGTGGTACGCGACGTCTGTTCGAAAACGTGGTATAATAGATTCAGAGACTGGGGTAATCGTGCCACGCTTGTATTACTGGTTCTATACATACGGCGAGCGTGGTCCGATTATCTCAGTCTCTGAATCTATTATACCACGTTTTTTTAAACCGAAGGCGCGTACCACGTTCCGTTTGTATAGAACCAGTAAGGCGGGCGTGGTACGATTAACTCAATTTTTGAATCTATTATAAAACATTTTTTGTATCAAGGTCGCGTACCACGGTCTGTTTGTACAGAACCAGTAAGGCGAACGTGGTACGATTATCTCAGTATTTGATTCTATTATACCACCTTTTTGAATCTTATGTCGCGTACCACGTTCCGAGCGTGGCACGATTATCTCTGTCTCTGTTTCTATTATACCACGCTTTTGAACCGAAGTCGCGTATCACGTTCCGTTTGTATAGAACCCGTAAGGCGAACGTGGTACGATTTTCTAGGTGTCTCATTCTATTATACCACATATTTGAAACGGAGTCGCTTTCCACGTTCTGAACGTGGTACGATAATCTCTGGTTATATGATACCACGTTTTTGAACCGAAATCGCGCACCACGTTCCGTTTGTATAGAACCAGTAAGACGAGTAAGGCACGGTTATCTCAGTCGCGCACCACCGTTTGTATAGAACCAGAAAGGCGAACGTGGTACGATTATCTTAGTCTCTGATTCTATTAGACCACATTTTTGAACGGAAGCCGTGTACCACGTTCCGAGCGCGACACGATTATCTCAGTCTCTGATTCTATTATACCACATTGTATAACTGGAGTCGCGTACCACGTTCTGGGCGTGGTACGATTATATCAGTGTCTGGTTCTATTATACCACGTTTTTGAACCAAAGTCGCGTACCACTTCCCGTTTGTATAGAACCAGTAAGGCGAACGTGGTACGATTATCCCAGTCTCTGGTTCTGTTATTGGTTCTGTTATACCACGTTTTGAAACGGAGTCGCGTACGTATCCCGTTCCGATCGTGGTACAATTATCTCAGTCTCTGGTTCTATTAACCACGTTTTTGAACCGAAGTTGTGTACCACGCTCGCAAAATTTACTACAAATAATGAATGTAAAGTCCCTATAAATAAAAAGGAAGTGGTACCGAAGTCGCGTACCACCACGTCCCGCGGCCGTCTGTATAGAACAAGCACGGTGAGCGTGGTGCGGTTATCTGATCTCAACCCCAGAATAACACTTTTTTTTACTTTCAACTTATCGTCCTTTTATATCGCCCTTATGTAGGATTATACCACGTTAGTTTTTACTTTCAGTGTTTTGTTTCATATCTACGCAGTACGCATAGTCGCATACATAATATTCCAATATACCACGTAGGGTCTTTTTGAATGGGGTGTAATAATGGTTACACCGTTATATAAACCGTATAGTATAGGTACAGCTCGATGCATTAACCGACCGATCGGCTATCTGTATTGTAATTTATTTTAAGATATAAAGTGTAAATATGACCTATAAAATAATCAAAATTGATAAAAAGATCGACATAATTTGCAAAATTAGCTTTATATTATGTAAAATCCCTATAATTAAATAGAAAGTGGTACGGAAAAACGTACCACGTTTCGTGTGTATAGAAGCAGTAAGGCGAGCGTGGTATTTTGAAGCGTGGTATTTAGCCGCTGCCGATGATGATCAGGCTGCCAAATTTATTATGAACGGTAAGGAAATATATTCAATTTTGCTTGGTTTGACGAACTCTTGAAATTAATTTATTATCTGCCGCTTGACTTGTTATACCTTATAATTATTGGGAAGATCTTTAGCAATCTTATGAAATATGCCCCATTATTTTCAACGTAAGCAGAAAGATATCTATGATAATGAAAATGAAAAAAAGATGAATGATTTTGATTCTCAGCAGAGTTGGAAATCTATTTGATTTTGGAATTGACTACTGTAACTTGTAATGGCATAAATTAACTTCTTTTTTTTAATAAACAGAGCTATTTTGAAGATTGTGAATAAAGACTATTATATTTTTAACATGTTAGACAGGCAGTAAAATGAACCGTAGCTTTCTGTGTGTTTCTTACTTATCGTATACAAATATTCTATCTGAAAATTTTAAAACGGGCCTATAATATTTTCGATGAAGACGATGTCGAAAATTGCTCTATCGCTTGTATATCATATAATTTTCCGATGAGTAACAAAGTAAAAGTTGACAGGGAGTACAGTTTAGTTTGGAACCTGCAGTGAATAAAGACTAAATCAATGGAATAAAACAAAGTCTTAGACATTAGATACCTTCAGCTAAATAAATCGTCTATTTCTATAGTGTGTAGTATGTAGTGCCTAGGTTTATATCTGGAGGTACATCTAGATTTCATTAACTTTGATAATACATTATGATTTAGATTAAAAAAAATTACTTTAACATGGACTGCATTAGCCATTATACCTTCACTAACACTTAGAATTTATCTCAAAGTGGCAATTACCTCTATATTATTACTTTTATGATAAAACTGAAAATTTTAAATTTATAGATGGAAACTGTCAACATCTAGCAGAACTGTTATACATGTAGCTTCCGGAATGAAGACTCCTCAAAAACATGTTGTAGCCACTACAAGTACACCAGCTGTCAAAAATGTAGAAGAGGTGCATCTGTAAGAAGTTTGATCTATTCATGGGTAAGCTTTTGTAATTTGGGGGGGGGGGAGATGGCCGAATGGTTAGCATGTGCATGCTGTATCATAAAGCCTGTCATTGAGTTAACTGGTATGGTTTCAAATCCCCAAGTTGTACGTGCCAAGGAGTAGGGTTGCATGTCCAACCTCATGGGTTTTCCCCAGGTCCTCCGGTTTCCTCCCACTGCTAAAGACCCCTACGCTCCAGCGAATCCCAAAATGGCCTAGTTTGTGTCGAGTGGACGTTAAACCCCATTTCTCTCTCTCTCTCTTTTGTAATTTGTATTGTTTTTGTTTGTGGTTTGGGATTATTATTCATTTCTTAGGCCTATGTATTAAGAATCAAACAAACATGTACATATTTTATTACACTACATGTTTTAATTTTCAGTTCTAGTTCAAATAAATGCCTCAGTCATATTGAACCACTTCCTAGTACCAGTAAAAGGCGGGTTGATTTGAATATTAGCCAACATGATATAACTATGGATGAGTAAGTAAATGATATTTGGTTTTACAGACGAGTACATTATTTCTTCAATTTTAAATGTAGTAGGGTTTCTGCTTACTTTCCTGAAATTTGAAATTGCTGTAAATGTATATATATGTTTACTTTTAAATTTATATGTCTAAAATAAGAAGGTCTGCAAGTAATTTTTATCAACAATGCAAAAGAATGTAGATATTTATATCCCATTTTACATGTGTAATCTTATAGGATTCAGATGAATATAACTGTTGGTACAAATGATGGCAGTAGATGTTTGATGGAAGAGATTGATTTTGAACAGGCTGGTCTAACATATGACGATGATGACAAGGACAGTGATTATGTACCAGATACTGTAAAACTCCATTATGAGTAAGGTTTCAGTTTTACTTGCATGTTTATAGAAAATTATTACAGGAGTATACATGCTATTATTTGCCAGACAAAGCTTACTTTTTGTGTATACCTTTGTATTTATTTAGATTCATTGTGTTTTATAGAAAGGCGTCAAAAGGTCTTTTGCATACACTGTAGATAACATGATCTGTCATTAAGTCAAGTGGGGTCGTTTCCTAATTTCTGTGTGACATAGTAGGGTCACCTACCCACCCTCATTGTTATTCTCCCGTTTGTGCCCAGGCTTTGTCAAGTGACTTGGTTTCGATTTTGAGCTTGTACGTAACAAGGAGAAAAGTTCCTTCCCAACCTCATGAGATTTCTCAAGAGCAAATTATTAATTATTGTTAAAAATATACTATAGGTTGTACCCATAATGTCCTGCATTGCGTTGACAGTATACCCCCATTTGTCTATCTCTCTGAGTATGGTAGCCAAACGACTAAGTAGGTAAGACGCTGGCTCACTATCCTGGAGATCATGTATTGATCCCTGCATTGGCCGAGAGAAAGTTCATCAGGATTTCAAATGTGGTTTCCCCATGTTAGTGGTGGAGTACCTGACAAGAAATGCTGCCTAGTCGTTAAGATGGAACGGAAAACTGAGGTCCTGTTGATACATTGGCGTGCGCGTAAAAGAGCCCCTTGACTGTTGGACTTTAATATAAGAGAAGGCCATGCAAAATTTCACTCATAACACACTTGATGATGTCTTCATAAGCCTAGTCGGAGCGAAACAGTAAGACGTTCAACACCATTTTATTTCTTATAAAGTACCTGGGGGGTTGGGATGGCCTAGTGGTCTACAGTGCCACACTTCGACCTCTAGAGCGTATGTGGCATGGATATAGGGGCACCTTCTGAACCTCGTGGGTTTCCTTCGGGCACTCTGGTTTTCCCCCACTGCTAAAGACCCCTACGTGCAAACGAATTATTGACATAAAATTAAACCATATGTTAGTCCCGAAATGGTCTAGGTGTCTTGAAGTAAGAAAAATGGACCATATTTCATAATAAAAGATTTATTATTCTCATTATTTTATTTGCAGACACAGAAAAAAATATTCCAAAAGATCAGGTTCATTGACGGCAGTACATCTGATGTCCCCAAAAGACTACACCTACATTCCAGCCAGAATTAATAAAATCCATTGTTCACCTTCATTTACTCTCTAAAAACATTTACAATTACAATCATCTAAAAAAAATTGTCAGATACAGATCCAAGACGGTTTCCTTCGCGAAGTCGACTGAACCTCCAGTAAATGAATTGTCTGTATGCCGGGTGTCGATACTGCTGCTAACAATAGCAACACTTTTGCTGTATCCCCAGTGAGATTAGAAATCATATCCTGAAAGATAGTTTTTATAATTAGTTATTTTATGACATGTCAATATTTGCATTACAGCCCAAGATCTTTCAAATCATATCCTGTATAAATAAATGTAGTCATTATAACATTTCACTTTTTGTCTTTATCATTTGAGATCATATTCTGTAAATAGTTATCTTATGACATGCAATATATTAATATAGTAAAATATTAGTTTATTGTAAACATTATTCTTTACTTGATGGTGTATTCCCTCAATTTTGAGAAATAAACAATTTATGTATTACATTTTTAATTAAGTAATAAAACTCACTTCAAGACTTTCACATCTCTCTTTTTGTAATCTGTTTACTCTTTCTAACGTTGTCTCCACAGACTTGTGTGGGTTTTTTTACTAGTCGTTGCTGTTGCTTTGCCCTTGCCTTGAAATACTCTTTTTGGTGCTGGTTGTTCAAGGTCTGATGACTCATTTGAACTAGTTGTATCGGCTGGTTAGAACTGTCAGATGACTCTTTGGGTCAACAAGCTTTACAAATATAACTTGTGGAACCTTCTTCGACAGCTTTCTTGAGAGCAGCAATTGTAAATCCTGAAAAACAACAATCATGTACATAAATATTAGAATGACAAAATAACAGTGACCCAATAAATTTACTTCATGGAATAGTAGCATATTGCAATAAAACATTTCTGATTTTGTTAACCATTCTCTTGAAAAATGAGAATTTATAGATTATTTTACCTGTCCCACATGCCCTGGGTCCATTTACTACAACTATCACATGATACATGTATTGCTTGGGCACTTTTTCTAACAAGTTTATTACAATGCACGCATACAGGTCGTTCTGCCATTCTGAGTATGATGTGTAGGGATACAATACCATCATTCGATATTTGATGGAATAATAATAATGGATTTATAATATTTATATGATTCAGTGAGAAGCCATTTTTTTAGATCAAAGAAAGGGCAATTTTGATAGTTGAATTCAAGTATGAAAATGAAGCCACCAAATGAAAAAAATCACACAAAGGCCGTTAATCCTCCAGTTAATTAATCTGAGATTACATTCATGTTACCAGTGTGTGTATGTAGGCCTACCGACAACTTACAACGAATCATCATTATCATTATCGAAATATCAACATTTCATGACAAATAAACTGTGTTGTTTTGATAGGTAGTATTATAATTATTACCTACCTGTGATATATTTCTATGAATTAAAATCCACAATCCAATTAGTAAACAATCTGTATCTTCATCTCTCGAGTCGAGTAGTCTATCATCACTAGCTACCGTACTACTAATACTATGATTATCATTATCAAGTGTCAAACTGACTGAGTGATGAGTGACAGAGTGAAAAGTTTCGTCGCGAAATGATCCACATCAATCAATGCAATGAGTATCCCATGAATGCGTCTTTATCAACAGTTAATTCTTATAAAAACACTTTGAAATACATAGAATCGTCGATCCTATTGAACATTTTAAGCAATAGTACACACAAGTGCCAAACCACGATCCACGTCCAAACAGAACAGCCTTATCTTACTGATGAGCATGCGCAAAAACACTTCCCGTGTAGACTGGATTAACAAGACGCTATGACAATCGCCCATCGATTGGAATACCTCGCGATTTCACCGAACATAACTTTTTTGAAATTAGACTAAAAACGGCAGCAATTGAATGCAAATCAGGTATACACATTCATATTACATTATTATATGCGATGCTACCCATTTGTGTCCATTTCTAGGTCCAAAATGTTAGCGACTTAGCTCCTTTAAAGTCAATGAGTTATTAACTTTAGCCTCTAGAGCGTCCACAGGATTTTTTGAAGTGATCAAGGGCCATAACTCTGACAGTTATTATCGAAAATCGATGAAAATCAATAGGCTTCTTCGTCTCATGACCTTAAACACTTTGTAAAAATTTAAAGTCAATCGGGTATTAACTTTGGCCTCTAGAGCGTCCACAATATTTTTTTAAGTGATCAAGGGCCACAACTCAGACAGTAATTATCGAAAATTGCTGAAAATCAATAGGCTTCTTCATTTTATGACCTTAAACACTGTGTATAAATTTAAAGTCAATCAGTTATTAACTTTAGCCTCTAGAGCGTCCACAAGATTTTTTGAAGTGATCAAGGGCCATAACTCTGACAGTTATTATCGGAAATCGATAAAAATCAATAGGCTTCTTCGTCTCATGACCTTAAACACTGTGTATAAATTTAAAGTCAATCGGATATTAACTTTGGCCTCTAGAGCGTCCACAAGCAATTGTGGACGCCGGACCGACGGACGGACCGACGGACGGACGGACGGACGGGGGCGACGGCAATATACGACCACATTTCAATGTGGGCGTATAAAAAAAGGATTATCGGAAACCGTTGAAGTTTGGTGGGTTTCTCCATCATGTTAATATTACCAATTCATGTCAATTAAAGTAAATAATGTATGATAACTTTCAGAAAATAGCTCCCAGAAACTAATTACCAGAAATCATTAAACTTTGACACTTCTTCGTCTCGTCCATGCAAACCGCCCAAAATTAGAAATGACATAATGTAAGGTCAGTACGGAATACTTGGTTACTTTTTGATATTCGACACCGTGGTTCCACAATTATACTTTCGGGTTCCGCTATAGTAAAACGGCCCATACTTATGAACACAATCTGAATGTGTTGGGGTTGACGCATTCCCAAACTGAAACCTCATTCATATTGTTCACCTTGAACCAGATTAGGTGTTTTGGTCAGCCTCTGTTTATACAAATTCTCACTTCAAACAAATTTAAACCCAAACTTCTAACTTTCAGATGCAATTTGGCTCAAACCCCAACGGTTCTAACGAAACAAATCGAGAGTTCAAATCGAAATGACGACATAATGAATTAGTCCTTGATGATCATATTACTAGGTGATGTGAATATTAACATATATAAGGCTATACTTACAATCTCATCATAGATATTACATCTACAAATGCACCTTTCTCTATAGTATAAATCTGATTATCCAATAGTTGCCTGTAATAAAAACATATGTATAAATAAAAGGTATTATATGTACGAGAATGTTGAGGCGGGGGTTACCTTCCTGGGCCAAAGTTTTCCCTCCGCGTTTAACTTTCGACAGCATATTTCGAATGTCCTCATAAAGTTCAGTCCCATCAGCAGATTCCTCTACGTCTGATCACCAAGATAAAAGAAAAATTGCTTTCCATTCGACCACAGTAGGACATGTGTAGGATGAATCGTTCGTCAGATTTCAGACTATAATTTCTCACTTGGGTAAACCTGTACATTAGGCTAGGGCGTTCACATTTGGGAGTGACATTCTATCTATTCTACCATTGCCGATCTAACCTAGTACTGTGGAAATGGCAAGTGTCGCGCTCAATATTGAGTGTGCTAACTGTTTTCGAAAAACTTGCAACATCGAGGGATGTTGATGATATTATTATCAATAAAATACTTACAAGATTCGCAGTTGCTTCATTCCTTGAAAATCTGTCCTTCTTATGATAGTGATATTATTTCCCTGTAGATCACTGAAAAAATAAAATACCCAAATGATTATCAACATCTTGGGGGTGATATATATTTTGAATTTTAGTTCGTTCTAATCACAAAATGGCCATTGAGGATGTATATATATTTGTAAAAATAAAGAAAGCTACCTCAAAGCGATGGGCTTATTTAAAAGGAAGAATGCATTGTAATCGACTTTATTGAAGGTTAAGATAACAAATTAATGAATTTCAAAATCATAAATGATGTAACCCTTCTTTAAATACTCAAATATAAGTATGTGAATAAATCTCTAAATTCGATTTGGACCTTGGTCCTTCGTCCAATGCGTTATCTCCGAATAGGGGAATTAAATAGTCCGGAAATATTTGACCACTTTTTATGACACGTGTCAGCCAAATTGATGGAAATTTGGTCACTGAATTCAGCGAGATCACCCCGTTAACCCATGCCAGAATCGTTTGCCGCAGAGAATGTAAATGTTAACGCAATTAGTCCCGGGTGGTAATGTTAAAAAGCTAAATCAAGTGAACGACTAATCAGATTGCAGTATCTATTTCAGTTTAATCAAAATTAGCCAACTAAAAGTACAATCGGCTAATGAAATTGCAATAAGCAAATAAAATTCACACAGTCTGTTAATACGTATGTAAGTCCAAATTTAGTAGATGCATGTCCATTAGAAGGTTGTTGCATCACTAGAACCGAAAAAAGAAATTGTGGTACGCTGATTAAATATGACTGGATAGCGTTAAAATTGATTTTAAGACGAGTGACTTTCATACTGAATATATTCGAGTTTTGTCAATATCCATTTACCGAAAGTAGAGTTATTGTTGTTCAAATCAGGTTGCAGGAGGCTTAATTTTTGGGCGTTATACCATAATTTATTCAGTAGAAATACAATGTACATGTACAGTTGTGTATCAATAAAATTGTACCTTATTATGTTAATTTGTTCAATTACTTAATGTCAATCAAAGAAGAAATACAGTAGTTGAGTTATAAATAATGTGACGAAACTGTGACTTTGAAACTGAATATGACATCTTTCGGTTACGGATAAAATACTTCAGATAACATCCTTAAATATTAATACATGTAGGCTACTGTCTACCCAAATTTCACAAATAATAATCGTTAAAATTCAAATCTTTGGAGGTTTGGTTTGTATGTGCTACGGTCGAGTGGTGCCGTGTGTTGCTGAGCTGTTATTTTACACGGTTCATTAACTTCCGGTGCCAAAGTAAATAACACTAAATAACAGCCATTCTAATCGCGCATCTCATCCGCCAATTATTCAATTTACGACTGGAGATGCACCTATAACCGAGAAAAGTTCAAATAAAATATATATTAATTATCCTTATCTAATAGATCATTACTAAACTTGATAACCTGAAATATTGTGTTATTGATTTCGAATAAATTTAGTTTGTCAGGAATAAAAACACCCGCGGCAGTTGGGTCGTTCAAGTAGTCCTTAAAAACTTTTCGCATTGTAAACCTTTGGGTGAAGAAAAAGCAAAGATGTCTACTTCACAAGAATGAAACTTCAGAGCATATTATACATTAGCTGTTTAAAATCTTCGAATGTTAAATCTTGCCTGTATTGTTTTGTTTCTGTACTTCAAAAATATAAAAGATAAATAATCCTGTCTTTTGATTTTGAGTGATCAGGGTCTTTTAGCTAACGACGTTTCGATGGCCATCACGGAATGCACCAGATTGGTGGAAAAGGTTGCAATTTCTCAAAGACTCCCAATCTCCACGCCTTTTATCATTGCGGCGCCATCAGCTAAACCTTCCATGCGATTTCGTACCTTCGGTGCTCTGTGTGAACCACGTCTTATAAACTTAGTAAACTATTATTACTTATTTGTAATCAATGTGAAGTTCCATAGCATTGATTTCCATGTGCGCCTACATGTAACTTCCAGTGATTTTCATTGTCAATATATGCTTTTATCGATCCATCAACTACTAAAGAGTTAATAATCATAATAAAGTGATAAACTTTTGGAGTCATGATGCAATTAACCTTTACCCAATTACATACTTATAAACTATTTTATATTCCAGAGAACAAACTACATCATGAAGACGAACAATGTAAGAACAAAATCAATACATACATAAAAACTTCATAAACACAACTATATATTTTGTTTAGTGTTGATGTGATTTAAATATGCTCCCTTGACGCTAACAGAAAAATGAAAGAAGATTAAAAGGTAGATATATAAAAAAAAGACCCAGTTATTTATAAAAAAAAAAGCCAGTTATTTATAGAAATGGGTAAAATTTCAGCCCCTTTTACTAATAAGATACAGACTAAAAACTAACCGCGCGGTGATTTAAAGACAAAGATACAAAAATGCATTTTTTATGTCAATTCTTAAAATGTAAAGTTCCAAAACTGGAGACTTTTTCTCAGTAATGTTAACAATCTTTTAACATTCGACTTCTATAAGATGTCGAACATATATTTTGGAAGATAGGACGGACCGAAGCACTGGGTGGTGAGAATATACGACTATATTTTATTGTCGGTTTATAATTAACGCAACAAAAGAACAATGGGTTGATTTGTTCTGTTCATACGTTGTCAAGTATATACTTCTAAAATACACTTACGTTGTATTGGTTAAGAGTATAAAAGTCATTTTGACATATAATAATATTTATATGTGTCTACATCTTGTTTAATCTAGTACTGGATTGATATTTGCAGAGATAATTAAAATTTATACACAAAAATGGTATAATTTTATATACGGTCCATGCCTAAACTAATCCGCACAAAATAATGTGCATGTTTGCTGGTATAAACGTTTATTGGTGCCATTTTCACATATCGCGTTAAACTAAACCGCTCGTTTGCAAAATATGTTGACAAATTAATATCTTTATCTAGCACAACTATGTCACGACACCATTCCTCGGCTAATCTATAAGACCCTTAACTCGAATATATTTTTTAAAAAACTGATAGAACACATCTAGCCTAACGTTTGATGTTATTCATTAAAGGTTAGAGTAGAGGTATTTAATGTATTGTCAGTATGTCTGTACAATCAAGGTGATATATATGTATAAACATGACGTCGTGTGAACATTACCTAAGAATTTTAAGGTAAAAATGTTTATGTGCATTTTACAGATTTAAGGTGACATTAAGGTGTGTGTTGTCCTGATCTTTTGATCACCTGACCAAATACTTAAAACGTGTCAGACATTTCAACATGATACTGTGTGATTTCAATTTAGCAACATTACGTTATGAATATATACATAACTTAGTGTTGTCTTGTATACACGATAAAAACATTTATATAGTGACAAGAATACACCTGTCATAAAAGAAGAAAACAACCCCTATAAATGACATCGGTGAATCTATAATATCATCGCGGTAGAGGCGGGCGTTAAATAAAGCTAGCACAGTCAGTACACAAGAGGGCGCAATGTGTGCTGTAAATTATGTACTTGGCAGAAAAATGGATACATTTGGTCCTTACGTACGCTTTTGCAATAGTAAGACCAAGCAGGGATATAGTGTACATTTAGTTTGACATCTTTTTTTATTTATTTATTTTTCCAAGAGGTATATCAAACATGACAACGGACGTGATAATATCAAGTTACATGAATGACCAGCCTCTTGAGGATAACCCATAAAACCCGCTTCAATTAATACTAGGTATATTTCCAATTGGGTCTTTAGAGGAGGGTCAGGTTATGTCATCATAGAGGGGCAGATTTATGAAAGATGAAGGATGGAATATGACAATAATCGTGAAATGTGTGTGTACGATAGGGATGTGAACTTGTGAAGTACAAAGAGGTATGAAAGACATTGGAGTATACATACATAAACAAACTAAAACATTTGTATTTGTTTTGTTAGCAAGTGTTGTTTAACACTGTTCTTAAAAGTGACAAAGTTCTCTATTGATTTAGATTGATTTTGAAGTTCTTATTGGGCCTGAATACTTGAATAGTAGAAAGTTGAGTATTGGGTATTATTTTTGCATTTTGGTACAGCATAATTACTATGTAGATGAGCATCCTTGACTAAGCGAAAATTGGCTTCCATGCACACCGAAGACCCATTATGAAATATTTTGTGAACATGGTTCAATTCAGTTGTTTGGCTCTATTATCAAGGTTTAAACTATTAAATCGTTATACAAATTTGGGGTAATTGAATCACTGGGACTAAAGCCTGTGTATGAATCGAATAAATTTGGCCGTAAGTACTCTTTTCACCAGGTTATTGCGTCCCCTCGACCCTCGCCTATAAGGACCTAGGATGGAAGCCCCCCTCCCATCCCATTCAGGGATTGCTTCCGCCGGCCCGGAATCATAACACTTATAACTACACGTATGCCTTCCATATCATTTCAAGTTGGATAGCAGAAGTTCATCTTCCACTCAGCATACCGAATTTTGATTTGATGTTCACAAAAATAAGCAAATATTACGGTAGGGCTTCGGTTATTTTCTTGGACATTTACTAAGTCTTCAGCTTAAATTGCTAGGCGATGATTTTAATAAGGTTTCTTTCGGTGGTACATGTATCTGTAAGAACAGCTCGATAACTGTGGAATACAGTGGTGGAGTGAGTAATGCGCTAGCTCGATAATTAGGAGACTCCAGTGTGGTTTCCTCTTGATAGTGGTGCAGAATGGAGAGTCCGGAAAAAAACAGCGTCTAGTCGTTCATATGGGACGCAAAAACGAGGGCTCGTGTCCACGTCGACATGCACGTAAAAGAACCCATAACAGTCAACACCGATAGTATTCATTGCGCATGCTCTCCAAATAAGAATATGGCATCCCCGTTTGACATGACTTGTGGAATATGTCTAGCCTCATTCTTTGAGCATCTTGTTACAAATGGCGGTGAAACGCAATATGGTACACGATTCGTATACCAACGGTAAAATGTTTATTTTGTTTTAAACATTGCATATCAGAAGCCCATCTTTTCGAGGTAAGACCACGTACAGCACCAATGTTGATTTAAATTTAATTTCGAATACTTCTGATTATATTGAGTTACGGACCTAGCTACTTTAAATTTAAAGGCGGTAAGTCTCTAAATCAACCTCATCCACAGTCTTCGACACTGCAAACACGTCTTATTGGTCAATTTAAATCAACATTTATGTTTTATCTTACTGTGAAAAGATGGTCTTCGGATATCAAAAATAAAATTGGCACACGAATCGCACGCCGTAATGCTTTCGAGCGCCATTTGCAATGAAGCCACTCGATGAACGAGGTTAAACATATCCTACAGGAGAATACTACGAGTGCAGACTTGAATAACCAGACGCCAAAGACTGACATTCAATTCGGATGTAAATCAGTTTATATATTCACATTACATTACTACCGATATCTTCAACGACCAGTAAGCAAAACGAAAGTGGTAACTCATATACTGCCAGATAAAACATCAACTTTTAATTATTTGAAACCTTTTTCGGTGTACGCGTTTTCGCTGGCGAAAAGGTCGGTCTAATGCAAATGTAGTACGACAGTTTCAAATCATGTAACCGACGAAAATGCACACAGAAACACCGCGAAAACGCGTACATGGATAACGAGCTTGTGTAACTGCCGTGAGAGTCTAACAAAACGGGACTGGCATATAATACGTACATTGCCAATTTTGGTAGAAATATGTCAATTTATACAAAAGACAAAATAGCTATACCCCACCAACCACACATACCTGTGACTACAATAATATTCTTTCAAATCAAAGAATACATTATGGCTTTCCAAAACATATCTTATTTCTTATGTCTAATCGAAAGCTGTTTGATCATTACCTGGAGCCGGTTCCTCTAAAAGTTATTTTAACAATCCGTTAAACCCTGACGGATTAATATCTTGCTAACGTGTCGTTTGTTAACGGTCCGTTAAATTTATGTTGCTGGAAAGTCTGCAGTTTCATTTTCCGTTAGTTACGGTAACGGATTGATTAAAGTTGTTAATTCGAGAGAGAGAGAGAGAGAGAGAGAGAGAAAGTGAGAGAGAGAGAGAGATGGGGTGTAACTCGACACAATCTATTCATTTCGGGACTATCATAAAGTTTAATTTTATTTCAATAATTCGCTTGCGCGTAGGGGTCTTTAGCTGTGGGAGGAAACCGAAGGACCTTGAGAAAACTCACGTGATTGGACAGGCGACCCCACTCCTTGTCACGTACAACCGAGGGTTGGAAACCACGACAGTTAACCCAATGACACGCTTTCTGAAAAAGCGCGCACGTGCTAACCATTGTTAATCCAAGAGAAGACTGTTTGTTCATTGACTGAATTTTTTTTTTAAATCCAATGTGTACATGTAAATAACAACTTCATAGAAGTTAGTACTAACAAGAAACTGAAGACAGTGAGACAACTAACTGTGCAATCTGTTCACAAAACTTGATTAAATACAGAATACAGAAAACACTATAGAAATAGAATACTTTTTAGCATAAATTTCTGTATGATTTGCACTACAGAATATTTGGTGCCATTATTATCTACAGACCCCCAACATAACATTCTGTAGAATACTACAGAATTGCATCCTATAGAAAATGGAATAGACACCCCTACCCCCACATCATCACCCAACCCTCTAGAATGTTCTATAGAAAATTACACTGATAATCTACAAGTATGACTTTATGCTACAGCCCTCTAACGCCACCGTTTAACAGATAACGGGGCTCAATACCTCCGTTAACTATAACGATAAGTTAACCACACGTTAAGGTTAACGGGGCTTCCAGAAACAATCTTTCTCTCCGTAAAAGTTAACGATCCGCGTTAACTCCATGTTAACGGATCGTAAAAGTTAACAGAGCTCTGAGCAACCGGCCTCTGGTCATTATACGACTTCTAAAGCTCAACAGATAACATAAATTTGACTGACCCTTTTTTTGCGAAGATGGTAATATTATTATGTTAACCAATATGGCAAGACTTAAAGAGGTTTGGCCCCTTTGATTTATTGTTTGATGAAAAATTCAAGTTTATTCCAGCGTCTATTTCAAGACACATGTATATGGGTTTGAAAACGTAGTTGTTAAAAAAAAAATATATTTGTTAAAATATTTCTGATGAAACTAGTTTGCATTGGTATTCTCAATTAACAAAAATAAACATAATATGAATATTCTAGGCAAATAGTATGATTCGTCGAATTCCGTTTTTAAAAACCGCTGGTTTCCTTTTCCGACGATCACCCGGACTCGATATTACATTAAATGTTTACCCCACTGTCGCCAGACCATTAATTGGTAATTGATTAATTACGCATAGTGTCGGTAAATCTACAAATGTAGTGTAGTGTACAATTTCACATTACAAATCAATATGGGGAGATTAATCCTAATCTTATCTACTTACTATAAAATGGATTTTAACATGTAACTGATAACACTTTATTAATAGATTATAGTTCACTTAAATGATAAGAAATGACAATAAAATTTAACAACTAGTCAAGATCTATACTTCCCAGTTTTTCAATGATTATATGTGGGGCACAGTAATAAAATCAATGAGAAGAATGAACCGCACGAGGGAAGACTTACGTTCAGAAGTTTAAATATTTGTTATTTGCATAAACTTAAAATCAAATATATCGTAAAACTATAATAATGGAATTTTAAATTACATGCGTAAAACCCACTGGCTTGGCATTAGCAGGCAACATCCTCCAGTCTAACATTGTAAAACAAAATAACCATCTTAGTCTCAAAATGAAAAACGTAATGTGTTATGTTCCGTGCCGAAAGTAAATGATGCTATCAGCATACCCAAATCAACCCTGTAGCACAGATACTTGAAGGCATTAAAATAAAACTTCTCACTACTATATATGCAGTAGTAGAAGTAAGAAGTTTTATTTTAATCCCTTCAAGTACATGTACCCTGTAGTTAACCAATCTGAACTCCATCTAAAATCATATAAGGGGTGTTAGCAGCTAACTGCACACCAAGCCACGTGTACTGGTCACCTTCCGTTTCCAATATACTGCAATAACTGCATAATGATTTTCGATTTGCCGTGGTGTTGGGATGGTAAGTTAGGCCTACACCATGACTGTTCGAATTAAATTATTTCAAGATTTGAGGCAAGTCTAGCAAGCTATCGCTGAAATATTACATTAGCGCCAACATATCGATTGCACTTTTTAATAACACCTGGATTAAAATACATAACATCTATATAAGAATTAAAATTATATCGTGTTATACCGTTATACTTACATTTTTTCCGTATCTCTTGGCATATCTTTAGGTACATTGAATAGATTCCTGAAACTACAGTCGATGGTTTTATGATGACACTGACATGATCGGGGACAAGAACTAGCTGAAGTTATCCCCGCACATATAAACAATAATATTATTAATCCAAGACAATGAGCCATGCTGATTATTCGTTCCTTCATTTTATCGTCAGTTAGATTCTTTTAAATTATATCCGTTTTGTTTGTATAATATTGAGAATTATTTCACCAACAGATCACAATTAACTTATCTTCATCTCAATGAACTGCAACCACATGAGAAGAAAAAACTGGCTTAAATACCATCCGAGCCCCTTTTACAACAGTTATCTCCTTAAACAGACAACATTGCTTTGGTATACGAAACCACAATCGTAGGGTTTCAAAATCTACATACAATAGTACTACTAATTATAGGGGAATCTAGAAGTGCATAATTATACAAAATATAAATTCAACTTGTATCACTAACTATTGTAATCCGTATTTTCTCTGCATCTTAAAGTTATAAAATGACAACATGGCACACCACAATCCAAACGGGTAAAGAATAACTGTCTGTACTTGTAAACAGTCCTTAGACACAATGATCGTCTGCTTCAATGTACGGTCATCGGGCAAGTCATTTTGTAGCGTAGGGGAGATAGGTTGATCGACTCTAGAAACCCCCTGCATGCTGATAATGTGGACGGCCGTAGCTCCGCCTATCATATTATAAGATTGCCGTTTGTGTCAATCAAAGCTGCTACTCACGTGCCGCTCATTGCAATAAAACACCAGCCTAAGAATGCCGTTACTGTAAAGGGTTGCCCTCTAGTAAAGTGATAATGGCCTAGCCAGGATAGGCAAACCAAATCTACTGTGTTGGAAATCCTGCAGAACTTTACTTTCTGTTCAAAAATGAATAAATCTTTAAATTTGTCTACCTATTCTAGGAGTTGTTTACAATATATATAGCTATAACGTGTCGCTCCGACGACAGGTACGATTCTTAATAGTGACAATGTTATCTAATTATTCTGCTCGATGCCACTTCTTCAGGAATGCTATTTTACAAAAAATACAGGGGAGTGGGCCGGGGGTAGCTACGAGAACGTAACTAAAAACGTTGAGATATACTGATGTGCTCTGGGGGTCATTTGATAGGACATCGATCTATTGAAGTACCTATCACAACAAGCACAATGTGTCTTGATACATTAAATTAATGTTGTTTGAATTTGTGAATTAGACATGAATTATTGTCTCCTGTTTGTGACCAAACTAGAAAGGCGGTGGCGCTGTTGAATGTTGGGGGTGTTCCAACTAAATTGGTCATTCCGCGCTACAGACATCGTCTTGAATGCACGGACATTTAAAAAAATTATAATAATTATTATGAGTTTATGTTCAAGATATTTAGGTAATATATAGGTAACCAAAGTCATGGTACTAAGGGAGATTTACGGAAGCTAATCCTTCGGATTTGACGACCTTCTACAGAATTAATACATTTAAATAGAAGAATAGATTTCGTATCGATTATCAGTGCCGGACTGGTGGGCCGAATTTGGCCCACTTGCCATACCTGTGACAAGGCCCACGAGCAAATAGCGGGCAAAGCCCGCCTTTTGAGCGCCAAAGGCGCGATAGCTCGAGGGGGGTCCTTCCCTCAGAAAATTTTGAAAAATAGACAGCCGAAAACCCATTTTCCAAGCACCTAAAGCCAGAGCAGCGGATGGAGATATATGGTGACCTGCGAGCACTTAAATCACACATCCTGGAATACGAAATCTATCTTTCTGCTTTTCTTTCCTCTCCTCCCCTCTTTTACTACCTTTTCTTTTTCTTTTTTTTACTTGTTTCTTTTTTCTTTTTTTCTTTGAGGCTTATTTACTAATATATTAGTGTCGTAATTTTTATACCATACAATTATTATTGCGCACCCCCAAGCTTCTACTCTAGGCAGTGCCGGACTGGTGGGCCGAATTTGGCCCACTTGCCATACCTGTGACAAGGCCCATGAGGAAATGGCGGGTAAAGCCCGCCTTCGAGCGCCAAAGGCGCGATAGCTCGAGGGGGTCTGGGGGGGGGGGGGTCCTCCCCTCAGAAAATTTTGAAAAATAGACAGCCGAAAACCCATTTTCCAAGCACCTCAGGCCAGAGCAGCAGATGGAGATATATGGTGACCTGCGAGCACTTTAATCACACATCCTGGAATACGAAATCTATCTTTCTGCTTTTCTTTCCTCTCCTCCCCTCTTTTACTACCTTTTCTTTTTCTTTTTTTTACTTTTTTCTTTTTTTCTTTTTTTCTTTGAGGCTTAGGCCCATATTTTTTTTCGGCTTAGGCCCACTTGCCATTGGCAAGTGGGCAAGTGGGCCCAGTCCGGCACTGTCGATTATTATAGAATCAGTTATTGGTACGAGTTATTGTCACAAGTTATTTTATGTCAATGATATTTTTGTGGATTATAATAAATCAAAGTTGATGTGCTGTACGTGTACGTGCTCCATTGCGGGCGATGTGCTGTACGTGTTTGTGCCCCAATGCGTATGGTGTTTTTGTTTTATGTAACTGTATGTTTGTGGACATGTGGTGTTCAGGAGAAATCAATAGATGCCACCTTTACCGATGACGACAAATTTTACAATAATCTTGAAGATGCCGATACTGCGAATACATTTCTATGAATATTTGAGTCAAATACATATAGATGGAATAAATTTTGTTAAATATTTTTTTTATTTTCAGGGAAGGATTTAGGAACAGGCTAGGCCTATATATTATTAACTCTGACTTGGGGTATACGTCCGTTTGCACAAACGCCATGCAGTGTGGTATGAGGGAAAATTTCTCCGGACAGCGGCACTGCGATCTACTCTTATTTCGAATTTGAACCGTCCAATTTGTTTACGTGCACGTCAATCTGTACACGGGGTCTCGTACAGAATCGAATACGGGAGCCAACATCTTACGCTCTGAGTTACCGCGAGTCCCGATTCCAGAACATAGAATTTACATTGACTTTTTGTCAATAAAGGGACATAATTCAGGAAAGATCAGTTGGGGGCACACCACCATTAACTTCAATGTTAATTCTGGCCTCTTTGCCCACCTCTAACTTTTCCCCAAATTTTCGTTGGGCTGAATGCTTTTCATATAGACAGAGGAACAAATGGCCATGTCTTTGCACTAAAATTTGTATGAGGTTGACCACCAAAATTTTGAGATACACAAACTTGAAGAACCATACAAAAAACATGTAACTAGTTTCCAAACATATCACCGTAGACAACCTGATTACACCGTTATCCTTCCGCCTCTAAATCATGCATATTTACCAAAACCTGACATAAAATATTAATTCAAACCCTCTTCTTTTTTTCTAGACCAAAAAATCAACAAAAATTTCCATGCAAAGGGGGAGAAAAGAGAAGAAGGATAGATAATTGCTATAAATAGACGAACGGATACCGAGATGGTGAAATTTAATTGCGGTCTGTCTCCAGTTAAAACTGAACACAAAAAGACGTGAACTTGGTCTGTAGGATTTAAGTCTGCTACACCAGAGGCGTCACTAGGACCCAATTAGATCCGGGGCTCAGGCCCAACTCGTACATATTTTCCAGTATTCTTTTTAATAACGACATGACGTTGCCGTTGGTATTCTTTTGATGTTTCAAACCGCGGACTATTTTTGTCGATATAATAATATAGTTATTAAAACGAATACTGGGAAATATGTACGAGTTCTTGTGAACTAAAATTTATATGTGATATTGTTGTCCCGCTAAACATACACGGCGGGTAAACTAGGTCATGCACGATCGTTTCTACACTATTTTCAGTCAAATATATATTTATTTATATAATACTGTATTAAACTGTGCACGTGCAGGCAATTGAGGAAATCTACGGTGGGCCAGAAAGGACAATCCAGAAAAGCTTCGCACTGGAAAGCTTCTCTTCCGTACTCGGGACATTCGAATAATGATAGAGAAAAGTAGTTAAATTATTGTAAATTATCGATTTTGTCTGCTCAAAATAGATCCGGGGCACACATGAAAAGATCCGGGGCACGTGCCCCCTGTGCCACCCCCTAGTGACGCCACTGTGCTACACATATCAAACCCGATGTCATCGTGTTTTTTTTTGGCTTCATTCAAAAGCGACGGAGTATAGATCTTATCATCTCAAATATATCATTTCGAAAGGGCTAGGTGGATTCAAACACTACAGCTGGCATATAATTAAATGTCGATAAAGGGAGCGGGTTATAGGTTTTGTAAAGCTCATAGTTTGGGCGAAATATATTCTCCGTTATTCACGTACGTTTGTTACGAGATCGCGTTAGCACATTAATTGCGTCAATTGTGATCCCATCTTTCTAAAATTGATATTGGTTGTATCAATCTGAAATGATAATCGATAATTTCTGGGGTTATTCCCCTTTACTTCGAGATCTTGTCCGAACCATTGGCTTTAATTACGATCCCGTTTTTCCGAAATTTACTTTGGTTGCAAGTCTGTAATATTGGACCGTAAACCCATATTGATTTTCAAAGATATTAAATAGCGCTTTACAGGCTGCTACTATTAACAAATCTTTCTAAATTCATATTGATTGGGCCGAAAAACCGAGGTCCCGTGTACACATTGGCTTCCACGTAAAAGATCCCTTGACAGTTGGAATTTGATAGCATACTGTATTGGGTATGCCCTTCTTCATTATTCCAGTCGAGGCGGAATAGTAGGACGTTTTAAGCCCATTTCATTTCATGGCTAAGTGGATAAGGCGCTGGTTCGCTAGCATGGATAGGGTGTTCGATCCCTGCATTGGCCGAGAAAGTTCATCTTGATTTTCCGGCGTGATTTCCCCTTGTCAGTGATGCAGAAGGAGGGCCTGACAAGGACAGCTGCCTAGTCATTCGGATGGGACGAAAACCGAGGTCCCGTGTACACATTAGAGTGCGCGTAAAAGATCCCTTGGCAGTTGGAATTCGATATAAGAGTAGGCCGTAGTTAACGGGAACCTGGCAAACCCCTTCCTACAAAAATTCCTGGATCCTCCCATGTGTCTATTTGTTTGCTCTATTGAAAGGAAGTATCATATTCCATGGGTTGTCATGTTCCTGTTTGAAATCTGTGCGTGATTTGCTATAATATCTCAAAAATAGATAATGTAGCCTAAAATGAAAATATTGTAAAATTCATTCTGAGCCAAGTTATCACTGTTTGTAGTTTTGACAAGATCAGGCCCGTAGCCAGGAAGGTTTTTTTTGTGGGGGGGGGGGCAAAGATGTTTTCGGAGGGCCAACTAGCATGGGCATCTGCATGAATTTTGCGGTAAAAGCCAATTTTCTTGTGATATTGGGGGGGGGGGCAAGACTCAGTATTGGGAGGGCAGTTGCCCCCCCCCCCCCGTGCCACCCCCTGGCTACGGGCCTGGACAAGATGTGTGCATTGTGGTAATCAGGGCACTGGTATATTCGAGACGGGCCTCAATTTCCCATTTTTAAATTAAATTTTAGATTGCGAACCGTTCTAATCTAGTTAAAATCTCGAGTATCCGATGCCATCGAGGGTTGATTATCGTCTTGTTTTGTTAAATAAATGTCTAATTATTGATACATTATGGGAAATTAGATAAATGCAATAGACAGATTTAGCTCTTGCCTAATGTATGTTTAATGGTTTATATAACATGTCAGGCCTTACATCGGATATTAACTTTAACCATTGATAAAAGAAAACATCCACAGGCTTCACACCAATCCTTATCATCCTACATGTTCCTGGATCAACGGCCGCGAGTTTAACAACATCTAATTTGATAAGGTGTGTGTAGTTAAGGCGAGATCAAGCATTATATTTAAGATGATCCTCCTACTGTCCTTCCTTCCTTATGCTTCACTAACCCAGATTGGAAAAACAAGTCCGTTTTAAAAACAGTAATGGTCGAGAGGAATAAAACGCGGAACAAATCATCGCTGGTACCAAAAAGGGCTGTGCCTATGACTATTCACGCGGAAATTCGGAGATGGAACTGGCCCATTTACGATTTGAGTAGGGCACCTACAGCGAATTGTTGTTTTGACATCCCTGGATCTTTTACCATAAAGAATAGAACGCTTCTCGATTTGCAGATCTTCCGTATTGTCTCCTGGCAAATGACGAAGCCGTCTCAATGAGTGTCTCTACAGACAGATCACGTTAATGCCTCTGATATCGGTTAATGAAAATCGTTCGCGCGAACTTTTCCAAAAAGCCAACATTGGGGCTGATATTTGCCCATCAAAACATCTATGACATGAAATGGGGTTTAACGGCCTATTGTTTTGCATCTAACACGAGTGTGCCGTGAGGGGAATTTCGCCCGGACAGTGGCACTACGTACGACCTACTCTAATATCGAATTCCAACCGTCAAGAGATATTTAAAGTGCACGCCGAACAACTAGACAGCTGTACTTGTCAGGCCCTCGGTCCTGCATCACTGACAGGGGAGAACCACGCCGGAAAATCTGGATAAACTTTCTCGGCCAATGCAGGGATCGAACACCCGACCTCCAGGCTAGCGCACCATCGCCTTACCCACTTCGCTAGAGTGATCCCCGTGATGAATCTTTACACGGAGTTTCATCACTCTCACTTAATTATAACCAAGATTATCGTGTCCGAAAGCACCAACCAATCAGATCGTTATCGCTGCTTACCGTAAGCAGACAATGTTTACCAATGAGGCATTCACCTAATTAACGCCAACACCAAGTTTAAGCATTCTACTTCAACAGGGGGGAGAGTTATTGTGTTCAATAATCTCGACGATTATATGCTATGCTTACCATGAGCAGAAAATCTTCATTATCGAACTTAGTCAAGGTATTGATGTGATAAAACAATACACCAAGTTTCCTCACTCTCACTTAATTTGAACTGAAGTTGCCACGTCCCAAAGCATCAACCAATCAATTGCTTATCTCTGCTTACCCTACGCAGACAATTCTCATCTTCGAACTCCAACATGGCATTCACATGATGCCTAAATTAGAATGAGAGTTATTGTGTTCCAAACCTCGACCAATCAAATTGCTTATTGCTCTGCTTACCCGGAGCAGAAAATGCTCATTATTGTTCTTAGTCAAGGGGTTGATGTTATGAACTTTACACCAAGTTTCATCATTCTCACTTAATTAGAACTAAAGTCAGCAGAAAGACCTCACCTTCGAACTACAATCACATTCTCGGTATCCCCAGTGGTTTCATTCCTTTCTACTCCACTAACCCCTGGGTTAATCCATGGGGGAGACACGTTTTCAAGATTCCGCCCCATTCTGACGATTCCGTTTTTGATGATTGTTCTATTTTTATCGACCAATCCTATAAATCGTTCATTGAAAAAGAAGTTCGAAAGGCGGGGGTGGGGGGGGGGGGTACAAATCGCTTTGAAGGCAATCTCCATTGATTTCCGCGCGAAAACCAAAATGACCTCATTCAAATAGCAGTTAATCAAATGCGATCGTCGCGGTGTCAGTATAAACGTGTCTTGCGAGTAACAGAAAAACAAAAATATCAGTATCAGTATGCCAGAATGGGTAACAAAGATTTCATAATATAAGGGGGCAGAACTCCATAGTTTAACATGGATGTAGACCACAATTAATTTCTCACAATGACTGTTTTTTCTGGTATTTGTATTAGGTTAATATACCACTGATATTGTGAGATATATGGACTTCAGAATGCAACAAACTTTTGCGAGAGAGAGAGAAAGAGAGAAAGTGTGTCATGTGTTACAATTGTACATCAGTAATTTCCTTGTGGCAGTATTAATAGAGGGAATTTGATTTGTGGGTAAAAATTTGATGGAATTTAATTCATTTCTGTACCAACCAGCGTCCCATGAGGGATGAAATGGAATGAGTTGTAAGGTCCTACTTTTCTGAACAATAAATTCATCGTTTCCAGTCTGTATCTAACCCGTTAGGAAAGGGAGCTATAAGTTTACCTGGGGACGGCGCTATCCCATTTTTTTAATTCCTTCTTCTATTTCTACCTGGTGTTAACATTTATTATACATGTACAATAATTGTGCCGGTAATCAGAAAATAACTGTAGCTGTTATCGGTAATCGTAGAAAATCAATGAAAATCAATGAAATGGGTCGTACCGTTTCTGCTCCGACTGGGCTAATGTAGATGGCTAATTTAAATGATGCAAATAAATTTCATACAGATCAACAGATAACTTAAGATGTTAGATCATTCATATGGTGCAACAAAGTGAAACAAGGGCCATAAATTTAGAAGTAATGAACTGAAATTGCTGAAATTCAATAAAATTCTTCTTTTTACTAACTTAAATGATTCATATAAATTTCATACAGATGGAAAGATAACTTTTGATGTTAGAGCATTCACAACGTGCACAAAGTGAAACAAGGGCCTTAACTCTAGAATTAATAAACGGAAATTGCTGAAATTCAATAGGCTTCTTCGTTTCACTGATTTTTAAAAAATGCATATTAATATCAAAAAGATTGAACGATAACTTTTGACCTTAAAGCGTTCACAAGGTTCAATACTCTAGATGTAATTAACTAGACTAAATAAACGGAAATTGCTGAAATTCAACAAAATTTTTCTTTTTAATCATCTAAATAATGCATATAAGATTCATACCAAAATTAGCAGATAACTTTTGATGTCCGAGCGTTCACAAAGTGCAACAAGGGCTATAACTCTAGAAGTAAGTAACAGAGATTAAATAGGCTTCTTCATCTCACTATTGTAAACAAAATTTATTACCCAATAATACATTCTACAGTAGATATTGCTTGTGTGATAAATTTCATAATCATAATTTCATAAGTAACTCCTTTCTTGTTAAAAAGGAACTACATGTATTTTTATTTAATTGACCTTGATGGAAACACTGGGTCAATATAAAGGACTTTGCAATTGTTGAATTTCTGTCAAAAAATTGATGTATCACTATGCCATAATGTATTCAGGTTCAGTAAGTTGAAATGTATAGCAAAGATTTATATTTATTTATTTCTGCATGAAAGAAGGGATTGGGTGATAAATAAAATCTAATACTCGTCTTTCATTGGAGATTCAGAGTGTTCACAGAAAATTGTGGATGGTGGACAGACTGACAGACAGATGGCAATATACATCCACATTTCCATATGTGGGCATATAAAAAAAGTACTGAAAAGATCATGGGGCTGTGCTGCATATATATTTAATTCACAACAGAAATCATTAACCTCTTCAAAACTATAATAATACTTATAGTAATAAATTATAAATTTTGTATGTACATGTATATAAATGTTGATGTTCTTGTCATTTATTGTGGATTCTCTCTCTATTTGTGGGGCCTGATTTAGCTGTACCATTATGTTCAGTATATACTTCAATGGAATGAAATTATGAGGTGTTCTCTTCCCTTGGACATCCCAAAGTTTTTTGACTTTGTTTAAATTTAGGCTGAACATAGAACAACCAATAAGTGCACATTAGTCACAGCACAGACCGATCTTATGATTTATCATCATGTAGATTTTGTAAAACAAAGTTAAGATGTTCACTTATTATACTATTCAGATCTCGTGATATAGTCATTAAAACACAGAAGTTCTCTTTATCTGCCACTACACCACGGGGTGTTGCCATAACATCCGCTAAAGTCTTTTGCACTTGTGACATTTTTTGAAACAAGGACACTTCTAAAGGCATTGGAACAGTTTTACATAGTTCCGTGAAGCTTGACAACCAGTTGTAATATTCCTGACTGCTAAAATCTGGTGTCTTTACGTAATCCGGTACTAATTCTAACAATGATTTTGGTGACGTAACATTTTTACTACATTCCTCTTTATTTTGATAATGTACCTCAAACACTTGTTCATCACCATTCACTGATAAATCTATAATACAAAAAATATAATATGAATAAAATGAAATGGGGTCTAACTGGGCCAATAAAGACAGGCAAATGCCATACAGTGTGCTATGAGCAAAATTTTGCATAGTCTTATATCGAATTCCAACTGCCAAGGGATCTTTTATGGGACGTCAGTGGGTTTTATTTGTTCTGTCCAAATGACTAGACATATTTCCTTGTCAGGCCCTCCGCCCTGCATCACTGACAAGGGAAACCATGCCGGAAAATCTGGAAGAACTTTCTTGGTCAATCCTGGGATCGAACACCCGACCTACAGGCTAGCGAGCCAACGTCTTGCCCACTAAGCTACCATGATTCCCCTAATACTAAGAATCCTATACAGATATGAATAGGAATATCTGAAGTGATCTTTCCCAAAGAATGCAATAAATATGATTCAGACCATGGTGTTTTCAAAATCTATTTTATTTCCTTTCGATTATTTCAATTAAATCGAAAAAATGATTTAAAAACATTGGTCCTACAAATCCCTGACAATAACTGACAAGTGTCTTTTTTGTCAATATAGTATAGCCAAAAGTGACTGACAAGAAAAGAGATGTTATGCATACCGCAAAGTGACTTTGTCTATAATATTATGCTGATGGAAATATATTATTTTACAGCAATGATATGAATATCTCTATTTACCTTGTATTATTTGATAAGTGCAGTCTGAAGGATCTACTGTTTTACCATTTTCATCTGTAATTGCAATAACTGTTTTTTCACCTGTTTCTTGTTGTTGTGATGTAATCTGTGATATATCTGTGATTGGAATCTCTAACTGACTAATAGTATTATCTACAGATTGAGATAAATGAATTATATCATTATCTTCCACAGATCCAACATTAACTTCTTCTATATACGTTGTTTCACTATCATTGTGAGGGTCTATCTCAATTTGTTGAACCACTATATTATTGTTCAAATTTTTGATCAAGCTTACTATTTTACGGTGACTCTCATTGGAGGAAATATCTATCATGCCCAAGCTTTCTTTTTCTTTTGAACCTGAAGGTATTTCTACATATTCTTTCTTAATTTTGGTCTCATCTTTGGTAAAATGTCGTCGGGCTAAATGGGATCGTAGTTGTCCAGTACGTTTAAAACCATCACCACATAAGTTACAAGTATAGGGTTTAGTTGCTTTGTGTTCTTTGATATGTCTTCTACAACTTGATGGATCACTGAATTTATGAGAACAGAAAGTACAGTGATATGGTTTTTTACCTGCAATATAGAAAAAACAATAGGTTGACAGGCAATAAAACATATACCTCTACAGCTGCTGTGATGTCAAAATCGGATGCCCCATCCACACAGCTGCACATGGTAATGTTATGCTATTTTAAAGTCTCTACATGTTTTACCATGAAATCTTTGAGATACATAAACTAGAAGTACATGAATTTGTCAGGAAAATGGATCCAATAACTAACATATCGATGTCAAATGAGTATCAGGTGTTTTGAAAGGAGTGTAGTTGCAGTGACTGACTTGGCACATTTATAATCATTCTAACTGGGATCTACAACAAAAATACACATTTTAAAATACTATATATCGTCGGCCTTCTGGCGAACCGACGAATCTGATATATATTTAAGTATTGAGAATTACGTATTGAAAAATTTATACTTTGTTGTTATCTTTGTGGCCATCAAATACAATATTTATTTATGATGTATTATTTCAGACATATACATCAGGACACTAGACGTCATTTAAATAAATATTATTAATTTATGGCAACAGAGATACCAACAAAGTATAAATTTCTCAATACGTAATTCTCAATACTTAAATATATATCAGATTCGTCGGTTCGCCAGAAGGCCGACGATATGACATGATGGCAAATATTACACTAAATTACTACTATGTGGATATCATATACCATAGCCCTTCCATGAAACTGTATTAACATACCTGAATGTATAATTTTATGTCTAATCAGATCAGATCCATGAGCAAAAGATTTATTGCATTTATCACAGGAAAAGGGCTTTTCTCCTGAAATAGCAAATATAGAAATGGTTTTTATTACAGAAATGTAACACTATACACTTACCAGCAGAACTTTATCATCAGCTTTTTCCCCCCTCATCCTTTATAACAAGGGACCAGCATATTCCAGGTAACAAAAGTTGAATTCAAATGTTAAAAGAAGTCATGTTTTATGCTTTACGATGTCTCACAGAAAGATATGGCACTAAAGGAACGGACTGTAGAAAATCCTGTATTACCTGAACCTGTCAATTTACCAGCGGTTGCCAGGCAAGATACACCTATATTTTGCTAGAGATGGATAGAGAAGTAGCTAAAAAAAAGATGACTTTTCGTACAATCAGGGGCCTTAATCCAAGAAGTTTTGGTCTGAAATGTGCGAATCGAATATCAAACACAATTTTCATACAAGGGGCGGGCAGTTTCGTTTCGATTTTAAACTCAACTTTCATTATGGTTGAATAGTGATATATTGAAATGTTTTTTTTAAAATCTGATAAAATTTATGCCCTCTGATCCACGAGCTAAAAATGGTCTGATATGTGCAAATATCTAGTGGGCCCACAACTTTGGTACTACATACTTTTACACAATTTTAACAAGCAGTTGACATCCGAAATTTGAACTCAATCATACATTTATTTTCAATGATTTTTAAAAACTGATAAAAATTGAGACCTCTAGAGGGTCAAGCTAACATTATTGGCATACTGGGGGCATCCATTTTGTCCAGCCTTTTTGGTCTGATTTTCACGAAATTCGAACTCAACTATCACAATTGTCCAAGGGTTAATCCAAATTAAGAAGACTAAGAATGAAATCAGTGAAGATATACATGTAATCTTACCTGTATGAACTTTCTGATGAGATCTAAGATAAGCCATCTGTGAGAACTTCTTGTCACACTGATCACAACTATATGGCTGATCTTTACCATGTGTAACTAGATGGCGCCTCATACAACTAATTTGTCGAAATTTTTTGTCGCATTGATCACAGCTGTATGGTTTAGTATTGGTATGTCGAGTCATATGTTCTGTTAAACTAACTTTACTAGAGAACTTATTACCACAAACACCACATTCATATGGTTTTACACCTGCCAAAGCAATACAAATAGTTAGGAATCAGTAGTTTTTAGGTAATCTTCAAATAATTTTTTAGGCAAAATATTACCTTAAATTAAACCATGTACTTATATCTTATATTTTAGTACAATGGTTTCTCTGTATTGTTTCTTTTTATTTACGTCATAAGGTATGATAAATCGAAATGCAAATTTAAAAATTAATTAAAATCAAACAAAGTTAAAAAAACACAGTATTAAAATTTCTTAAATGTTATATATTAAAACACTTGAATTAAAGTATCAGATATGCACTCCAAAAGGCCTGAATTGATGACAAAGATTCTGGAGCGTTAATACTCAATGGAGTTAATATTGACAATAATTGTGGGATATAGAAAGACTAAAGGTTGGACATGGGTGATGTAAATATAGAATTACTAAAAAAAAATTAAATATCAATTAAAAAGCTTACCAATATGTGTTAATCTATGACGTCTTAGTGTTTCGTTGCTCCGAAATCTTTTCGGACAATCTTCGAACTGACAAGGAAAGGGACGCTCATCTGTGTGTAATCGTTCGTGAACTTTCAGATTTCCTGTAAAAAAAACAATAATTCTAAAACTGATCTCGAATAATCCAATTTAAAGATAGGTTCCCAGAAAAGTATTTATCTGGTGGTTATTTCCAATAAAAGTATGGCGATTTTGGTATTTATCGAAAGTAGAAATATCCAATCTTACTAGAAAAATACTGGATTCCCCGCAAAACACTCATGGAGCGTATACAGGACAAAAATGTAAGGGTTCTCCTAATCGACAGCCCGATGATTAGGAAAATCTGCATGCATGATGTCAAAGGTCGCACACGAACATTGAGCACTTGATGTACAAGTTGACATGCTGTATGAAGAGTTAGACGTACAACGCTTTCTGAGATAAAAATGACGGAATTTCATTAGGATTCGAAATTTGTAATAAATGGTAAGCGATTAAAGACAACATCGTCTTATGTATGCAATGAATTCTCCTAGGACTTCCGACATAAACATGACCTGGTTTGATCAAATTTTTATAGCAGTGCAATCATTGGCAATTACAATGTTTAAGAAGGATTTGAGGCAAAAATATGACAAATTAATTAGTTTGAATATGTTTTTAGTCCATATATACCATTAAATCACCTAGCTTGTTTGTGTGAATGTATCTTTAACAGTAATTAATTAAATGATACACAGAATCTAAGTTTATGACACAATAAGTCAATGTACCTACCTTTTTGATTGAATACCTTGTGACACATTTCACATTCAAAAGATTTTTTGTCTTTTTTCTTTTTGTGAGCTTTACTACCTGTAATCAATATAAGGAGGAATATAATTAGATAAAATTATAAAATTCAAATGTCATTGCCAATAACGAGAAATGAGATGATGAAAGCAGAGCCCTAAACAATTATTCAGATGTTCCTACCATTTGTAATTTGTACTAGATTCAAACATTTTATGGCCTAATTTAAATAATGTTGAAACTTGAATAACTCAATCTACATGTAGATGCAGGTGTATTACCACACCATCCACCTTCATCTCCTATGGATAGAAATAAGATCAATCTTCTTTGGAAAAAAAAATTCAATACTTTTCAAGATATTTCCTTTGTTTAGTTTGAAAAAGTACTTTGTAGTTATATTATCTAGATGTGTGCTGCTAAACTACTCATCTTTTACCTTCAGTGTTAAATATCTTCACTATTGAAATTGACAAACATTAAAAATTAAATAGCAGATTCTTTTTTTTTTGGGGGGGGGGTCTGGGTTTACACTATCTACACAGTGTAATCCAACAAACTATTTATCATAGCTTTGCTGTGCTAGAAAGAGTAACAGACATTTGTATTCAATGTGTTTATGTTTATAATCACCTTTCCTATATATTATCATGATTAGCTATTATCTTGGCGCTTAGAGCATGCAATATTGGTGTAGGGACTGCAATTACAAATGTACATTATTATTATTATTAAACAGACAATTTGAATAGTTAATATGATCCGATTGCCCACTTCAAATATAACAAACAAAACAATATACTAGTAGTATTTAAACCTACCAACTGTGGACTTCTTTTCTGATTCCAGCCTCTTTTTAATATTTGTTTTCCTTTTCTTTTGAAAATATTCCACGTCTGTTTCTGGTTCATAATCAGAATCGCTTTTATCCAATTCCACATTTTCAGGATTTTTATAGTCTCTAAATATAATAGAAATATAATAAAATATAACAAACTATATAAAAATCTTAATTTTAAAAGCATTTATTCCCCCAGATTTAAGACTACTTGAATTAATTATTGACACATATACCGATGTGAGAAATGTGAAGTTAAAAACAAAATCTACTCTACTGTTAACCTATTGATCAATTGTGTTTAATCGTATAACAAGAATATAGCGAAAAACTAACTGTGTAATTAAGATTTTACTATGTATTCCTGTGATGTACATGTAATAAGAACTATAATGAGTTAATTTCACAATTGCAGATTACACTGTCAACCATGCAGTGACATGTCTATTGAAGTGCTTTCATGTGCTGAGTGGTATTGTGCCTGTATGAATAAGTGACATGAAACATGTGGCAGTTGTCATAACAATGTTTGATGGCCGAATGGTAAGCACGTGCGCACTGTATCATAAAGCCTGTAATTGAGTCAACTGGTGCAGTTACGAATCCCCGGTTGTACGTGACAAGGAGTAGGGTCTCCTGTACAGTCTTCTGGGTTTTCTCCGGGTCCTTCAGTTTCCTCTCTCCCTGCGAAAGACCCCTACGTGCAAGCAAATGACCGAGAAAAAAAATTAAAACATATGTTAGTCCCGAAATGACCCTCGTTTGTGTCGAGTGGACATTAAACCCCATTTCTCTCTCTCTCATAACAATGTTATTATTATACAACAGAGAAATGTGTGATTTGGAATAATTGCATGTGATCATGTGATCAAGCATCCTGATATTGTTTCCACCTGTTCAATTACCTGCACTGTGCTAAAATAATGATGGTTTTGTTACTCATTTTAAGATTCCAATCAACAATGAAAGAAAGAACATTACCTAAACTTGAAAGGGACAATTCTTTTTCTGCTTGGTATCTTTCCTGATCTTTCAATATCATAATCATTGGCCTGTATACCCACTTCAAATACAACATGACAGGTAGGCTTAATATCTTCCGCATCATCTGAACCTACATCTGTTCTTATTTTAGACTTTCCTTCTATCTATAATACAAATAAATTAAAGTTCTGTAGGTATTGCAGCTAAAATTATTGGTTAATGCTTCCTTAGTTTCGTAACACTGAGCTCTAAACTTTTCTAGGTTCCTGTAGTAATTTGATAGTCTTACATGTTACATGTCACAATAATTTAAAGATGATAACCTTTGCAGACTGTTAAATTCCTCACAATATTCCAGAAAGTGAGCATAACGCTACAAGGACTTGATAGAAATTGTATGAGCTTCTTCCTTCGTTTATAAAACATATAAGGTCCATGGGCATGGTTTCACTAACTTGAACTACATAATATATTTCTCTTTTGTCAGTAAGGAGAACTTCTACAACACATGAAAATCTTATTACGAGTAATAGCCCATTAAGTTGTTATCAGAAATGATTAGAATTGTTTCGATTGTTTGTCGCATGGCCTTTGTCAACAAGATATTTCAAAGTGATCAAAGGCCATAACTCTGGCAGTAATTATTGGAAATCATTGAAAATGACTCCGATCCCTCGTCTTATGACCTTAAACTCTGAGCATCCACAAAATATTTCAATGTGATCTAGGATCACAGCTCTGGCAGTAATTATCAGTTATTAACTTTAGCCTCTAGAGCGTCTACAACATTTTTCAAAGAGATCAAGGGCTATAACTCTGGAAGTATTTATTGGAAATCGTTGAAAATGAGCAGGGTCCTTCAACCTTTAACACTGTGTATAATCTAAAGTCAATGGATATTAACTTTAGCCTCTAGAGAGTCCACAAGATTTTTTCACCCCCACCCATAACCTTTTTTCGCTTTTTTGAGCTTTTGGCGACATTTTATTTTTCACTATTAAAAATTATTGCCGGGGCTAAAGCCCCCCCCGGCTCCTGTTTAAGGGCCATAACTTTTGCAGTAATCATCGTATATCGCTGATAGGCTTCTTCGTCTCATGAACTCAAACACTGTGTATAAATTTTAAATTCAATCGGATATTAACTTGAGCCTCTGTTTCACTCATGGATAATGGATGAGACGTCTGAGAATCACTTTTAGTAAATGTTTGATAAATACTTGTAATATCCAATTTACAGACAACAAAACTCAGTGAACGTTCAATTTATAATTATAATACCGTAAGCCATTACTGCCCAATCACATGTTTACAAAGAAGGTACCATAATAATTATGGTACCTTCTTTGTAAACATGTGATTGTCAAATACACGTGTATTAAATGTGATGGTTTTAAATTGAGTGTATTTGACAATTGTTTTCCAAAAAGAAACACAGTTCAATAAAATATACCTGTTTTCCATTCCATTCTAATATAGTATGAACAAAATCTCTTTCATCTTCAGTCATGGATTTTTCCACCTTTAAAATTAAATATGGTCACATTTTAAGCAAATTTTATGCTGGAAAACAAAAGAATTACCTTACAACCATAATGCTAATAAATTTACAAGCAAGTTCCTCCTTGATTAGGGGGTTGGGATGGCCTATTGGTCTAGAGTGCCGTGCTTCGACCTCTAGCTGGCCGGTCATCTCTGGCTTGCGGCTCTGGTTTCGAGCCACAGTGTGAGCGTTTGTGACATGGAGATAGGGGCGCCTTCTAAACCTCATGGGTTTCCTCCGGGCACTCTGGTTGACTTCCACTGCTAAAGACCCCTACGCGTAAGCGAATTATTGAAATAAAAATTGAAAACCATATGTTACTGTTAGTCTCAAAATGACGTTAAACCCCATTTCTCTCTCTCCCCCTCCTTGATAACCTGAACAGTTAGTTGCCAGGCAAATAAACAAGTAATCTTTTGCTTTCTGACCTGTAGTAACATTTCATATTTGAGATGCATATAAGCATACATCTAAATTATACCTTTATTTGTCATGCTTATAATTCATAGACATTGATCTAATTTATCTATTTAAATTCTGCATATGTACCCCATTACAAATCCATTTTCCAGTTTGTTGTTAAAAAGCTTATACTATTTATAGTTCGTTTGCAATCACCATGAATCAAGTGGCAAATTCAGACTGAAACTTTTAAACCATAGCCCTAAGCCTACTAACATTGTATTAAAAAAAAAAATATCCTTAAACCTCACCACATTTTCAGTTTCACATTGTTTTGAGCTTGATGATCCTGGTAATCTGAAATCTGAATCCTCATTTTCCTTGCCAGTTTTCTCAGTAAGCTCTGTAAAGGTTAAGACAAATGATTTATGGTAGTTAAATTTACAGTGGTGTATATACCTTGTAGTCCTACTGTAGTGAATAGGGATCACGGTGGCTAAGTGGATAAGGTGATGGTTCGCTAGCCTGGAGGTCAGCCGAGAAAGTTCATCTCGATTTTCCGACGTGATTTCCCCTTGTCAGTGATGCAGAAGGAGGGCTTGACAAGGTCAGCTGCCTAGTCCTATGGATGGTATGAAAAACCAAGTTCCTGTGTACACATTGGAGTGCACGTAAAAGATCCCTAGGCAGTTGGAATTTGATATAAGAGTAGGCTGTAGTGCCGCTGCCCGGGCAAAATCTCCCTCATAGCACACTGTATGGCTTATGCCCGTCTTCCATTAGCCCAGGTTTATAGGTGCACAATAGTAGGAAGTTAAACCCCATTTCATTCATTCATTACTAGTGAATAGTTGGAGAAAGCAGTGCAAAGAAGAATTTAACTGGGGTTTCACATGGCACAGATTCTGTTTTTGTTTGAATTAATATTGCAATTATTTGAGTTTGCTAGTTTAGAATACATCTATCATTTTATTTAGGCAGATCAATATCAGAGTGTTTTCGTTCTTACCATGTATTTTAATCTTGTTTTTATTGTGACATAGCTGCTGTGTGAGTGTATTTCCACACTTTGCATGGATATCTTTCTGTTCTTCGGAGAATAAGATGGCTAACCATCTTCATGTTGCTTGTCAAAAGCTTACTTGTTAAGGTGTAGACTAAACATGTTTTGCAGAGTGATTATTTTCTTGTGTTAAATTAATGCTAATAATATTGTAGTGATGTCAAAGGGGGGTAGGGCTTTAGGGTGTCCTAGGGTTCTAGAGTGCCCAGCTTCGACCTCTAGTAGGCCAGTCACCTCTGGCTTGCTGATGTGCTCCCTGGTGTGAGCGTATGTGGCATGGAGATAGAGGCGTCTGCTCAACCTTGTGGGTTACCTCCGGGTACTCCTGTTTCCTCCCACAGGAGACAGGAAAGATAATAAAAATTTAAAAAAAGACTTGTCGATCTGCGATATCACCTTTGGTGGAAGCGGACGTTTAACACTAAGACCAACAACAATAGTGATATCAAGAAAGTGTAAAATTTTACATGGCCACTATCAATCTGAACGACAGACTCACCCTACCCGCAGAGAAGTAACTCTTGACACAGTGAACAGCCATGAGGTCAAGGCACGGATCAGTTTGTAAACAAACAAACGAAGTAGAATGACTTCGACGAACAGAAAACCTGCGTCATATCAGGGTTGTCCGTGCAATAATACGGACGGATACAACTTGAGATTGAACAATGATACCCGGAAGAAAATGGGATTTTAACAGAATACCGGTAGCAAGTTTAAACGGACATTTGACACACGCAGGGGGCCATCCATGAAGTACATACACTTAAAGGGGGGAGGGGGGTCACGCCAAAAGCGTACAGGTGCGTGGGGGGAAGTGGGTCATTGGCAAAACGTACGTACACCGGGTACGCTTGATTTTTTTATTTTTAACTACAATTTCGGGACGTGCGCACTTCCCTCACGTTCGAAGCGTGCTGCTTTCGTCTCAGGCTGACTTATATTATAAGGTCTATGGTTATGGTAGGAGGGGCCACTATCTTCCAGTGCCATACTACTAAGTACTACTACTAGCATCGGCAGTGGTCGGATATGATTTCTCTGGTTGGGCCTCTCCCTTCAATCAATGAAAACAGAAATGCTTGAGGAATGAAAATTAGATATAAGAACAACAATATGATTGCAATTTATAATAATCGCGTTAATATAGATAGTTATTGCATTATTCCGAGTAACAAAAATTTATCTCAATCTATCCTATAGGCTATGTACAAAAATAATCTGTTAAAATTTACCATTTATTTCACAAGCGGCATCCATTTTGTCTTGTCTGGCTATCTTCGGTCGGTATTCGATTTCATATCAGCTTATAATGCATTGCGCGTGATGTAGTTCCGGTTTGGAAGATTGGATAAAATCAAAACAAACCTTTCATTTAAATATTTCTTTTATTACCAATTTTACTTAGGTATAGATTTTTACGGCACGGGTCACCTTTTAAAGTACACCCCCTTTCTGTTGTTAAAAAGTAAACACCGCAGACGTACCTCGGTCTCGGTCAAACGCACCACCGGGCCGAAAATGACGTCGTAATTATAAGGGAATTCCTGAAAAACCTCTATTATTAACCCTCACGTGACTTAATGGCGGATGACAGTAACTACAGCAGATATTCTGCACCGAGTATCTCTGATATTCATTACAGACCGTTTGTTGGAACAGAGTATAAAGTCTACAAAAGAAGATGGTTTATTGTGTTTATCGTCTGTATTGTCAATATGGCAAATGCGCTGGTAATTATTAAAAAACGTAACAGTTTAAAATGGTGACAGTCCAGGTGACGACAGGTCACGCGATCATCATGTTGTAATTATCTAATCTACTTAGGGTTGTTTTAAAGTAGCTTAGTCTCTAATTTAATAATTAAGTCAAGCGCTCGAGATACTAAGTCAAGCAAGAAAGATACTAAGTCAAATGCTTTAGATACTAAGTCAAGCACGAAAGATACTAAGTCAAGCGCTCAAGATAATACAATCAAACACCAATGTTTTAAGCTGTTTTTTATGTGCATTATTTAATTATAAACCTGGCAGAGGAAACCTAAGATCATGGGGTAAAACCACACAATTAAGAAAGAATCTCAAGTCACATACGCTCACAACAGGGACGTAACCCAAAACAATAAACCCGGGGTAGCTGGCCAGGTATAGCTTTAAGAGCAACATCTCCTTAACCGTCCCAGATTAATTACACAGACCTTTTAGATGGTGATACCCCCACTCCATCCGACTACATATCTACCCCTTCCAAGTTAATGAGATGCCTTCTCAATCGTGTGGTTTTACTCCGTGTCCCTATGTTTCCTCCCACAGCAAGGGGACCCTGAATTTAATAAGCTAAAGGTTTCCCGGATGGTGGAAGTGGAAACGTTGAATCCCAAGCTAGAACAAGTTGTGGGGAACGGCGGGGCAGAGCTCGTGCGAGGTGGGTGTGGGTGTAGAAGCCTGACACAATCGCGCCACTTGTGCAAGGGTAAATTAGGGATTGATCAGTTCCTACATATTATGAAATAAATTACGATATTATTATTATTATTATCTCTCCTAGCAAAACTCTGTAACCTCAATATATACAATTATTGATTCGTATAATAACATGCGATATACTGCCCACTTGGAAGGGGGTAAATATAATGGGAAATGTTTAGAGCTGGTGATAAGCATGGGATGAAGTGTGTGGGAGGGGGGAGGTCCGCTCTGTCACTGCAGCTTTGGATGGGCTGTAAAAAGAACAAATGAACCTTTATTCTGCAAGTTTATCATTGAATAATGCACAAAATCAAACAGGTTAAAACATTGGTTGAGACGTGTTCGGTTGTATTATCTCGAGTGTTTGTGGAAGTGCAGATGTTGAATTCCCCAGCTAGAGCAAGGTGTGGGGAACGCCAAGGGTGTTTGGGGGGTGGGGGTGTGTGTGTGTAGAAGACCAACATGATCAGGTGAATGCAACCCCTGAACCCTCGCCTATAAGGACCTAGGATTGAAGCCCCCCCAATCAAGAATTGATTCAAGCAAAACTCTGTAGTTTGATATATACAATTATTGATTACGATATACTTCCCACTTGAAAGGGGGTATATATAAAGGGAAATGTTTAGGGGTGGTGATGAGCATAGGATAGTGACTGTGTGTGGGGGGTGGTGTGGGGGGTGGTGTGGGGGGTGGTGTGGGGGGTGGGGCGCTCCGTCACTGCTGCTTTGGATGGCTGTAAAAACGAACAAATGAATATCTTTATTCTGCAGGTTTATCATTAAAAAATGCACAAAATTATACAGCTTAAAACATTGGTTGAGACGTTGTCGATTGTATTGTCTCGAGCGCTATGCTTAGTATCTCGAGCACTCGACTCATTGGTTTTCTCAAGGTCCTCCGGTTTCCTCCCACTGCTAAAGACCCCTACGCGTAAGCGAATTATTGAGATAATAATGAACCATATATATTAGTCCCGAAATAACCTGGTTGGTGTTGACTGGACGTTAAACCCTATTTCTCTCTCTTTTCTGTTTCAAAATGTTATAACGCTTTGATTTACAAGAGATGATTTCTTCCAGTGTCCGGTAAGATTACTTGTTAATTATCTAATGTTGAACCATATTCTCAAAGCAAAACACAAAGAAGGTTGATTACATCGGGATGGGAGACATAGGGGTGGGGTTTAACATGCACTCATAGTCATTACACAAACTATATCATGTTTGGACTGGACTGATGTATATGGTACATTTGTATTTCAACAATTCACTTCTTCTTAACCCTTTCAGTGCTAGTACACCGCATAGCGGTGTATAAAAATGTAGCCTAAAACGCGCATACACCGCATTGCGGTGTATGCAGTGTTTCACTTGTCAGTGTTCGCGGCTGTTTAATTTGCAAAGGGATATAATAAATTCGATTAAATATAGTTATTTCCCACAACTCTTCGGCATTAGAGACGTTAATGGTTCTTTAATGTTTATTTCTGTTTGAAAATAAAAATCGTGAATTTAGTATTTTTTTGGAAAATTATGTCCCATTTTCTCTGTAAAAATGTTTTTTCATGGAATTTGATCAAAAAATTCCCATTGATTAAAAATATTCATCATGTTTTACATGTGGAGTACAATTGACATGTTTTGCATAATTAAGCTCTAGCATTATACCGTACGACAAGCTTAGCAGTGAAAGGGTTAATGGTCTTTTGCAGTTGCAGGCAGGGCCGGCGGAAGCAATTCTTGATTGGGGGGGCTCCCATCCTAGGTCCAGGGATGTAGCCAAGATTTGCTGAGTAGTTGTAAAAAAAACACTTTGGCGAGCGTAGCGATCCCAAAATTTTTTGGGGAGGGGGCGTGGTCTTTTATGAAAATTAACCCTTATTCAATTATTGGTGTATTTCCAGAGCATTTGCTGTCGTTTATTTTCTTCAGAGCAAAATCAATTTCCATTTATATTATATTCAAATTTATATAGGCCTATTCTTAAAATGGTGTTTGTAGTACATGTATTTTATATTATTATTACGGTGGAATGAGAATCAGGTCAGACAGAAGTTGAGAAAGAATAAGAAACATTGACATTGTGGATAGGCTAGGATTTAATATAGATTCGGTAGAATTAACCGTAGAATGCGAACATTAAAAATTGATCGTACAACCGAACGTTCGACACCATTTACGACATTCAAACCTTTAACATTAAAGTGCCGTCAATTGGTCTGGGTGACCGTGAAATGAATAGACCTGCACAACTTCTAAATTTAAATAAACATAATACCAATACTTCTTTCTTTAAACTAATTTCGGATGATAGGGTATACTACGGCACACAAAAATAAATAATGCCGTGTCAGACATGGTTTGCGTGGGCTTATAGTTACCATGGCTTTGCCGTTTGCCGGGGATGGTAAATTTCGAGTGCGGAGTCTGAGTACAGAATGGGAGAAGGACGAAGTCGAGGGGGTTTAAATACGACTGGGCGGCTTTCTTCTATTTTTTCTTTGTGCTGGGCGGCAAAAAACAGTGCCGCCTGAAGAAAAGAGTACTTGCGGCCAAATTATTGGGGGGGCTAAAGCCCCCCCTAGCCCCCCTACTCCGCCGGGCCTGGTTGGAGGAAACCAGAGGAAACCCAAAAGATATTGTTAGACATGCATTGTAGACTCCTTGAACATAATATGTGGTGGCTCATTGAATAAGACATTGGCTCATTATCTGGAGGTCCTGTGTTCTTTCACAGCATTGCTGGAGAAAGTTTCCATGTACACATTGCCTTGCACGTAAAAGATCCCTTGGCAGTCAGAGCTAAAATTCCCCTCATGGCAAACTATGTTTCCTATGCCATTTTCATTAGCCCAGTCGGAGCAGAACAGTGTATGATGTTAAACCCTATTTCTTTTCATTTACAAAACTACTCATTTATAAATGTGGAATTGAAATCAAGCCCATTGACTCAATGACAGACTATATTTTGACCATTCAAGACTTCAAGTTCTATACCCCTGTACAAGACCACCCATTGTTTTCCTCCAAATTTAAACCCGACTTTATTTAAAGAACAAAAATAAAGGTATTAGTTTATACCATTGTGAAAATAAACATTTTTAATTTTCTCCACAGAAAATCACACTGTATTGTTTGTTTTTTGTTTCAAATTGTTGAACTGAGCAAACACAGGTCTTGATAACCTACTCTAGTCTAACCAAATCTTAATTCTGCATGCCTGCCTGGTGTGTGCATATGTATGAGTTTGTAGCATATACTAATGCAAATGTACAGCCTACAATATATACGGGTTGAATAACTCAACAATGACTTCACATAAACACTTTAAGTATTAAAATAACTAAATGTTTGTTTCGGTGAGATAAAGCCTGGCAAAAGTACATCTCTTTTCATGAAATGCATATCTTACTTCAAATTTAAAAGGATTTATACAATTATTTTTTCCAGATATGGATTTGCTTTTCACCAATTACAAACATCACTACAGCCTACTTCAATATCAGTGGAATGCAAGTTAATTGGTTATCATTAGTTTACCTAATAGCTTCTATACCATGTGGTTTTACAGCTTCCTGGCTTTTAGACACTTTAGGTTTAAGAATAAGTGTATGTATTCTATTGATCATAATATATATTCATTACTATTAGTATGTTATCAGAAAACCAAAAAAACACTTGTTTTAAAGAAAGATTTAACAAAGAAAGTTTTAATAGGATACAACAGTATGACCACTTTGTGTCCATCAAAAGGAATCTGATTTAATATACCCAGTAGATACATGTATGCTAGTTTATATTATATATGGAATAAGACTGCTAATTATATCTCCTTCTTTTCATGATAGACAAATTAATAATCGTCATTGCCTCAATACCTTGTCTAAGTATGATAATGCATTTCGTATATTTCATTGCCTGATCAGTACCTTGACTGAGCTCAATAATGTTTTGGGAGGGTGGTGAAACTTGTGTATATTTTCATTACATTAGACTCCGATTATAGTTTCAGTACATCAATAAAATTGACTAATAGGTTCAGTAATGGGCACTTATATTCAGATGCAAGAAAACAGACAATCCATAACCTTCAACAAAGTCATAAAACAATCAGTTGTCTGCTGTATGGGTCAACAAAATTTAGTCCAGAGATAAACACACTTATTTTTCCAAGAGGTCCAACAATTTATTTTCTTAAATTTATTTTCCTAAGTCTCTATATTATCCATAATGTATTATTATTTGCTCTATATTTATGTAAATATGTATGTAATTATTTATAATGTGTACATGTATCTTAATCAGAGAGAGGGGATACACATAGCCATAGCCTGTTCCTCAATCCAAATTCAGATTTAATGAATAAAAATATTGTTTAAAAAAAAAAATGAGCATTTTCTGCGTCAATGCTTTAAGTCAAGAGATCTGATTGAAAGTAGTGAAATTTAAGAGTATAGTTTCTGTACACCAATTCTTTGACTATGTTTGATGATGAGAATTTTCTGCTCAGATGAGCAAAATGATTGATGCTGTATAAAAAGATAAATATTTAATTTACAAAATGTGTGTCTTCAAATTGCCTTTTTAATTTGGCAGGGGGTATCAGCCTTAATGTTCGCTTATAATTATTTCTACAATTTTGTTAAATATAAGTTTCTATTCAGTATTATGTCCCCATACAAATAAATAGCTTTATTTATTATGCGTTTATTTTTTATTCCAGATTATTTTGGCAGCATGGTTGAATGTTATTGGGGCTTTGTTACGGTCTCTCACCACATATACATTTATTCCGTCAGATATGAAATATCCTGTTTTATTAACTGGTCAACTTATAGCCGCTTGTGCTCAACCATTTATTATGTTCTGTCCTACAAAGCTTGCAGCAGTATGGTTCCCAGGGTCACAGAGAGCCACAGCTAACACTATAGCCTCAATGGGTATGTTTGGTTTTGCTTAAGTAAACATATGCTTATATGATAGTATTATACTTATAGGGTTCCAGCTGCCTTGACAAAAAGCCTGTTATAATTGTATTTTCTTCTTTTTATTCTCCTTCTTCTTCTTGCCCATCGTTTACTTGGAAACTACTGTAAGTAAGGAATTTTTGTAAGACTTTCACTGTATCACCATCAGATAGGCAACATCATATTTCTATATTTCTGGGGGGGTTCTCAAACAATAGAAATGGGTAGTATAACCAGGCCAAAAAATTTCTCATAATGTACACACGATACATTTCTATAGAATACCATCACTGTTTATTACTAAGCAACCTTTCAGTAAAGACCAGGGAAGTCTGTTGTCAAAATACATGGTAAACAAATAAAAAGAATGATGACTACCAAATCTTCAAGTCAGCTGGTTACCCACGAATGCAGTTCTTTCTGATTACAGTCTTACACTTTGTTTTCTGTTTTCCACCTTTTGCAAAGCATTTTTTGCTAATAATACGATCTAGAATGGAAGAACATGATCTCAATTTACATTTACTTCCAGAGAAATTCTGTTCACTTTGTGAATCCTGTTCTTCATTTCCTGTCATTCTAATGTTTTATTATTTAATTGCAAATTATTTTTACAGCCAATCCCCTGGGAATATTATTAGCCAATATAATGTCACCAAAAATAGTTCATACTAAGGCAGATATGCCATTAATGGTAAGTATATTTACATGGGTATATCTTTTAATCCTTAATTCTTGTTACCAATATCACTGACTTTATATACTACCCATAAGAGTTGATGGACGTTGATCCCGATTTAGTGTTCTTAGCATTTTATCTGCTCAAAAATGTATTGCTTTTAAAGATAAATTATGGAAACGTCAATGGTAAATAAAACATATAAACTTGAACATCAATTTCAAGGACATGGCACATGCATGTATCTGATTGATCTTCAATGGTCGATATTAACTAAGCTAAAAATAAACACACTTATATGGATATATTACTTCTGAATTTATTAACATGCTACATTTCGATACACATACAGATATGCTTGACAACGATATCTGTATGTGTCTCGAAACGTAGCATGTTAAGAAATTCAGAAGTATTATATCCATATAAGTGTGTTTATTTTTAGTGAAATGTAATAATGAGTATTTATAGTACGCTATATCCATGAACTAAGTTTATGCTCAAAGCGCTACACAATCCCTATCCCGGTCTCTTGGATACAGGTAGAGCCTGGTTACCTCCCTTTACCACTGAACTCTTAGAAAGAGCCCCAACCTATGCTGCCCAACAAGGAGCGCAACAGTTTTTGCGATACCCATTTACAGCTGGGTAGACTGGAATACAGGGATGAAGTGTCTTATTCAAGGACACAAGAACTCAGCACACAATTAGGTCACAAATCCTTCTCTCTAACCGTTTCGCCAAATCACTCCCTATTTCTATATGTGTTATAAGGATTATTAACTAAGATATCAATATTTCTTAATAGTAGGTCTGTTCAGAGTGCTATATCAATGCCATCTGTGTGCATATTCAATTAACCTACTTTGGTGTGATAAGGAATAACTGTCTGTAGCATTTCTTGTAATTTCACTGATAAAATATTGGGCATGGCATCACAGGTCACACAACTTGCTTCATCTGTTATTGTTGTGGATTTTTTGCTGTCCGGAAATAATGTATTAATGTCTATTGATTTTGAAGCTATGGGTCTGTACAGGTATAAGTGGTCTAGGTGCCATTGCAACATTTGGTGTGTGTAGTTCAGGACCACCTACTCCACCCAGTGCTAGTGCAGCAGAAGTATCAGAACCTTTCTTCTCCGGGCTCAAAAAGGTAGGAAATAATTATAAAGGAGTTTGTATGAACAAACTGGTATGTGAACACAAACTTTTACGCTAAATCTGAATTAGTTTTTGGTAGTCATTTACTTTTCAATATTATTGCTCAGAAATATTACCCTATTATAAAAGATAAATAAATTTACCTTTTGCTAATTAACAAGGGGTTGGGATGGCCTAGTAGTCTAGAGTGCCGTGCTTCGACCTCTAGCTAGCTGGCCACCTCTGGCTTGTGGCTGTGGTTTCGAGCCCTGGTGTGAGCATATGTGGCATGGAAATAGGGGTGCCTTCTCAACCTCGTGGGTTTCCTCCAGGCACTCCTGTTTCCTCCTACTGCTAAAGACCCCTACGCATAATCGAATTATTGAAATAAAATTAAAACCATATGTTAGTTCCGAAATGACCTAGTTGTGTTGAGTGGACGTTTCAAAGATATCATCTATTTCTGTAGTACAGAGTCTGTCCAATCAGAACATATCCAAGGTTGTGTGATGTTAATGACTGGGTCTTCTTGTTGTTTAATTAAAATAATAAACTGGGTTTTTTTTCCAGCTTTTAAAGGTAAAATCTTATTGGTTACTTTGGACAGTCTTTGGAGCAGGACTAGCAATATTTTCTGCCAATACAACTTTTATAGAACAGATTTTGTGCCCAAGAAATTACCAAAATGTAAGTTTATTTTGTATTCGTCCATCTTAATACAGTCTGATCGATATATAGATCTATATTTTGTTTTGTTTATGTATACGTTCGATGACCTCCACACGACCACAGTAATAAAGATTGACAGTACCTTCAAAGTTTTGAAGTTGGACAATTAAATGGAAGAAGAAGAAGATGTGACATGAAAATGGACACAGTGATAGATTATCCTAACAACAATGTGTCAGATTTACTCAATTCTGGGGAGTATTTAAGCATTGGATAGCATTAATACCAAAAGGTGGCTGAATATGTGTGAGATTATTAAATGATAGGATATACTAAATACTTGTTTTAAAAATACCAGTCAACCAGTCATGTGTAAACCATTAACTTATATAATACAAATTAATAAGATAGTGCAACTAAAAAAATACACATAGTTCATGACACTAAATCAAAGTAAAATATTGCTTAAACCAAAACTTTGACAAATTGCATTATAGCGATCTTAGAAAACGATGATGTGATGTCCTACACGCTTGATCCAGGCAACATTCAGCAGTACCGATGCTGGTACAGGCCTATGTTACATTGGATGATATTTCTATTTCTAAACCAAAACAGTTGATTAAAACAAACGTGTGACTTCAGCGCCATTATTTCCTAAGATTGCTATAGCATGGAAGACAAAATTGCTTGTGTGTAGATTTTTCATTGCCTGACAGCCTTTTTCTTCTAGTCTTTTTCAGGTCTTTGTGGAGCACTAATGATTGCAATAGGGGCTGTTGGAGGAGCTATAGCTGGAGTGTTTGTCGATAAAACAAAGCTATTTGAAGAAGTTATTAAAATGAGCCTTGGCTTCGCTACATTATTTGGAATATTCTTTACATTGGTCAGTTGCTTGAACTTGCTATAGCATATAAACTCGCAATGTACTAAAATGCAAAGATATCACAGACCCAACAGTAGGCTAGAAAATGAAGACCCCATTATTTCTATGTTAATGTAATTTGTACAATCTAATTGGGTCCTCAGATAGATGTATATCCCAAGCAAATAAAAAAAATAAGAACTTTAGCACCTTTTTTTGGAGGGGGGGGGGGCTAACTAAGCAGGGGATTCCAATCCAAGTGTTGGCTGAAAATGTTCCTTAGGATTTTTGTCAGTAGTGTGGGATGGGATGAAAAACCGAGGTCCCATGTACACCTTGGCATATAGCTGTGCAAGTAAGATAGAATCCTGATAATTCTAATAATTACTCTTAAAAGATCTTTTCTCATTTTTGGCCTTTGATTACTTTGTAAAATCTTGTGGATTCTCTAAAAAATTTATACACAGAATTTATCTTCCTAATAATGAAAAAAAGTTTCTGTTTACTGTTATTTTATAATTTGTCATTTTCAGCTACTTTTATTTTATTGATTAATACCGGTTATATGACAAGGCTCTAGATGTCATGATGATGTCTAGTATGCCTCCATTTTCCGAAACCAATAACTTTTATTCTTAATTTTCTTTTAGATCAGTAGAATACGAGGTCATCCAATTTTAACAGCTATATCAATATCTGGATTTGGATTTTTTGGTTTTGCTTTATATCCCATATCAATGGAATTAGCTGTTGAAATAACGTATCCTGTAGCAGAAGCAACAAGTTCTGGGTTTCTCTTTATTTCAGGGTAAGGTATTATATTATAACCACATTGTTGAAATAAGACAAACTATGAAAAGGGTTCATGAATTACTTATGTCCATTAATACATCCAATATTGGCATTTAATGTTTTCTGGTATTAAATATGGGGGGTTGGATGGCCGAATGGTTATCATGTGCGCACTGTATCATAAAGCCTTTCATTGAGTCAACTGGCGTGATTCCGAATTTCTTGTTGTAAATGAAAAGGAGTAGGGTTGCCTTGTTGTAAATGAAAAGGAGTAGGGTTGCCTGTCCTACCTCGTGGGTTTACTCCGGGTCCTCCGGTTTCCTCCCACTGTTAAAGACCCCTACATGCAAGCGAATTATTGAAATAAAATTTAAAAACTCAATGTTAGTCCCGAAATGACCTAGTTTGTGTCGCATGGAAGTTAAACCTCATTCCTCTCTCTCTCTCTCTCTCTCTCTCTCTCTCTCTCTCTCTCTCTCTCTCTCTCTCTCTCTCTCTCTCTCAGTATTAACTAGTTTCAATGATAATTCTGAAGTGTATTTATTTATTACTGAATATTTGGTCTTTAAGCCTCTTGTGTCTTTAGGTATGAGGATTAAGACTTGCTGACTGTATCACATATTATTATTGCAAATATTTTTATTAATAGGCAAATACAAGGTGTTATTTACATGTTAGCGGCACAGTATTTAGCTCAACCATTACCAGCAAATGAAGTTATATTACCAAATGCATGTAGAACCAACGGTACTAGTGGCAGTGATATTAGCCAAGATTGGACAGGTAATCATGTCTATCTTGGTTTAACTTATGCAAGTTCCACTGGTAACAAAAAGGGCTCATATAAGATTCCTACAGCGTTTATGATCAAATGAAACAGAGATGTTGCCATGTACTTTTATTAATTACACCCTACATTACTGGGGACTTAATGAATTCTAATGTTGTTTCATTCAGTTTTGTTTATTTTCTTGTTTTACCTTGTTTCATCTTGTTTCTTAGTTTTTTGAGACTCTCATTAGAATACAGACTGATAAATAATTCATGTGACTGACCAATTAAGTGTGTTTTTATTTTTCAGTGCCAAATTTATTTTTTAATGCCATAGCAGCGTTAGGTACAGTTATACTTATTCTCTTCTTCCATCCCAATTATCGAAGAATGAGAGCCGAAGATGTGGCCAAGGCAGAGTCCATTTTGAATTATGATTCCACAGATTCATCACATTCAGGAGCATCAAATAGAACACCCCCAGTGTCATAGCATATAGAGTATTATTTTTATATAATAATCTTGTACCAATTGTCTTTCATTTTATTAAATTTTGTAGATAATTTCTGGTTTGTCAAAACCCAAATTTTATAATTAGTTCAATCTTTTGAGGCTGGTGGGGAAGCGAGAAGTTGTTTCTTGTACTGCAAAGAGTTGAAAAGAATGGTGCTGCTTAAGATTTGTTAGTTCACTTACAAACTGAATTGGGGATCAGTCTGCTGATGCTAGTTTTAAAGAAACATAAATGCCTTATTGTCAACTGATAATCCCATGCTTGTTTCTTACGAGTCTGCTCCCCTATGTCTGTATCTGATTACAGATGCTTAAATTTGTGAGCATTGTTTCTCTTCTATAGCAAATTGAATCACCAGATTATAAAGACTACTAGTATCTACTAATCAAACACGTCAGGACAAGGCATGAGCAAATGTGCTGCATGTCATATAGGTTACATGGTTAGTAGCTTAGATGATGAAAAGATTGCATTTATTGATACACAATGTTTCTTTAGGACATGGCATGAGCAAATGGGATACATGCCATATAGGTCACATGGTTTCATGATGAACAGACTGTGACCATTAATACCACCAGTGCTACTGGTGGGACGTTCTTATCTGCATAACACTACTTCATGGGCTGAAGATCTGTCTGTGCAGTTATAAAAAAAGTCATAATATTTGATAATAAAAGTCATAAAATGTGACAAAAAAATTATAAAAACTTGATAAAAACATCATAAAAATCAAAAAATTCCACAAGAAACTTTCATAAATATATAAATTTATGACAAAGACCTGTGTACGGTCCCTGTTATACTCATTAGTTTGTTTTACTTTAATATGAATGCATTTATAATAAAGACATGAAATGAGATGGGGTTTTACCTCTTACTGTTCTACTCCAACTGGGCTAATGAAGACAGGCATATGCCATACACTGTGCTATGAGGACAATTTTGCCTACTCTGATATCGAATTCCAACTGCCAAGCAATCTTTTACATGAATGCCAATGTATACATGGGACCTTGGTTTTTTGTCCCATCCGAACGACTAGACAGCTGACACAAGGTACAATTTTATGGATACACAATTACTGAGTTTTATAAAGAGGAGAGTATCCTCGTCGAAACGTGGTGTAGTATTAAACTCAATAATTGTGTATCAATAAAATTGTACCTTGTGTTAACATGTTCCATTACTATATGCCAATCAAAAAAGACTAGTCAGCTGTCCTTGTCAAGCCCTCGGTTCAGAGTGGATCATTTGACTGAATTTTTCATCAATTTCCTTACATTATCAAGTTTTTAACTATACTTAGCGCCATGAAAAAGGCATCATTTTTTTCCTCAAATATTTTATTACTAGGTGGTTTTGTATGTATAATATTATGAAATACTATAAACTATTGTTTCACACAATGCTCCCAAACGCAAAAAAATATCGGCCCGTGTGCACAAAAAAATTGGACGAGAAGCACATGAAAAACCCAATATTCACGTGCAGCATTGTATGTGAGCCCTTTAAAAGCATGTTTTCAACTTAATGTGCAGTACATGAACTGTGAAACGTCAATCTATCGTAATTTGTTGTTGGACGGGTGAAGGAATCGAGCTAAAGATGCCGAGACTAACTGAAAATAAACGGAATGAAGCCATGGGAATGTCCCGGGCTGGCATGTCTACACGTGCTATTGCCAGACACTTCAATTGTCATCAGTCAATTATTGTAAGGTTGGTGGAACGTGTTCGAGTTACTGGATCAGCACGTGACCGTCAACGTCCTGGTCCACAACGCGTTACAACCCAGGCTCAAGACCGCTATATCCTACGGGCCTGCCAACACCGTAATACGTCGTCTAAGAGAAGCAGGAATCCGTGCACGACGACCGTATGTCGGAGCTATCCTCAGGGATCATCACCGTCAGCGGCGTTTAACATGGGCTCAAGGACACCAGCCATGGAGAAGAGTAAACTGGCAAAGTGTGCTCTTCAGTGATGAGAGTCGCTTTCATCTTTATCCCACTGATGACCTTCAACGTGTGTGGAGACATCTTAAGGACCGTCTAGCAGACTGCTGCGTTTTCGAAACGAATCGATAGCGTGGGTGAATGTAATTGTGTGGGAAGACTTACATTTCATCACCGGACCGCCCTACACATTTGCAGGGGTGGCGTTGATGCTGTAGCCTACAGTGATGATGTCTTGCAATCAATTGTTGTTTCGAGCGCACCCACAACTTCAGCACTTCCCACAGGATAATGCACGTCCGCATGCCGCCCGTTTTAGTATGGGACTACCTGGCAGCTAAGAAAATCAAAGTCTTGGACTGGCCAGCCATGTCTCCGGACACGGCACCGATAGAACATCTGGGATGGGATTGGACGCCGTCTGTGTCGAAGACCACAGATACACACCATTGCTGCTTTAGAAGCTGCTCTTGTCCAACAATGAAACAATTTGTCCGTAAGAGCACATGGAGGAGACGCGCGCTACTGACATCTGTGTCGTACTTTTGGTTTTGTCCCCTCTGACTTTTTACCGTTGATTACAGATTAAACTGTAGGTAGGGGGGTTTGCATACAAAATGTTTGTAGTACTGACCGCTTTATATAAATGAGTATATAAGTGTTGAGTAGGCCATAGTGCCGCTGTCCGGGCAAACTTACCTCCATTTCAAACTGTATGACGTATGCCTGTCTTCATTAGCTCAGTCTGAGCAGCACCGTATTGGACAGATCTCTTGCAAATCGACGCATGAAACACGCTGGGGTATTGGGATTGACAACTGGAAATATAACGACATCAACTCCACCTAAACCATGTAGTCTTGCCCCAACAAATGATGCATTATTGCAGGGAACGTAAAAATATGTCACCACCATGCTATTGTGTGACGTTCACTGGTAGATCGTAATCCGCTGGAACATAATACGGAACTGTATTGCTGGGTTAAGGCATAGTCAAGGACACTAAATTGAGAATATTAAAACCGGTCAACTTGCTCCTGCGGCTCATCAATGTGGATGCAAGATCAGTGACACCCTAGTAGTACGCTTGCTTGTAGCCGCACTAGGGATGGCGTAGAACGTACAGTATTTTGCGCCTGTGTTGTCACAGGCTGCAACCAGACACACGAATAGAGGATTAAACTAAATATTACCTAATTTTGTCGGCGTTATTTTCGTATTTTACGGGTAGAATTTTTTTTTTAAATGTTCAAAACACAGCTTGACCTCACCTTTTCAGAAACGTTCCACGTGACCCCGAACCCTTGGTAGACATATGAGGTGTTATTGTATCACTGAAATGCTCCTATGTTCAGAAATAAATAACTTGTCTCTAGATATACATGTAGCTTGGTCTGGTGAAACAATGACCCCCAATCGCCGCTATCGAGTTAACAAGCCATACTGTCTGGTAATTTGAATTTTACTATCCTCTACACCCCTCCCCCCCCCCACACATCATAATGAATGATTTTTAGGGTATTACTTGGCCCCAAAAATATACGGTTAGACACCAAAATTATCATCCTAGACAAAATACTATGGGAGTTATAGGGGATTAATTGTATTGGCGGCTGTCTTGGACGCTATCTTGAATTTCTCAAAACGCTCAAGGGTGATCCAGGTTCCCCCGACATGGCAAATTTGAAAGGCTGGCGTTCCTATGGATCATGTATAACCATTGTAGTGATAACCTGTGGGATTGAAAATACCAATATCATTCATAATTGAATGTTTTTCTGTACAACATATTCTATTCAGATACACTCGATTTCTAGCTATGTATATGTAACGACAAGGAACCATTTCTTTCAAGAAGGATAAAATCTCTTTATTTTCAATGTACTGCCAAGCACTGGGAACATAATAATGCGTCTATTAAAAGCAATTTCTAAACTTAGATATATAACCAATCATATTTTGTAAAATGATACACTTACATAATATAATATTGGCAATTTCAAAATTGGTCACCAATCTATATTCACAAATTGCCGTTATTATCGGTAACGGGTTCATATTCTTGTCCATCGATGCCATTTTGACACAGTTATCTCGTTCTGAATGTGGCTAGTGATTTAGACGTTTGTGTTATTTAGCTCTTAATTCCTCGTACTTACTGCCCATTGATATTTTCCGAGAACTTAATTAATCAAATGCGATCGGCGTGTTCTCAGTCGTCTTCTAGCTCAGTATAAACAGACCATTAGTGCATATGGGTTTTTTTCGTTGTTTTCTGTCCACTTGTTCATCTTCTGGGTTTCGCGTTGTTTGTTATCTGTGATGCGGGTCTTCTGCATTTCCATAAACTTCTTGATTGATTCCAGTCAAAGTCTGGAAGCATGCTTCCCAGACATTTATTTGGATTACATACCAAGAATGTTGCAATTTTATCACATTATATACACAAACCAACAATAAAAATCACATCCATTTAGCTACTGTTTGCCGATGTCATGCAATCTTAGCAAATTGTGAAGTTACTGCGAAAAATAGTGTAGTAGCCAGCTATAGTTAGACAATAAAGAAAAATATGAAATATTTATTTTGCTCATTCACTATATTTGGTCTACACATTGGCATTTACCCATTATTATGGTAAACTATTCATTCGATGATCTCTTCTTCTCCGCGATTCCTGTGCAAACATGCTAAAATGTTTCCATCCACAAGTACGCATGCTTCCACATAAGGATTCTATCGATACACGTGGACAAGCACTGCCCCCCTTTTCAGGCTGTTGTAAAATCTGCCTCTTACGCATTCTACTTCCAAACCCACATGTCTTACTACATGGTCCCCATGCACCCCAATGTGTTACCAAACAATCTAAGGATCCTGGAAATATAAAGCGAAACAAAATGTCCATGAAATGAAAAAGCATCGCAGAGTTGTCAAATCATAACCTAAAGCGCCTGACCTTTTAACATGGAACATAATACGATTTGTATAAAAATGTTGTTATATAATGTTAAGAACTGCCTATTGTTTAAGCAGATATGTTCTGGTTGAAAAGGACAAAAGAAGTTTTATACCGAAACACATTATCCAAATGCAATCATTATTACCCGGCAATGATATCTAGCGCGATTTTCAAATGGGGTGCGGTTTCTCAGTGAGAATCAGGCGTTTAGAGGACAATAATTGTGATTACAGGTGAAAATGGGCGTATGCATAGGAGCCTGTTTGATTTGGGTAGGGGGTGGAAAAGAAATGCTCAACAAACGCTTTGTGTGGAAAAGTGAGACCTTCCCAAGATCGCGTTGTACGATTGGGAGGAAAACAGCCCGAAAAGTTTATTTAACAGGAGAGAACGTTGACCTGATACATTCAGAGGTCAAAAATTTCCACATGCCGCGATATATACCGTAACAGATAGGTTTAGGGTTGGGTAACTCTTAACACCGATGGGAAAGGTGTGTCTTATACATTTAAAACATACATGGATAAAATGTTCAGGCAATCGACACTGAAGAAACTGCTAAACCAATACCACTGGGTTGTGATCATTTATATATAAGATATTTTACAACTTTTTACCTGGCCCATGGTACTTCGTCGTGTCTGCGTCTTCACCATACATAATCCCTGCATTGGTACGGAATACGGATCTTGCCGGTACCGTGGGCTCTGTGGGTTCCACAAAGTTTTGTGTTGCTGCTCTCCACTTTGGGGAATTTGTAATGTGTGAAGATGAGGATGACATTATGGGTATTTGGTCTTTTCTGCTGTTAACCAATGATGTAGTTCTGTCCGTAGACGTTTGTAGCTCCTGTGTCGTTTTCATCGATATATTACTTCTAAAAAAATTGCCATTTTCTGACTTTTTGGATCTTAGGTAGCCCAAGGAACTGTCTTTTATTGCTGAACTGTCATCATTTTGGGTAAGCAATGGTGGGGTGTGTGTCTCGCTTACGTCTTCCACGCCCTTACCATTATTTACCGATTTTGAAGAAGACAAACTCTTGTTCTGATATGAAATGTTTGAGTGGTCGTTTTGGTTATTTGATTGTTCTGTCTCTTCTTTATAACTTTTAGTTTTTAGCGGAAGTACCGTGGTTATAACCCCTGCTGTTTCTAATGTTGTTGTTGTTGTTGTAGTTTTCCGATTTTCACTGGCAACAAAAATGTTTACAGAATCCTGAAATTTTGAGGATTTTCGTTTACCTCGTCGCACAAACTCACCGATTCGTTCAATCAAAACATGAGCTACTCTTGGTAACTTATCTTGATCGGGATCGTAAAATGGACTGGCTGGATGACGTGGCTTGGTTGTAAGTATTTGATGAACAGTTTCCTGTGGATGTGATGGCCAGTTCGGAGAGGTATACGTTAAGCCCTGATCTGTACCGCCATCCATAGGCCTCATCGTCATGTGTATTCTACGACGCCATCGCCCTGCTCGACAAAGGTCCACACTGTCAACTCCAGCAAACCAATCGGGACTTGGAACCATTTTAACTATGAATGATAGCTGAAATATATAAAATTGAAAGCCAATTATAGTACCACTGAAGGACATTATGTATGGATTTAGTTACTTTTATATTCAAGACCACGGCTCCAAACCGTATTTGCCAGACTTTGTGGGGTATAAGGGAACTTCTCCGAACGAGTATATCCTCTTTGATTATATAAATCTCCTCTCAAGAACGAACCAACTCCTAGCTGTGTGATCTTGTTTCCTTTTCTTCCAATTAATTGTAATCTTCGTTATTTGGAATTTCCGGCTTTCTAAAATTTGGTTATCCAGACTTCTAAATCAGAATATTAAATAGATGCATAATGTAGACCTAGTTGTACAATGATGCCACATTCGCACTGTTCTGCGATCGTTGCGTGTCTCGACCACTTTGAACACGGTGAACTGGAAGCACTGAATCCTTCGCAGCTAGAAAGAAATATTGTCAGAACAGCTTAACATGTGTAAAATTCTTTTTTTTAAATTTAAGCAGTTATCCGCACAGCAATATTCGTTGGCACAATTCAGTTTGAAAATATAATGATCATCAAACGTTTTTCGGACACGAGCATCAGAGAAGGGGACCATATATCATAGAAATCTAATTGTAATATGAATAGGTTTTACAATACCGTTTGTGGAAAACTCTTTTTAGTAAATCAGTGGTAGTATGAAGGTAATAATAGTGTTTTGTGAACGACAAAGATCTGGTTAAATGTAAAAGAATATGGTTGCCTCGCCTGGTTGAAGCTGAGTGTTTGTGTCTCAGCTAATACTTTACTCGAGAGCTTGTTCATTGTATTCTGTTTTTTTTAAGTAGACTGAGGCATATGTCATCTAAGCTTCAACTACAGGGATACTTGTGAACTAAACTAATTAAAACCTTTAAAAAGTTTTATATTGACTTGATTGGTAAAAATAACATGTCTCTCGCGACTATTATTCTAGACATATTTAATTGACGCGTATACTATCTCCCTGATAATGTATGTCAACTACATCGTTAAGACTGTTCATCACGTGAATTTTGCATACAGATAGTCCATTGGCCAATCACGCTATTTTATTGAGATTGCGACTAATAGTTTGGAAGCAACTATGGCGGTTGTGGTGAGCCAGGTAGGGTAAGCTTACTCTTCCGGACACCTGTTACATTTGTTTGTCGTGTAATTTGTACGCAGTGAACAGCCCATATGCTGATTACACTATTTTGCCTATACCGTTTTTTTTAGGACTTTGAATTTTGTCTAATGGTTTGGATTGTTCGTACTTGTTTTTTTTATTTTATTCCTATTAAATTAACCTCAACAAACCTTTGCATATTTGCCGTTTGCAACGACACGCACTGTACTTCTTCCGACGCCATTTCTTATAGCTTCAGCTGAGAACGAATCATAAGTTCCATTAAAACCTTGGGCATCTTTGTCTAGTAATTTAGAACTTCCTTCTTCAACAAACTTTTGCAATGTCGGCGAAGCAAGTTTCCCTTCTCGCCACAAAATATATGTGGAATCGTGTGTTCTTCCTGTAAAGAAAACAACAGATATAAATTACTAGTTATGGGGCACAATAATTACACTTGGCATTACAATGACACAACATGGACAGTTTATTGTGTAGTGTCATGTCATGTCTTTATGTGATTGTCATATTATAGCTATTGCAAACTGTCCTGGAAATATTATTATGATAGCTCATGAACACAGTTCATTTGGGGACGAATTGACGGGGCTTTTAGCGTAGCATTATCACTTCCAATTATAAGATGGCGACCACAGAAAGACATGGCGTAATAGTACAAAATAGGTCTGTATTGCACATTCTGTTAGTTACAGGCGGGCACGTAGCCAGCTCAAAAAATTTGGCGGGGCTAAGAACGCTCCTAAGAAATCATTATTGTTGCTATATAGGCTTGGGTACAGGATCTCCTTTAATAAGCTTTTCGAACAAGAATTTTTGACCATTTTTTTTTGTTTTATGTATTTATTCTTCAAGTAAAGGTTACAACCTGACAATAAATTAATGTATTATAATAAGAACTAGTGCCGCATTGCACGAGTGGGAAAGTGACAACAATAAATATGTATATGTAAATAAGAACTATGAGCTACATTGTATAATCGGGACGAGAAATGAGACCAGCATAGAGAAATAATTATGATAGATATGCTGTCATGAAGAGACGTATATACTAGTAACATCCGTTGCTTATTTCCAATGGGGTCCAAAGTTGTCATTGTCGCGTCAGGTCATCATCATTGGGAGGCAAAATTTGATAAACATGCCATCACAGCATCACAAATAATAAAATATATTTATGTCGACATGTTGAACATCAACCAATTTTATTAATAATAGATTATCAAGCATGTATGCCTATCACAGATTAATTTTGTGTTAAAAATAAATACTTCTTGGCTGCAGCTTTAAAGTTGTATATTGGTTCTAAAGACTTAAAGATACATTATGGGAGATTTTTATAGAGAGTTGACCATTCTTGCTATAACAGTTCAAAACAATTACTTTCAATTAATACCACCGACTTGCCCAACGATTTATAGTATAACTCAATAGCATATTTCATTTAAAGATACCCCCGACACACACGCGCGCACAAAGGAACCAACGCCCATTTTAAAACATAACTCCAGATTCTTTAAATCCGTTAGAATTGTCATCATCGTACCAAACAACACAAATTGGAATCCAATTTGGATGAACAACTCGATCAGCAGATTCATTGGATGTAGGAACAGAAAAGCAAAACGTATAAACTTTAGAAAACAAAGACAACTAGAAAAAAAATCTAAAAATGTATTTTAGAATGGTGGACATTGAAATAATTAAAATTGTTTGGACGAATAAAATTGTTTGGACGAATAAAATTGTTTGGACGAATAAAAGTGTTGTTATTTAATTATATAAAGTTATCGATTAAGATAAGCTATTGTAATTCCCAATGCGACGTTTATGGCAATATCTAGAAAAGCTGGTACATTAAACAACTTTATTTCTCTAGCTTATTAATTATCGGCAGTTACATACAATACATATAAAATTAATAATAGTGTAGTGAAATGGACAAATTCCGAGGAACCTCGTCCTTTTCGTCTAAAAACATACAGCAGTACATATATAACTTATTGTCTTGATAACAGCCAAACCAATAATTTATCCTTTCAATTGTTTTAGTATCCTGTTTGTCAATGGTATTTCCCTTCTTATCAAAAATCTGAGAATTTGGTACGGGTTGATACCGCAGTATAGTTATATCACAGTTGGTCATACTAGCGAAAAAAATTATAACGAGTCCCTTTTCCATATTAAAATGTTTGTGGGGTATTGACTACATGTATATCTTAAGGATGGTATACGGTGGGTATATAATTAGCTGCACATTTAAATATTCAGTTCTGTCTCCGTTGAAACGCAATGAAGTTGTTTATTGTTTTAAATGTTAAAAAAGAGAACTGAGGGAAGGATCAAAATTGCCCCGAAAAGATGAAGGGCACCTTAGATGCCTAACAATGTAAACAAACCCATAAAAGCTAGGTTTCCAAATCAAGCAAGAAATTACGATGGCAACAATGCTTTGGCAAACGTTAAAATATACCGTGACATGAACATACCAAAGGATAGTAAAGTCTTCAAAAACATAAAAACAAGAGGTGAACAAGGTGCTGCAGTCTGAATGAAAGCAAATTTACCAAAAATATTCCGCTGGCTCCGCCACTCTTTACTGGAAAAAACGATGTCTGATATGTATAAACACATGAATTTCAGAGAGAAATAATAAATATTGGTAGAGGTTAAAGACTTGTTTTAAGAAAAACAGCACGTGTTAAACTCCTGTATGCCATGCATACCAGGTATTCCTGTACTTTCAGAGAACCCGAGATTTGATCATATCTGAGAGCTGATAGTAAACATCACTTGGTGAGAACTGAAACATAGTCTAAAAGTTTCGTCGCCGACGGCAAAGGTTACAATTATGGAAGTGTGGGCATTTAACGTTTTAATTATTATGAAATAATTGATAACATTTTCTTCTAAAAAGTGTTTAATTTCAGAGGATTTAGTATTAAATCTGTTAAAACCAACTAGACAGTTCAAACGTGAAAATACTGCCGAAACCACAGTTTAATATTAAAGTATTGCTACCCTAGAAGGTATTATTAGAAACAGTTAAAAATGAATAGGCTGATCAAGTTAATATAATAATAACATTTCAAAAGGTTTGCTGTTTTGCAATATAATATATTATATAGTTGCTTAAGTTATTATTAGAAATCCTTGAAAATTGTTAGACGGGCGTGGTCATGAGACATGCTTATGTCGATACTATCTTTGAATTTATTTTGACATTTGGATGAAATGCTTGACATTGTGCATTATTACTGTTTGTTTTACACTTCGCGGTAAAGACGTTTAAGTTAGGTTACCCAGTGCCGTATTTCAATAGGTTTTTATTGGTATTCAAGGTGGAATAAGTAATAAATAGCATAAATATTAACCCCTTTTATCATTTAATGTCAACCCATAAATGAGTACAGATTATTGCATATGAGGCATATCAGCCAGTTCTTAAAGGGCCAAATCCTGATAATATTTTGGAGAATAAAACTGCTTAATTAAAATCACGTAAAATCCACTAGCTCTGGGCCGAGAAGTCTTTATCTGGAAATGGTGTCCCAACCTGTATTATGCGGTGTTTGGATAAAACCAGACTTTCATTTTATAAAAATAATGTGTAGGTTAAATTGACCTTTCGTTATCAAGTACAGCATTATGGATCATTCATTGTAGATACCTCTGAATCTAAGGGAGCGGGAATCGATTATCAGACCACGCAACGAAAAACTGACCCGAAATCTTAAAAGTGTTACGTTTTGACATTCACTTCTTAACTTCTCAATATTTTGAGTAAATAATTTTGAGACAAGATAAATATACCATTCCTTTATATTTAAATTTCATAGTTACTTCAACTTTTATTTTGGGATGGTCCCTTTAAGTTTTGTTGTCCTTATCCCTAATTTTCTGTTCTATTTAATGGACAAATTACCTTTGACGAATCTTAACTATCCTTTTGTAACTTCTTGTTAGGCGTGCGAGTCCTGTGTTGTCATTATATATCTTTCAAAGTGGATTGTTTAACTTTCATTAGTTCGTGTTCGATTTGTGTAAAATCAGTTACACTGTGGGGTGTTATTTTACGTAGGTTAGGAGAGATTCTACTTATCATCGACAAGTACTTTTCTCTCTTTTTGTCAATAGCGCCAAGATGATAATAATATAAAAAAAAATGCTCTTGTGATTAATTAGCAAGACCATTTTAGTCAAAATTTCAATCATCCATAATTTATTTTAATTTTTCATGAAATTTTTTAAATTTTGGATACGATTTGTAAAATGTGCATATCAATAACATGTCTTATTTTAGGTTTTTTTATATAAACAATATTTATTCAGAAAACTGAGGGGATTGGGGAACAGGCAAAGCCTATATAAACCCCTCTCCCGACCTATCTTAGGTCACTTTTTTTATAAAACGTTGGAAGCAGCTATTGACATAACAGAAACACTCTTGTCGGTTATGTCCGGTAAGGCATTCACAATTGGAAACCACGCTGGAAAATACCAAAGAACTTTGTCGGTGAACACTGGAATAGAACACGGGATCTCGAAGAAAGCAAGGCGGAAATGACGCCTCCCGGGCAAACTTTCCCCACACTGTGCATTAGCCCAGTTGGTGCAGCAAAGCAGAACGTTAACCCCAATCACAATTGTTTTACGTCGGATTTGGGAAATTAAATCATCGGTTCAAGTTTCTGTCTATAACTACAATGCAATTTTCAAAATTTTCTGTGAGATGGTCCACGTACCGCCCCCCCCCCCCGTCGGCCATGCCGCCTCCGTCGGCTGATCTCTTAACCCGCTCCTGAGGCGACACCAACCATATCGCATAGCTATGACGCCAGAACAATGCCCCAACCAAAGGTAGAATACACATTAATGTAGCAGTACAACTGCATAAACATTATCAGGAAACAACGAGGAAATTCTCAATATGGATACCTAGATTCAAACCAATGCAGGAAAAATTTATAACGAAGCATACACAGAAAAAAACGTGACATTACACAAAGTGAATCGAAAGGAGTCAACTACTACTAACTACATTGAATCAAGAAGAAAACACCTGAGCCCACATCAAATGTGTCAAGTTATCAAGTTTTCATGTCTATAAAAAAAACCTCAATCTTATTCGAAGTATACATATAATTACTTATACCACCAACACATGTCAAACCATTATGCGGGGTTTGTACTTTGAAATCGGACCTTTCTAAACTATTGCATTAGCATACATGTATGTTATGTCATATTGGCCCGCAGCCATAAAGAATGTAAATACTCAGACAGTCGCTTTACTGAACTTTAAGTATTTACTCAAGTTGGGAAAATATACCCATAGTCTGAGTTCACAGAAACAAAAGGTGACTAACTTCATTTAACATTTTATTCTAGCATCTCGAAGCAAAAGCTAGAACAGGATTTAGACCAAGAACTAGATCTAAGCAGGGAACTGAATGTCTATTACTTTTGTAATACAATAAGTTTTATCAAGTAATTATTAATAAGAGAAATCAATCACATCTTAAAAATATATGACAAATTAAACAATTATATATGATCAGTTAATGACCAATATAGAATTGATCTAAGGAACAGCTATTTAAACCCTATCTGAGAACTAGTTTCAGTATCTTAAGCGAGAGAGAGAAACGAGCTTAAACGTACACTCGACACAAACTAGGTCATTTCGAGACTAACATATGGTTTTAATTGGTCTTTGGCAATGGAGGGCCGGAGAAAACCCATGAGGTTGAACATGCGTTCCTACTCCTTGTCACGTACAACCAGACCTATTGACTCAATGACAGGCTTTATGATATATCACGCACGTGCTACCCCCCCCCCCCCCCCAGTATCATAAGAGAAGCTTTTACATAATGCATCTTTAACCAAAATAAACCCCCAATTCATTGAATTGGCTATTTCGAATTTTCTATGCAAACATTGCTTGTGACTAGATATAGTATTAGCAGGTTAGGCGACATGCAAGCTCCCATTCGGGACGATTAAAATTATGCGATAGGGTCACCTATGGCACAAAGAAGCAAACATTCTCATTTTCTCTTTTTTGGTTAAAATACATTATCAGCACCCGAAGTCCAGATATAGTAAAGTTTGTGTGCTTTAAGATTTCTCTATTTGGGATGTTCAAATTATAAGAATTTATTTATACTTGCATGTATGTATAACAACTTACGGTTTGCAACTCCACACATTGGTAGGTTGGACGTCCAATTTATTGACTAAGTTGTTTTTATGGTGTTGAGCTTTACGGACCGGACATATAAATATAATGGAAGTTATGCACATGATGTTATTCTAAGAAGGCTATAAGTAACCTACATAGGTTTTTATTTCGGTACCATGTATACTAGTATATATAAAACCATCAGTTGGACGGCACATGTCCTCTTAATAGGTTACTACGTGAGAAAATAAATTATCTTACCTACAAGTTTGGACCATTGGGCATGCGGCCGGTATCTTGGATACATTTTAGGGTAAGATTTCTTCGACCAGTCTCCAAAAAATGACACTTCATACATTGATATTACATCCTCGTTACATTCTTCGCCACGTTTAAAACGGCGCCTGCGACACATGCATGGCGATGACATATAAATAATAATGGTTAAGATTAGCATATAACGGGATCTATTATATGCCATGCTTAAAACCTTAAACACATCAATTCTACATATAGAAATATCCTTGATCAGAAATTAGAACGAGAACTGTGTTCGTCCGACCATTTTCCATGCCCACTCACTTTTATTTACGAATAAAACGATCAGTAGCAGAACACGTATTATATATTTTCTATAGTGTAAAGGTAGTTTCGCACTGGCTGTATATTATTGTAACACGTTCGCGAGAAATATCTTAGTCTCACAGAGTGTAATGTATATAAATACTCGATGAGCAATAAATTTATTCAGGGCTTTCATTGGCCAATACATCCATACGCAAGCGACCGTAGATTTTTTTGTCTGTGCCTCCATCCAGATGTAAATATAAGTATCCTGTCCAAGAGATTGTCTTGACTGACTCTTAACCACTAAAATATGTTTGCAATATATTTAAAAAAAAATAATTACATGAATAAAATGAGAAATGGTTATGTTTAAATTTGACTAAAAAAAGAAAATGTACACGTTGACAAGTACAATACAGGAATTGCTGCAGGCGCGGGGACACAGAAAAGTGGACCTTACAATGCCTTAAGATGGGATTAATTTTATCGCTATATTGTGATTAATTTTATATTGTGTTTTTATTTCCATTTGTGTGACACTAATCGCGTGCCAAAATGCTTTGGAGTGCCATTTGTAATGAAGCGACTCGATGAACGAGGCTAAACATTTCCCACATGAGAATACTACCGGTGTAGACTGGAATAACCAGACATCTATGACTGCAATTCACTTTGGACTCTTCGCGTATTACGCCGAATCTAAACTGATTAGAAATTATAGTAAAACAGAAACGATTGAATTAAAACAGGTTATACATTCATATTATATTATTACATGCGTTGTGGCCAACTTGGGTCCATTTCTAGGTGCCAAAGAATAAAGATTTAGCACCTTTAAGGTCCTCATATTAATTAATTTACCACAGCCAATTCTGGGCTGTACTGTCACAACAGTACTGTTGTTTTGTAATTTGTGGTTGAGGCAAGCGAGTGATTTCACCTAAGACCCTAAAGAAAAAGACTATTAACGCCTTTATTACTTATGGAAAATTTCGCATAACTTCACCCAGCAGGTCATTTAAGAATATGTACTTTAGTGCAGCCATCAAGCTTCAATTATATCTTAAATAATCCACTTTCCTAACATCTAAGGACTTAATAAATAAGCAAAAAAAGTACAAAGGGCGCGGTATATAATTTGTATTTTTCAAGCTTCAAAGAACTAGAAAAATACGTTGTTGGTTCGCTCCGTTCGTTAGGCAGTCTTTGTCCCCATTTATCGGATATGTAAGATGTATCGGCCGATACTAACGCGAGTCTATTGCCAGAGCGGTAGTCTTTTACGTAATCGATTTTGCGATGTGCTTTATTTCCCCCCAAATCCCTGAAATGGTCCAAAATATTTAGTATCTCTACGATCGCCCCTTTCTCGCATCTCTCCTCTGAGTGAAAATGGTATACAATATACATGACAATGAAGGCAGTGTCTGCTTCCCTGAAGAAAAAAACAATATCAGATGACGCTATTTAAAGGATTTACTGGCGATAGTGGGTAGTTGTCTATGTCAATACTAGTATACGGTGATTGACCGACACAGTAACCTATGTAATCCTTCTGTAAAAAATACTATTGATAACTTTTATCTCCTGAACAAATTAAATATGTTTTATGTAGGCACATTATTTATATCATATTACTTTATTTGCTCCGTATTTATTCTTTTCGTTTGAAAGTTTGTTCAGTGCGGAACCCTGGACGAGTGTGAACCACAAATTGTGTCATTTAAAAGACTAAATATTTCGTTTAAACGGCAAAATTGTTATTCAAAACACATTATTATCTCGTTTAAACGGTACAATCATCTATTTTAAACTAAATAATTCCAGTTTACAATGTAATTAATCATATTAGTTTCAGGTGGAATCTTCTACATTGACAAGGGGTCATGGTAGTCCGGTGCTTAGGACTTTGAACTCATGGTTACAATATCTAGGTGTAAACCTCGGGTACCGTTTTAGGGATATTCATATGCCGCGCGTAGGCGTGTATTTAAGTGGTGTATAAGTTTTAAATAAATAAAACAAAATCCTATGCCATACCCCATTTTCCTTTTATTCTGCTGAATCACCAGACGGAATTAACCAAAATGTGTTTCTTGCGTGAAATGTGTACAGACCACGGTTTAGATTAGATCTTGATAGTATACTATATAATATATTGTAGTATAACCAACGGCTGTATCGGTAAATAACCTGACAATGTTTTTCAGTACTTCATAGATGTCGTTTATATAAACAAGGAACAAGAACGACCCCAAAGCAGATCCCCGTTGAACTCCAGCATTCAGGTCAATCTGTTTGGAGTAAGCATTATTTGCTATTATATTTTGTTTCCTTTCTTTTGTGCATCTTTTTTTTTATTGAAATGGTTTTATCAATTCCACATTTAATAAGTTTATGTAGGAGACCAGAGTGATATACGCGATCAGAAGCAAGAAATTTCGTGACTTCGATGACAATCGTGATAAATTTCTAGTAGTTAATAGACAGAAGAGTGATTGTGCGTAAATCCAGATTGAAACCAATCCGTAAAAAAATGTAGCCTGTGTCGCGATCACAAGGTTTAGCCCCCTTCTCTCATCAGGGTTGGGGTAATGGTAACGGAATGTAATCATTACATTTTTTAAGTAATGACCATGTAATGAGTAATAGAAATGTAATTAATTACATTCCAAAACTCATGCAATGGTCAATTACATTTCAATTACTAACTTTTCAATTACATGTTATGGCACATATAAGTATTGTCAATGTAACTACATGTAGCCTCAAATTTTATAGCACCAAAGAAATAAATCCTAGCTAACGAAAATTTTAGGAAAAGTTAGAGCCGGCCTAAGGGACGAGAATCAACATTAAAGTCAATGGAAAAATAATTAGTGATCTGTGGCCTAATGTGTTGTCTACTGTGGGGTTTTGGGCACAGTGGAAGTTGGCTCGGAAATATATTTTGTTTTGTTATTAAGATGGTCAAGACGACATTGTACACATGATCAAATGTCTGGGTAACCTGGGTGGTAATATAGATATAGACACAACACCTGCAGTCGCACCTGGAGAATAAAACTCATCAACACCGTCGTTGTTTGATGGTCATACTTTACAGGTGTTTACATATTAATATTACATGTTATACACATGTTAATTTAAATAGAATCAGTGTTTATTGTATCTTTTAGTTTTAAATTTAATTATTTCAGTTTAGCCATGTTTAAGTTAAGGAAATTATAAAGTCTTGTGAATAGAATCAGTGTTTATTGTATCTTTTAGTTTTAAATTTAATTATTTCAGTTTAGCATTGTTTAAGTTAAGGAAATTATAAAGTCTTGTGAATGCCTATATTATTAAGAACTCTTTCAAATCTGGTCAAGTTTAGGGGGATGGGGGTGTTGGATGGCCGAGTGGTTAACGCGTGCTATTAGTATCATAAGGTCTGTCATTGAATTAACTGGCGTGGTTTTGATTTCCCGGTTGTTCGTGACAAGGAGTAAGGTCGTCTGTCCAACCTCGTGGGGTTTCCAGCCCCCCTGCTTAATACCAATATGCGCAAGCGAATTGTTGAAATAAAATTTGAACCAAATGTTAGTCCTGAAATGACCTAGAAGGAGAGTTATTGTGTTCCGAAGTCTCGGCCAATCAAATTGGTAATTGCTTTACTCACCCTTAGGAGAAAATGCTTAATATCGAACTTAGTCAAAGCATTAATGCACTGAAGCTATGCACCACGCTTCACCACTCTCACTTAATTAGAATTAAATTAAGGGTATTGTGTCCCAAAGCATCAACTAACCAAATTTCTTACCTATGCTTACCCGAAACAGAATAAGCTCATCTTCGAACTCCGTCAAGGTGTTCACGTAATTAACACGTACGCCAAGTTTGAATAGTCTAGCTCTATAAGAAAAGTTATTGTTTCCCCAAAAGTGTGACAGACAGGCAGTCTGTTAAATTTTTGGATCGAAAGGCGAGTTCTGTCATCGGCTGATCTCAGATTAGATCGCTGGTTGGAATAATATGTGTTCTTTCAGATAGACTGGATGTGAATCGGAGTATAGCGAATGGTATGTGTTGCACTGTATTTTAAAAGAGATGTGGGATGTGTTCCTTTTTTTGATCTCCACATATGATCCGAGCAGCATTATTCTGTGCAACCTGCAGTCCCGTCTTCCAGCTAATGATGAATTAGCGTAGTCTAGATGTGAGGTTACAAGTGCAGTAACCACACTGATGGCACAGTCCCTATCCCTATTCAGACACTTTCTAATCTTAGAAATATTTCTCAACTGGAAATTCATTTTGCTGTGTGAAATAGCTTTATTTAACGTCCGCTTCCACCGAAGTGATATCGCAGACAATTCATTTTGCTAACAATACTGTTTATTTGAGGTCTGTTGGAGAGGTGTTTTTCAAAGATATTGCCCAAGTTTTGTTCAATATGTGAAAATTCTAAAGTCAGCAATTGTACAAACAATTGATCTTGATGTTACTGAATGTAATCGTTTCTTTCAGGGGTATATAAAATATGTTGATTGTACAATGGATAGCATTAATGATGTACTGGTATTGAAACTTGTCATTAAAGAAAAATCAAACTTTGTTAATGTATATAGAATTACTTGCCGATTATTGTGTATACCGGTTGAATCCGTTGATTGTGAACGGGGTTTTAGCAGAAACAAATTAATAAAAACAGCGAGCAGAAACACTATCAAATTTAATGTCCATTACTCTAACTAAAAATAAACCCTATCTCCGTAAATCCTCTTCCAATTGGGCTAATGTGAAGCAAAGAAGGATTTTGTAAATTGTAAATATATTGTTGTTGATGAATGTACAAGAAATAAAAATGTTTTATTATTACAATATATGTGTTATTTTTATACGCCCACATTTTCATGTGGACGTATTATGTCGTCGCCCCTGTCCGTCCGTCCGTCCGGACGTCCGTCCGGACGTCCGTCCACAATTGTTTGTGGACTCTCTACAGGTCACAATTCTTGTCCGATTTTGACGAAACTTGAAATATAGGTTTATCCCCAAAAGATCTCGGCTGCTTTCGATATTGGCATGTATCGGATCAAAACTTTATGGATTATGGCCCCTGATTGTACGAAAAATCACGTTTTTAGCTTGTGGACCCTATAGAGGTCACAATTTTGAACCAATTTTGATGAAACTTGACATGCATGTTTATAACCCAAAGATTTTGATTCCTTTCGATATTTGCGCCTATCGGAACGTAATTTCCTGAATTATGGCCTCTGATTGTCCGAAAAATCACCTATTTTAGCTCGTGGTACCTCTGGAGGTCACAATTATTATCCGATTTGACAAACCGTTCGATTATATCACCGTTACACCATAAGGAAGGTTGGGTTCAAATTTCGGAAAAATCGGACCAAAATTACCATACAAAACGACCGCCGTTCGTACGCGAATACTGTAAAAAAAAATGGTATATCAAGGTTGTGGACCCTGTAGAGATCACAATTTTAATTTGATTTTGATGAAACTTGAAAAGCATGGTTATAACCCAAAGATCTTGGTTCCTTTCGATATTTGCGCATATCGGATTGTAACTTCCTGAATTATGGCCCCTGATTAATACGAAAAATCGCCTTCGTTTAGCTTGTGGTACCTCTTGAGGTCATAATTATTATCTGATTTAAAAAATCGTTTGATTATATCATCGTTACGCCATAAGGAAGGTCGAGTTCAAATTTCGGAAAAATTGGACCAAAATTGCTATACAAAATGGCCGCCATTAGTACGCGAATACTGTTAAAAAATGGTATATTAAGGTTGTGGACCCTGTAGAGGTCACAATTGTAATTATATTTTGATGAAACTTGAAATGCATGGTTATAACCCAAAGATCTTGGTTCCTTTCGATTTTGGGGCATATCGGATCGTAACTTCCTGAATTATTGCCCCTGATTGTCTGAAAAATCGCCTATGGTCCCTCTGGAGGTCACGATTATTATCTGATTTAAAAAAACGCTTGACTCTATCACCGTTACAGCATACGGAAGGAGTTGGAATTTCAGGGAAATCAGACCATAATTGCCAGACAAAATGGCCGCCGTTTGTACGCTAATAGTGTTAAAATATGGTAGGCCCCTATGTCAAGGTTGTGGACCCAGTTTACCACTATAGGTCACAATTTTAATTCGATTTTGATGAACTTGAAATGCATGTTTATAACCTAAAGATCTTGATTCTTTTCGATATTTGCGCATATCAAATTGTAATTTAATGAATTATAGCCTATGGTTGTAGGAAAAATCACTTTTGGTTTTGCTTGTTCTCTATCCATCTCTCGAAAATGTGGGCGTATCCTGTCTGGCAGTGCCAGCTTATTATCTTTATCATATATTTTTGGCGGATAAAATATTCAAGTTGGCGGAAAAAAATATCATCATTGTTTTACATAAAAATTAGAATCCATTTTGGCGGAAAAAAAATTGAAAGCCAGTGTGAGCCCTAGCTGGTACTCAAACATGTGATTTTTCTAGAACAAACAAACGGGAAATTCTAACTTTTGTAACTAAATTAATCTCACACATGTGCTTTTTCTAGAACAAACAAACGGGAAATTCTAACTTTTGTAACTAAATTAATCTCACACAAGGAAGAGTAAACTAAGAGCCTTAAAAAGAGTTATCTCCCCTCAATTACTAAACTCTTAAGAGAACCATGTCAATATTCTACAACAGCCTGATCAGTCAACAATTCAGAGTTTTAGACCAAGCCAATTCTTTTTGTAAATTGTCAGATGTACTCGCACCTTTTCATATAATAACTTTTAATCGTCAATGGAATTGTCAGTGAAATGAAATTCGTCTGCGTGTCTGTTATATGAAAAAAAAATACGAAAAGTTTAATAAACAAGTTATTGCTCGTTTGTCAGGAAAGATATGATACGACAAATCAATAAACGGGTGGTATATTGCATTTTGAAAGGTTTTTCACAGCTAGTAGAGAATATGTCTTTGTTTTTTCGCCAATATCAATAAATAATATATTGTTAGTTAAAGGTGTTAAAACGTGTTTAAATGACTAGTTTATAGAAGAATATGATAGGTTTTGTTGTCCTTTTTTCGCCAGTATCAATAAATCATATTTTGTTAGTTTAAGGTAAATACGGTGTTAAAACGTGTTAAAATGGCTAGTTTAATGAAAGTTATTAAGGGTTTTGGTGTCAGTTTTTCTTCAGAGTCCTGGCAGCAAGATTGATATAAGTTGACCGAAAGTTTAAGGGAACTACGTCGCTAATATTTGGGACCTAGAATTTGACACAAATGAGTCGCAACGCATATAATACTGTAATATCAATGAATATAAACAGTCGTTTCCGTTTTTACTCTTATTTCAAATCAGTTATGTTCGGCGAACTATATCTATGCCAGAAGTCTCAATCAAATGCCAATTTCTAGCGTCTGGTTATTCCACTCTACATATTGCGAACACTCTCCAGATAAGAATATGAGAATATGGCAACGCCGTTTAATTTGGTGGAATATATCTAGCCTCGTTCTTCGAGTTCTTTTGTTACAAATGTGCCCGAAGCGCATTATGGTACACAATTATGGTAAGATCACAGCATAAATGTTGATTTAAATTGACAACCAATTCGTATTTTCAACATCGAAGACTTTGGATGAAATTGAGTTAAAGACTTAGCTAATTTAATAGATGATTTGTAGAATATGTGAGGCTACTCGACGGATCTACATTAGGAAGATTTACTACGTATACAATACATCTTTAATAGAGATCCTTGGCCTTTGTATTGTATTGGTTTAGTGATCAGGGTTGTTCCGTGAGGTCATCTAATAACAAATATTACCCTACTTTAATTTTACAAAATAATACTTTTTTATAATGATAAATGTCTAGACAGTCATTAAACAGAGAGGGGTGATATAGGCCTGTTCCCCAATCCTATTCTTATTGAATAACATATAGTTTCACAAATACAAAAATATAGTTCGTTTAGTATTTTAAATACAGTTTAAAATTTTAATATTCGTTGGTTCGCTCGACCCTAGTTATAATTGCATGTTGGTAGGAGGATAAACCCCAATCCGATTTGTCAGTAGAATAATGAAATATCACCAACAATAAACTAGAATAAAATACGAAAATTTTAACAAACAATTAAGTTATTACTCGCTCAATAGCTGTTTGTATTTAAAAGTGACCGTAGACAGAATATTCACCAGTAGTGTTTAACTTCTTAAATTAAACATGATGAAAGCTGTAGTGTCTGTTGTCATCCTAATATTGGCGTCGATGTTATCTCTCTGTTCAACTGGCAAGTATTTCCATTTTATATCTTTGATTTTTTTTCTGCAGATATTTAATGTATGTGAGAATGAAGTATATTGTCGGCATTCCTGTCATCATTTACCGTGAAACAAAGTAGTGTAGCTTTACGGCTGTGCTTATAGTTTTGGATTTATATCCAGGTGAAGAAATTCTCCACTATACATGATTCTGTATAATTAGGCCTGTCATTGAGTCAACTGGCATAGTTTCGAATCCCTGGTCGTGTGTCCACCCTCGTGGGTTTTCTCCGGGCCCTCCCACTGCTAAAGACCCCTTCGCGCGAGCGAATTATTGAAATAAAATGAAACCATATGTTAGTTCCAAAATGACCTAGTTTGTGTCGAGTGGACATTAAACCCCATTTCTCTCTTTGTCTGTCTTGATTCTGACATACATTAAATCATATTAGTTTATATATACTATTAAAAAAAGTAGGGGATATTTGATTTTGGGGGCATAATACTAAAATATGCAAATGACTACGAAAAATGTCACTATAGAACCTAACAGAAGAAATATTTCCAGTTACATGTGACGCACAAACGCACCTATAGCTACCGCATGGAATGCAGGTGATGCTTGGGATCATCATGGGGGTCTAACCCAAGATTTGCACGACTCTGACTTTAAATATTACAGTCACTGTGGCATTGAATTCCAGGGTGGAAACATCAGTTTAATTGTTTTAGTGACCAGAGAACAAATTTTGATATGCGTCGGCTTACCCAAAATGAAAGGTTACGTGCCCTTGACATGCTACAGATCGGCACAACACAGGCGGTTGTGGCGCGGACGACGAATGTTTCTCAGTCTGTCATAAGCAGGCTATGGTCCAGATACCGTGATACACAATTTGTACAGGACAGACCACGCTCATGTCGACCAAGGGCGACAACTCAAGCCCAGGATCGATTTATCCGTACCCTGGCCTTGAAAAATCGTGTCATCACAGCAAATCAGATCAGCGCTCGTCTTCAAACAGACACTGGTGTGAGAGTGAGTGGCCAGACGATTCGGAATCGACTAAATAGGGGTCACCTTCGCGCCCGACATCCTCGCGTGTTCCCTTGTTTGAGAGATCATCACATTCAGGCAAGACGTCGTTGGTGTAGGGATCGTCAACACTGGAATAATCGGCGCTGGATCAATGTGATGTTTTCAGATGAGTCAAGGTTCACTGTTAATTTTTTGGATAGACGTAGGAGGGTGTGGCGTCGTCGAAACGAGCGCTTCCAAGACGTTAACGTCATCAGACATGATCGATTTTCGGGTGGTTCTGTTATGGTGTGGGGAGGCATCATTGTTGCTTGAAGAACGGCTTTACATGTTGTTGCAGGGCGTGTTACTGGCCAGTACTACCGGGACAACATCTTGGCAGTCCATGTTGTGCCGTTCGCACGACGTCGTGTCCGCCGTTTCATCTTCCAGGATGACAACGCAAGATGTCATAGGGCCAGGATCGTTACAGGTTACCTCCAACAACAGAACATCACCACATTACCTTGGCCAGCACTGAGTCCCAACCTCTCCCCCTCGAGCATGTCTGGGACATGCTTGAACCGAGGTTACGTCAACCTCAACAACGTCCTGCCAATGTCCAAGAACTTGCTGCTGCGTTGCAACAGGAATGGGACGATCTTGACCAAAATGACCTTAGACATCTCATTAGGAGTATGCCACGTCGGATCAATGCTTGTTTGGCAAACAGAGGAGGATTTACCCGTTACTGACTTTGCTGTTTGACCCCGGGTATCATTTTACCCTTATAATGGTCAGTCTGTGCCTTACTTAGTCTAACGATCATTTGGAATAAATCGATACATGTGAACTTCATTACATTTTGTCATTTGTTTCTTCGTCAGTTTCATTAGGTGACTTTAATAACACTTAAAAATCAAATATCCCCTACTTTTTTTGAATAGTATATGTCAGAATCAAGAGAGAGAGCAAGAGGGAGAGAAATGGGATTTAACGTCTGCCCTCTATAGGCGTCTTGTACATTATTCATATCGGAATGCAGACAAGTAGCTTATTTGTCAGAATGAAGTAAAGTGGAGAATTTCTTAATGCATTTATATACCATAAACAAAGACGAACTTTACTTTGTCTACTCTAATACATATATTATGTAGACAACGAAAACTATTTTATCGCAAAGCACCACCCGAAACGTAATTCTAGATAAGAAAATGATTAAATTAAACAAGCCAACAGTGAGGCTGATGTCCCCCGCCGAAATCCCAAAATAATAAGATGACACATATTAATTAATCGAACATTTATTTTTTTCAAAATATTAGCTTTAGCTCAAAATATTAATTATTGACTTAGTTAAGACATTCGCCTAATGAGTTATGTTCCAAAGTCTTGACCAATAAAAGTGCTTATCGCTCCTTAGCCAAAGCAGAAAATCTGCAACATTGAACTTAGTCAAGGTAATGATAAAATGAATCTATACTCTGAGTTCTGAGTTACATTGCTATCACTTCATTACAACTAAAGTTATCGTGCCCGTAAGCATCAACCAATCAGATTTCTTATCGTTCTGCTTATCCTCAACAGAAAAAGTTGATTAACGAACTTGGTCCATATATCGGTGTAATAAAGCTAAAGCTATACACCAAGTGTCCTCACTATCACTTAATCAGAACTTAATAAGCATCAACCAATCAAATTGCTTATCTCTGCTTACCCTAAGCAGAAAATGCTCACCTTCGAACCCCATCAAGGTATTCACCTAATAGACACCTATGCCAAGTGTGAACATTCTAACTCAATTAGAACGAGAGTTATTGTGTTCCAAAATCTCGACCAATCAAATTGCTTATCAGCCATCTTGCCAAGAGCAGAACATACTCATTGTCAAGGTATTGATGTAATGAAACTATACACCAAGTTTCTTTATTTCACCCAATTAGAATTAAAGTTATCGTGCCCCAAAGCATCAACCAATCAAATTGATTGCCTCTGCTTAAACTAAATGTTCATCTTCAAATTCCATCAAGACATTGACCCAATAAACACTCACACTAAGTTTGAACATTCTAACTCAATTAGAATGAGAGTTAATCAGTTCCAAAGTCTCGACCAATCAAATTGCTTATCGCTCTGCTTACCCTGCGCAGAAAATGCTCATTATCGAACTTAGTCAAGGTATTGATGTAATGAAACTATACACCAAGTTTCGTCACTCTCACTTAATTAGAACTAAAGTTATCGTGTCCCAAAGCATCAACCAATCAAATTGCTTATCTCTGCCGTCCCCCAAAGCGGAAAATGCTCATCTTCGAACTCCATCAAGGTATTGCCATAATAAACACCTACACTAAGTTTGAACATTCTAGCTCAATTAGAACGAGAGTTATTGTGTTCCAAAACGTGTGACAGACAGACAGACAGACAGACGGACGAACCCATTTTAATAGTCCCCTGCTTTCTTCGAAAGGCGGGGGACAATAAAATAAAGAGCGTGGTGGGGTTAAATCTCACATTTACATTCTAACTTATAGATTTCCAATGTCTAAATATCTGAATACTCGGATAATGTCATATTATATGATGAGTGTTTATTTATATTTTATATGTTTTTTTTACAGGGAGATCCTGTAACACGACAGAATGCTACCCTAACTATTGTTGGCTAGTAACATGTAAGCAAAAAGGTAAGAAATCTAGTCGAACTCATTTATAACAACACCGAGGGATTGGATGGCCGAATGGTTAGCACGTGCGCGCTGTAGCATACGGTCTGTCAATGAGTCAGTTCGCGAGGTTTCCATTCGTCGGTTGTACGTGACAAGGAGTAAGATCGCATGTCCAACCTCGTGGGGTTTTTTGGTGGGTTTTCTCCGGGTCCTCCGGTTACCTCCCCTTTCCATTGAACACAATACGAGACCATCGATTTACATGCCCATATCAGTACGGGCGCCCCATAAAGCTGAGTGACAGGGCGCCCAACCAATATCACTTGGTTTTATGGGGGCGTCATCAATCATGTCGTTATATATGCGGCGACCCTCAAATGGTGGAGCGCCTCACAATGAGTCACACGATGAACATTATAATTTGATGTGATGTGGCCTCAAAAACGGTGTGATCTGTGTGCACCTTTTCCCAGAGGACCTTCCATAATGACATGATTGGTGGGGCGCCTTATTATGACAATATATGGTTGTTTGGCCGCACATAATGCATAATCCCTTTATCCACTGCGAGAAAATTGTAATGGGCGCCCTTTCTATTGGTCTCAATACGAAGCCAGCGACTAATGAGTCCATATTCAGTATGGGCGCCCTTTAAAGCCGAGTGACTTTGGTTAGGCGCCTACTACTAGATTGATGGGACCCCTAACCAATGTCACTTATATTCATGTCGTTATATATGAGGCGCCCCACCACCCAAATGACGAGGCGCCTCATAATGAATCACACGATTAACACCTAACTTGAGGTAGTCTCGGTCACCCAGAACCTCCTAGTCTTCAACATACAGAGGGTCTGGGACCGTTCTCAATATTTGACGTAAAGCCCATTGCTCATGCGTAGCCGGGAGTTTGGTTATTAATGTGTCATATTATCCAGTCTCTTTAGCTAAGTCATGGTGTAAACATCTTTTTTAAGAGGAGTTAACTCCCTTAGACGTTGTTTATGATAAGCCAAATTTTGTCAAATGTTGACAACGGATCCAGACTAATATTCGTAGAATATTTTTCTGGATGATAGAGACTAAACTTGAGGGGGCGTTCAAAAATGTGTGAGCTGTGGTGTTACTTATCCCGGAGTTGCGCCAATAATGACATGATTGGTGGGGCGCATTATAATGACAATGTTTGTTTGTCGGTTCGCACATAATAAATAATGTCGAGCTAGAAAGGTTGGGCGCTCACGAATTGGTAAATGGGGCGCCCAGTACAGCATGATTGGGCGCCCCTTGAAGGGCTTTTGTTATATGCGCTCGTTATACAGCGCACCCCCCGCATGATCATGGGGAAAAATTCATTTTATCTTGTGTTTATAGACTTGAAGTCGCTTCGTTTTGCTTAGCTAGTATCATAGGTCAGCAGGGGTTGTTTATGGTCTGCCCCTCGAATTATTAGCGAATCTCACCATTTATTAATATTTCACTGGCATCCTTCGTATATTAGTGAATTCATTACAAACATTATTCTAGATATTGAACTCGTGCAAGGTACACACACCGTACTTGTTGCCATTTATAGCGCATTAGACAATAGACTTAATAGATCTGGCAGGGTTGCGCTCGATCTTTTTCAAAGGTGTCAGATACTGCCGCAAACCTGGGCGCCTTGTTTCAAGTATAGATTCAGCGCGCCCCCTTTTCCGGATTTGAAGCGTCCCTTTCGTATTGAGTATTTCAGATATTATAAAACTTACTTTAGACTAGAACCCAATGAGTCCTTACCCGTTTTCCGCGGCATTTCAAGGAATTTTTAGAATTCGCGTTTATTTTTCTGCCCAGAATCTGTCGTTAAGTGTAAAGTAGCAGGAATATTACTGTCAAGTATATAACGGTTCCCGATACATACAGCATCGATATTGTATAACGTGCGATACTAAACAGTGTGAAGACATGCCCCCGATAAGAATTCGGGCAGAAGAAATCCACTATAAGAAAGCCAACTGGAGATTGAAGGAAATGCTCAGGTTAAATTCCCGATGGTGATGAGATTGATTCAAGCCCGCGCCAGGAGTGATAATCTTCAAAATTCAAACAAGTCGCACTTTAACTCTATTCAAAACTTTTCGTTTTTCTCATAAATTAATAGGCTATAGGTACGCTGAAGTCGTATTCCTTCCTTCAAAATTTTATAATGTTCATAATGCGCGAATATCGCAAATTAAAATTTCTGACATTTTCATAGTTCCTCAGGTGCAAACCATACCGTCAACTGTAGGTACACCGGCGCCCCCAGAAGCCCCATCGGCGCCCCCAGCAGCCCTTGCCCCCCTAAAATTTTTGGGCTAGATACGGGCCTGGGATATAATAATATAAAATGATTGCTTTCAGTTTGATATGTCGTCCAGTTATAAGTTCAATACAACTAAATTATGTATGTTTATATATGTTTTTTATTTTAGATTTTTTATGTAAACAATCTACAGATTTGGGCTTATCCACCGATTGTGAAGATAGGGGTATGTTACATAATTATTTAGTTGAATTACAATCAATATAACCAGTTAATGTTAGGAATTGTAGGGTCATATCTATTTGATAAGGTCAAAGGTCACGAGATGTAAACAAGGCTAGCGTTAATCTTAACCCTAATCCTAACCCTAGGACATGTACATCAGTCAGTCAGTCGCCCCCCCCCCCCAACAAATTCTTGATGTTGTTGAGTGAACGACTATATCCACTAATTTGATAAGTTATATCTGACGTACTAGTGACGTCTTGGGAGAAACTGTAAGTTGCTGTTAATAAAGCATATTGAATTGTATGGTTTAATTTTATTGTTTCAGGTGAACAATGTGGAGATAACTTCTGTACTGTGTTGAGTAAATGTGTAGATGGCACATGCAGACGTAAGTATAATATAGATATAGGTTATTCATAACAGGTCTATTCTAGTACCAATACTGTTCGACTTGCTCCATTCGTATCCCAGTGACAGATACCCTGTTCTTAGCAGTTTATTAATAATTATTTCACAGAAGGAACACCTGGTGACACTTTTCTATACCCCAGGGATAGATACCGCCGTGTGCCTAAATTGTTTACAGAGGGAACACCTGGTGACACTATTAAACGGTGGATGGTTGATCAGAATGTGCACCCCGTCAACCATATCATGTTAGCTTTATAACTCTTAAAACAAGCACAGTATTATATTGTAAATTATCTTTATTATAGCTTCTACTGACTGTGGTGATCATTGGAAGAATAAGGGGTGTATTTATCGTGGTGGCAAGTGTTCAAACGGTGTTTGTCATAGTAAGTATACAATATGATTTATATTTTATACCAACCCTGGCTATTTATATATATTATACCAACCATGGTTATATTTTATACACAGTGGGTCAATTATACCAAACTGAAAATATTTCTAGGAATCTGTAAATATAACTCGTTCCCGTTACCATGTTGATGAATACATGACTTCAATATTACTTATATTTAAAGTGTTATATATATTGATATATTGCTGATGTTTCTGATATGTATAGTGTTATATATAATGATATATTCCTCATATTTATAGTGTTATATGTATAGGATATTAACCTATCCGTGGTTGCTATGTTATATAACCCGCGGGCGCAGCCCAAGGGTTTTATAATATACCAACTGAGGGATAATGGGTTTATATCTGACATATACAACGCCCACCCCTAAATTTAAATGGACTCTTCCATTTATATTCAACAATGATTGGATAATGGCTGGGTAGTTTCCGTCAAATAACGAACATTACCGAATTAATCACGTGCAATTACGAGATGGTATTTTTGTAAACACAGCGCCATTTTGAAGAATTGAATTTCATACAAAAACAAAATGGATAGTAATACGAAGTCAGACGAATAATAAATCCCTTTTAGCCAGCATACTGACGATGGAATTGGCGTTAATGTCATGTTGATGAATACATTACTTCAATATTACTGATATTCATAGTATCATATATAATGATGTGTTCCTGATGTTACTGATGTTCAAAGTGTAATATATAATGATATATTCCTCATATTCATGGTGTCATATATAATGGTATATTCCTGATATTAATAGTGCCATATATAATGATATATTCCTGATATGTATAGTGCCATATATAATGATATATTCATGGTGTCATATATAATGATATATTCCTGATAGTGTCATATATAATGATATGGAAGCGATTTTACATAAGCAGCAATGCTTGTTATTGTATCCATATATAGAATGCTGTATATATCTGACTCACTAATGAAATAAAATATTGTTTAAACTGATAATGATATATTACTGATATTTATAGGGCCATATATAATGATATATTACTGATATTTTTAGTGTCATATATAATGATATATTCCTGATAGTGTCATATACAATGATATATTACTGATATTTATAGGGTCATATATAATGATATATTACTGATATTTATAGTGTCATATATAATGATATATTCCTGATATTTATAGTCTCATATATAATGATATATTCCTCATATTTACTGATATTTTTAGTACCATGTAAAGACGAAACAGGTTGCAAAGGGAGATCTTGTGTAAAGGGATCTTGTGCAGGTAAATATTCTTGATTCTATTGATATTTTCCCTGCCTCTCTTTCAATCGGAGATTTCAAAATGGCGAACATAATGACCAAAATGTCAAAATATAGCACAAAGACTCTACTGATGTTTTGTTTTTTTCTAACTACTGAAATTTCCAAAGGATTCTGATGTTTTATTATTATTAAAAACTATTATTATGCTGTACTTTCAGACGTCTTTTGTGAAGATTCGTTTTGTTATCGTTAAAAACCTGCAACTACAATATATTTATCTGTATCCCTTCATCTGTACACCTTCAAATATATACCAACAACTTCAATATACTATTCTTTACTTCTTTAATGTAACCAGTTAAACTATCAAGATATTAAAATATAACCTTAATCGCAAATACTAACTACAATATACTAATTCTTTACTTCTTTAATGCAACAAGTTTAACTATCAAGATATTAAAATATGTTTGTTGATTGTTTGTTGTTTATTTTGTTTATTGTTGTGTTTATCAAACGCCCAGGTTGTCTTTCTTTATCGTTTAATCAGTAAAATGTGAATAGTTATTCAGGTTGTCTTTCTTTATCGTTTAGTCAGTAAAATGTGAATAGTTATCAATGGGCTATGGTCATGTCACGTGTTTAGAGGTGTTTTACAATGGTACAGATATAAATATTTATAAACTCATATAGTTAACAATATAATACTAAGACAAAACCAGAATCATAATAAATTGCAAGTTATGTACATTTAAAACACTTGAAGAAATAAATGGGTTTATACTTTTTTCTTAAAAGTATTAACATTATTACAGGACCTAATATCATATGGTAGCTTATTCCATAAAGCTGGAGCTTGAACACTAAAAGATATTTGACCAAAATATAACAGTTTTGAATATTTGGGCTTTAAAAGAAGATTATCATCTGAAGAGCGTAAACATCGCCCTGGTATATACATATTTAAAAGATCAGATAAATAAACAGGTGCTAATTTGTTCAAACATTTAAAAGTTAACAATAAAATTTTAAAATAAATTCTATAAGAAATAGGTAACCAGTGTAATTTTTTAAAATCGGGGTAATATGATCATGTTTTTTAATGCCTGTAATGAGGCGTTCAGCTGTATTTTGGACTCGTTGAAGTTTATCTAAAAGTTTGGCTGGAAGGCCAGCTAACAATGAATTAAAATTGTCCAGTCTAGAAGTGACCAAAGCATTAAAAGCATTAACAAGTGTTTTTGTGGAGTCTAAGGTGATAAATTTACGTATTCTACCAATATTTCACACAATTTACATATATAATTTACTTGAGCTTCCATACTCATATTCATATCAAATATTACACCAATATTACGTGCAGATGACGAGGGATTAATCTCACTACTACCAATTAAGATGGGAGATTTGCAGCCAATTTTTGACAATTGTTTATTTGAGCCAATTAATAAATATTCAGTTTTATCGTCATTTAATTTTAGAAATTTTGACATCCACAATTCAATTTCAGATATACATTCTTCAATAACAACTTTTGAACTGACATAAGAATATGGGTTTTTAGGTGAAAAGGAAATATATAATTGGGTGTCATCTGCGTATAGATGAAATTGTAAATCATATTTTCTAACTATATCCCCAAGTGGTGAGGTGTATAACGTAAATAAAATAGGACCAAGGACAGAACCCTGGGGAACGCCAGATTATGAAACACAATGAGAAGAATATTTACTTTTTAAAACAACACATGGTTGCCTACCAATTAAATAACTTTCTAAAAGATTAAGAGCAGATTTATTAATACTAAATCTAAAACGGAGACAATTTAAAAGAATACTGTGGTCAACTGTGTCAGAGACAGCAGACAGGTCTAACAATAATAAAAGAATACATTTTTGGTTATCAAGGGAAAAAAGAATATCATTTGAAACACGCGTTAAAGCAGTTTCAGGACTGTGGCATTTTTTATATGCACTCTGTTTTTCAAAAATTTTAGATATAAAACTTAAATTTGAGACCGGTCTGTAATTTTTCAAAACATTACAATAAAGGTTAGTCTTTTTAATTAAAGGAGTTACAAAGGCAAGTTTGAATACATCTAGAACGGTGCTTGTATTTATACAGGAATTAATAGTATCAGTAATTACTTGAACTATTTAAGGTAAACAAGTCTTCAGGATATGTGTGGGGAGGGGATCAAGTGCAAACGACTTTGGTGGCGAGGCAATTACTATGTTCCAGACAATCGACTCAGTGACATTACTAAAATTTGAAAAAGTCACAGATAAATTAGCTTTGTCATAGATATGAGGATCAAAATTAATAGAATCATTTATCATGTTGATTCTAGTTCTATTTAATTTTGAAAGAAGATAGAAAATGTTTCTACGAGGTCACTATCATTATAACTATTCGGTAGACTTTTACAGTCAGAATTTATGTCAATTAAGGAATTCACAACTTTGCAAAAATTCTTTTTGTTTATTTTCACTGTTATCTTTTTTGTTTGAATAAAATTTTGATTTTGATTCTTCTATGAGCCTAGTCACGCGGTTTTTCTCTGTCTTGTAGATCTCTTTGTGGACTTGTAGTTGCGTATTTCTCCACATATGTTCAGCCTTATTGCGAAATCCATCCATATACAACTGGCGGCAGTTTTCTCTTTGATGTGCATAGCAGTTATATTCCTGACGCAACGGCCCGAGAAATCCCTCTCTGGCCATTGCTGGATTCGCTTCGGATTCTTGAACTTTTAAGTAAGTGTGTCTATTCTTCTCGTTCAATCAAATCTACCACTTACGTACAGTAACATGACAGTCCGTCGTTTAATCTTAGGTCTTCCTTAATAATTTGGACAAAGATATAAGGTGTTCAAAACGTTGAAAGTATGTTCGTTACCATACAGTAGTGTTTACTTTACGTCAATACCGATAGCCTCATTTGTCACGCAATTAGTTTTGCTGCAATATCCTGCTATGCGCTGGTTAATATAGCATAAAAAAACGTGCAGCCATGACGTAACGTTATGTAAACACAGTTGCCCTAATTAAACGTCCTGTTTTGAAGGTAATACCTTTGTAACGAAGTCAGTGATTGGTCAGTAATAGGACCACTGAACAGTCATAATTAGTGACAATAATACCCACTCAGTCCAACAGGGAGTAGTGGGATTAGCTCTAATCAAACGGAACACTGCGACGAGGATGGCATTATGCAAGGGTTAAATCAACATATTGTAAGTCTTTATTTCGGCTTCATATGTTATAGAAATTATTAATTAGGCCTTTATTTACATGGCGAGCTCGAAATCAACTCTGTAGATCCTCGGATGGCTTGGATATAGCTCGGATTCAAACATTCGTCCATCTAAAATTAAATCAGTAAATAGTTGACCAAGCTGACGTTTACCTCTACGGTGGCGACGCTACCGGAAACTGGTGATGAAAGGCCAACGAAGCGAGAGTACTATTGCTATTGAGAACGTTACTCGATAATCGAGAATATGTGGGTGGTGTTATCGTCTGTCAACCAAATGATCGACCATTCTCGTAGACGGTGTATATGCAGTTGATGCCTATTTCTAGTCCAAACTTCCAACACTGATAACTCCGTTCAGTAATTTGACTGAAATGGGTTTTTTTTATCATCTATAGCAAGGATGTCCAACTCTTTACTAAACTCGTAACTAACGTATCTTTTAGCTGTGGGTGTTACAGTTTAGGGTCTGTGTAATTGGAAATTAAGGGAGTTATAGGCCAGTGAATTTTTGGAAGTCAAATGACTACAAAACCTGCTCAAAGGAAGGCCTTGGGATAGTCCACTACTGTGGCTGGGGCAAGACGGAAGACATCAGTAGTGGAACCTTTTATAACCAACTGTTCGACAAATATTATTCGGATGACAATCAAGAATATATTTTGTATTATCAAAATCTTCGTAACAAGCTCTCTAAATTTTCAGACCAACATGACAAGTTGACTTGGTTATTATTATTATACAATACCGTTGCAATTTAGGTGCAATGATTCACAAATTTTTACCTTCTAATTTGGCATTGTTTGTTTACCTCATTAATTCAGTGAGCACTTATTTTGCGACTGACTGCATTTATTTTGCGACCGACCATATCTCTTCCCCCGTTCAAATTTTGTGTGAAGCATTATGGTCAGAGAGGACGAACCTCATCCATAGCCTACTTAGGGTTCTGTGACTTTTCGTTTTAGAGTCATGACCCTTAAAAATATTAATCAGACTTTGAAAAAAAAAAGGATCTTCGTCTTATAATACAAGTTTCTTAAAGTTTCATAAAAAATCTTATCAAATCAGTGAAGATAGGTTTCGGGAAAAAATGGGCACAATGCCATTGGAGGCAGACCAACATTAAATTTCAGCATCACAAATTGTAGTTCGTCTATTTATAGCAATTCTCTCCCCTTCTCTTCTCTCCTCATTTGCAATTTGCATGATTATTTTTGTTGATTTTTTTGTCTAGAATGGAGAAGAGGGTTTAAATTAATATTTTCTGCCAAGTTTTGGTAAATATTCATGATTTTGAGGCGGAAGGATAACTGTGTTATCAGGTTGGCTACGGTGATATGTATGGCAGCTAGTTACATGTTTTTAGTATGCTTCTTCAATTTTGTGTATTTCAAAATTTGGTGGTCAACCTCATACAAATTTTAGCGCAAAGACATGGCCATTTGTTCCTCTGTCTATAGTGAAAAGCATTCAGCCCAACGAAATTTGGAGAAAGGTTGGAGCTGGGCAAAGAGGCCCGAATTAACATTGAAGTGAGTGGTGAAATTACTGGTGGTCTGCCTCCGATTGTGGTGAAAATAATTATAGAGTTATCTCCCCTTGCGAACGCAATAAACGCTATAGATTTTTTTTTAACAGATTTCTTTCAAAAATATTTTTTCTTGCGTGTGGTGCGTCCCCTGCACCTACTAATAGAGGTGTATATATTGACCTCTATTTAGAGGATGAATCCAATTGATTTCGAGCTTTCGGCTATGTTTCGTTCCGGAGTTACCCCCTACCCCGTCCATCTTTCCGAAAATCTCGAGAAAGCAATTGATTGAGTCCGGTAAACATTTGTTTCCATCCACCGGAGCCTGATGTGATGACGTCACATGTGGATTCTGGGTAAGAATAAGGGTTAGGGTAAGGGTTGTGACCTGCAGATTTCGTGAGAGTCTCGAGATGTAGACATGGCTAGCCCTAACCCTAACCCTGGGCTAAGCCTAACCCTTATTCTAACCCAGAATCCACATAATATGACGTCATCATACCAGGCTCCGGTGGATGGAAACAAATGCTTACCATTGAGTGAGTCTAGTTTTTTTTAACGGATTTGGGCGGGGGACTGGGGGTGGCCGAATGGTTAGAACAACGTGTGCTGTATCATAAAGTCTCTCATTGAGTCAACTGGCGTAATTTCGAATCATATCGGTTGTATGTGACAATGAGTAGGCCTATGAGTTATGAAATATATGTGTATATTTTTTATAATTATGTATTTTATATGAAATAATGTGTAATAATGTGTATTTTTATATGAAATACAAATAATGTGTAATTTTATATCAAATAATAATGTTGAAATATGTGCATGTTTTAATAAAATATTGGTTTGTAAAGGAATTGAATCTCTACCAAATGACGAGAGTGTTGATAAAGTTTGCATGACAATAAATACCAACCAGCTATTGTCATATTGTAACCCAAGATAAAATAGCCTCATAACAGTATCATTACTGCAACGAAATGACAGACAAATTGCTCTTTGTATAATATTTTGTATCATTTTATTTCATATAACGAGAATGTGAATTAAGCATCTTCTCTGTGATTTAGCTCATTTGTATTGAAGCCGTCAATCACTAATTACACTATTATTTGTGCCTAATTACATTATTTATTGTCATTGTTGTCTTATTATCAAAAATATGTAAAAAATAGTGTCATTTAAGTAATGGTCCCAATGAGCCTTGTCGAGGTCCCAATCAGCCACAAATCTGGTCCCAGTCAGCCAAGAATCTGGTCCCAATCAGCCAATTACCGTGTAATGATCGGCATCGAGGATCATTCGGTAATCATTATGCTTATAACGGTCAGCCATTTAGTGCTCACGCATATCAACGCAGTACAGACAATGACATTATTAGCCATGACATTGTAGAATTTATATGCGGTATCCGATTAATCGGCTCAATACGATTTTTGGCTGTTCGATTTACCGATTCAAGAATTTTGTGATCGTGACGTAACACTAGTGGATATTTTTCCGACGTAATCTCGCAATGTCGAATTCCAATAACACGTGACATCTTGGTAGGAATTAGGTCAATTATAATAAACCAGTTCTAAATTTGCGTGTACCGTTATGATTATTTTATTTTATACACATGCTGACAGATGCTTAATTTTTGTAATATTATTAAAGGATATATCCTAGTCGTAGGCCTACTGAATTTTACTTTATAGTAATTTCAGTTATTCACGTGATCATTGTACCGTTTGTCTATCAACAGTATCATCGACGAATGAATAAAAAATTGTGCAAGTTACGTGATGGAAAAAAGACTACAAATTGTGTTATAAAGAAATATTATGGTGCCGTATCAGTTTATTTTGGCTACGGCATTATCTGGTATTACTTTTTACACCATTTATCAAGTGTTTACCAAAAACTCTATCAGATTGTTTTATTTTTATAGTTGTTGTATTTTGTTTTTTTTAGATTAACACAAAAAACACAATTTTGTCTTTTAGACATTATTATAAATCAAGATTCGGAGGATTCGCGCAGATTGCATATATGAGAATCCTCTTAGATTCTTGCAAAAAATGACGAATTTCTAGCCCTGTTAATTTCAGTCTTAAGTGACGTTTCTGTCTTCCTTTTCAGTTTCTCCCCCTTTTTAGTGGTAGGCTTTAGGTTGGTTCTGATAAAAATCCACTCAAAAATATAAAAGACATGAACATACTGAGAATACTCTGCTGGAGAAAAATAACTACACAGGCCGGGCCAACCCTCCAAAACACCCCTGTAGACTAGTTGAGATGAAATTGGTTTCAAGAAAATAAGTCTACATGTAATTGAGGATGCCTTCCTACATACAAACTGTATGGTTTGATGCTGTACTGTTTTTGGACTAAACACATATCCAAACTAATTTAATAAAAGTTTTCTTCAAATCCCTCTCACTCAAAAACATTTTAATCTCGGGGAACTAACTACCCAAAGTCTTACACACCTATTTTAAACAGCCATTTTAGTCAGTGACTTGACTAAAGGAGGGTACCTTTCATTTTCTATTCATCGCAGTCAGTATACCAGAAATCTCAAAGCCTAAGCAAATTCTTAAATTATCCTCTGCAAACTTCTTTTTATGTTGTTCAATTGCAGTGTCTAACTATGATACAGTCTCTCACTATTTTTCACAACCACAAGCAATTCAATGATTCTATTAACATATAACAAGCGCTCCCTAAATCACTTGAGCAGCGACATGCTGATACATGTATCCTTACATTTTGATTTTGTGCGCTTTCATTTCAAGGAATCCAGTATTTGTTGGAAATAACTACAGGTTCCCTATAAATACATCTTTAAGATATAGTATAAAATAATGTATGATGTTATCACCACAAACGTTTCAGCCACCTGGGTCCTTAACCCTATCGATTACCTCCTACATGGGCACATATTTATTTAGCCCCTAAGGCCTTAACCATCAGTCCACTACTGAAATAACCCTAAGACCGAAAAAGTAAAGAAATGAGCAAAATAAAAGAGTATGTCTTTGTATCATTGTTATATGATAAAGAAGGTAATTAAGACACGGTTTTCATTATATACAAACTAGGTGTTTTTTTTATTATCTTTACTTATATATATATATATCACACATCTCAGTTATTTCCCATTTCTCACAATGAGGTAATAAACAAATACATAATAATGTTTAAAAATAGTTTCAACTACAATAGTATTCCACAATGATAAATAATTTATCACAAATAAATTAACAAATTTACAGAAGGGAAATGGCTCTCTTCATATAATTTTAATAGCCATGACAAAATTATTGAAATTAAGGTTTGCATAAGATTGTTACAATATGCATGTTTTAATTGATGCTTGAATAAACAATTTTCAACTACACAAGATCCTGTTGAGTTATTAGAACTGCTGAATTATTGGTGATGTTTAATTATTAATGTATCTGTTAGTAAAATAAACCGGTGTGATAATTGTGAAAATGAAATTCACTCAAAATGTGAAAACATATGTATAAATTTTAATGTAGAATGATTACAATTTAATTCACATGTATTATTTCGAGTTTTTATTCTTATTTGCAAATCTAGCCACATTCTGAGAATGTTTATTAGACAATTTTTAAGGAGAAAGGCAAGATATCTTTGGAGAAACATCTGCATACAAAAGACATTGTATATTTCATAAATATTAATAAAAAAAGAAGGCATAAAATATTTTGTCATCCTAGCCTAGCTCAATCTTCATTGGCAATATTAATATGGCGTTTTTCACAAACAAATTAATGTTGTTTTACCATAAAATGAAAGTCTTGTTTTTATATTAAAATTAAATTAAAATAAATAAGAAAATCAACAGTTGTCAGGCCAATCTAGGAGAATTATAAATCCTGTACTGTGGAGGTAGACTCGAACAGAAACTGTGTTCAATCTACTATTTCTGAACTAGAATTCAATAACATGGCAAATTTTAACTGATGGTGTTTCATATCCCGCTTTAGTAGTTTTCTGAATTAAGTGCACATTTCATCATCAACAGTTTCGGGAAGAGTTTAATGGATTATAGAGTCATTTTAATCAGTCTTTAGGTCTTAATAAACACAGTATCAATGTAGATATTCACTAACACTAGCAAATGCACAAGATCCTATACCAGCTTTTGCCATAAGTTTCATGCATTCTGTGGCCTGGGCTATGGCAACTTCAAGTGGCGGTTGTTTTTGCAAACCTTTAGATTCTGAAATGAAAATAAGAAACAAAGAATTAATTACCCTGCCTAATGAAAATATGTTAATAAATTTTACAATATAAACTAGTTCTTACTTATCTACATTTAATAACAGTCAATTTTAAAATTATTTCAATCATGTGTCTTCTAAATTTACAATTTTTAACAACCATTTTAACTAAAAGAATATCTTTGATTTGTTTCGTCCTGATGGTTATGACTGTTTACACAACATAAGATCTAACTAACACTCATTAAGCATCACTGACTAATGAACACTTCAGAGAGATTATTAATTAATAGATCAGTAAGAAAATGACACAATGATAAAACATTTCAAATCATAAATACGAAATAAAAAAAGTAAATCAACGTCATGGTCTTCGAACAGCCCTGGTTTATTGTTTTTAATAACAATGTAAATACTTTACCTAATATGGCACTATTTAAAGCGGCACAAACTGGTTCTCTTTTAACTGGTTGTAATTGATGACCTACTGGACTATTCCACGGATCAGAATATGCCAATAAACTAAAAGCATCCTGAAAATCACATAAAATTAAATACTCAAAAATGTTATTCTCATAAATATTCATAGCTTGCAAGGAAAGGTAACATACATCAACTTTATGAAACATTGCTATTGAGTGTTTAAAGGGGAGTAACAAACTTAAATAGTTAAAAATCATTAAAGTGTGAACATCTCTTTCCCAGCAAAATAGCATTTATTTAATGGAGAGAAGGCCTAGGTTGGGGCCTAGGATTCATTCTCTTTACAAATATAAATATATTATTAATTTTGCAGAAAAATAATATTTATATTCTTATGTACATGTACACCTACACTCTTGTTGTGAACTTTTACCACAAACTTCCATTTAATGGATTTAGTTGATTAAGTCAGCTTTATTCTAGTTTACTAGTAATTTATTTAGTTTCTCAAGGAGGCTTACATATTTGTCCGAATTTTTACTCCTTTGTAAGCAATATGTTGTTATTTCAACTTTTTCTTTTAGCATATTTTTAATTGCTTTGATTTCTAGTGATGTTTGTTTAAATTTTGTTTTGTAAATGAACAATTTAACATTTATGATTATCCAGTTAAGCATATTACATATGTCATCACTTAGGGATTTGTCTAGACTACCCAATAAGATTGTGGTTTTGTCAAGTATTAATGTTTTTTCTGTGATTTTTCTAATCAACTTGAAAATTTCTTTCCAAATTTTTAGTACTTTTGGACAATCATACATTAGGTGCTCTAGTGTTTCTGGTGTCTCACAACAGTAAGTACACTGTGGTGAGTCTATAAACTTGATTCTATACAGGAAGGTGTTTGTAGTGAGGATTCTTTGTATAATTTTATATTGAAACCATTGTAAGTTTGTATCACTACAGCAGTTAAAAGGTATCAGATAGTGTCTTTTCCACTCCTTGTGTGTTATGTCGACACCTTTCTGTTTAAATTTGTTTTGAGATTTTGGAGGATGTATTTTTTGTAGGTTTTTTTTAATTTCGCTATTACCATTAGTTTTATATTTCAGAAAGCTGTTCAGTTTATATGGCAATATTGGGGATTGGATGATTGCATTTGTATGTTCTATAATAAGACTTTTCTCAAATTTTTTGATTGCTTGCAATAGTGATTCATGTTTCAAAAAGTTTGTTTTTATGCCAAATTTTACAATAATTTGTTCATAACTAAGAAATTGGTTATTTTTATCTTTTAATTCTTGTATAAAATTTATTCCTTTACTGCTATATGTATTATAATGTATTGTTTGATTGTCTATTGTTATATCTTTATTATGCCAGACATTTGTACAATTGAAGTCTACCATGTTTTTGGGTTTCATTATATTCTGTAGCAATGACCAGTTTTGTAAGACATCTCTCCAAAAATGGTTTGTAATATTTTTTAACTTTTTTCCAATAAAGCCATTTCCATATTTTATTAATTTGCTAACCGTTGTTTTTACTATGCTTTTAAACAATTTTGTCCAGGTAGCATTGGATTTTAGTAATTTATTTATCCAAGATATTTTTATAGAGGTAGTAAAGTTAAAGATATTAATCATGTTAAGTCCACCTTCCGATATTGGTAGACATACTGTATCTCTGCCTATTTTATCAGGTTTCTTGTTCCATATAAACTTAAAAAAAGTATTGTTTAGATTTTTAAGATAGACATGGGGTGGGGTGGGAATTGTGCAAAGCAGGTGTATTAATTTTGGTAATGCCAGGGTTTTGATAACCGTTATTTTCCCAATTAATGCAAGTTTTCGGCACTGTGCCAAATGTTGAGTATTTTTGAATTTCCATAATTTTTCTGTCATAATTGCTTTTAATCATTTTGTCTATGTCTACTGAAAAATTTACTCCTAATAAATTGAAATTTGTTCCTCCCCAGTGCAATTTCCATCTTGTATGATGGTATACTTCTTTTGAAAATTTCAAACTACCAATCCAAATCACTTTTGTTTTAGAATAGTTTATTTTTAGGCCTGAATGAATCGCAAAATAGTCTAAAGTTTCTAGTGTTGCTGCTAATGACTCTGGAGAACCATCAAGCATGAATGATGTATCATCCGCGTATTGTGTTAATAGGTATTCCTCACGATCTATAGTTATTCCTTTTATGTTTTTAGTATTTCTAATTAATATAGATAGTAGCTCTGCGCATATAATAAATATATAAGGGCTCAGGGGATCGCCTTGTCTACAGCCCGAGTGTAATTGCACCCGAGAGATGCCCATTTATTATAACTCTTGATTCTGAATTTTTTGATGGGAGCTGTATCTATGAAATTCCAGGAGAGACTATCAAAAGCCATTTCAAAATCTATCATTAGCAATAACCCTGGTATTTGTTTTTTTTCTGTATGTTCAAGGATGTCATATATTAAACGAATATTTTCGCCAATGTATCTACCCTTAATAAAACCCGTTTGGTCATTATCAATTATCTTATTCAAATGTTTTTTATCCTGTTAACTATTGTGCCTGAGGCTATTTTATATACAGTGTTCAGAAGTGTTGAAGGCCTTAAGTTTTTCAAAATGTGTTTTGGTTTGTTGGTTTGGGTATGCAAGTTATTATCCCTAACTTTTGTACTATAGACATTTCATTTTCCTCATAGCAATTGTTTATAGATCGAATTACAAAGGGCCCTAAGTCTATCCAAAACATTTTAAAGAATTCTGCTGGGAAACCCGAAGATCCCAGACTTCTTTCATTTTTCATGTTTTTGAAAAAATTGAAGGGCTTCAACCTCTTTTATTGGGCCTTCAAGCTCTTCAGCTTCGTGGTCTGACAGCTTGGCAAAAGAGATTTTGGACATTTTTAATTTCATATCCGTACCATCGTTTATTGAATCACTTTTTTTGTAAAGTTTTTGGTAAAATTCTCTTGTTTCTTCAAGAATTTCTTTTTGTGTTGTAATAATTTGTCCACTATCTTTCTCTAATCTACTGATCAATTTGCTATAATAGTTTCTAGATTCCATTTTACAAAAATATTTAGTGGGTCGTTCACCTTCTTCTATCCATAGCGCCCTAGATCTAATAAATTTACCCCTCATTTTAACTTTCCTAAGGTCTATCAGTTCATTTTGTTTTTGTTCTAGTCTTTCAAATTCTACATTACTGTCATTTTCTAATTTTGTAATTTCTTTCAATAAACTGGATTCCGCTTTTTTTTGCTCGTTTCTTTTATAGATAGAATGTTACAGATTTCTGTCTAATCTCCATCAGTAATATATCCAAAAACTCATAGTCAGAAATTGTAAATTGAAGGCTTTTGTTTTCTACTTGTTCAATGTTTTCTCGTTTATATAATACCGCATATTGGTTTATTATTTCTTTGATGAGGTTTTTGATTAAATCTATATACTGTTTATCTTTTAATAGGGATGTATTTAGTTTCCATGGCCCCTGGTAATTTGTTATGGAGAATGTTGTATTCTAAATAGGCTAACGTTCGTAACATGTGATTACCACAAAAAATAACAACAAATAGATACACCTCTCCATATTTAATTCTCGTACAAGACGTTCATGCTAGTGAAATTCATGAATAAATTATTACTGATTTCATTAATTCTATGGATAAAGCGAAACATTTAGGGATAAGATATATATAGTTCATCAGTCGATTGAAAATAATCAACAAGCTTAGGGTTTTATTCTACCAGATTATCAAAATCAGCGCTAATGTGCTAAAGCAGATTATGAACCAAATGGCTGATTCTCACTATTGTAGCTGACAAACAAGTTGATGCAAGTAATAATTAACCCATTGTAATTTATGACACCATAGTGGATGGTTCATTGTTTTATCAATCTGCTTTTTCAAACATCAAGTGGCTAAAGGCGACAATATTGAACCAACGAAGATCCCTGGGAAATGGTTTAATCATTGTTGTTCACAGGAATTGTAACATAAAATGAAATATGTCTAAAAAAGTTATCATTAGATCAGCAGCGTATGCTGGATAGTGATCCTGTGTCAAATCATTAATCAGCTGTGCACATATATTCATCTTTTTGTTTTCAAATAGTCCCTATAAATTCTGCCATAAAAGAAATATGGAATGTGTATGGAATGCAGAGTTTCTCCAAACTTAATTTTCAATAATTTTATAGAGGATTGATGGACATCCTTGGGCTTAGAAAAGCTATATGAATTCTCCCCAAAACAACCAATATTAATACTACATGTACTTACTTGTAAAGCTCTTTTATTTGCATCATTTTTACCAAATTGTCTACGAAGTTGTTCACTCATACTCTGAAGACCTTTACCGTATTGTAACATTTTACCTATTGCTTCTTGATTACCACCACATAGTTTTCTTTTACTACTGGGACAATCAACTTCTGTTAAAATAATTATATTAATATTTTACTACTGGGACAATCAACTTCTTAAAATATTTATATTAATATTTTACTACTGGGACAATCAACTTCTGTTAAAATAATAATATTAATATTTTACTACTGGGACAATCAACTTCTTAAAATATTTATATTAATATTTTACTACTGGGGACAATCAACTTCTGTTAAAATAATAATATTAATATTTTACTACTGGGACAATCAACTTCTGTTAAAATAATAATATTAATATTTTACTACTGGGACAATCTATACTATGTTAGAATATTCAATAATTAATATTTTACTGTTGGGAAAATTTACTATTAATAATATTAATATTTTACTGTTGGGACAATCTATACTTATGTTAGACTATTTCATAATATAAATATTTTACTGTTGGGACAATCTATACTTGTTGGGACAATCTATACTTATGTTAGAATATTTTATAATATAAATATTTTACTGTTGGGACAATCTACTTATGTTAGAATAAATAAGTTAGACTAATCTTTTACTCCTGGGACAATTAACTTAATACAAGTTACATAATGCTATTCTTCTCCTTAATGTAAATTATAAAATTTTCTTCTTACTTACTAAACAAATACCCCATAAAAAATTATTCACATCACACCTATTGGTAAGTTTTTGTCCATGGTTAATAGCACATAGTATTAGCTTATATCAAACCGTGAATCTGATTTTACTCAAATTTATAACACTTCCATCCGTAAAATATGTGAGAACCACATTTTCAGGACTGGGTTAAAAAAAAAAAAGTGAAACAAAACCCTTCTGTTTGGAATTTCATACTTTTGGTATAGGTGATTAGCAATTGAAATTTGAGTAAAATTCACTTGAGCAAAGCCTGAATTTTGTTTCTGACAGAACCCCACTACACCTTCACATGAATAAGGTGAAAATAATGAAGTTATTAACCTACCCATTTCTTCAGTGTAATCATCATGAGAATTGCCATTCATACACACAGAATCCGATTTACCGTTCGTCACAACTCTTTCATCTATCAATCCATCAGTCATTTCTATATCGTCATCTATATATCGCGAATTTGATCCATTCACCGAGTGATTGTCATTATTCACACTATTCATTTCCTCCTCTATACGATGTAAATCCGTCTGACCCTGTAAGTTCTGATTTTGTGTGTTAAGACCTTTGACTGATGAGCGACTAGGGCTGTTATTACCCGAGCCAGTGGGAGTTCGTTGAGGGTGGAGATTATTTGAGCTGCCATAATGGACTGGACTCAGAGTCGGACTGGATCTATTACTACCACTACCGTGACGAGATTTAGGACTGTGAACTGTCAGACCTCGAACTTCTGAATCTGTGCCGTTCACCATTTCTATAAATTGTCTACATTTAAGTGTGAATAGTAAATTAGGATTGCTCTCCAATAAACCTGGATAATAATCTTGAGTTGTATTAATGGCTTCACCCATTCTTCCTGCTAACACAAGTTTCTGTATTTCTACAATAACAAATAAAAGCACAGACAGAGACATGTAAAATAAACAAAAGCACAGAAACATGTAAAATAAAATTCTGCAATTAGGTTTACCACTGTCCAGTCATTTCAGAGTAATCACAAACACAGTGCGAATAGCTTCACACAGTTCATAATGCCTTTAAATAACAGATATAAATGAAATATTCTCTGCTAGATAGATTATTCAAGTTTTCTGACTTACTTTGTCTGTTTTTTATTGATGCTATATCTTCTTCTATAGGTTGTGCTGTGACTTTAGAAAATGCTTCAGCAGTTGAACAATATCCATGATGAACCAAATAAGTGGAAACAATTCTGCAATTGTTTAATGTCACATTAGCACTTTGCTTACCAGTAAGTCATTTTTAGTTTAACATTCAGTTATTTTTCAAATTCAACATGGTTACATCAGGGTTCCTGCCTACTAACTCATCTTATAATTCAACTGTCATGGGTTCTTTAAATTCTTTAAAAATCCCTCAAATAATTCAATTGATCTGAGGCTTTAAATGGAATTTAAAAGTTAGTCAACTGAAATGGGTTACCTAGGTAATAGGATAACTTTCCCTGCAATAGTTATAAATATTCATTCTCCTACGTTTCTTGTGGTTAAGTTTTGGTACAAAGTGATCAGAAAGATATAGTTATGACTTTATGATTTCGTAATACACATGTGTAATGTTGATTAGTAATACATGTGTAATGTGGATTTAGTAATAACTGTGTAATGTGGATTAGTTATACCTGTGTAATGTGGATTGCCATTCTCCTCTTCTATCACTAACTGGAAATCTTTCTATAGTCATTCTTGTCTTCATTCTATATTCCTTTAATTAAGATATATTTTATTTGTGTAATATTAGTAACATGTTATGATGCATTCAATTCAAGCATGTGTATATTATAAATCTTATTACCAAATGGATTCTAGTCTGAAATATTCATCAAATTTTAATCGATGTGGCCATTACCTGAGGTATAACATAAAGGTAGATAAACAAGCCAACAGTGAGGCTGATGTCCCTCGCCGAAATACCAAAATAAATAGATGACTGACACACAATAATTCATCACAAATTATCTATTTCAAAAGTATTTAGCAATCAAAGTGATTATCTATACTTAGTCTTAGCATAAATTATTTTTGATGGAACAATTATAGCCTGTATGACCTATGCCTATTGATCTAGAGTTTGGTTACATCAATGGATCTTTTTCCCCTCTTGCTGCAAGTTGTGCAAAGTTTAGTTTTTTTTCTGTCATTAAATGTCAAGTCATTTCTGCATGCTACTTATTTAATTTATAATAATTTTTTTTTCAATTTGATTTTTTTCATTTATTTGTTTATTTACGGTGCCAATATTCATTGTATCATTGATTGTATTGGAATTCTTTAAGAATTAAAGTATGGACTATAAACAAGCTTATATAAAAAAAAAGTTTGTTTAAAGACGTTTCATCATATTGATCACTTGAAATTGTTTTGCACAATTTGCTTGTGAGGAATCACATTGTCTTTTTAGCAGACAATCCCAATTTACGTTGAAAGCACACCATTTGTGAATGTTCATCTCCGAACTCCAAGTTTGAACATTCTAGCTCAATTAGAAGGAGAGTTATTGTGTCCCAAAAAGTGTGACAGACAGACGGATAAGCAGAAAATGTTCATCTCCGAACCCCATCTCGGATCTAGGCATTGACCTAACAAACACCTACACCAAGTTTGAACATTCTAGTTCAATTAGAAGGAGAGTTATATTGTGTCCCAAAAAGTATGACAGACGGACAGACGGACAGACAGACATACGGACCCATTATTATAGTCCCCTGCTTTCTTCAAAAGACGGGGGACAAAAATTAATTCCACAGATGACTCAAACGTTTGTTAACACTCTAAATAGTGAGTGATATAACTAAACTTTTTTCACTATAAGTTCTTGTTCCCTGTGGGAATTCTATCAGTGACTGTGATAGGTAATGGTATTTGTATTAATACTGTGATACCAATATTATTTACTACAGTATCAAATGCTATTATAACAAATAGAAATTTTACCTTCATATAATCCTCTATATCAAATATAAATGGTGCCTGACCAAAGTTTGCTTCAACAACTTCACCTGGTGTCTGTAGACCTACTGTAGGATATAGATTTGGCTGAAAATAAATTAAACAAAAATAGTAGTTTTCTTTATTTTGCTGCTCTTCATTCAAAGATTTTACAATATTAAGAAAGTTCTATCTGTAATAGAAATAACCAAAAAATGGTTCAATTTTATTTAGTATTTACAAAGGTATGATGACGACATAATCATGTCTTTGTCACCTACCTATAAATAAATGGTAAAATCTTTTGAGTTGGGCCTTTTTTAATCCAAAAGAATTCAAGCCGTGATATTATCTACTGTTGATATTTTGGTTTCCTTAATTAATGTAACAATTTGCTTTAATTGGACACTTAAGACAGTTATATTTTCTTTATATATTTTGCATCTCTTGATATTTTTGTATATAACACAATACTGATACTTACTGGTAGAGCAGTGAAGGCTACCCCTGTAAAATATAAAAAATAAATTAATTTTAGTTGCATCATCAATTAAATATGGAAGACAGGTAAGAAATGAAATGAAATGGAATTTAACGTCCTACTGTTCTGCTCCATACTTGGCTAATGAAGAAGGGCATATGCCATACTGTGTGCTATGACCATGAGTGAAATTTTGCCTGGACAGCGACACTACGAACCACTCTTATATTGAGTTCCAACTGTCAATGTATCTTTTACGTGCACACCAATGTGTACACGGGACCTTGTTTTTTCGTCCAATTCGTAGTTACACATGTACCAGACCGCATATTCCAGTCAGGCCCTTCGACCTGCATGACTGACAAGTGGGAACCACGCTGGGAAATCTGGATGAACTATTTCGACCAATGCAGGGATTGTGAGTCAGCATCTCACCCACTTAGCCACAGTGACCCCTACATAGTTGAGAAGTTATAAATCAATAACAACTCAATCTACAATTCCCTAAATATATACAGTTCATTTTTACAATACACTGTTATTATTTTTTACTCTCATAATCAAAACAATAACATACCAAGGTGAATGCCATTTTTGGTATAGAAACAGGTTTTTTCCACCAAATTAACACAACAGCCAATGACATCACCGGTTGTAAAAGTTGGTCCATACTGTTGTCCAGCACCAGATGAACAAAAGGAATTGCCATCATCACCATGAAAACCATATGACTGTTTATCCCATCCTGCAACAAACAAGAAAAAGACATATACTTTTAATACAATCTGCAAATATATTTCTCTATCTCTTTGTAACGATCAATAAATAATGATGATTAAAACCTTGATGAATGTATTTAAGTATCAAATCAAACAAAAATAATCACACTGCATGTACACCAATTAGTATACATTGTACATGTACCTTACAAAGTAAATATACCTTACAAAGTAAATATACCATCAATACCATTTCACTATTTCTATTTATTTATGTCATAGTAAAAAATCTATTACCAAACAGTAATATCAATATCACCTAAATAACATCCATTCGAAATACAGAGGGATTGACTTTTTAGTGGGCATTATTGTCAAGCGAGCAAGTAATAATAATAACAAGCCAACAGTGAGGCCGAGGTCCCCCGCCGAAATCCCAAAATACATGTAAAAAGATTATGCATTAATTTCGCACATTTATCTTTTTCATAAAGACCCAACAGCTATATTCAAGGTTTCATCGCTCTCATTTAATTAGAACTATAGAAATCATGTCCCAAAGCACCAACCAATCAAATTGCTTATATCTGCTTACCCTAAGAAGAAAATGCTCATTTCGAACATCATCAACGTATTGACCTTATAAACACCTACACCAAGTTTGAACAATTACATGTATTCAACACTATTTTCCAGAAGAATTTTTTGATTTAAAAGACGTGTGGTCTGGGCATATTCGAACTTCTTTATTGACTCTCCTACTAAGGAAAGGAGAAGTGCAGCGAGAGCTCACTCTAAACACAAACTTTGAAAGGACTGTTGTAGAGTATGATGCCATATGGTAATAAATTTCAAAGCGTTGATTGCCAATGATTGGGTTAATGATGATAGCGATCTATTGTCAAGCATGGACATTGGAGAATTTTAGCTATCAAGTCCATAAGCAATTTTTTTTTTCTAAACAATATTTTTATCCATAAGCTAGGACAGGCAGGAAAGAGTGGCGACAATGTACATGTACCATCACATTTCAATGTGTACATATAAATCAATATTAAAAAAAACTTTGTTCTTTATTGTTTTCAAATACACATTTGACATTTACAATCCAAATTCTGATAGTCTTCTGCCTTATAAATTATAATGAACGATCTCAAGAACTCTGACTTTTGAGTGTTCACAAGGAATTTTAGGTAGACAATGAACTAGTGGACAAAGGAGTCGACTGCATATTTTATACCTTTATATCAAATGTTAGTGTATAGACAGGACTATCTTTAGTCTGTAATCTTACTATAATAAACGATCGTAGGTCCAAATACTAGATAAGACTGCATGCTTTGGAGATGAGATGAAATACAAAGTAATTTAATTACTTTTTGCTGATTCACCATTGATAACATCATACTCTCACATAGTCTTAATTATGAACCATAGAAATGAATTATTTATATGGATATTGTGTAGATATAAATATAACTCACCTGGTAATCGGTTCATATTAACACCTTGAGCTGACAATCCTATTCCCATATATCTGAAATATATAATATGAAATACAACACTCAAAATGAATTATTAATACTACATGTGCACCCAAAATCAATTACGGTATATATATAGAACCAACCCCATGTTGCTTCTTATAATTATAAACTACATTATTGGAGAGTGTTACATTTACACAAACATAGGTCTGTTGTTATAATTTCCTACCCATGTCCATACCGTAATTTACCAGAAAGTAGGTATAAATTATTGTAGAAGTCTATACTTTATTATAAGGTTGTTGCATTGTAATTCTATGGGGTAAATCTTTATTCTATAAGATTTTCTTTGATTGGCATTTAGATATTCACATATTTGTATCATTTGCTTGATAAAGACGAAAGTTTCCTTGCTGAAACGTTGCTTTGTATCAAACTCAGTAATTATGGGTGTATAAAAGGTCAGATGATAAATCTGTCAAGTCGGGCGGACTGGGTTGATGACAAAATACAACCAAATTACCATGTGGGAATTTCACTCATAACGAATCATAGGTGTGAAACATTATGAATTTCTACTTCATTTCACATATAAAGTCTGCTTGTACTTCTGTTCAGTCAAAACTACTCGCATACACTTTCATGTGATAAGTTTCCAGGCTAGAGTTTAGATAATTTTCATTTGAGCTCTATACTGGTTATCAATATACCGACCATCTTGTGATGCTTATAGACTTATTATATCAGAATCAGTCTATCAGATTGTACATCCATATGATCACCCCAGATGTTATGTTATAATTGTATGATCAACTTATGTTTTAATTGTATGATCAACTTTTGTTTGAAATGTGTATGCTGTCCTTGGTGGATGCAATGATACAACACAATCTTATCTTATCTTATGAGAGTGAATGCACTAAACAACACATGAACCATGAAGTCTATCTTCAGTTCAGCTTCAAAAATAGGAGATACATATGTATATTGTATATGCCATGCATTGTACATTAATTAAAGAATAACTGGACAAAGGTTCATTAACCAACTTCTTGTAGTGGTAGTAAAACAGAGGTAAGTGTTACATGTAAATTTCCTATTTCAAGTGTTAGCTACATGTACCAATGGTAACCACTTTAAACATAAGAGATATACCCAACATGTTAAAAATATTACCACTACACTACTCATGTTTATAGTAATGTAATAAAGCTGGGAAACAATAATACTTTCAATCTAAAAATAACTATATGGTAAGCAACCTTACATACTGTAAATAAGCAACTGACTCACTATATTAATAGACTGGATATTGTGTAATGGATTACTTCACTACTCATTTTATCAATTAAAGAGAGAGAGAGAAATGGAGTTAAACATCCCTTAGACATGAACTAGGTCATTCCTGGACTAACACACATGGCTCCTCTTTTATTTTATTAATTTGCTTGCACAAAGGGCTCTTTATCAGTAGTGGAAAACTGGTCAATCCTAAGAAAACCCCCATGAGCTAGGAATCAAAACAACACCACTTGACTCACTGACAGACCTAAAGTGTATGCGAAAACCTGTGCCCAAAACAACTATATTCAATATCTATTTAAGTATTGAGAATTATGTATTGAGAAATTGTCAGTTTTATTAGATTGTACTGGGTACATGTACATGAAATAAAAGTTAAGCTACATGAAGTATTACAGTACATATATGAAAGCATAAAATTCTGCTACAGTTTGTAAGTAAAATGTTAAATGATTTAAGTAGTGCAAATCTAGAGAGGAAAGGGGTTTTAATATCATACATGTATCTCCTCAAAATATTCTCATAAAGATAATGTTAATTTTTATGTGCATTTCAAAGGATTTAAATTACAACTGTGACAATATCTTTTTAGGAGGTTGCATTGGTTTTCTATCCAATTCAAAGGACTATAAACTTTTCTTCTAACTCTAAGCATGACCTCTGACAAGCGAGAACCCAGCTTGACCCAATTATGTATAAATATATGATATTAAGTAATCAATGAATAACACAACTTATAAGGTTGAATGAAGTGGGAGATCTGTAAACTGTGTTAGTAAAATCAATAAGATGCATTACATGTGGAGGATACAATTCTGTATAAACTGGTTTATACTGGTCAGGTATAGTTGAAATGTCCCTCTACATGTACTTAAAAGCCCCATGCTCTCAATTAGTACTTGGATTTGAAATTATAGGATTCAAATATAGGGTGCCCCACAATAAATAATATGTCCACATGAAAATGTGGGCGTATAAAAAGAAATCTCATTATTATTCCTATTTATCATTACTAATATAATTATGGTAGGTTACATTGGATGTGGTTAAACGGTTGGGAGTGAGACAAAAAGTAATATATAGATGCTATACAAGGTCATTTAAAATGTCTCGCTTGAGAACTTTATATAACTACAGATATCATACACAGTAACTTGTATAAATAAAATAAAACCAAGTACGAACAATCCAAACCATGAGTCTCAATTTTTAGGTCCATTTGTACTTAACATGTAACTATAAAGCTAGTGGGTTTCAAGTAACCTCAGGGAATAATATATACTAACCTGGGGAATAATATACTAACCTGGGACTAACCTGGGGAATAATATACTAACCTGGGGAATAATATACAATTGGCAAGGTGTCTGTAAAATTATTTAAATAATACCCCAATACCTTCATAACAGCATGCTCTTAGTTTCAACATTAATTGTTGTAAAAATATATTCTTTGATTGGCATTTAGTAATTGAACATAATAACACAAGGTACAATTTTATGGATACACAATTACTGAGTTCGATACATTTCGTCTTTATCAAGCATGATATAAAAAATATGACTGTGGGCAAATACATACAGAATATGCAACAAAGATAAGAATTATTGTCTTTGTTGCATTATTATCTTTGTTGCATATTCTGTATATATTTGCCCACATTCATATTTTTGTATCATTTGCTTGATAAAGACGAGAGTATCCTCGTTGAAACATCGCTTAGTATCACTATCAAACTCAGTAATTGTGTATCCATAAAATTGTACCTTGTGTTATTGTTGTAAAAATAGTCTGATTGAAGGAACCATGATATCAGTTATGACGATTATTTCATATGAAAGAAAAAATAACAATAGCAGTAATTTCTTGTTAATTCGACAGCATGGAAGTTTCATGTCGATCGTACTTGAATTGGTAAGAGCAACAACAACAAAAGCAAAATGAGCATCATTTGGGGACCACTTTGTTGTGGTCAAAAAGTAAAGTTGTTCAGAATTTTTAGACCGCTATTACTGGATAGATACTACGTAAATGTATACAGATTTGAAAACAGCACATGCCAGTGCACATGCAAGGCTATTGATAGATGAATAGTAAATCAAGGCTGACAAATGCACATTCACAGAGACTGTTAATAACTACTTTATTTCAGGTTGTCATGGTTGAACATTCATAGAGCTAAGTTTACTTAGCTCATTTCTAGCTGTGTGACCTTTAAAGTACAAGACATTACACAGGTCGCCAGGCTTTTTAGTTAATAGTCAATTGCAAGAAAAGGTTTTTTCATGGATTTTGGTAGCATTTGGTGTACTAAAAGTTTACCAAAATTGGAGTACTGGAAAATCCCAAATTTTGAGTGTAAAGTTTGGGATTTTAAGCCAGATGTTTTAGCGCCCCCTAAATATTACATACAGAGTTACCCCTGTAAATCGGTGATAAAATCAACGATGGTTTTTTGTTCATGTGCTTTTTTGATTAAATAAATTCATCGATTTTCTTCACAAAAATAGATAATTTAATATTATCGAATGCATCACACACAATGGTAGACAGTAGTGTCGAAGGTTGGTACAAAACAACAAGTTTACAGAAGTTATGTTCAGGATTTGAGTAAAGAATTTTCTGTCGACGCAAGATTCAGCAACGGTAAAGTTTACGATGCAAGTATTGAGGGTTGGGATGGCCTAGTGGTCTAGAGAGCTGCGCTTCGACCTCTGGCTTGTGGCTGTGGTTTCGAGCCGGGACGAGCGCTAGTGTGAGCGTATGTGACATGGAGATAGGGTCGCCTTCTTAACCTTGTTTGTTGCCTCCGGACACTCCGGTTTCCTCCCACTGCTAAAGACCCCTATGCGCAAAGAATTATTGAAATAAAAATTGAAAACTATACATTAGTCCCAAAATGACCTAGTTTGGGTCGAGTGGATGTTAAACCCCATTTCTCTCTCTCCCCTATGCACCCAAATGTAATTAATTTATGTCAGCACAAAATAAACCGAGATTTTATTAAGTGGTCGCGTAATCTCTAAAATAGTTGTGGTGGAAAATACTCAAATTCACGGCATTTTGAAACGCTCTTAGGCGATATGATGAAAGAAAAAAAATATTGGGGGGGGGGGCAGAGATAGAGATATGGTGAGAAATAATCTATATTTTGAAGACAAGCTTTAATTTGGGCGGAAACCCTTCAGATTTTTTTTTATTTGGTCTTGTTTTTGAGGGTTTACGTTGTAAATGTAGTATTTATAATTTTAATGTATTTTCATACTTGGTGTTTGTTGGATAATTCTGAATCGTAATGAATGATTTGGCATTAGTTATCTGACAATGTATATAAACATTAAAATATTTATACATTAAAATATGAAAATAATATATTTTTGTGAAAGTAACCAACATTGAAAAATATAGCTATGAGAATGTACATGTACGTCCTTTACCAAATATTTACATTTTTTCCACTCTTATTCATATTTATAAATAAAATGATTTAAAACTTCATATCTAAAGCTAGAATAGCCCATCATTTCTATAATGACCATAAAAAAAAGATTTGCAAAAATTCTCAGAATAACTTGGATTTTCTTAGATGTACATGTACGTCTGTTACTTTTCACAATATTTTATGTTGCCAAATATTTACATTTTATATCTCTCATTCATATTTATTTATGGAACTTTTCAAAAACTCATATTTAAAGTTAACATCACCCACACATTCTTGTTATTATGACCATAAAAAGAAAACATTTGCACAAATTCTCTTAAAAATTTGGGGTTTCATAGAGGTATGCACGTCCATTACCCAAATTTTAGGGGAAAAATGTACGTCTGTTACCACAATAATTTCTAATTTACTGGGTTACAAAAATCCAAATGTGAGTAGTGATCATACAGTACACATCTAGTATAAGTGCCCTTTTTTACAGGTATAAAAGCTTTTGAATTTTACATGAAAATTCACAGAACTTTGCAACTATGTTCATGCAGGCAAATAATGGTGTTCATTTCGGTACGTCGTTACCTATACTTTGAGGAGCCAATATTTATTTCAGGTGTTCATGAACAAATGAAATCATATGTCAATTAATACTTAAAACATATGTCTTTAATGCTATATAAAACCCAAACAGTTAATTATACATGGTTAAATAATATTGGAAGTATTCAAAATATAATGAGTGCAAAATGTACGTCCGTTACCATGGAATTGCCCTATTACTACTTTGAATTCACAACTAAATAAAAAGTACATGTATTGTTATTGTTATACTACATGAATAAAAACATATATGCAATCTATATCTTTTGTGGTAGGGATTGTGGCAATATTGGATACCTCTAGTCAAAGAGCACCTCCATTAAGTAAGCATTTTTAAATTTCCCTTGGGTGCTTGCTTAAACCAAGTTCTACTGTACATGTACTTTCATGTCATCACCAAATAACAGTTGGTTTGACCAACAGCCCCTACTACATTATGTAGGCCTATATTAATTAAGAAAAGAACTACATTAACTTTTTGATTCAAAAAACAATTGGCAAACAATATTAAACACCAAATGTTTTACTTGGTGCAATACATGTACATGTACATGTATGTATATCAGCAACTATTTTGTAGTCTTCAATAAAATTCTCCTATTGCACATATAAATATATAGGAAGTTTCAATAAAATCTGACCATAACTTTCAGAGATATCATTTTTATATCGGAGATTTGAGTGAAAGAATTTTTGTGCCAATAGCGAATTTCAGCCAAATATACCTACATGTATGTGAGTATCGATGTTGGTTCCCGATGCATCCAAGCACTAGGATTTTTTTTAAAAAGAGGTCACTCCAGTTAAGTCACGAAAGTTCCCTATATTTTACTTAGGAGGGATTTGATTGGAAAAGGAGAATGGACATGCTCCGCCAAAGACTGAAGTTCTCAGTTTCAATACACCAATGGTTAGAGAGAGATTTCCCAAGCCCTTGTTGCAGGAATATGGTATATAGATTGCTGTAAGTTACCACATAGACATGTCATAAATGATAATAAAAGAGTATTTATGATTATATTGTGTCAACATCATAACAGGCGAGCTTTCGCTTCTGCTCCCCTGGATGCACCTCGACCGTACTTCGTGGGAATCATGAAAGACTCCTGCAAATTACTTAAATCGCTCTCCTTAATAAGGAGATTAATTAACTTCTTTCAGTTTTTGTTTATTTTTAAACTGCATAAATTCGAGCTACCAGTTTCCATCATAATAATTCTGATGCTAACATATTCACAACATTTTAAACAAGACTTAACCATAAATACAATTTGGCTCTCCTTAATAATAAAGAAGAGTTTTTTTTATGGGAGCTGTTTCTCATTTTTGAAATTGGCAGGAGCTTTTTATGGCTCCCGCACAATTTTTTATACGTGAAGGATATTATAGATTTTTTCAGGTTTTATGAACCTGATTTACATGTATTGATCGATAACAGGGAACTGATACATGTAGTTGGGCAATAACCAATTAAATAATCATAAAAAGTCATTATAAATAGGAATAGGATAACATCAATAATCAGGATACGCCCACATTTGCAGGAGATGGATTAAGAAAAAGCTAAAAACAAACTCGATTTTTTGTACAATCAGGGGGAATAATCCAGAAGGTATGGCCTGAAATGCGCAAATATTAAAAGGAATTGAGATCTTTGGGATTTAAAGATATATTTTAAGATTCATCAAAATCGTATAAAAATTGTGACATCTAGAGGGTCCACAACCTTTCAAGTTTAAAGGAGATAAGTCCGTAACTCAAAATCCTCTAAAATCTTCGACATCGAAAACATGAATTATTGGTCAATTTAAATTAACATTGATGATGTAAACTTACCGAGAAAAGATGAGCTGCTGATATCCGATATTTAAGATAAAATAATTTTTTTAACATTGGTACACGAATCGTGTACCATAATGCGCTTCAGCCCTAGTTGTAATAAGAGACTCGAGGGACGAGGCTAGACACATTGCACTGTATCACACGGCATATGTAGACTGGAATAACCAGGTGTAGGGGTGATGATTTTCCATTTCAGAAAATTGCAAATTCCGTTTTAAATATTTTAAATTCCGTTATTTTCCGTTTCAGAGCTAACCATATTCCGTTTTTTCTTATAATACACTTACTTGTGAAATGTGACACCTTCCGCTCGATTCTGGGGCTTTTTGTACTTGGCACAATTAATTGCATAGCATATTAGGGTCCTTTTAAAACCATTGCGAAAAAACAAATTACATGAATACGCTTATGCCGCTACTTCCTGTTTACAACTACAACCTCCCAGACGGCGGCGCGTTGTGACGTTCCTGATGATGCACACTTGGCTTTATGGCCTATCTAGTCTTTATAGGATATCTATGCGTGGAACTTACAGCGGAAAAACAAGAACCACGAGTCCGGCAGTAAAAAAGAAGTAAATGAAACGATTTCTACTTTTATAAATAGACTATGTTAATTAAAACATAAGATATAGATTACATTATTAAATTCAACTACAGAGTAATTATGGGATAAATGGAAGACAGGTTTTTATTTCGGTAAATTTATGATTCCAAAATGATAAAATGAAAGTAGCCTTACCAAATATTAAAATAGTATTAGTAATATAAAACCACGCGATATCGTTCAATATTTTCAATTTTCTCGTGAAAAGAAAGATGAAATACCTCGAGAAATATAAAGTTTTGTTAAGATTTAATCAGAAAAAAACGGCTTTTCCGTGTGAGATTTCAAATTCCGTTTCGAGTGCTGAATTCTGTGATTTCCGCGTTTTTTGGGAAAATCATCAACCCTACAGGTGCTATAAATTTGCACTGAATTGAGACTGAATGACTTATTTCGCCGATTTTAACTGATTTGAAATTGGAGTAAAACGGAAACCATTTAATGTAAATCAGCTTATATACATTCATATTTACAGTATTATATGCGTTGAAACCCACTTTTGTCAATTTCTAGATTCCAAATGATAGCGACTTAGCTCCTTAAAACCAAATCAGATAAAATTGTGATTTTTCGTACAATCAGGGTCCATAATCCATGAAGTTATGGTACGATACATGCTAATATGGAAAGGAACTGAGATCTTGGTGTGATAAACCTATATTTCAAGTTTCATTGAAAAATTTAGTTAGACAAGGATGCCCATAACATTAAAATGTGGCTGTATATCCTTGTCAATCCAAGGGGTTTACACCCACTCAACACAAACTAGGTCCTTTCGGAACTAACATATGGTTCAATTTTATTTCAATAATTCGCTTGCGTGAAAGGTTTTCAGTAAAAAGAAACCAGGAGACCTGAAGAAAACCCACAACGTTGGGCAGGTGATCCTACACCTTGTCACGTACAACTGGGGTTTAAAACCACACCAGTTGACTTAATGCCAGACCTCATGATACAAAACCAACACGCTAACCATTCGGCCATCCAAACGTCGCTACCCTATCAAATTATGCCATTTGTACAACCAAAAACACCACATCTAATAATATAATAATCTGTGTGTTTACTTAAAAAATGATTGGGTGTTAACCACAAATCTAAACCATAATATACATTTCCTGTAAACTTTATGACACCCTGCTAGGATTGTTTTAAAAAAACCCACAGTTTTAGTCAAGCTGACTCAATCTGTGTTTGTGGTGACTAAAATTTAATATTTTTTTTAATTTACATGAGTATATATATGACTAATAATACTACTAATGTTAAAATGAAAAGCACTAGTTGTGTGTACAATTTAAAGAAAAACTTATAAAATTCATTTCTGATATCAAATATAATATCATTATCAACATAGGTAAACAAGTGAGGCTGATGTCCAGGCCTGGATCCAGGATTTTGTTGAAGTGGGGGAGCATACATTGGATCAAAGGGTAATAATCAGAGTGCTGCATGCATAATAAGTGGTTTAGATAACCAGCCCCCCCCCACCCGGATCCGTACCTGATTTCCCCCTGCCGAAATAAATAGATGACACATATTAATTACAGTGTAATCGCACATTTTGTTTCAAAAGTATCGATTGTCTTGTCTCAAAGCATCGATCAATGGAACTGATTAGCTCTGCCCAGCTTTAGCTTGAAATTTCAATCATTAAACTCAGTCAAGACATTCACCTAAAGAACATCTACATCAAGTCTAAACATTCTACATTCGCACCATCAAACTTAGTCAAGGTAACGATATAATAAATCTATATTCAGAGTTTCATCGCTCTCACTGCTTACCGTAAGCAGACAATGTTCATCATCGAACTACATCAAGGCATTCAGTCATTCACCTAATGAATGCCTACACAAAGTTTGAACATTCTACCTCAATGAGAAGGAGAGTTGTGTTCCAAAGTCTCAACCAATCAAATTGCTTATCGCTCAGTCTGCTTAACTTCAACAGAAAATGTTCACAATTAGAATGAGAGTTATTGTGTTCTAAAGTCTTGAATAATCAAATTGTTTATCATTCTGCTTACCCTGAGCAGAACATGCTCATTATCAAACTTAGTCAAGGTATTGATGTTTATTAATGAAACTACATGTACATGTATCCATCACACTCACTTACCGGTAATTAAAACTGAACTTATCGTTTCCCAAAGCATAAACCAATCAAATTGCTTATCTCTGCTTACCCTTAGCAGAAAATGTCCATCAAGCCATTGATTGACCTAATAAACACCTACACCAAGTTTGGACATCCTAGGAGAGTTTATAGTGTTCCAAAAAGTGTGACAGACAGACGAACCCATTTCAATAGTCCATTGCTTTCTTCAAAAGGCAGGGGACAAAATTATAGTCTCTATCGTGCCCACAATGTTTTTGGGAAACGAGACATAACTCTGGTATGAAACGTTGCAGAATGCTGAAAATAGAATTCGACCACAAAGCTTTACATCAAATATGAAAAGAATCTGTTGAAATCTTTATCTCAATCCAATCGTTGACCAACGGAAATGAAATCGGGTTAAACAGCCTACCTCGACTCAGCTAATGAAGACAGGCATATGCAATGCAGTGTGCTATGAGGTAAATTTTGCCTGGGCAGCAGGACTATGGTTTACTCTTATACTGACTTCCAACTGCTAAGGCATCTTTTTTACGTGCATGCCATTGTGTTGACGGGACCTCGGTTTACCATCCCATCCAAACAACAAGACAGCTGTCCTTGTCATGCACTAATGACAAGGGGAGATCACGTCTGAAAATCCCAATGAACTTTCTAGGCCAATGCAGGGATAAAACATGCAGCAAGGTCCAGACTAGCAAGCCAGCGTGTTTCCCAGTATTGCCTGCTTAGCCACTTTGGCTCCCTGTTGACATCGGAGAGGGTGAAAAGATATTCGCCCACATTTCAGTGTAAAACTGTTTTGAAAAAAAAATGCACCCTCAAAACATGACTATATTTACAGGACTACAAATAAAACTTAAGCTCTTACTGTCACTTGTCCTTGTCAATTTATATGTTATTGAATTTGTTAATAAATTAATAATACTATTATAACTATGCATAAACGACTGTGAATAAAGAATGTCCCAATAAGGCACCCCTGATAATCATCTGAATGTTTGAAACCAGTGAACATTCACAATTGTTACACATGTTGAAAAGGTTATTATTAATTATTCAGTTCTCTCACACATATTCAAATGGATATTTCTCCATATTTGGATTGTTGACAATATAAGTTGTAATAATTTCATGGATTTCAACACACGTATTTACATTATGATTTTGTGAGGGTAAGGCCCTTTAGGAAAGTTCAGTTTGATGTGCACTGCAGGGCTACTTTTTCTGAGGAGTCTACACATAAGCTTACTACTAGACTGGCCCGGTCTCTTCTATTTATTTTACATTTCGATTTATATAAAAGTATTAATTTTTAGTAAACCAACACTTTCGTTTCCATTTGTATACAACAAAAAAATTTGAGTAAACCTGTAACCAGCAGAGACTGGACAATTAGCGAGCTTCACAATAAAATGGGCGGTCCTGTCATGTTTTACGTTCTTCCTTATTTGGAATGATTGACAGTTATCAAGCAAGCCCCGAGTCACGTGACATGAATCATGCGTCTCGACTGGAGTGCAAAGCAGTCATGCTTAGACCGTCTGAGGGTTGACGTCACGTTGTTGTTAGATATGTCGTGATCACGTGCACCACGTCACACGACCTACATAATGCAGGTTGACCTACTAGATGAGAATTAAGCTCTATTTGCCCGGTCTCTAGAGATTACGTTTTTTTTGGGGGGGGTGGGGTGGAGAGGACTGGCCAATTTTTGGTGTGGTGAGGAGACTGGCCACCAGTCTAGCTTACTACATGTGTAGATATAATTTTGTGATAAACTGATTGTTAATGCAATATAACCTACAAGCTACTTGATCAATGTGAGCACTATTACATACCCATCTCTTCCTTTGCTGATTATTTTGACTTCAAAGTAATAGATTCCACATGATGATGGGATGGGGTGAGTTGCTCTTACACTAGCAGCATCCTTATGGGTTTTCCCCATGCCTGAAAAAGTAATCAAAACATGTAACCAAATAACCATAACAAGAATATCTTTACTGCCGTCAGTGTAACCACATCAGAAAAATCTTTAACGTAATCATATGAAAATATTTGGAAAAGTTAGAGTTGGTATAAGAGACGAGAAGTAACCTGGTGATAATTATAATACATGTACAGGTGTAGTCACTAACAATAACAAATATGAACCCATCAATCTACAAAAATCAATCCATCCCTTGGAAAAGAACTAAAACTACCGAAAGAATGAGATGGTTGTGCAAAAAATTACATTTATTCAATGTTTTTTCAGATCAATTTTTCACTGATTCTTAAATAGATATTTCATATTACTGTAAATTTTTTTCTCTTTTTCTGGGATTTAACAAATTAATCCTAAGGTAATTGAAAAATTCTGTCTGTTTGTCATGATAATAGTACATATATATATACATGTAGATGCATTTTGTAGTATTTAGTTACCCGCGTGGTTTCCCCTTGTCAATGATGCAGACGGAGGGCCTGACAAGGACAGCTGCCTAGGGACGAAAAACCGAGGTCCCATGTACACATTGGCGTGCATGTAAAAGATCCCTTGGCAGTTGGAATTCAGTTGCTGCTGCCCAGGCAAAATTTCCTTCATAGCACACTATATGGCGTATGCCTGTCTTCAATTACCTCAGGTTAGGTGCAGAAGCGTAGGACGTTCCACCCCATTTGATACCAGCTCCATGATAAATATACTTTGATGTATGCTGTACCTTTTTGCCAATTCCACAAATTACTTGAAGTATTCTGTCAGTTTTTCACAATAATGAGGTTGTATGTGAAGGTACATGTAGCCTATTATTGCGAGAGTATTGGGTCAATCGTCCTGCGGAATGTACAGCGTTATCATCCGTTCAGCTCTGAATGTTACATGTAAGTCTCATGTTCAGAGCTTAACTATTTTACACTCCAGTAGGCTACTCCCTAAAGCAGGCTAGTCTTTAACTCAATGTCATCCATAGTCTGTGAAATTGCAAACAGGAATTTTAAGTCAATTGATGTTATTATCTTACCGTTAAAAGATAGGCTTCTGATATACAATATTTAAGACAAAATAAACATTTTAAAATTGGTACATAAATGCCTTTAAGCACCATTTGTAATTAAGTGACTCGGTGAACAAAGCTGAACATACCCCACGAGAGAATACTACAGCTTATACTGCCATTCAATTTTGACTCTTGACGTACCGTACCGGTATTTCGTCAAACATAACTGATTAGAAATTACAGAAAGGACTAAATGTTATTCCAGTTTATACACACTTACATAATACAATTATTATGTACATGCATTGTGACCCACTTGTGTCCATTTCTAGTAGCCAAAGAATAGCGATTATCTCCTATATTAGTAGGATATGTACATGTATGTATCTAGGCCACCTTAAAAAAAAACCTTCATGCACTTTGAACTTGACACTTAAAACTAACATAGTAATAAATAAGATCACTGAATCTTTAGTTTTAAAGATAGTAAGCTGGCACTGCCAGGCAGGATACGCCCACATTTTCGAGACATAGATAGAGAAAAAGCAAAACCGAAAGTGATATTTCCTACAATCAAAGGCTATAATTAATTAAATCACAATTTGATATGCGCAAATATCGAAAAGAATCAAGATCTTTAGGTTATAAACATGCATTTCAACTTTCAACAAAATCGAATTAAAATTGTGACCTATACTGGGTCCACAACCTTGATATACCATATTTTAACACTATTAGCGTACAAACGGCGGCCATTTTGTCTGGCAATTATGGTCCGATTTCATTGAAATTCAAACTCAACCTTCCGTATGGTGTAACGGTGATAGAGTCAAGCGTTTTTTTAAATCGGATAATAATCGTGACCTCCAGAGGGACCATAGGCGATTTTTCGGACAATCAGGGGCTATAATTCAGGAAGTTATGATCTGATATGTGCAAATAACGAAAGGAACCAAAACTTTGGGTTATAACCATGCATTTCAAGTTTCATCAAAATTGTATCAAAATTGTGACCGATACTGGGTCCACAACATTGATATACCATTTTATAACAGTATTCCCGTACACGCGGCGACCATTTTGTATGGCAATTTTGTTCCGAATTTTACCGAAATTCGAACTCAACCTTTCTTAGGGTGATATAATCAAACGATTTATTAAATCGGATAATAATTGTGACCTCCAGAGGGACCACAAGCTAAACAAAGACGATTTTGCGTATAATCAGGGGCCATAATTCATTAAGTTACAATCCGATATGCGCAAATATCGAAAGGAACCAAGATCTTTGGGTTATAACCATGTATTTCAAGTTTCATCAAAATCGAAGATTAAAATTGTGACCTCTACTGGGTCCACAACCTTGATATACCATTTTTTAAACAGTATTCGCATACGAATGGCGGCCATTTTGTATGGCAATTTTGGTCCAATTTTCCAGAAATTCGAACTCAACCTTCCTTAGGGCGTAACGGTGATATAATCAAACGATTTTTTTAATCAGATAATAATTGTGACCTCCAGAGGGACCACAAGCTAAACAAAGGTGATTTTGCATATAATCAGAGGCCATAATTCAGAAAGTTAAGATCCGATATGAGCAAATATCGAAAGGAACCAAGATCTTTGGGTTATAACCATGCATTTCAAGTTTCATCTTAAATCGAATTAAAATTGTGATCTCTACAGGGTCCACAACCTTGATATACCATTTTTTAACAGTATTCGCGTACGAACGGCGGCCATTTTGTATGGTAAATTTGGTCCGATTTTTCCGAAATTTGAACTCAACCTTCCTTAGGGTGCAACGGTGACATAATCGAACGGTTTTTCAAATCGGATAATAACTGTGACCTCCAGAGGTACCACGAGCTAAAATAGGTGATTTTTCGGACAATCAGGGGCCATAATTCAGGAAATTACGTTCCGATAGGCGCAAATATCGAAAGGAACCAAGATCTTTGGGTTATAAACATGCATGTCAAGTTTCATCAAAATCGGTTCAAAATTGTGACCTCTATAGGGTCCACAAGCTAAAAACGTGATTTTTCGTACAATCAGGGGCCATAATCCATGAAGTTTTGATCCGATACATGCCAATATCGAAAGCAGCCGAGATCTTTTGGGGATTAACCTATATTTCAAGTTTCGTCAAAATCCGACAAGAATTGTGACCTGTAGAGAGTCCACAAACAATTGTGGACGGACGTCCAGACGGACGGACGGACAGACGGACAGGGGCGACGACATAATACGTCCACATGAAAATGTGGGCGTATAAAAACTATACACTATACAGTAATGTCAGTATTAAATTTTATACCGTAGCGTAACAAACACATTTAAATTTAAGATAGTTCTTAGTAGCTAAGTCTTGGCCAATTCCTGATTTTGATAAAGAGAGAGATAGCGAAATGGGGTTTAACAACCACTCAACACAAACTAGGTCATTTCGGGACTAACATATGGTTTAATTTTTTTTCAATAATTCACTTGGGAGTAGAGATTTTTAGCAGTGGGAGGAAACCGGAGGACCTGGAGAAAACCCACCACGGCTAGACAGGCTACCCTACTCCTTGCCACTTACAACCTGGGATTCGAAACCACGCCAGTTGACCCAATGACTGGCTTTATGATACAGACTACAGTGCGCGCTAACTATTCAGCCATCCAAGTTCCAACCCCCTCTCATTTTGATAAACATTTAGATCTAACGAAAGAGTAAAAATACTTGAATTATAATTTAGGAGCAGGACTTCAATAATTTTAACCCAAGCCTTGGACTACCTAGTACCTACATGTAGGCCATTTCCATTTGAAAATAAAAACAAAACAAACAAAAACAGTCTGAGTCTGGTAGGTCGATCATCGATGGGGGAGAATGTATTCACTACTGCACTAGGATATTTGATTCTCCGACAAAGTGATAGTCTAAAATGAAATCCAATTAATAAATAAATGATGATAAATGCTTAAATAGGGGGGACAAAAAAAAAATGGAAATTAAAGAAAAATAGGTCAAAAGGAATGACGTTCTGTGCTCTAGACTAAAGAAGAAAAGGCTAAATAGAAATACTGCGACTAAAAATTCACCTTTGTAATGCACTCGTAAATTATTTTGCGAGAGCCCTATGAAATTGTATTTGTCCTTCGGGCTCCAAGATCGTGGTAACGGGGTTTCCTCCTCACGAACAGCGGGGTATAATCGCTTGAGACGGTCGTCAGTCGACATTGTCTCTTGATTTTGAGATTCATCTAATCTTGAACCAGACGAATTCGCCATCTTTCTATCCAACTTCGTTCACTTCATTCTAACAAAACCCGGATGTGACGGAATAGTTCTTAAAATAGCAATTTTTCTAACAGTACTTTGCATTGGTTAATTGGAGGAATCGACCAATATAATCTATTCTAACACCTAAGTTTAATATCATATCGCACTGTGCAACAGATAGAGAAGTGCATGACTTAAACCAAGAGGGAATGTCTTAACTAAAGTAAAAGTAGTATGCTTTCTTTCTGAACATTATAATTATTAACAAGGTAACCTTATTTATTGACCCAAGGATAATGCAAATCTCATAAAGATTGCTTTACATAAAAGTAAATGTTAACAAAATACAAGTGTGTTTATTTTTAGTGAAATCAATTTCTATATGTCTTATAATTAAAGGTTTATAACAAAATATATAATGTTTGATAAAATTATTTAAAACAGATAAATAATTTTAAAAGATGAGTCATAAAGAGAAATGAAATGGGGTTTAACGGCCTACTCTTCTGCAAAATGATAATCAGAAGCCACATAAAATACAGTACAGTAAGTATGTATATCAAATTGAAAGCCCGTAAAAAAAATGAGAAATCAATAAAAAAAAATCTCCACATTTGCTCCAGCGAGATTGGATACAGCGTAATGTTTACAGCAACAGCCCTTTTTGTCGTAGGTAAAGTTTTACTTGACTAAAGACATATTATGATTGACCACCGCATTAAAGACATATTATGATTGGCCACCGTATGATGACCTGGGGCAATAAAAGATACACTATGCAAGAGTTAAATCTGTCTCCCGATTCGCCTCAAATGTTGTATATCAATTAGACATTTATTCACACGCCAAGCCCATAATATATATGAGCTATCTAGACTATCGAGAGATTATTTATTATCGTAAAATCGGTAGCAATTATAATCGAGACTACACTGTTTTCAGAAGTAATTTGACTGAAATTTTCAATACGTTTCCTTTTCATTATCTATTTTTGAACTATTATTGTGAGAACTGTCAGATCTGTATATCCAAATCTTACATAATGCATCAATTTGGGTTCATTTTAGCGTGGATTAAGCTGTGACAAATCGGTTATTAATTGTCCGAAAACGTGTGGTCAGGATAGGACTACAAGCGGCTTTTGACCCCATGACGCCAGGCACTGATTAAATGTTGACGTTTCTAGTGGTTTGCTCACAGTTCCGTGTGTAATACTATAGGAGGTATTTGAGTTCCAAGAAAGGTATGACGAAACCTAGGCCAGTGAAGTACCTTGCATTATTCTACTACTTTCTTAGACTAACTCACCAATAGTTATGCCACTATCAATAATTATTGCTGAAGTAGGGTACTATCGTCCAGTCATCTCGTGCTCAGATTAGTACAATTAAATAGAATAATGTTGACGTTATATTGAGACGCCCAAACAGAGGCGTCACTAGGACCCAATTAGATCCGGGACACAGGCCCAACTCGTACTTATTTTCCAGTATTCGTTTTAATAACGACAAGACGTTGCCGTGGGTATTCTATTGATTTTTCAAACCGCGGATTATTTTTGTCGATATAATAATATAGTTATTAAAACGAATACTGGAAAATATGTACGAGTTCTTGTGAAGTTGTGAGCTAAATTAACACGAACTAAAATTTAATGTGATATTGTTTTCCCGCTAAACATACACGGCGGGTAAACTAGGTCGTGCACGATCGTTTCTACACTATTTTCAGGACAATCTAGAAAAGCTTCGCACTGGGAAGCTTCTCTTCCGTACTCGGGACATTCGAAATAATGATAGGGAAAAGTAGTGAAATTATTGCAAATTATCGATTTTGTCTGCTCAAAATAGATCCGGGGCACACATGAAAAGATCCGGGGCACATGCCTCCTGTGCCACCCCCTAGTGACGCCACTGCGCCCAAACGATACGAAACACTGACCGAAAAACGGTTATTGTACCGGCCCAATATCCGACGCATAAAAAGCGAGTTAAATTTGACGCCAGACAGTCAGACACCATTCGGAGTTAGGGGAACGGCATACCCACAGCCTCCTTTTCAAAGAGACCAGGGATACGGACATCATAGAGCGGTCCCAGAGGGGAACATCATGACCTCCCCAGCTTCGAGGCTAGGATGAATTCAGCCTATAGCGCGAACAACATGTAGAACTATCTAGAAGTATGTGGCTCTTGCCAGGTTTCAGCCGTTTAGTCCAGGCAATAAAATAAAACCAAGTACGAACAATCCAAACCATAAGACAAAATTTGAAGTCCTAAACGAACGGTATTATGCAAAATAGTGTAATAAAGCAAAATAGTGTATTCGGCATATTGACTGTTCACCGTGTACATAATACACAACAAATAGTGGTAACAGGTGTCCGGAAGAGTAAGCCTGGCGCCACCCACCATAGCTGCATCCGAACTATTAGGCGAAATCTCGGTAAAATAGCGTGATTGGCCAATGAACAATCGGTATGAAAAATGCACGTGATGAACAGTCTTAACAATGAAACGTAATTTAGGACAAGAATGTACCCTCTTTCTAGCAGTGTTAGTGAGATTAGCTCTAATCAAACGGAACACTGCGAGGGGTATGGTTTGTTATCGGCTTCGTAGGAATGGAGAAACAAATCAGCAAGCAAAGGTGCACAGTTGGTACTCATTGGGATACCTACCACTTGCTGATAAATTTACCCTCCAAATTCAACGAAGATATTATCAATTAAAAAATCCAACATCTGAATTATCTTGTTGGCGGTAAATTTATTTTTGGAATCAATATGGTTCTTAAAAAAATATGTGGAATTGTAATTTTAATGTTAAAACAACTACACATTGACATCTAACCTGTACCGATTTAGTTGAAAAGACACTGTGAATATTGTCTTTTAACCAACCCATCTTTTAATTTAATATGGGGAATTTTAGTGTACAAAGTAGAAAAGTCAAACGTTTGTAGCTTGTTCCTTTTATTCTGATTTTTTAAAGGGCCAATCCCGATAATATTTTTGGGAATAAAACTGCTTAATTTTGTGTTAAAATCCCTTAAAATCCTCTACCTCAGGGCCGAGCAACTAACTGAATATATGTGATACGTTTCCAAACAACTTAAACCCGTCAGTCGTCATATGTAAATGGAGACCGATGTCCTAAGCTGGATTATGCGGTGTTTGGATAAAACCAGACTTTATTTTATAAAATAAAGAGTAGGTGAAATTTTCCCTTTGTTGTCAAGTAGAGCACATGGGTCATTCACTGCATAGACTTCTAAAGGGACGGGAGTGGATTATAATCTCACCCAACCCACCAATTGAACAGAAATCTTAAAAGGGTCACGTGTCCGGATAAGCAATTTTGACGTTCACGTCCAAACGACTAATATTCTGAGCTGAAATTTTGGGCCACAGTTAATACACCGCTCCTCTATATTTTGGCGTTTAAATTTCATACGTACTCGTTTAAATCGGGATAGTCCCTTTAAGTAGATCGTGGCATTTGTCATGTAAGCTTCAACTACAAGGATACTTGCGCACTAAACTTTTTAAAACCTTTAAAACGTTTTATGGCCGTCATATTGATTTGCTTTGGAAATATAACGTGTCTCCTAAGGCTATTATTCTAGATATATTTAATTGACACGTATACTAATACTATCTCCCTGATAATGTCTACTACATCGTTAACACAGTTCATCGCGTGCATTTTGCATATCGATATTTCATTGGCCAATCACGCTATTTTACCGACATTTCGCCTAATAGTTTGAATGCAACAATGGCGGATGTGGCACCAGGCAGGGTAACCCGATAAGCTTACTTTTCCGGACACCTGAGGAGCAGTCCATTTGCTGATTACACTATTTTGCTTGAATACACTATTTTGCCAATAACGCTTTTTAGGACTTCGAATTCTGTCTTATGGTTTGGATTGGTCGTACTGGGTTTTTATTTTATTTACTTAAGCAAGTGATCTAGACTGCAAACCATCAAGTTATTCTTTGGAATTGTTTAATATCCACATTTGATTAAATCCACTACGAGAGTATATTTCGTCACAGTATTTTTGAACACCCTCTTTGAGGCTCTTTCACTGCCGTTGGTATAGATGTCAATACTTTTGAAAGTGGTTTTGTGGAACAACGGGATGATACTCCAATAAAACGTTGCTTGTAGGTTTTTTTTATATAGTTTAAGTATCCAATATAACAACAACAGATTTGTATAGGTATCTCCACGTGGAGTACAGATCTGTGATTGGATATAATGTCATCCTTACTTAGCCAACAAATTGCAAGAATAGGTTTTAATGCATTTTTGCGTTTATTTAGGTGTGCTTTATTACGGAAGTACAGAAGCCTCCTGGTGCCACGAATTTTTTTTTTTTTTGCGTAATTGTGACTTTTTATCTCCTAATTAGGACTTTTTATCTCCTAATTAGGACTTTTTATCTCCTAATTAGGACTTTTTTTATCTCCTAATTAGGACTTTTTATCTCCTAATTAGGACTTTTTATTCATCACAAAAAGGCCCAGAGGAAATTGAAAGAAGCATTTACAGCAAGACGATCGGCAGTTATGCATCACGGTTTATCTTGATAAGGTAAACTATTACGATCGAAGACTTAAACCTTAAACACGTCCATCCTATTATTGGGATATAAATATTTACAATATCGCATATGTTTATAATAGTCCGGCAGCCGAAGCTTGGGACCCAAATTTTTTGAGATAAGTTTTTTTCTGGACGGTTTTATATGGAATCGGACCCGCTGAATCCATTTTTCGCTACTGGATCACTGTCAGCCTGGAGGGTTTTGAGTAATTAGCGAATTACTAATTAAATAACTAATTAAAATCCCTGTTCGTTTAAAATGACACATACATGTCGAAATACGCCGCTGTTTGTAATGTTTTTAAATTGAATATGACCCCTTAGTCTATTCTAGATACTAGTTCACTATCATCCAGATTGTATTTCAAATAATCTGGCGGCCGTTTACGAAATAACAGGGGGACCCAAATTTTTCGAGACAAGTTTTTATTCTCGACGGTTTTATATGGAATCAGACCAGCTGAATCCATTTTCGCTACAGGATCACCGTCAGTCTGGAAGGAGGGTAAGCAAGTCGCTAATTACTAATTAAATAATTAAAGTTGTAGTTAATCCCAATGATTTACCATCCCCTTTTGCATAGGGATAATTCAGCACGAGTGATAAACATTGTGGAAATGCCCCACTTATGTCACCTATGGGGATCGATCACACGAACAGGTTGTGTCCACTTATTTGTGGGTGTGTGAGTCCAGAGACTGGAGCTTGGAGTCCAGGCTCCTACTGGTGGGACTACTAGCGGTGACCGGGGAAAACAAAATGTTCTTTTCCAATTTACGTTCGAAAAAGATCTATAATAATTGGATTATCGAAAGCTGTGCCCAGGATGATATTTTTAATCTATGTATGGTAAGTGCATGTTGCAGAGTGAACCATATCAATCTATGTGTGTGGTGCTCGTTAACTTGATGTCGAAACCAGAACAACTTCGTCCCTATGCGGTCACAATAAATGCTGTAATTTTGTGAAGCCCTCATCGCTCACTCTGCATCAAAATGGCTGAAAATACATGTTATTTCCAAAGGGTGTATGAATGTACAAGTAAAAAGGCGTGGGGAGAGTATGTTAAAGCTAAATCCAAAAGAATAGAAAACATGGCTAGATGTAGCAAAATTGATGAGGATGGGATTGAGGAAGATTTAAAGAATGAATTAGAATCAAACGATGGAAGCAAATATATATATATGTTTTCTATTCTTTTGGATATAGCTTTAACATACTCTCCCCACGCCTTGTTACTTGTACATTCATACAGCCTTTTGAAATAACATGTATTTTCAGCCATTTCGATGCAGAGTGAGTGGTGAGGGCTTCACAAAACTACAGCATTTATTGTGACCGCATAGGGACGAGGCTGTTCTGGTTTCGGCATGAAAATGATGACATTTCTTACAAGTCACCGCCGGTAGTCCCACGAGTAGGAGACTGGACTCCAAGCTCCAGTCTCTGGACTAACACACTCACAAATAAGTGGACACACCCTCTTCGTGTGATCGATCTCCATAAGTGACATAAGTGGCGCATTTCCACAATGGTTATTACTTTGTGCTGAATTATCCCTATGTTCATCGCAAAAGGGGGTGGTAAATCGTTGGGATTAACTATTTAATTAGTAATTATTTAATTCGTAATTAGCGACTTGCTTACCCCCCTCCAGACCGATAGGTATCATGTAGCGAAAAATGGATTCAGCGGGTCCGATTCCATATAAAACCGCCGAGAAACAAACTTATCTCGAAAAATGTGGGTTCCCCTGTTATTTCGTAAACGGCTGCTGAATAATTTGAAATACAATTTGGCTGATAGTTAACTAGTATCTAAAACAGACTCAGGGGTCCTATTCTATCAATAACATTACAAACAGCGGCGTATTTCGACTTGTATGTGTCATTTTAACGAAAGTTAATTAGTAATTCGCTAAATACACAAAACCCTCCAGATTGACAGTGATCCAGTAGCGAAAAAATGGATTCAGCGGGTCCGATTCCATATAAAACCGACCAGAAAAAAACTTATCTGGAAAAAACTTATCTCGAAAAATTTGGGTCCCCCTGATATTTCGTAAACGGCAGCCGGATTATTTGAAATACAATCTGGCTGATAGTGAACTAGTATCTAAAACAGACTCAGGGGTCCTATTCTATAAATGACATTACAAACAGCGGCGTATTTCGACTTGTACATGTCATTGTAAACGAATTCGGACTTTAATTAGTTATTTAATTAGTAATTCGCTAATTACTCAAAACCCTCCAGTCTGACAGTGATCCAGTAGCGAAAAATGGATTGAGCGGGTCCGATTCCATATAAAAGCGTCGAGAAAAAAACTTATCTCGAAAAATTTGGGTCCCCCTGCTATTTCGTAAACGGCTGCCGGACTAGTCCGGCAGCCGAAGCTTGGGACCCAAATTTTTTGAGATAAGTTTTTTTCTGGACGGTTTTATATGGAATCGGACCCGCTGAATCCATTTTTCGCTACTGGATCACTGTCAGCCTGGAGGGTTTTGAGTAATTAGCGAATTACTAATTAAATAACTAATTAAAATCCCTGTTTGTTTAAAATGACACATACATGTCGAAATACGCCGCTGTTTGTAATGTTTTTAAATTGAATATGACCCCTTAGTCTATTCTAGATACTAGTTCACTATCATCCAGATTGTATTTCAAATAATCTGGCGGCCGTTTACGAAATAACAGGGGGACCCAAATTTTTCGAGACAAGTTTTTATTCTCGACGGTTTTATATGGAATCAGACCAGCTGAATCCATTTTCGCTACAGGATCACCGTCAGTCTGGAAGGAGGGTAAGCAAGTCGCTAATTACTAATTAAATAATTAAAGTTGTAGTTAATCCCAATGATTTACCATCCCCTTTTGCATAGGGATAATTCAGCACGAGTGATAAACATTGTGGAAATGCCCCACTTATGTCACCTATGGGGATCGATCACACGAACAGGTTGTGTCCACTTATTTGTGGGTGTGTGAGTCCAGAGACTGGAGCTTGGAGTCCAGTCTCCTACTGGTGGGACTACTAGCGGTGACCGGGGAAAACAAAATGTTCTTTTCCAATTTACGTTCGAAAAAGATCTATAATAATTGGATTATCGAAAGCTGTGCCCAGGATGATATTTTTAATCTATGTATGGTAAGTGCATGTTGCAGAGTGAACCATATCAATCTATGTGTGTGGTGCTCGTTAACTTGATGTCGAAACCAGAACAACTTCGTCCCTATGCGGTCACAATAAATGCTGTAATTTTGTGAAGCCCTCATCGCTCACTCTGCATCAAAATGGCTGAAAATACATGTTATTTCCAAAGGGTGTATGAATGTACAAGTAAAAAGGCGTGGGGAGAGTATGTTAAAGCTAAATCCAAAAGAATAGAAAACATGGCTAGATGTAGCAAAATTGATGAGGATGGGATTGAGGAAGATTTAAAGAATGAATTAGAATCAAACGATGGAAGCAAATATATATATATGTTTTCTATTCTTTTGGATATAGCTTTAACATACTCTCCCCACGCCTTGTTACTTGTACATTCATACAGCCTTTTGAAATAACATGTATTTTCAGCCATTTCGATGCAGAGTGAGTGGTGAGAGGGCTTCACAAAACTACAGCATTTATTGTGACCGCATAGGGACGAGGCTGTTCTGGTTTCGGCATGAAAATGATGACATTTCTTACAAGTCACCGCCGGTAGTCCCACGAGTAGGAGACTGGACTCCAAGCTCCAGTCTCTGGACTAACACACTCACAAATAAGTGGACACACCCTCTTCGTGTGATCGATCTCCATAAGTGACATAAGTGGCGCATTTCCACAATGGTTATTACTTTGTGCTGAATTATCCCTATGTTCATCGCAAAAGGGGGTGGTAAATCGTTGGGATTAACTATTTAATTAGTAATTATTTAATTCGTAATTAGCGACTTGCTTACCCCCCTCCAGACCGATAGGTATCATGTAGCGAAAAATGGATTCAGCGGGTCCGATTCCATATAAAACCGCCGAGAAACAAACTTATCTCGAAAAATGTGGGTTCCCCTGTTATTTCGTAAACGGCTGCTGAATAATTTGAAATACAATTTGGCTGATAGTTAACTAGTATCTAAAACAGACTCAGGGGTCCTATTCTATCAATAACATTACAAACAGCGGCGTATTTCGACTTGTATGTGTCATTTTAACGAAAGTTAATTAGTAATTCGCTAAATACACAAAACCCTCCAGATTGACAGTGATCCAGTAGCGAAAAAATGGATTCAGCGGGTCCGATTCCATATAAAACCGACCAGAAAAAAACTTATCTGGAAAAAACTTATCTCGAAAAATTTGGGTCCCCCTGATATTTCGTAAACGGCAGCCGGATTATTTGAAATACAATCTGGCTGATAGTGAACTAGTATCTAAAACAGACTCAGGGGTCCTATTCTATAAATGACATTACAAACAGCGGCGTATTTCGACTTGTACATGTCATTGTAAACGAATTCGGACTTTAATTAGTTATTTAATTAGTAATTCGCTAATTACTCAAAACCCTCCAGTCTGACAGTGATCCAGTAGCGAAAAATGGATTGAGCGGGTCCGATTCCATATAAAAGCGTCGAGAAAAAAACTTATCTCGAAAAATTTGGGTCCCCCTGCTATTTCGTAAACGGCTGCCGGACTATAACGAAGGCCTACACCGACAAGGTATCGCCACGAAATAAGCTGACAAGGTCCATGTCGAGGGACGAAGCCTCGACAAACGACACGGCAGCTTACCTTATGAGAAATTTCTCGGTTGTGATGTAAATAACACATGGAACGGGTTATCTTATCATTGAATGTGTAATAATAAACCTTTTTTAAAATTGTCACAGAAATAATCTCAGATTATAGGCCTATCTGTGAATAAGCATGATAAGGAAAATAATGCGATATTGTAATTCATCTTAGTTCCGTTTCTTATGTCCAATGTCATTATAAATTGTAAACACCTAATTTTGAACAAAACCAAAGATAAGCTGACAAGGTCCAGCCACACGGTTTATTGCCATGTGTCGATTCCCCAGCTCCCAGTTACAATAATCAACTCTTTTTGTTTACAGGATTATTAGGTTCCATGGCAACTGATAGATCAACTTCTGATACAGTCGGAGGTGACAATGTGACAGCAATTTCGGAATTCTTAAGATCGCGAAATGTGTCTGAATCGGCAATTTTGAAGATTGAAAACGATATGGTAACATTATTTAATGAAATTAAGCTCGATGTCGCACGTTATACACTTGTGTGTGCAATGAGTCAAAAGTTTTGTTAACAGTACTAAACAGGCGCGTAAATAGGATTCTGAAAGGGCAGGGGTCGGGTTTGGCGGCGGGGCACTGCTAGAGAAACGGTGGGCGTCAGTAGGATTGTGTCCTACACAGGGCCAGTGCCAGCACTTATAGGGGGGGGGGGGTGATTAATAATTAATTTTTAATAGCAGGCGATGTTTGAAAATAGGCGTCCGAGCGCCGAATGTTCGATACATCTAGTGGTCCGGGTAAACAATTTTGAAATCTGGAGTCCCTGATATGCCATTTCCTGCCTTCTGGGGTGAGATTTATACATAATTACCATGATTAGAAAACCTCGTTAATCTAGTTGCGCGCCTGTTTCGGGGGTTCATTTTCGGGCTTTGTCATGGCATAGATTGTTATTATATTCAGCACGTGTCAGATAAGGGCTAACTCAGTTATTAAAATAAATCATACGAGTGTCCCCTTCTCCAACAAGTCCAAGAGAATTCGGAACTGTGATGAATCTCTTTCTCCCATTTCTCGGTGAATATAAACAAAGCATGATTAAACAGGGTGGTGTGTACTAATTTAGATAGACAGTAACATGCAGTATACACTGTCAGTATTATCTCCCGGTTGGTATACCTATTTATGTTATTCTTTGCAGATTGACCATGAAACTGTGTGTAGTGTAGATGATGTGACATTGTCAAGTTATCTAGAGAAGCTAGGAGATAGAGTGGCGCTGAAAAACTTTTGTTCGAAACGTGAAAACAAATCAAAATCGACAAAGCGTGCACATTTGTTCTAAATGTTGAAAAGTAAGTTGACGAGTTTAACTGATGTAGATGAAAAAAGAGATACGCCGAAAAAAAACCAAAGAAAAGATACCCGAAAGGTTGAGTTTGGTTGGATACACAATAATAAACAAGTGCGCAGACGTCAGGGTGGAGGTACACGAAGGATCGATGTACATCGAACGGCAATGCTGCAAGATTTGCTCGTCTCCGCGAAAAGTTTGTTTTTTCCGAAGGGGTTTCCAAGAAAGGACCACTGAACTTATTCAATTTCAAACTCCTGGATTTCAAAGAAACTGAACTACCTAATGATGTAACAGTGCATGAATGTTATGAGCTTTTCGAATCTGGTATAGTTACGTTTTACTTACACACGAATGATGTAGAAGAATCGTCCGAAGTAACCGAAAAAGAACGACAACCGTCTACATCAGTGACAGAGCCACCATCTACATCTACAAAATCAAGTTCATCGTCGACCACGACAAATCTTCCATTATCGTTTACATCAAAAACGGCATCACCTCTAAGCATTCCTTCAAAGCCACTATCTCCTGATGTATTACAAATTCCACCTTCAGCAACAACGACATCGATCTGGATAACAAACACACCACCAACTGAAGAACAAACAGGAATCGATACATTGCAACAGGCAGTATGTGAGTCGGGATTTGACAGTGACGATTTCACCCTTCCGGATTTAGAAGATAATGAGATAATTTTCAATTTCAACACCCTTGCAAGTAATTCATCATTGGACACTTCATCTCCCAAACAGTACCGTGAAATAATAATCCACAGAGGAACTATGGGATTTAGCGAGTTACTTTCAACCTTTAAAGACCCCGAGATTTTACAGTATAAAGACCTACAAATAACGAGAATTTTGCCTAGCGGTCAAAGGGAACTTGCTGCAGATGCTGGTGGTGTTATGAAAGACACCTTCACTGAATTTTGGAGCGACTTTGTCGATGTTTGTGCTGTTGGGCGTCAAGTTAAAGTCCCATCTCTCAGACACGATTTTGGAGCTGAAGAGTGGAAAGCCATTGGAAGAATATTACACTTTGGATTTGTTCGATTGGGGTATTGGCCATTGAAGTTATCCAAGGTGTTTCTTCAAACCTGTTTGTTTCCTGACGAACAAGTCTCCAGTGACAGCTTACTGGAAGATTTTTTTGACTATATTTCAGAACCAGACAGGGATGTCTTTATAAAATCGAAATCAAATTTCCAAGATGTTGATTTTGATGATTTGACAGGACAATATTTCAAGAGTGTTAATTGAAATTGCGCACAAGGAACTAATCCAGGCACCAATGTATATTTGTGATTGTTGGCGTGATGTGATGAAGGGTACATACATAACCTTCTCAAAATTAAATGATATTTATAAATGTATGACTCCAACTAACAAATCAGTTGTCGAAAAACTAGTGTTTCCGGAGCATTTAGATAGTAGAGGGAACGATGTTTGTCGTTATCTCAAAAGGTATGTCAAGGAACTTGATAACAGCACACTCGGACTATTTCTTCGCTATTGTACTGGTTCCGATATGTTGAACATGGATAGCATTCATGTTGAGATGAGTCCAATGCCACATTTTCAGCGAAGACCGATTAGCCATACATGTGGATGCTTGTTGCAGCTTGCTGATCAATATGACAACTTCATTGAGTTTAGAAAGGAATTTGATGGTGTGCTGCATAGCCAAATCTGGGTGATGGATTTTGTTTAAAGACTTCAAACTCGTATCCCATTCTATTATCAGGCAACATGTAGTTTGAATTCAATACGTTGTCCAGAGTTATGGTATCTCAACGTTGACGGGATTGTTTCGCGTAATTATACAACTTAACAGCCGATAAAGCTTGATTTCAGCTTTCAATTGAGAATTTGTTCGAGATTTCTACGAGATTTCTAAAACCTCCCCATCGATTTTTATCAATCTGATGACCTCACATTTAACAATTTCAGTGCTCGGTAGAATTCGATAGGAAAGTCGTAGAAATCTCAAACAAATTCTCAATTGAAAGATGGAATCCGGTTCTATCGGCTGTTAAGTTATATAATTAAGCGAAACAATCCCTTTAAGATTTGTCTGGCAACATACCTTAAATGTATACACGTTCATTTGATAATTTACATTATGCTTCTGCCAATGATTATTTGGCTTTTTATTTATTTTACAGATTTTTAATGGAAACAATCCCTTTAAGATTTGTCTGGCAACATACCTTAAATGTATACACGTTCATTTGATAACCTACAATATGCTTCTGCCAATGATTTTTTGGCTTTTTATTTATTTTACAGATTTTTAATCATAAAAAACAACTTTGGTCATCAAAATTGTACACATTTTGTTCATGTTTAGTAGTTGTTTAAATCATGTTATCATAGTCAACACCTTTCTGTTTGTAAATAAAGTAGATTTTCTTGGATCACTCTGTGGTGTTAGTCAATTCTTACCCATTGAAGTTCCATTTTGCTGAGGTTCAGACTGTGTGCTAACTAGACGAACCGTGCATATATTGGGTAAAGTTTGCCAAGGCAGCAACATATGTGATGCCAGTGTATAGAGTTCCTTGGTTCAAATGTCGGAGGATATCGACATTATTTGAACGAACACTGAGGAAACGCGTAAATTCTCCGTTCAAGTTGATCGCAACCTCCAAGAAATAGACTAAAAACCTATCACTAGTCGTCAGAAATATAAAATATACTCATTACTACCAATTAGAAATATACACAAAAATCATCACTTCCCTTTAGATATATCCACAAAAATCAACACTACCGTTTAGACAATTCCCACAAAACTCATCACTACCTTATACAAATTTCCACAAAACTCAAAACTATCCTTCAGAAATGTCCATAAAAAACATGACTGCCCCTCAGAAATGTCCACAAAACGCATCACTACCCTCTAGAAATATCCACAAAACGCATCTCTACCGTATATAAATGTCCACACATCAGAAAAACCCACAAAACTCTGAACTGTCATTTATAAATACTAGAATATGATAGTAATAAGTGTTGTTTATAGCAGCATATGGTAGTAGCAAGTGTTGTTTATAGCAGTATATGGTAGTAGTAAGTGTTGTTTAAAGTGTTGTTTATAGCAGTATATGATAGTAGTAAGTGTTGTTTATAGCAGTATATGGTAGTAGTGTTGTTTATATCAGTATATGGTAGTAATAAGTGTTGTTTATAGCAGCATATCATAGTAATAAGTGTTGTTTATAGCAGTATATGGTAGTAATAAGTGTTGTTTATAGCAGTATATGGTAGTAATAAGTGTTGTTTATAGCAGCATATGATAGTAGTAAGTGTTGTTTATAGCAGCATATGATAGTAATAAGTGTTGTTTATAGCAGTATATGGTAGTAGTAAGTGTTGTTTAAAGTGTTGTTTATAGCAGTATATGATAGTAATAAGTGTTGTTTATAGCAGTATATGGTAGTAGTGTTGTTTATATCAGTATATGATAGTAATAAGTGTTGTTTATAGCAGCATATGGAAATAGTAAGTGCTGTTTATAGCAGTATATGGTAGTAGTAAGTGTTGTTTATAGCAGTATATGGTAGTAGTAAGTGTTGTTTATAGCAGTATATGGTAGTAGTAAGTGTTGTTTATAGCAGTATATGGTAGTAGGAAATGAAATGAAATGGGGGTTTAATGTCCTACTTTTATGCACTTATTCAATTGGCTAAGACGGGCAACGCCATGTAGAGTGCAATGAGGGAAATTTTGCAAGGACAGCCGGCGATAACTCGCCTACTCTTCATCGATTCCCAACTGTCTGGGATCTTTAACGTGGAGGCTATCGCGCCCACCCCAGGCGCGGGTCAAAGGTGTTGACACCAGAAGCAAACGCCTCTCCCAAAAAATAAAATATAAAATACAAAATTTCCAATCAGATATCACCCGAGTGGCAGAAAAACTTGTTTCCTGCAGCGTTACTTTTTCTGGGGGAGGACCCCAGACATGGGAGTCGCCCCCATAGGCGAAGGACCCCTCGTATCACCTCTTTCTTTGTCTTTGCCTGACCCAACACATTACATTAAAGGGTTCGTTTTGGTCGCCCATATTCACATTCAACAGGGTCTTGTCGGTATTTGGGGGCGCCGCCACCAAATGACATGATTAGAGATTCTAGTTCTGGTCGCCCTATCCCCATGCCCTTATGGTGTTTCGGAGTAGTTCTAGTTTTTTTTCGGGGGAATAACAGGATGGACCGCTAGTGGGATTTATCTTGTGAATGAACATATTAGATGTATTTATCACCTAATAATACATTCTGCAGTAGATATCGCTTGTATGATAAATTACATAATCTACTGAGCGATATCTCCTTAGGAGTTATCGCTTTACATGAACTTGAAATCTATAGCAAAGAATTTATATTTATTTATTTCTGCATGTAAGAAGGGATTGGGTGATAAATAAAATCTCCTACTCGTCTTTTTTTATATCAAAAAATATCAACACTCGGTGATAAAGTAAAAAAAAACTCGGCAGAGCCTCGGTTTTTTTTCCATTATCAATTTGTGTTGATATTTTTTGATATCAAAAAAGACTGGTAGGAGATTATCTATTTATACTGACACTATTTCTGCTTTAGAACTCAGGTTTAACATATTTATTTTTGAGAACACTTGATATAATACACTGATCCCATCTAATACACCATCCAGTATCAATTAACATTAAACGTCTCGTATTTTCCACCACAACATACAAAAACCTATTTAGACACAATACAATCAGGATTAGTCAAGTTCTGTGAGGATTTGATGACGTAACTGTTGATATAAAACAACACCACTTTCTCCACTATCGGGCATTTCAAGGTGTTGTTCATTCATCAAAAACATACATAGCTCGAAAACAGTCGCATCACATGTTAAATTCCCTTTAAGTCGGCATTGTTGAAAACAAATATTCATTTCGTTTTCTGGAACAGCTTGTATAAAATCATCCGCCCCCACAGTCTGAGGAAGAGAGAACAATATAACTGGTCTACCATGAGGTGAATTACTGTGTTTTGTGCGTCTGATCAGATGATGATTCCAGAGTTTAACTAATCCATCTAATTCCCCCTGAAAGAGAGATTACATAAGTATAAAATAACTACAAATTGAAAACAATAAACAGGGCCATGTTCAAAGGGCGGCTACAGTATTATGTTTTGGGGTGGGAAAGGGGGGATGGGTGGGGATTATCCCACCCCTGCTTCTGGAGGCTAGGATTTCTTCTCGAAAATTTGATCTTGAAACGATGCATTCTGAAGAATATCTTAAATAAATATGTAGCGGTTGTTTCGGTAATGAATATAAGCGGTTACATTTCAGCTATGTGTTCACCTCAAAATTATAAACCTCATTTTATCGAGAATGGGCGGGGGGGTATTTACTTTTTTATTGTCATCGCCCGGCGAGAATATGTGTGCCTAGCATGGCTCTTCCTTTACACTGCCTAATCACTTCCGTGTGTACTGAAATATTGAAAAATACCATTTGTTTCAGAGGGATTCGAACGATGGATCACCGATATTCAAAGGGGTTTGTTTCTGCTACACCAAATTGGGGGAGGGGTTGGGGTTGTATGGAGATAAAGACAGTCCCATTAAAACACATGACTTACCTGTATGATATTCATGAAGCAGAATTGGATCAGAGCCTTGTCCAAAAAGTCACCATTAAAACATCCCAAATTTTTCCGATTTACAAAAAGATCCATCCAATACTGTATGTTCTGTTTCCTTAAAAATCCCAACCATTGTTCAATTCTTTGATTGTGGGTGCTAGGGCCCGTTAAGAAACAACTATTAGCATACTGATCTTGCCCATTTCGTCTCAGGAATAGTTGCATCTGTTGAATATGATTATTTTCGGTACCTTTGTCAGTCCGTACTCTGCTAGGACAACCGTTGTTTCGTTTAATGCACTCCATAAAGTATCCTGCTACAAGTTTAGGGTCACTATTGGTGATATGAGCTTCAAGCCAAAGAACATATCTTGAGAAGCCATCAATCGCCCCATTAATACATATGCCATATGGTTTTAATTTGTCATAGCCATCTACGTGCCATAGAAAGTTAGGTCCTAAATTCGTGTACACTCTTCTGGTTAACCGCCTCCGTTTACGTTGTTCAACTGCATCATGTGCAATAATTGATAGCAATATCCTGACAGTCTCCCTTGTCACAACATAACCCTCTTGCAGACATTTCAAATGCATGATTTTATAACCATGCAAACTGCCAGACTTATTACACTCATCAACGAGAAAAAGTGCAATTTCCATTACCGAAGAGTAGTTCACACGTCGAAACATTCCAAGCCTTTTCAAGCACCGTTTGAGTGTACGCATACATATCACCACACCATTTGTCTTTGCAAGACTAGTGAGAATGTCTTTATAACCTAGTCCTAAGCAAAAATAGACTCTTATAAGTTCATCCATGATTATACCACCAAGCGCGAAGAGATTCACTTAAATACTACCGTTTTACTTAATTAGGAGATAAAAAGTCCTAATTAGTCGATAAAAAGTCCTAATTAGGAGATACAAAGTCCTAATTAGGAGATACAAAGTCCTAATTAGGAGATAAAAAGTCCTAATTAGGAGATAGAAAGTCCTAATTAGGAGATAAAAAGTCCTAATTAGGAGATAGAGAGTCATAATTAGGCGATAAAATGTCCTAATTGGGAGATAAAAAGTCCTAATTAGGAGATAGAAAGTCCTAATTAGGAGATAAAAGTCCTAATTAGGAGATACAAAGTCCTAATTAGGTGATAAAATGTCCTAATTAGGAGATAAAAAGTCCTAATTAGAAGATAGAAAGTCCTAATTAGGAGATAGAAAGTCCTAATTAGGAGATAAAAAAAGGCCCTATTTAGGAGATAGAAAGTCCTAATTAGGAGATAAAAAGTCCTAATGAGGAGATAAAAAGTCCTAATTAGGAGATAAAAAGTCCTAATTAGGAGATAGAAAGTCCTAATTAGGAGATATAAAGTCCTAATTGGGAGATAAAAAGTCACAATTACGCTAAAAAAAAATTATCGTGGCACCAGGAGGCTTCAGCACACGAGACCTCGGTTTTTCGTATCATCCGAACGACTAGATGCTAATCCTTGCCAGCCCCTCGGGTCTGTGCCAATGACAAGAGAAGCCAGATTAAATAATCCCGTTGTTCTTTTCCCGACCGTGGATCGAACCCATGACCTCCTGGTTAAAATCGAAACAATCCAAGCCCTTTCAAGCACCGTTTGAGTGTGCGCATACATATCACTACACCATTCGGCTTTGCAAGGCTATTGAGAATGTCTTTATAACCTAGTCCCAAGCAAAAATAGACTCTTACAAGTTCATCCATGATTATACAACTTAATTAGGAGATAAAAAGTCCTAATTAGGAGATTAAAAGTCCTAATTAGGAGATTAAAAGTCCTAATTAGTAGATTAAAAGTCCTAATTAGTAGATTAAAAATCCTAATTAGGAGATAGAAAGTCCTAATTAGGAGATAAAAAGTTCTAATTACGTGATAAAAAGTCATAATTAGGAGATAAAAAGTCACAATTAGGAGATAATTAAAACCTAATTAGGAGATAAAAAGTCCTAATTAGGAGATAAAAAGTCCTAATTAGGAGATAAAAAGGCCTAATTAGGAGATAAAAAGTCCTAATTAGGAGATAAAAAGTCACAATTACGCTGAATTTTTTTTTTATCGTGGCACCAGGAGGCCTCTGTAGGCTTCCGTATATAATAAACATACATGTATAAGAATTTTATAATATAGAAATGTCAAATGTCCCCACTATGATCACCGACCTATCTACGTACTAAAACATTTAAACTTTTGGTTTTATTCCCGATAAATCTATATAGAGGTAAAAAATTGACTACTTTATGCTTGAAGTTTTCCCTTTTACAGGAAAATAATTTAAAGAAATCAGCATTTCCACTCAAATTTTGCCACTTTCCGGTACTCCAATTCTGGTAAACTTTTAGAGATTGATTCAGTTCAGCGAACTCGACCAGTAATCATAAAAGAAAATGTCTTACAATGGTTTGGTGGTTGGTCTCACGTTTTTTCATAAATTGACTGATGATGTACGAAAAAACCCAAACATTAATCTCAAAATTAGGAACTTTCCGGAATTCCCATTTTGGTAAACTTTTAGGATGCAATTTAGTACACCCAACACCACCAACAACCATCAACATTGTCTCGCAATTTGTTGGGAGTAGACCCCCTTTTTTTCATAAATTGACTGGACTAGTTCGGTCAGAGTTATGAAGGATGTTAAACTTAGACCGTGGATATTTTAATAACTGCCAAGTTATCTATAATAGACGTGTGTAGTTTCCCCGTATTTAACCTTTGATGTTTGCTGTACTTCTTATGTAAATTTAGTAACACATAAAGTGTTCCAGGAATAATCGATCCCACAGCGTGATAAGTAGAAGATAGTCCTAGACGATAATATCCCAGCTAATTCCCTTTTGTTGCCGAGACACACCATGGTGTGACACGTGCAGGGCACGCCAAGGGCTCGTCGTAACAGCAGACCATTCCATTCGCTTATTCCTCGCATTAACTAGAACACTTATTATATAACAACTGTTGTAGATCCTAGTGTACTATGGAGACAGTGGGTCACGGTGGCCAAGTCGGTAAGACGCTGGCTCGTTAGCCAGGAGGTCGGGTGTTTGATCCCTGCATTGACCGAGAAAGTTTATCCAGATTTCCCGGCGTGGTCCCCCCTTGTCAGCGAATTCAATATAAGAGAAGGTTATATTATAGTGACAGCGGTGGCGTCTTTGTCAATATACACACAACTGTAGCCTACATATCTTTTAAACACTCGAAACTGGTATAAATGTATCTAAGTCACAGCTCGAAATGTGTGTCAATGAAATAAAATAATGGCAGTACATAATTTTTCAACCTTAAATGGTGAAAAAGAGAATTGATTAATTTTGGTTAAAGAAAAACATTGCCTTAAATTACAATCTGATTAAAACACAGATTCTATCTCGTTTCGTCTATTATAGTATTATAGAATGAATGAATGAATGCAATGGGGTTTAACGTAACCTGGGCCAATTGAAGACGGGCATACGCCATACAGTGTGCTATGAGGGAAATTTTTTTGCCCGGGCAGCGGCGCTACGGCCTACTCTTATATCGAATTCCAACTGCCAAGGGATCTTTTACGTGCACTCCAATTTGTACACGGGACCTCGGTTTTTCGTCCCATCCGAACGACTAGGCAGTTTACCTTGTCAGGCCCTCCTTCTGCATCACTGACAAGGGGATATCGGGAAATCGAGATGAACTTTCTCGGCCAATGCAGGGATCGAACACTCGACCTCCAGGCTAGCGAACCAGCGCCTTATCCACTTAACCACCGTGATCCCCTATAGTATTATAGTTTAAAATTTCGTTTTATATGTCTTCATAACAAAATGAAATGAAATGTAGCGTCCTACTGTTCAGCTCCGGCTGGGCTAACGAACTTTTTTCGGGCAATATGCACGGATCGAACCGTTCGGGTTCATCATGGATTATTTGGCCACTATCTGAAAAATTGGATGATCGCCCACTACAAATTGGTTTGACAATCTAAGGTCAGAGTGGCAAGCGCAAGCCATGGTGGATATAATTTTCGTCTGGAGCCGACTGACGTTTTGTTACCAAAAATTGGTCGGGTGGATAAAACAAAAATAAATATTTATTGTTATCGCTTGATGGCCATGAGCGATGCTAAGTCAATTGTACAAATTACATGAAAATGGTGTAAACTATATAAAATTAAACCATAATGATTATCATTCTCTTCCAATAGAATTATTTCTCAATGTCGTAAATTCAAGGTTGCTATGGTAAATACAAGATGGCGGAAAATATTAATTTTTATTGAGTTGTCCAGATTAATTTGGGAGAAAGCACGAATTGTACATTGATTTATGGAATTTTAACGTGTTAATGCATTATTAAAAACAGCAAAAATGAGCGACACAAGGTTGGCAGTTGCGCCATTACCGCCTCTTTCATCGTAAGTAAAAAAAAGTATAGGGTAGTACTAGTGAGTAGTACTAAGTAGTGACTCGTGAGTGTCTAGTGATTAATGCTATAGCCTATACACGCAGGCCTACTTCAGACTTGTTTGTTGTACTGGTTGTCTTGTAGATCTAGATCTAGTCACAGGAATCTGACCGACCTTCTATCGGTATATGTATACAGCATACCGAACTAGACAATATTTAATAAAAGAAAAGGAATGCAATGCCCGTAGACTTATTGTCAATTGAAGACTCGATTTTACCTGCTCTCGCACGGTTGGTTTTTTTTCCCAACAATTCGTAATAATGATGATAACGTCACTCGATTTTACCTGCTCTCGCTTTGGCTCGTTTTTTTTCCCAACAATTCGTAATAATATAATGATGATAATGTCAGGCAATCAAACAAGCGCTAATGCACTTGACTTTTGTACACCTAGTAGTAGGCCTACTTGCAGTGGTCTTCAAAATCATACAAAATATATGAATATAACGTTTGGGTAAGGGATAGGGATAGGATATAGGACCTTACCCTAACCCACAAGGGTATAGCGGAGTAAAACAGAATAGACCACTGGGGAAACCAAGGATGGTCATTGGCTGGCAGAATTTTATTTGTATCTAAATCAGTCAATATCAGAAAGTATAAATGATGTTGTAGTGTGTTATTGTTTTGATTTAATGTCTAATGAATCTGTCACACTCACCAGTACACTAGTGACAACACTGTACTAACACAGCCATTTAATTTCATAAACAAATGAAATGTTACAATCATCATTGAATTGGTATTATTGCTACATGACAAACCACATCATTCTTAAGGAACCTGATGCAATGACAGGAGACTAGATTAACAGACTAATGTAGCAGACAACCAAATGAACTATATTTATTCATGTTATTACATCGATAATTACATTGAGTAATATTGTCATTGAATCTATAAATGAATATCATGGTTAGTATTAACGAATTTGTTTTTCCTTGCAGGGGGAAAATAAGCAGAATTTCACCAAAAATCGGTCATAGACTTGAAGGTTTGAGTGGACCTATGTATAAATTAAATCAATTACACCACCCACTTCCACCACCAAGATCATTGAAAGTGAGTTTTGTTATGCTCTGATATTTAACCGTAAGCCCTATTGGTACAAAAATTTGTTTATGGGCAAATAAATGGGTACAAATAAGGTTACATAAACACAAAATATGCCAGTTCGTCCAAAAGGAATTAAGAAAAGAATCAAACATTTAAGATCATTACAGTACAAAACAATTTACTATCTGTGAGATATGGATAAATTTCTATTATTGACATCCATTTTTCCAATCATTTTTTTTTTATGGATAAACTTATGTCTCTCTTTCTTATTCTCAAGCCATATGTAGATACCCAGGCTGGGGAAATTGACACTTGGCCAGCCCATGCAAGTGGTCAAGGATTTACCTCTACATCAGCCATGTTATCTAAGAACAAGAGTTTGGTACTGGTTAATGATGAGGAAATGGGCAAACCCCAGATGATACCTAAACCAAGATTCCTAGAACAGCTGGAGAATTTTTTAAAGAAGGAATTGAGGGCTTTAGGTGTGACTGATTTAGCACCAAGTGAGCTGAGACTACAGGTTAGTATGGTTTAATCCATCAGTTTGATCATAACTGTTCATTTTTGGTATTGCCTGTTTCGTTGTCTGGCAATTGAAACCAAACCAGTAAATTTACAAAATGTAAAATAAATATTGTAGATTCTGATTGGTCTTCATATTCTCTCATATTTACTTGCTGTGACTCATTATGTAAACCTGTGATAGAATGTGTTTGTTTATTTTTTCTCCAGGTCCCCCGGTTTCCTCCCAGTGCTTAAGACCCCTACATGCAAGCAAATTATTGAAATAAAATTAAAATCATATTTAAAGTTCCAAAATGACCTAGTTTGTGTCGAGTGGACGTTAAACACCATTTCTCTCTCTTTGTTTATTTTTATATTACTGCTTTATTTCAGGCTCATAGAGAGGTTTTTGAGTATTTAATTGAAGATTTTAAAACATACAAGCCATTATTGTCGACAGTAAAAAATGAATATGAAATGATGCTAGCTCATCAAAGGCAACAATTGCGAGATATGGAACCACTCAAGGTATATATGAATAAATAGCTTTATCATTCATATCCTTTGGGAGCCAAAATACAATGAAATTCGGTTTAAAGTCCTACTGGGAAGCAGCACCTATTCTTATATCAATTTCCAACTGCCGAGTGATCTTTTATTTTCACAGCAACATGTACATGGTACCTGAGTATTTTGTCTCATCTCAACGACTATACATTGTCTCTCGCAGGACCCTTTGTCCTTCCCCACTGACATGGGGGAACGACACACAAAGTCCTGATGAGATTTTATCGGCCAACACCAGGATAGAACTAGAGATCTCCAGGTTAGCGAGCCAATGTCTTAATCACTGAGCCACCATGGCCCCAAGACCCCCAGAGCAATAAAAGGGCCTAACCAGGAAACAGTACTTAGTCATGAGGATGGGACAAAAATCAAGCTCCTGTGCACAACAACCCTTGACAGTTTAAATTTGCTTAAAAGTAGGCAGAACTGTGTACATTTTGGCATGCATGTAAAATAACTCTTTGACAGTTGGAATTTGCTTAAAAGTATGCAGAAAAGTCATTGCCAAGTCAAAATTTTCCCTCATAGTACACTGTACATGTTGTTTGCCATGTTCATTAGCCCAGTTGGTGCATAGAGATAGGATGTTAGACCCATTTCATTTCTCAAAGTCTGTAGCCTATACTGTATGCATATCTGATCAAAGTTGTGGTTGAAAGGCAAATTGAGAATTTTGTTTAAGCTCAACTTTATTTCATCAAATTTTAGTTTAACAATAACATGTTACTACTAATAATAGATTAATAATTTATTGATTAATTATACTGAAGGATAATTTTATCTCCAGCAAATGTTAGTTACAGTCTCAGAACAGTGTGATCAAAAAATCATGGTACTCAGAGAAGAAGAAAAGAAAGGTAAATTGCCTTTAATTCTATGTTATGTGTTATAAATAACTTATTACAATTGGAAATTGCTATTTGAAATATTTATGTGGTCTTAATTAAGAAAACAATGTTGTGGCTATTATTCCTGGGTTTGAAGGTCAGGTATCATATGAAAACGAATACCGTTTAGTAATGTTTCGAAGCTAATGTATTGTCTGCAATATAAGCCTTGGTTTAGTTAAGTAAGAGTATACAATTTAATGATAGTGACATCAGAAGTAAAATATGCTATCATCAATCCTGCAATCCATAAATATGAAGTGACAAAGTACACAAACTTTGCTGGGGAAAGGTGCCAAAGACATACTGGCATACCAATGTCAAAATAGTAACAGGAGTTTCATTGCAGCAATTGTCATGATTATGACACAGTTTGTATAATTAAGAGTACAGTGTATACTGTAAATACACGTCTAATAAACTTGATCTCTGTAACTTGTAAGGGGATCACAGTGGCTAAGTGGATAAGGTGCTGGTTCGCTAGCCTGAAGTTCGGGTGTTTGATCCCTGCATTGGCCAAGAAAGTTCATCACGATTTTCTTTCGTGATTTCCCCTTGTCAGTGATGCAGAAGGAAGGCCTGACAAGGACAGCTGCCTAGTCGTTCGGATGGTACAAAAAACAAGGTCCCGTGTACACATTGGAGTGCACGTCAAAGATCCCATGGCAGTTGGAATTCGATATAAAAGTAGGCTGTAGCGCCGCTGCCCGGGTAAAATTTCCCTCATAGCATACTATATGGCATATGCCCAGGTTAGGTGCATAATAGTAGGTTAAACCCCATTTCATTCATTTTGATCTCCGTAATGTCAAAAATGTAAAAATGTTTAGAAAAATTTAGATTATTTTAGGTAATTGGTTACTTTGACTGAAGATATCTAGATCAAAACTGTTTAATTTTGTGTTTAAATTAAAAGCCCTTAAAATCCTCTGCCTTAGTGCCGAGCAACTAACTTAATATACCTGATACGTTTTTAAACAACTTAAACATGTTATTTTCTTTATTTTGATTTAATCAGAGATAACAGACCTTAAAGCACAGAATCAAGCTCTTTTCCACCAAATTTCTTCCATGAAAAATGAAGAGGGAGATTTGCAAGAACAGATTGCCAGATTAAAAGAGAAATTAGCTGAGGAATATCGTAAATATCGAGATGAATGTGATGCACGTAAACTTCTCATATCTGATATCAATGATTTAAGATATCAACAAGAAGATTATATGATGTCAAAAAAAAATATGCAGGAAATTGAAGAGGCACAAGAAGATCCAGTCACATTAAAAATAGCATTAAGGTTTGTACCGTTAAAACTGAATGACATTCTATACTCTAGGGGATAATTTAAATCTTGGTTAATTTCTCTTTGGAGAATAAGTGATTCTTGCTGTGCAGTATCAAGCACAATTGAATACCGGTAGTAAAAAATGTGTTTTGGCAATCTGCGTAATCCTAGAAGTGTTGCTGTATATCGTGGGGCAAAACAAGCCGCCCGAAGTTCTATCCTGTTTTTCCATATAAACTGTTTTGGGTTTTTGGGGGTTTTTTTTATCCTAAAATTGTACATAATATGGTCTGGAACAAAAGGCCTAACTTTGTGTTCTTTTGCACATTGAAATTAATAAAATTGATATTATACCATATGTGACTCCCCACCACAAAACCAGTCGCATGTTGTACAGCTCTATTTCTATATACACGGCAAAATACACTATATGGGCCAAAACTACCCAAAATATTTTTTTGCACAATACGCTTCAGAAAAGCATCTATTTTTCAAAAAATCAATCGTTTTTGTGAAAATAAAATAAAAAATTGCATAAAAAGGGTATTTTGTGGAGGCTGTGAAAAAAAAGAACCGTAAAAATGGTGTAATTATATTGCTAGTTACCTAATATGAGTTTACTTTGTGCGCTCGTATTTTCCTCGCTTGCCGAGTTATGTCAGTCAAGGTTTCGTTCATTTTTCATCTTTTGAATATGATTAAAATTACTTTTTTTAGAAAAATGTTGCCATGGTAACCAGCCAAAATCGGTATTTTATAGTTCTTAGATATCATACACAAATCTAAGCTAATCTGTCTGACCCAAGAAATATTTTCACATAAAAACAAAACTAATTAATATGTGCAAAATGACTAAAATTACGTTTTTAGAAAAATGTTGCCATGGTAACCAGCCAAAATCAGTAATTTATAGTTCTTAGATATTAAACACAAATCTAGGCTAATCTGTCTGACCCAAGTAATATTATCACATAAAAAACAAATCAAATTAATAATAATAATAATAATAATAATAATAATAATAATAATAAAAATAATAAATAATAAATAATAATAATAATAATAATAATCACGTCATTTTACAAGGGTAGCAAATTAGGCCTGAGGCCTTTTTCCAATTTGGCCCTTGGCACAGATCGTGCGAATGATTTCGATCATTACTGCAGGAAGAAACCGAAGAACTCGGAAGATGTGCAAAATGATTAAAATTACTTTTTAGAAAAATGTTGCCATGGTAACCAACCAAAATCAGTATTTTATAGTTCTTAGATATCAAACACAAATCTAAGCTAATCTGTCTGACCCAAAAAATATCATCACATAAAAAACAAAACAAATTAAGATGTGCAAAATGATCTTTTGTGGCAAAAACCATATTGAAAATATGAAACCAGGCCTTTGTTGTAGCCATGGCCATAACACAGCCAATTCGAAAAATATTGATTTAAGGTAAATTTCAGAAAAAAAAAGAAGAAAAAAATAGGTTACTAAAGGAATATGTTGATAAAATTTTCTACAAATGTTGATACACCACACATTATTTTATTCACAAACTTTCATTTTGATTTATGCAATAGTTATATATGTTACTATGGGATTTTTTTTTGGCAGTTTTAAAATGCAAATTTCTCATTATTTTGTATTTGGATGCACCGCAGCTTTTGAAACTTCGGATGGCCATAACTCAGCCAATTTTTTGGTGATTTGCATATATTATATATCAACAGAAAGCTGTTCCAGTTCCCCTTAAGATCAGCATTAAATCACAGTTTTCAAAAATTGTGACATGTGACTGGTTTTGTTGTGGGGGGTCACATATGTGTAGGCATTATTCTAATATTCTAAATATGATAATTATTTTCTATTGTGCTGAACATTCAGCCAGTCTGACTGCTCTGTGGCATTTTATTCCCAATCCTCTCTTATTTATTTTTTAAAGCAGCTTAATTAATTTTTTTTGTAGGAAAGCTCGTGAAGATGAAAAAGGAGCTACACAAAGATTGAATGAAATGGTAGCTAACTATGGTGATGTCATTCCAAGAAGAGATTTTGAAGCATTGGAAGTTAAATTTAAAGTAAGTAGGCCACTTTCAGTTTAATGGAATGTTGGTTGCATGTTTTATTTCTAATGATTATCTTGAGTTATTAGACACCAAAGTTTCTTCAAGCTCCTGGTTACCGAGGATTGAGACATCTGTTTTGCATGTGAAAGCATCTTAATTCAATTGTCAAAAAAAATGCACCTTCAGAAATCTAAAATGCATGGCTGTATTAATTATTGAATTTTTCTGTTATACTTTATTTTGTGCATGTTAGAATATAGAAGAACAGACCTTAATAAAGGAAAAAGATTTCTTACAATTGAAAGCTGAGCATGAGTAAGTTATTCACAGTTTTTCTCTAATTAAATGTATTTATAATTGTGTTCCTGAATGTTGATTATGGTTAATTTACATACTAGTAATTTGTGTTTTTTTTTAAATAATTTGTTTATGATATAGAGGACAGATTTCTTTCACAGAATTCACTTTAAGTTTTAAAAACTTTTATTTTATTAAACATTAATTGTTTAGTCTGTTATTAAATATTAGTAAAGCATTTTGTTCTACAGCTAAACAAAATTCTTGAATCAAACCTAATATACTCTGAAAGATACTATGGTTATTTCCATTAAAAGTATGGCAGTTTTCTTATATTTGGAAAGCAGAAATATCCAATCTTACTAGAAAAATCCTGGATTCCCTGAAAAACATCCATGTAGCGCATACAGGATGAGTATCTAACCGACAACCCGGCGCTTAGGGGTGTCTGTTCGAGTGAAGTCTAAGGTTACACGCGAAGATTGGCTGATCTCTCCGTGCTAGGGAGTGCTTGATGTATGTTAAAAAAAACTTAATGGTGGGCGGAATAGGAAAATGTGTTACTTAAATGTACAACAGTTTCTGAGATAAAAACCACAGAAAAAGCTGTGGATAATCCGAGATTTGATTAGACTTCGATATTTATAATAAATGGACAGCGACATTGTTTTGTATATGCAATGAATTCTCCTCCAGCTTTGCACTCGGTGCTACGTACCATATCCGCCAAATCACATGACTTCTTTTAATAGATTTTTTATAGCAAATATATATGTTTTGAGAAGGATTTGAATCAAAAGATTGATAGATTAATTGGTTCGAATATGTTTTTTTTAAATCCAAATAATATCATCAAAGCCCACAGTTTGTATGCAAGAAGTGGTCTTTAAAAACTGAGACACTGTTTATTTCTTCTTCAGTGCTTTATTAGATGTACAAAAACAAGTCACACAACAAAGAGATGAATTTTATGTTGAACTAGAAACACTGAAGAGGAGTGCAACACCAAGGTAATTTAAATGATATTCTTCAATATCACTTATGGTCTTAATAATAATAGTGAGCCAAAAGGTTTTGCTTCACAGGTTTTGGTTGAATATTTTTAGACATATCCATTGTTCTGTTAGCTGCGAAAGTCTTAACTCAATTAGTGTTTTCTTAAAGATACATTAGTTCCCTTTATTTTCTTGGCAGTGTACTAATTTATGACAATAAATCTGATTTACTTAGTAGCAGTTTGATACAGGGTTGAATCCAGGCCTGTAGTCAGCTTATAAAATTTTGGGGAGCTACGTAATTTGGGGGAGGAGCTGAGGATGTGGCCAGCTAAGAACACTCCTAACCTAAGAAATCATCATTGTTGGCAAAATACTGGGTGGGGGGGGGGGCTAATTCGATTTGGGGGGGGGGGGTAAGCCCCTCCCATCTCAAATAAAAATGGGGAGAAGTGTTATTAGCTGATTGTATTGGTCAGCAAAGGTTAGAGTACTCAGAAATCATAGTGATAAAAGTTCAGACTTATAAGATCTTTATTAAAGATGTAAGGTGGAATGCGGAAATATTACTCATCAGATTAATTTAGTTATGCTTCTGATTCTCAAAGAAACAATAAAACTTTAAAGAAATTAAACAAATGAATATATTGAATTTTGCAATTGTTTCTGTATGATTTATCTACACAACACTGAAGTATATTAATGTCATTACATATTAAAGGGTCAATCCCGATAATGTTTTTGAGAATACAACTGCTTAATTTTGTGTTAAAATCCATTATCCATTAAGATCCCATACCTTAGGGCCGAGCAACTAACTCAATATATGTGATACGTTTTCAAACAACTTGAACCCACAGTCTTAATCTTGAAATGGAAGTCTGGTGTCCCAAACTGTATAATGCGGTAATTTGATAAAACCAGAGTTTCATTTTATAAAAATAATGTGTCGGTGAAATTTACCTTTTGTTATCAAATACAGAACATGGACCATTCATCGTGTAGACCTCTAAAGGAACGGGAATCGATTATTGGGTCACCCAACGAAAGAATTGACCCGAAATCTTAAAAGGGTTACGTGTCAGGATAAGCTGTTTTAACGCTCACGTCCAAACGACTCAATATTTTGAGCTGAAATTTTGAGTCAGGGTATATACACAATTCTTCTATATTTTGGGGTTTAAATTTCATACGTACTCGGACTTTTATTTTTGAGGCTCTGTTCTATTCGGGACAGTCCCTTTAATATTATGTTTTAAATCTGTATTTAGACCAGAATGGGATAGATGTGCAGAATATATTAATGGTGGTATAAATAAATGGAATGATTTATCTAATGGAAAGAGAAGTGATGAAATGCTAGAAGTATTACTCAATGAAATGGGACAAGGTGGAATAGTAGAATCTACCGGTGCTGATCATTTTGAAGGCCGGGTAAGTTGTATTTGTTTAGGATTTTATTTTGAATGCAAAGAGGGTAACAAATTGGTGGCTTGTTGAGTATGGTTCTAGCTCAATAACCAGAAGGTCTCGAATTCTATTCCAGTGTTGGTTCCTGTTGTCAGTGATGGAAATTGCAGGCCTGGCAAGGGAAAGCATAGAACCATTTGGGCCAGAATTAGGTCACCAGAAGCTTCAATTCCCTATAGTATAATAGATCAACTCCTGGGTTCCAGCTTGGCTATATATTCTGATCATAGCTTGAGTTACACATTTTTCAGGGACCCGTTGGTTAATTTACACACCATAAAACTAGCATATTTTTCGAAACTTATCAAAATTAGTTAATTAAATGTACAAATTAATAAAACAAAATTTTATTGTATTTATTGTAAATGTTCCAACTTTTTTTTTATATTTGTGTTACAGGGCACAGGAGAAGATGTCCCAATTTATTTAAAATATGAAGGTTCCGTTAGAAACAGACGTCTAGGTAAAAGGGACTGTGCACTGTTGATTCGAGATATTTGGAGAGAAAAAGCAGCAAATGATGCAGAGGTAAGTATTAAATAATACTTTTAACGGAGTTAACCCGGATATAATTTAGTGAATCAAGTGGGATATTCTTAGAAAATTTCTTCTAGTCAACTGTAGGAAGCTCTGTGATACTTATTTGCAAAAAATACCAACCTTACTTTCCTTCATTGGTTATTCCATGCCATTGTCATCTCTATATATTTCTTAATATAAGAGATAAAGTGGCTTTGGAGACCTGGTTATCCCGAATGTCAGTGACTAGTTTCGTTCGTATTGAACTCTTCAGACTGGTTGGACTCACGTGTTGGGCGATTTTATTTATACTATTCCGGAACCCAGCTGACCGAAGGTGAATAGGCCTACTCGTCCAGTTAATACAACGGATATTTCACACATCGGTCCATAAAGGAAAGACACATACCAGTCGCCTTCTACTTCCGATTTCCAAAGCATTATAGTCAGAAATCTTGACTCTTATACAAATTAAACATTTGGTACTATTTCGTACCTATATATATCATATTAAACCCCACGGGCGCTATGTTGAATTACACAGTATTTAGCGTTCTAAAACCTAGCTACTTCATGGAATCAATTACAAATCTAAACTTGGGCACTCTAACCACTTTTATTTTTGTTTACAATGCTCTCCTCTGAGTGTTCCAACTTTGGATTTATATTTAGCCGTATACCCCTCTCACGTGTGTTAAATCAACACCCTTGTATATACAATCTCTTCTTTGTTATAAGTAACAATGTTACAAACCAACCCAATGCATCCCAGTTAGCCAAATTATGGGCACTAGCATTTCAATCTAAACGATTAGTACAACCCCGGTAAGCGAGCTAGCGACCCCGGTAACCAATTTGGAACCCCGCCAATTTGTTAAACCTCTGTACAACCCCGGTTAAAAATTGCAAACCCCGCCAAGGGGTAAACCCCGGTAAAGCCGACAATAGTAACCAAACAACACATTATATAATGCTCCTTCAATCATTGCATGCTTTGAGTCCACATTCATTAGATTTTGATATTATCAAAATTAACTGTAAATTTTTTCTTAAAAAGGTAAGTTCTTCAGAAATTGTCTTATTATTAAGCAAGAAAACTTGAATTTCAAATGGAAATTATTATTATTTTTTCTCTCCTACTTAAGAAAACTGATGGCATAAGAGATAATATGGCTGATTTCCTACAGAACTACCTTAAACGTAGATTTTCTCTGGATCAAATGGTGACAGAATGGGCGTACAATCTTCATGATGCTTGTCAGAGATATACACATGATGAAAATATTGGTTTGTTTGTAAGAGTTTTAACTGGAGAGGTAAATATAAATTGAGTATCTTTGAATGAAATATGGAGGCCATGGTAGCTCAGTGTGTGAGGTGATGGCTTCTTAAACCAGAAGAACTCAACTTAAAAAGTTCCTCAATTAGTTTTAGGAGTGCAATTTCCTGTTCCTGTTCAGATTGAACAAAAAAAAACACCTCTCAAGTACACTTAAAAACTGTCTTGACCACCTGTGCAGACAACATAACCCTGATATCACACTGCCCATCATCATTAGCCCAGAAAAAAAAACTAATGCCACTAAAAACAATTTAATTTTAATAAGATTGGCATGTTTCTTAATCCATAAAGAGTCCATTTTCGTTCATGGTTTCAAATTGACAAGTTGATGTTTAGTTCATTTTGGTAGTATATTTTCCATAATCTCAAGCGTCATGAATATAATAGGTTCTAAAATACATAATAGTTACAGGGCTGTCTCCTGTACTGATGGTTGGCTTTTAAACAGGCATTATGCAATAGCTAAAACTGTTTATTGCAGGGTCTTTCTCATAATGCCTTAATTAAATGTTATATAAATTATTAATTAGACATTAATTAACGTACCAAGACCATAATTATTCTCATTGTCATTGGATACTCTAGATTTTCAACAGATTTACAAACGATTTACCGTTAATGATTTAATGTGGAAATGAATAATCTTATTGTAACAATGTAGCAATCACAATCACGGCTATACTGTTCTTGTAAAGAAGGCAAGTCGGCTAAGACTAAGAGTGAAATAATTTAAAATGTTCAACATATTCCCTTTTCATTATCTTTCTTCATTATCTATTATAGCGATAACGGTCGGCTCTTTATCTAATGCCCATTTAATCATAATGATGTTGAACATATTTATGAACTTTTTCCTTTAATACTCCTTAGTAATAGTATGATAACCAATACTCTTCTAGAACCCAAGATTCTACGGGTTCTGGAGAAGTTTGGACAAGATACGGTTTTATTATTTCCTTTAATCTTTGGTTTATTTGTCATAGATGGATGAAGAAGTTTATCACCGGCAGTTACAAGTAGTACATCAACTGATGACTCACCTATTAAAACAAGACATGGAAAATGGAAACCAGGGAACATTAAGTAAAGATGACTTTAAAGAGGGTTTAAAAGGTTTTCTAGTTGGAGTAGAAGAAGATGCCCTGACAATTTTACTTAAAGCTGCAGAAACTGAACTAGATGCTAATGATACAGCTAATTTAGAATATAAAAACCTTTTTACAGAGGTAACTGTTATGACCATGTGTATTATGACTACGTTTAATTGTCGAGAAAGTGATTTCAGGTTTCAGAAAACTGTAAAATATTAATATGTGAATTTAATGAAGTATAAAAAAAAATTAATTGTGGTATTAGATTACCAGTACCACCCTTCTTCATTGAATTGGTCATTGTTATTTGGAAAATGCATGTAATTATATTTTGAAAATTTCTGAATCATTTTTCAGGATGATGAAGGGAAAACTGGTCCATTCTTAGAAGAAATAAGAAAATGGTGCCGACAACAAAAGCTAGAATTTGTGAATGAAATTAAAGAAAATTTAGGGGATGTGAGGTAAGTGTTATTTAAATTACACTGAAAAATAATTTATTTGATATTCGAAATTTGATATGTTCTTCCTTTGATGCTAATGTTGTTAAAGACAAGATCATTTTGTTTTCAGTTTAATTCCGGTTGAAGATTTGAAACGTGCTATATTACAAGCAGATATGGAAATACATGCTGAACTACTAGAGTCTGTATTAGCATTCGTTTTCCAAACAACAACAGAAAAACTTTATGATAGTCACCCTCTTGAACCAAATAAAATTACTGACCGATTACAAAATGCAAATATATATCGTGTAGGAAGAAAACAATAATTGCATAAGTATCTTCATATATTACAGCATTACAGTGGCCCGCAAACATGCATTGCTATTAAGTATGTATAAGATAAATTCATATTTTTAGCAATATATTTTTAATTGTACATTCTATAAAAAAAACATGCAGGTATTATATTGTTGTAACACATCATTGTTTAATGTATCATTTGAATATGTGTTAAATTAAGATTCATGAAATGAACTGTGATATTTTTGTAAAATGAAAAAATAGTAACCACATGGTATTGGAGGTCCAAATATGTCTTACTTATAATTATTTTATTTATATTTATGGATAATGTATGCTTGAACAATTATTTCAATATCATAGTCTTTAATGTAATACTAATAAGCATAGTTGTGAAATAAATTTATTCAAGACATCAGATAATTATGTTGTTTTTAAACTGTTACAGGCGATTTATGCATAATATTTTGAGAGAATTTAGAAAATCTTAAAGCCAGAGAAATTATAATACCACTAATTCGTTGGCACATGTATGTCGTAACTGTATAGAATATCTGGAATGGCATTACATGTCCATTAAGGTTTGAAATATAAATGGAGCATTCCTCACTCCAAAGGAGTGTCTGCGATATTGATATCACTTCAGTGGAAGCGGAAGTTAAATAAAGCTATTTCACACACACAAACACACATTTCAAATGATAAGCTAGTGCCATGCAGATAAAAGGCAAAACACCTGTATTGCAGAATTATTCTTTTAAAAAATCATATTTCAAGTACAATAATAAAAAAAAAGTAGTGTCCCATGAAATGTTATTCTCTGCTTATAATTATCCTATTAAGGTATCGACGGTAGTATTCAGATGTATGTTAGCAGGGCAGCTTGGGGTCTTGCAGCATTTACCAGGCTCAGGAGGTAGAAGAGTACATTCTGATGGTAAAGTATATTCGAAGCACCTGAAATAAAACACATAAAAAAAACCACACTTCATTAGAACATATAGCCATTTAATTTACATTTGCTGTTTTGACATACTAATGTACTTTAGAAAATAAAAATAGGCACACAACTTTATTACAATACATACTTAATCCTAATACCCTAATGGGTGGACACACAGGATGCAATCGACTGGGGAATCGGGCGAAGAATTCGGCTAGCGTGTCCAATCATTCTGCCGAATAATTCGGCTAATGTGTCTACTGCTCAAGAATGATCCCTATTGTGTTTGGTGCCTGCCCTGCCCCCAGGGGTATAGAGCCACGCTCATATTTTGTATTTGTTTGATTGTTGTCAACAGGTTGCATTCCATAAAGGATCTACTTCAAACTTTGCATACTTATTCCTTATACCCCACGGATCACCACTATTGCAGAGCCACGCCCGGGGGGTGGTGGTGGTTAGATGGCCGAATGGTTAGCGCACACGCTGTATCATAAAGCCTGCCATTGAGTCAAAAGACGCGGTTTCGAATCCCCGGTTTTACGTGGCAAGGAATAGGTAGGGTTTTCCCCTGGTATTCAGGTTTCCTCCCACTGCTTCAGACTGCTTATTGAAATAAAATAAAAAACATATGTTAGTCCCGAAATTACCTAGTTTGTGTCGAGTAGACGTTTAACCCCATTTCTCACTCTCTCTCTCTCTCGCAGAGCCACCCCAGGTTCTTTTTGTTTATGTGTCGCCTACATGCCGCAATTCTTAACTTCTTAACTGATTGTCTTGAAACTTTACATACTTATTTCTTATACCCTATGGATATGGTACCTATTGATTTTGGTGCATGCCCGACCCCAAGAGACAGAGACTAGCCCATTTTGTGTATATGTTTGTTGTCCGCAGATTGATCCACATCAAACTTTGCGTACTTATTTCTTGTACCCTAAGGACCATCACTATTTTCTTGTATTTGTTTGTTTGTCATCTACAGGCCGTACTTCTTAACTTATCTTGCTGATCCCTGATTCCCTGAGGTACATCCCTATTGTTCGTGGCGCATGCCCAATCCCAAAGGGTAGAGCCACGTTCATTTACTTTTTAAACGCCCACATTGAAATGTGGTCGTATATTGTCGTCCCCCCCCCCCCGTCTGTCCGTCCGGCGTCCACAATTGCTTGTGGGCGCTCTACAGGCTAAAGTTAATAGTTATATGATTGACTTTAAATTTATACACAATGTTTAAGCTCATAAAACGAAGAAGCCTAATGATTTTCAGCGATTTCCGATAATAACTGCAAGAGTTATGGCCCTTGATCACTTCAAAAACTCTTGTAGACGCTCTGGAGGCCAAAGTTAATAATCGATTGACCTTAAATTTTAACACAGTGTTCCGGTAATTACTGCCAGTCTTATTGCCCTTGATCACTTCAAAAAATCTTGTAGACGCTCTAGAGGTCAAATTTACCACCCGATTGACTTTAGATTAATACTCAGAGTTTAAGGTCTTGAGATGAACGAGAATATTGAATTTCAATGAATTTTGATAACTTGAACAACTTAATTCATGATATTAAATGTTTCGTATACTAAACGTTAACATGGAGAAGAACTTTATGAAAGCTTAACAAATTCTAATGATTTTCTGATAATTATGTAATGAGTTGTTTCTCTTAATCAGATTTTAGTGTATTATCAATGTTTCTTTACCGAAAAAAGTAAAAATATGCGACAACTCTTGGTGACTGCCCGGACGATTTAGCTGCTGTGGGCGTATGTTTCGTTGCCTAGCAACCTATCTTTGAGTTCCGCCTACAGCCGCAATTCTTAATCGATCGTCTTGAAAACTTTTAATACTGGGACAGAGCCACGCCCAGTTTGTGTGTGTTCTCATATACCCTAAGGATGGCCCCTATTGTTTGGGTTTTTTTTGGCTGATTTGTCAAATTCAGCATATATATTATTTCAATAACAGGGTGGTACTTATTTATATTGTTCCAGGGTCAGAGTCACGCCCAATGTTTGTATTTATCGTCTACAGGCTGCAATTCGGCAAGTCATTTTACCGTACAGACAGCAGATATTTATTTTGTTTGGTGCATGCCTCGACCACCTGGGGCGGTGTAACACCCTCTTTTTGAAGCCATTTCATATTTCATTCTCTTTATTTTAAATAGTACCATGTCAATCAAAGCAAGAATGTGGACGTATGTTGTAGCATTAGCGATGCTCTCCTTACTGGATGTTGAAACTTTTTATAACGATACTTACAATGATGTGCATCCATAGCGACCAGTATTTCCATCATGACAGGTGCAAACAAATTTACAACCATTTTGAATCTGAGCCCCCTCTTCAAAGAATGTGCCGTTATAGTAACAACCTTTATCTTTAAATTATAAACAAAGAAAATGTAAATAATGTGCTAGATACTGGTAAGAATAAAGTGAAAGATTGTTGAAGTTTGTTCAAATGTCCGAAGATTGATTCATTTATCTTTCTTTGTCAAAATACTTACAATACTCAACTTCAGCTATTATGAAGATGGGACGAAAAACAGAGGCCAGCTCGTACTTAAAAATACTCATGACAATAATTGGATTCGATGATGAGTAGGCATTGACAAATGTTCGGCGACGGCCACGGGGTAGTAAATTTACAAAAGTCTCATCGCGCAACTTTGAATTTCGATAACGTCCCTCTTTAGAAATATGTTATTTCGATTTCCCGGTAGGGTGTGACAAGGAGTAGGGCCCTCCAGTTTTATCCTTCTACTAAAGACCTCTACGCACAATCCATTTAAATAAAATTTAAACAGTGTGTTAGTCCCGAAATGACATTATTTGTGTCGATGGGACGTTAAACCCCATTCCTCTCTTTAGAATTAGGCTATCAATAAATTCAGAAAACCTTCAAACGCAATCTTTGAACGCGGTGAACTGTCAACTGACAACCAACAGACAAGTTTCTAATAACCTTTCCTCGTACACCGTTATTTGAGAAATTATCATAGGTCGTGGTCAGGAACTTACCGCACATGTTGCATTTACTGGCACAGTTTTCTTTAGCCCACTCGGCATAGTTTGGGGTGATACATACACTTGGATCGAAGTTATTACAATTAGAGAGTTTATCGACACAACCTATTGATAAAATCAAATCCATTTTAATATATGGTGGTCATCAACAGTACATGTAAAAACACAATTCGTGAATATTTATAATGTGTACATGTATCTAAACCAGAGAGAGGGGTTACACATAGCCATAGCCTGTTCCCCAATCCAAATTCAGATTTAATGAATAAAAATATTGTTTTAAAAAAAAAAAAAAATCGTGAATGTGAACATAAAAAGAATCCTGTTACGAACTTGTATTGTATCACCACAAGAAATCGACGGGAATGTCAAATTTTTTCTTTAGATTAAAATAATTACGAAATTTATCTTTAAGACATTACAGGCTTAAAGGGCCAATCCCGATAATATTTTTGGGAATTAAACTGCTTAATTTTGTGTTAAATTCCTCTACCTCAGGTCCGAGCAACTAACTCAATATATGTAATCCTTTTTCAAACAACTTAAACCTGTCAGTCTTCATCTGGAAATGGAGATCGGTGTCACAAGCTGTATTATGCGGTGTCTGGATAAAACCAGACTTTATTTTATAAAAAAAAATGTGTAGGTGAAATTTTCCTTTTATTTGAAGTACAGTACATGGTTCATTCACTGCATAGACTTCTAAAGGGACTGGGGTGGATTATAAGCTCACCAAACCCACAAATTGAACAGAAATCTTAAAAGGGTTACGTGTCGGAATAAGCAGTTTTGACGTTCATGTCCAAACAACCGAATATTCTGAGCTGAAATTTTGAGCCACAGTTAATATACCGCTCCTCTGTACTTCGGCGTTTAAATTCCGTACGTACTCGTACTTTTATTTGTTAGACCCTGTTTAAATCGGGATGGTCCCTTTAAAATACAGATGTGACGTTATCCTTTGATGTTGGTGTACCATTATTTCAAATAATGTACGGGCAACTTGCCAAGCGTACAGTATAAAAATATTGGCATACGTTTTTCACTGTAAACGCACGTGCCGAGTGTCTGTATTTTAAGTAGTTAAATAGTCTCGCGCTTAGACATTGCGTAATATATTGTAAAAACACTCGGACCGTCTTGTTGTTACAATACTTAATGTCTCGATCTCGACCATTAAACCACACGTATTTATAGTGAGATCTCTTCAAAATATTTCTAACCTGTTTGTAGTTGCTGTGTGCTAGCCAGGTTTTCTGACTGTGATACCTGAGCTACAGCTGGTGTTGTTTTTATATCCCCTGTAAAATAACGTTGGAATCATTAAATTATATTAATAAAATCATAGACTTTGGAGTTAACGTCTCGTCGAAAAATACATATCACTTTTATGACTTGTATTTTCGTGGTTACGTTCCTGGCGGGGGAATTTTTCCCACCGACTACTTCGATTCGAACAATCAGGCCCACAAACACCGCTTTTTACAAGGTGAAAATTGGTCTTGAAGAATCAAAAAGGTTCTTTGAACTGCACCGTTTGTCTTGCCAATAATGCAGCCTCAAAAACCTATGGTACCGTAATGTAGTTTTAAATTTTGACGACAAAGGGTAAGTACGTACAACTTTTTATGCATGTTAATTTACAATTAAAAGGTGATAAACTGAAACTAGTTACATTATATGTTTTTTACATTACATTACTTTTAATCTCATCTTAAGAGTAATAAAAGTAGGTATATATGTCTATATAATTTATATACGACTGTGTCTGGGGTTTGTTAATTGCCCCAAGCATGCTCACTCAGTAGTGAGACCACCCCACTATTAAGACCAAAGCTAGACCGTCCCACAGTATGTCTTAATAGAGTGATTTCACTGTACCTGCACATAGGTTACAATATTTTGCACAATTGGTTTCTGCGTAGTCTTTATAGTTGGTACAGACAGATGGACCAAACTGAGCACAATTGTCTATCTTATTCTCACAGCTCTCTAAAATGAATTTCAACAAAAAGCACATGGGTGAATATAAGATGTATTTTCAGTTTAACAATAAAAAAGACAAGCCAACCGTGGGGCTGATGTGCCCCGCCGAAATACCAAAATAAATAGACGACACATATTAATTTATCGCACATTTATTTTTCAAGAATGTCAACTATACACTAAGTTTCATCACTCTCTATCAGATAGAATCAAAGTTATCTTGTCCTTAAGCATCAACCAAATAAATTACTTGCTTAACTTTACCTGGAAAAGTCAATCATTGAACTCAGTCAAGACATTCACCTAATTTAAGGAGAACTGATTTACATCCAATAGTTTCCGTTTTACTCTAATTTCGAATCCCGTATGTTCGGCGAAATAAGCCAGAAGTCGCAATCGAATGCAAATTTCTAGAATCTGGTTACTCCATTCTACATAGTTTTTTATTGCGCATGCTTTCAAGATAAGAATATGGCGACGCCGTTTGATTTGGTGCAATATGTCTATAGTCTCGTTCCTGAAACGCATTATGGTACACGATCCCAATGGTAAAATGTTTTTTGTCTTAAATATTGGATACCAGAAGCCCACCTTTTCCCGTAAGACTACAGTGGATGATATTGAGTTAGAGACTTAGCTACTTTAAACGCAGAGTTGTTATGTTCCAGAGTCTTGACCGATCAAATTGCTAATTGCTCCTCAGCCTAAGCAGAAAATTCTCAATATCAAACTTAGTCAAGGTAATAATATCCTCGGAGTTTCATGGCCGTTGCGTTCCCGAGTAGACTCTTATTCTGTTTAAATTCCACCTGCACTTCCCGTTCGATCCGAACAATGGCCAAACCGTACCCCTGAAAGGGATGTTGATTACCAGACGTATTATAGAATTATCATATGCAAAAATTACTATATAAGATCTATAATATAGATATATTAAAAATAAAAGCATACTTGGGCATAGATTACAAAATCTTTGACAATTGCTTTGTGCCCATTGTGGATAGCTGTCACAATCGTTGACACTGTAGAATTCACAGTTCGGTATGGTATCAACACAAGCTGCTAAAAACAATAAGTTTAACGAATGTTAACAATTAAAATGGAAGTATAAGACCTTAAAGAAAGTGATCTATTTTAACTGAAGATTAGTTTTTATTGATTCACGCCGCCATCTTTGTACGGTTTGGGTAAATAAAATACGTTTTCTCTCTATTTCGTATTCAGTAAATAATTACAATCAGCACTTAATGGTACGTCGTTTGGCTTGGACATATTATATAACCATCTGGGACGGCCTTGGTGAAATTTTACGACTCTTATAACATGTTATAACGTTGGCGCGCTTGCAATTACTCATATCTGGAATTCCTCAACCTACCTGCTGTTGTCGCTTGTGCAGTAGTAATTTTAGTTGTTGGAATCGATGATGTTATCTTTGGAGTTACTGTTGTTGCTACCGTAATACCCCCTGTAAACAAATTTGAGAAAGCTGACTAATGACAAAATGATTACCCTGGACTATGATTACCCTCCGCCCCGTGTCGTTTGTTAACGGTCCGTTGAATAATTGTTACCGGGAAATGAATCCCACTATCCGTTAGCTAAGGGATTGATTAAAGTTAATCAATGACTGGATTCTAAAATTTTAAATTCGGTGTACTACAACAACTCCATAAAAGTTAATACTAACAAGAAACTGAAGACAGTGGGACAACGGTGCGGTCTGTTCACAAAACTTGATTAAAGGAAAAAAATGTAACTGTCGAACTTTAGAATACTTAATTGTTTCCCTTTAGAAAATTTAGGATACGCCCCCCCCCCCCACCACCTATCACACAACCCTCTAGAATGTTCTATAAAAAATTACACCGGTAATCTATAACTTTTTGCTAACGGTTTACTATAAGCCACGTGCATGGGCCTTTAGCGACGTGGGTCCCCGGTCAGGATCTAGCCTTGGCGAACCTACTAGTTCGCTATGAAGTTTGCACGATAAGTTCCGTTTGATTAAAGTTCAACGTGATTAACGGTATCGCGGGCCCTGGTTTGGATATAATTATAATATTATTATAATGATCAATTTACTTACCTTCACAAAGTTTACAATGACCTGCACAGTTAGCGACCACATACGTATGGTAAAACGGATTGGTACATATATCTAATCCTATACCAGCACAACTTGCAGATTTATCCACACAAACCACAGGTACTGGAAAACGGTAATATTGGGCTTATCTAGGTGTTTTAAAGAATGTGACTAAATATGGCTGGTGCCGGAATATGTCTGTATTTGGAATAAAACGGTATAAAATGGCATCTACAGCGATATGAAAAGAAATGGGGTTTAGCGTCCCACTACAATGTATTCTACCCCAACAGGGTTAATAAAGACGGGCATACGCCATATAGTGTGCTCTGAGTGAAATTGTCGGGCAGCGGCACTAAGGCCTGCTCTTATATCGAATTCTAACTGCCAACGAATCTTTTACGTGCACGCCAATATATTGTACCTCGTTTTTTTCGTGCCTTCCAGACTAGACAGCCTGGCAAGCCAATTCTAAAAGGCGCTCGAATATGATACATTGTAAATGAAGTATGCACTATATAGCAAGTTACAATAATCCGAAATAGGAGTTCGGTCACTTCCTCTAGATCCTCGCTCATTACATACCTTTATCTGTACCGACGGTGGTTTCTGGAATCGCCATCGTCGTCACCGTGTCATTATTAAGAAAGGTGGCTTGAAATATAGAAATAACAAATATAATAGATTAGTAGGGCGGGGGTTTGTTTAAAGTGAGATTTTATGGTGTTTTACGACATAAATTATCTATAAGTAATATCTACAATTACTTTACGTTATAGACTATTTACAATTCCATACGAAATTTGTTGGACGGGTTGGGAGTATTTTTTTTTAGAACCTTTATCCGATCTAGCGTTCTGCAAGAAGACAATACACAACGTGAAAGGGAAAACAAGGGAGACAATTGAAAATACTAGAGGATCCGCTTTCCAAGTCTAAAAAAAGACCCATGGTGTTACAATATTTACCAAATTATAACTCTTTTTGTGTTTAAATCGGTTACTCATTATTTTAGTGCATTAGTAAGATTTCTATACAATGTGTGTCTGTGAACCCAATAATTAATTAAACATACAATATGGTCGCAAAGACCATAGTACTAAAGTTTGATGAAAACAGAAAATTGTCAGTTACTCATGACAACTGAAAATCCCAATGACTATTATTGAAATCGAGTTGATCAGTTTGCCCATTGTGTGTCGAGTTGACGCTGAACCCCATTTCTCTCCCTCTAACATGTACACGTTGTAAGAATAACCTCGCATCATGTTTTCATGCGGAAAGAAAAACCCCAAATCACCCAAAATCTATTCAAAGCTGTCCCAGCTTTCACATTACAAGTTATTCCGGGCAAAGAAAAGTCTGAGAAGATCAAAGAGATTTCCCGGTACAAGTTTATAGTTTTTAATTATGAAATCAACTTGCGTTTTGCATCTAAGGAATGACGAATGTTGGAGTGTCTACATCGGATAGAGCATTCCTATACACGCAAATAGGTATTGTTGAAATTTTGTTTGAAGTTGTGAATTAGTATTAAAAGCTCTACTCACCGCAAGTTATACAACAGTTTTCTACTACAAACTTCTTATAATTTACATCTGTACATATGGCTGTGCCTAGTCCTTGGCAGGCTGGAATTTCACATGAAGCTAGATTTTTTAATTAAAAAATACCTTAGTAATGCTAACAGAAGGCCCTTTGTCATTTTTCTTATTCGAATGTGTTATTTAAATAATAATTTCCGTTGTTAAAGCAAATCGTATTTGTTGGATACCAGCTAGAGCTCCAGGTATATATGGATAGAAATGAATTAATTATCTTTCAGGAACAACAAGAAAGGTGGCAGCATGAAATTAATATACAAAAGCAATGTGACATAATATGTTATTATTCGATCGATTTTAATTATTTTTGGACCAATATGGGTTTAGGCAAGACAAACTTTTACTGTCTGTTGTGTGTGTAAGACTCAAGACCAGAATGTCCCAGTGTTGACCGAGAAGATGTTCCGTGATTTGTGAAACCTTGTTATCACTTGACTGTTGGAACTGGCGATGAAAGTGTGGCCTATAGTCGTTCGGGTGGGATCGAAAGTCAAGGCCCCGCGTGCAAACTGGTAGTGTACCATCCCTTGACAGGGATTCGCCAAAAGGCAAGGAACTGACCTCGCCAGATTCCACCCCGCGCATTCCACTCAAATAAATAAAATTACAAGATGCTATGAAATCAGTACAATCGCGTAAAGATGGCAGTGTGAAGCGAATAGACAAGAAATGAATATCGATTTAAAGCCCTGCTTTTCTGCATACCAAATCGGCTAATAAAGATGGGCAAATTCAATGATTCCATAAAGCTTATTCCTGTCAGAATCTGAATAACTGAATAATAATTAATAATCATTAATTCTACTTCAATTATTGATTTGGGATGAAAAGAGGTGGGGCTTAATAACTTACGTTTCTGCACCAGCCGGGCTAATGGTGACAGGTAAAGGCCATGTAGAGTGCAATCCAGTAATTTGTGCCAAAATTGTCATGAATGCAACACCAAAGTGTACGTGGGTTTTTGTCCCCATCAAAACGTCCATCATCACTAACAAGGGGGAAACAACGCTGAACAATCCTGAGATACTTGCTTGGTCAATGTCACTGAACATGGGACCAGAGGCGCCGGAACGACGCGAGGGCCAGGGTACCAAAATTTGTCAATTCCGAGAACGCTTTTTACAGCACCTCTAGCATTCCAAATTCCAACATAAAACCCTTTAAAATACATGATAATGAAAGTGACAAAAGCCTGATCATTCACTATTTTAGTATTAGGTGCAAGGTTAAAAACTTTCATCATTAGGGCATGGGTATACATGTATACCCCGAAAAAAGGCAGGGTACCACTTGTATACCCTGGTACCCGGGTTCCGGCGCCCCTGTATGGGACCCCCTAGTTAATAAGCTAACGCAATACTTATTGAAACACTCAACATAAACTCATGTACATTCCGAACGTAAAATTGACAGATTTCCTTTTTTACCATTTTTCTATTTGCTTTTGTAAGAGCACTGTTGGTTGTATGGCCTCAAATTAAACTGCATATTTACCATTTCAACTTGCTTGTTCCCATTTACTATATATCAAAATACTATACCTGAAGTTTGTTCAGAAGAAATAGCGTTGACGTAACTTGTGTCATACTCGTTATTATTTGATTCAGTGACAATGTCGGTTTTCACATCTGTTATATCATTGGTAGTATCTTTTTTCCTACTGACAGATGACATATGAATACTCCCTTAAAAAAACATAGTTAATACTAATAGTAGTTTGGAGACTCAGTGCGGGGGTGGGTGGGGGTCCATCAAATGTTCACGAAACTAGACCCAACTTTTCTGTCGTAAAATGTTGCGTAATCAGTCCGCTGTTAGAGCGTTTTCGAGGTATTCGGAGTGAAATGAGTTCATTTGCACTGCAAGTGAATGCGCAGCCATTCTTGTGTCATGAAATAATCAGAAAATGTCCCACCACCTAGATATACCATAGTAGTTAGTGCGGGTTTACAGCCATTTTGCACTTGATGAACCCTGTGTCCTAGTTCTTAATGACCCCTATGACCTAGTTCGTGGTGACCTAGTTCGCGGTGAGCTTGCACTGAGTGATCCCTTGATCTAGTTCATCGTGACCTTGCCCTGAATGACCTTGCACCAATTGATCCGTATATGTGATGTAGGGATGACGCAGAAAATAAAGCAGTCGCAGTTGTGGTTCATCCTTCGGAGTTCCTTTGCGCAAGTTTGTTTAGTCAAATAACTACAAAAAGGTTACTGGCATATAGCTCCCTTAATTTACATATAAACTGACCAAAAACAGTACTACACATAGCTTTACATATAATAAATCAATTCCCATTGAAATAAAGGTGAAGCCTTACCGCATAATTATATGATTGAATGAAACCCAACTGCTACGCGGAATTTTAACTAGTGTCATGGCGGCTTATTTGCGTAATACGTCATTGCAAAAAACGTCGATTTTGCAAATGTAGAACGCATTACTACAAAGAAAAAGTGTTTTAGTGGTCCAGTCTTTACTATTTGTCATAGAATTACCAAACTGTAATGGTATGTGTTGACAATTGTGCGTTTGGGCCTATTTGAACTTGCTTAAGGAGTCTTAGACTGTATCAATTTTAACGTTTAACGTTAAAAGTATTTTAACTGACCGTCAAGCAGATAGGCTACCGATCTTGAAGGCACATGTCAAAGTGCAAGCGCGACTGCAATTCAAAGGTGCGACTTCCAGCGATGTTTTTTGGCGTTGTTCCAATCCTTTGTTATTCGGAACCTGTCGTACACCGTCCGCAGTGGTGGCGACGGATTTCTTGGAATTGAACCGTCCGGTGGTGTCTTTTTCCCACAGGACTTGTTTCGACAGGTGATCATTTTTGGCTCCGTTACCGAAACTCAGCAAATTATCCAAGTAAGCCCGGTAGGGGTAGTTCGGCAGAGAAGCGGTGACCAAGGTTTCGGCATCTTTTCCCAGCAAAATGGATGTAAACCCGCCCTAACTACTCTACTACTTACACTATTTATTTGCGTACGAAGGACGGCCATTTTGTCCTTTCAGGTTTGCCCCTGGCGGTCCGGCAAAATGGACCAATAGGAGTGTATCGTTGTGTCGCCGTCCCGCGGCTCCCTTATTGTATAGGGTTAGGGTACCCTAACCCTAACCCTAACCTAACCCTTACCCTAGGGTCGGCGGCATAACGGGTCGGCGGCATAACGGGTCGGCGGCATAACGGGTACCTCCCTGGACGAATATAATGTTTCAACCCTTGACTGATCATACTGAAATGGATCTAAATCTGTTAATACTGGCAACCTGTAGATTTAAATGGCAACTACTCTTTATCGCAATTAGTAAAAGCATGTAATGCCAAGGTTGTGGACTATCTAGGGGTCCCAATTTATATCCGATTTTGCAGAAACTGAAAATATAGATCTGATTTAGTTCGTTTTAATAATGTTGCATGTCGGAATGTAACCTCTTGGATTATGGCCTCTTATGTAAGGAAATCGCCCTTTTAGCTTGTTCTCTCTGTCCATCCCTTGCAAAATGTAGGTGTATCTAGCATGCAATTTGTCATCAGAGTTATAGTTTATCAAGGGCAGCAACACTACGGACTACTGGTGTGGTTTGGATTCTCCGGTTGTACGTGACAAGGAGTAGGGTTGCCTGTCCAACCTTGTGGGTGTTCTCCGGGTTCTCCGGTTTTCTCCCACTGCTCAAGATCCTTACGCGCAAGCGAATTATTGAAATGAAATTAAGCCATATGTTAGTCCCAAAATGACCTATGGAAAGCGAGGCTGGGCCGAAAAAAAATCAATCACTGAGTGGATCAATTTAACTGAAATAATCAGCAAATTTCCTTTACATTATCAAGTTTGTTACTATTATAGTGAGAACTGCCAGCTCGTTATCTAATCTCCTATAATGTCTTTCTATAGGCTTCAGGTGTTATAGAAATTATTAATTAGACCATAACAAGCCCAAAATAAACTCTGTAAGCAATATTTTATTTACTACCGTGGGGAATTGAGATAAGACTTAATACTTACCGGTCAGTAGGATAATCCCTAACAAAATATTCAATGCCATCACTACAATGTACCGGTATTCTAAAGTTGCTACACTCAGAGTGATACAGTCTTATGTAACAATACATGTAGGTTTATATTCTTATACCCTGTGATATTCGGGGTCAATAAATCCAAGATAAACTATAAGGGGAACATTTTTATATTATATCATGTTATACCTGGTTAACTACCAAAGATTGACATTTGTCTTATGGATACCAAGATATTACAAATATTCTACTATACGCAATGACCCAGACGGCCACATATTTATGTTAGTGGGCATTTGGCTCTATTCTTTGGAAACTTAAAGCTACAATTTCATATTTTTAAGTTATATTTTTAAAATTATTAAAATAAAGCCTTAAAATAGATGGTATTCATACACAGTCCTACCTTGTTAAAGAATAATCCTATTAATCCTATAATTCACTATTGCCAGCTAAGAAATTTGCAAACATATCATTTTCAACTTCAAATTCCAACGTTTGAATATAGCTTATCAATGGAGGTACTTGTGTTATTATTTCCTGTGACAATGATTTTTAAGGGTGGGAAATAATGAGCAAAAGACATAGAAATAAATATGTTTTGCCTTGTAGGATATTATAGGCCTATATGGCTTCTGAAACCACAAAATACACCACGCGTGTACTTTTTTTAAAATGTTCATTATATCTTAAATATTGGACATTAAAGGGACAACCCCGAATTAAACAGCGGCTCAAAAATAAAAGTCTGAGAATGTATCAAAATAAATCGCCAAAATATAGGGGAATGGTGTATTTACCTTGTCTCAAAATTTCAACTCAAAATATTAAGTCGTTTTGGACGTGAACGCCAAAACTGCTTTATCCGGACATGTGACCCTTTTAAGATTTCGGGTCAATTGTTTCGTTGGGTTGGGTGACCTTATAACCGATTACGGTTACTTAAGAGGGCTATGCAGTGAATAACCCACGTGCCTTACTTGATAGAGAATGGCAAATTTCAACTACACATTATTTTTATAAAAAAAATGTTTGGTTTAATCCAGATAACACAAAATACACCTTGGGGCACCGGTCTCAAATTCTAGATGAAGACTGACGGATTTAAGTCGTTTTAAAACGTATCAAAAATACTGAAGTAGTTGCTCGGTCCTTGACTCCAATATTTAAAGGGATTTTAACACAAAATTAAGCAGTTTTATTTCCAAAACAAATATCGGGATTAGCCCTTTAAGGTACCATATTTTCACGGCAAAACAACAAAACTGATTGAAATGGACAAATATTGAATTTTAATTCGTGTTTATATTTTCGAAATCTATGGAGTTCGGGGTTTAGCTTTAAGATAAATACTAGTACATGTAATTGATTATTAATCGCGAATGCTTCTCAGCTGTCTATATGTTTCATAATTTGAGGTTCGTTAATACGGATATGGGTCGAAACGAATCAATAACACTAAGGGAATCTCGTTTTACAAATTGGTCCATAAATTCATTAAAAATCGAACCCCGGTTGTCATGTAGTACGTTCCACAGGAAACGAAATAGATATTAACCGATATTGAATTGGAGAACAGGCTGTACCTATGTCCCAACCCTCTTCGGGTCCCACTGTACAAAGAACTGATTCAACCCGGTTATTAATATTATTTAGTTAAAATCTGTGGCTAAATCACGAGGATATTTTATCTGAAGGAGTGCTGAGAATATGTCACGTCGACAGATGACCCACTTTATTATCACCTGACGAAAACTCGATATAAACATTTTTTTAACTGAACGTCTGTTATTCCAGTTGAGAAAAAATCATGGCAATGTTATTGATTTTAACAGTTTTGGGGACAATTGGTGCCGGAGTGAATGGTAAGTTTGTGGTGGTGGTGGTGGTGGAGTTTTTATAAACAGGGAGCAACGTTCCTTAACTTTGAACAGGAAAGGAAGTACATCTTCTAATGGTCATATGCTTGTATACCTCTCGACCTTAGAGTCCTGAAATAGTTTCAAGTTTGTAATGCCCCGATTCTTCCACCTGGAGTTTACGTATTTGGAGATTGCGCTCGGAGAAAATCAAGATGATGTCCGTAAAAATTACATTTCAGTTATTCACGTTTTGCTGCTCTAGCAAAATAAATTTTCTTAACTATGGACACTGTTATCTCTGAATACTGGCAGATGCTAAAATTTCCTATAGCTACGAGTGTAGTATAGCCCTAAAGTATGTCTTTTAATAGTGTGGCGTACCCCGTTCATAAATAAATCAAATTGCAGAACAGGCATCTCAACCAGCGATTGCCATGTCATAATGACCAATGTTTGTTTGACTTTGCAACATATGTGATTACGAAATTGGACGGGGCGGCTACTATTAGGCTACACTATGAAACGAATCCCTGAATGGCTGCAATGTTTCAAACAGTGTTCTGTACAATATGGTAAAGACTTGATAATTTATTTTAGCTGCTTCTGGTATTGAATGCACTGGGGGAGCACACAGCTATTCGGCTAGAGGAACGGGCTACTATCCGGATAACTCCGCTTTAGAAGGCGGGTTTGTTGATATGAGAGGAGCTAAGCTTAGAACACTACAAGTAAGCCTTTTCTCTTCTATAGTTCTTATTGATTTCTGTGCGGTTATTTGGGGGAACTCGGGGATAAATTGCTTATAATACATGTATACTGATGTCAAAACCTTTAGTTGTGTAGACTATTTTAGCTCCCAGGTTCCCTATTGAATTCCTTAAAGGCAACAAAGATGTGCCGAAACACAATTTTCCCAATAATGTACGAGCGGCCACTTTAGGAACTATGGCTATTTTCGGAATGGCAGTTTCGGAGAGAGAGAGAGAGGGGGGGTGGTGTAACGTTCACTAGACACAGACTAGGTCATTCTGGGACTAATATACGGTTCAATTGTATATCATCAATTCTCTTGCATGTAAGGGTCTTATATATAGCAGTGGGTGGAAACCGGAGAGAACTCACTAGGTTGGACATGCGACCCTATGCTTTGTCACGTACAAGCGGGGAATCGAAACCATACCACTGAACTCAACGACAGAACTTATGATACAACGCGCACGCGTTAACCAATCGGACACCCCTAATTTAAATACTGTATAAGGAAATGCGGTGACATTATTTTAACTCATAATTTTCGAGAAATATTTTACACATTAACTTATCCGATATCAAATATAAAGTCAGATATCCGTTAACGGTGGTCGAAAATCGACTACCATTCCGCCGCAACTATCTTTTGCCTGAGTCAAGAGCAATGACACTGCAAACAATTGACGAATCCGAAATGAACGAAACGGGTTTTAACAACCCTTTTTCTGCTCCATCCGGGCTATTAAAGATGGTATGAATCCGTACTCAACAGAGATCTATTTCCATGGATGTACGAAGTATCAGTAAAATTGGCGGAAAAACTATACAAAAACAAACCGTTATCTCATTCACGCAAGCAAAACAAGAATGTCAGGCCGGGCGGAGATAAGGAAAGGGTTGTCGACAATACGCCCACTTTACATTATTTCTATACATGTCAACATGTCTTTAACTTATAAAATCTACTGTATTTGATTTAGGACTATTTAGAAGGTAGTGCAAGCTATGTGAGTGTTGCCATGGATAATCGCGCTGGCATTCCATACCAAGCCCATGTTTGTATTCCAGAACTAAACCGTAAATACAGTCGACAAATTCCGTTCAGAGTAAGTTGATTTAACTAAGTAAGTTAGAATGTTCCTTACAGACAAAGGTATGCCCCGGTTTTCTTTACAAATCAAGCTAATTCGCGATTTCCTGTGAACACTCTGCAGTTTGAAGTTTTTGTTAGGGCATTTTCAAATTTGCAGGGATGCCCTTTTTCGTCATAAAGAAGTTATCTCTCAGTTTGCTGGGAGCCTCGCGGACGCCTTACAGCATAGAGCATTTTATGATGGGTCTATTTTTCAAAATCAGTTGCATTTATACCCGTTTCAGACAGGTTTGCTTAATTGTAGTTAGGTGCGGCAGAAATATTTTTGAAATAATAATAATCGATCGTTGTTTTGGTGAATAATATTGTCAGTTTTTCTTACTAAGCCCCTAATATATCGTATTCGCGCTGGGCTTTGCTACGTGGAACTAGGCTACATATTACCATCTCTTATCTCGAAATACGTAGAGTTGAGAGGTGAGGTTTGTTATCTATTATAAGTCGGTGATCGTATGTAGCTAACGTACGAAAATTAATTGGTCGATGATGAGTAAGAACCAAGCAAACGTTTATAATTAGCCAATGCATTATCTATTACAGGTTGTGGATACAGGAAGTGCATTCTTTGGTAAGGGTCACACTCGTATAGACATTTGTACAAGAAGTGCACACGATTCTTACGATTCAACTATTAATGGGCATTTAACATTAGTTTTTGATTAGTTATTTACATTATTATTTTTGTTCGGAGAGGTTTATCTTAAAGAATGAAAGCAAATGGTTGTATTTAGATCTTTAATGTCTTTCAATGGTTCACAGTTTGGCTGGTGAAAAGTAACAAGCCAATATTTTCAAGTGACCTATTATCTCCAAGAATGTCCCTGGAATAGCAGCTATATATAATGAATGGGTGGGCGAATGGCTTCCATTTCTGCAGTGATTAAATAATCAAAAATTGTTACATTTATAAGGAATGTAGATAATTTCAAAATTACTATCTGATACTTACCGACTCAAAGACAGAAACAGTGAAGTGTTTACCCCAAATTGTGATGCCATTCAAAAATAGATGTAGGCATACATATCTCTAAACAAATTGTATCATCCTTCGTAACGCCCCATTTTGAGATTCTAGTTCTATAAATTGAGTAACCGACCTGAGCTGCTACATATCTAACAAAAAATATGGAGTTAAATATTTTAAAAAACGTCACATTATGGCCCATAATTTAAAGTCAATCGGTTAATTAGATATGCCTTTATTTTCGAGAATTTACAGATCAGTTGAAGCACGTACCATTTCAATTGATTACCAACGTAACCTTAAAAATAAGAAATATATCCCCGAGACCCACAATCCCAAAATGTTACTAGTTGCCTTGAACCCATTTCTTCTATTGCCGTTTGATGTCCGCTTCCATCGATGGTGATATCGCAGCGCACGTGTACAGTTCTTACCTGTAGGATTAAACCGGAGTAAACCCAGGAGGTTGGGAGGCGGCCCTATCTCCAGGCCCCACAACATTAGGGGTAAATACCACGACTGTGAGCTCGAGATGATCGGCCAGTTAGTCGTCGAAGCGCGACAATTTAGACCATACCCCCGCCCCCCAAACCATCGCAACCATCGATACCATCATCCAAAATATCAAAACACAGTCAGCATATATATAGTATTGTAGCATTGGTAATGTAATGGTGTATTATCTATAGTGTAATGTGTCATATCAATGTAATGAGAAGTGTGAGGGTGAGGCCCCCGCGTACTGCGCGACGATTGATTGGTTTGGTTGTTCGGAATTCGGGCTAGCCAGTATAGGCTACATTGGACCAAACGAAGTTGCTGTATTCACAGGTTGGAATAACTGGAAGACCGGTTTGCGGCAGTTAAATTTTCAAAAACTTCTCCTAACGGTCCCGTTTTCGTGGACTGTAAATGATTGATTCTTTAAATGACATCTAGAAGCACGGTAATTATTCATAACAAAACACAACACAAGGTATATATGGATATAACTACTTCTCTATTATTTAATAACGACGTTTCATAACACATACAGGTCACGTTTTCAAGTTAATGATACATCTTCATCTAGTCAGTCTATTTATACATTTTATAGCTTACACCAGCTTAATTAATAATTACAAGAAACCATTACAATGGTTATCAGTCCCTATAATAACAATACATAATACAAACAGTAATAATAATAATAAAAGAAGTATGTATATAGTTATATCCATAAATACCCTGTGTTGTGTTTTGTTATGTAAATGATTGATTGGAATTCAAGTCAGCCACCTTAATTAGGCTAGACCACTTGAAGTTGCTTTGTTCACCGGCTGACATAGCAGGAAAACGTGTTTGCAGCTGTTAAATATTCCAAAATGTCTTTGGGGGGGGGGGGCATACAAGGTCAGCTCCGCCTCTTCGCCTCTCAAAGAAAACCGGCACCGCTGTCTATACACCCGGGCGTATCGGGTTCTGCCCCCCTAACTGTCATCGGACCCGTACGCCTATGGTTGAGTTCGCAATCAAAGATCTATCGAAAATGCTTCTTCTTCTATTGGAGTTTAACGTCCACTTCTACCTGGGTTAATATCGTAGACAACCCTCGTCGAATTACAACTGCCAAGGGTTTTCGTCCGATCCGAACAGACGCTGCCCTTTATATAAATGTCAGAAATATTATAAAACTTAGTTTTGCCAGTGTTATATGTATACACACATATATATAACGCATAGAAATATATTTCTATTATATAACCGATTTTTTTCGGCGTAGTTCTCCACCCTTTGTCATTAATACATGAAGGGGTGTGGCACGAACACGTGCGTAACTAACATGACGAAAATTCAATGGTGGAAGTGGACGTAAAACTCCAGGAACGAACTATTGTTAAAACTGAAAAAGCGACTCACGCAAGAAGAATGTCGTGTAATGTGATGCCACGTCTCTGCATTTTAAACATAAGAGAGGGAGAAATGGGGTTTAACGTCCATTCGACATAAACTACGTAATTAGGGGTTATTAGCAGTGGGTGGCGGGAAACCGGGGGACCCTGAGAAAAGCCACGAGTTTGGACAGGCAAACCTATAGCCTACTCCTTGTTCTCTTAATATAATAGGATTACATTACCGTTATCTCACATACTAATCCTATCAGTAGTAATGGCTTGACTCTCAATTTCGCAAGAAGTAAGGCAGTTTACGGTTTTAGACTGTTAGGGTAATTAAAGATAGGTTGCCCGGCAACGAAACATACGCCCACAGCAGCTAAAAAGTCCGGGTAGTCAACAAAAGTTGTCGCATATTTTTACTATTTTCGGTAATGAAATATTTATAATACACTAAAATCTGATTAAGAGTAACAACTGATTATGTAATTATCAGAAAATCATTAGAATTTCTTTGGCTTTGATAAAGTTGTCCACCATGCTAATGTTTAGTATACCAAACATTAAATATCATGGATTTAGCTGTTCAAGCATAGAAATATATACTGGTTCAAGTTATCAATATTCATTGAAAATCAATATACTTGTTTGTCTCAATCTGTGTATCAAACTAAAGTCAATTGGGGGATAACTTTAGCCTTTAGCGCACTCATAAGATGTTTTGTAGTGATCAAGAGCCATAACTCTTGCAGTAATTGTTGGAAAACACTGAAATATAATAGGATTCTTCGTCTCATGACCTTAAACATTGTGTATAAATTTAAAGTTAATCGGATATTAACTTTAGCTTCTAGAGCGTCCACAAGATTTTTTGGAGTGATCAAGGGCCATAACTCTGGCAGTAATTGTTGGAAAACGCTGAAAATCAATATGATTATTCATCTCATGACCTAAAAACACTGTGTATAAATTTAAAGTAAATTGGATATTAACTTTAGCTTCTACTAGAGCGTCCACAAGATTTTTTTGAGTGATCAAGGGCCGTAACTCTGGCAGTAATCATCGGAAAACGCTGTAATAGGATTATTCATCCCGTGACCTTAAACACCGTGTATAAATTTTAAGTCATTATATTAAATTAAGCCTCTACAGCGTCCACAAGCAGGGCGACGACCATATACGACCCCATTTCAATGTGAGCATATAAAAATGACCATATACGAAGTAACCGAGATGTTAATATGTTTGCTAGGTCACGTACTATAGAAGTTATGCAACTGTGTGTTATAGTGCAAAGAAGGGCCTATTATAAGTGCTGATTATAGTAAAATGAAATCAAGCAACGAAGAGATGTGATCAATTACACTCCTTATGTTAAACAAATATAATGATCTGTGAATAATTCACAAAGACACAAAACTCTGTTTCATATACATACATGATGTAATGATGGTATCTCAAGTAAGTGTATTTATACACTTACTTGAGATAAAGTCTTATGTGTATAAAAGTGTATAAACTGTTACCTAACAGTTTTAACACCCAGATATAATAATCTAGTACAGCACACTCTACAATTTAACAAAGGTTCAAAATTCATACATAAAGCAGCATAATTAATGATATGAATATTTTATTTCAATTAATTATACATTGGATATTCTGTTATAATTAAAAGGAAATATATATTTATATTGAAAGACAATATTTGTGCAAATAAACATACAATTCAATACACATATTTAACATTTAATAACCAAACTTTATTTTCGTTTTTCACTAACAAAATCATGGTGATTAAAAATAACAATAGGCCTATAGCTGATTTATGTCTTATATTTCTTGTCACTAATATATCATAAGCTTATCTTTCTGAAAAATAGGTACCAATCAACTATTTAATGATACAATTCACTGAACAACATATAACACTTACAATTTAAGGCAATTCAAGGATTTCTTAAACATATCAACACCACTTTAAATATGAAGAAAAGAAAATATTGAGGTCATTTTACATTTTTACAAGAAATTGTAACATCTAAATTGAAGCAGTTTAATCCATGTTCGCAGTACAAATTAAAAGATATACCCTTTGGAAACAAAGGTAAAAGAATAACTTTTTATAGTAAGATTAATAAATCTATCTACAAGACTGATAACTAAAATAAACTTTACAGATCATTTACTCAATGATGATACAATCAGAATATTTACAAAATAATTCTAACAATAACATTTGAATGTGTCTATGTTTTTATTGCAACTTTGATATCATTTGTTTGTAATAATATATATTTATCTAAACATACAAATATGTTAAAGACCAAGGCTATTCACTTGCATCCACATAAGTTTTGTAAACCTATAATATGCAGGCCTTAATGAATATGACTTGTACAGGATTTCAAGCATTAATATTTTGGCTATGAATTCGATCCCAATGTTCGCATGCAATCTTATAGTGAATCAGAAGGTAGTGAAGTTCTAATGCATTGTACCTCTTTAAAAGAAAACATATGACAAAGCTGAACAGGCTAGATTATATGTTTTTAAAAGAACTTTCCACGGTGTAATGTAATTGTTATATTCATTAATTATCTGTTTTAAATTATACATTTGGTTGGACATTTATATGACATTTTTAAATCACTTCTAACAGTTAAGGTTCAGGATCTACTTTTTGATCTGTAAAAATTAATTAAATATGGTGACCATGGTCATTATAATCAAAATTGTAAATATAGGTTGCAAGACAACAAAACATACACCCACAATAGCTAACTCGTCTGAGCAGTCAACAAGGGTAGTTGCATATTTTTTCTTTTGTCGGTAATGAAAACATTTACAACAAACTACAATCTGATTTAAATTAAGAACCCAATAAGTGATTATCAGAATTCAATAAAAATTTGTTTGACTTCTAGCTCTGCCACATGGTAATGTTTAGTATACAAAACATAAAATATCATAAATTTAGCTGTTCAAGTTATCAGAAATCGTTGAAAATAAATAGACTGTATAAATTTAACGTTAATCAGATGAAAAATTTGGTTTTATGAGTATCCACAAAATTTTTCAAAATGATCAAGGGCCTTCACTCTGGCAGTAATTATTGGAAATTGTGAAAATCAATAGGGTTCATCGTCTCAGGATCTTTAACACTGTGTGTTAATTTGGGGTCAACCGGACATTAACTTTAGCCTCTAGATCAGAGCATCCACAAGATTTTCCAAAGTGACAAAGGGCCATAACTGTAATTATTGAAAATCATGGAAAATAAACAGACTTCGTTGTCTCATGACAACATTAGCCTAGAACAGGGCTAATAAATGTCCCTTAACATTATTTTATCTGGTATGATTATTAGTAATTGTATTATTATCAGTAGTGTCTGAAAGACTACCAGGCTTCAAAGGTATAGATGACAGAATTAATGAAATTAGTAGTCACACTGCACTGACTATCATGGCGCCATAGTATACAAATCCCAGATTATACATACAAATCCATTGAAATAGTATGCGTTATATACATATTATACATAGCTACTAGAGTATAAAATATAAATTCAAGATAATATAGAGACTAGTTAAATAAGCCATTTTTATGGTTAATAAACTACCGATTAATGGTTGTTTGTTAAAATATCACCAGTACTGTGACCTTAAAGTGCAGAATGTTTACTTTTTAAATGCCTGGAACATTATTTAATTTTAATACACCAGAAATATTAAGTATACTGAACACTAGAAGAAAGTCACCATTAAACTAGAAGTGATAATTGAAATGGGAATTTGTGAACAATGTCTTTAACATGCTTCTAATTAATCTAATGAAAGGCTGTTGTTAAGGTAATTTCTCCTGTTGACAGTGCCAAGTCCAAGTCAATTTACATAACTTCTTGTGTTGGTTCACTATCTCCAGAATATGTGGGTGATGAGTTTACCCTTCTGTACACAACTGTATTAATGTTTGTGATTTACTAATGTTTAGAAAGCCCTAAATTAACACAGAAACATCTAAAATCATCAAACTTTGTTCAAAGAATTTGTAAGAATGGTAACCAGAGCTTAGTTCAACAATGCAACACATGTAGCTGTATGAAAAGTAACTTTCACAAAATTAAATATGTAGTTGTCATTAAACATACATCATTATAAACAAATATACACTAAAATACTGAATGAAAATATATCTAAATTTTGAAAAAACTTTTAAGAACCGAATGTGTTTTCACCGCTGTAAGCAATGTATAAAAATCCATCTTCATCTTTGTGGTCCTCATAAATTTGACCCATACTAGCACTGAAATTAAGAAATAGATCATTTATAGTTAAACTTTAAATATTATTTATGTAAAACAAACAGATTTTAACAAGTGGTTGCCATGCAATAAAGGGCCACATTTTGCAAGAGATGAACAGAGAACATTTTGAAATGTTACAGTTTCAAGGTGGTACTCTGCTTCCTCAAATTTGATAAAAATCAGTTATGTGCCGTATTTTGTACAAAATGTTGACCTGGCGGGGGCGGGCCTTATTTTGACAGTGGGTCAAAAAGTTTGGTACCTAAAATCTTGTATTGGTCCAGTGAACACTCCTGGAAGTGGACGTAAAAAAATAATTTATAGTCCCCCCTACTATTTTTTATGTTATCTGGGAAATTTGGCCTGGTAAGCAGCATTTTTGCATACTCTTCCTTTCAATTAAATTTTTAAAACTATCAAGGTTTCTTTTACATGTACACATGCACACTTTTCCTTGCTTAGCTCTCCTCCTAATATGTTAAGACTGTGACTATTAAATGATATACACCACTACTGGTTGATTTTATGTGTTCTTTAATGATGGGTATCAGATTTAGTTAATCTTTCATATTTCTAGAGTCCTCATTTCTTAAGTGAATGGTAATGGTATACAGTTTTATAGTGCTAACAATACTTTATTACAAAGAAGAATAATTTAGGCCTATTATGAACAATTCTGGAAAATCATTAGGGTTCTTCCATTCAATGGGATAGACAACTAATATAAATAAAGATTAGATCATAACTAAAATGTCTCATACTATCTGGGTGACTTAGATCATATTGGTATAAAATAGTTGCATGTATAGACCGATCACTATTCTCTTAGAGAAAGCAATAAAAGACTTAAGATCTATGACAAAGAGTCATAATCATACGGCAACCTGTGATTACAGGAGACTTATAATAACTTATATAACAATAGATACATAACGATGTCAATCACACTATAAAATATTACTCAATTTTGTTAAGAATTGGAGAAGGATCTGTTATAAAGAACAGGTGGGCCCTCTTCTTTGATTTGACAGCAAGGGGACTATATGTAGTTATCCAATTATGATAATAAAGATATATGTTTACCTGGATTGGGGTAATACTTTTCCGACAAATAAGAATATTGCCTTTTCTGAAGGTAGCTGTATTCGTTTGCGGATGATCCACATAAATTGAGCAACTGATATGTCATTTGGTACTAAAAATTTCCTTTTGTCTATTTTTTGAATCTGTGACTTTGGTTCCTTTTCAACAATTACCTTCAAAAATTTAAAAAGATATCCATTTAGCTCATGAAAACACAACAATAAACAATAATGTCAACAAAATGAGTGATAAATGTTCAATCATCACTCAGATAGAGAGAGAGTTTAACTTCCACTTGACACCAACTAAGTCATTTCGGGACTACCATTTGGTTCAATTTTCTTTTTCAATACTCCGCTTGCCTGTATGGATCTTTAGTAGTGAGAGGAAGCTGGACGACCTGGGGAAAACGAAACCACACCAGTTGACTCAATACAATTCCTTATGATACCACCTTTCAAGCATACAAACCCCAAAACGGGTATAGGACCTATACAATATGGAACAGACAATGTTTAGAGTTCCAAAGTATACAAACTTACCGGTATTCTTTCTGGATATTTTGTTCTAATTTTTGATGACTCCGCTTTTCTTTGTTCTATAATATAATACAAGGTAAAACTAAGAAATGCTCCAGATGCAAGATAAAACTTATCATTCCTAACCTAACCACTACTTCAACAATTGGTTTCTTATATCATAAAAAAAACCATCCCTGATCTTACTAATGTGACAACAAACAAAGCAATCAATAGTGTAGTCAAATCGGTATAACATAGTTTCAGTCATGTGAACTTTTCCTTTCAATTAATTCTCTAGTCCAAACTGTCGTGCTCACTGGGTAGGCTATATGAGGGAAATTTGGCCCTCACACAGCCGATCAGCTAACCACTAGATCAACTGTTGTCATCGAATATGAACTGTCAAAGTGTTTATGCTTGGTTTTTCGTACCATCCGTACAACAGGACATTGTCCATGCCAAATCCTCCGTCCATACTGCACCGATACGAGAGAGAGAGAAATGGGGTCCCTGCCTTAGAATCGAAAGGAGGGGGACAAATATGTCTCTGTGTTCCCCCCCATGATTTTGATTGCCAGGACAAATTTTTATTTAATCAACTTGGCAAAAAAAAGTGCCTGAAATCTAATAAAACACCAATTTTGTGGGCAGGAATAGCAGTAACACACGTTTGCGGCTGTCAAATATTCCAGAATTTTCTTGCAGGCTCAATACAATGTTTAGCTCCTCTTCTTTGCCTCTCAAAGAAGGGGGGTCGGGTGGTCATACAAGGTTAGCTCCCCTTCTTCGCCTCTCGAGGAAGACCGGCGCCGCTGTGTAAAACGGAATTTTTGGGGGGTTTCGGGTTCTGACCCTCTTACTGTCATCAATCTCGTACGCCTATGCCATAACACTGGTAAACTGTTAATAATTATCATTTTGGTATGGTAATGAAAGATTCCTGGGTTCGTTTCCCCCCCCCCCCCAAAAGTTATATATGACAAATCCAGGCCTTGGTTGAGAACATATTTTTGTTAGTCCAAAATGACGTGAGACTGGAATTATCACCGTAATCGTCAAAACAATGGGTCATCAGTTCTATATTTTTTAACAACCAATTTTATACGGTACATTTTGACTTGTTTTTTCAACGTTTGTTAAAGTTTGTGTTTTGACCAGTTTTGTTATGTTTTTTTTACGCAATTTTCCAACCTTCCACAACAGAGCTATTAACGAGATTCCACTGGCTTTAAGTACTTGAAAACTTACCAAATATATGTTCTTCCTTAAACTTAAATTTCATCTTGACTGTCGTTTAGTGTATTAACAACAAAACTGGCAATTTCTGCTTTCGATATCAATGTTTACTTCTCTTGTGACTCAGTCCAAAGCGAGGTTGACAAAACATAGATGACAGTGACGTCATATCACGTGAAAATAACAAAGACACGAATAACCAGTCAGTTATAACTTTCCATCCACGTATTATTGGAATGGCTCAATGCCAATGGTATGGTGTTCTATTTCGGCCACTTTTTAACGATGCGTCGCCCTTTGTACCCCGCGTCGTGTCTCGCTTTTCAAATTTTTTTTATAGATTTAATTGCCTAAGGAAGACTTATTTATTTCACATTTTTAAATGTAAATATAGTAATTCTTAAAAATGCACCTGGATGTTTGTAAGTTTTTAGGTTTCGTTTTAATTACCCAGTTAACATGGATCGTTAGATTTACGTTACTTTTACGTCATTATGGTTAGATTTAGGTTAGCGTCCAATAATGGTAAAATTGTATGGTTAAATTTACGTTACTTTTACGTCAGAATGGTTATGGTTACTTTTACGTCAGAAAATGACGTAAATCTAACGTAAATTTTATGACGGTTATATAACCAATTTTTTTCGCTTCAATACTTCTGGATTAAATAACCATACCAGTGTGTGCACATTATAACAATTGATAAATAGAGGGAATTCAGTCATAATAATTAAATATGTATTATTGGTGATAATTCTAACGTTAATCTAACGTAAATTTTACGTCAGGTTTCTAACCGTTAGTTTATGGTTAGTTTTCTAACGTAAATCTAACGTTAGTTTTCTAACGTAAATCTAACGTTAGTTTTCTAACGTAAATCTAACGTTAGTTTCCTAACGTAAATATAACGTTAGTTTTCTATGGTGATAATTCTATGTTAATCTAACGTAAATTTTATGTCTGGTTTCTAACCGTTAGTTTATGGTTAGTTTTCTAACGTAAATCTAACGTTAGTTTTCTAACGTAAATCTAACGTTAGTTTTTTAACGTAAATCTAACGTTAGTTTTCTAACGTAAATATAACATTAGTAAATATAACGTAAAACAAGATGATCCATTCAGATTTGCAGTCTGCAGATTAGAGACAAAAAATTGGACATGGCCCACTTCTTTGTGGGATTGGACATAGACCAATATAAATAGGTACAACCTTGGCGGACCATGTCGAAATGGAACAAAATCTGTTAATACAGACAAGATTTTAACAAAAAAGTGGGTGTGGTACCGTCCAAGGGGGGCGAACCATGCATCAAAATCAATAGTTGCTTAAGCAATAAGTTTACCAAGTTCCGAGACAATCAATTCAGACGCTAAACCTGGAGTTCGGATGTTTGATCCCTGCATTGTCCGAGAAAGTTCATGTTGATTTTCCGGCGTGGTTTCTCTTGTCAGTGATACAGACGGAGGGCCTGACAAGGACAGCTGCCTAGTCGTTCGGATGGGATGAAAAACTGATGTCCTGTGTACACATTGGCGTGCACGTAAAAGATCCCTTGGCAGTTGGAATTTAGTTGCTGCCCAGGCAAAAATTTCCCTTATACCACACTGTATGGTGTATGCCCGTCTTCAATTAGCCCGGGTTAGGTGCAGAAGAGAGGGGCACATACACACAAAGAAGAAATGGGTTTGTAGACATCAAATTGGGTGTGGTTGCAGGAAAGATTTTGTGTGTCCTTTGTAATGAAGCGACTCAATGAACAAGCCTAAACATAACCCACAGGAGAATACTATTGTTGTAGGCTGGAATAATCAGACGCCTATTCAATTTGGACGTTTCGCATACATGTATTTCGCCGAACATAACTGATTAGAAGTTACTGTAAAAACGTAAATGATTGAATGTAATTCAGTTTATATACATTCATGTTATATTTTTACATGCCTTGCTACCCATTTGTATGCATTTCCAAGTGCCCAAGAATAGAGATTTAGCTCCTTAAAGAATCGTGGTCTGTAGGTGACACACAAAGAGATAAATGAATGACATATTCTCATTTCGAATTCCAACTCTCAAGGGTTCTTTTACGTGTACATGCAATGTGAGCACAAGATATTGGTTTTTTGTCCTATTCGAATGACTAGACACTGGTTTTGTCAGATCCTACGACACTAACAAGGGGAACTTTCTCGACCAACACCGAGATTGAACCCCTCATTTGCTAGCCATTTCGTTACTGAGTCACCGAAACAAAATGGCTAGCAAATGAGGGGTTCAATCTCGGTGTTGGTCGAGAAAGTTCCCCTTGTTAGTGGTGTAGGATCTGGCAAAACCAGCTCCTTCAGAAAATGAGGTTAAATCCGAAACCGTACATAGTCGTTCGGATTGTGTACCTATTGGCGTGCATGTAAAACATTCCTTTTGCCTGTAAGTACAGTCACTGTCCAGACAATATTCCTGTCAAATGAACATCTTCATTAGCTAAGTCGGAACAGAACGGTAGGACATTAAACCCCATTTCATTTTGTACATCACATGGAGCACAAATTCACCTGTCCAACCTCATGGGTTTTCTCTAATACTGTGGCTATTCCAAACGATGAGGCGTAAGAATTATTGATGGACAAGTCCAAATTTGGTAACTTACGTATGCGCTACTGGAACATTTACCATGTCGTAAAAATAGTCTATCAATAATTCTTACGTCAAGTTGTAAGAATAGCCACGTCGTTTCTCTAACTCCTCTGATTCCCTCCTACTACTAAAGAACCCTAGCACAAGTGAATTATTTAAAAAATATTGAATCATATGTAAATTCAAGTTTCGGTCGAGCGGAGGTTAAACCCCATTATTATATAATTTCAATTCCCTCCAAATTGATGAAAAAAATATGGATTATTGCATGAAAAAAAAAATCCCCCCCAAAATTATGTAACAGTACTTTAATAATGTAATAATTTTTTTTTTTTGCACTGCACAAAAAATCTTACATCCCAAATATTTTTGAGTAGCGTCTGAAACGTTGGCAGTCTGAGTCTGAAAAGACGCCAGACTGGGTCCGAAATGACGCGGGACCGAAATGACATGTAATCCATACATCTATGCCAATTATGAATTATATTTTATTATTAAATTGTTCACTTTGCTAATTTCACCATTTCAAACAATAATCATCATACATTGTTTTGGTATTTGTAATTTGTATCGCGGTCAAAAATATAAGATGAGTTGATTAAAAGCTTGCTTTAAATCTTTACATATATATATGAAAATATAATTTGTTCTTAAAATGAAACTTATCGGAATACAACATTAGTTTAATTTAAAGATTTAGATACAGTACGTATCTTGCAATTTGTATCTGATTTTAAAATTGTTAAACTTGTCTTTTTTATTTCTTTGTATTAAAGGACCTAAGTCCGTAACTCAAAATCCTCCAAAATCTTCGACATCGAAAACACGAATTATTGGTCAATTTAAATCAACATTGATGATGTAAACTTACCAGGAAAAGATGAGCTTCTGATATCCGATATTTAAGATAAAATAATTTTTCTAACATTGGTACACGAATCGTGTACCATATTGCGCTCTGGTCCTAGTTTTATTGAGAGACTCGAGGGATGAGGCTAGACACATTGCTCTGTATCACACTGCATATGTCGACTGGAATAACCAGGCGCTAAAAAAAAATGCACTGGGTTGAGACTGAATGGCTTGTTTCGCCGAACATAACTGATTTGAAATTGGAGTAAAACGGAAAGCATTTAATGTAAATCAGTTTATATATATTCATATTACAGTATTATATGAGTTTCGACCCACTTTTGTCAATTTCTGGATCCCAAATGTTAGCGATTTAGCTCCTTTAAATATATATAACTTATTATAAGTTGTAAAAACAAAGCTTATCAAATTTATTGGAGATGGGTCTTGTATAATAATATGGGTGCAGTGGAATTTGCAATCAAATTCATTCCAAAACCCATTTTTACTATATTTTTTGCATGTCAAGTTAAAGAACTGAGTCGAGTTTGAGCCAGTTATTTCTCGATTTATCAGTCGAGAAGTTGTAAAACCATGCCATATTACTATTAGAATAAAGCTTATGAAAATATTGACGGTAGGGCAAACGTCTCGATCAAAGACCTCTCTCTAAAAAGTAAAATTCCCCGATCTCATAATCCTTTTAACAATATCGCGGTAGCCCCATATTATATAAAATTTACACCAGTCAATTATTCGTGTGGGGCAAGGTCAAGGTCGGGACTTTTATTTACACTGTAGATCGGTAAATATTATATTATTTCTATCGATATTACATTTTTTTAATTTTTTAAAGTTATGTTTAGTGTTGTTATTTATCTACATCGCTTTAATTATTTATTAAATATATTTTTTGTGTGATGATTTAACCGGTTGTCTGGTATTAACCGGAGCCTACGGAATTATGGGAATTAAAAATGGCGGCTTCGTTCATAATTATGAAAAATATATCCTGTTATGTTATGTTTTATAAGTTTAATAAAGTTATTTCATACACGATTTGAAGTTCAGCTTAGTAAAATTGAAGGTAAGTGCCCTTTTTTGTACGAACATCCGCCGAAAGCATACAGACAGATCTACTGTTGACAAAAACTATTCGAAAAAGAATCCTCGCAGCGGGCCATGGAAAATTTTGTTACGTGAAATTCGTATTCTAAATTGGCTTAACCAGTATTTTTGTTTGCACATTATGCAGTATACATTGTCCGTAAACCGTACGATTTATGAACAATTAAGACTGCTTTATTCGACAGTCATACTGGTTCAAAAATTCTGTAAAAAAATCGCGATTTTAAAGTCACTAATTTTAAAATGGCAAAATTATCAAACAAATATTTAATAGTCAGAGCAGGTATAAGTTCTATCACACATGTAGGCCCTACTGCTAAATTACAGGCTATGCTTATTATAGTATAGCAAGTATTTTCTAAACATTTGTAGGGGTATTTCATTTGGTAACAGGCGTATTCAACACCAGGCAAATCAACACCAGTAAAATTGGCGTATTCAAGACCAGTATATTATAAGACAAAAGCAGGATTAAAGGACCTAAGTCCGTAACTCAAAATCCTCGAAAATCTTCGACATCGAAAACACAAACTATTGGTCAATTTAAATCGACATTGAAGATGTAAACTTACGGGAAAAGATGAGCTCCTGATATCCAATATTTAAGATAAAATAATTTTTCTAACATAATGCGCTTCAGCCCTGGTTGTATTGAGGGACGAGGCTAGACACATTGCACTGTATAACACGGCATATGTAACCTGGAATAACCAGGCGCTAAAAATTTGCACTGGATTGAGGCTGAATGGCTTATTTCGCCGAACATAACTGATTTGAAATTGGAGTAAAAAGGGAAACCATTTAATGTAAATCAGTTTTTATACATTCATATTACAGTATTATATGCGTTGCGGCCCACTTTTGTCAGTTTCTAGATCCCAAATGTTAGCGATTTAGCTCCTTTAACAAGATGTTTATTATATACCTTAAATAGTCATAATACAAACAACAGTTGAAATATTTCATATTCGAAGACAATATTTACATAATATAAAACAAGTAATAAAAAAAATGGAACCGGTCCCTTAGTGTTCAGTCGAGAGTTGATTCCGTTATGCCAACCCTCAACGTCTTTTTTTGGCGAACGGGGCGCATAAACACAGACCAACTCTTCGCACTAAACATTCGGTTTGATATCCATTGGTTCTTGACGTACTCAAGGACATCGGATTTGATTTGAAGTTTACAATACAAAATAACAATATATACATGTACTGGTCTTGAATACGCCGATTTTTCTGGTGTTGAATTAGCCTGGTGTTGAATACGCCAGGATTCTTTCATTTGGGGGGGGGGGTGTTTGTTTAACTTTCTACTTATATTTTTGCCAATTAATGATGCATAATATTGAGTTCCATGACATTTCGGTACCGGTACCCTGTCATTTCGGACTCAACATAGACAACGTTTCGGACTCCGTTCAGTAGGACAACTTTTCGGTTTCAGTTTGGCAACGATACAAACTATGATAAATAATTAAAAGACTGTTGAAAGTGTATGAGATATATATAGTAACAGCTGTTAGTTTTATGTGAAACGGATAGTTGTCTTTAGATTTATTAAATTGATCAGCGATTGTTGAGACTGTGATTAACATTGCCTGTCAGTGCCTGTTGTCCTTTGTTTTATTTGACAATAAAATATGGTTGAAAACTTGTGTATAATTAGTAATACATCATTGTTTTCTTTTATCGAAAAGTATAACGAGCTTGATTGACCGATCAATGCTAATGTTTTTTCGTGAAATGGAATATTAATTTTGTCAAGACTCGACTATTGCAATAGCCTTCTGTTTGGCATAAACAACAGCCTGATCCATAAACTACAGCTTGTACAAAATACCGCGGCTAGAATTGTGTGCCAATCTAATTGAAATTGCCACATCACACCACTGCTAAAGGATTTACATTGGCTTCCAGTGGAAAGCAGAATTAAATTCAAACTTCTGTGCATAGCCTACAAATGCCAGAGAGGTGAAGCACCAGACTACTTGTCTTCAATGCTAATTGATTATGTCCCTCAAAGAAATCTTTGGTCCCAACATGAACTACGTCTGGTGATACCCAACTATAGGCTTAAGACATTTGGTCAAAGATGCTTCTCACACACTGTACCAAACCTATGGAATTCATTACCCTTGACCTTCAAGAATTCACAATCGCTTAGCTGTTTTAAGAAGCAATTAAAGACTCATCTTTTTTCAGCTGCTTATTAGTTGTTAACATTTTTATAACTTGTGATAAGTGGAGAGCTAAATGCGCCTTGAGCATTAATTTTAATGGATATGTGCGCTATATAAAAACTCACTATTATTATTATTATTATTAATTGCAACCAGCACACGGTCCGTGTTTCGTCATCTGGCTGTTTCATTCTTAGTTCATTTGTACCTCACTTCGTACCTCAAATTGATTTCGTACCTTTTCCTATGTTGTTAAAGGGCCCTGCATGGAAGTGGGGTGGATGGACAAATGGTTATCACATGCACGCTGTATCATAAAGCCTGTCATTGAGTCAACTGGATTACCTATCTGCCAAATAAAGCAATATTAGCTTGATAAATTCATAAATTTGCTTGTCCCATATGGCAGTAAGGGAACAATGTACATGTAGTACGCATTAAAATCAAGAGCCAAGGTGTCTGAGTAAGATGTTGGCTCGCTAATATGGAGATCCCATGTTCGATCCCTGCGGTGGCCAAAAATGTTCGGATGGGACAAAAACTGAGATCTATACTATTGTTCAAATTGGCATGCATGTTGGAAATCAGTATAAGTGTAGACAGTAGCACAACGGCCTGGGCAAAATTTCTGTCATAGCACACTTTATGACATTTGTCTGTCTTCATTAGCCCAGTCGGGGCAGAACAGTATGATGTTGAACCCAATTTCATAAAGATCCGCAGTAGGTTGGCTATAAAAGGCCATAATCTAAATCTACCTTTGATGGAATTTCTTTGCTGGGTATAGTATAGTCCTGTGTAAACATTTACATGCAATAAAAGACCCCATGGCCATTTGACATCAATTTTGCTCATAGCACACTGTATGGTGTATTTTTATTTTTATTAGCCTAGTCAGAGCTAAACAATAGGACGTTAAACCCAAATTCATTTGTTTTTTTTAGTATAAAGTTACTTTTCACTTTTTTTTACAGATCCTATATTTGAGCACCATTGGTGGCAGTAATGTCAAAGAAGTTATAAAAAAGTTTTATAAGGGCTTTGTATATGGAAGCCAGACAACACTTCTACTTGTCACAAACAGACTTCGGATCAAAACCATTCCATTAAATTCAGTGACAGACCTCATGATCAAAAGCACATGTATCAGAAATAGACTTCTTAAAAATGTATTGATATAAATATATATGTATCTATGGTAGCACAAAAATTCATCAGTAGCATGGCTAAAATAGTTTATGTGTGATCTTATGACAGTCAATTATTCTTATTTAAACAGTTTTGTTTCAATGAGATATCCTGATATTGCTCTCTACTGCAACCAGTTAACAATAACTTTTTGGGTCCCTTACAAATACCTGTACTTCAAATTTTTGTGATGGATCAACCATAGCAAAGTTCTGTGTTAAAATTAGATTGGTTATGTAATATTGGTGTAGCTTTCTTGAATAGCTGTTTCCTAAATTGTCACCAAGTTAATGCTGTGAATAAACTGTTACAAATGTCTGCTTTGTATTCTATTTATCTTTTAAAATAAAGTATAGATACATGTATTTTGTTGTAATTATGTAAATTGTGCTGTTTTGTGACATTTGGTTGCAATAACATTTAAAATTCTGAATGGTTATTGGTAAATAGAGAAATGAGGTTTAACCTAATTCGACTCACGCTAGGTTATTTTGTTACTAACATGTGGATAAATTATCGCAACCACAATGTATCACAATACCAATCGACGGATCACATGGGTAAGACGCTTGCCAGTCTGGAGGTCGAGTGTTCGATCCCTGCATTGGCTGTGAAAGTTTATCCGTATTTTCCGGCATGGTTTCCCCTTGTCAGTTATGCAGGATGGAGGGTCTGACAGCTGTCTAGTACACATTGGCGTGCACGTGAAAGATCCCTTGGCAGTTGGAATTCGATATAAGAGTAGGGCGTATGGCTGCTGCCCGGGAAATATCCCTCAAAGCACAGTGCATGGCGTAAAAGATCCCTTAGCAGTGCAAAATTTCCTGCATAGCACACTGTATATGCCTGTCTTCATTAGCCCAGGATGTTAAACCCTATTTCATTTCGATCACAGTTCTTGTATATATATATGTTGTCTTTTCTATTTTCATAATGTAAAAAAAATAAATATTTCTTTTTAATAGTGCTATATAGACTTTTTTGTAACCATTATTTCAATTACCACCATTTTATGTATATATATGCATACTGTTATATTTTAAAATATATTTTTTATATCTATTTTCTAAATAAAATTTAGATCGTTTATTAACTAGTGTTTGTTGTAATTGAGTTTGAAATAGGAATACCCACATTAATAGCATGTGTGAGTTACATCATAAGGGTGGCATTGAGTCAACTGGCATGGTTTCAATTCCCTGGTTCTACCTGACAAGGAGTAGGGTCGTCTGTTTTTTTCCAGGTCCTTCTGAATTAAAATTGAATGAATGAATGAATGAATGAAATGGGGTTTAACGTCCTACTGTTATGCACTTAACCTTAGCTAATTGAAGACGGGCATACGCCATACAGTGTGCTATGAGGGAAATTTTGCCCAGGCAGCGGCGCTAAGGCCTACTCTTATATCGAATTCCAACTGCCAAGGGATCTTTCACGTGCACTCCAATGTGTGCACGGGACCTCGGTTTTTCGTCCCATCCGAACGACTAGACAGCTGTCCTTGTCAGGTCTTCCTTCTGCATCACTGACAAGGGGAAATCACGTCGGAAAATCGAGTTGAACTTTCTCGGCCAATGCAGGGATCGAACACTCGACCTCCAGGCTAGCGAACCAGCGCCTTATCCACTTAGCCACCGTGATCCCCGAATTAAAATTGATCCATGTGTTAAGTGCCAAAGTTTGTTGAGTGGGAAGGGATTTGAAAACACTATTGAGTGTATATCTTTTAGTTATTGGATTATTGTATAACATTTAAATGGTTATATTTCCATCAAAATGGTTATGTTATTGGGTTTTCGTACCATCTGAATGACAGAGTCACGTAAATTGTTTCCGATGAACGTCAAAAGATAAAGTTATATTTACGTCAGATTCACGTTAATATGGTCGGTCAGTTTACAATCATTTTGCTCATCTTTAACGTTAAGTTTACGTCAGGAAATGACGTTAATCTAACATAAAGTTTACGCCATTTTCTGATGTAAATCTAACATAAGTGACGTAAACTTTACGCAAAATTTACGTTAGATTTACGTCAGAAAATGACGTAAACTTTACGTTAGATTTACGTCAGAAAATGATGTAAATGTAACGTAAAAATGATGTAAACTTTACGTTAGTTTAACGCCATTTCCTGACGTAAAATTATCGTTAAAATAACGAGCAAAATGATGGTAAACTGACTGACCATTTTTACGTAAATCTAACGTAAAGTTTACGTCATTTTCTGACGTAAATCTAACGTAAATGACGTAAACTTTACGCAAAATTTACGTTAGATTAAACGTCAGAAAATGACGTAAACTTTACGTTACATTTACGTCAGAAAATGACGTAAACTTTACGTAAAAATGACGTAAACTTTACGTTAGTTTAACGTCATTTCATGACGTAAACTTTACGTTAAGATAACGAGCAAAATGATGGTAAACTGACTGACCATTTTTACGTAAACTTTACGTAAAGTTTACGTCACTTCGTTTACTGGGTATAAACATAACTATTATTTGAATTTATATCCTATTATGATATTTCGTCCCGAAAGTTTGTACTATTAGGCAAGGGGCACGTTGTCATACGCCCAGGGGCGACGCTTCTTGTCTCACGTGTGAATGGGGGATGGGGGGATTATCTAAGTAAGTGCTTTACCTTGGAGTTGGAGGCTAAGATAGCAAATCATCATGTCGTGTTAAAAAAGTCGACGTCGCCTTAATTATTTCTCTGTAGCTTGACATTGAAGAGGGCGACGCGCGAAGTTGCCGAAATAGAGCACCATGGACCGTCTGGTCTTTCAACACAATAACGCAATAATTTTTGGGATGATAGAGACTAGGGCACATGGGCCTTGTAATATTAATTACAAGCTTCGTGACTTAACTGTGACGTCATATTATGTCCTGCACAATCCAGCGCATAAGTTTTGTGGTTTAGGGTTAGGGGAAGGTTACCCCAATCCACATATGACGTCACATGCAGGGCCGTCGCCGATTTAGCGTTCTTCTTTTAAAACGAAGAGGTACTGAAATTGATATGTAATTTAGCCATTATGTTAAATGTTCATTTCAATTGATAACCTTGTTATATTTCATATTATTTGTTATTTTTATTGTTTTTGTTATAAAGGGCACAACGTGTCAGAAAGGTCCATACATATCGGACCTAGATTGTTCACCCTTTTGAAATAAAGATATTATTATTATTATTATTATTATTATGGTTATAGTCCCAAAGCTTACCCTAACCCTAGCCCACACTTTCGCCAACAATCACGTATCCTAACCTTAATAATTACATCTCAGCGACCTGGCGTAAATTGAGCTGGCCTTAACAAAAAGATTTAACCGATGGTGCTAAATGGTTAAATATCCAATTACACTGCTGGATGAAACGAAATCGGATTTGTGGAAAAAAGAGATGACCTAGAAAATTACTACAAGGTTAAAATAAAACCCCGATTTCGTTTGTATTGTACATACTATTGAAGATGTATTAATAGTAATCAAATAGCATAATATTATAACGAATATAATTTGTATTATTTTTCTCTTTTCCGTTTTATATAAGTGAATTCGAAATTTGCAACCAGCCTTAGAAATAGTACAAAATGGACGCCGAAAAAAAAGGACGTATAGTTGAAATAAGGTACCTTTTTGTTATCTCTCACATTCACTTATGCTTCAAATCCTAACCTTTATTTACCCTGTCTTTGTTAATAATTTAGTTCTGTTAATATTTTAAAAGAAAACTTAATGTGAACAATATACACACCTTCAATTTAGTATTGAAACTTGGGTCTTGAAGTTGATTCATGAGCATGCGGATGTGCCGCATGTTCGTAAATTATACGTTTGTTTATTTATGATCAACGTTATGAATTTTAATCTGTCATTTAATCCATTTTGAATAACATTTTATTCAATATCATGTTAACCTTACATGTTGTCGAAATTACAAGCTAGCGTGACCAATAAGAAAGAGTGGCATGACAAATTCATAATAAATACAGGTTTACGCATACCGGTACGCCGCGGCAATCAGATGAATCCTGGCGTATTCAACACCAGGCTAATTCAACACCAGAAAAATCGGCGTATTCAAGACCAGTACATGTATTATGTATATAGGCCTATTGTTATTTTGTAATTTAAACTTCAAATCAATTCTGATGTCCTTGAGTACGTCAAGAACCAATGGATATCAAACCGAGTGTTTAGTGCAAAGAGTTGGTCCGTGTTTATGCGCCCCGTTCGCCAAATAAAGACTTCGAGGGTTGGCATAAAAGCCATAACCGAATCAACTCTCGACTGAAGACTCGGGGACCGGTTCCATTTTATTTATTACTTGTTTTATATTATGTAAATATTGTCTTCGAATATGAAATATTTCAACTGTTGTTTGTATTATGACTATTTAATTTAAGATATATTATAAATATCTTGTTTATCCTGCTTTTATCTTATAATATACTGGTCTTGAATACGCCAATTTTACTGGTGTTGAATACGCCTGATACCGATCGGATACGGTAAACGATTTATAAACATGAATTGCCAATTTGTTAAAACAGTGTGCATTGTGGGAGAGAGGTGGTAAAACTAACGAGGAGCGACCATTGCTTTGCATGGGATTTCTCTGACCAAATGGCCGATTTTACGTTCATTTTTTGATGGGTTATATTTCATGATGTGATAGAGACACAGATAGTTGATGCACTAAAATTAACGTAAAATCAGCATTTTTCGAAATTTGGTCAGAGAAATCCCATGCAAAGCAATGGTCGCTCCTCAAAAGTTTTACCACCTCTCTCCCACAATGCACACTGTTTTCCAAATTGGCAATTCATGTATATGGGGATTTGACAATTTTTTAAACAAAGATTTCATATTAAACAAATGTGAAAGAAATTATTGTTAGATACACAAGATTAAATGATACCTAAGTTACAGTGATAGTTACTGTAGGTTACAAATGGTTTCACTAACTACCTCCTAAGGCCTTCCTTTGACTACTTTGACTCACTTCGAGCAAGTTTTGTAGTCAATTGACTAAGAAAAGATACTGGCCAATATTACTCACTTAATTTCCAATAACACTGACCACAAACTGTACTGTACATAGATTACAACCCTCCGTGTTTCGAGATAAAGAGTTGGTCCTTATTAACTTCAACGTAGCACATGCAGGAGGAATGCGCACTTGGCATTTATAAACTAAATTGACAATATTTTTAATCCTACCTGAAACGGGTACAAATCATTGTATTTAAAATCGAGGCGTTAAGCCGTAACAAAGATCGCCATCTTTTAAAACAGGAAATGTGATGCTGTCATCATGACAGCCAATCAAAAGGGCAATCGAAAGTGAAGAACATGTAAACAAACAAAATGACGTCCACATGTTAAAAGGCCTAGATACTGTTCTGCTCCGACTGGGCTATGAAGACCAACATATGCCATACAGTGTGCTACAATGTATTCAGAGGACCTCGGTTAATCATACCATCCAAATGACTAGACAGTTGTACTTGTCAGGCCCTCTGTCCTTCACCATTGACAAATGGAAACCGCGTCAACATATTCTCATGAACATTCTCGGCCAATGCAGGGATCGACTTTGTTAGCCAGTGACTTAGTTCTTACCCACTTAGCCACCGTGGCTCCTGTCCTTAATATGGGCAAGTTCCCTATAACTATGCAAAACTGTGACCAATAAAGACACTATGTCATCATGTGTATGGCATACTGAATTTATATGAAGGTAAATCTTGAATAGACTTTAACTGATTTTTATTTCAAATTCGATGTTAATTAAAGCAGTGGGACAATGAGAGGATGAGACCTTTGATTTTACCTGTTCTCTGTCCATCTCTTGTAAAAAATATTGATGTATCTGCTTGTTATTTCTCTACATGATGATTATACATGTAAGTTTATCTTTCATTACGGTACATTTATTTTCAGTGATGAAAGTAATGAGCTGAGCAGTGAAGAGAATTCTTTAAAAAAAGAGAAGAAAAAGCACAGTAGTAAAAGGAAACACAAACACAAACATAGACACACAAGTACAGACAGATCTAAGTCAGACAAATCACGTCATAAACACAAGAAAAAGAAGCGAAAACATGAAAAAGAAAAAGAAGAAAATATTCCTAAAATATCAAATAAAAAATATAAAGTGGAAGAGACAATCGATCTTGATGAATTAGAGGCAGCGAGACAGGCACTTTGGGCACAGTTAGATGGCAAAAGTGGTAAAACGGAAGATGAAACGCTCAATGCTATGAAACTTATTGTTCAAGGCTATGCAGACTCAGGTGAAGAAGAAGGCGAGATTGATCATGACATTCATATAGTTGAAAAAACACATGCTTTATTAAAACAAAATTCTGTTCAAGATGATGATGATGACTTTGATATAGAAATAATAGAAGAAAAAAGTAATCTACCTTATGTTAATGTGCCTGATTTTAGACAAAAATCATTGTCAGAGACTGTTCCTCGTGAGGGAAAAGAGAATAGGGAGAGGAAACGTAAAAAAACAATACCTCAAATAGACAATAGAAGTAGATCACGTTCACAATCTCGATCTAATCAAAATGAAAAATATTTTATTGGTTCGTCCTCGGGCAGAGATCATCATTCATCATCAAGATCATCACCTAATTCAAAACGAGAAGGCCGACCATCACAACCACATACAGGCAGGGACTCATCAAGAGATACAGACAGGAGAAAAAGAATTTCACCTGGAAGGTAAACTTATATACATGTACATGTATTTTTACACTGTATTTTTTTACAAAAAGTTTCTAATTCAGTTCATATTTCAAGCAATAGATTTTATGTTTTTGTTCACAGTCACAGATACATAATTGTTTCATCTCTCATGCAGATCTCATTCAAATCATGCTGTGTCAAGAGATGACTATCATAAAAGAGGTAGAGTAACCTCCCCTCCACCACCCAGACGCCATTTTTCACCACCTCGTAATCAACCACGTGCTAATAGTCAAAACAAGAGGTAAATATTGTGGAATCTTTCAATCTACTCTGTATTGCAATACATTAGCATAAAACATTACATGTAAATACTGTGAAGAACCAAGAGTCTTTAGTGTTCAAATATCCATTGACTATTGGGTATAAAATAGTGGTACATGTATGCTTCTTATTCTGGAACACAGGATAACACTTATATTTTGAAATTTTTTAGAGCTAACAATTCTTGTTCTACTTTTGTATCTTGTGTTATTTTGTTTTAGAATTGATGTCGTAAATCAAACTACAGACAAGTATAAATATGAAATAAAATTTTATTTGAACTTTTAGGCTACGTAGAAGTCGCTCGCCTGATAGAATACGAGATAGGACCAGAGGTAATGGTATGATGAACAGTAGACCACAAGACAGATATCGTGGTGGGATGCGTAGTAGAAGTAGATCACATGATCGTAACAATGGAAGAAGAGATGGACGTAGATCGCCGAGGGATCGTAGAAGACGATCAGATGGAAGAAAAGAAGATAAATTTAAAGGAAGTTTATCAGAAGGCATGGCACCTCAACATCGATCCTCTAGTAGTGATGAAGAGTATGTACAATATTCTTTTCTTGATGATAATTCATAATTTATCATCAACATACATTTATTGTCCCCGGCCTTTCCAATTGAGCTAGAATGTTCAAACTTATTGTAGGTGTTTATTTGGTCAATGCCTTGGTGGAGTTCCAAAATGAGCATTTTGTGTTTAGGGTAAGCAGAGATAAGTAGTTTGATTGGTTGATGCTTTGGGACACGAAAACTCCCCTTCTAATTGAGCTAGAATGTTTAAACTTAGTGTAGGTGTTTATTAGGTGATTAGAGAGGTTTCGCAACTTAACAGTTACACTTACATTTAGATAAGCGAAAGTGTAACTGTACATTATGACGTTTCGCTAAATTCTAAGTTACGTTTACACCTAGTAAGTGGCGCCACAAACTTGGTCCACGATCTTGAAAGGCCTTTATCACAGATAGGTTGTTGAAGATTAGATTGGTAAAGCACGCATTTTATCTACATGAAGGAGAAGGTCTTCTCTGGGTATTTAGTTGGTGAAAACCACACTTTAGAGAAAAATTATGGAATTTATCATAGAAATTAAACAAGGTTTAGCTAAGTGTTGTGAGCGTACAGTTATGGAGGCTGATATCCGTCCGTCACACTTTTATGACGTGCGCTTCACGTCATACGTCACAAAAACTGATGACGTTTAACCGTCTAAATGTAAATGTAAGTGTCAATGTAAACTTGCGAAACCTCTCTAATGTCTTGATGAGCATTTTCTGCTTAGGGTAAGCCAGGGCTCACACGGGCTTTCAATTTTTTTCCGCCAAGATGGATTTTAATTTTTATGTAAAACAATGATGATATTTTTTTTCCGCCAACTTGAATATTTTATCCGCCAAAAATATATGATAAAAACAACATATATTGTAATAATATAAAACAATTTTATTTCTTGTACATTCTTAAGCCCAGCTTATGTCGCCCTTATCGGCGACTGGAAATCGGCGACTGGTCCACAGTCATGTGGTCAGTTGTGGCTCCAAATCTTCAACCGATGACGGGCGACATAAGCGCCATACGACTGTGATCAACTGGTTTCTCTTGGTTGCTTCCAGTCGTGGATACAATCAGTCGTAGCGACATAAGCTGCCAGTTCCCACTAGTCGCCGACAGTTTTATCGCGTCGTAGGGCGACATAAGCTGGGCTTAAACAACAATATATTTACAATTTACAAAACCCTAATTTGCTTTTAATTAGAGTGATGGACATCAAATTTGATATACATAACATGTATATGTAAAACTATTGCTGACTTACGAATTTTCACATATTGAACAAAACAATACGTCAAATCTCAGTCAAGGATTTCCAAATTTCCAGCTTCCTTTCGATTTTCGTTTCGTGTGTACAATAGGCCTATTGCTGATTTCGGGTATTGTCAAGGTATCAGCAACCGAATCATTAATCGTAGCGTCAATTTCATTTCGTCAAGAGGAGCCAGCGTCGGACTCTGTGCTAAAACTTACTTTAGAATACTTCAGCGGCGGTAAGGAAAAAAAACGCTGACAGTGAGTTTTCTCAATCGAGAATCGTCGCTATTCAACTCGCTCTTTCGTTTTCGACCCATGAAGATAATACTATTTGAAATAATAATTTCCAATTGGCCATGCTGTTATCCACAGTAAACGAAATTCAACTATCAAAACATGTAACTCTCTATGAGTGGTTGGGCAACGATCGGCCATTTTGATTACTTCCGTTTGTTTTAATTATGCAACATCAATAGTCACCGCTTATCTATTTGTTAAGGTTAATTAATATTGATGAGTACTGCTTAGATATAGGCTTTATTATCGGCAATTATCAATCAGTTGAAACAATTAATCCCAGACAATTGTTTAGTATTACTTATGACACATTCAGGATTATCAGCAAGTTAATTGATGTATATTATGCCGCTATGGTCAATCAAGGATAAATACGATTAGAATTTTAAAGTGCTCATAAGACGACAAACTGAAACTCGGCGTAGTGATGGACAGTGGTTATTATATGCACATTACGGAAAGTTAACATCAATCTGATTAAAAATAAATCAGCTATCTTCACTCAAAGTCGCAAATATAGACCTCCCGTAAAAACGACTTGGCCAATTATCGAAAACACTCTTAATCCCCTCGGTCCCTATTGACGTCACAGTGTACAAATGCATATTCGGAATGTTTATTCCTTAATTACCTATATACAGCCGGCGTGTGTATTCATTAACGCCTGACTGGTTCCTTAATCCCCTAATTAAATAAAACAACTGACTACGGAATAATCTGTTTTTTTAATTTAGAATTTGTTTTATAAAGCCGATTGCAGTAGCATTGTCTTTTTAATCAGAATAAGCCGACCGTAAACTAACAATTGGCTTCTGATTGAAACACGATTGGTGTAGAATTGGTGTAGCCGGTGCTACGGACATCTATGAAGCCAATTGAAATAATTAATTGTCGGCATTTAAGAAACGAAATGGTTTTAAGTAGTAATCATATAAATAAATCATTAACATGTGTTATTGGTCATTCTATCATACACCGAGAGAATGGAAGCAGAATATTTAGAGTTATTCTGTAGCAGTAGTTCTTTTAGCTCTGGCAATGTATCGGGTACAGATACGTCGCGAGAAATGATAACTATAGCGCCATATATTATGTTTGAGCCGTATCTATCTGACTGTGGCTCCATAGAGGATGGCGATGTAGATGATACCGGATCTAATAATGAAAACCATCCGATTGTTGCGAGACTAGATTCATAGATTTCATTAAATTATCTATTTACAGCTTTTATAAATAAATTGATTTCATTAAATTATCTTTTTAGCTGTAAATAAATTGATTTCATTAAATTATCTATTTACAGCTTTTATATATTAAAGAATTGATATTACATGTACACAGCCTGCCCTATAGTAGTAATTCACACACAAAGGATATTTAAACTAAAATTGCTTCAGCATTCCACAAAATTTACATCAGTTATAATCGAGAGACGTTTTCGTTCAGTTTGGGTTTCAATAACAGAATTACCTCGTGATATAATCGTATATGTCCATGATACAACACCTCAAAGAAGACTTGCTGTGTTCTATATTTAGGTTCAAATAATCCGACCATATCAGAAAGCATGCATTTGCACCTTTCACGGTGAAATAATCGTATATACGACCCATGAGATGCCATGATATAACTGTCATCAAAGGGAAGCGTGCATGCCCCAATTGGAGACTTGATGTGTTCTATTTTTAGGCTCAAATAACCAGACCATATCAGAAAATGTGCACGAATAATAATAAATGACTAACGATTTTTTTATATGTAACGAATAATAAATTACGTTTTGCATTTTGCAATTCTAAATTAATTCAATGTTTTTAAGCGCTTTAACAATCAGATTCACCAATCAATTGTCGTCAATAATCTTAACTCGCTGAGCAGAATGGGTTCGATAATCAACACCAGATTTAAAAAAAGGCAGGTTATCGTTTATTATTTCAATTGAGAATTTAATTGGCATTTATTTAATTAGGTGATTGGCGGTTGTTGAGACCGCGATTAACACTGCTAGTTCTCCTTTGTTTTGTTTTATCTGCGAGTATAAAACTTGCCAAAATGTATTGTTGAAAATTTGTGCATATTTAGTAATACTTTGTTGTTTTTCTTTTATCAAATAGTTAACGAACTTGATTGACCTACCACTTACCAGTGGCTTGTTCGCACCAATTTATCGATTGGTATTGACATCTACGACAAGCATGTCGTCAAGGTGCAGCTCACTGATTATTAACAATTTGTAGGGGCTTGTAAAAAAAAAGATTGCATGTCGTGTAAATATTTATTTTGTTTTTGTGTATTTAATTGGCATTTATTTAATTAGGTGATTGGCGGTTGTTGAGACCGCGATTAACACTGCTAGTTCTCCTTTGTTTTGTTTTATCTGCGAGTATAAAACTTGCCAAAATGTATTGTTGAAAATTTGTGCATATTTAGTAATACTTTGTTGTTTTTCTTTTATCAAATAGTTAACGAACTTGATTGACCTACCACTTACCAGTGGCTTGTTCGCACCAATTTATCGATTGGTATTGACATCTACGACAAGCATGTCGTCAAGGTGCAGCTCACTGATTATTAACAATTTGTAGGGGCTTGTAAAAAAAAAGATTGCATGTCGTGTAATTATTTATTTTGTTTTTGTGTAGGTCATCAGCATATTATTCGTTTTAAATAAATATTATATAATTTCATGAGAAACGATGATTATCAAAGAACCGTAAGTGCAACTAATGTTTTATCGTTTGGTTGAGCCTTTTACTAACCACGTGGTTCTTGATTTTTTCTTTCGTGTTTTGAATATATATATATTTCCTAAACGTCGTATACCAGAGTCCCAAACTTCGTATATCCGAGACCCAAACGACAGATATCAACTCTCGCGTCATGTTTTTTTTTTACTACTCCATAACAATTAATGTTGTGTTTATTTAATAATAAACAATGAAGTTTATTCGACAATAAGTACAACTCGGTTAATTAACTGCTTCTATAATAACAAGTGGGATGAAACAGCCCGATAGAAAATCAGGTGTGGGATGAAACAGCCCGGGGTGAACCGGTCGTGGGATTAAACGACCCGCATCCGCCAATCCGTAATTAAATTGTCGTCAAGGTGCAGCTCACTGATTATTAACAATTTGTAGGGGCTTGTAAAAAAAAAGATTGCATGTCGTGTAATTATTTATTTTGTTTTTGTGTAGGTCATCAGCATATTATTCGTTTTAAATAAATATTATATAATTTCATGAGAAACGATGATTATCAAAGAACCGTAAGTGCAACTAATGTTTTATCGTTTGGTTGAGCCTTTTACTAACCATGTGGTTCTTGATTTTTTCTTTCGTGTTTTGAATATATATATAATTCCTAAACGTCGTATACCAGAGTCCCAAACTTCGTATATCCGAGACCCAAACGACAGATATCAACTCGCGCGTCATGTTTTTTTTTTACTACTCCATAACAATTAATGTTGTGTTTATTTAATAATAAACAATGAAGTTTATTCGACAATAAGTACAACTCGGTTAATTAACTGCTTCTATAATAACAAGTGGGATGAAACAGCCCGATAGAAAATCAGGTGTGGGATGAAACAGCCCGGGGTGAACCGGTCGTGGGATTAAACGACCCGCATCCGCCAATCCGTAATTAAATTGTTGACAAACGCAATCCACTCTTTCCGTAATATTTCGTCTTTGGGAAATTTATGAAACGTCGGTATATTATTCCCCTTTTCTCTGCTGGAATTTCCATAGCTCTCAATAATACAATGATAATTCGGCATCTTGAAATACACTCGGAAATATTATAGTAACAAATAAAATCTATTACAATTCAAGATGAGAAAGGTCTGCGTTTGAAAATGCTTTGAATTATATAGTGATGTGTAGCTTACATAATTACGAGCTAATGATTACCGACAATACACACTTGTTAACTGTTGGTATGTTGATACAGTGATATATTATACAGGCAGTGATATATTGGATAGATAATGTGTATAGTATGTGTAGTGCCTGTGACGTCATCAGCCAATCAACCGGATTAAGGTCGTTCATGAAAATTTGAAAACCGTTTTTGGCTGTCCCATACTAAAATGTAAATAGCTCAGTTAATTTTAATCAGATTGATTTGAACTTTCCGTAATATGGATTTAGTAATCATTGTTTATTATAATATGTAATAGAAAATTATGATCTTATGTGCTCTTTAAGGATTTTTTTCGCCAAGTCTAAAAAAGAATCGCCAGTACCCCAAAACTTTATCGCCAAAGTTATCACCAAGACGAAAATTTAATCGCCACTCCCATAATTTTATCGCAAATTGCGACTTTGGCGACCGACAGTGTGAGCCCTGGGGTAAGCCAAGATAAACAATTTGATTGGTTGATGCTTTGGGACACGATAACTTTAGTTCTAATTAAGTGAGAGTGTTTAACCTTGGTGTATAGTTTCTTTACATCAATACCTTGACTAAGTTTGATAATGAGCATGTTCTGCTCAGGGTAAGCAAAGCGATAAGCAATTTGGTTAGTCAAGATTTTTGAGCACATTAACTCTCCTTCTAATTGAGGTATGATGTTCAAACTGATAGAAAGTGATGAAACCTAGTGTATAGTTTGATTGCTCAATGCTTTTGAAAAAAATAAATGTGCGATTAATTGATATTTATTTATTTTGGGATTTTGGCAGGGGACATCAGCCTCACTGTTGCCTTGTTATTCATACGAATTTAGATGAGGGCCAGTTCATATACATCTAGAAAAATGATAAAGAACAGATTAATATGGATAAAATGAATAAATAATTCTTGTATATGTTTCACTATAGATTAGACATAGCTCCTGATGAAGAAGAAGATGAAGATGCTATTATAGAGAGAAGAAGAAGAGAGCGACAAGCATTAATGCAGGTAAGATTAATTCTCAATGAAAAACAGCTAATTGACTAACTCTATTTAAAAACTCTGAATGATATTGTCAAAAAGTGAACACATCTATTTTGGAGAAAATGTTTAATGCTATGCACTTTAGGATTTATAGGCAGTAATTATTAAACCATTGATTGACTATTCTATTGAAAGAAAGAAAAATTGTATTTATTTTCGGTAATTTTTGATAACTTAGTAGTAAAGACCCCAATTACCATCCGATCATATTGAAATTTGTATGAGGTTTTAAATTCCTATGATAATTTAATATCAAAGAAAGGAACTATGTTTTAATTTCAAACTTTTGTATTCTGTAGAAATTTCAAAGTAATCCTGTTACAAATGAAGTTATAAATGAAGAAAGTAGACAGACTGTTGATACTGTATCTGATAGCGATGGTGAAAGTTCCCATAGTTCCAGTGCTAGTGAAATAGCTGATAGAGCTAAACAAGATTTAAAACAAGATGAAGAGAACATTCCAGATTTTGAAGAATCTATCAGAGAGAAAAAGAGTCATGTGGTCAATGAGAATGATGATGGTTTGTGTTAATTTTTATAATTCAGAAATTTTTAATTGGTTTAGCTATGTAAGAGATATGACAAGGAAAATCCATTTATCTGTGTACACAGACTGGTTTATTACATTTATACTTGATTGAAATTAAATTTATTAAAGAAGCTAAGTCGCTAACATTTTGGACCTAGAAATGGACACAAATGGGTAACAACGCATATAATGTTGAATTCAATTGGTTCCATTTTTACTCTTAATTCCAAAAAAGTTATGTTCGGCGAAATACGCGAGGTGTCCAAATTGACGGCGATTGCTAGCGTCTGGTTATTCCAGTCTTCACACAAAGTGTCATATTTGGTCATGGACCACGCAAAAACTTCTTTACTACAGCATTTGTGTAGAATCCGTGTCCAGGATATAAACTATCGCATTGAATTGTGGGATACTTTAGCCTCGTTCTCCCAGTGCTTATTACAATTGATACTGATAGACACGATTCGTGTCCCAACGTTAAAAAAATTATTTTATCTTAAATATCGGATAACAGAAGCTCATTTTTTCCCAGTAAATTAACAAAATCAATGTTGATTTAAATTGACCAATAATTTGTGTTTTTGTTATCAAAGATTTTGGAGGATTGTGAGTTACAGACTTTGGTCCTTTAAAAAAGTGAATTAACATTTCAGAAAATGATGAGAAGAAGTCTAATAAAACTGGTGATAGAGACATGTTTTCAGAAACAGCAGATATGTTTTCAGAAAATTATGACGTAAGTTAAGATAAGAATTGTTCTTTTAAGAATAAGTGATCGACATAAATACATGTTGTGGTAATAGAAGAAACATAATTATGAATGTTTGATGTACATGTAAATTACAGTAAACACTATTTTTGTTCAAATCAATCATACTGTTACCCCATACCAACCTTTACTAATCACTGTTAGAAAGTGGAGAGTGTGAATTCTTTATTTACCAAGAAATTGTTGTATGTTGTAGAGTCCTTCTGGTATTGGTAAATTTTCATTTGGTGCAAATGAGAATCCAGCTTTAACTGATAATTGGGATGATGCTGAAGGCTACTATAGTAAGTACATTAAGTCTAAAAAGATACATATTTTAAATGTGATAAACATTCCAATAATAAAGCAGATAACTGAGAGGAAATATCAGTTAAAGGAGAAGTCCCATTTTTTAAAAGTTAATTTAAAGGAACCATCCCAAATGTAATATATTGAAGGAAGACTCCTAAAATTGTTTACTGTACAACTGTGTAAATTCTCTGGATATTTTGTGGGATTTCCTGTAATTTATAACACAGCAAGTAACGACAAATATTCTTTTTATAGCTTGCATAACAAAAAAGAAGCCTTTCGATTTTCACCACTTATTGACATAAACTTTGAGAATTATACTTGACACTTTCATCTTGATTGACTAGTTTCAATAATGAATAAAACCATAGCAGGGCATCATTTTTGACGGGCGTTTGCGCCTGTAATCTTGAAAACACAAGCGCAGGTTATAGCTCCTAACAATTCACAGTGAATTTCAACAGTTTTATCAAGAAAGTCAAGCTTGAAAAGTTAAATAAAATATTATTGTATCCGAAAATCGCGAAGAGTAGTTTTGTTATGGTATCGAGTCATTTGGGTTGAAGATTATTAGCTCGGTTGTCAAGTCTCTCCACGAGTCCATGACGTTGGCACTCACGATCACTGATCATTGTTCGGGATAGATTATTAGTGATAGTATTACATTAATAATAAACGATTGCCGTTTTTCAAATCAAATGAAGTCCACGTTAAGGCGTTAGTTTTCTAAGAGTTTCTGATTGTAAAATTTGAATAAATATAAAGTTATATATTTCTGTCGGGGTCATATAGAAAGCGTTTTGATAATCACGATATATATACATTCCATTTCCCGTCGTGGGCATCAAGCCAGAGATTTACTCCAAGTTAGTGTTTACTGTTGTAAGCATAAGACCGGTAAATCGAGTAATTGACAACCAATGGCATGTTCAATGAGCATATTTGTCTGCTAGAATTTGGATACAATCAATAGAAATATTGACTAAAAAATGTCTCAACACTGAAATTGTATATTTTTTTTACACCTTTTGGAATTTGGGATAGATGGCAAATTTGCTCCTGCTAAAATATGGCCAGAGCATTTTGTGACTCCTGCATGTTTTACAGAAATAATGCCCTGCCATAGCGATAGTAAAGGGAAATAACCCTTGTGATATATTTCAGGTTGACACACAAAATAAAATAAAACGACTACTCAAAAGTGAAATAAAATATTCTAATTCAGTGGTGGTTTTAGGTCAGCCTAATAATAAAAACAGTAATTTTATGAAAGTTTTTCCATGTTGGTTCAGATTACAAACTTGGTGTATGTTTTATAGCTTGGTAATTTATGGTTTGTATCTTTTGACATGGACATTGTTAATATTATTTTATAGGAGTAAGAATAGGTGAAGTGTTAGATAAACGATATACTGTATATGGTTATACTGGACATGGTGTATTCAGTAATGTAGTACGAGCTAGAGATGCTGCTCGTGGTAATCAAGAAATAGCAATAAAAATCATCAGAAACAATGAAATGATGTAAGTTAGTTTAAGATATTATATGATTTAAAAACAAGACTTTTTTGTTCAATTTAAAGCTGCCACTCCTGCAGACAAATTTGGGGATTTAATGATATATTTGGACTAAAAAGATATTCAAACTAATAAATCTTATCAAAACTGTGCTTCAGATCCCTCTCAAAACATTGTATTCTCGAGGAAATACCTCAAGATATAAAATATCTATTATTTTTAGAAGCCATGTTTGTCATGTAATTTGATTGAGGAAGGGCCATTTTAAGAATATATTTGTTGTTACTGTCAATTTGCCATACATATTGAATCCTGAGGAAATTCTTTTGTACAGTAAAACCCTTGAATGTTCCCAAAACCGCTCAATCATTAAATCAAGATAACAAGTGCTCACTAGGTCAAGCTGGCAAACAATAACCGTTTGGATTGCCAGTAAGTACTGATACCTTGATATTGTGCTTACCTCGTGTGTATTTTTCAAGGTATCCGTTTTTTTCTGGCAAGATTGGGCGCCACTAGTTTCCATTTATAACAAATTTGTCATACTTTTTTTGGAAATAACTACCCTATAAATACTTTAGTGAGAATGTATCTTTAAGGTTGATTTTAGGTCTAATAGTGTATTTAGCAAAGTTGAATATTTATGACTATTTATTTTATTCTATAAATCATTCAGTCTTATATCTTTTGTTTTAGGCACAAGACCGGTTTAAAAGAATTAGAATTTCTCCGTAAATTGAATGATGCTGATCCAGATGACAAGTTTCATTGTTTACGATTATATCGTAATTTCTTTCATAAAAATCATCTTTGCTTAGCGTTTGAATCTTTAAGGTAAGTTTTGTTTAATGTAAATCTGCCCAATTGAATTAAAGGTTTGAAACTTTGTCCTTTTAGCACAGCTAATATTATCTTTAATGTTTTCAATATTGTCTACGAAATGAAGGCCTAGAGAAAGTCTGTGACCAAAACAACCTTTCCTTATTTTGTAGTATATTTAAAGTTTAAAATGTTATATATTTTTCAGTATGAATTTAAGAGAGATATTAAAAAAGTATGGTAAAGATATTGGTCTACATATTAAAGCAGTACGTTCCTATAGTCAGCAGTTATTCCTTGCATTAAAGTTATTAAAGCGAGGTTCTATATTACATGGGGATATCAAACCTGATAATATTCTAGTAAGTAAATTACTTTTGATATTATTTTATGCTTATCTGTTAAATGGTGTTGAATCTGAACTATGTTTCTTGTCACTTGTGTTCTTAGGATCGGGAGGTCTACTTTCGGACGTATCACTTTTCAACACAAAAGATTTTGAAGTTTATTTGAATGTTTCCGTCATTTTTAACAAATATTTAACAAATAATTTACCTCGTAATGTCGAGTGTATATAATGATAAGTACTATCTTTGTAACTCCCTTTACAGGTGAATGATTCAAAACTGATTTTAAAATTGTGCGATTTTGGTTCTGCTTCACATGTATCTGAAAACGATATAACACCATACTTAGTTAGTAGATTCTACAGAGCTCCAGAAATCAGTAAGTAAAACATATTGTAAAGACTTTTCTACAACTCCCCTGTGATTATCACTTATTATATATTGCCAAGAGTAAAACTAATAGGTGCAGTAGATGGTAGGGATATGCGATTTAAGCTATAAGTAGCATGGTTTCGAATCCCAGCTAAAGACCCAGTACATGACAGAAAATTATTGAAATAAAATTGTAAAATACTTTAGTCCTGAAATGGACTGGGTTGAGTCAAGTGGACATTAAACCCCATTTATCTCTGTGTTTTGTTACTTGTACTATGTATATAATATTATTCATGGGTTGAGATATTTTGTTTGAATGTTTTGAGAATGAGATATGCTATAACAGGTTTTGTTTGAATGTTTCAGTACTAGGTAGAGGATATGATCATGCTATAGATATGTGGTCTGTGGGTACAACTATATTTGAACTGTATACTGGAAGAATTATGTTTCCTGGACAATCTAACAATGAGATGCTAAAATTTATGATGGATCTAAAAGGAAAGATTCCCAATAAGCTCATCCGTAAGAGCATGTTTAAAGATCAACATTTCGATGCTAATTATAACTTTTTGTATAGAGAAGTGGATAAAGTCACATTAAGGGTAAGTAAATTTAATAGTCGTTAAGTACAACATCCATGACTGGGTGAGTTTTTTATTTCTACATATTTGAATGCATTTCAATTTCAAAGGGAATATGCAGTTGCATGTACTGCCAACACAAGACGGTTATCTGTTACCATTCTAGTTAGGTTATGGCAACTTTTTAAAGGGGACACTTTGTATGATAAACAAAAGCAAGGATGGTTAAATAGGATCAATGAACCAGGGTTAGGGTTATGAATAACCAAGTCGAATTAATAATCTACAGAGATGGTCATTTTTAGGAGGCTGAGCAATAGTCACAAGGCCTGTCATTGATTTAGATGTTAAGGTTTCAATCCTAGGCTTGTGTGCGACCATGACCCGGCTTGGTAACCTGCCTAACCTCAGGGGTTTTCTCTTGGTTCCTCTGATTAGTTCTTGCTAAGTGTAAATCGAAAACATTATATGGTATCTGTAAAAGATCCTAATATAAATGAAGACCTTATACAATCTATAAGTGTGTGTGATAGTTAAATGATAGCCTCAGTATTCCAGTTCTTAATGTAAATGTTGGTGTTTTACAGGAGAAGGTGACCGTGTTGAGTACTATTAGTCCCAGTAAAGATCTTTTAGCAGAATTAGTAGGATATCAACGTCTACCAGATGATCAGCTGAGAAAAGTTACACAACTAAAAGATTTGTTAGAAAAAACACTTATGTTGGACCCTTCGAAACGTTTCACCATTAGTCAAGCTTTAAATCACCCTTTCATACAAGAAAAAATCTAAATCCATTAAGACTTTGTGAAGAAATACCAAGATAAATAGACAAAAAAATAATCCTGAAAAAAAAAATAATCTACCATCGATGGAGTTTTATTTTAAGGAGAATGAATTTATACAATTCAATTGATATAATGAGGTGGTTTGTTTTAATGATTAGATGATTGTATAAAGAGGAGATAATTACAAATAATTGAGTATTGAAGTGCTAATTAGATGGAAATAGGAACATAATAGACACTTCTAACCAGAGTGGCTAACATAGTTCTCACCATCAGTTGAATTTTAACATTAACTTAAAAGTACTGGATTATTTCACCTCCTACTAAAATGTAAATTATCTTCTAACTGAGTCTTGGAATTTTATGTTATATATTTGAAGAGACTTCCTTATATTTAACTTATTAAATGAATATTTTTTCAGATAAATATTTGGTCATCTCGGCCCGAAGTGTGTTATATTCTACTGTGTCTACTACATATCTAAGGTTTGACAAAGCAGCCAGATAAGTCTTAGTATAATTTTATTATAACTATGGTACTGTTTGATAGTGTAGTAAAACAATGTCTGCTTAGGATAAATAATGTCGGAACAGTTGTAGACTCGGATGTTTGTCCTAATTGTCAATTATTTTTAGATGTCATTGTAGTTGGTCTAAGTGGCATTGTGATTGTTCTATGTAACATTGTCCTGGATGGCATTGATACCTTGTAGCAGTTTTTTGGTGGCAGTTGTACTTGTTAGAAGTTATCCTTTAGGAAAATTTGGGCAACTGATGGCAGTGTTCTAGTAGCACTACTCCAAATTCTATTTGTTTTGATTCCTGATAATATAATCGTGTTACTAACAATAAAGCAGTATTATGCAAAGACTAAGAAAACAGGTCATAGTATTTTGCCTTCTCTAGCTTATGTTATCAGTTTGGTTCAGTGACTTTCACAGCAGCTCAATCTATTCCCATTTTCGTAAAAACATGTTAATAATTAGGAATGATAAAACTTGTTAATAATAAGGAATGATACAACTTGTTAATAATTAGGAATGATAAAACTTGTTAATAATAATGAATGATAAAACTTGTTAATAATTAGAAATGATAAAACTTGTTAATAATTAGGAATGATAAAACTTGTTAATAATAGAATGATAAAACTTGTTAATAATTAGGAATGATAAAACGTGTTGCTCTTCTGTATGTTAGCTACTCTGGTTAGAATCTAATATGAGTTAAGATTTTTACTGCTGGAGTATTACCAACGTTATTTTTGTATCCATGTTTTCCTTAATGTACATAAGTTAGATTTGATTCAAGGCATTAAATATCTGGTGGAATATTTGAAGGAATTTTATAATGTATAAAATGTTGATTTTATTGTAATAGTTGATGATTTGCTTATACATTTATAGATGTCATTTTCAGAACTGGTGTGTTTAAAACATTTATATGTTTATTAATTCTAAGTATAGCTTATTCCGGTTAAGTGTATAAGGTAATGCCCAAAAATATGAAGTTTTCAGGAAATCGTCCCCCCCCCCCCCCCCCAAAGTGGATGTTTTGATTTTTTTTGTATTTGTGTTTTGATTCTGTGATTGTGGTGGTAAAGATTACAGTGTGGAAACTAACCTAATGAGATTTAAATAAGTTCCTCGATTTACTCAATCCTTCAACCTGATATAAACAAAATACCACTCTAGTGTCAAAATATAACCAGGTTTTCTTGAGTGGGCATTAAAACATTATTTCTCGTCTGATTTTGTATAGATATATTAAAGCCATGAAAGCTGTTGTTTGTAATAGTATGATTATGTACATCCAACTATTTATCTGTGAATATATATTGAAATATTTTAATGAATTGTAGGTACTATGTATCTTTTGTCTTCTATATAGGTTAAATGGTGGCCAATTATATGAATAAATAGAATGCTAGCCTACAAAAACTCGCTAATTGGTAATGAGTTTGTTTTTTTATTGCACACTTTTTTTAGCCATATTGCTTCTATTTTTTGTAACTTTTATTTTTCAAGAAAAAATTGAACTTAATCTTCATTTCTTATTCACAATAGTCCTCCTAAAATTCTCATTTTGTTGATTTTGTCTTGTCAGTAACATATTCATCAACTTCATATTTACCGATTATTTTCAGTTCTAAAAACCCTTTAAATAAATTCTCATTTTGAATGTGTTTGAAAATAAGCTGAAAAATTTGCCTTTGGAAACATTCAAGAACCCTTTTGTAAAAAGAACTTTGCTATATAACTGGCTAAGAAATGTGTCATTTTCAAAAACTCAAACAAAACTTGAGACTTACTTATTAAATGAAGACAACTTTATATAATCATCATCATTTCATTTTTCTTGCAAAATGTGGGCCTATCTTGCATGGCAACCACTTGTTTAATTGTATTGTAAAAATAGGTTTTATTTCTAGTCTACCCCATTTAATAATTTTTTCTCAAGTTTTGTCAAAGCTTAACGTACAATTGGAACTGAACAATTTTTCTGTTTCTTTTTTTGCCATGAATCGAGACAAGTGGTTTTGGAGGCTGTGTATCTGTACTGCTGGGGGATACTGATAATCTGAGACTGTCATAAGTCTAAAAGTTACTGATCTTCTTGGCAGAGGTTTAGAGAGGCCAGAAACAACCAGCCTTTATCACGTAATAAATTGATAAAGTCACCTGTTAAATATATATATATATTATACAATTTTATTTTTAGAATATGAAAATATTGCCCTTGTGTTTGTGAACTGCTGAGAAAGATCCAATTTTTTTTTTTAGTAAATTGACAGTATGTGTTGCTTTTGGAGTAAAAAAAACAAAACACTTTAGTAAACATATTTTGAGTTTGAAGACATGGCTAAAGAGGTTTCAATCCCACTCTTGTATGTTACAAGGAGTAGGGTTCCCTGCCAAACCTCCAGGTTCTCCATTATCCTACCACTGCTAGAAAAAACCTATGTACAAGTGATTTATTGATATGTTATTCCCGAAATGACCTAGTTTGTGTTGAAGGACATTAAACCCCATTTCTCTCTCTAGCTAAAGTAAAATTTATTTGTTAAATTAATGAAGCCTAGCAATCACATACTGTCATTTTACAAAAAAGGATTTCTGTCAACTGTCTATAATAGGGAATACAAAAATCAAAGAAGACTGACCCGATTCTCCCCAGTTTTCAATAGTATAATTCATAAATTGTTGACCACTCCTTTGCAACCTTTTACATACTGGTATTTAAGGAAAATTGTGTGTTTTATGATTTCTAACCGCACAAATCTTCCTATTATAGTATAAAATTATACATTTACATTGTAGGTTAACACAGAAGAAGAAAGAATAGAAAATGGCTGCTCATACCAAGGTTAAATTCCAGAGAATTCACAAATATATAGATCATTTAATTTTCTTTTTGTTGTATTTCTTGTGGACAGTTATATAAACAATATTTATTCAGAAAACTGAGGGGATTGGGGAACAGGCAAGGCCTATATAAACCCCTCTCCCAGACAGTTGGACAGTTCATGTATATATTTCAATAATAATTTTGTTAACGGCTTAATTGATTTCATTATTGATACTCATGTGGTTATTAAAGGTATGTGATAAGCTTCCTATTAATCATTCTTGATAAAAAGATTCTGTCAGACTATTTGTGTAAAAAGCTAAAATTTATATCCAGAAACTAAAGTTTGACATCAAGATCTCAAATCCCAAATCACTATTAGTAGTATTAGTGCTTTTGGAGGCATTCATCTGTTTGTAAAAAGATATTTTTAGTTGATATAACCAAACTGCATGACAAAAATATGACATAAAACTAGATGGTTTCGAGATCTAACAACATAACTGGTTCATCCTTTAAATTCACTTCCATTCTAAGCTATTTATTTTTATTTACAGGTAAGTTTCATTCCCGTATTTATTCTGAAAGTTTGGAGACAAACCAGGAAGAACATCCTATAAATTATTTGACTGGAGATAGATGCACAAAGGATAATGATGAACCTCAACTCTTGTAGAAAATCACCAATTGAAAAATTTAGACATTCTGTATATGTGAATATGTATAAATTAATAAAAATATGTTAAGTGTTTAATGAAATTTTAAAACATTTTTTTTTGTCTTTAATTAATGTGATTGATTATTGTTATTTTTGTCCATCCTGTGATTTTAAGTTTTTTATTTCAACCAAACTCGGCTTATGTTCAGCCTTGCTCAATACCTTATCAACCATTTTGTTTGGATAGTCATGGCCAAATACTTGGGGGATGCTCGATTCACAGTCCAGAACGTTCCTGTCACAGGAATTCAGTCCTGTCACAGTTCTGTCAGTCCCGACAGCTGAGGTGTTGTGAGTAGAATTGTGACGTATTTTAAAGGGACAAACCACTCTTGCTAGCTTACAGGTCCAGAAAAAAAAATTAGCCTTATTATAACTACTAGATGTTTAAGTGTCCTACCTGTTGTGTGTGTAAATTATCCATTACATCCTATTTTACTTGTCCAGAGGGTTCAAAAATATGTTTAAAGATGAATTCCCGGGTACAAACTTTGTGATTTGATGATATATTTGTACTAAAACCATATTCAAAGTAACCAATTTATCAAAAATTTGCTTCAATTCCCTTTCAAAACTTTGTTTTCACCGTGGATACCTATAGCTATAAGTAAGCTGTTGTTAGACGCAATGTTTGCCACCTTAGCTTCATTGTGGGAGGGCCCATTTTTATACGCCCAAATTTTCATGTGGAGGTATTATTTCGTCGCCCCTGTCCGTCCGTCCGTCCACAATTGTTTGTGGACTCTCTACACGTCACAATTCTTGTCGGATTTTGACGAAACTTGAAATATAGGTTTATCCCCAAAAGATCTCGGCTGCTTTCGATATTGGCATGTATCGGATCAAAACTTCATGGATTATGGCCCCTGATTGTACGAAAAATCACGTTTTTAGCTTGTGGACCCTATAGAGGTCACAATTTTGAACCGATTTTGATGAAACTTGACATGCATGTTTATAACCCAAAAATCTTGATTCCTTTCGATATTTGCGCCTATCGGAACGTAATTTCCTGAATTATGGCCTCTGATTGTCCGAAAAATCACCTATTTTAGCTCGTGGTACCTCTGGAGGTCACAATTATTATCCGATTTAATAAATCGTTTGATTATATCACCGTTACACCCTAAGGAAGGTTGAGTTCAAATTTCGGAAAAATCGGACCAAAATTACCATACAAAATGGCCGCCGTTCGTACGCGAATACTGTTAAAAAATGGTATATCAAGGTTGTGGACCCTGTAGAGATCACAATTTTAATTCGATTTAAGATGAAACTTGAAATGCATGGTTATAACCCAAAGATCTTGGTTCCTTTCGATATTTGCGCATATCGGATCGTAACTTTCTGAATTATGGCCCCTGATTATACGCAAAATCGCCTTTGTTTAGCTTGTGGTCCCTCTGGAGGTCACAATTATTATCTGATTAAAAAAATCGTTTGATTATATCACCGTTACGCCCTAAGGAAGGTTGAGTTCGAATTTCGGAAAAATTGGACCAAAATTGCCATACACAATGGCCGCCATTCGTACGCGAATACTGTTTAAAAAATGGTATATCAAGGTTGTGGACCCAGTAGAGGTCACAATTTTAATTCGATTTAAGATGAAACTTGAAATGCATGGTTATAACCCAAAGATCTTGGTTCCTTTCGATATTTGCGCATATCGGATTGTAACTTCCTGAATTATGGCCCCTGATTATACGCAAAATCGTCTTTGTTTAGCTTGTGGTCCCTCTGGAGGTCACAATTATTATCCGATTTAAAAAATCGTTTGATTATATCACCGTTACACCCTAAGGAAGGTTGAGTTCGAATTTCGGTAAAATTCGGAACAAAATTGCGATACAAAATGGCCGCCGCGTGTACGCGAATACTGTTATAAAATGGTATATCAAGGTTCTGGACCCAATAAACTATAACACATACTTATGGAAGAACAATTACTGATTTATTTAGGCGACGTTTCGAAGAGTATTCTCTCGACGTTTTCAAGCAAGTACAGTAACAAATGTGTAGAGCAATTATATATAGGCAAGCAATAACAACAATTAAGAAACAGTCATCAATCTGAGCAGTCGCAACCTAACCGACGACCAGATCAATTTACTGTCCCGAGGTCTGAAGTTCACCCCAACCAACCGTCCAGTCAACCATGATCAATTCATCACCAACATAGAGAGAGGCCTAAGACAGTTAGCACCTGGGGGAAAGATCGATTTCCTTAGACACCAAGTCACCAACCTCATAACCAAGTCTAAGGCTCAACGACCATCCAACAACTTAACCCAGGCCCAAAGTACAGCCCTGAAAGAGTTGAAAAAAGACAAGACCATCACTATAGTAGCTGCAGATAAAGGGAAATCAACTGTTATTATGGATAAAAGTGACTACCAAGAAACGGTCTCCCTTCTACTGTCCGACCGCACGACCTACAGAAAGTTATGAAAAGACCCAACTAAGGCCCACAATGACAACCACACAGCACAACTTAATAACCTGAAGACCCAGAACCGACTTACACCTTCGCTTTTCTACAAGCTCAAACCTTCCCACCCAAGACCACCTTATGCCAGGGCAACCATCAAGACACATAAAAACCCCATCAAAGCCAGATTGTTAGTTTGTTCTCGTGACTCAGCCTATTACAACACCTCACAACACTTATCAAGACTGTTGTCCCCATTAGGCAAAGAAGCAGATTCCTTCATTAAAGATTCAAAAGACTTTTGCGATAAATTACAAGACCAACCCCATGATGTACAGATTTTATCTTATGATGTTATTGATTTATTTACCAATATTCCCCGTGAAGAAGCCACAACAGTACTCCGTCAGAGACTAAACAACCTAGATACTCCATTAGAAACCAGTCTTACAGTCGATGACATCATAGAACTAACCCAAGCATGCATCGAATCCACATACTTCGCATGGGGAGATGAATTTTATGAACAGACACATGGTTTACCAATGGGAAGTCCCCTATCCCCAGTGCTTACCGAGATTTATTTGAAAAACTTTGAAGAGATGGCCCTGTCAACATCACCCATCCAGCCGATAGCTTGGTTCCGAAAAGTTGATGACACTTTCGTTATCCTTGACAAAAGTGATGATCCAGACAACCTTCTCCAGCACTTAAACAACCAGAATAACAGAATTAAGTTCACTATTGAAAAAGAAAACAACCAGTGTCTACCCTTCTTAGACGTCTTAGTTACGAAAACAGATACAGGACTAACCACTAGTGTGTATAGAAAACCTACCCATACCGACCAGTACATCAATTTTCATTCGAACCACCCGCATAGTGTCAAAAAATCAACTATATCAACTCTAGCTCGTCGAGCCATTAATATATGTGACGAAAACTCTCTCCCCAGTGAACTCACCCATATAGAGAATATACTTTCCAATTTGAATAATTACCCACCACAGTTGGTTAAGAATATTATAAAAGAAACTATAAATAAGAAAACGGTTGCTGAACAGCCCAAGCCAGATAAACCACCTATACGAATAACTATCCCTTTTCAAGGAACGTTATCGTACCACATCCGAAGGCTACTGGCAACGACAGGCATCCAAGTCATCTTCTCCAAAGGACGCACCCTTAAAGACCACCTAAAGGCGAACGGTAAACTGCAACCCACCACTCCACTACCACCTAAAGGATGTGTCTATGAAGTTGTATGCACGTGTTCCAGCTCTTACATTGGAGAAACTCGACAACCCCTACCTAAAAGACTCACCCAACATCAATCAAAGTCCCTACAGCAGAATCAGCAGTCGCTCAGCACCTCCAGTCCAATCCAGGCCACAAAATTCATTCTTCTAAGACCCTAGCACTCAACCAACATAACGAAAAGACACGGAAAATCATGGAAGCAATACATATCAGGAGATCCAAACCAGACCTCAATCGCGACACCGGAATATTCCTCCCAAGAGCCTATGATGAACTAATTCTTAACTGATGTGTACATGACTAGACTCCCATACGCGCTAAACTTTATTCAGTTCCCCAATCATGTGTTTTATTTGAAAATTCTCGTTATCCATTCGTAAAACATTTTGGCAAGGTGTGCCCCCAATGAGAGTAGTGTGCAAGAGAAGGACTATAATTATTTAGGAGCCTGTGAATAGGACTGTGGTGTGGCTTGCCATATTTACTATTTATTATTATACCCCCCTTTACTTATGGTATTTATGTATTTTCCTAAGTTAACATTAAGTGTTCTTGTACCTTTCATAGGGATATATGTGTGTGTGTGAGTCTGTCAGATGGAAGAGTATAGGACTATAATTTACTTTTACTTAAGATATGCTAGTTGTGTTATCTCGTGTGTATTTTAATACCAATATCATATAATTTATTTAAATATGGCTTAATCATTTAATCCCCATGTAGTTATCTGGAGTTACTACTTCTCTCATATAACGTGTATGGTTTCCCTTTTGTTTGTTTTTAATGGAATTTTACCCTATTATCAGTCTTTACTATTCCCTTGATGTGCCCTCAACTACATAATAATGTATGCATGGTTTCTCATTTGTCATGATTGGTTGTCCAATTAAAATTATTAACCCCTATAATTACTTATTAATATAACCAATTATCAGTGGTCTCACTAATCCTTCATATGTACATTGCCTTTTATAATGTGTTCTTTTCACTCCTTTGATCTTGTTGTTGTCATGCATGGTTTCTTAATTGTTGTTATTGCTTGCCTATATATAATTGCTCTACACATTTGTTACTGTACTTGCTTAAAAACGTTGAGAGAATACTCTTCGAAACGTCGCCTAAATAAATCAGTAATTGTTCTTCCATAAGTATGTGTTATAGTTTATTGCTCTATCCAGTTACTAAATGCCTCTAAAAGATCGTTCTGGACCCAGTATAGGTCACAATTTTGATTCAATTTTGATGAAACTTGAAATGCATGGTTATTATAACCCAAAGATCTTGGTTCCTTTCGTTATTTGCACATATCAGATCATAACTTCCTGAATTATAGCCCCTGATTGTCCGAAAAATCGCCTATGGTCCCTCTGGAGGTCACGATTATTATCCGATTTAAAAAAAACCGCTTGACTCTTATCAGCGTTACACCATACGGAAGGTTGAGTGTGAATTTCAAGGAAATCGGACCATAATTGCCAGACAAAATGGCCGCCGCGTGTACGCGAATACTGTTATAAAATGGTATATCAAGGTTGTGGACCCAGTGTAGGTCACAATTTTAATTCGATTTTGTTGAAAGTTGAAATGCAGGTTTATAACCTAAAGATCTTGATTCTTTTCGATATTTGCGCATATCAAATTGTAATTTAATGAATTATAGCCTTTGATTGTAGGAAATATCACTTTCGGTTTTGCCTGTTCTCTATCCATGTCTCGAAAATGTGGGCGTATCCTGCCTGGCAGTGCCAGCTTACTATCTTTTCAGAATGTATCTATCATTACTTACTGTACATTTACCATACTTATTAAGGCCTAAGAAAATTCTTAATTTTCCTTTTCTGCCGTTTAAGTGCAGAGTCGTTTATACATTGACAACCCTCAATGTTCCCAAAACCGCATAAACATTTGATCAAGAAATAACAACTGCGCCCTGACCTACGCCAGCAGACAATAAGCTAGCAAACCTGTCGGGTTGACAGTTAGGATTCCCTGACAATATTGCACAGTGCTTGCCCCATAGGTGTTTTTCGCGTAATCCAGTATTATTGGGTGTAAGATTGGGTGTCTATACTTTCCATATATACCACACCCGATAAATACCTTTCCTGGGAACCTATCTTTAAATCCAAGTTGCATTTGAAAGTTTTTACGTAAAGCTTTTCAAGCCATGTAGTTGAATTTTTCCAATTTTTTTAAAATTCGATGTGTTAAGATGAAATTTGTATCATCAATTAATTGGAATATTGTAAAATAGTACAATTTGTTGACCAGAATAATCATTGGGGCATATTATTCAGTTACAACAAGAGTGGTTTGTGGGCTATATAAGTAACATATATGTTTCAGCTGTCATGATTGGTTGAGATATTTTTTTATGCCGTCGGCACATGCGTTGTACTCTGAAATACTCCTTTTCACTCGATTAACACTTTTTTCGGAATTGAGAGAATTCAAAACCGGAACGTTCAATGTAGCACGCCCTTAGTTAAAAACAAATTAGAAAGAAACATCTGTGAAAAACTAGCCTTTAACTGCATTCACAAAGTTTTCGGCAAAGCTAGGAAAACAAAACGGAACGTCGCGGATTCTGGAAAAGGTTCATCCTCCAATGATCCCAATGCTTCCACCGATGTCCGTAAAAAAATTAATATCTCGATCGCGTTCACAGCGGATACTCGTTTGTCCGTTCAGGAACTTAAGCCGAAAATTAGCAACAAGTGGGTCTCCGGTTAAAACGCCTGCGCCTACTAAATATCTCAACCAACCATACAGGATAGCTGAAACATAATACGTCAAGATTATGTAGTCACTCGACTGCAATTCTTTGGAAAAAGGGACATAACTCTTGTTACAGAAGGTCGTGAATCGCGATGGGGTCAGCCTCTAGTGACCAAATAATCTATCATAAATCAATTTTCTGATTCGACGGACATAATATAGCAGGAGGTTGCGGAACCCTAAATAGCAATTGTGTCCGCCTCTAGTGGTCACACATCTTTACACCAATCTGAACGCAAGACTCACCCTACCTGCAGAGAAGTGACTCTGACACAATGAACAGCCATGATATCTACATAATAATAATAATAATAATCGCGTCATTTTACAAGGGTAGCAAACTGAGGCCTTTTTCCAATTTGGCCCTTGGCACAGATCGTGCGAATGATTTCGATCATTACTGCAGGAAGAAACCGAAGAACTCGGGGGAAACCTGCCTAATCGGACGGGAGACCGAATATCCCTCTCACTTACGACGATAAAGTTCTTGCCCTGAGCTGGGATTGAACGCTCGTAACTCGTTGCATTGGTGAGAATGCCGTTATGTAAACGTAACAGGTTGCGAGGTCAACGCACAGAAGTCAGTTTCTAAACAAACGAAAGTACAATGACTTCGACGAACAGAAAACCTGCGTCGTATCAGGGTTGTCTGTGCAATAACACGGACACAACTCGAGATTGAATAATAATCCCCGGAAGAAAATGGGATTTTAACAGAATAAGCAAGTTTAAACGGACATTTGAGACATGCGGGGGCCGCACTATTGGCACTATTTTGTGCTTAGGTCGGGTCTACTTTACATATACACAATGATTTCTGCTAATGTTTTTATCGTTGGGATTGACTAAACGAAAATTTAAAATTAAAAAAAAATAGCCAAATTCTGGCTGGGATTACTGAGCAAAATGGCCATTCACTGGATAGGCTACGTTCGAAAAAAAAGGCCACCTACCATAAATTTCGTCACGTTAGTTACGTACGAGCTTTACACCTAACAAGGAAGGAATTCCGCGCTAAAAATGTTGCCTCTAGTGCGTTCACAAATCAGTTGTTGACAGACGGACAAAAATAACAAAATCGCCTTGGGTTGTATCACATTTTCTTAACATATCTGAGTTCAGGATGGGACAATTGTTGTCTGAACCACATGGTTTAGCTTGGGTTGGTTTCAGATTCAGGGAATCACAGTATTGATGATGAACTAGATAGCATTTCTTCCAATGGCAAGAATAGAGTATGGTTCACTTTTCGGGGTTGGGTGATAAACCGTAGATACAATATGTGAGAGTGGGATCCAAGCATTGTCGTGGATTTTTGTTTTCATGGGAAAGTAGACGATATCCTCATTCCAATAGACTAACCAACAGCTTGCAAATTTAACTTTTGAAAGTTTTTGAAATTATTTGGTTTAAAACCATTGTGTTATACCATTCGTCAATGGTAGCACTACCCGGCTTCACTAAATAGATCACGCGAATTACAGTAGCGAATCAAAGGATGGGAGCACTAGTATTTTAAGTTGTTAACATTGACGACTGTGTATCAGGATTCATTCTCAGGCCTGTTGAGATATTTTGCGTACATGGGTTTACTTTTATACCCAGGTGAGGATTGGTAACACCTTAAGCTTGGCACATTGAAACATGACGGAACTGTTGATTAAATAAAACAAATTAGATGTTTGACACTCGTACTCAGCATGGAGAATGTGCAGCATGACAAACAATCCATCAAAGAAAATCTTTTAAACCGTGAGACAGAACGCCAATAACATCACAGGTCAACAAAACGCAAATTTCACAGTTTATTTCTAAAGGATTGTGGAATGTCGGTTAAACACCGTATATGCAACTGACTGTAACAAGAACGAATACCGCGAGAAACATCCCGCATGATCAAATGTTTCATCGTGCGATTGGCCCGTCACAAAGAATAACACAAATGATGCAGAAATTTTAAGATAAATCCAGACAGACAATATCTCTGGTTAAAAAGGCGCGGATCCATTGAGGGAGAGGGGGGGGGGACCCGGCGCACCCCCCCCCCCCTCCTTATTCCTGCAATCTGTAATAATAGAGGTCACAAACTTTATCCAATTTTGATGAAACTTAAAAGATATGTTTATATTCCCCAAAAATCAGCTCTTTTCGATATCCGCGCATATCGAACGATGCCTTCCTGGATTATGGCCCCTGATTGTACGAAAAATCCTGTTTTAGCTTATGGGTCCTCTAGAAATCACAATTCTGGTTTGATTTTTTTTTTTTTTTTTAAAAAAACGCCCATCCATATCACCGTTACACCGAAATTTCGTATATTTTCGAATATCGTCCAAGTTGGACCGAACGAAACTTTCCGTCGAATTATGGCTACTCCTCTTTTCGCAAGTTTTAATAGTGTAAAAGCATGTAATACTAAGGTTGAGGACTACCTAGAGGTCACAATGTGTCTCCGATTTGGATGAAATCTATATCCCAAAAAATCTTGGTTCCTTTTGATAAAGAATTCTTCATTACCCCGGCATTAACAGTAAAACCTAACACTATATTTAGGTCTACCTAAAACGTGTATTCAGATTGTCATTTTAAATTTTTGTGCCTTCATTTAGATTAGATAAATGAAATGGGGTTTAACGTCCTAATTTTCTCCTCCTACCAGGACAATGAATACATAGGCATACAACATACAGTGTGCTGAGACGGAAAGTTTCCACCGTCATTTGTGAAGTTTCATTTTACGTGCCCGGCAATATATACACTGAACCCCGGTCATTTTGTGCCATCGGAAGGACTAGAGACAGGGAACTCTATAATTTGTATATAACTGCTTGGACACCCATGTTTCCTTTAATTGATGTCTTTCAGATTTGTATAATACAATGGATAATCACTCATCGGACCTCGAGTCGATGGCGAAAGGCGGAAGTGACAAAATGGCGGTTAGAACAAAACATTTTAAAAGCAATCAAGAAGGAAATAAATTGGGACCAGAGGTTTTGGGCGGATTGATCAAAAGCTGGAAGTTGCAGAGTACACTGTATCGTTTAAAGGGACAATACCACTCTTGCTGACTTGACAGGTCCAGAAAAAATAGCCTTATTCTAACTACTAGATGTTTTAGTGTCCTACCTGTTATGTAAATTATCCATTAATCCTATTTTACTGGCCCAGAGGGTTCGAAAATATGTTTAAATCCAAGTTGCATTTGAAAGTGTTTACGTAAAGCTTTTCGAACCATGTTGTTACCATGTAGTTGAATTTTCCCAATTTTTTAAATTCGGTGTGTTAAGATGAAATTTGTATCATCAATTAATTGGAACATTGTAAAATAGTACAATTTGTTGACCAGAATAATGATTGGGGCATATTATTCAGTTACAACTAGAGTGGTATTGGGGCTTTAGAGTGCAGAGTAGCGAGTCGGTTTATTCCCATAACGCCGACTCACCGAGTTTTAGGGGGACGATTTTGGTCGGTGTTAAGGGATCGACTGGCCAAGAACAATAGACCCAAGCTGGGGGATAAAGCTAATTAAGCCGATAATTTTGGGAGCATTTACTTTTTAAAAAATGTATAACAACCTTTAAGACAAATGATTATACATGTAAATAATTTTAACTTTTGGCACGCATAAAATGTCCAACATAGTCAAAAAATTCTAACAAATTCAATCCTCCTTCTTCACATCTATATTTTGCATCTTGGATCTTTCGGTTGATATCTGTGTATTTTTTTCCTTTTATGTTGGTTGTCGCTGGCCACTCGAATACTGCAGCAACTGAATCTCGATCGTCATTTGCTCTTTTTTCAAAAATGCCATCACTTCAAAAAAATTCGGATGAGCTTTTCCAATTAATTTTCCTAGGCGCCCGTACCACCCTCTACAGAATTGTTGGTTCTTCGCGTGGATTGGTTGTGGTTCCATTGTACTTGAGTAAATTGACCGTCTAACCATTGGGTAACCATATAGTCGGCCAGTTGTTGAAATTTCTCATTATTTGGATCCATGCGTCACCAATCTGCAAATAAAAGAAAGATACATATAAATTATCTATATTTATTACCCAGCAACACATAGGTAACTGCCACCTCTTGCTGTAGGAAGAAGCTTAGATTGTAACTGTGCATTAGTCATCGTAGAAAGAAATGTATATGAAATGTCTTGGGAATATTTACGTATTTATACCTATTTTGAGAAATAATCACAATGAACTGAATTTCGATCATTTGTCAGCTTCTTGTTGAACTGTCGTAGCCTATATCATTTCATTAATGAGTGGGTTGAGTTTGAGTGAACTATATTAATAATCTGAACAAAGTAAAGTAAACTATAGATTAAGAAAACTATAGTTTGTGAGTTGAATTTAATAATGACTGGTCCCTACCTCATTAACGCCTTTAATCCGTTCTTAACCCATCAAAGAGTGCCGCGGTCGACTTTCCAAACTCTGGTGAGTCGGCGTTATGGGAAGACACCAGCGAGTCGTCTATAAGACCTCTAGGCCCCTTGTAGATATGATTTAGCAATATACTAGTAGGTTTAAGGCGGAGTTCATGAACTTTTTTTACCAGTTTTTAATTTTGTTTAAAACGTACCCGGCTACTCAAAGTGCACTGTCTTAATAGAGAACAAGCTAAAAAGAAAGTGATTTTTCCTAAAATCAAGGGCCATAATTTATGAAGTTACAATTTGATATGCGCAAATATCGAAAGGAACCAAGATCTTTAGGTTATAAACCTGCATTTCAAGTTTCATCAAAATTGGATTAAAATTGTGACCTCTACAGGGTCCACAACCTTAATAATATAGGCCAACCATAATTTTTAAGTAAGGGGCGGCTATGTTTTCTGGCAGTTTTGGTCCGATCTTCAAGAAATTCGAACCTATTTAAATCGAATAATAATTGAGACTTCCAGAGGGACCGAGAGCTAAAAAGGGCGATTTTTCGTACAATCCCATAATTAAAGAAGTCGTGGTTTGATATGCGCAAGGAACCACGATCTTTTAGTTATAAACCGTGATATACCAAATTTTTATACTTTTCGAATAAAAACGGCGGCCATTTTGTCCTGAAATTTTGGTGATATAATCAGATGTTTTTTTTTTTAAATCGGATAATAATTGTGACCTCCAGAGGTACCACAAGCTAAAAAGAAGGGCAATTTTTCGCACAACCAGGGGCCATAATTCAGGAAGTTACGTTCCGATGGGCGCAAATATTGAAAGGACCCAAGACAAGATCTTTTGGGTTATAAACATGCATGTCAAGTTTCATCAAAATCGGTTCGAAATTGTGACCCTTCGGGTCCACAAGCTAAAAACGTGCTTTTTCGTACACTCAGGGGCCATAATCCATGAATTTTCGATCCGATACATGCCAATATCGAGCAGGCGAGATCTTTTGGGGATAAAACTATATTTAAATTTTCGTCAAAATCGGATCAGAATTATTGTGACCTATATAGAGAGTCCACAAACAATAAATTGTCGACGGACGGAGGTCTGAACAGGGGTGACGACAATATGCGTCCACATGAAAATGTGGGCGTACAAAAAACTGATTTTACTTATTTTAAACCTGTATGTTTACAAGTGAATCACATGGATAAAAAGAACACAGAATTTTTTTAGGATGAATTATTTTAAAACATTTCGTTTTATGTAAATTTCTTAGAGATATTCATATTATTTTATAATGCCAATCACATGGATAAAAAGAAACACAGCATTGTTTTTTCTAGGGTGAATTATTTTAAAACATTCCATTTTATGTAAATATCTAAGAGACATTCATATTATTTTATATATTAATCCCTACGCAACAATACGTCTTTAAATATGTGGAAAAATTGGATGTTAATATCTTTCGATGGCTTGTGTTACTTAAGACGTATAGATGAGGCGTATTTATAAGATTGCTAACACGGAAATCACGGTGGTGCGTTTTCTTATTTTATGAAAATAGAAAATATTAAATTATTGTTCTAAATTACTTCTATGTTTTCCTTGAGATATAATGCATCACATGGTTTGCTTACAGGATAAAGAAATTAGGACCCTTCAACATACGTGTCATTAACGATTTAAGTTGTTTAGAAAAGCATATAAAAAAATTGGTTTGAGCTCATATATCTCCACTCTCAGTTGTGGCTGTTTGAAAATAATCGGATTTTCAAGGTGTTGTCGAAAAAGAAATTGAGTTTCTTAAAATGTCCACATATCTACGGGTCTTGTTTAAAGTACCCGATAGAATTTATTTTCTGTGAAAAGTAAAGAGAGGCCAAAAGGCTTGAAATATCAGCCAATGGTAAACGAGTAGGTAAGCACCCATAGCTGTAGCTTTTAACCTGGTATTTCTGTTAATCTTTTATCAAACAGACCGATTCAACCTGAGAAAAACTACTTTCCCTACAGCTATCAAAATACAATGTAAAGCCAAGGGATTTCATTTTAAGTCAGCGACAATGGAGTAGAGATGTTGCGAGAAAACGTCATCAGAGTTGATGTGGTAGAAGAATTATAACGGCATTATGAGAGATTCGTCGATATATAGTGAAAAGATGAATCTCTAATGATATGGCCCCTGTTTTCATCACGTGGGGTGGCTGAACGTTCCTTTTCTCCAATCCGTTGACTTAAAACAAATATAATTTCACTGGTTTGTTTACCTATAGATAAAGCGTCAGAGTATATTTCAACCCAGACTTGCCTTTCATATTGGTAAGTTCAAGTTTTATTTAGTTGTTATTTCACCTTTCAAAACAAAATGTTCATTTTTATAAACGCACCATTAAAAATGCCGAAATTATTTCAGGCGACAATGACCTTTATTGGAAACTGCTGACTAGTTATTACTAAAATGAATTTTCCTGAATTTTCGGATTTAATCCAATAATGTATAAAACATGGATACACCATTATCTCAACCATGTACGTTTTCTCACATATCAACTTTTATCAGCTGCAAGGTGATATAAAATTTAATATGTGATAACAAAGCACTTCATCAATTGAACAAACCTTTTATTTCGTGTAGATATTGACCTCTTGTAAATTTTATAATCTTTTAATATTGACATATTATTATTATACTTGAATTGACTTTAAGATATAAATTGATACGACATCGTCTTGAATGCTATATACCTTTTTTACCCGCTGAGCGCAGTTTGGACTATAAGATTATTTTTTGAAAGGTTGAAATTCAAAATATACGCAATCGGTATCGTTAAAAAAAAATATCTTGTATAAACACAAACCGTGGTCTATGCATATCAAATTTATAATGAGTGTTATATTTTTTAACACAAATTGAACTTTTAAGGATATTTCTTCATTTCCGGATTAATTTCCTTTAAATCTTTAAAGTTTATCGGTTTAACATTTTATTGATGTGAATAGTGTATTTATAAATCTGTGTTGATATATGATTCAATAGCAAAGGATTAACAAACGTCTTATATTTCTTATCAAATGCAGGGTAAGTTTTTGTTGTTGTTTTATTTAAAATGCATTAATCTGATTTGCGAGAGATCAATTTGACTATATCTCACATTTAAAGAGTCGTCTCAGATATATTTTTTACATACAATTAGCTCCGCTTGAGAACAGATCCAAAACAAGTAAACCTCGAGAATTTTGATAGGAATTTACTCCTCTTTTACACTCATAATATGTATAATGGTATTGAAAATTATTTACTCAGTGTAGGAAACGGATTAGAACCTCATAACAAAACACCTTTTTCAATATGGCTTTCGTGTTCTCTTATAAGTGGGTGTCAAGTTGTTTGTGAGACTATGAGGAGGATATATCTGACAATTCATAAAAGGAATTGTCAGCCACTATAGATAAGAGAACACGAATAGAAGGAATATAAACAAGGGAATGTACGGACTATTTCTATTTAGCTCGTGTTCTCTAAGCTTATGCCGTTCAATTACTTTATTGAATTGTCAGATATGCTCTTATTCCCATTAAAAAACTTTTGGTCTTCGAAGGAATGTTTTGTGAGACTATGAGGAGGATATATCTGACAATTCATAAAAGGAATTGTCAGCCACTATGGATAAGAGAACACGAATAGAAGGAATATAAACAAGGGAATGTACGGACTATTTCTATTTACCTCGTGTTCTCTAAGCTTATGCCGTTCAATTACTTTATTAAATTTCAGATATATGCTCTTATTCCCATTTAAAAACTTTTGGTCTTCGAAGGAATGGTTAGTGAGTAGAAATTCGACCGTGTATTTGTTCTGTCTCGTCACTTCAGTCAGTTATACAGAGGGATGATTCGTGTTTTCCTTTGGCGTTCGTCACTTGCGATTCAGGAAACCTGTATTAGTCAGCTATCGTAGCAATTATATTTTGAATAGGCTCTATCACATATGTGATAATGACTGGCACCAATATTGTCCTTAAAGACATTGATCTATTCTCAAAGTATAAGGTTATCTGTGTGCAGACTGATATTGTTAAGTATGGGGAAAGGATATTTAGACGATTTTATTCTAATTGCCTAAAATCTATTGAAAGTCATGAGTGGTCATTTTTATCAGAAATACACAAACGTATTCTTTATTGGTCACATGTTTTTGACATACCATGCATTATACGAGTAGACCAAAACTCTTGATCTGAGATACTTAAAGATTTTGGCAACCACTTTCAATAGACTTAATATTTTGAGCTGAAACTTTGAAACAATGGGGTAGTTTGCGTTGCGTTTGTTTGCTTAAACCCAAATACATTAACCAGATATGGATTCGCATAGAATGCAAACAAGTATGTACATGAATAATTGAAATTTACACCTAAAGAATCAAAGTAAAATATAGACCGTCAACGGGCTCTTTGTTTGAGATCTCATGCAAATGCAGATAAAAAGAATACAGCTCATATTTTCGCTACAAATATTGTTTTCTGGGCGTTAGTGTAAATCACCCTGAATATGAAAAAAAAAGATGTCTTCGTATTATTTATTTTATACATATCCGTTGTCTAATGTTTTTATTTACAAATTGACCTCACGAGTCTGGTAAGGGTGTTTTTGTCAATTAGAAATAATTAATTTGACGTGTCAAAAACTTGTTATTTTGTCTTGCCAATCTTGTCTCGATCAAAATGAAAATAGTCAACATTAAGATGTCAATATTGAGCATTTATAAACATTAGAATGGTATACGCCAAATCTTCATTATCACAATTTTGAGTATTGAAATGGCAAACAAAATATAAATATTGTGTGAGCCTCTTGTACACTTAATAGAAAGCTGATTTTTAAATCAATGTACACTCGAATGAAAAAATAGGTCTCCATGTTGGTATATATGGCGGTGGGATATAGGTTATTTTTGTCATAGAAAGATCTCTTCCTCCGCATCCTTCTGGTGTGATGATCATTTGTCTAATCCATGAAAATATGTTGAACCCAATTTATTGGAGGGCAGGGCTTTCTTCCCGATAGAAATTGTCAAATATAAAACAATCAAAATCCGTTTTACAAATAAAACAGAAAACACACCAATATGGACTTTCTAAATAGGCAATAACGACCGTTGATGGGTGTATTACCGAATTCTCGAAACAGGAAATTGACTTTTCAAAGCATGATATCCATTTCAAGAACATTTTTCAAAAATCGATTTGAGTGCAAACTAACAATGAATCTCGATTTATGTTTAAGTTGTCGTTATAAGCATTCAAGACACAGGTGCGTTAATCTATCCACAAGGTATTTTTAGCCTAATATAATCCCTTTTGAAAACGTGAGTAAGCATGAATAGCCAAATTATAGCCCTATTATATAGGCTAAAGAAAAGGAAAATCATTTAAATTAGAACCCTGTAAAGACTATTCATTTCTCTTCAGACCCGCGTGCATATTCGTTATGTTAAATTGTAACCACCCAAATCTCCAATTCCGGTGCCATATTTTCTAAGTGAATCCATATAATATACTTAAACTTTCTGTTGACGATTTCTTCAAATTAAGTGAATAACAGTCCTAAATATGTTCTAGGTTTAGAATCTGATCATAAACATTCCTTATTGCAGTGCTGTCTTTCATATTTGATATAATCATAATACTGGGTTTATTGCTTATTATTAAGTTTGATACGGTCTTCATCAAATTACTGAAAACATATCTTGAAATCCAACAGCTTACCAATACCCCCAATCCCACCGCATTACCGACATATTAAAGATACATTATGAGAGATTAGAAAAGGAACTGACAGTTTTAACTATAATTCTAATTAAGATAGTGTAAATGGAATTTGCAGAAAATTTCAGTCAAATTACTCCACTCTGAACCGAGATTTTAGCGATTGAATTTTCGGCCTAGTTCCCATCACCATTACTAAAGTCTGACGATAATAAACTAAGTCTCGATTATCCATTTCATTATGAAATGTTAAGCAGCAAATCGGATCTTAATCATATAAAATCGAGACTTGATTATGGTCTGGATAAGTTAATTAATGTCTAATTAAAAATTTAGATAACATTTAAGGCCTAAAGACAGACCTACATTAGGCCGAGTGAGCTCTGTTAAAATATTGTGCATTATCTCTGGAATAATTCACTCTACCCCATTGTTGATTTTACGGGTTATGCACTAGTTTCTTGTGGTATACACATATATGTTGTTTATTCGCCTGTCTGTTGGAATAAACGCCCATCCACTGGATTACTTTCAACTAATGACATGCATTAAGGGATTAACATAATATGCACGAAAAATTTGTTAGGTCAACTGTTTCATCGAACCGAAAATCAATAAAACAAATCGTTCAACTATGCCGTAAAAACTGTGAATCTAAAAATGAATGTTTTGGGGACACAAATACACAACAACAAAGAAAAACAAGAATCGATGATGAAGTATTTAAAATATGCAACTATGATATTGGCTTCTAGACAATGGCAAATGAATAAAGAGATAGTTGTGTAACTTGCGTTTCTTAGTGACATCTGCAAAAATCGAAAAAAATGGTAGTCTGGATATTTTAAAACCCTCTAGAACTAACTGAAATCAGCCTGGAAGCATGTTTCAAGAAATGTGCAAAGATGTTCTTCGTTACGAAGACATAGACGTATCTTACCACATACTTTAATAGCAAGTTAAGAACACAATAGACAACATCAGCAGAGTAGAACATTTAAAAAAAATTAACGGGTTTATGTGAAGTTTCCTTTAAAAGTTATTGTAACACTATTGGTTGCAGTGCTAAATATCTTTTTTCTCTATGTTCCAGTGTTAATTATTTTGTGTCTTGTTGATAAACGAAAGTAATGAATGATGGCTGAAGAACAGACAGAACCGTCCACTTCCGGTACAAAGTCGTTAAACACGCAACCAACCTTGGAAACTCCGCCGAGTATGAAAGACAAAGACCTCGGCGATTTAGACTGCACAGACGAAGAAACACCCAACAAAGATCAGACAAAAGATAATGACGACAAAATAAATAACACAGACACAACGGTTAATACTATAGAGAGTGAGAAAAACAAAAATAAGAACGATGAGAAAAATAGTTCAGAGCCGGTCCCTATGGACCAAACCAAAAACAGTTTAACTACAGAAAACAATAACGACCTGGATGAGACTGAAGATGACAACCAAACAGAGGATGAACCCGACACTCAAGCTTCAGAAAAGGACCCGAAATTAGAGGTTATGGAATTAGAAGAAAAGTCCAAAGACGTGGAAACGGCCACCCCGGCAGATATAAGCTATCCTATGACAAGATTTCAGATTTTAAAAAACCTAGCCGTAGTCAGTCTAGGTTTCTTTTGTCTTTTCACTGCCTTTATTTCTATAAGTAATCTACAGACTAGTCTAAATATAGACGACGGGGTAGGACCAGGTAGTTTATCTATTATATATGGTGCCTTGGTTCTCTCTTGTATGTTCTTACCACCATTTATCATTGCCCATCTAGGATGTAAATGGACTATTCCTCTTTCTATGATTGGATATGTTCTATATATGGGAGCCAATATGCACGCCATCTGGGCTCTGATGGCACCAGCCGCAGTTCTTCTAGGACTAGGAGCAGCACCGTTGTGGTCAGCCAAATGTACTTATCTTACTCAGACGGGTGTTTGGTATGCGCAAATGACAGGACAAAGCAAAGACGCAGTCATCAATCGTTTCTTTGGCATCTTTTTCATGACTTTTCAAGCAAGTAAGTTCTTTTGTTTTCATTAAAAAAAAATATTTGATTATATAATCCCTGCTTGATTGAAGAAGGCCACATAATAATGCGACACGCTTCTATTTTTTTATGCCTACACTCTATTTTAGTGAGTTTGTGGGGATGCCTATACCTTATATTATTATACATTAATCGAATGTGCACTTTATTACTTTTCGAAATAGGTATTCGGGATTCGTAGAGCCGTCAGAATCTTCAATAGTTTGTGGGGATTCCTATACCTATTTCCCTCTTGAAACCCCTTATATTATACATTATTCGAATGTGCACTTAATTACTTTTCGAAATATGTATCCCAGATCTGTCTACGGCTTGATTTGAGCACATAATTTGGTTAGGTAAGCTTTAGAGCCGAAATCTGTGTGAGAATTCGTAAAGACTTCAGAACCTTTGGGCGTTCGGAATAAACACAACAAAAAGATCCATTCATTTCGAGTTACAGAGCAGGGGATTTAGGGAACATCCTGAACATATAATTCCTACAGTTTTTGCTCAATTTCATTTTGAGGTAAACGATCCTCGCCTAAGTTGATTTTTTATATGTTTACAGGTCAGATCTCTGGTAACTTGGTTTCCTCCCTTGTCTTTAGTCAGAATAACACCGACTTAAACTTATCGAACGATATGTTACAGAGATGTGGTGCCAATTTCGACCCCCGAATACATTCCAACAATACTAACCTGGGCAGGCCTGATGCTGACAAGGTGAGTGGAACTTGGGAATATAAATCATATTCTACCTTCCTGAGTGTAAGAAAGAAATAGTATTATTCACCAAAAAAAACATTCGAATATCAATGAGTGGTAACACATTTGGAGGTGGCAATCCACTACTACTACTTTTACTTTTGATCCGCTTGCACCTAACAGGCATACACATCAGTGCCGGATTTACCCATAGGCTTGGCAGGCTGACGCCAATGGGGTCCCATGATATACTGGGCGTACGACCATCAGCCTTTCTTACATGTACCGTGGTCTTAAACATCCGGAGGGGGGGGGGTAGCTGGAGTGCGTTGTAACATACGGTCTGTCATTGAGTCAACTGACGTTGTTTCGATTCTCTGGTTGTACGTGACAAGGAGTAGGTCGCCTGTCGAACCTCGTGGGTTTTCTCCGGGGCCTTCTGTTTCTTCCCACTGCTAAAGACCCAAAATGACCTGGTTTGTGTCAAGTGGACGTTACCCCCTCCTCCCCCTCCCATCCCCCTCCCGGCCTGTTTCCCTCCATTGTGTTTAAAACCAGCTATGGTCTCCCTTTATAGTCGTGGGGATTGGGAGTTGCCTCATAAATGGAATAATCAAGGGCCTCTCTTTGTATATTAAATTCGGAACCCGACAACCTGTCAATAGATCCCAAAGTATTGTAACAAATGACCGGCATGACATGATATGTTATTAAATGAGTTCATAAATACTTGACAAAGTTATTAAATATTTTATTTTACAGGTTTATATTGTTTGTGGAGTATATTTGGGGTTTGCCGTTTTAGCTGCCATCATTGTTATTTTGCTTCTTGATAAATTACCAATAGAAAAAGACAAAGATGCGAAACCGTCATTCAGTCTGTTAATTAGCACCTTTCGTCATCTAGCAACAAGTCCAGCTCAGATGTTGTTAATACCTTTAACAGTATATAGTGGAGTGGAACAGGCTTTCTTTGCCGGTGATTTTACCCGAGTAAGAAACCTTAGAAATCTCCAACACTTTCTTACACCTATGATATGTTTTACAATATCTCTAAAATGTAATCGCGCCAAGTGCCGGATATACCAACTGTGCGGGTGCCCCATTGTTGTATGTTCAAATTGTTCGTACTGACCGCGGATCGTACTAGTATGTACTCCGCCCCCTAGATTTTTGAGTATGTCTCTGTCCCCCCATGATTCTTCGGGCATTTCGGGAGCTGCCCCTCTAACTGCCATCGATCCCGTACGCATATGCCCTAACACTGGTAAATGGTTCGTAATTATTAGTGGGTTTGGTAATGAAAGGTTCCAGGGTTCGTCCGCCCCCCCCCCCCAAAAAAAAAATAAAAGTTATGAAAAATCCACGCCCTTGACTGTATACTTAAAATTCATAAAACTAAATAAACATAGAATAACAACATATATTTCAGTCGTATGTAACCTGTTCATTAGGAATATGGAATGTTGGTTATATAGCTATATGTTATGGTATTGTAGATGCATTTTGTTGCTATACATTTGGACGTTTAGTGCAGTATGTCGGACATATACCTTTCTTTATTCTCGGTGAGTTTTCTTTATATACTTCTTGACACGCTTGTAAGAAAATTCATCAGCCGACATTTCTGCACACCCTGCTTAAATTAGTCTTTGCATTATTTGGTCTGAGATAATGTTATCGAAATTCCGTGTGTGTGGGGGGGGGGGGGGGTATTAATTATCGAAAGAGTATTTAATATTTCCTGTAAAAAAAAACCCAACATATTACTGTCTATGAGTTCCAAAACTTGAATGTGCTCTTTTTGTGTACCAGCCGATAAAACTAACTCTTTTAGAATTCTTCACAAACATGCGATATTGATGAGTGTTTTGTTTTGAACACCAGTGCAAACATATAAGTTGTAGAAAGGCCCGTAATAGTTCTGTGGAAAATTCAATAATTCAGCTTTAACTCGGTATACTCGCATCAAGAATTTATTGCGACCGCTTGCAAGGAGATATTGCTGTTTATAATAAAGTGTTTCTGAGAGGAAATCCGTACGATAATTATAAACACTCGATAACTTATAAAATCAGGGCCTTATCTTTCAGACCTACCCGTGGACATCAGATATCCAAATGGCCGTAAAATAGCATAGGGAAATAGTCAGACATTGGTAGATACATAACATCAATTATTAGTAGAAATATCCAAATTACCAAAAGAAAATGAATGTTCCATTGATACTTCTGATACATTATTACGAAATGCGTCAAGGAGACTTTTTTTATTTGACAATCTGCATATTCGTGGTAGTTTCAATTATTTTGTCTTAGTATATTATTTATATTTTATATCACACAGTTATGTATATTAATGTTGTTTTCTTGCAGCTGCTATTTTACATGGTTGTGCACAGGTTGTAATGTTACTATGGACGCCTGATCCCAGTGTAATATATGTTTACTATGTACTAGCAGCCCTATGGGGAATGGGAGATGCCGTCATTCAAACACAAATAAATGGTAAAACAATTTCTGTACATTGTAAAAATTAGATTAAACAAACATTAGCCTTGGAATAATATATCACAATGTGTATATTTACAATCACTTTACTTCACATCATAAAGCGCAACATGATTATTAAACTGTCTCAAGATACAGGTATAGTCTTATTACCTCCCTTTACGCTGAAATCAACTTCTGATCAAAATCAGTTAAAACATATGCAAATACACAAAATTACTTTTCAAAATGGTGTTATTTACTTCCCAAGGTTCTTAGGCATAATGCTCTAATGAACATTTTGTAAACAAAGAAACACAACACATATTCTTGGATATAGCCCTAAGCGTCAAAGTTTAGATGAAAAGAAAAAGGATTTGGATATTGGGAAACTGGTATCCTTGGGTTTTTACTTCTGAATAACTATGCATGGCCTTTAATTTCAAAACATCGTTTGATAATTGATAATAACGCCTGAAAATTATGAATTAATTAGTACTATGGCTTAATGGTGCACCGTTTATTTTCGCCGCGGGGGGTTTAGAAATGGACGACACGTTAACTTATGTAATGCCTTTAATTACTTGCCGAGAACTTTAATTTCTCGAGTTACGTGCATAAATTAACAACCAATTAATTTATCTGCAGTGTTTAAATATAAGACGAAGGGTTTATTTTCCTGCGAGATAAATTTATCCGATCGGTTCATTTTGATTACGATTATTTGCATATGAAGTGCGAATAAAAATGGTGAATATTTAAAAAAAAAAAAGCACCTTTGTCAATGGCGTAATTGCTATTTTGAATGGATAATAATATTAGACCACGGTAAGGTGTTTTTTTTTTAAATATTTACCATCTTTATATTGTGCGGTTTTGGTTTCCAGTAAGTATTTTATGTGGTTGCCACGGAAGTTAAAGGAAATATCGAATATTATTTTTAATTGTTCAGTTATGTATCTGTATAGAGTATTTTAATCGATATCGGACAGCAGGTCGTTTCTCCCCTTTGTTCTTTTATGGTATAAATATTGATACGCTCTGTTCGCTCATTCTTGGGGTTGAACGTCCGCTTCCACCGAGAGGGATATCACAGACAATCAATAATAATGTGCTGGACGCCTGGCCCACATAGCGACAGTCCACAGGGAAGGAATTACGATATTTGTTCACCCCTTCAAACGGTTTCGTATTAAATAGTTACTCATTATGAAAGAAGAATTCAACTTTCGACTAGAAAAGTAGAATTACGCGGATCAATCGGTATTACGCGTAGGACTGATGACGTCATTCGGCGTTTTACATGATCGATCTTAGTTATAAGCCAGTAGCCGATACCAAAAAATGTTACCAAAAGAAACAATTTGCTTCAGCATTAGGAAGTTTAAAAGAACTTTGCTTTGGTTAATCGAAATGTATACTCTAAAAAATATTTATATTTTAACTCTGCAGTATTTATTTTAATATTTTTCAGCATTGTATGGACTGCTGTTTACAGATAATACGGAAGCTGCTTTTGCCAATTATCGATTATGGGAAAGTGTTGGTTTTATTTTTTCATTTGCGTACAACGATTATATTCCTACATATATTAAATTATATGTATGTATGGGTGCATTGTCGGTTGGTATGGCCGGATATAGTGCTGTAGAATTCTTACAAAGAAATAAGTCTTCAAAATCTTATAATATTTCTGATTAAAGTTTAACATTATACATGTAAATATTTGTCTCGACTTTAATTTTGTTTTCATTTTTAAACGAAGTAAACCTTTTTAATTTAAAGGGACAATACCACTCTTGCTGGCTTGACAGGTTTAGAATTTCTTTTAGCCTTGTCCTCACTACTAGATGTTTAAGTGTCCTATCTGCTGTGTAAATTATCCATTACATCCTATTTTACCTGTCCAGAGGGTTTGAAAATATGTTTAAATCCAAGTTGCATTTGAAAGTGTTTACGTAAAGCTTTTCAAGCCATGTAGTTGAATTTTTCCAATTTTTTTACTTCGGTGTGTTAAGGTGAAATTTGTATCATCAATTAATTGGAATATTCTAAAATAGTACAATTTGTTGACCAGAATAAAGATTGGGACATGTTATTCAGTTACAACAAGAGTGGTATTGGGGCTTTGAGTCGAAATACAGTGTTGAATTGTGTTATGTGATGATCTTTAATATTATGCGGAAGTACGTTGGTAGAGTAATAAAGTCTCGTTTTGGATTTAACTGTCGACTGTTGAACACAAAACCTATTTGGCTTATATTAGAACATTAGCTCTATTAGGCCGTGATCTGAAATTTCTAGCTAGCTTGCTTCTGTTTCTCCGTCCCGACCATTTTCGGGTGGAAAAAGAACTACATAATCCAATTCTTCTAGTATTACTTTGTACTGCCACATAACTTTTCTGTTCCCTATTCTTTGACGCTTGATAGAAAACGCAAATTAAGTATGGGCTTACTTGTCGATGTGCAATGGTATTTGAATTTCGCGGTGACTTGGTTTTAACAGATCACGTGACATAATTCGCAAATCAGACATACACGACGAAAGGGTCAACATAGGTCATAGGCCGTGTGGTGTCAAAGATCACTACTCTGTTTACATTTTGATAGTAGCATGGCGGAAAGTGGAGATAAAACTGTTCGTTGTATTCTACATAATATAGATTCTGTAAAATCAACTGAATTAAAAACGTTTACTGCGACAAGCTGGACAAAATTTAAGGTGTGTTCTAACGAGTGGAAGAAATGAGACGGGAATGACATGCTTTTGGCGGAGAAAAATGCTGATTTGTTAGACAAAGATCTGCAGGAATGTGCAAACGAGACACACCGAGCGGAAGCTCTCACCCGGCTTCCAGCACCCGGATTCAAAATCAAGTTAGCAAACAAAATCTCGCAGCCATAACCTAGCACCCGGATTCGAAATCAAGTTAGCACACATATTCCTAGCGGAGGGAAAATAATCGTTACCTTTGTATTTATTGGAAAATAAAATTTTAAAACATATTAATGCAAAATATATATATAATAGATCCCCCACCTCACCCCTCACCCAAAAATATACAATTACCGTAAACATACTAAAATATCGCACATTAGAGGCTAACTAATCATATGAGCGGAATCTGGTTAGGGTAGGCTCACTATACACTTAATAACTTCTGAACTAGCTTTGGTGGCATCAATATCTTTATTTCGCCAAGTGCACAGGTGCATAAGGCATCATTATGCCAAATGTCATCAACTTTCTATGTTGGCGTATCGCGTTATACCACCGCAAAGTTCCTAGCACCCGGATTCGAGGTGGAGTATGTGGGTTTAATCAACAACGGGTACGCCTACGCTGCATCAAAAAACGACCAAACCAAATTTGGTGGCAAAATGATTTTTATTTCACGGAATCAAGAGATGAATAAACTACTAGAATACAAAATTTCAGAAGCCTCCTATGTTGGCGTTTCGAGATATATTACCGTAAACATACTAAACATATGAGGGGAATAGGGTTAGGGTAGGCTAACTATACACCTAATAACTTCTAAACTAGCTTTGGTGGCATCAATATCTTTAGTTCGCCAATTGCACAGGTGCATAAGGTATCATTATGCCAAATGTCATTAACTTTCTATGTTGGCGTATCGAGTTATACCACCGCAAAGTTCCTAGCACCCGGATTCGAGGTGGAGTATGGTGGTTCAATAAACAACGGGTACGCCTACGCTGCATCAAAAAACGACCTAAACCAAATTTGGTGGCAAAATGGTTTTTATTTTACGGAATCAAGAGATGAATAAACTACTAGAATACAAAATTTCAGAAGGCTCCTATGTTGGCGTTTTGAGATATATTACCGTAAACATACTAAACATATGAGGGGAATCGGGTTAGGGTAGGCTAACTATACACCTATAAACTTCTAAACTCTCTTTGGTGGCATCAATATCTTTATTTCGCCAATTGCACAGGTGCATAAGGCATCAACATGCCAAATTTCATTAACTTTCTATGTTGGCGTATCGAGTTATACCACCGTAAAGTTCCCAGCACCCGGATTCGAGGTGGAGTATGTGGGTTCAATAAACAACGGGTACGCCTACGCTGCATTAAAGAACGACCTAAACCAAATTTGGTAGCAAAATGATTTGTATTTTACGGAATCAAGAGATGAATAAACTACTAGAATATCAAATTTCAGAAGGCTCGTATGTTGGCGTTTCGAGATATATTACCGTAAACATACTAATTATATGAGGGGAATCGGGTTAGGGTAGGCTCACTATACACTTAATAACTTCTGAACTAGCTTTGGTGGCATCAATATCTTTATTTCGCCAATTGCACAGGTGCAGAAGGCATCAACATACCAAATTTCATTAACTTTCTATGTTGGCGTATCGAGTTATACCACCGTAAAGTTCCTAGCACCCGGATTCGAGGTGGAGTATGTGGGTTCAATAAACAACGGGTACGCCTACGCTGCATCAAAAAACAACCCAAACCAAATTTGGTGGCAAAATGATTTTTATTTCAGGGCATAAAGAGATGAATAAACTACTAGAATACAAAATTTCAGAAGGCTCCTATGTTGGCGTTTCGAAATATATTACCGTAAACATACTAAACATATGAGGGGAATCGGGTTAGGGTAGGCTCACTATACACCTAATAACTTCTAAACTAGCTTTGGTGGCATCAATATCTTTATTTCGCCAATTGCACAGGTGCATAAGGCATCAACATGCCAAATTTCTTTAACTTTCTATGTTGGCGTATCGAGTTATACCACCGTAAAGTTCCCAGCACCCGGATTCGAGGTGGAGTATGTGGGTTCAATAAACAACGGGTACGCCTACGCTGCATCAAAGAACGACCTAAACCAAATTTGGTAGCAAAATGATTTGTATTTTACGGAATCAAGAGATGAATAAACTACTAGAATACCAAATTTCAGAAGGCTCGTATGTTGGCGTTTCGAGATATATTACCGTAAACATACTAATTATATGAGGGGAATCGGGTTAGGGTAGGCTCACTATACACTTAATAACTTCTGAACTAGCTTTGGTGGCATCAATATCTTTATTTCGCCAAGTGCACAGGTGCATAAGGCATCATTATGCCAAATGTCATTAACTTTCTATGTTGGCGTATCGAGTTATACCACCGCAAAGTTCCTAGCACCCGGATTCGAGGTGGAGTATGTGGGTTCAATAAACAACGGGTACGCCTACGCTGCATCAAAGAACAACCCAAACCAAATTTGGTGGCAAAATGATTTTTATTTCAGGGCATAAAGAGATGAATAAACTACTAGAATACAAAATTTCAGAAGGCTCCTATTTTGGCGTTTCGAGATATATTACCGTAAACATACTAAACAAATCAGGGGAATCGGGTTAGGGTAGGCTCACTATACACTTAATAACTTCTGAACTAGCTTTGGTGGCATCAATATCTTTATTTCGCCAAGTGCACAGGTGCATAAGGCATCAACATGCCAAATGTCATTAACTTTCTATGTTGGCGTATCGAGTTATACCACCGCAAAGTTCCTAGCACCCGGATTCGAGGTGGAGTATGTGGGTTCAATAAACAACGGGTACGCCTACGCTGAATCAAAGAACGACCCAAACCAAATTTGGTGGCCAAATTATTTTTATTTCACGGCCTAAAGAGATGAATAAACTACTAGAATACAAAATTTCAGAAGGCTCCTATGTTGGCGTTTCGAGATATATTACCGTAAACATACTAAACATATGAGGGGAATCGGGTTAGGGTCGGCTCACTATACACCTAATAACTTCTGAACTAGCTTTGGTGGCATCAATATCTTTATTTCGCCAATTGCACAGGTGCATAAGGCATCAACATGCCAAATTTCATTAACTTTCTATGTTGGCGTATCGAGTTATACCACCGTAAAGTTCCTAGCACCCGGATTCGAGGCGGAGTATGTGGGTTCAATAAACAACGGGTACGCCTACGCTGCATCAAAGAACGACCCAAACCAAATTTGGTGGCAAAATGATTTTTATTTCTCGGCATAAAGAGATGAATAAGCTACTAGAAAACAAAATTACAGATGGCTCCTATGTTGGCGTTTCGAGATATATTACCGTAAACATACTAAACATATATGGGGAATCGGGTAAGGGTAGGCTCACTATACACTTAATAACTTCTGAACTAGCTTTGGTGGCATCAATATCTTTATTTCGCCAATTGCACAGGTGCAGAAGGCATCAACATGCCAAATTTCATTAACTTTCTATGTTGGCGTATCGAGTTATACCACCGTAAAGTTCCTAGCACCCGGATTCGAGGTGGAGTATGTGGGTTCAATAAACAACGGGTACGCCTACGCTGCATCAAAGAACGACCTAAACCAAATTTGGTGGCAAAATGCTTTTTATTTCACGGAATCAAGAGATGAATAAACTACTAGAATATCAAATTTCAGAAGGCTCGTATGTTGGCGTTTCGAGATATATTACCGTAAACATACTAATTATATGAGGGGAATCGGGTTAGGGTAGGCTCACTATACACTTAATAACTTCTGAACTAGCTTTGGTGGCATCAATATCTTTATTTCGCCAAGTGCACAGGTGCATAAGGCATCATTATGCCAAATGTCATTAACTTTCTATGTTGGCGTATCGAGTTATACCACCGCAAAGTTCCTAGCACCCGGATTCGAGGTGGAGTATGTGGGTTCAATAAACAACGGGTACGCCTACGCTGCATCAAAAAACGACCCAAACCAAATTTGGTGGCAAAATGATTTTTATTTCAGGGCATAAAGAGATGAATAAACTACTAGAATACAAAATTTCAGAAGGCTCCTATGTTGGCGTTTTGAGATATATTACCGTAAGACTAAGAGGCCATAATAGGGAAACCATATTGTGTAACAACATAAGAACGATAATCCAGTATTCAATAAATAGGCATTACAAATTCATATATATGAATGCATATCCATTAAACAAAAATTTAAGTAAAGAAAATAATAAAAATATAAAAAATAAAAAATTCCCAGATAATTGAATATATTAAATTTTTGTAAAACAATTGAGAGACAGACTGCGTAAACTATAACATATGAAAGGATGTACATAAAATGCTAGGTAAGCTTGTAAAGATGAAAATATGAATTACTTAAGTACATTGTATAAGTGGTGTTTAATGTTAAAGTAAGGTATGAATAAAGTAATATAAACAACTGTTGAAATATTTCCCCCAAAAAAGGCATTGTAAATATTATTAACATAATGAGAAAGGACATACAACCACTATAAGAAAAGATTTTATAAAATATAATGATAGGGTAATAATAAGAATATTATTGAAATAACACTGTATGGGAAAATAGGGGGGGGGGGACTTACTCTTAATTAAAGAAAAACATGGGCGAAAGAGGAGAATGGACAGGGTGTTATATTGTTTGATGAGACTATCGTATGCTCTTGGGATGAATAGACCAGCACCGCGGTTGAGTTCTGGCTGGTACCTTTTAATATTGATGGCTTCTATTGTGTCACGTGTTATTCTCATCAAGTTACTAAATGCCACTTAAACAATTTATGGGTGTATAGTTGTTAATTGAAGCCACATACTCTCTTTCTCTCTCTCTCTCTCCCTCTTTATTGAACCCACAAACTCCGCCTCGAATCCGGGTGCTGGGAACTTTGCGGTGGTATAACTCGATACGCCAACATAGAAAGTTATCACACTAAGTAGGGTGAAATCGTAAAAACGACCCAACGAGGGAAGCGCAAATCACCCTCACTAAACAAACAAATTACATTTAAATAAAACTAACAAACTTTTCACACGAATAAATATTATATTATATATACTATTATTGATACATATGTCATAAATGCATAGCCTCCCCTTTAAATTTTCTCTTAAATACCTTTACTATTACTATTATTCTTACATCATTATTCTCTTATTACTATTATTATTATTCTTACATCACTATTATTATTATTATTCTTACATCATTATTCTCTTATTATTATTATTATTATTATTCTTATCTCACTATTATTTTATTACTATTATTATTATTCTTTTTTCTTTATTATTATAATCCCCCCCCCCCCCCGCCCAAAAAGCCTTACTAGACGAAATAAACCACAAAACACCATAAGCCCAGATACTCTCTTTTCTCTTTCTCTCTTTTCAGGTGCTGGATTCTTCCTTCAACAACCAACAACAAAAGGAATGAATTATAGAAGTAAAGATGAATCAACACCACCATACCGGACAGCAAACCCAAATGGAAGGAAGAATGGACCAGGACTTATACTCACCAATAAGCCCCAAGGAAGAGTTGCACCGCCCTGACATTTAACCAGGCAGAACGACCAGACCGACCAAATTGACCGGAAATATATATATGTATATAATATGTTTATATGTTTGTCCACCTTCATGTTTGTTTTGTCAAATGTCTATGTAAATGTTTGTCCGCTTCCATGTCTGTCTTGTCATATGTTGTGCCTGTGATTGTCCCAACTTAGACCTCATTAAATTCCGCACCTTATTATTCCACTAAACACACTGTAAATATTATCACAATATATATATAAAATGTAATTGTCTGCGATATCACTTCGGTGGAAGCGGACGTAAAATAAAGCTATTTCACACATGGAAAGTTAATGACATTTGGCATGTTGGTGCCTTATGCACCTGTGCAATTGGCGAACTAAAGATATTGATGCAACCAAAGCTAGTTTAGACGTTATTAGGTGTATAATTAGCCTACCCTAACCCTATTCCCCTCATATGTTAGTATGTTTACGGTAATATATCTCGAAACGCCAACATAGAAGCCTTCTGAAATTTTGTATTCTAGTAGTTTATTCATCTTTTGATTCCGTGAAATAAAAATCATTTTCCCACCAAATTTGGTTTGGGTCGTTATTTGATGCAGCGTAGGCGTACCCGTTGTTTATTGAACCCACATACTCCACCTCGAATCCGGGTGCTAGGAACTTTGCGGTGGTATAACTCTATACGCCAACATAGAAAGTTAATGAAATTCGGCATGTTGATGCCTTATGCAACTGTGCAATTGGCGAAATAAAGATATTGATGCCACCAAAATAGTTCAGAAGTTATTAGGTGTATAGTGAGCCGACCCTAACCCGATTCCCCTCATATGTTTAGTATGTTTACGGTAATATATCTCGAAACGCCAACATAGGAGCCTTCTGAAATTTTGTATTCTAGTAGTTTATTCATCTCTTTAGGCCGTAAAATAAAAATCATTTTGCCACCAAATTTGGTTTGGGTCGTTTTTTGATGCAGCGTAGGCGTACCCGTTGTTGATTAAACCCACATACTCCACCTCGAATCCGGGTGCTGGGAACTTTGCGGCGGTATAACTCGATACGCCAACATAGAAAGTTAATGACATTTGGCATGTTGATGCCTTATGCACCTGTGTACTTGGCGAAATAAAGATATTGATGCCACCAAAGCTAGTTCAGAAGTTATTAAGTGTATAGTGAGCCTACCCTAACCCGATTCCCCCGATTTGTTTAGTATGTTTACGGTAATATATCTCGAAACGTCAACATAGGAGCCTTCTGAAACTTTGTATTCTAGTAGTTTATTCATCTCTTTATGCCCTGAAATAAAAATCATTTTGCCACCAAATTTGGTTTGGGTCGTTCTTTGATGCAGCGTAGGCGTACCCGTTGTTTATTGAACCCACATACTCCACCTCGAATCCGGGTGCTAGGAACTTTGCGGTGGTATAACTCGATACGCCAACATAGAAAGTTAATGACATTTGGCATAATGATGCCTTATGCACCTGTGCACTTGGCGACATAAAGATATTGATGCCACCTAAGCTAGTTCAGAAGTTATTGAGTGTATAGTGAGCCTACCCTAACCCGATTCCCCTCATATAATTGGTATGTTTACGGTAATATATCTCGAAACGCCAACATACGATCCTTCTGAAATTTTGTTTTCTAGTAGTTTATTCATCTCTTAATCCCGTGAAATAAAAATCATTTTGCCACCAAATTTGGTTTAGGTCGTTCTTTGATGCAGCGTAGGCGTACCCGTTGTTTATTGAACCCACATACTCCACCTCGAATCCGGGTGCTAGGAACTTTGCGGTGGTATAACTCGATACGCCAACATAGAAAGTTAATGAAATTTGGCATGTTGATGCCTTATGCACCTGTGCAATTGGCGAAATAAAGATATTGATGCCACCAAAGCTAGTTCAGAAATTATTAGGTGTATAGTGAGCCGACCCTAACCAGATTCCCCTCATATGTTTAGTATGTTTACGGTAATATATCTCGAAACGCCAACATAGGAGCCTTCTGAAATTTTGTATTCTAGTAGTTTATTCATCTCTTTATGCCCTGAAATAAAAATCATTTTGCCACCAAATTTGGTTTGGGTTGTTCTTTGATGCAGCGTAGGCGTACCCGTTGTTTATTGAACCCACATAATCCACCTCGAATCCGGGTGCTAGGAACTTTGCGGTGGTATAACTCGATACGCCAACATAGAAAGTTAATGACATTTGGCATAATGATGCCTTATGCACATGTGCACTTGGCGAAATAAAGATATTGATGCCACCAAAGCTAGTTCAGAAGTTATTAAGTGTATAGTGAGCCTACCCTAACCCGATTCCCCTCATATAATTAGTATGTTTACGGTAATATATCTCGAAACGCCAACATACGAGCCTTCTGAAATTTGGTATTCTAGTAGTTTATTCATCTCTTGATTCCGTGAAATAAAAAGCATTTTGCCACCAAATTTGGTTAAGGTCGTTCTTTGATGCAGCGTAGGCGTACCCGTTGTTTATTGAACCCACATACTCCACCTCGAATCCGGGTGCTAGGAACTTTACGGTGGTATAACTCGATACGCCAACATGGAAAGTTAATGACATTTGGCATGTTGATGCCTTATGCACCTGTGCAATTGGCGAAATAAAGATATTGATGCCACCAAAGCTAGTTCAGAAGTTATTAAGTGTATAGTGAGCCTACCCTTACCCGATTCCCCATATATGTTTAGTATGTTTACGGTAATATATCTCGAAACGCCAACATAGGAGCCTTCTGTAATTTTGTTTTCTAGTAGCTTATTCATCTCTTTATGCCGTAAAATAAAAATCATTTTGCCACCAAATTTGGTTTGGGTCGTTCTTTGATGCAGCGTAGGCGTACCCGTTGTTTATTGAACCCACATACTCCGCCTCGAATCCGGGTGCTAGGAACTTTACGGTGGTATAACTCGATACGCCAACATAGAAAGTTAATGAAATTTGGCATGTTGATGCCTTATGCACCTGTGCAATTGGCGAAATAAAGATATTGATGCCACCAAAGAGAGTTTAGACGTTATTAGGTGTATAGTGAGCCTACCCTAACCCGATTCCCCTCATATAATTAGTATGTTTACGGTAATATATCTCAAAACGCCAACATAGGAGCCTTCTGAAATTTTGTATTCTAGTAGTTTATTCATCTCTTTATGCCCTGAAATAAAAATAATTTTGCCACCAAATTTGGTTTGGGTCGTTTTTTGATGCAGCGTAGGCGTACCCGTTGTTTATTGAACCCACATACTCCACCTCGAATTCGGGTGCTAGGAACTTTGCGGTGGTATAACTCGATACGCCAACATAGAAAGTTAATGAAATTTGGCATGTTGATGCCTTATGCACCTGTGCAATTGGCGAAATAAAGATATTGATGCCACCAAAGCTAGTTCAGAAGTTATTAAGTGTATAGTGAGCCTACCCTAACCCGATTCCCCATATATGTTTAGTATGTTTACGGTAATATATCTCGAAACGCCAACATAGGAGCCTTCTGTAATTTTGTTTTCTAGTAGCTTATTCATCTCTTTATGCCGTAAAATAAAAATCATTTTGCCACCAAATTTGGTTTGGGTCGTTCATTGATGCAGCGTAGGCGTACCCGTTGTTTATTGAACCCACATACTCCGCCTCGAATCCGGGTGCTAGGAACTTTACGGTGGTATAACTCGATACACCAACATAGAAAGTTAATGAAATTTGGCATGTTGATGCCTTATGCACCTGTGCAATTGGCGAAATAAAGATATTGATGCCACCAAAGCTAGTTTAGAAGTTATTAGGTGTATAGTGAGCCTACCCTAACCCGATTCCCCTCATAGGTTTAGTATGTTTACGGTAATATATCTCAAAACGCCAACATAGGAGCCTTCTGAAATTTTGTATTCTAGTAGTTTATTCATCTCTTTATGCCCTGAAATAAAAATCATTTTGCCACCAAATTTGGTTTGGGTCGTTTTTTGATGCAGCGTAGGCGTACCCGTTGTTTATTGAACCCACATACTCCACCTCGAATCCGGGTGCTAGGAACTTTGCGGTGGTATAACTCGATACGCCAACATAGAAAGTTAATGAAATTTGGCATGTTGATGCCTTGTGCACCTCTGCAATTGGCGAAATAAAGATATTGATGCCACCAAAGCTAGTTTAGAAGTTATTAGGTGTATAGTGAGCCTACCCTAACCCGATTCCCCTCATATGTTTAGTATGTTTACGGTAATATATTTCGAAACGCCAACATAGGAGCATTCTGAAATTTTGTATTCTAGTAGTTTATTCATCTCTTTATGCCCTGAAATAAAAATCATTTTGCCACCAAATTTGGTTTGGGTCGTTTTTTGATGCAGCGTAGGCGTACCCGTTGTTTATTGAACCCACATACTCCACCTCGAATCCGGGTGCTAGGAACTTTGCGGTGGTATAACTCGATACGCCAACATAGAAAGTTAATGACATTTGGCATGTTGATGCCTTATGCACCTGTGCACTTGGCGAAATAAAGATATTGATGCCACCAAAGCTAGTTCAGAAGTTATTAAGTGTATAGTGAGCCTACCCTAACCCGATTCCCCTCATATAATTAGTATGTTTACGGTAATATATCTCGAAACGCCAACATAGGAGCCTTCTGAAATTTTGTATTCTAGTAGTTTATTCATCTCTTGATTCCGTGAAATAAAAATCATTTTGCCACCAAATTTGGTTTAGGTCGTTCTTTGATGCAGCGTAGGCGTACCCGTTGTTTATTGAACCCACATAATCCACCTCGAATCCGGGTGCTAGGAACTTTACGGTGGTATAACTCGATTCGCCAACATAGAAAGTTAATGAAATTTGGCATGTTGATGCCTTATGCACCTGTGCAATTGGCGAAATAAAGATATTTATGCCACCAAAGAGAGTTTAGAAGTTATTAGGTGTATAGTGAGCCTACCCTAACCCGATTCCCCTCATATGTTTAGTATGTTTACGGTAATATATCTCAAAACGCCAACATAGTAGCCTTCTGAAATTATGTATTCTAGTAGTTTATTCATCTTTTGATTCCGTAAAATAAAAACCATTTTGCCACCAAATTTGGTTTGGGTCGTTTTTTGATGCAGCGTAGGCGTACCCGTTGTTTATTGAACCACCATACTCAACCTCCAAATCGGGTGCTGGGAACTTTGCGGTGGTATAACTCGATACGCCAACATAGAAAGTTGATGACATTTGGCATGTTGATGCCTTATGCACCTGTGCAATTGGCGAACTAAAGATATTGATGCCACCAAAGCTAGTTTAGAAGTTATTAGGTGTATAGTTAGCCTACCCTAACCCTATTCCCCTCATATGTTTAGTATGTTTACGGTAATATATCTCGAAACGCCAACATAGGAGGCTTCTGAAATTTTGTATTCTAGTAGTTTATTCATCTCTTGATTCCGTGAAATAAAAATCATTTTGCCACCAAATTTGGTTTGGTCGTTTTTTGATGCAGCGTAGGCGTACCCGTTGTTGATTAAACCCACATACTCCACCTCGAATCCGGGTGCTAGGAACTTTGCGGTGGTATAACGCGATACGCCAACATAGAAAGTTGATGAATTTTGGCATGTTGATGCCTTATGCACCTGTGCAATTGACAAAATAAAGATATTGATGCCACCAAAGCTAGTTCAGAAGTTATTAGGTGTATAATGAGCCTACCCTAACCCGATTCCGCTCATATGATTAGTTAGCCTCTAATGTGTGATATTTTAGTATGTTTACGGTAATTGTATATTTTTGGGTGAGGGGTGAGGTGGGGGATCTATTATATATATTTTGCATTAATATGTTTTAAAATTTTATTTTCCAATAAATACAAAGGTAACAATTATTTTCCCTCCGCTAGGAATATGTGTGCTAACTTGATTTCGAATCCGGGTGCTAGGTTATGGCTGCGAGATTTTGTTTGCTAATTTGATTTTGAATCCGGGTGAGAGCTTCCGCTCGGTATGCATTCTTTATACTATTGTATTATGCTAAATAATATAAGGCCTATACGTATACTATATGAGGCTTCATTTAACACAGCAGGTAGCACCTCTGCATAGCCAGAGCATCCCCACATTTTGGTCCAACAACCGGTCACACTTGATTTGAACAAGGTTTCAGACAATAATACATAGTATGCGTGTGGTTATTTTAAAGGGAGCTATTTTAATATTTTTTCCATTTCTTGCAACATTATTTTGTTTATACTTATACTTTTAGGCAATTTACTTGAAGCTGCGATACACAAGGCAGATGAGGATATTCTCCTGCATATACGTGGTAAAGACTGTGTCGCCATTGAGGTGCAATTATACCATGCACAGTGCTTTAAGAAATACACCTGAGTTGTTCTGGAGAAACAGAGAACTGAATTAGGCATGTTGGTACAACTGAATGCATGAGACCCACCGTCCCACTGACTTAAAATGTCGCTAGGGCCCTTGCATCAACAGTGAAAACAGGGCATATTCTGGCACATTTCCCCCAGGTTGTCTTAACCGTGCATGTACATGTAGCCGTGGAAATGAAATGGGGTTTAACGTCCCACTGTTTTGCTCCTAAACTAGACTAATGAACACATGCATACGGCATACAGTGTGCCTATGAAGGCAATTATACCCGGGCAGCGGCCCTAAGGCCTACTCTTGTATCGTATTCCAACGACCAAGAGATTTTTTAAGTGCACACCAATGTGTACATAAGACCTCGGTTTTTCGTCCCATCCGAACATCTTGTAGCGTTGGAACTTTTAAGTCCCATTGTTAAACTCCAATGTGACATTTTGTTTATGGTACACATTGTTTTAGAACACATATTGGGAGCCACTGGCATATTGGGACCCATGCAGCCCCTACCCACCCCTTCGGTCTGCCTTATCACAACTTTCTGTTTGAATATTTCGTAGTCTTTGTGACTATTACATATGTAAGATCATGGCACATACTACATATCTACCATATGCAACTGGGTTGTATTAGACTTATTAGAGAGACACGATGTAAATTGTTTATCCCGGTATTTATAGGGGATCACATGGGTAAGGAGCTAATTCGCTAGCCTGGAGGTCGGTGTTCGACCTGCATTGGCTGAGAAAGTTCATCTAGCTGCCTAGTCGTTCAGATGGGACGAAAAACTGAGGTTACCGAATGTTTGTACTTGGTTTTATTTTATGTCTTTATTTTACGTATTTCCTAATTCATTTTACTGGGACCCTTTTAATATAACTGTTTGTTTTACTCTTGTATATACTGGGGGGCTCACGGTGGCTAAGTGGATAGGGCGCTGGTTCGCTAGCCTGTTGTCGAGTGTTCGATCCCTGCATATGCCGAGAAAGTTCATCTCGATTTTCCGGCGTGATTTCCCCTTGTCAGTGATGCAGAAGGAGGGCCTGACAAGGACAGCTGCCTAGTCGTTCGGATGGTACGAAAAACCGAGGTCCCGTGTACACATTGGAGTGCACGTAAAAGACACCTTGGCAGTTGGAATTCAATATAAGAGTAGGCCGTAGCGCCGCTGCCCAGGCAAAAAATTTCCCTCATAGCACACTGTATGGCGTATGCCCGTCTTCAATTAGCCCAGGTTAGGTGCTTAAGCGTAGGACGTTAAACCCCATTTCATTCATTCATTGTATATACTGGTATGTATCTTTTAATTTTGGACAGTACATATGAGAACAAAACCTGATCTGTAAGTAAATATTCAGTGAATACATGTATAACAACCAACAACACATTAGAAACCGCCAATCAGTATTAACAGGCTTTATAAATTATGACGATGTTATTATTATATTTATATAAATCTTTCAATAATACTAGTGTTATTGTTGGATATTGTATGAGGAAATATATAAAATTGCATTATTTTTTTATTTCTTGAAATAAATGTATTACTTATTTGACCCATACCCCTCCTATAATATGTGTATTGTTTTATTTTTTAAAAACGAGTATAATTGGTGCATGTACAGAGGTATATGTTAGGTGAATCATTATTAATATTCTGTTGTATCATTCAGCTCTGATGGCATTATTGTTGTCTTTTTCTCAAAATTATATACATGTATAATTATAATATCGAACCAATATTTCAATCACGCAAAAATGTTTTCATCTGTTTATAGTCATATTTCTTTTGGATATTGTTTCACTGAAATAAAATTGATACAATTTCGCTTTTGGTCATATTTATGTCACAAGTTAGAGGCTAGCCGTGTTCACAGTGTCAACGCAACATTTATCTGATGTTATTGTCCCGTAATCCAGGCATATTTGCAGAGAAATTCTCTCTGACAAATGTAAATAAACAAACGTGTTTCGTCTCGTAAAGGGTGTTCCCCTGTCTATTTATAGCTATTGACCCGTTACACTATGACGTTGTCTGCTTTTATGGTTGCTGATTGGCTTAGAATTTGAATTGTTCACCATATTATGGCTACACTCGATAAATATAGTCCGAGGCGTAATTCGAGTGTTAGACTAATTGTGCAAAACCTGACAATAGAAATCTTTACTACGGTGACGGCTTACTTGTTACCTTGTGCAACAAAGTGTCAGATTTTAACCAAAAATTTGCTGGGACAAGATGAAACGATTTTCGGGGCTAAATCACAGCCTATATCTATGAATCTAAAATTTCAAGGTAGACAGATGCCCACTTCTCAAAATGAATCCATATATCAAATTCCATCACATCGGCACATGGTTCATTCCATGTCAAGTGGGTCTATTTTCAGTTTTGTGTTGTTGTTAAAAGTATAATATACGCGTATTACCAAAATTTATCAGCTGAGCTGTTCCCCCTTGAATTAACTCGAATATTTTCTCTAGCGGTGGACACACTAGCCGAATGATTCGGCCGAATCGTTCGGGCGAATCAATCGGCGCCGAATTTTATTCGGCCGAATGTTTGGACACACCAGCCGAATGTTTCGGCCGATTCACCAGTCGATTGCATCACTTTTCACGTCACATGATTAAAAACGGCGGCGTCTATGTCTTCAAACAATCACGTGATTTCTCGATAGGAATGCTTCGGCGAAGTGGACACACCAGGCGAATATAATTCGGGCGAATAAATATTTGGCCGAATATATCAAACATGCTCGATTCGGGCGAATCATTCGGCCGATTAGAAATTCGGCCGAATGACAGTGGACACACTAGGCGAATTTCGACGCCGATTGATTCGCCCGGACGATTCGGCCGAATCATTCGGCTAGTGTGTCCACCGCTTAACAATGAGTACAAGGGATATCGGCTTTTCACCCCACCCAAAATACTGTCCCTTTCCAGGACCCATGTCCTGTGCCACTGATATGGGGAACCATGCGGAAAATTCGCAAACATCCTTGACCGAAACTGGGATCGAACACCGGACCTCGTTACTGAACCAACGTCCTACTCGCCAAGTCACCGCAGGACTGCACCTAAATATTATGACATGCAGTTGAAAGGAATCAAATGAAAAATATATAGCCAAGACAAAGCACAAGGAGTACGTAATATTAATGTTCATTGTGCGTTAAATAAAATTAACCACTCACCCCAGGGTATGGGGGTGGGGAGAAAGGAGTTATGATCCAAATTAAGTAGCGACTGGCAAACTATCACTCCAGTTATCTATTAGTAACCCCTGCACAACTTCTCATACCGCTTATTCTTCGGTATATATACTTGACTATTTTTAGAACAGTAAATATGCTGAATTTTTCATTATTGTTTCTAAATTCTATTTAGTAAGCTTGCTCGCATCTGGAGGTTCCGAGTTCGATCCCTGTGTTGACCGAGAAAGACCTTAAAAGAACCCCTGGCAGTTGTAATTCGATATAGGCTAAGAGTATATTGGCCGCGCACAACATTTTCCCTCATGGCACACTGCATGGTGTTTTCCCATCTTTATTAGTCCAGTCGGAACAGAACAGTAGGCCGTTCAACCCAATTTTTTTTTTTTTATTTATTCACCTTCCTACAGAAAATAGTCCCGAAATGACCTAGTTTGTGTCGAGTGGACGTTAAAACCCATTTCTCCCTCTCCCTCTCCTACAGAAAATTACAGGTCTCTACTATATAGTCCGCGGCTAGGTGGCCAATTGGTTTAGATCATATATATAGCCCCATATTGTACGTGACAAGTACTGTAGTATGGTCGACTGTGCCTGACCAACCTCGTGGGTTTTCTCCGGGTCCTCTGACCTCTTCACACTGCTAATATTATTAATTTGCGAGATTAATTCACAAGATTAAGGACAGTAGAAGGGGACAAAATCGGCTATATTCTGCAATGAAGAATTCGCTGAACGACCTTGAGTGTGAAATCATGCGCTCGGTATGGCTAACCCTAGCCTTCGATAAGCACTACATTTTTACCTCATACCCACCCCTCCGCCTCCTCATATTCCCGAAGAAATGGCCCGAGAAATTCCCAACTTGACATTGCTGGATTGGCTTCTGATACTTGAACTTTTGAGGAAGTGTGTCTATTCTTCCCCTTCAATCAAACATTCCACTTGAGTACAGCAATATGACAGTCCTTCGTTTAATCTGGGGGTCTTCCCTAAAATTGGGACAGTGGTGTTATTAAAAGCGGTGAAAGTATTGTTCGTCTCCATACAGTTTTTATGTCAATGGTGATAGCCTCGTTTGTCACGCAATTAGTTTTACTGCAATATTCTACTATGCACTGGTTAATTAGGCATAATAAAATCGTGAGTCATGACGTAACGTTATGTAAACATATTTGGTCCAATTTGACGCCCCGTTTTATATATAAGGGTAATGCCTTGCCAGCGATTGGTAGTTAATCGGACTATTGACCAATCATAATTTAGAACAAGACCCCCTTTGTAGCTGTAAGTTGTGGGATAAGCTCTAATCAAACGCATAGCTGCCAACCCCTGGCCATGAAAATGAGTGAGATTCTAAATTTAGCCGGGGTCAAAGGGGCCATAGGCCTCTGGCAGGTCCAGGGCGAAGCCCTGGTAGGGGGTCTAGGGGGGCTAAGCCCCCTAACCGAAAAACGATTTTTACACTTTTTAACTAAATTTAGAGGCATTAGGTTGATTGGATTTCTTACTAAAAGGTGAAAAAAAATATGAAAGAATCAACAGTTAAAACAGATTTTAATAGTTTAAAGTAGTCAGTGAAAAACATGTCAACATGACAAAAATAAAATTCAAATTGGTTACATCGCTTTGTCACCACAGTGTGAACAGCTTAATACGTATTAAACTGGAATCCCGCGTTACGCATGCGCAGTTGAGTTTTGCCCACCTACTTCCGTTTCACGTCGTGGGGAAAACGTGTTAACATAAATGTCAGATGAATTTTCGGATTATTTGATCTACGGCGCCGATTATTTGCATGAAAAACACGAACAAATATATAAAACGAGGGTACACATCGCGCAAATTCTCATTCTCCATCATGTCCATGGGTGCATCCATCTTGGAAATAATCTGACCTTCACCTCTCGGGATCTTTCGGCTCTGCCTCATTCGGGACATTCGGTTTTGTCGGAGGCCCTCAGAATTAGTTTTGATAGCATCCGATAGATTCCGTGGCGTTATTACGCGTTGAGTATGAACCGGATCTAATTCTGAATAACGCTTTTCGAATGCGGTGTTTTCTTTTAAAACAAATTTTTGATATGCGTGAGAAAAGGTGTGTTAGGCGTGTGAGCGTGATCACAGGTTAAAATGCGTGAGTCTCACGCCAAATGCGTGACAGTTGGCAGGTATGCAAACGGAGCACTGTGAGGGGTTTGAGCCTCCTTCACTTCAACTTTAATCTTCTTCTTTTTTTTTGACAAAGTAGGGAGCACGGTGTCTATGAGGGTAAGATGTTGGCTCGCTATCCTTGAGGTCGCGTGTTCGATCCCAGCTTTCCGATGTGCTTTCACCTATCAGTGGTGCAGGAAGGGGGGGGGGGGTAGGTGACCAGGACCAACTGTCTAGTCGTTCGGATGGGACACAAACCCGAGGTCCCGTGTATGCATTGATGTGCACGTAAATAATCCCTTGGCAGTTGGAATTCGATATAAGAGTAGGTCATAGTGCCGCTGCCCGAGCAAAATAATTTCCCTCGTAGCACAGTGTATCGCGTACATCCCTCTTCATTAGACGGAGCAGAACAGTAGGTTAAACCTAAACCTCATTTCATTTAATTTTTTCAAATTATTGAAATGCAATTGGGCCACATATTAGTCCTGGAATACCTAGTTTGTGTCGAATGGGCGTTAGACTCCACCCCACCCCCACCGCAACCCCACCCCAAGCCCAACAACCCCCCTTTATATCGGACAAAATAAGTCGATAACACGACGTTACACCATTTAGAAAAAAAACTTCGATCAGTCACCAAAAACCATATATATTATACGCATGATTCATAAATTGCTTAAATTGTACGTAACTATGCATGTTTACAATAAAATATGTATTGATCGTAGTAGCAGCATAATGTTCTCACGCCTACTCTACTGGGAATTTCTAAGAATTCAACAACAATTCTGGGATTTCCATATTTTTTTACAAACGACCGCGTCACCGCAACTTCCATTATTCGGCACCGGGGGTAGAGATGAACAATTGTTGACCGGGTAATTAGACATGTTATTATGTTCATCATTATGTGTGCCTTTCAATGTCACAATATAGAAAGCAACGCAACTGTATTAGTTAACGACACACATGGGGTTCACATTAAAGATAAGATTTTTTTTGGCTATCTGATCTCCCTATGAATAGACTGGTCCTCTTTTAATACTAGGAGCTATATAGGATTACTCAAGATCGTCTGCAGGCTGCAAGTTACAAGGAACCCGCCATCAAAATAAAATAAGGTAGGTACTAACGTATATTTATCAACTTAATTTGACATTGACATAATGTCATGCTGAAGCTACGCTAATTTCTGCTCTGTGTATCGTGGCCTCTTTCACTCCCACATGGTCGATATAACAATATTATATTTAGGATGAAATATATTTATAAGTGATTGGTCTGCATAGACTAGTTGAAAATATAGTTCACAACAAGAAGATAGATTTATTGTGCCAAAACGTCAAGGACAGCATACAATACAAACATAATGTTTAAGTTTAGTATTTATTTTGATGATCGGATACCAGTCAGCCTACCTAGAGCGATGGATAACCTCGTGTATGACTATCATTGTAGAGTTCTACAGGCCCTTGTGAGGCCCCGATTACCTGCGGGGACATGGATACCTTGACGATGATAAGACCCTTGAACGGGACGAGGATGGGCCGTGACCCCACGACGCAAAGGCCCGAACGGGTGGGTTAGGGGCCTATAGGTTTTAATTCACCAATTTTCCCCCAAAACTTGACCGACAGAATTCGATTCTAATCCTACTCAGGGGCGTGCTGGTGGTGAGGTTATTAGGACGGTATCCTCACGGGCCCCTGTTTGATAACTCCTCTCAACCGTATTAGCGGACCCCTCTGGGGGCACTAAGACAATATTTTTCATAAAATAGTGAAAATTCTCCTTATTTAATTGTAACGATCAGACCTGAATTCAGGCTCAGAAGTGGTCTAAAAATGCGTCTCCCGGTTGTCAAATTTCAAAAAAAAAATGGGGGGGGGGGAGAGCACCACCCAGACCCCCCTCAGCGGCCCCAGCACGCCCCTGATCCTATTCACGACACCAAGTAGGCTACACACATTCAGAAAAAACGCCGTTAGTTTTTTTTTATAAACAATATTTTCTTCAGGATAGTATTTATAATTTTTTAATGCAAGGTGTTCAGTAGGTTGAAGCGTTGATGGATTTCGAAGATGAACTTTATAGCATTGCCTTGACTAAGTTCGATGGTAGGAATTTTCTGCATAGGCCAAGTAGCGATAAACAATTTGATTGGTCAAAACTTTGAACACAACATCTCTGCTATTAACTCAGGCATAATGATGAAAAGAGCTATGTCTCTATCTCAATATTATCCAAAATCTTCAATATTGAAAACACGAATTATTTGTCAATTTAAATCAACATTGATGCTGTGATCTTACCGGGAAAACATGGGCTTCTGATATCCAATATTTAAGACACAATAAACATTTTACCATTGGTACACGAATCGTGTACCATAATGCGTTTCAGCCCAAGTTCTAGCGAGAGACTCAAGAAACGAGGCAATACATATTGAACCAAAACAAACAGCGTATGTAGACTAGTATAACCAGACGCTAGACATTTTGCATTCGATTGAGACTGCATGGCTTATTTTGCGGAACATAATTGATTTAAATTAGAGTAAAAACGGAAACCATTGAAGGTAAATCAGTTTATATCGTTCATTTTATAGTATCATATGAGTTGCGACCCACTTGTGTCAATTTTTAGGTCCCAAATTTTAGCGATTTACTTAGTGATAACACTTTGTACAAAATAAATGTGCGATTAACTCAGGCCCGTAGTCAGATAAGATCTTAACCCCCCCCCCCCCCTGGCAAAAAGTTGTTGACCATATGGCCGGCGGAGTGATCCCCCCCCCCCATCAGCAAGCTGGCCACGGGCTTATTATAGACGTATTATGTCGTCGCCCCTGTCCGTCCGCCGGACGTCCGACCGTCCACAATTGTTTGTGGACTCTCTACAGGTCTCAATTCTTGTCCGATTTTGACGAAACTTGAAATATAGGTATATCCCCAGAAGACCTCGACTGCTTTCGATATTGGCATGTAACGGATCGAAACTTCTTGGATTATGGCCCCTGATTGTACGAAAATCACGTTTTTAGCTTGTGGACCCTATAGAGGTCACATTTTGATGAAACTTGACATGCATGTTTATAACCCAAAGATCTTGATTCCATTCGATATTTGCGCCTATCGGAACGTAATTTCCTGAATAAAATTATGGCCCCTGGTTGTCCGAAAAATCACCTATTTTATCATGTGGTCCCTCTGGAGGTCACGATTATTAGCCGATTTTTAAAAAAAAAACGTTTGACTCTATCTCCGTTACATCCTACGGAAGGTTGAGTTTGAATTTCTAAAAAAATGGACCATAATTGCCAGACAAAATGGCTGCCGTTTGTACGCGAATAGTGTAAAAATATGGTATATTAAAGTTGTGAACCCTGTAGAGATCACAAATTTAATTTCGATTTTGATGAAACTTGAAATGCATGTTTATAACGTAAAGATCTTGATTCTTTTCGATATTTGCGCATATCAAATTGAAACTTAATGTATTATGGCCTTCGATTGTAGGAAAAATCACTTTCGGTATTACTTGTTCTCTATCCATCTCTCGAAAATGTGGTCATATCCTTCCTGGCAGTGCCAGCCTACTATCTTTATTATTTTATGCAAAACATTAGTCATCATACCTCCGGGGCCCTCTAGGCTTCGGGTCCCATCGGGATTTAAAAGAACCCTTGTTAGTTGGAATTCGATATAAGGGTAAGTCATCGCGCCGCTGTCCGGGATACATATGCTTTATAGCACACTGTATGGTGTGTCTATGTCTTCGTTAGAGCAATCGGGGTAGGACGTTAAATCCAATTCAATCGTAAATTCATTGATGTACAAATAGCCTTAAACAAATAGTTTTCACCAACTGAAAAATATCGTCATAATTTGTATGGAAATAGATGCTTGTATCACGAGCAGTGAAGTATGAACCATTAAAATAGTTACTGAACAGTTTATCTTTGTAGTAGTATTATGTTTAACAATTTCGACGCGACATTTTTTATGTGCCCAAGTGGCCATGACGTTACCACCGTATATACATTAATAATACAGATATTTAATTTGCAAGGTACAGTTTGCAGCTTAAACGAAACATTAGATTATCTCAACGTTTTTATCTTCGTTGTGGTAACTAGGTCACATTGACTACGGGTTAAAAAGAAAGGCGCCGTGACCTACAGCAATATATATTTTAAGAAACATTATGTTAGATTAAAGGGGCTTAGTCTCCAACCCAATATCATCCAAAATCTTCAACATTGAAAACACAAATTATTTGTCAATTTAAATCAACATTGGTGCTGTGGTCTTACCGGAAAACGATGGACTTCTGAGATCTAATATTTAAGACAAAATAAATATTTTACTATTGGTACACGAATCGTGTACTATGTACCATAATGTGTTGACTTGAGGAACGAGGCTCGGCATATTGCACCAAACCAAACGGCGTATGTAGACTGGAAACCAGACGCTAATAATTGCCATTTGCTTGAGAATGCTGGCTTTTTTTTAGCGGAACATAACTGATTTGAAATTAGAGTAAAAACGGAAACCATTGAATGTAAATACGTTTATATTCATTCATATTACAGTATTGTATGAGTTGCGACCAGCTTGTGTCAATTTCTAGGTCCCAAATGTTAGCGATTTAGCTCCTTTCATTCAATGTAAAATGTCAGAAATTTGATTCTCGATTATCAAATAACCCAAACTACATTGAGAAAGACGAAACTATTTTGCATTACATGTACAGTTGTACACCAGAGCAACCAGCTTGATATTCATCCAACCGTCACGAATAGTCAGTTATCGCCACTGTGTATTTGATCATAAATTATTTAGGTAAAGTTAAAATTTTGTTGTCATGAAAATTCATTATACAGGGATTCAAATAATGGACGTTTAGCTTTTTTTATAACCTCAAAATGGATGAAAATACATTTTAATAAAATAAAAACCAAGTACGAACAATCCAAACCATAAGACAGAATTCGAAGTCCTAAAAACGTTATAGGCAAAATAGTGTATTTAATGTAATGTGTGTGTATATAATTAGAGTATGCCAGAGCTTGTACACTTTAGAATGACTACTTGCAATCTGAAAACAAAATTAAGCTTCAATTTTTGATGACGTCACCTGTAAATTATTAGCACAACCGCAAAGCTGCATTACTTTGTTTTACGGTAAATGATGAATAGATAAAAGGTATGCCGACACAAACTGATTTCAACACTGGTTTAATAACATTTTAACATGTTAAAGTACTTTTCGTCCGTCTTGGGACTATTCATAAATAATATATATATATATATATAATCTATGAAAGAGACATGTTATATTTATTACCCAGCTAACTAAATTTTGTACGCGAGCTATTCATTCGCTACTGCATCACAACCCTTATGAATATTTGAATAGGGAACTATTCTCCTACTTTCAGAATATAACTAGTTCAAGCATATTATCTGGTATTTTTCAGAATGAAGATATTGGTATTAATATCCCTGTTAATTGTCCAGTCTAAATCTAAGCTTTGTCCTTCAAGATGTTTCTGCAGTAAAGACTTATCCACGGTGAATTGTTCTGGTAAGAAAATGACAAACTTCCCGAGAAACATACCTTTAGCTGTTAAAAAACTGATTTTAGACCATAACCTAATCACAGAAATACCAGTTGGCCCTCTGAAGAACCTCTCCAGTTTAAGTCATCTGGATCTAAGAAACAACCAAATAAACACAATAGAACCGGGTGCCTTCTTGGACTGTGGACAACTTCAGCAGCTTTATCTTGTCACTAATAAATTCACGTCAGTAAAGAAAGGCGCCTTCAATGGGGCAAATTCATTATTCTACTTGTCCATGTCGGCCAACAGACTAAGCGTAATACCACCACTTGGACCGCTGAAAAACTTAGAATCCCTCGTTTTGGAAGGCAATAAAATAAGTGATGCCACTTTCCCAACGGAATTCCTTCAACTGAAAAATCTCCGAGACGTCATATTGAGCAATAACCCGATTGGAAATTTGCTGAATACAACTTTTTCAAATCTACGTAATTCGTCAGTTCAAAAATTGGAAATTGCAAGGTCGCAGATATCCAAAGTTGACCCAGCAACTTTTTCATATTTAACTCAAATAAAATCTTTGAAAATAGGATACAATCCTTTAAATAAATGGCAATTGAAAAATGTAATGGCTGGACTTCGAAATTCGCCAATTATAAGTATAGACATTCGTAACATCAGTTTAGGTGGGAGTTTACCAACAGAAACATTTTCCTGGATGGCGAATATTAACGACCTTAGCCTCCGTAATAATCGGATACAGAGTATTAAAAAGATGGCCTTTGTTAATCTGCCAAAACTCTTGCAAATAGACTTGACTGCATGCAACATCATGAGTATAGATCCCGAGGCCTTTTACAATCTATCATCCATACAACGAATATTTCTAACAGATAACAAATTAACGTCTGTTCCAAAAGGTTTGCCGCCTTCACTGCAGATGTTGCATCTGGAGAAGAATCAGTTGACAGCTATTAAAAATGATGACTTCGCCAATTCCACATCTTTACTGGAACTTTATCTTGATAATAATAAAATTCGCGTCTTACAGGAAAACTCCTTTGCTGGTCTAAATCGCTTAAACAAACTTCATCTGGATGGAAACCGAATTGCCAACCTACCTGGAAGCCTGTTTGGTAATTTAGGTCGACTTGTATCGCTTTCCTTGAACAAAAACAACTTAAAAACCATCCAGGATCATTCTGGTACGTTTGATCCCCTCGTTTCCTTAGTATACCTTGGCCTTGTCGATAACCAGTGTTCATATTTACCACTGCAACTATTCAATCAGTTGACTTCGTTGGTATATCTAGAACTGTCAAATAATACCCTTGGCAGCCTTATAGGTTCCGATTCCAATGGACAGCTTTTTGCCGGACTCTCGAAACTAAAAAGACTAGACTTAGATGGCAATCAGATTTCAGCTGTCCATGATTCGATGTTAAGAGAACTTGTATCTTTAACAAATCTAACGCTTGCAAGAAATGAAATATCACACTGGGGAGAACACTTATTTACAAAAACTCAGCAGCTTCGTGGATTAGACTTGAGCTACAACTTGATAACTTTGATTAACCAAACATCACTAAAAGATCTCAATTATCTCAAAGTATTTGATCTAAGGAAGTCACCCTTTGACTGCTCGTGTGATCTGCGATGGTTCAGAAATTGGGTAAATCACACCCAGGTTATTTTACCTGATTTGCCAAATTGGACTTGCGCGTCCCCGACTTCTTGGCAAGGTAAATCACTCCTGTCATTCAAAGCTTCTAAAATTGATTGCAGAAACTGGACTTTGTATTATATTTTGAGTGGTGTAGGGGGCGGATTGGTTCTAAGTATACTCATCATGATGATACTCTATCGCTACAGATGGTTCGTATCCTTCCGCCTATATAGAGCTTGGAAATTTGTTAAAGGCACAACAAATACTGATCTTCGGGGATACGAGGCTATTCCAGGAGAGGACAAACACTATGACGTGTATATATCATGTGCACCAGAAGATAACGTTTGGGTGACAGAGAAGTTGTTGCCGCGAATTGATAATGGCAAGATCAATGAAAGAGAATTCCAGGGAAACTTTAATGTGTGTTTTGGTGAAAGAGATTTTGAACCCCACCTATCAGTCGTCAGCTGCATAAATCGACATCTGACATCGAGTCGACGTGCATTTATTATTCTATCCAAACATTATGGTCAAGACAGACGTTGTGAGTTCGAATTGCATAATATTATGGCGGCTGTTTCCGAAGGGGATATCGAAGACTATACTGTTATTGTCGTGGGAAAACTACCCATTAAATATGTACCAAAGCTTTTAAGAAAAACAATTGAAAAAAATCATTATATAGAATACCCCAACGCAAACACTGTGGAAGACGAGTTTATTGAAAAAGTTGGTGATATTTTAGAAAGTAGAAATAATGCGCGTGGTAACGTGATTATTTGAATATATATTATATTCTATTACAGATTTGCATTTATTAGATTTGAAAATATATACTTTTTGTATATTGCAATATTGTAAGTCGGCCTATATTGTCGTCACAGCTCTCTGAGCAAACAGTAAGAATCTTTTTTACTTTATGGTTATATCATAGAATTGCGCACTATACAAAAAAATGTTTATTGCCTTACTTCACATATTTGTTGAGAAAATAGCCTTGACTCTACGACGGTAAGTGATATGTGCCTACACGCGGCTGTCGGGTTACTTATTAGGAAAACTTGCCGCTTTCAGAAAGAAGTAAAAAAAAATGGCATTGTTCGAAAAGTGTAGAGTTTTCATTGCAAAGTTGTTCTTTGTTTAAAGAAAATCGGATAAACTTTTTAACAAAAACACAGCTTTGGACATTGAAAGCTTTGTGCGCCGCCATTTGCAATCCGGGATCATGAAAGTAGTTTCAATGGATCAAAAATTTGATGTCAAGGAATTTTGTTTACACCTCAAACAAATTTTTGTCACCAATGTTTTAATTTTGCAAAAAAAATAAAAGTTTTTTGATGGGCTATATTTACACAAATGTATAATTAATTGTACTTATCTCATTTGTAAACCTGAGATTTTTATATTTAATTTGGATGTTACATTGACAAGAAACTATTTGGGGTGTAACAAAATTTCCATGACATTAAATTCTTGATCAATAGCGGAATTCATCATACAGCCGAGGCTAGGGTATAGGGTACTGGGGTTTGCCGAGTGCATTTGATGCATCATGATAAATGACTAAGAAGAAAGCAGTTTTAAATCATGTGATCTTCCAACATCGTAGACGTTTGCTGCGTTATTTAAATAGAGGTACTCAGATTAGCGGTAAATTCCCATCAAGTTTCTGTTATAAGTATGCTTGGCGATGTTGTCAATCTGGCACAAACAAACAGTAGCCTACAGTAAACTTGTTTCATTATGTTTTCTGACAACAAATTGATAGTGTGCAGTAGCCTACTCTGGCATAATTAGGCCTATCTCTTAGGTTATATTATTTCTAAGTGTAGGTATTATTAAAGCGAGAATTTCATATTTTTAAGTTGTATTTTTAAAATGTATTAAGATAAAGCCTTAAAATAGATAGTATCTATAAACAGTCCGACCTTGTAAAAGAATAATACTATAATTCACTATTGCCAGAAATTGGCAAAAATATCATATCAAACGTTTGAAGACAGCTATGGTATGGTGGGGAATAGAAAAACAAGGGAGGTAATTGTGTTATTATTTCCGGTGTGAATGAAATTTAAGTGTGAGAATGATATGATCGTATAATAGTGAGTTGACAACATATTGAGCAAAAGACATAGAAATAATAATGTTTTGACTTTCTTAGAAAATATGAAATTCGCGCTTTAAATGAACACGCGACTGTTGATTCATAAGGCGAATGTAATTCGTGTTTTGTACTAAACAGTAAGCAAATACACCCCCGCCTCGGGAAATCCCACATCCGTTTAAATGTCAATGACATCTAGCTTACAACAAGTAGATACAAATGTTTTCTCATTAACTCATGACTTGCATGACGATGAGTCAGTGTATATATTTGTTTATACTAAAGCTGCACATAAAAGTCGGATTTTGCTAATTTTTATTTTCGTTTTGCTTTAAATTTGTGTGATGAACCAATAACTATTGCATGAAATGACCGCTTGAATCCTCCAACGCTCCTATAGAAAAATATGTTTTGCTGTTGCACAATTGTGTAGGTGAGTTCGAGGCTCACTGGGTGGTCGACTAGTCGAGAAAGTTATTTGGTATTACCGGCCTGCTTAACCCTTGCCAGTAGTGCGGGGTGGGGTTTAGAGAAAGAAAATACATCTAGTCTTTCGAATAGGACAAAACCTTGGCCCACTCGTGTACTCGTTGGTGTACACGTAAAATAACAATTATAAGTTCGAATTCGAGGAAGGATTGCTAGCCAATCCGGGAAAATTTGGCACATAAAATTAGAACGTTGATCCACATTAATATTTTCAGTTTATTTAATTTTTCATTCTGCACTAACATAAACAATACTAAACTTGTTTTTCACTAACTCACATTTTGAATATTTGTATGTAAGACTTTATTACCTTTCATATTGGATGTACTAAATTATTATAAATTGTTGGTATAAGTTGTATTCATATTTTAAATGCGTGTAGCATTTATGCTGTACATTGATTGGCCTAATTAATAACAGCGTGAACTTTAATGTTAACGTATCTATATTTATGTATGTTTATTGTCCAAGAAATCAGGTGTTGGGGTGATATTCTCATATTGCAACTCTTTGTGTACAGAATGTTAATAAAACTGTAAAATATCAATTGAAAGGAGTATTTGGTGTTCGTAAACAGAATATTTCTGCCTATTTAAGACAAACATGCGGGTAATTTTGTCGGCTCCGGAAACGGAGGCAACGGAAATTAATATAGAATCCTTTATGCGGCCGAAATTCGCCTAGTGTGTCCACCGTCATTCGGCCGAATGATTCGCCCGAATCAAACATGTTTGTTATATTCGCCCGAAGCATTCGCCCGAAGCATTCGCCCGAATGTAGAATTCATAAGGTAATCACCACTAATCATCCACTCATATCGAGAAGTCACGTGATTGTTTATAATAATAATAATAATAATCTCGTCATTTTACAAGTATAGCAAATTAGGCCTGAGGCCTGTTTTCGATTTGGCCCTTGGCAAAGATCATGCGAATGATTTCGATCATTACTGCAGGAAGAAACAGAACTCGGGGGAAACCTGTCTGATCGGACGGGAGACCGAATATCCCTCTCACTTACAACGATAAAGTTCTTGCGCTGAGCTGGGATTGAACCCTCGATGCATTTGAAGACATGGTCGCCGCGATGTTTAATCATGTGACCCGAAAAGTGCTGCAAATCGACTGGTGAATCGGGCGAAGCATTCGGCCGGGCCCCCCCCCCCCCCTCAGCCCCAGCTAGACTGGTGTATCTGCTTTTTAATTGATAATATAAACATGATTTTCGCATTGTCTATGACCAGGCAATGCGTCAAGGCTCTGGGTATTACACCAAAACACTAATGTATGCGGCACTCTAATGATTACCTTTTGTTACAATGTATGCCCCCCCCCCTCAAAAAAATCCTGGATCCGGGCCTGTACATTTTGCCGAATAAAACTTAAAAACAATTTAATTTTAATAAGATTGGCATGTTTCTCAATCCATAAAGAGTCAATTTTCGTTCATTGTTTCAAATTGACAAGTTGATGTTTAGTTCATTTTGGTAGTATTTCCCATAATCTCTAGCGTCATGAATATAATAGGTTCCAAAATGCATAATATACTATTCAAACAAGTAGGGTATATTTGATTTTTAAGTGTTATTAAAGTCACCTAATGAAACTGACGAAGAAACAAATGACAAAATGAAATGAAGTTCACATTCATCGATTTATTCCAAATGATCGTTAGACTAAATAAGGCACATACTGACCATTATAAGGGTAAAATGATACCCGGGGTCAAACAGCAAAGTTACCACAGCATCACAACAAAGTCAGTAACGGGTAAATCCTCCTCTGTTTGCCAAACAAGCATTGATCCGACGTGGCATACTCCTAATGAGACGTCTAAGGTCATTTTGGTCCAGATTGTCCCATCCCTGTTGCAACGCAGCAGGAAGTTCTTGGACATTGGCAGGACGTTGTTGACGTTGACGTAACCTCTGCCCAAGCATGTCCCAGACATGCTCGATGGGAGGGAGGTCGGGACTCAGTGCTGGCCAAGGTAATGTGGCGATGTTCTGTTGTTGGAGGTAACGATCCTGGTCCTGTGACACCTTGCGTTGTCATCCTGGAAGATGAAACGGCGGCCATGACGTCGTGCGAACGGCACAACATGGACTGCCAAGATGTTGTCCCGGTAGTACTGGCCCGTAACACGCCCTGCAACAACATGTAAAGCTGTTCTTCCAGCAACAGTGATACCTCCCCACACCATAACAGAACCACCCCCAAATCGATCATGTCTGCTGACGTTAACGTCTTGGAAGCGCTCGTTTCGACGACGCCACACCCTCCCACGTCTGTCCAAAAAATCAACAGTGAACCTTGACCCATCTGAAAACATCACATTGCTCCAGCGTAGATCATCCCGGTGTTGACGATCCCTACACCAACGACGTCTTGCCTGAATGTGATGATATCTCAAACAAGGGATCACGCGAGGACGTCGGGCGCGAAGGTGACCCCTATGCAGTCGATTCCGAATGGTCTGGTCACTCACTCTCACATCAGTGTCTGTTTGAAGACGAGCGCTGATCTGATTTGCTGTGATGACACGATTTCCCAAGGCCAAGGTACGGATAAATCGATCCTGGGCTTGAGTTGTCGCCCTTGGTCGACCTGAGCGTGGTCTGTCCTGTACAGATTGTTTATCTCGGTGTCTGGACCATAGCCTGCTTATAACAGACTAAGAAACATTCATCGTCCGCGCCACAACCGCCTGTGTTGTGCCGATCTGTAGCATGCCAAGGGCACGTAACCTTTTATTTTGGGTACGCCGACGCATATCAAAATTTGTTTTCTGGTCACTAAAACAATTAAACTGATGTTTCCACCCTGAAATTCATTGCCACAATGACTGTAACATTCAAAGTCATAGTCGTGCAATTCTTGGGTTGGACCCCCATGATGACCCCAAGCATGACCTGCAGTCCATGCGGTAGCTATTGGTGCGTTTGGGCGTCGCATGTAACTGGAAATGTTTCTTTTGTTAGGTTCTATAGTGACTTTTTTCGTAGTCATTTGCATATTTTAGTATTATGCCCCCCCCCCCCCCAATCAAATATCCCCTACTTTTTTTTAATAGTATATGTCCACTGCTTTAGAGACATTTGGTAGCGTATGGAAGGACAATTGCTAATTTCTTTCGGCGAAATTTCAAAGAGTATTCTTTAAACGCTTTAAAGTGTAATGGATATATACATATATATATAAATTATGTATTAGGTGATATGGAAATACATTGCCGAGGACACATTGTACAATTTTAAAAAATAATTGACATCATATTATTCAGGCCATCTTTACCATGAGCTGCAACACATTCCCGGCACACCTTCACTTAGTGTACATTAAGGGAACGTTATTGAAATATACCCCACTCGTATTACAGCAATGAATCTTTTTGGGGGTATTTTTTATAACCTCTGAAGACATCTTTATAAAACTATGATACCTTGGTGTGGGAAGTTGATTACGTAGTTATACAAAGATTCTATAAAGGTTTTAGTTAAATATCAGGCAAACAATGATCAGAAATGACAATTTAAAGGGGTATAGAAAGGAGATAGAGAGAATTGTTCCCATGATTTAAATCTCTACAACCAAAAAGAATCCAACATGTCAAATTCATACGGTAATATTATTGAAGGGTGGCTGCCCTCTACATCCGGTTATGGGTATCTGTATCCTGTGATTTTTGGATACATGCTTTCCCTCCATCACATCCGGTTACCTCCGGACCCCCCCCCCCCCGCCTGTCCGCCCCTCCTAAATCACGAGAGATAGAGAGCGGAAGGGGTGGGCTCAATCATGAAACTAGGGGCAGCAATTACTTGTTTTCATGATAATTGTGGGGTTTTTTATCAAGAGGTATTATTCCATTAGGGATTAGATGAGAGCGTAGTTAATATACTAGAATTTATAAAGTCAATTTAAATTTAAATTTATTTTATTTTTGTGTGTTTACGCTTGAGTGATCATTTGGAAATAATTAAATGGAGAAAATGATTTCTGAGATTGTATGGATACACCATCTTTGTAACTACAGCCAAAAAATAAGAATAAACCATTATCTAAACTTTGAAGATGGCAAATCTCATTTTCTAATTTCACGTAATAAAAATATAGTACTCCGTAGAATGTGTGCTTTATGTTTACTGGCAGTTGTGGGCTATATAGTCCCGCCTATTTGATTAGAATCTCGATATTTAATGACATTAATCTCTTCTCGTGTCGATTGGTGTAAAAAGTCACTGTCTCCTAAATCATGTAGACACTTGTTGATTCTTTACCTTACCTCAAACGTGGAGCTTTATTGGTTCACTTATTTGACCATAAGAACCACACTTGAGTACATACAGCTTTTTTACACCGACTCTTCTCATGGAAGTTTATTATCCAACTTGGTGTTCAGTTTAAATTACATGTATGGACATATCTGTGATATTCATCATTGCCTTATTTACTGCTGTTGGCAGAACGAACAGCTTTTCTACGATGCATAACTTCAACCGTACCATAACCAGCCATTCCTGTCAACAGGAAAGCCATGCAAACGTATATCTTGACGTTTGTGCTGATGAAGTCGTCATAGGCGTAGGTGAAAATAAAACCACTCGATTCCCATAAACGATAATTAGCAAAGGCTGGTTCGGCATTCTCTTTAAACAGCGATCCATAGAAAGCTGGAAGTAAAAAAAACATCTTTAAATAGCTGCAAGGCTGTAAAGCAGTTTTAGACTATTCACTTAGGATGATTTCTACTTTTGTACAGCCATACACATGGACTATCACATGGCTCGTAATCGACTGCCGTGAAATGAAATGGGGTATATAGCCTAATTTTCTGCTGCATTCGGCCTGAATGAAGATTGGTCATCAAAATTATTATATTTACCCACAAAAAGAGGATGCTCTTACCATTAATTTGCGTTTGGATGACAGCATCACCCATTCCCCATAGAGCTGCCAGTACATAGAATATAACTATAGCATCTTGATCTGGTATCCAGAATAACAGTGTTATCTGTACACCACCATGAACAATAAATGCTGAAATAGTAACATGTTAATTTATACATGAAGGGGATCTGTAAAACAGTAATTCTGAAATAGTAATAGGCTGGCTACTCGGCAGGTTCCGGTAAATCAAGGGTGTCCTCGCTAGAAATAAGGGGAAATAATTCATAGGAGAAACCATAGAGGAGGCGGTCCTACGTGTCCTTATTAATTTCCTGTACATTCATTACGAGCTGGTATGTGGACAAACGTTAGCTTTTGTCTTTCAAATTGAATTTAATTAGGATAAGTAGAAACAGATAGATCTGTTTCTGTCAATGTAGCTGTGATGTAAATATGGTTATGGCACGTGATTGTTGGCTAGATTGTGGGTAAGCATATGGGCTAGGTCCAGGGTTATGGTTAGTGTTGGGATTAGCGCTAGCCCTGTTTACATCTCGTTACCTTTGACCAAACTTGAAGTTGGCCTTATCTAATACTATAACTAAGCGCCGAAACGCGGTTCTCTTACGTTCGATAAGGTCATGTGCAACCGAATTTTACTAGCGACGCCTGGTGATGTCGCCCATTGAACCTTTCAATTACAGACAACAATTTTTAGAGCGATAAATCGCCATTTTATTTAATATATTTTCCCCTATCTGCTTTAAAGATATATTCCCTCCAGCAAACTTAGGTCATTATATCTGAAAGTGTATCTGTAATTGCGAGGAAATATCAAATTATTAATGCAGATGGTCTAATTAACCGAGCAAATAATTGCAGATCGTCAATCACTACGTCTATCGTTGATATCGTAGGGTCTTGCACGTGGGATATTATATAAGCATCTGGATTAATAATTTGGATTTCTGTTGTTTTACATGATCACAATGCATACGAACCTAATATAAAGAAGGGAATGTGACCAACATATTGTACCATTCTGCCAAATGCAAACGAGCATAGTGCATCAGTAACACCATAGCAGATCATGACATAGCCTACATTCCATATCCCCAATGAACAGGTAATATACGACTAAAACAGAAAATATGTTACTATGAGCTGTATAACAATATGACACAGATTTTCGTATCTTAAATATCGTAGACATAAAGGACCATTAGGTAAGATTATTTAAACAGCTGACAGTTCTCGATATAATAGTTAAAAAATGTATAATTATAACAGAATATGCAGAAAATTACGGTCAAATTGCTTCACTCTGAACCGAGATATTAGAGATTCATTTAAGGCTAGTCTCGATCGTTAATCCAACTAGCGTTTGTACGATAATAAGACAGTAGGCAGATTTAGCTCTCAGATAATTCATGTTTGGTATAATTCAAAAACCTTTGAATTACAGCCTTTATAAACTATAAGCCGATGAGCCCAAATATTTGAGCACAATCTAATAAGACAAACTTGGCAGAAAGAAGTATAATTCTCAAAAATGATGGTTGTGTATCGATAAATAATTGGATTTTTTGTATTTATAAATAAAATATACAAAATACAACAAAGTCAGTGTCCCTATCATTAAGTAGTTTATTAATATTGATGAGGCAGGTTATGTTGTCACAAGATCAATTGATGTCATTTATTTGAACAGCTCGGCTAGCAATCTGCTTAAAATCAAATTTTTCCAATTCGGTTTTCGTTTTATTTCATAGAACCCCCCGTTTTTATTTTGTACATTCACGAATCCAATTGTTTCACACCTGGAAAAACAACGGCCGCGTTAGGGATAAAGCTGGGGTGCGTAACGACCAATGCTGCTCAGATTTACAGAGAAGAACCTTATTAACATACCTAGCAAAAGAAATCGCACCTTCATCCAACAATGCCTACGATTCAGGTTACAGCAAAGGGAGTGACTAACTGTATAAAATGACTTAATGTGAAAAGGGCAATTGGCCCTAATAAACTGCTATTATATCATTAAAATAAACTCAGGTCGGAATAACACCAATCCTACAATTAAATCATTAAAATAAACCCAGGTCGAAATAACACCAATCCAACAATGCCTACGATTCAGGTTACAGCAAAGGAAGTGACTAACTGTATAAAACGACTTAATGTGAAAAGGGCAATTGGCCCTAATAAGCTGCTATTATATCATTAAAATAAACTCAGGTCGAAATAACACCAATCCTACAAGACCAATATAAGCAATCCTTAAATACCCACGAAAAACCTAAGAACTGGAAACAGGCCAACATAGTCCCAATATTAAAGAAAGATGATAGAACCAAAGCGGCTAATTATAGAACTGTGGCCCTCACGGCTGTAGTATCAAAGATGTACCAGCTTGATACCAACAACATTCTACATGAAAACCAACATATGTTCCGCTCAAAAAGATCATGCGAATCACAACTACTTCTCACGACAGGCGACATCTCCCGATATATTATGAACCAAGGCCTACAGGTGGATATGGCGATACTCGATTCTGTGAAAGCCTTGGGCAAGGTACCAAATCGAAGATTGGCGGAGAAGATTTCATAATTCGGGATTCTTAACAATACCTAGTCATGGATGAGCAGCCTCCTCATAGGACGCCTACAACAAGTGGTATCATGCGGCGAAACACACAACTTATCCCATGTCACATCTGGCCTCGTTTATAAACGACATTGCGTCTAATATATCCTTCTCTGCAATACGCGTTTTTGAAGTTTGGTCAGAGAAATCCCATGCAAATCAATGGCCCCCTCCTCCCAAGTTTGCTCACAGACTCCCCACAATACACAGAGAGGCGCCATTTTTTTCGGAATGGGCGATTCCTGTATACTACTAAACCCATCAGTCCCGACGCAGCAGGAAGTTTATACCATACCACTGTGAAATAAACGCTCATTAACACTCATTTTTCCAACGCTTAATCGCTCATTGGAACCATTTACCGGACCAAGTTCTCCAGTTGGACTTCTTGGGCAGCTTTAAGGAAGCTCTACAGTCGGCTGTGGGTATGCAACCTTAGTCAGTAGATGTATAGTGTACATAAAAGTTGAACTATTAAACTCTTCATGTTCAAGGATAACATGCGACCTCGTGCATGTACAGTTCACCCATCACCTTCACGGCATGTCCAACAGAGGATTATGTGGAGTATTTCATTGAAGTTGAAGGAAGAAAGTTGAGGGGAGATAACTCAACTTTAACCGCTTTCATAACCAATTCGGAGCAGAAAACTAGGACGTAAAACCCCATTTCATTTTATTTCAACTTGTATTTAAAAACTTCCGCATCCAAAACGTAATACTGGTTTGAATAATGTATAATATTCCAAGGTTCGTCGAATATTTCTGGAGTAGAAATAATCTGATAGCTTGAAGACGAAGAACTTAAATTGTTTATTGTGACCATGGAAGTCAAAGATCAAATATTTACTACCGTTGAGCTACCGGGATCAGCATATTGTTAAAAGTTGAAACATCCATAAGACATAATTCTTGGTAGTGAACATGCACACGTTGGTCTGCGAGACAGAGTTTAAGCCCCCGCCACTGCTCGAACAGCTAACAACTTCTATTCTATGTCCATTTGTGTTTTAGATTGTAGGTTACGTTGCGCTCTTATAATTAAATAAAATACCAACCCTTGTAAAATCCCCTGATATGAAAGCCTGTTCAACACCGGAGTATATAGTTAAAGGTATTAGTAAAATCTGTGCTGGTGACGATATCAAATGTTTAAATGTAGCAATCAAAAGTTTTGGAGATGGTCGACCCTGCCTTCTCTCATTTTTTTCAAGGATGATTTTATCCAATAAAACAGATATGACGATAACAGCTAGTACAGCACAACCAATATAAATACCACATAGTAAATAAACCTGAAATAATTTATTAATTACATTGTCAATAACATATAGATAACACAGAACACAAACGAATCAGCATTACTGATCCCTAGAGCACACAGAAAACGAAAAATATATAATCATGCATGTCTAGTCCAAATCGTAGAGAAAACCGCCACTGATAATCTTACGCGACAGATGCGTCTAATATTGGCGCCTGACACCATACGTTATTATTGGATTTATGGACAATATTCTAGAAATTTATGAACTAGAAATTTATGGACACTATTCTAGAAATTTATGGACACTATTCTAGAAATTTATTGTGTATAAATACATATTACGTAATATGTTATCTAAGAACATCTGAATAATGGATGTTTGTATTCCCGAGGCAATGACATGCGCCCCAAAGCAAATGCCCGTTATAACAAGTGAACATTATGTCTGTCATCTTTATCATTAAGGGTCGGGTTCATTTTAAAAGATTGGTTATGTCAACTGGCGGATTTAACTGTTCCTTAGATAACTCAATATGATATTAAGCAGGAGTAAAAAAAATCCCATTTAACAGTACCTGATCTGGTTCTGGTTTCATCAAATTGGTATTGTTGGTCGGGGGGTCCGTGGGATCAAAATTGGCACCACATTTATTTAGATCATTCGACACATTTAACGTTGTTTCATTTTCAGGTGTTGCCCTCAGCACCGTTGATGATATCAGATTTCCCCATATCTGACCTGAAATTAGCAGACGTTTTTTTAACAAACCCAAATCAGTAACTTCGCCGTAAAAATCTTAAATGTAATCGTATAGTTTGTCGGTGGTAAACTTAGTATGCTTAGGTTGGCTCACCATTATAGCCGAGGCCAATTACGTGGGTCCAGTTTTATAAATGATTTATTACTTATTGGCATTTAAAGCTTGCGCAAATGCCCAACTTAACTCAGCGTATCGTATTTGAATGTGCAGTCCTACAGAGAGATGATGATGGAAATGCACCATGTGACAATTAATGGGACTAAACATGACGAGTCATTTTATAAGCTACTTAAAAGTTTCAAAACGAGGGACAATAAATCTTTTGACAGTCTATTCGAAGCCAAATAAATAAAGTACAAGTGTTTATTGACCGGAGTGAAATTATTAGCTAAGCTGTTTCAAGGCGTTGTTTTCAGTATTTATTCTGTATCTTCATTTTGCTCAAATTTTCAAAAGGTTGTGTAATTGATAAGTGTAATTTGTACAAAAATAACCAAACGGACTATATTAAAGCAATTACAGTCGCACTTCCGCTTGCTTCAGAAATCAAATTTATTAATTCAGAAATACCTTAAAGTCACCAAACTTTAAACACAACGAAGGATAACTATGTCTTACTTGACTGGAAGATCATGAAAAATATTCCAAAGAAGCGATTGATTGTGGCATCGTCTGACTGACCAGTTAATTTAGCATACCAAACACCAGTTTCTGTTAGATAGGCACACTTGGCGGACCATAGAGGGGCGGCACCTAAACCCAGAATTATTGCTGCTGGAATCATGGTACCCCATACGGCATGGAAGTTGGCACCCATATACAAGACATAACCACACATAGATAGAGGAATGGTCCATTTGCATCCTAGATGAGCTATTAATATCGGTGGCACGAACATACAAGAGACTACAAGAGCTCCATAAAGAGTAGATAAACTAGCGGTGCCGACTCCTTCTTCTTTGTTTAAACTACTCTGGAGATTAGCCATAGATTGAAAAGCCGTGAACAAGAACAAAAATCCAAAACTTATGACGAACAAATTTTTAAGAATCTGAAACTTCGTCATTTGACATGTAAAGGGCTCGAGTGCATGTTTGTTAGGTCCCTTAGTTCGCGAATTCATCTCGTATTTCTCTTTGTCACTCATGATGTTGTCTTCTGAAAGCAAAATTCAGATTTTAACAGTAACATGTATAATAATTAAAATTATTTACAGAAACATGAACAATGTATATAGATATAGGTTTCATGGAATCTGAGGTCTTCTCCGGCTCGGACGTCAAAGTGGATCCGCCAATTTAAATTTCTTTTATCAAAACAAACTGTAAAGACCGTATAAAGGTTGACAAAAGAGAACATTTATACATATATTTTTTAAAATATAGTTAATATATTTATAATCAAACGTTATTACTTACTTGTATAGTTAATATTGTTTGCTGTCAGTCCATTATAAAATACTATTCATGAGTAAACTTGAATAATTATATCAGTAATAATAATGTATATTACCTACCTATGTTTTTAACATCCAATATGTCCCGCTATATGATTTGATATAGGTTACTGTTGTCATATTTATTGAGGCAATATATCTACATATCTTAAAACATGCGTAGGTTAAGCTAATAATCCCCCACCATACTAATATTATTATGTACATTATGCCGTCACAGTGTCCTAATGACGGAACGTCAACACTTGGCTTGTGCATGTGATAGAGGGGTTGAAATTAAAATGAAATGAAACGTCCTACTGTTCTGCTCCTAACCTTGAGCTAATGAAGACGGGCATACGCCATACAGTCTGCTTTGACGAACATTTTGCCCGGGAAGCGGCGGTACAGCCTACTTTTATATCGAGTTCCAACTGTTAAGGAATATTCTACGTGCACGCCCATGTGTAAACGGGACCTAGATTTTTCGTCCAATCCGAACGACAAGACAGCTGCCTTTTTTAGGCCCTCCGCCCTACATCACTGACAAGGGGGATAGAGGGATAGAGGCTTCAGTTTTTACTAATTTTTAAGGGGTGAACCCTGTTGATATTCAGCGTTCCGATCCCTTCTTTTCCAGAGATATGCTGAAAACCTCTTGAACTCGATAGATGTAGTAATATTATGATCTCTGTGATCATATTGGCTCTTATCTGATTATTGGTTCCACACATTGTAGATGAGTCATATCGCACGCAAATTGAATGATTGATAACATTTTTATATAAAAAACTGATAATTTGTAAACCATTTAATTCTGGTAAATAAAACTCGTTGTAGGAGTCATTAGGCTTAGTAACCAATCATCACAATCAATTGGGAAACATTTGTCCAATTAGATAATATATTCAAGTGCTGATGGTCAAATCTCAATGACGCTTTAAGAAACTGACCTAGGAATGTGCTTTATCACTACGCGACCTCGACCCACCCCTAACCCTTATCATGTTCTTTAAAAATGATCAGAATCACTATCAAATATTCATGTATTATGTAAATATACGTCACGACATCTACTTGTTCTTTTCATGGATTACGTTTAAAAAGATAATTCCGCGCCCTAGTACAGGGCCGGCGGAAGCAAATAAATATTGGTCAGGCCATTTAGTATCAATAACAGAACTTTAGAAGTCGACGAACACCCGACAAAGGGGGGGGGGGGATTTTTAAAATATAAGACACCAAGATGCCGTTTTATAACTTAAAAATACTTTTCAAAACTCTTACAAATATATATTTATACTTCACATTTACATGTCAAACTTTTATTTTTTAAAGTATCTACATGTAACGGCATAATTATACCGAGAGTTAAAGATATATGGAATTATGAAACGGGACCAAATACTCCTGTGCGATGATCGTGATTTTTTATATACCGATCAACTGCTTTCTCCAAATCCAAACTATCCAATTTCACTGTGTGCACGTTAAGCAGCATCACGTTATTTAGACGCAGTTGCGTCATTGTAGAGCGCAGATAAGTTTTTAGTCGTCGCAATGCAGAAAACGATCGTTCACTGGAGGCATTAGTTGCGGGCATAACCATTATCAACTCTAACAAAACAGCGACTTCAGAATAGTACTGGCGGCTTGCAGTTTCGATTTCTGCAACGTAACTAACCACCATGCGTACATCGACTGGCCTTAAATTCCGAAAGTGGATGGCTAATGTCTGCAGCTGAATTTTTAGCCGATCTTTGTGTAGATCCGTTCCGTAGAATGTACAGATTTCGTGGATAAGTGTGTCGCATTCAACCCCATGGCATGAAAGCACGATCACGTCTTCGAGTCGACGATATATTTTGAATCCCTCTTGGTCAAAACGCCGTTTGATAGAGCGATAACCTCCACCACAAAGATATTCATGGCCTTGCTGACTTGAGACATTATGCCCCTTCAGGTCAAGTCAGTACAGAAAGGTCAGAATTTGTGATTGACATTTGGGTCAATCAAATGAATCATTCTGCAAACCTCGGGTACGGAATCGGCCGAGTCCGTGACGAATGTCAAATGAATGTGATGAAATGGATTTAATGATGTAAAGGAATTTACAATGTTTGTTTAAACATATATAACACCGTGTCATGTATCCGCCAATAAAAAATTATATTTTAAAATTTTGCTGTATGTTTTTTTTTCAATAACAAAAATGTGTGCTTAAAAAAAATTCATGATCGGAAAATTATTGGTCCGGCCATGGCCGACCTGGCCGGAGCGGCCCCGCCGGCCCTGTAGTAGGCTTCTTACAAGATATCAAACTATAAAAGACTTACAAAATCATGGAGTCCCTTATTTATGATCCCAAAACCATAACAGCAGCTACTTTGATTGTCACTAAAATGAACAGAATCACGAAGGGCTAGTAAAAGTTATAATTTACAACAGTTAATTAAGAATAAAATTGACTGAAGGGCTCTTTTCGTCGCATGTATATTGCTTAGGGACAACTTGACCTGCTACAGCGTAAAGTGTTAAAAAATCCCCCTTGTTAAAATGTATTTGATCCTTAGATTGGTGGCAACGATGCCCAGATTCCCGTGAAGAACAAAACACGAAAACTGCTGGCACTGTCGGTTTTCCATAGTTAGTTGTCCGGGGTACATACATGTCAAATCAAGTAGGACCATTGCTAAAATTATACTTTATTCTGTATCTTTAGAATGTAGAGGAGCGAAATAAAAGGTTACCAGTGCTTTGTTAACCTCGTCTAAGTATATACTTCCATTAACAAAAAGTCCATTTTTGCTATATTTTTGCTATGTGATGTGACCTTTGCACTTGAAATCACAATGCCGACACGGAGACCCGATTTTACAGAATTTGGTTTATGATTTTATCCCTGAAAAACAATATCAAACCCCAAGATAATTTTCTAATGCATCTTACAGTCAAAATATGTCAAACATGTCAATGTCAACACAATGACGATGTCCGTTTTATCGAAAACAATATTATAAAACATTTGAACAAAACAAAACAGAGATACGGTGGATTTAAAACCCGACTTTGCATTAGTATATCAAGTACTGTGTATATTGTGACACGTGCCAATCAGATTAAAATCAGATGTAAATTCGTTTCGATTTATTTTGTTTAATTGTTGTACTATGGCATTATCATTGAAAGTAAGCGTTCCGATCACTTCAAATTGTCTGTATTGTTATAAGGAACTGCGCATTGTGGTAAATTATATCAAAGCATAATGCGGATAACTTTGAGTGGTAACAATTAGGTGTTAAAAAGACATTAAAATACAAATGTGTGATATAAATGTGACTGTTTCTGGCAGAGCATCGTGGTGATAAGAATGTTGCTTACTTTACAATGTAGTGTAACAATCAGAAAAAGTCAACTAAACAAAATCATAAGTGTAAGCTAATTTTGATTATATTATCCAACGTAAGGTATTTTTTTATTCTGTTTGATCTTTTCCCAATGAAAGATGAGGACTTTGTGGTAGATTTCCATTAATTAGTCCCTAAATGACTTGGTAGGTTATGTAGACGTCAAGCCCCCCCCCCCCCCTCTCTCTCTCTGTATTGTTTACCTGACGAATAACAAAAGAATGTATTCAAATTGTGTACATTGTAATAATACCATTGTCAGACGTCAAAAGCGGGCCCTAAATTCCGGTCGCCACATCTTACGTATGACCCCTGCATTCTTTTTTTTAAAGAAAGGCATACACAACAGGAATAACGAAGCGATTAATTTTTATTTGATTAATTTTTCGAGACCGTCCGTCTATGCCTGTAGTACTTTCTTCGACTGAAGAGTTTAACGTCCATTTCTATGGCGGTATATTAGTGCCAAAATTCTAACATGCTATCGTCTAACTTCTAACGTGCTATCGTCTAACTTCTAACGTCTATTCGTGTAAGTTCTTATCCAAGACAATGTATATTCTAATTTCCTTCATTTGTTCCTCGTAAATGGGGCCTTATAATCTTGCAATTTTTATTCTATTTCATGTTATTTCTATTATTGTAAGGACGAATTTTCATGTCAACAACGCTTAACATAATAGAATGAACATTGAACAAATTTAGAATTTGATACGTCCACCTTAGCAACCGTCATTATGACGTCGTTTGGTGTCGCCACTGTATGCGCAGCTATCCGTATGGGAGACCGGGGCTGGTTGTAACAATATTTAGGTTTTTTTTTACATATTTATGAACCATTTTTATTGGATAATTGTAACTGCAATGCTCAAAGTAGGACTGTCACTATTGGCAAATATATCCAGCTTACTGACATCTCCACTCATATCTGAGAGAGAAGGCAATAATTCAACCATTTTGTTGGAACAACCTACCCCACTGTTTAGTAATGTTGAATAACGTCGAATAAACTCAGCGTATTCATGATTCATGATGTTAGTCACGGTGAGATATCTGTACATAACAACACCAATCCCCCTCACTTTTATATTCAGCGTTCTTGTCCTCTGACCTTCACTGATCTAACGGCGGGCGTTAGATTATGGTCAAGTGGTTTCGGCTAGGTTGTAACACGCTAATCGGTAGGCCCATGACGAATGCACCAAAAGCAAATCCTTTTCTGTGTCAGAATAGTGACTCTGGTGACTGACCATGTAAACTGACACTCTGCCTTTGACTTAATATAGTTATGGATTTATCGGCCTTTATGTCCCCTATCATGGATTTAAATTTATGAATTATACTTGATTCACGCGTTTTTCACATAGTAGGGAGAGAGAGAGAGAGAGAGAGAGAGAGAGAGAGAGAGAAAGAGAGAGAGAACGAGAGAGATTGGGTTTAACGTCCACTCAACACAACTAGGTCATTTCGGGACAAACATAGGCTATGGTTTAATTTTATTTCAATAATTCGCTTGCGCGTAGGGGTCTTTAGCAGTATGAGGAAACCGGAGTGCCCGGAGGAAACCCACGAGGTCGAGAAGGCGCTCCTATCTCCATGCCACATACCCTCACACCAGGGCTCGAAACCACAGCCGCAAGCTAGAGGTGGGCGGCAATCAGCCCCAGACGTTGTAACAACCTTCCCCAACAGTGGGATAGGTTGTTACAACAAAATGGTTGGATTATTACCTTCTCTCTCGGATATGAGCGGAGATGTCAGAAAGTTGGATATATATTTGTAAATGCCAATAGTGACAGTCCTACTTTGAGTATTGTAGTTACAATTATCCAACAAAAATGGCTCATAAATATGTAAAAACTAAATATTGTTACCCTACGGATAGCTGCGCATATAGTGGCGACACCAAACGACGTCATAATGACGGCATCCTCGGTTACCCAGTGTACATATTCCGTTCTACTCCACTATACCCTGGGTTAATCTATAGGGATTCCACGATTTCAAAATATCAGAATGTAGTTAAACTGTACGAGCCAATCAAAGAACAGTTTACAAATAAGTCTTCCGAAGACCCTTTAGCGACGTTTTTTACGTCATACAACTTGTTTACATATTTGCAAAGTGTGCAAGAACAAACTTTGGCATCCATGTTGGGGTATTATTTGTTGAAGAAAGATGAGAGTTACTTCCCTTCGTTTATTTCCCTTCCAAGTAACGCATTCTGGGATTGGACGATAAAAATATCACAATCAGCCAGGGCAGATAATTTGAAATCGTGGAATCCCTATGGATTAACCCAGGGTATAGTGGAGTAGCATTCGGCAAACCTCGACAGATTCCGGTGCCCTATATCTAGACTCGGCTGTATGATGTAGTCCGCCATTTTGGAACTATTTTAAAGGACCCGGATAAACATGGTTGCCCCCAGGAGATGGGTGCCAGTCAAGTCGTCCACAAGCGAAGTCGTCCACAACCGTTGGTGAAGTCGTCCACATGGCATTGGTGATGTCGTCAACAACTATTAGTGATGTCGTCCACAACTAAATTTGTTTATGAATTTGTTAATGAATTTGTTATTTATGGAATAAAACGATTTACTTTGTTGTTTATTTGCCGGGAGAAAGGGTGACCACGCAGAAAAAAACTATACTAATTAAAAATACATCGTGTGGACGACTCCAAAAAACGTATTACAAAATCCAGAAAATTTTTACTTTGTTGTTTATTTACCGAGAGAAAGGGTGACCACGCAGAAAAACTATACTATTTACAAATACATTATGTGTCCAGAAATTATACTAAGTCGTGTGGACGACTCCACCAACGGGTGTGGGCAGCTTAACCAGATTTTGGGACTTTTTTGTAAAAGAGGAACGTTTTCCTGTTAGTTAGAGTAAATCGGTAGTCGATAAGCCGCATCGCAAATGTATGGTCGTAGGTACATATCAATGACTATCATACATCCGAGTCTAGATGAAGGTTACGGAGAGTACCGGAATCTGTCGAGGTTTGCCGAATGAGTGGAGTAGAACGGAATGTGTACACTGGGTAACCGAGGATGTAATGACGGTTGCTAAGGTGGACGTATCAAATTCTTAATTTGTTCAATGTTCATTCTAAACATGTTAAGCGTTGTTGACATGAAAATTTGTAATAGAAATAACATGAAATAAAATAAAAATTGCAAGATTAGAAGGCCCCATTTACGAGGAACAAATGAAGAAATTAGAATATACATTGTCTTAGATAAGAAGTTACATGAATAGACGTTAGAAGTTAGACGATAGCATGTTAGAATTTTGGCACTAATATACCGCCATACATTTCCACCTAGGGTGATATCGTAGACAAGGCTTCATAACGCGCTGCTTTCTATACGTGAGACCCCGTGGTCAAATGTAAGTAAACCATCGTCTCGCTTGACTCACCCTGGAATAATCTAGATTTTAGTCCAAGGTTGTCAAAGCGGACGCAAATTAATGTGTTTGGTTTTTGTAAGAAACAAAGTACTAGTTTAAAAATATTCTTTTACTTTATCTACAAAAAAATAAAAATGTACAAGTATATAATAATATTAAAAAAATTTATAAGACATATTAGCCCCTGGAAGATGGATAATGTTCAAATTTTCAGTCTAGATTCGTTATGTGGAGTCGACAAACATAGGCCCTAGCTCTCAGAAAGAAAATCTAGCACGCTAAAGCACAATTTCTTAAATTTAAACAAAAGACAAAATTGGGATACTACCCAATCAAAGATGCCACTGTACGAATCTAAATAGTTTATGGTTGAAATCTTTCCTCGTTTTGGATGCAGATATGGAGGGGGCGGAGGGGCTAGGAAACATTTAAGAGGGGCATCCAACCAAGGAGTTAAATTAAAGTTTTGTTATATCAAGGTCAAAAGGATTTTTGAACGCCATGTCCTGTTCATGTGATGAGTGGAATAAGTGATACATGGAATGTTCATAAACAGACAGAAACAATTTTGCCATTCACCACTGCCCTATTTTGTGATGTCAGCGGAGCGGGCGGATCGTGTGCGTTGCATAACCTCAACGGTACCATAACCAGCCATTCCGACCACCAGGAAAGCCATGCAAACGTATATTTTGATGTTGGTGACAATGAAGTCGTTATAGGCGTAGGCGAAAATATAACCAACGGATTCCCATAAACGATAATTAGCAAAGGCTGGTTCTGTATTATCTTTAAACAGAAATCCATAGAAAGCTGAAAGTAAAATAAATATACATTAGTACCTACAAGTTTAGAACTAGCCGCCAAGCTATATTCTAAATTCTAAATGAACTTCATGGAAGTTATATTGTTATACCTAACAGTTATGTAGTATTTAGAAACCACATGGAAACGTTTGCGCTAGAGTCTAATTTCAACAATACACGTATTGCACGTGGTTTTGTTTATCATTAGTTAGTATTGATAATAATATAAGTAAAATTACGCAGAGCGGAAGTGGGAATGTTTCAAATATCCCTTAAATTAATATTGTATTCTTTTGTATTTGAACGTCACGTGATCTGTGATTCCCAAATCAAGGTGACATGCGTTAAAATCCAACCAGGCAGGTAGACAGGCACGGTACAGGTACGCATATGCGAAAATTGCAAAGACTGTCGGATGCATTCTGGACCATGCCAGTCATTGTTCATACACACATACATGTTATTTACCTTTACTTATAGAGGAATATAATATGTAGGACTATCGGACACATTTGTCTATGTCGGGCCAGTGATACGACAGCATTGCATTACCCATTATCCATATGACCGACAATTGTCCTAATCAAATTGTCAAAATAACGGAAAACATTTAGTCAGCCACTCGATGAAATCACCAAAGATGGTGTTGTGACCTATTAGTCCTCCGCAAAACTTCATGTTATCCAATATCCATTCGCCCGATAATACTCAGAAGTAAAAAAAATGGAGAACAATAAATCAGACACCCGGCGAAGTCACCTTTATCTGTGTTGTGCACTAGTGCCAGTGGGTTTTCTCAAAACGTCTACGTAAATTAACGTTTTCAAGAAACCATGCCCTTCTTGGTATATTAACAAACAAAAATAGCGAGTTCTTACCATTAACCTGTGTCTGTATGACAGCATCTCCCATTCCCCATAGAGCTGCCAGTACATAGAATATAACTATAGCATCTGGATCTGGTATCCAGAATAACAGTGTTATCTGTACACCACCATGAACAATAAATGCTGCAATAGTAACAACTTATGAATTTATACGTGAAAGGGACCCGTAAAATAAGGAATGCGTTTAATGGGGTTGTACAAATTATGATACGCGTTTCTGTTCTGTAAAATAACAAAACGTTGCAGCACACACTTCTCTCCAGACAGTGGCATATAGCTAGAATTTGTATAGTTTTGAATGAATTTAGGTTGGGGCATTCGTACTACAGAAGGTTGAACTCTTTCAAAGTTGGTGTGCAACATTAGGATCGTTCAGGAAAAAACTTGTTTATTTTTAGCACTCTGTTGCAATGGTATATTAAATGTTCGAAAAATCTCGTGAACAAGGTAGTGATCCGACTTATTTAAGGCATGAATGATCCCTTATCAATTTATTCTAAGTATTAAAGATATAGCTGCTGTGTGGGCGTATTTTCCCGCATGTATGGCTATTCTTTGTAATACACTAGGTTACAAGGCTATGCTTTGACCAGATTATGCCAGAACAGAAAGTCAGTGAAGGACTGCATCACCAGGCCCTTCTTGGCTTTTTTGTTGCACCGTTTAGTTGACATATTAGGACTTTCATTAGTATTTTGTCGTTGGTATCCATTGGTGACTAGATTGGAAATTTAATCAGGATATAGAGTCGTTATTAAAAAGCTAACGGTAGCGGATCAATGGGAACGCTTGTTCCTTGTCTGCATCACTGGGAAAGCCATACTGGAACCTCGAGGGAAACTGTTTCGTCCAGAACACTGAACCACTGTAGCCCCCTGTCCAATCCGATGCAGGGTGATCTGATCATTTCAAAAGCGTGATTCATCCTCCAACGTAATACTATGTAGATTATACACTCTTCAAGTAAACAGGTATACGAACCTAAGATAAAGAAGGGAATGTGACCAACATATTGTACCATTCTTCCAAAAGCAAACGAGCAAATAGCATCAACAACACCATAGCAGATCATCACATAGCCTACATTCCATATCCCTAATGAACACGTAATGTACGACTGAAACAGGAAATATGTTACATTTGTTTATAAATATAATCATTTTTTGAAAGCATCTTAAAAGACCACACTTGGTAGGGTGCCGGTTTCTAAGGGTCGTGTATCGACAGGTAGATGAGTATGATAATGTTTTAACAAAAATAAAAAGTTCCTAGCACGCGTTAAAAACCGTCATAATTAAAGACGAGTACCTATTGTTGTTAAATGTTTTAAACGACTCTCTCCAAAATGGCCCATGGCGATTCGCAGCAAATCGTACTTCCGGTTATGATAGGTACCCAAATATTATGGAAACCCCGAATTCTTCGAAAAGCGCTAGAAATACAAAAACACAAGCCAGCATTAAACAGAGACTCAGGACATTTTCTCCCTAATCTTTGGGTTGATTTATTTAATTCTAATTAGTGATAGTTATTTAATTCTAATCAGTGACTGTTATTATTGTTCATAGATTTCATAATCAGGGACTGTTATTGTTGATAAGTGTATGGTCCCCCCTCCCTTATTTCGCATAGTAAAGGCTTCAGCTGTGTTAATTACCTTCAGCTTCTTTAGTTCTTTCATCTCATCTTATAGTTATGGTTTCTTATAGTTAATAAGCGTCTTGTGGATATTGGTTTCATATAGTCTATTATCCTCTAATCTCTTTATTTTTGTTTTATTCTTTGATCATGTTAATTATTTGTAAGTTTTAATTATATAACTCCACTCATCATGTTATAGCTCTGTGATAGTAATGATCATTCTGTTAAATGGTTTCAAATTTGTTAACTATATATTGTACCACATTTGTGTTAATTATCATTATATGCTGGAAAACGATATCTGTATGTGTATCGAAACGTAGCTTGTTAATAAATTCAGAAGTAGTGTATCCATATAAGTGTGTGTTTTTTTATTTTGTATAGTGTCTGATTTTAGTTGCTAAATGAAAGGGTAAATTTGTACAGCTATTAAAGTTTTACCATAAAAACGAGTCATCCGATACCACGTCTCGTTCATTTGGTATGTTCAAATAACTGACACATTCTGTTGCACTTTATTTTATTATTTTGAAAACGATATCTGTATGTGTATCGAAACGTGTATCCATATAAGTGTGTTTTTTTTTATTTTGTATAGTGTCTGATTTTAGTTGCTAAATGAAAGGGTAAATTTGTACAGCTATTAAAGTTTTACCATAAAAACGAGTCACCCGATACCACGTCTTGTTCATTTGGTATGTCCAAATAACTGACACATTCTGTTGCACTTTATTTTATTATTTTGTCTATTGGTCTTCGAATGTCTGTACTCTGTATTACATCTCTAGGGGGGAGGCGCATTAGGATAAGTGCGTCAATTTTTTGGTTATCTCGTAATTAACAGACGATTTTAAGGTCGCCATGAAATTGATGAATTATATTAGTTAGAGTATGACATTGATTACGCATGGGGGGTGACCATGACCCAAACGTATTTTCAACTATCGTAGATCCCGTGAACGCCGCGCATTTGCCTCCCGACGAAACTGCAATTAAACCCAGTACAAGGACGTATGACCCACACACTGCCTCCGTATGTGTTTGCCAGATCTCCAAGCGGTTGATGCAGACCAAGAAGGTGAAGATGGAAAAGTTGTGCCTTTCTTCTTTGGTCCCTAGTTTAAACTAAATGGAACTATTCAATTTTTTTGGTCAATATGCCCTAGGCAAGGCATTAATACGTACTACTGGTTTTCGCTTCACGTTTGACGGGAGTCAACTAATCGTTCTAACCACGAGCATAACAAGTGCGAACTGTACTTCTAGTGCACGAAATTTGTTAAATTTTAGTCCCACGTACTCAACAAACACTACGCACTGATCACGTCAGACATACGCATTCAACGGAATAACGAAAAACTGTTTTCTCACGCTTTGCATAAGTCAGATGTGCAGCCTATACGTGACAAATACTGTGCCATCCGGTTTCTTGCTCTTGCGGTCGGTCTTCGAGCTACAAAACCCTACAACCCTTGCGTGTCCAAAACACAAAAATGAAAAGAAATGAACTGAAATGGGGTCTAACTCGGCTAATGAAGACGAGCATACAGTGTGATATGAGGCAAATTTTTCCCGGACAGTGGCGCTACTGCCTACTCTTATATCTAATTCAAACTGCCAAGGAATATTTTACGGGCACGCCAATGTGTACACGGAGCCTTGGTTTTGTCCTAGATAACTATCCTTGTTAGGCACCCATCCTGCACCACTAGACAAGGAGAAACCATGCCGGAAAATCCCAATGAACATTTTCGGCCAACACCGGGATTGAACCTGCCATGGTGGTTCCTTTGACCAAAACACATACGGCGGGTTGTGAGCAAAGCTTAATATTCATCGATTCAGTAGGCCTACGCCCTATTTTGGCCTTGCTACCCAGTAAATTATATTATGACGAATTCACGAGATGTTAACTCGCAATTATGAGATAAGCATAATTGTTTTTTTTTTCTTACGGTCTTTTATAGCAACCAGCAGTAAAATTGGGTACATCAATACTAACCTTTGTAAAATCCCCTGACATAAAAGCCTGTTCAACACCTGAGTAGATAGTTAAAGGAATCAGTAACATCTGTGCTGGTGATGATATCAGATGTTTAAACGTAGCAATCAAAAGTTTTGGAGATGGTCGACCCTGTCTTTTCTCATCTTTTTCTAGGATGATTTTATCCAATAAAACAGATATGATAATAACAGCTGCTACAGCACAACCAATATAAATACCACATAATATATAAACCTGAAATGATTTATGAATTACATTGTCAATTGGGGGAGAGACTGGTCTGCAAAACATAAAGAAAACAAACGAAAATATGTACAATTAACACGTGAAAGACGAACTATATTTAAAAATAAATTAAGATACAGATTGTTTACTATGGTAGCAACCGTACATAGTGAGAATATCTTATTGTGTTCAGATAATGGTCTTTACTTAAATAATGCGAAAGACTTTGACCAAATGTCCCCATTCGTTTCCTTGCATAACTTTTTTACGCCCACCTATCAGCAATGGGATTGTGATCGCCATAACGGTACAGTTTTGTTTTTGTTTTTTTTGTTGGTTTTTTTTTTTGGGGGGGGGGGGGGGTCACAGATTTGAAAATGTGGTGACAAGCATTGGGGTCATGAATGGGCGAGCCCTGTTGAGGTTCAGCAATCTGCGATCTTCTGTACCGGAGTTACACTTCCTTGTGGACGCGATAGAGACTTCAGTTTTTAACGCATTCTTTTCAAATTTAGTACTATGCACTGGGGCCATAAGATTACGAACCCTATCGATTTTAAGGTTTTGTAACATAGCATTTTCAGATTTGATGTGAATCATTGGTGTCATGTAAGGACGATCCATTTTCTGCTATTATATAGATTACGTATATTATATCTATATTTGTTACATCTCAAAATTCTTCAAGTAAACTTAAGTATTTATATTTATAAAATTTCTGAATATGAAAAGGACGTTTATAAGTTTTAATAACTTTTTTCCGATCCAATTGTACCAAACTAATAGTTGTTTAACACAAGGTACAATTTTATGGATACACATTTGCTTTATAAAGACGAGATTATTCTCGTCGAAACGTCGCTTAGTATCAAACTCAGTAATTGTGTATCTATAAAATTGTTAATATGTTCAATTACTATGCCTAAATGCCAATCAAAGAAGATAAAAGTTGTTTAGACGAGGCGCATACATATATAATCCGTGATTAATTTAAAATATGTCAAACAGGAAAAAAATATCAAACAGGAAAATAATCTCCCATTTTACAAAACCTGATTTTGTTCCGGTTTCTTCAGATTGGTATTGTTTGCCGGTGGTTCTATGGGATCAAAATTGGCACCACATTTATTTAAATCATTTGTTACGTTTAAAGTTGTTCCATTTTCTGGTGTAGGAGTAAAGACCGTGGATGATATCAGATTTCCCCATATCTGACCTGAAAAAAATTTCAGAGAATTTTTAATAATCCCATTTCAGTTTTGAATCAAATACAATTTCTGTAACGTTCGACTCGCCTGACGCAGACCACTTTCCCGACCAAGCCTTTTTTTTAAAAAATACACTTGACTTGTGTAAAAACTCCCATAACTATACCAATATTTACGTTCTGCTTAGTCCATTAACCCAAATAATCTCAAAACTGCTTTAAAGAAAGTGTGTCCGATGTTTGGGTTTTCTTTTTCAAGACATGTTAGTACAAACCACTGCCATGCTCGGGAAATAGTCCTTTGTCTGATAATTATGTAATAACAACATGGAAACAAAAGAAGGATGGCTTGTAAATACAGATACAAAATCGAGCGGCAGGGTTAGCACCAAAATCAATTAATGCAGCATACCAGACCAGACCACCCCCGTTCACCATACGCCAGAACATCAATAAAGATCCACAGAGATCCAATTAAAACCAGACTCCTGGTGGACTCTATAGACTTAGTTTCCTACAATACAGCCAAATACCTCTCGAAATTACTCCCACTACTAGGGAAAACGTCGGATTCGTTTAAGGACTCAACTGAATTTTTCACCCAACTCAAAGAGATTAGAAATCCAGGCAAAATTCTCTCCTACGATGTCGTAGATCTGTTTACAAATTTGCTTAGAGAAGATGCCCTGAAAGTCCTCGAAACTCGTTTCTGCCAACTCTCTACTCCACTGGAAACTTCCTTACAAGTTGATACCACCACCCGTTTAATCAAGCAATGTCTGGAATCTACATACTTCGTAGATCTATTTACAAATTTGCCTAGAGAAGATGCCCTGAAAGTCCCCGAAACCCGTCTCCGCCAACCCTCTTCTCCACTGGAAATTTCCTTACAAGTTGATACCATCATCCGTTTAATCAAGCAATGTCTGGAATCTACATACTTCGCATTGGGTGACAACTATTATCAACAGATCCATGGTTTACCAATGGACAGTCCCTTACCCCCCCCCCCCCCCCTGATAACTGAAATATTCATGACGTCACTGGAAGAAGAAGTCATTCAAACCACACCATTTAAACCTTTTTTCTGGTCCCGCAAGGTCGACGACGTTTTTTGTGATGATAAAAGAAGATGATACTGGCACCCTACTACAGCACCTGAACAACCAACACCCAAGGATTGAGTTCACCATGGAGAATGAAACCAGCAACAACCTTCCTTTCCTAGACATACTAGTCACAAGAGCGGACTCCAAAAATAATCACCTCAGTTTACAGAAAGCCAAACCACAATGAACAGTATATACATTACAAATCAAACCATCCTAACAGCACCAAAGCAGCTATCATGACCACCCTAACAAAAAGAGCCAAAAACATTTGTCATCCTGAACTCCTCCCCCACGAAGTACAACAACCGACAGATGTTTTAATAAGCACAACGGCTATCCGCCACAGATGGTAAAAAATCATCAATACCACACTTTCTGGCCTGCCAAAACCAGATAAACAAAAAACTGACAAAGCCCTTATACGAGTTTGTAAACCTTTCCACGGGAACATCTCCCACCAAATTAGAAGATTGTTAAAACAAGAAGCACGCATTAAAACCTCATATACTATTCAAAACAAGTAGGGGATATTTGATTTTTAAGTGTTATTAAAGTCACCTAATGAAACTGACGAGGAAACAAATGACAAATGAAATGAAGTTCACATTCATCGATTTATTCCAAATGATCGTTAGACTAAGTAAGGCACAGACTGACCATGATAAGGGTAAAATGATACCCGGGGTCAAACAGCAAAGTTACCACAGCATCACAACAAAGTCAGTAACGGGTAAATCCTCTTCTGTTTGCCAAACAAGCATTGATCCGACGTGTCATACTCCTAATGAGACGTCTAAGTGTCTAAGGTCATTTTCGTCCAGATTGTCCCATTCCTGTTTCAACGCAGCAGCAAGTTCTTGGACATTTGCAGGACGTTGTTGACGTTGACGTAACGTCTGTCCAAGCATGTCCCAGACATGCTCGATGGGGGAGAGGTCGGGACTCAGTGCTGGCCAAGGTAATGTGGTGATCTTCGGTTGTTGGAGGTAACCTGTAACGATCCTGGCCATGTGACATCTTGCGTTGTCATCATGGAAGATGAAACGGCGGCCATGACGTCGTGCGAACGGCACAACATGGACTGCCAAGATGTTGTCCCGGTAATACTGGCCTGTAACACGCCCTGCAACAACATGTAAAGCCGTTCTTCCAGCAACAGTGATGCCTCCCCACACCATAACAGAACCACCCCCAAATCGATCATGTCTGATGACGTTAACGTCTTGGAGGCGCTCGTTTCATCGAGGCGACACCCTCCTACGTCTGTCCAAAAAATCAACAGTGAACCTTGACTCATCTGAAAACATTACATCGCTTCAGCGTCGATTATCCCAGTGTTGACGATTCCTACACCAACGACGTCTTGCCTGAATGCGATGATGTCTCAAACAAGGGAGTACGCGAGGACGTCGGGCGCGAAGGTGACCCCTTTGCAGTCGATTCCGAATGGTCTGGCCACTCACTCTCACATCAGTGTCTGTTTGAAGACGAGCGCTGATCTGATTTGCTGTGATGACACGATTTCCCAAGGCCAAGGTACGGATAAATCGATCCTGGGCTTGAGATGTCGCCCTTGGTCGACCTGAGCGTGGTCTGTCCTGTACAGAATGTGTGTCATGGTATCTGGACCATAGTCTGCTTATGACAGACTGAGAAACATTCATTGTCCGCGCCACAACCGCCCGTGTTGTGCCGATCTGTAGCATGCCAAGGGTACGTAACCTTTCAATTTGAGTAAGCCGATGCATATCAAAATTCGTTTTCTGGTCACTAAAACAATTAAACTGATGTTTCCACACTGGAATTCAATGCCACAATGACTGTAACATTCAAAGTCGTGCAAATCTTGGGTTGGACCCTATAGTGAATTTTTTCGTAGTCATTTGCCTATTTTAGTATTATGCCCCCAAAATCAAATATCCCCTACTTTTTTTGAATAGTAGCACGACAACCAAGGAATTAAAAAAAGCCAATTAAAAGATTACCCCCACTAAATCCATCTCCCCAAAAGGTAGTGTTTATCAAGTAAGTTGCAGCTGTGGGGAATCTTATATTGGGGAATCGAAAAGCCATAGAACTCAGAATTAAAGAACACACGTCGAAAACCCCCACCAACCAATCTACTATTGCCCGACACCTTATTGAAAACCCGCGCCACCGAGTGAACTGGACAAACGTCAAAAAGTTAGCAGTCAACTGCCACCACAAACGTAACAGAAGAACTCATAAAGCCATTTATATACGCAGGCATGAACCAAAATTAAACAGGGATCAAGGAGTTTACATTCCAAGAGCATATGATCGCATCATAAATATGTAAATTACACTGTCCCAGAGCAATTCATAAGAAATTAACCTTATATTTAACATTTTTAATTTAATTTTGTATATTTTCGCTAATATTTGACACACTCACGTTTAGTGCATCTTGTGTTTACTGTAGGATTAAATATTTGTGGCTTTAGTTCACCTTTACATGTATAATAGCTGGTTCCATCTTTTATTATTACTTTCATCTACAACAACACTAGTGCATTGTGTAATGTAAATCTGTCGGGTTTTCGGGTAGAAATCATGGAATAAGCTTTATTTTGTAGGTTTTGATGTTCGATGACAAAAAACAATGTTGACATTTTTATTGAGTAGGTCTTCATAGTATGGGAGGCCATTATTTGAGGGTGCCATTTTGCGATAACATTCCTACTTATTTTATTATTTTGACCTTATTTATAATGTTATCGACATATCAACTGTGATTTGACAATGTATTAATTTTGGCAGGGTTCATGACTATACTTTAGATTTTTTTCAAACATTTCATGATGATATATCCAAGATGGAGACCATTTTTAGCGGGAAAATCGATCGGTGTGCTGATTTCGATTAAGGAGTAGTGTTGGGTGTCAATATATATGTTTTCGGGGGGGGGGGGGGGGTCACAAATTTCATATCTGGCATTTACAACCTTGTTTAATGATCACATGTTCATATATTTAGTATATTTCCAAGATTGCGGTCATTTTTGGCGGCAAAAAAGGACGATGTACTAATATTGATTAAGTAGTCGTCGTTGGTGTCAATATATATGGTTTCAAAGGCACAGAATCCATGTAGGTCAGTAACAACTGTGTAAAATGATTATAAGTTCACCTATTTTGAAAATTTACAATATGACGGCCATTTTTGGCGGTAAAATGGAACGATGAGCGGATATTGATTAAGTAGTCGTCTATGGTACCAGGATATATTTTTCGGGGAGCAGATTCCATTTTTTCCGTTTATGACTGTGTAAAAATATCACATGTTCGCATATTTAGCATATTTCCAATACGGTTTTCATGTCGGTGGGAAAATTTCATATCTGGCATTTACAACCTTGTAAAATAATCAAATGTTCATATACTTAGCATATTACCAAGATGGTGTGTATTTTTGGCGGGAAAATGAGACGATGTGCAGATTTTGATTAAGTGGTATTGTTTGGTGTCAAAATATATGTTAACGAAGGTGCAGAATTAATTTCTGACATTAACAACCTTGTAAAATGCTCATGTGTTCACATATTTAGTACATTTCCAATATTACTGCCACTGCCACTGCTGGCGGGAAAATCGAACGATGGGTTGATTTCAAATAAGTAGTTGGCTTTGGTGAAAGTATATATGTTTTCGGGGAGGCAGATTCGATTTCTGTAATATACAACTACGTAAAATGGTTGTATGTTCACCAATTTAGCATATTTCCAAGATGGTAGAACGTTTTCTGAACACATTATTATCATTTATTTAGCATCGATTTTCCTGGGAAAGCAAAGCTTATTCCTGACATGAAGGCAAAGAGAACATAGCGGCGACATGGTGCTTACGTCACGTGCCCACCACGTGTCTGTCACAAACACGCCAAGCGCTTACTACACGATCTTACTACGCTCATGGCCAAGATCTGGCCGTTCGAAAAGTGTTCCCACCATGATCTGGCGGTTACCAGTCAGACCGGGTTACGTTCTCACCGCACTCCAGTGACGTGCTTACCAGGCCTATAGAGACTGTATCATGCTCACCCGTCTTCAGTCACTTTCAAGGCAGAGAACAACCAAAGTCAAGCAATAAAGAACATTTCATAGTTTTCTTGATGTTTCCATTTTTGGTGCTCTGAGCGATTGCTTCCACATGCATCTTGGGTTCAGTTGATAATATAACCCATGCTATAAAGGTTTCTTATACCAAAAATGAACACAAAAACAAATATTGACACAAAAACGAGACTACATAATTAAAATCGACACATCGTCCCATTTTCCCACCGACATGAAAACCGTATTGGAAATATGCTAAATATGCGAACATGTGATATTTTTACACAGTCATAAACGGAAAAAATGGAATCTGCTCCCCGAAAAATATATCCTGGTACCATAGACGACTACTTAATCAATATCAGCTCATCGTTCCATTTTACCGCCAAAAATGGCCGTCATATTGTAAATTTTTAAAATAGGTGAACTTATAATCATTTTACACAGTTGTTACTGACCTACATCGATTCTGTGCCTTTGAAAACATATATATTGACACCAACGACGACTACTTAATCAATATTAGTACATCGTCCTTTTTTGCCGCCAAAAATGACCGCAATCTTGGAAATATACTAAATATATGAACATGTGATCATTAAACAAGGTTGTAAATGCCAGGAATGGAATCTGTGACCCCGAAAACATATATATTGACACCAAACACTACTACCTAATCGAAATTTACACATTGACCGATTTTCCCGAAAAAAAAATCTTCGCCATCTTGGATGTGTCATCATGAAATGATTGAAAACAATCTAAAGTATAGTCATTAGCCAATATTAATACATTGTCAAATCACAGTTGATATGTCGATAACATTATAAATAAGGTCAAAGAAAAAATAAGTAGGAATATTATCGCAAAATGGCACCCTCAAATAATAGCCCCCCCCCCCCCCATACTAAGAAAACCTACTCGGCAAAAATGTCTACATTGTTGTTTTGTAATCAAACATCAAGAACTACAAAATAAAGCTTATTCCATGATTTCTACCCGAAAAGCCGACGGATAGGATTTATGTTACAAACCCTACCATACTATAATTACTGTGTATGTATACATACATGTATTATGTTTTTACCGACATGATATATTGCTCGTGGCTCATTATCACACAGGCAAGTTTTGTATAAAAATAGATAAACGTTTCTGTAATATTTTAACAGAATGGTTATTATTTTTGAAATATAAATAAATAGGTTGAATGTCTATAGGGATTACATATAAGTATTGTTAAATATGTCTATCACACAGACATTTTTGTTAACGGGAATTGTGCGTATTCAAATTCCGAGACGAAAGTCGAAAAGTAGAAAATAGGAAATTAAGAAATTACTCGTTTGTTCCTAATTTCCTGTTTTCGACTTTCGTGTTTACAAAAATATGACTAAGTTGAAAATCGACAAGACGGTATACAAGCCAAAATGTTGTGTGTTATTTCTTAATTTCATATTTTGGAGTCGATTTTGGGTTGTATGCCGTCTTGGTGTCTCATATTTTTTCCTAATTTCTTATTTTCGACTTTCGTGTATTGAAGGGGCGAAAAGTCGAAATTATGAATGATAGTTATAGACTTCCATAACAAATAGTGTGTTATTTGAGCATACCGTACGGCTGGCTTTTGTCTAAATCCATTTTTCAGGGCAACCGAGTTAGTTCATTGTTTTGGATTTTGGTTTTGTTTTTTTTCTTTGTTGGTTTTTTTTTTTTATAAATTACTAGCAAAAAAATGATTGCATTGACATAACCACAGAAATGTATAGCATTAGTTCCCTTTACATGAGCTGTTATTATGAGTTGGGTGGAATTTACAACATGCGTGTAATCCTGTTAATTTTACGTCTTTGCTTGACTTAATGTGTCTGACGTTTCAGTATTTATGTTTAAACATGAAGGCACGATCCACCCATAGTAAATATGACCTTTTTATAGCTGTGTCGATTTCTGTGTAAAACGTGTAAAATTGTGTTTAATGAAATGCAGACCAAGATTAGTATATATATATGATAGAGTTTTATCTGTTAACTTACCTTTGTATAGTTACTTAAGTCGTCACGGCTTGCGTCTTTGGTCTGTCCGGCGAAAACAATGCATATTTTTGATATTTCTTTTTTACAAACCGAAATGAAATTGGGTTTAACGTCCTTCTGTTGTGCTTCTATAGTGGGCTAATGAATACGGGTATGAGGGAAATTTTGCCCGGGCAAGGGCACTATTGCCTACTTTTATCGAAGGGATCTTTTACGTTTACGCCAATTCTTACCGACTAGAAAGTTTCCCTCTCATGCCCTCCTTCCTGCCCCACTGACATGGAGAAACCACAGGCATCGAACACGCAACCTCAAGGCTAGCGAGCCAGCGTCTTAACCACTCAAATTGTCTGCATGACCAATATAAAGTGTACAAATTACCCAAGGTAGTCCAGATTTATCAAGAGATTGTATATTTGTTAAACTATGAATACCAAACACTTGCGCTAAAAATAGCCCTATAATGGCAAAAGGCAAATAAAAATAAAAAGATAAAGCATAGCTATGTCTTACTTGTCTGGAAGATCATGAAGAATATTCCAAAGAAGCGATTGATGGTGGCATCCTCTGACTGACCAGTTAATTTAGCATACCAAACACCAGTTTCTGTTAGATAGGCACACTTTGCGGACCATAGAGGAGCGGCACCTAAACCCAGAATTATTGCTGCAGGAATCATGGTCCCCCATACGGCATAGAAGTTGGCACCCATATACAAGACATAACCACACATAGATAAAGGAATGGTCCATTTGCATCCTAGATGGGCTATTAATATCGGTGGTACGAACATACAAGACACTACAAGAGCTCCGTAAAGAGTAGATAAACTAGCGGTGCCGACTCCTTCTTCTTTGTTTAAACTACTCTGAAGATTAGCCATAGATTGAAAAGCCGTGAACAAGAACACAAATCCAAAACTGACGACAAACAAATTTTTAAGAATTTGGAACTTCGACATTTGACACGTGAAAGGTTCGGCTGCATGTCCATTAGCTTCTTTCATTTCGTATTTCTCTTTATCCGTCATTTTGTCGGTTCCTGAAAGTAAAATTTAGATTGTTATATTAAAGAAATGTATAAACTAACAAACGGAGACGAAAAGACAACTTTTTGCTTCAGTTATTTTGCAAAATCCTATGTTTTACTAGTACCTTGAAGTTTCAACTTATCTGAACTTAGTATTTAGAAATTTGAACATGCTGATTGAAATTTCAACATATGGATTTGAATTTCTACTAAGTACCTTAGTATTTTGGTTTATTCACTTATTTACTATCATTCGATCGTATACTGTTGTCTCTGCCCGTCGGTGAGTCAGCCCGCTGTCCGCCCTCACAGATTACGTGTATTACCCAATCATTAGCACCCTACTTGACCACGACACACATCAATAGCTAATTGGGCGATGTTTGATTTGCATAGCTGAATATTGATCCTATGTCAAAGGCCACCAACTTAGGCAATGGAAGGAAATGGGGTTTAACATCCTTCTATTCTGCTCCTAAACTGGGCTAATAAAGACGGGCATACGCCATACATATGAGGAATTTTGCCTCATAATACACCCAATATAGTTAGCTCAAACACTTAAATTAACTTGTAACTTGTAATTATAATTTCCATATGTTGACTCTTTAAGTTGAAACTATAGCAAACATGGCCTTATTTAGCTTCCGTACTATTAAGCTCCCGTACCATCTATTGTATCCTTGTCAAAATTACTAGACATTATGCCTATGTACAATTTTGTTTGCTTTATGAGTTTTAAGTTGTCCGAATGCTGATAAAATCTGATAAAGAGGCCATCTATATGTACCGATTGGCATACATGTTCTCAAGCTAAAATAAATAAATAGTGTACCCTATAACACTTGTTTTCAGGGTGTAACAATTAGATTTACGGAGGTCCAAGCTGTTTACAGGATATGTCCCCCGAAAGTTCTGAAAAACATGCTAAACTATGCATAGGTTGCGGATGTTTGTGAGTAATCACGCAGAGACACTCCCGTTAATATCGTAAAAAATCGTTTATAGAAATCACAAATCATGTTGTAGAATTTTGAAGGTGAATTAGGTTTCACTTCAATCTGAAACAGATGAATTATGGGATAGAATCATGTGTTGTGGTATAATTCGATCATTTAGTTCAACGTAGTTTCTCTTAAAGGCTCAATACTACTCTTGTTGTAACTGAATAATATGTCCTAATTTTTATTCTGGGGCCTGTTTCACGAAATTTTAACTTAAGATAAAATCCAAATTTTAGTACATACTTAAATCTGATTGGCTAAGCGCTAAAATCTATCTAATACTATCCAATCGAATTACTAAAATCGGATTTTATCTTAGTTAAAATTTCGTGAAACAGGCCCCTGGTCAATAAATATTGTACTATTTTACAATATTTCAATTAATTGATGATACAAATTTCATCTTAACACACCTAATTTAAAAAATTGGAAAATTTAACTAAATGGTTTGAAAAGCCTAACGTTAACCATTTTCAAATGTGTGAGAGAGAGAGAGAGAGAGAGAGAGAGAGAGAGAGAGAGGGGGAGAAAGAGAGAGATGGGGTTTAACGTCCACTCAACACAACTAGGTCATTTCGGGACTAACATATGGTTTTAATTTTTTATTTCAATAATTCGCTTGCGCGTAGGGGTCTTTAGCAGTGCGAGGAAACTGGAGTTCTCGGAAGAGCCCACGAGGTTGAGAAGGCGCCCCTATCTTCATGCCACATACGCTCACACCAGAGCTCGAAACCACAGCCGCAAGCCAGAGGTGGCGGGCCAGCTAGAGGCCTACGCGCGGCACTCTGGACCACTAGGCCATCCCAACCCTCCTTTTCAAATGTAACTTAGATTTTAAAATATTTTCGAACCCTCTGGAAAAGTAAACTAGGGTGTAATGGACAATTTACACAACAGGTAGGACACTTAAACATCAAGTACTTAGAATAAGGCTATTATTTATTTTCTGGAGATGTCAAGCCAGCGAGAGTGTTATTGTCCCTTTAATATCATAGCTTAACAAGCCATCAAAAATTGTACCCTTGATATAATTTTTTTTGAAAAGGATAACATAAGGTTATATGTACCATCATAAGAACCATCATGGACATCATACAATGTATATAATGTATATAACCTAAATGACTTAATAGGTACATGGGTAGTCGCTTAGGTATGATATCGTGCGTATCGAACTAAAACGAGGGCCGAGAAAATCTTGGTGGTTTGAAATTAAATATGCGACAATGTCTTCTGCCGAGCTGCTTGGTTGAGATCAAAAGTAATGCTTCGGTCAACGTGTACAATATCAGTTGACAGAATAAGATAAGAATTGACTACCCCGCCGCATTGCGTAAGTAACCATAAAAAAACAACCATGTTGGCAGTGGCGGATCAAAGCTCGATGATACCCCAGATCTTGCGTCATTTGCAAAACCCAACCTCTGAAAACTAAATTTCATGTAGGTGTGGATATACTGAGGTACAGAAGTATTTTACCATATCAGTATAAAAATGAAAAAAAATAACCCAAATAAATAAAGACTTCTAAGTTCTTATTCCATAAATGAAGAGACATAATAATATTATGGTCTGCAGGTAACCAAGATTCGCTTCATTTCAGCCATACACCTAGACTGACCTAGTCTCTTCTATTTATTTTACATTTCGACTTATACAAAAGTATTAATTTTTAGTAAACCAACACTTCCATTTGTATAAAAAAAACTTGAGTAAACCTGTAACCAGCACCAGAGACTGGACACTTTGCTAACTTCACACAATAATATGGGCGTTCTTGCCATGTTTTTCGTCCTACCTTATTTGGAATGATTGACAGTTATCAAGCACGCCCCGAGTCACGTGACATGAATCATGCGTCTCGACTGGAGTGCGAAGCAGTCATGCTGAGACCGTCTGAGGGTTGATGTCACGTTGTCACACGACCTACATACTGCAGATTGACCTACTAGATGAGATTGAAGCTCTATTTACCCAGTCTCTAGAGATTACGTGGTTTTTTTTCGGAGAGGACTGACCAATTTTTGGTGTGTGGAGAAGACTGGTCACAAGTCTACGATACACCATGCTAATGTTCAAGTCCTGACGTTAGCAGCTTTCTAGTTTTTTCGCTCAAGAAAATGTCTACCCGTTGATCACTACATTCTATTTTACGACCGACATTATCGTCCATTTTCATTAAAAACAAAGAGTTCAGTCAAATTCACCCTATTAGAACTCGTCGTGGTTATTTCACGAATTTCAGACGTGAAACGGGTCTTTCTACCAATGTATTCAAAACCACATACTGAGAAAAATCTTGAGAGCTATTTCTTCATTAGGAAATACTACCGTTAAGATGTTATGGGGAATCAGTGTGAACATGTCATTATGCAATGCTTCTAAAAATATAAAAAGCTGTCTTTGCATAATGAGAGACGACAACTTTCGAGGAGCAAATCGCCAAAATGTTTATGAAAATAAAAGTAATTTGACCAGTAACCAGTCTCCCGTTCTGGAGTTTTCAATCATGGTAGAAAAGTGCTGATTACTAACAAGTGAGGTTCGTCAAATCTTTTGGGGACCGAATTGTTTGTCTGGGCCGCATGGAGCCGGGGCAGCATGTTAGTCTTAAAGGAGCTAGGTCGCTAACATTTTGGACCTAGAAATGGACACAAATGATTAGCAACGCATATAATAATGTAATATGAATGTGTATTTGGTTTGCATTTCAAAAAAGTTATGTTCGGAGAAATACGCGAGGTATTCCAATCAATGGGCGATTATAGCGTCTGGTTATTCCAGTCTACTAAGAGAGTATTTTTTGCGCATGCTCCCATAGATATGCACCTCAGTTAAGATAATGGTGTCATTTTTGGCCACGGACAATGGTTTGGCAATCATCGAAATACTAGGTGTCCCTCACTATAATTTCTCTTGTAGACCCGTATGTGTCATATTCCCTTTTTCTTCTTTTTCGCCGGGGTGCTCATTGATCTTCTTTGTCGTTTCTTCGTTTGTTCATCATTCATTTTACTATAAAATTTTGTAGAACCCGCGTCCAGAATATGAACATCCGCATTGAATTGTGGGATATTTTACCAAGCTCTCGTTCTCTCAGTGCCTTATTACAATTATTGATTCTTAGACGCACTATGGTACACGACTCGTGTACCAATGTTAAAAAAAATATTCTTATCTTAGATATAGTTACACCATCAATGTTGATTTAAATTGACCAACAATTCGTGTTTTCGAGGTCGAAGATTTTAAAGGAGCTAAATCGCTAATATTTGAGACCTAGAATTCGACACAAACGGGTTGTAACGCATATTATAATGTAATATGAGTGTACATAAACTGATTTACATTCAATCACTTCCGTTTTGACTCCAATTTCAAGTCCGTTATGTTCGGCGAAACACGCCAGAAATCCCAATCGAATAGCAACCTCTGGCCTTCTGGTTATTCCAATCTACACCGATAGTATTTATTGCGCATGCTCTCCAGATAAGAATATGGGGTCACAGTTTGACATAATTTGTGGACTATTACTAGCCTCGTTCTTCAAGTCTTTTGTTACAAATGGTGCTGAAACGTATTATGATACACGAATCGTGTACGGTATAATGTTTATTTTGTCTTGAACATTGAATATCAAAAGCCCACCTTTTTTCGGTAAGATCACAACATTAATGTTGATTTAAATTGTCAAATAATTCGTGTCATCATTGTCTAAGACTTTGGATGATATTGAGTTAGATACTTAGCTACTTTAAGTGTCTAATAAACGTCCCTTGTTTATTTGTGATGGGTGTATTGAACAACATATAGTTATTTTAATGTGATGTACTTCGGATATATATATTTTAAGTTTAGGTATACATGCCCTATATTATCTATATTGGTCTGTTGCTCGTCTATCGTCTGTGAACCTATAAGTCTCAAGCTATTCAATACGATACTGAGGGGGCTTGTGTGTCACTTATAAAAAAAATCTGTATTATAAAATAATATAAAAGGCCATCGTGTTACAAGTTTTTGTGATTTAGTCTTTCCTTTTCTAATGTAAATCCATGTAAAAGTTTTAGTAAATTCTCAGTTCACGGGGTTTAGGCAAAACGTGTGTTTTTTAATAAGTGACTGTCGTTTCATATCACTAATCTGTTCTCACTTTGAGATATCAAATGCCCGTATAATGCAGAGGGGCAGCCACCATGCAGTGGGGCATGAGGGAAATATTACAATTGAATTCCAACTGTAAGGGATTCTTTTCGGTGCATAAGAACCACCAGACCCTGTTCCTCCACTAATTGTGCAATTTGCACCACTCCACTTCAGCATTGACACTTTACCATAATATTAAATACCTCACTAAATCTCGTTAGTGTAATATGGGGCTATTCTTCTGAAAGTTGTCTTTAAACCTGTAACGGGTTGGGGGGGGGGGGTTAAATCAGAAAACATGCCATCGAGTTTTTATTCTGTGATATTCTCAGTTTGCGTACATAGACGGTTTATAAGCAAGATACCATCCTCGACTTCGGTTATGCTGGAGAAAAAAAGACATCCCTCTAGGTCGACCGGAATTAATGTTTTGTAATTTATCTATCTCCAAAGCCGCTATACCATCAAATGACTTTCAATATAGTATTACGGACAGGGATAACACCCGTTAATATGCTACATTTTGCAATCTGGTTAAAACACAGATTCGTTTTATAGTTCAAAATTTCGTTTTACTTGTCTTTACTACGCTAGGATCTGGAAGAGTTGTTATCATTGACGTGGTCTGGATAAAGTGGGGGAGTAGCCAATGAAACGGTCTGTTACGGCGACTTCTTGCCTTTTAATGCACGGAACTGTGGGTAAACCACTAGAAACGTCTACACTGATTGATTAATCCACAGAAATATGTATATTTCCATGGATTTATCAATGTCTGGCGTCATGGGGTCAAGAGCCGCTTAAGTGACCCCTGAAGTGAACTCCCACTATAACTGGTCAGATCTCCATGTATTGTAGGCCATCGAAAGTATAAAAAAGATAGTAAGCTGGCACTGCCAGGCAGGATACGCCCACATTTTCGAGAGATGGATAGAGAACAAGCAACACCGAAAGTGATTTTTCCTACAATCAAAGGCCATAATTCATTAAGTTTCAATTTGTTATGGGCAAATATCGAAAAGACTCAAGATCTTTAGGTTATAAACATGCATATCAAGATCTTTAGGTTATAAACATGCATTTCAAGTTTCATCAAATTCAAATTGTGACCTCTACAGGGTCCACAACCATGATATATTTACACTATTCGCGTACAAACGGCGGCCATTTTGTCTGGCAATTATGGTCCTATTTAATAGAAATTTGAACTCAACCTTCCGTAGGGTGTAATGGTGATAGAGCAAAACGTTTTTCAATCGGATAATAATCGTGACCTCCAGAGGGACCATAGGGGATTTTGCGTATAATCAGGGGTTAGAATTCAGGAAGTTACGATCCGATATGCGCAAATATCGAAAGGAACCATGATCTTTGGGTTATAGCCATTCATTAAAAGTTTGATCAAAATCGAATTAAAATTGTGACCTCTACAGGGTCAACAACATTGATATTTTGTATGGCAATTTTGGTCCGATTTTCCCGAAATTCAAACTCAACCTTCCTTAGGGTGTAACGGTGATATAATCAAACGGGTTTTCAAATTAGATAATAATTGTCACCTCAAAAGGTACCACAAGCTAAAATAGGTGATTTTTCGGAAAATCAGGGGCCATAAGCCAGGAAATTACGTTCCGATAGGCGCAAATATGGAAAGGAACCAAGATCTTTTGGTTATAAACATGCATGTCCAGCAAATCGGTTCAAAATTGTGACCTCTATAGGGTCCACAAGCTACAAACGTGATTTTTCGTACAATCAGGGGCCATTATCCATGAAATTTTGATCTCATATATTATTATATATGCCAATATCGAAAGCAGCGGGGATCTTTTGGGGATAAACCTATATTTCAAGTTTCGTAAATTGTGGACGGACGTCCGGACGGACAGGGGCGACGACATAATACGTCCACATGAAATTGCGGACGTATAAAAACGAGAAGAAATATAGATCTGTATTTTAATCAGATTGAACATTTTGTTTACAAAATATAAATATGTGTCTCGATACTTAAAAGAAACCACGCAATAAATACAGGTAATGATTGTGTGTAAAACTTGGGTCAAGATACACAGTACAACTAAACTATTTTTCCTATATCAATAACAGTTAAAATATATACATGATAACAGCTTTAACTGGACTACTGATATAACGGTATGTCCCAGTGTGAATGATATAAAGTAGGTAAGAAATACCTACCATAAGCTATACCAAAGCACGCATTTATAGCCGATGTAGAAACATTTAAAGTTACATTAAGAGCTAAATATGCCTATAACAGGTCTTTCTTTGGGCCTGAAATGTTTTCTAAAGTATTAATTAGACATTAATTAACTGATCCAGGCCTTAATCAACTCTGGATGGCATCAGATTTCTCCGATATTAAACAGATTAAAACGTTTCAGCGATACTCTGATTTAATCAAATATGGCGGACCCAGACTTAGCTTCGATCAACCAAGACCGTGGTTGAAATTATTGCACACGTCTGTCAAACTTTCAAATGCCAATATCTTCGCTTGCAATATAGTAATTTGAATGAAATTTCCAAATTATTTATATTACATCATCTACTTTTGAACTATTATAGCAAGAATGGCTAGTTCTTTATCTATAACTTTAAAGATGCATTAGTACAGAGTTTAATTGAGGGTTGGCCATTCTTGCTATAATAATTCAAAAATAGATGATAACAAAAGGAAATATTGAAAATTTCAGTCAAATACTTTATTCTGAACGGTGTTGTCACTCTTGGAAATTTGGACTAGAAATAGGCATCAACTGTGTCTATACCGTCTACGAGAATTGTCGATCGTTTGAACATAGAAATATTCTATGGTTTGAGTGGCAGACGATAACTCCACCCATATATTCTTGATTATCAAGTAACGTTCTCAATTGCAATAGCTATCTCCCAAACAGAACTGGCTTCCCTTGCAGTCCACGCGAATGTTGGATAGCGAGACTTGCGTGGAGACTGTTGGAATAGTACTCTCGCATTCTCCACGCAAGTCTCGCTATCCAGCATTCGATGAGTGTGGACTGCAAGGGAAGACAACTCTGTTTGGGAGATTGGTACTCTCGCTTGGCAGGCCTTTCATCACCAGTTTCCGGTAACGACGTAACCGAGTAACGTTAGCTTGGTCAGCCATTTACTGATGTACTTTTAAATGGACGACTTTTTAAATCCGAACTGTATCCAAGCCATCCGAATGTCTACAGGGTTGATTTCGAGCTTCCAGCATTCGATTAGTGGACTGCAAGGGAAGACAACTCTGTTTGGGAGATTGGTACTCTCGCTTGGCAGGCCTTTCATCCCCAGTTTCCGGTAACGACGTAACCGAGTAACGATAGCTTGGTCAGCCATTTACTGATTTACTTTTAAATGGACGACTGTTTAAATCCGAACTGTATCAAAGCCACCCGAATGTCTACAGGGTTGATTTCGAGCTTCTCATTTAAATAAAGGTCTGATTAATAATTTCTATAACATTTGAACCCTAAACAAAGACTGATTTAGCTCTTACATAACGCATGTTTAAATTTTAATTGGTATACATTTAATTGAAAGCCTTGAAATTTTTTTAATAAATTTTAAAATATACTCCATAACAACAAAAGATACTTGCACAAAAAAGCCTAAACCCATCTGCTCAGTTCTAAAAGGTTTTCTACCCCTGCTAAAGATGCGTATGGTCTAGTTCAACTACTTTTAACGTTAAACTGAATTATTGAAATAAAATGTATGTATTATGTTAGTCCCGAAATGACCTAGTTTGTTTCGAGTGGACATTAAGCTCCCTCTCACCCTTTGCGCGTGTGTGTGTGTCACGCGGATACAAGTAAAGTTATATTCGATCATCTTAGATGTATAGAATATAATGTATTCTTTTATCGAAAAGGCTCTTAAAATAGAATAACACTGCAGCCACAGAAAGATAACTTGGTCTGGAATCCAATAGAAATAGAAAATAGCAGTATCAATTCCCCTTTTCCTACTTTTTCTCTTTTAATTTTGTTTATATGGAGTATAAAATGAGATAACCATTTGGGATGATAAATATGCTAAGACGAAAACACTATAAACGCTAATAAATATGAAGAAGGAGTGCTTCGCAAACAAAGTGCAAAGGGATATCTACATGTATTAGTCGGTTATAATCTCAAGTCCTGTTCAGGCAAATGTATAATGTAATGCACTAAACAGTCTACTGCAAAGACAAATCGAATGACTATTTTACCCAGTGAAAAAGATAATATGAAAAAAGTGTATTCGAAAAGTGAGATATCTTACCTTCAATCGTTCACTGTACAAGCAGTGTTAATCCAATAATATTTTGAGTGTGGATGTTACTCTCAACCAATGCACGAATAGTTTACCGCACTCACCAACCAACCTGTATAGTTATTTCCAACTTTATGTACAAATAAACCATGTGACGTATTTGACAGGCTTACCCATCTACTATACATTCAAATTTTATACTGAATACAAGTAAATCCGTGGACACTATAAACGTGTGGTTAGATTTGTTAGTGTATTATTAGGGTCAGAGACATAAATTGTCATTGCTGGTATGCGACTCATTACCTGGTGTCTGTAAAGAGGGGCGGGGGCTTGGCGACTGCCCCGGGCGCCAAATTCTCAAAAGATATTATCCACCTCAAGGTTCGTTTACCCTTTCAACCCTTCTAGTTTTTGAAATTACTTAAAATGAAATCAGTCTTACGATTCCCAATTACCTAAAATTATCACAATTCTGTTTCAAATTTCTATTTATAACTTTATTATAATAATTTTATCTTAAACACTTTCAACATAATTCTAATTATAGTCCTGTCTAATTCTTGTCTATTCAGTACGTTCCACCCTGGTTGCTGCGGGGAGGGGACATATCAAGGGCGCCATCCACAATCCCACCCCACGTCCAATTAGAACAAAGATAGTATTGTATCATTATATAGCTGTTCGCCGTCGGAAAGCAGTTTTTTAAGTTGGCATATATTATGATGATTGTGCCTTTAACACTCATCCCACTTAACACTGCTGGAAAGAGGGAACATTCTTGTCATAAATTATTAACCAGTGCCTAGTAGAATATTGCGGTAAAATTAATTGCGTCACAAACGAGGCTATCAACATTGACATAAAATAAACAATACTGTATGGAGACGACAGACTTACACCGTTTTTAATACCTGAAATCACTGTCCAAAGTTTTAGGGAAGACTCCAGATTAAACGAAGGACTGTCATGTTGCTGTACATAAGTGACCGATTTGAATGAACAGGAAGAAAAGCCACACTCCCTCAAAAGTTCAAGTATCAGAAGCCAATCCAACAGGGATTTCTCGGGCCATTACTTCAGGAATATGATAACACTGACTCACTGAGGAACTTGAGAAAATTTTGACAAAAATGAGTCAATATACTAGCATTTGATGTCATTGTTGGGAGAAAGTCTTGTGGACGAGAGGACTCGAGATCTGCCCCTGCCAATTCCGCCTCCGCCTGTTTTGCAAGAGTTGTTGACATAACATTTGTATAGTCTGACGCCCCCAAAACCCAACCACCAATATAACTGGGCAGTTAACCATAACTGTTGTGAGTATGTTATTGGTCTAAGAATGTATAACGTTCCAATAAAACATGGTATGATTTAAAATGAATATAATTGGAGATACATGTTAGAGGGTAATTTTCTCACTAAAAGTTTCAGGCCCACTGGCCCAGTCCCTAAAATTAAAACTTGACACCTTTGATTCTCATTTGCTTAGTTAAACTCAGTAAGTGTGCATCCATAAATTGCACCTTGTGTTATATGTTCAATTACTTTATTAAATACCAATCAAAGAAGGTGTAAACAGTTGTTATGGATTGTTCTTGGTTCAATGGCCGAATGTATGTGTTGACCATATAAAGACATCAAACAAGATGACATGTTATTACGTCATTGTGTCCAAACATGGTATTCTTTAATACCAAGTGACACATAGGTAGGGTTTTCGTCGTTTACTCGCGTCACTCGAGTCGACTCCATTGCCGAGTTTACCCAGGTGAAACATCCCGAACGGTCCGAGTAGTCTGAGCAGTCACATGACATCAAAACAAAATGGCGAGACACCTTTAGTTATTTTGTTTTATTTTATCGCAATGGCTGCCTCCATTCGGAATCTTGTTTTAATTCAGGAACTGTTAGAGGACGAAGAAGAAGAAGATTCCGAAACAACCGATTTACCTCTACCTCTTCTAGCGAGCCTGGTGACAATGACGTCTTTTGTCACGTGACGAACCCTTTTACTCTCCGTTCAACGGGGAGTAAACGGGTTGGTCACGTGATGCGACTCGAGTCAGTCATGTGAGCAACTCGATTCAAAACGCGAACGGCCTGTTTTCGACTCGAGTGACTCGGGTGAACAACGAAAACCCTACCTAATAGCCTTACCCCCAAACCTTTTGGCCGTGAAATCATTCAGATTGAACAATCTTACCATAGGTTGAGGGCCTGAGGCCTTCTGGAGTTTCTATTAATTGACTCCATGACGTCATTTTTTTTTCTGTCAGCTACCGAAGAATAACCATTTTCTATGAAATCATGGCTTTTTAAAGGGCCAATCCCGATAATATTTTGGAGAATAAAATTGCTCAATTATGTCTTGAAATCTCTTAAAATCCCATACCTTAGGGCCGAGCAACTAACTCAATATACGTGAAACGTTTTCAAAAAACTTAGACCCACCAGTCTTCAACTTGAAATGGGGCCGGTGTCCCAAGCTGTATTGTGCGGTGATTTGATAAATCAGACTTTTACTTTATAAAAATAATGTGTCAGTGAAATTTACCTTTTTTAAATCATGTTCAGAATATGGACCCTTCACTGTGTAGACCTCTATAGGAACGGGAATCGATTATCGGGTCACCCAACGAAAAAATTGACCCGAAATCTTAAAAAGGTTACGTGTCCGGATAAGCTGTTTTAACGCTCGTGTCCAAACTACTCAATATTTTGAGCTAAAATTTTGAGTCCGGGTATATACACCATTCTTCTATATTTTGGCGTTTAAATTTCATACGTACTCGGACTTTTATTTTTTTGGGTTCTGTTCAATTCGGGACAGTACTAGATAAAGAGAGTGTATCAAAAGAATATTTTGCAGTCTTCTGTTCCAACTATCTGTTTTTATCCCATCAACAAAACAAATTGTAAGTGGGTTAGTTTGCTTTTTATATTGTTCTGTTAAATCGACATCTATAACCTCGAAAATGTTTGGTGCTTACGTGCTTACTCGTCGTGTCTCCAAGAACAGTCTTCGTGATTTTTCAAGCCCGGTACCACTTTTCTGGGGTGACGCTTGCGGTGCTGATAAGATAGGTATGGCTAGGCCCTCGAGGTGTACAAATTGGTGGCGAAAGATCCCTTGGCAGACGGGGAGCCGACGAAAAGGAGGCGAAAACACCGCTGTCGGTGACAAATTCTCCATTTGGCATCGCACAGCTGATAATTAGAGAAAATCACCCTCTAACGTTTTTCTCTAATTATATTCTTTTTAAATCATAACATGTTTTATTGGAACGTTATACATTTCGAACAGTAGGACGTCAAACCCAATTTCATTTACTGAACCATTCGTATTTAAGCTTTTAGGTTTCAATGTTGTGTCTTCCGTCCTTGAGTAAGTTAATTCAAGTACCCCCCCACCACCACTACCATGACGTCATGGAACGTTATACATTTCGAACAGTAGGACGTCAAACCCAATTTCATTTACTGAACCATTCGTATTTAAGCTTTCAGGTTTCAATGTTGTGTCTTCCGTCCTTGAGTAAGTTAATTCAAGTACCCCCCCCCCCCCCCCAACCACTAGCCCAATGCCTTAACACGACAAAATTGTAAAAGCTAGTGGTGCATAACTTAGTTGGTACACATTTTACATACTCCAGCTTAAAGATACATTATGCAAGAGTTACATCTGATTATTGCAAGTTTTAATTTAGGGTTCATATGTTATACAAATTATAATTAGATCTTTATTTAAACAACAAGCCCAAAATCAACTCTGTAGACCCACGGTTGGCTCGGCTACAGCTTGGATTTAAATAGGATTTCACTGATTAACTGAATCAAATATAGCGCATTGTGATGAGATTATTAACTGTTATGTTTACGTCATCAGTTAGATCGAGGCTAAATGATAGAGTGTACTTAGCGAGACCGATGGCATTGAGAACTTTTCTTGATAATCGAGATTATGTAGGTGGAGTTAACGCATGTCAAACAAACGATAGGCTCATTTGGCACTCATTTCTAGTCAAATATTACAACGCTCAAAACCGTGTACATAATAAAGTAATTTGACTGAAATTTTCAATATATATGTATTATATTCTCCTTTCGTTATCTACTTTTGAACTATTATAGCAAGAATGGCCAACTCTCTATAAATTCTCCCATAATGTTTCTTTAATAGAAATATAGATATAAAAGGTTATCAATTAAACGATATACATGTAGGTTGGTTATCTCTCTGCTTGGTTGTTCTGCAAACGTCATAATACATTATCTTATTATACTTGATATACAATTTCTACTTCCTGATTTCTTATATCATATCAGTTTATTCACGTGGTGATTATCAACTTTAAAAAATAGAAATTTAAGGGCACAAACAACCATATCTTTCCCAAGGATTTCCCTCAACCAACATCAAAAATATGTAGTATATTAATGTAAAGACTGTTGTTATTGTGTATTTACAAAAGAAATATGCCTTCTTGACAAATATGCTGGCTTTGTACGAAAAAAGATGTAGATTTAGTTGTTAGTCAAAAATATGGCGTATCTTATTTGTAAAGACTTGTTATTATGTATATACAAAATGTACCTTCTTGAACAATATGTTGGATTTGTATTGTGGGAAAACGTCGGAATTATTATTACTTTATTGGCCTAAAATTACTAAGAAGTGACTATCCGAATCCCTAAAATATAACATTTCAGATGGGTAAAAAATATGATGGCTGCAAAGCATAGGAGATCTACATGTATTATGCTATCTGTACTTTCGCCCATACACATTTTGCAATTTATTTGCTAATACAAGAAAAAAAAAGATTAATTGAACCAGGATGTTTATACTATCACCTATTAGTTAAATAACAAGTGTTGGATACATACATCTCCTTGTTGAATTAAACCTTAATAAAAGTATAAACTCCTAGCAAAATGTTTACATAATATAGTCTACAATCATTCTATCTTTTTCTTTTTTCTCTGTCTACGCCTGTTATTGTCCGTATAAATGTTGTGAATAATATTTTAACGGCAAATTGTCCAGGGTGGTAAACGTGTCACGTATCATATGGGACATGTAGTGTGTCTTTTGAGGTGGTAATAATATGGGATGGGGAGTTATTATTCATTGTAGCTCCGGTAATATTATCATTAGATACGTCCAAAAAATACCTTGCTATAACAAAACAAACAAGATAGACATTGGTGAAGTTAACGATACAGGGAAGGATTTGCTAACACCTGATAGTTCTTTTTGGGCACTTCTTTTTATTTCTTCTTTCATCACATGCGACGTAAAGAATGGTTCTGAAAACTGAGACTAGATATTCTAACCAAACCAAACACCTACCTCAAGGTAGCATAAGAACTAATCATTTCATAAATAAAATAACATTCCTGTTTCTGCAAATGTTGTTATATTAAAGTATGTATAATATATGTTCATCAGAGAAGAACGATCCCTAATAATATCAAGAAGCAGTTGAATGGGGTCGGTAGGGAAAAGGTTATAAACAGGGCATATAACACAACCCCTTTTAAAGTAGAAGCAAGGTACGCAAAATAAATCAAATATATATGTTACTGCATCTTAAAAACGCTCACAATTTAAACATCAGCATATAAAAACCCCATTTGTTAAATGGAAAAGCAACCATAATGGCACATGGCGTTACTGAGCGGTTATCTGTTACTGTCTGTTCCAGGTAATACTACGACTCGAAAATTGTTTGTCATTTCTTCAAATTTTAATTAAAGGACCTAAGTCCGTAACTCAAAATCCTCCAAAATCTTCGACATCGGAAACACGAATTATTGGTCAATTTAAATCAACATTGATGATGTAAACTTACCAGGAAAAGATGAGCTTCTGATATCCGATATTTAAGATAAAATAATTTTTCTAACATTGGTACACGAATCGTGTACCATATTGCGCTCTGGTCCTAGTTTTATTGAGAGACTCGAGGGACGAGGCTAGAGACATTGCACTGTATCACACTGCATATGTGGACTGGAATAACCAGGCGCTAAAAAAAATGCACTGGGTTGAGACTGAATGGCTTGTTTCGCCGAACATAACTGATTTGAAATTGGAGTAAAACGGAAAGCATTTAATGTAAATCAGTTTATATACATTCATATTACAGTATTATATGAGTTTCGACCCACTTTTGTTAATTTCTGGATCCCAAATGTTAGCGATTTAGCTCCTTTAAATGACTAAAACTTTGCGAAATACCTGGAATGGTGACCCCATTGCTTTCTGTCTTGTGAGAACTAAGTTTAGGTCAAGTTTGATAGCCTTACGCCTAGTTTTCTTGGCGAGCCTAAGTGCACAAGGGGTGCTGGGTTTGCATTAAGTCGTGTCACCCTACTTAGATGTATTGGTGGTCATTTCGGCCCAGTAGAATATAACTCTCTTAAAAAAAAGAGTTATTTACTGAATCTCAGACCACGGTTGTTTGTCCCACTAATTTGAATATTTAATTGCTCTCCGTCCGAAAGTTGTAATTGTTTCATATCGATATAAGCTATATGCATATTTTAACCCGCTAATGAAATGAACAGTGCAAAATATTAAAATCTGTTTATGTATATAATATAATTTTTCAAAGAATGGCGTCATATTCATCTAAGGAATATTCACAGAATACTGCAATTTTCACACAATTACCTATTTACCGGACATGTCAAAAATTTGAAATCATCTATAGACTTATACTTATGTTTAAGCCATAAGGTCTAAATTGCAGGAAAACGAAATTCGAAAATTGGTTTTAGTTTAACCCATAAAAGTGTTCCGAAATGGTAAAACACTAGTCATTTATTCTAAGGGAAGAAATTAAAGGAATGGCAATTCCAGGGATGTCACAAAGTTTTAGCCATTTTAATTAAAAAATTAAGGCATGACAAGAATTTTTCGAGTCGGAGTATCATCTGGAACAGACAGTAGGATAATTAATGGAACAAATTAAAGGGACTTGCACAAGGAGGTCATGTCTACTTCAAGTTTTATTATAACTCTTCTCCTTTTCTTCCCACTATCTTGACACTCTTAATATATTAATACTTAATAGACACGTGTATATTTGATTTACTCATTTAAAAGAGTTTACACCATTCTACTTGATCCTATTCTATCAAACCTTTTTTTTTTACAAAATTATAAAGCGAGCATACAACTGGTTCTATGTTATTTACTGGGTATTCAACCGTGAGAGACGATTCAGTCAACCGGTCAATAGTTCAACCAGATGGCCAGGAGATATATTGGATACCACATTATTGGATAAAGCAAAAAAAAAAAGGTTGCTGGATAATAATAATAATCGCGTCATTTTACAAGGGTAGCAAATTAGGCCTGAGGCCTTTTTCCAATTTGGCCCTTGGCACAGATCGTGCGAATGATTTCGATCATTACTGCGGGAAGAAACGAAGAACCTGCCTGATCGGACGGGAGACCGAACATCCCTCTTACTTACAACGATAAAGTTCTTGCCCTGAGCTGGGATTGAAACCTCGTTGCATTGGTGAGATATCGAAACATACGCCAACAAAAGCTGTTTGATTTTATTTAATCAAAAACAAGACATATACATGTATACTGATATCAATCAAGGGTATTAATGTAATATTGTAATCTGTCGCAATCATCAACACAGTAATTGGCTGTTACAGCGTTAATAAAATTCTACAAACTCAGACAAACTCTTGAAGCAAATAATGGAAATTATCATTTCTGATCCAGATCTTGGTGTAAAATGTCATGGTAGTATAGATAATCGATATAGATCACAATCATCAACAGCAAGGAAAGGTAACGATTTTTGAATTTAAACGACCTATTCCGTAACTCAAAATCCTCAAAAATCTTCGACATCGAAAACACGAATTGTTGGTCAATTTAAATAACATTGATGATGTAAACTTACCGGGAAAAGATGAGCTTCTAAAATCCGATGTTTAAGATAATTTTTGTTTAACATTGCTACACGAATCGTGTACCATAATGCGCTTCAGCCCCAGTTGTATCGAGAGACTCGAGGGACGAGGCTAGACATATAGCACCAAACCAAACGGGGTTATGTAGAATAGAATAACTAGACGCTAGAAATGTGAACTTGATTGCGATTGCTGGCTTATTTCGTCGAACATAACTGATTTGAAATTGGAGTACAAACAGACACCATTGAATGCAAATCAGTTTATATACATTCATATTAAAGCTGAACTCCGGTTACAAAAATACCGAAATATTTAAATAAAAAAAAAGTTAACACCCCCAAGCCGCCATACTTGTTGCCAACTTGTTAAACAAAGATGGTGGATATGGAGGCTTATGACCTGGAGAGGTTAGTCGATCTCACTTCCAGTTCGTTTCTAGTCAGTCAGGTGTAGACACCAGGCTTTATTCTTATACACGCTTCACTGATTTCTCTATTCCCCCCCCCCCCCAACAGTGAGTGACTCGCTGACATTATACCAAATTATTGAAGATTGCAAAATGCCTGATAAGGTAAGCCTGTAAAAAATTATATGAACTGTGTCTACTGCAATATTATAGCCGCCTAAGCTTTACTCTAAAACAAAAGATGCGAAAGATGACTTACTTCAACCTGGAATTTTCAACAAAAACAAATCACCTATTGTCCTTTATATTATCATGGACCTTATAATATATAAGGTCCATATTATTATTGCCACGTCTCTTGTGAATATCTTACACATATATGTAAATCACCAAATATGTTATCGCACTATAATGTCCAGTGTAATTATAACTAATATTATGCAATAAACAGATAGTTTAGATTTTCAAATGTCATCATGTTAGATTGTAGTTTGCTCGCGAAAGAGATCAAGGCCAAGGGACATAACTACATTTTTGGGGCGGCAAACAAAACTATGGTGACATGTGAAAATCTTATCTAAACTATCTGGGTAAGTCATATGTTGTATCTTTTGTTTTAGAGTAAATCTTAGGCGGCTATTGCAGTAGACACAGTTTATAAAATTATTTACAGGCTTACCTTATCAGGCATTTTGCAATCTTCAATAAGTTGGTATAATGGTTCACCGGTATAATGTCAGCGAGTCACTCACTGTTGGGGGGAAAATAGAGAAATCAGTGAAGCGTGTATGCGAATGAAGCCTGATGTCTACACCTGACTGACTAGAAACGAACTGGAAGTGAGATCAGCTAACCTCTCCGGGTCATAAGCCTCCATATCCACCATCTTTGTTTCAAAGTTTGCAACAAGTATGGCGGCTTGGGGGCGTTAACTTTTTTTTTATTCAAATATTTCGATATTTTTGTAACCGGAGTTCAGCTTTAACGTATTATATGCGTTGTGACCCACTTTTGTGAATTTCTAGGTCCCAAATGTTAGCGATTTAGCTCTTCTAATATATCACCAAAATGCTTCAAGTAAAGAGTTTACCTTTTTGTCAGGATCAAATTAAAAGATAACAGATTAACAATGGCCAAAACGTAGATATACGGTACACATAGTTATTTTAAGCCATAACCCATCACTGACACTTCAAAGTAGTTTTATTCTGATGATCTACCTTATACTGTAAGAACTTTGTTTATTTAATGATTTGTCGAGGTATTTCTATCCAGGCTTTTATCCCATCTCAAGAGGATGTTTGATCAGTATTCTAATGGACAATCTATTCACTAAGCCTGCCCCTGTGTACAATTCTCTTAATCCAGTATGGCTACTTCACACGTGTATGTAAGGACCATAGATAAATATAAGTATAAAACCAAGACAGATACAGTAATACCTGAATGGACAGTCTAAGTATACACATGTTTAAAAAGGAGGTGACCTGGTGCCGCGTTTTTTGTACCAAAGTGGGACATCACTAATATAATGACTCAGTTTGTTATAGGCCTGCACCTTTCAAGATTTTAGGCTGAGTCGCCATTGGGGAGCGTTCTAGACGCATTGCTTATCATAAGGAAACGAAATTGCTCGATATATGTGCAATACTGTGCAATTTGCAACTTGGATAAAGGCATGTCCTGTGCTATTCCAGCGTGTGTAACAATCAGTCTGATTAAAATACAGATCCTATATCGTTTCGTGTTTTTATAGTTCGATGTACTTGTCTTGATAACGCTAGGATGGAACTGGAAGAGTTTTTATAATACTAAAAACGCCAACGCTGATTAATTAATCAATGTCTGACGTCATAGGGTTAAAAGTCGCTCGTGCGACCACTGGCACGACCTTCAAGTATAACTCGTCGGATCTTCATGAATTTTAGGCCACCGAAAGTATAAAAAAAAATAAACGAAATATAGTTCTGTATTCTAATCAGACTGGTGTAACAATCCTATTCCTGAGGTCCCTCTCTGGCCATTTCTGGTCAGTGGATTAGTCTGATACTAGCGCTTTTGAGCGAATGTGTCTATTCTTCCCGTTCAATCAAATGTATCCCAAGTACAGCAACACGACAGCCTTTCATGTAATCTGGGGTCTTCCCTAAATCTTTTGACAGTTAAAGGTGACGTTAAAGGTGGCGATAAAGATTCGGCGTTCAAAGAGAGTGGGTACGATACATAACATTGTGGACCAGATAAATAAATGACTAAGATAAGAAAATGGCACTATTGCGAACGATGGCATAAATAAGATATACAAAAATACAGATGTGACTTCAAACTGTGGTGGCGTGTACTATCAATATTTATAATTAAAGGACTTAAGTCGTAACTCAAAATCCTCCAAAATCTTCGACATCGAAAACACGAATTATTGGTCAATTTAAATCAACATTGATGTTGTGATCTTACCTGGAAACGGCAGGCTTCTTATATCCGATATTTAAAACAAAATAAATATTTTACCATTGATACACGAATCGGGTACCATAGTGCGTACAAGTGACCAGAAAGAACGAGGCTAAACATATTCCACAACTCCTGTCAAACGGTGAGGCCATATCTTCACTCGGCGAATCTCGACAGATTCCGGTACCCTACATCTAGACTCGGCTGTATGACGAATTCCGCCATTTTGGAACTATTTTAAAGGACCCGGATAAAAAATCGCTGCCCCCATGGAGATTATATCAACAAACTAAAACATGGCTGCCCCCATAGAGATTATATCTAGAAAAGACGCCATTTTGGGACTTTTTTGTAAAAGCGGCACATTTTCAATCGGTTGTTGACTAGCAGCATTGCAAATGTATGGTCGTAGGTACATATCAATTACTGTCATACAGCCGAGTCTAGATGTAGGGTTACGGAGAGTACCGTAATCTGTCGAGGAATGCCGAATGGCCATATCTTATCTGGTGGGCATGCACAGTAGACTGGAATAACCAGACACTAAAAAAATTATATTCGGTTGAGACTCATGCCGTTATTCGGCTCGATATAAATGATTTAAAATTAAAGTCAAAACGGAAACAGTTTAATGTAATTCAGTTTATATACAATCAGATTATATTATTATATGTGTTAAGACCCATTAGGGTCAATTTCTAGGTCCCCAATATTAGCGATTTAGCTCCTTTAATGTCTCGCTCTCAACCAAATTTATTGGAGAAAATACATTACAGGAAGGTAGCAAGATTATCACCAGGTACACCAGTTTAAACTAGTAGATAATAGACACAAATCATAACTGTAGACTAGATACATAATTTACAACTGTAGATATAACTGTGGACTGTACATTATTTAAAAGTATTGGTCGAGATACCTTATATAAAACACATCAGTAGTAAGGGTGTAACTAGAGGACATATTTTGTTTCAGTCTCAAAATGACCCTAGTTGTGTTGACGCTAAATCTCATTAAACACTCCTTCTATTGTTCTATTAATAGATTTGAATAGAGTTATTGTTGTGCAAACAATGGGGATTAGTTATGGATATGAATGGGGGTTATTGATTTTTTAGTTGCACCTGCGACCTTCGTTTGACTCGGTGAGGTTTGGGTCACGTATTGTTTGGAGGGGTGGGGATTACCCTATTTTTATTAGGCGTGGGGTCATCGAAAGTTTAGTAGAACGCGCGTACGTTTTAGGTCATAAGCGTCTATTTGACCAAACAATGGGGTATTAGTTATGGATATGAATGGGGTGTTATTGATTTTTTTAGTTGCACCTGCGACCTTCGTTTGACGCGGTGTGGTTTAGGTCACGTATTGTTTGGAGGGGTGGTGATTACCCTATTTTTTTTAGGCGTGGGGTCATCGAAAGTTTAGTAGATCGCTCCGCGCGTTTTAGGTCATAATGAGCGTGTATATTGAACCCTAGATACGTGGCAATATTGGCCTATAAAAGGAGGTTCTGTCTACCTATTTAAGTGTAGAGTTGTTTTACAGTGTGGAACGGGGCTGTTAACATCATGGGTGACGACATTTATCGAAAGGCTATTGGAAATGATTATATGATTGTGAAATGTATTTGGCAAGATGATACGTGTTACCACATCAGGCAGTATGGTTATAGTCTTAAGAACACTAGATTTCCAACCTCCAACGGTATCATGTTTTTCGAGCGACAATGGTTAATGCTGATAAGCATCGCACCCGAGATAGATGAGTATTTACAAAAAGACATTGTAAAAAAATCAACACATATTGGTAATGATGTATATGTAACGGTTGACAACAAATTCCCAGGCATCAACATTCGAAAATTTTGGTGGTGCGAAGAGTCTCGAATGCCAAAGCCTACCCGAAAGGGTGTTCACTTAAACGTAAGCCAATGGGAGGCCTTGAAAGTTAGCTTCAAAGAGTTGAGCGGTAATAATTTTACACGCGAGGCGGAGTCCCAGGGTACGTTAGGTTTAGAGAGGGTGGAGTCCAGTGTGTAGTTACAGGCAAACATGTTTCATTGGTGTGTCTGGAGGCCCAATGATATTTTCGATTTGTGTATATAAATATAGGGGTTCTAGCTGTTAAGGTATCATACGATACAACATGGCTTCGTCTGCGATATCTGAAGTTTCGGTCGGTTTGACATTGAGTTTAGGTGAAAAAGATAATACAACGCCTGAAATATCACTGAGGGCTGGTTATTTAGGTTTGAAACGAAAAATGGTTTTCAAGATGACATTAAACGAGTGGAGTGGTGTTGTTGACCGTTTCAAGCGATATTTAGTCTGCACAAAACCTACAAAATTTACCGTCAACGGTGAACTCAGTTGTGAATTAGGCACAGCCCGACAAATGGTACTGCAGAGGAAAAATGGTAAACAATTGGTGATACCCGAAAAAACTTTTTCAGACCTGACGGCCTTATCGAGAGTTACAAGATCTTTCAAGAGGGGTCGTTATCAAGTGTTCGGATGTTCACCGAACAAACAGGGCTTTGCAGAGGAGGATTGGAGCTTGTTAAAAACGGGGCAGACGTGGTACGGTACACCCGAAGAATGTGTTTCCGCAGCGAACAATGAAGGATGGGTACAGCCTGACTGTTACAAGACTGAAGTACGTGTAGAGGGCGTTTACGGTGAATCTCAGCTCATTTTGCACGAGGATCTTTTTGTCGAAACCGAAAATGCAGCACCATTAGTCCCATGTAACCAGTGCTGCAAACCTGGTCACCAGGGTGATAATCATTACTGTCCACCCGAAAATGTCCGCTCGTTAGTCTTGGAAATCTTGGCAGACTTGGTCAACACGGAAATTTCAAAAAGTGTAACAAGCCAGTGTGAAGGCTGCCTTAATGGGCTCGGTGGTCAACTCGAACATACATGTGTGGGGGTTGACTGCTGGTTCAACGAACTCAATTTTGTGGACTTGTACTTCGAATCTTGTTTTCTAGAGTTGAATAAAGAGCGATTTTTACAGATAGCGCGATTTGTACCAGATATTCGCGATCACGGAGAAGAGTTGTTTCTACACGGTACCCTGTATTGGAAATCTCAAATCTTAGAAAGTGTACGCACGTTGTCCAGATAACTTTTTTTTTGTATGCTTAATATTTTTCTTTTTTTCTATCTACATTACATGTCTTCTATTTGTATTTTTGATATAATAAAAGATTAAACATTTTTTGAAAAGGTGTTAGTTATTTTCACCCTGGCTTACAAAATGGATGTTAGATTAAAGTGGCCGTTTACATGTATGATAGCTGGGCCGACCCAGTCTGGTAAGAGTCAACTGGTCAGGCGATTGATTCTAGAACTACCGCAAGTTGTTGACCAAGCCGTAGATCGTATCGTATGGTGTTACGGTGTTTGGCAACCGTTGTACGAAGAATTGGCGGGGGTCGTAGAATTTATCGAAGGGCTGTCGGTTAGTCTAAACCCGAAGGAAAGAACACTGGTCATCATCGATGATTTGATGGATGAGACTACAGACAAAGTGTCAAAACTCTTTACGCGCGGAAGCCATCACGAAAATGCATCGGTCATTTATATTGTTCAAAATTTGTTTCATAAAGGCAAACATCATAGGACAATTAGTCTGAATGCCCATTACATGATTATATTTAAGAACCCTCGAGACGGATCGACTATGACCCAACTAGCAAAGCAGATGTACCCAGGGAAAACTAATTTTGTTCGTGAAAGTTATGAAGACGCGACCCGGAAACCCTATACATATTTATTTCTTGATTTGAAGAGTACAACTCCCGACCTTTTGAGACTTAGGGGCAGTATTTTTCCTCGAGACAACCCCACGGTGTATGTCCCAAAGGTATAAAAGGTATCGATTCACGATCCTTCCTATACATAGTTGATCGAAAATAGATAATGTACGGTCTAGATCGTCACACTAAGCTGTTACAAGCCCTCAAGCGGTCCAAACCTCGGCAGCGGCTACATATTATTAAAAACGCGAGTAAACCTGTTATTGATGCTCTTTGTGAGTGTTCTCTTAACGTCTTGAAAGGTAAGGTTCGCCTCTCCGCACAACACAAAAAACGATTGTCAAAACACAGACATAGTCTAAGACATTTAGTAAACCGTAAAGTACCCCTGAAACAGAAGAAAAAAATCCTACAGAGAGGCGGCTTTCTTGGTGCACTGATAGCTCCGCTTGTTGGAATTCTAGGTAGCGTGTTACCTAAATTATTTGGAGGGTAATGGAGTTTACTAAAAAAATGGCACTAGTTCCCGAGAGCTTGTTGGAAAATTTGCAAACACCTAAACCGCAGCTATTACAACCTCCATCTGTGAGAAAGCTTTCAGAATTAGATGTTGAAATACGTAACATTCTCGACGATCCTCGCTTGTCTGATTCCGAAAAAGCCGAAAAGTACGGTCAAAGGCTAAGGGAATTTATATTTCATAAAAATCGAGCCCTCGAACCACCCACGGTGTATGTCAAACAGCAAAGTGCAAGTACTGTCGTTCAAAATGAACGTCCGGACGCAAATGTCAAAGAACCAAACGGGGGGGCTGTCCACACAGAGGCTCAAAGTGCTATCGAGAGACCACCATTAAAAGCCGACATCCTAACTACAGTTCCGAAAACCTTGAAAAATAAGGCGGATCTTTTAATAGAAAAATTATACCAAACACCAAGCATCACGTGGGATAATAGAGGTACAGTTACTATACAGGGGGATGTTGTTCACGGTTCAAATATATCAAATCTCATCAATGATTTATTGAGAAAGCGAAAGTTCTTTAATCCCATAGGTTGGCAGGCATTGGGGTCTGAGTTGGCATCCTATAATTTACCTCGAGATTTGATCGGTAATGCCGATAGATATAATTACATGACTCGACCAAGGCTTACTGGATCCTTCGTAAGTAAACGCCGATCACGTTCACGATCCATAGAACACACACCTAGACAACGAAGATTGAGTGATCGTAGTATGCCTTACGGTGATATAAAAGAGACACCAAAAAGCACCCGTGACCTTGAATCTACTCCTAGCCGGCGGAAAACACGACGAAGACAGGGTACCCCCGACTGGCTATCTTACCGTAACAAATGAAACCGGTGATGAATCGATTGTTGACCAAGATTTATTATGACCCCGAACACCCAGCGTCCTACGGTGGTATTTACAAGCTATATAGCTATCTCAGACAGAAAAACTATGCGATCACCCTTAAAGACGTTCGCGAATGGTTGTCTAAACAACCCAGCTACACGTCTCACGTTACACCGAGACGTCATTATAAACGTGACAGAATCCTAGTCGCAGGAATTGACCACATTTGGGCTATGGATTTATCAGACCTTACGTCGTTGAAAAAACATAATAACGGTCATACATTCTTATTATGTGTCATAGATGTTTTAAGTAAATATGCATGGGTTTACCCCATGAAAAATAAAAACGCTCAAAGTATCGTCCAAGGATTTACATACATTTTGGAAAGTTCACAACGGAAGCCTATCAGTCTTCAAACAGATAAGGGTACGGAGTTTTTAAACAAGACCTTTCAAGCTATGCTCAAGAAACGGGGTATAGGTTTTTATGTTAGCCAAAATGATGACATTAAAGCAAGTGTAATTGAACGATATCAAAGAACATTGAAAAGTAAAATGTTCCGTTACTTTACGCGTAATAATACGTTCCGATACATCGATATTTTACCACAAATTGTCAAAGGTTATAATAGTTCCAAACATCGCAGTATACAAATGGCCCCTGCTGATGTGCACCCCGGTAATCAAGATCGTGTAATGGACATTCTTTACAAAAAACACACAAAACCGAAAGAAAAATACACATTTAACGTTGGTGACTATGTCCGAATATCAGAGTCTAAACACCCGTTTAAAAAAGATTATTTAGGTTCCTACAGTGAGGAGATATTTCAAGTATCTCGGAGACTACGACGTGAACGGCCCGTGTATAAAATAAATGACCTACGGAGGGTGGCGATCGCTGGTACTTTTTACCGTGAAGAACTGATCAAAGTTATACCTCCTAAACATTACGATATAGAACAGGTCATTTCTAGAAAAACGGTACGCGGGTCAAAATATTTATTAGTTAGGTGGAAGGGGTATGGTAAAGAGTTTGATAGTTGGATAAAAGCATCAAGCACCCTCAGAAAATGACAACGTTAAACTCGACAGTTCAACCCCGTATCAGGACTTTTTTACGAGAAGTAAGGAGACCAAACTGCGACGATACCTTGTGTGAGGCTATTCTTTACACGTTCACGGGTCTCATCATACTGTCCGTGGTAATTGTTGAAATTTTGAATGTGGTGATGATAACCAAAGATTTAGGGAATATCAATTCAACAAAGTTGTAATATTTTTGCTACTTAAAAAAAAAAAGAAAAAAAAGAGGGGGGGGGGTATAACCAACCCCTCCCCACCCCTACGTATCACACGAGTCGAGGTTAAACAACCATGGCAGAAGGTGCTTCCGAAATATACCTAACGCTGCCATCAAACAGTAGTGTAAATGTATTTCCTGACAACAAGATCTGTAATTATCAAACAAAATTGGCACGCCCACTTCAACTGCATGGAGTATGGACATGTGGACTCGTTGAAATTCACTACCCATGTAGCTGGAACAAAATATACCTCAAAGATTGCTGGTTGACATACCGAAGTAAAGCAGAATCAGAAGCCTCACTCAAATTGAGGTTTTCAATACCCGATGGCTACTACGACACGGATCATGACATACTCAATTATTTCAATAAAACGGCATTGGAGTTCGGTGCTTCGTTATCTATCATGAAAGATCCGGAGGGTTATATCTTATTACTTTTAGGTAGAGATGGTCGAAAAGTTCATTTATCGAAGAATTTGGCCCGAACATTTGGATTTATGAAAACTCGTGAATTTACAAGCAGCGTTAAAAGTGATAGAAAAGTTGATTTAGATTCCAATTTTCACAATATTTATATTTATACCGACATTATCGAAAATCAGCTGGTCGGGGATACAAGTACACCTCTATTGAGAGCTATACAGGTTGATCTCGCAAAACCCTTCGGCGCAGCTGTATATAAAACATTCGACACACCATATTATATACCAGTCAACAAGCATTACATAGACACGATTGAACTAGGACTTTACACGGAACTAGGACAGCCGGTACCGTTTGAATTTGGACACGTTCTTTGTAAACTGCATCTGCGTAAGGTTGAATAATGACTTGTCTACAACCCTATAGATGCGACGATGTTAAGATACGGCGTTATTATCTCAGCCAAACAGGAGAGGGGTTTCCTGTTTTTTCGGGAGCCCCGTATCAAAAAGGTTATGGTTTAGGATCGGTTCTCTCAAGTTTATTTCGTGCGACCACCCCTCTCTTAAAGTCGGTAGCCAGAACTGTCGGGAAAAAAGCACTCACTACCGGAGCCCAGATTTTTGGAGACGTTCTTCACGGTAAAAATTTAAAGACCTCTGCTAAACAACACTTGTTGCAAGCGAGCAGGGATCTGGGAGCAAGAGCTCTCAACACAGTGACACGCCCTATAAAGAGGTCTACGCGTCAAGGAGCGGTCAAACGTGTAAAAAAACCCAGGGGTAAGAAGCAAAAGCGACGTAAGAAGGCTGTATCGGACATTTTTGGTTGAAATTCAAACACATTAAGACCACAAAAAAAAAATGATCGATCCTAGATCTTGTGAATGTGTCTCTAGCGGATTAGACGTTTTTAATGTTCCGAATACCAAAATAGACATCGAAAATGGGAAATGGCACGAATATCATCCTATAGCTAATCTAGACAGCGGTTCCCCGATCGAATTTTACTTGTCAGGGTCAGGGGAGGAATATCTAGACCTATCTCAGAGTTTCTTCACCGTTCGAGCCAAAATTGTCAACACCGATGGTTCAAATATAGCAGATACAGCTAATGTGGGGCCCACGAATAACTTTTTGCACAGTCTGTTTAGCCAAATCGACCTGTCGTTAAATGGCAAACGCGTCTCGCAACCAGCGGCTGTCAACCCCTATCGGAGTTATTTGGAGAATCTTTTGAGTTATGGGTCGGATGCTCAAAAATCCCATTTATTATCTTGTCAGTGGCGCTTAGACACCCCTGGGCAGTTCGAAAGTTGTGATGCCTCCGATGCCGGACATAATAGTGGTTTCAAGTACCGGGCCAAAAACTTCAAAGGTAGCAAGTCTGTAGATATGCTGGGGAAACTACATCTGGATTTGTTTAGTCAGAACAGGTACTTAATGAATGGAATTGATATAAGACTTAGATTAGTGCGTTCTAAAGATGCCTTTTGTCTCATGTCAGCCACGAACGATTTCAAAGTTGTAATCGAAAAGGCCTCCCTTTTTATACGTAGATTAAAACTGAACCCCTCTGTTATCGTCGCCCATGCCAGTGCCCTACTGAAACGAAATGCAATTTATCCTATTCGACGTGTAGATGTAAAAAGTTTTACTATACCTGCAGGCAATCGAAGTCTGGATAAGGATAATCTGTTCTTAGGTCAAACACCTCGACGTGTTCTAGTGGCCCTAGTGACGAACCAGGCGTTTGCAGGATCTTGCGATAAAAAACCTTATCGGCTACAGCATTTTGACGTGAATCACATATCCTTGCAAGTCGATGGAAATGACGTGTTTGCTCGACCCCTGACCCCCAACTTCAGTGAAAATCTAGGTTACGGTTATACCCGATCCTTCAACACATTATTTTCAGGAACTAGTTCGCTTTTTCAAGATAAAGGCCCATCCATTACCCTACAAGGGTATCGAAACGGCTACTGCATATTCTGCTTTGATTATGCTCCAGAACTTTCTGACGACAACACTGTGCATCTCAACAAAACGGGTAATGCAAAACTAGAGATACGGTTTGGGACTGCTCTGGCCTCTACTGTGAACGTGATTCTATACAGTGAGTTTGAAAATATTATAGAAATCGACAGCTCACGAAACATCATCACAGACTTTTAAAAGATGAATACAAATCATATCACGAGTATGCTAAAAAGGGACCCTCAAATAGCCCCGCATTTTCGGGGCGTTTTTGCACGGGACATGCTACCTAAGACGTTACGACGTGGACTATATATTTACAATACCCATACCTCCGACAAACGTGGTGAACATTGGCTACTTCTTTACGTGGGACTTCGAGTGGTGGAACATTTTGATTCTTTTGGACTTAGACCTTCCCATGGTGACATTATGCATAGGATTAGGAAAACGGGGCTGTCGTTCGTATACAACAAGAAACATCTACAGGACGTGCTCAGTGACGTATGTGGTCAATATTGCGTATTTTACGCCTATCAACGCTGCAGAGGAAAAAGCTTGAAAAGAATTGTAAAAACATTTTCTCAAGACCATCGTGAAAACGACAGATATGTCAGACGCTTTGTTGCTCTTAGATTTTAAAATGTAAATGTCCATACCCCAACATCACAAGATAAAAAAAAAATGTAACTTTTTAGATGTTGAATAGTTGAATAAAATGGGGTTTTTTTTAGAAAAAACAAAAAAAACAATGTCTTTTTTTTATCTTTTTTTTATATCGTTTTTTAAATACATGGTTACCACCAAAACAAAATGGTGCTACAATATACATAATTATAGATACAATCATTATATAGTTGTACAAAAGCATTAGTCCTTATGTTTGGTGAAACCATAAGCCCTTGTATCGTAAGAATCCTTAATTTCTACACGCTTATCGTAATTGAACGCTAAGGTTTTCGATTTCTCTTTCATGGAAACCACAAACACTTTATTACGGTGAAAAGCTTTCGGGTATGTGACTTTGACTTTACGACAGTGATCATGTACTAATTCGACAAAAGTTTGAAACTCGATACGTTGACTGACATCATGGTTAAACGTAATACCTTTAGATTTTATGGTATAAGAGATTTCACGCGTTTTTCTATTTTCAATTTTCAAAGCGTAGGATTTGGGGGCGGTAGCGACGTATTCAAGTATGTTACAGTCGGGAGATATTTCATCTGTAAACTCGCCTAAATAATTCCCAGTAGAGATGGGTATATCATTGTCGGTCTCTGTGAAAATGATGGAGTCTGTATCGAAATACAGAACCCTATCGTTCAATTTATCTAAATATTCGTACAGTTTCAACCTTCCATACGAAGATGTGTAAGCCCCTACAGCGACATTTACGTGGGGGGCGGTCGGGGTGAGGTCTTGACGTTCTATATACTGTACCAAAACCGCTTCGTCACTGAGAATTTCGATATTTTTGACACTTTTTGTCCCGTCATAAAGGTAATCATAGAAGATGGTCGGATCATGCAAGATGGTAGTTTGTACCCTTGAGTCTGTACGTTCCGCGAATTTCCCCCATAAATTTACTAAGCACTGTTTGGCGACGTACCGCAAACCGGTATTTTTAGAGATCTTATTTCGATCGAGCGAAATGTTTTCATGTTGTTTGTAATCTTTAATATATTCCGTACGTTTTTGTTCGAGACTAACCCAATCGATATGAATACACGTATCTAGATTATCACACAAGGCGCACGAAGGGTTAAGTTCGTGAGGGTAACCAGAACTCTCTTGCTTAATTTTAAGAAACATATTGATATAGTCACTGAACAAATCCTTTTTTGGTAATTGGTCGAATATATCAGATTCAGGGACATCCGTGTGGTCGTCAAGCACGGTGGTCACGTGTATATCGTAGTCTTCCGGCTCGATAGGCGTAGCATTGGGGTCATAGCAACGGGTATTTGGGTAATTCCACAATTCAAAAATTTCGATCACGCGATAACCTTTCTTGATTGCAGCGAGCACTTCAAATATAACCCAAGTCCCTATCAGGGCCCTATCGTTTTCATTGTGTGGACACGACTCTTTGTTACGATTCATCGCACATTTAGAACATAGCGGAAACAACAGCTTACCATTAGCCCTAAACGGAAGCACGGGTATGTATAAGTTGCGTGGCGGGAGAATTTGGCATTTAACGAAACCTTCATAATTCTCCAAGGACAAGAAGTCTCTTAGAATGATTTCGGGGCATCCAACGACAAATAATTTTGTCTTGTTTATAAAAGGGTACAAACTCGTGAAATCGAGGTATCTTATTCTTTCATTTTCACGTGCCTTGTGATAAAATTTCAATAAATTCGTCCTTCCACCGTAGAAGGCATCGCGTACCTGCAAGGGTTCCGTCAACCTAGGGGTCACTGATTCAAAGGCTAAATACTCGGGGGTGTTTTTGAGGCGACTGTATTCACAACCCCATATACATCGAATACGTCGATTCGGGGCCTTCAACCTCTCCAAACGCGCCAGGTGCTCTTCGTACAACTGAGCCATGGTTTTATTATTGTATGGAGATGCTCGATCTCTGTTTTTGATACACAAACATCCGTGAAAAACGCAGCCTAAGTATTCGATACATATTTCAATATTATTTTGTATATAATAACCATCAACGTACATGTTAAGTATTTTTTTCTCACCGCCATTGCGCGCGTGTTTTATGCAAATATTTTCAGAATATTCAAGATATTGCATGTATCGTATACTTGAATTTGAATACTGTCGAGCGGCTACATAAAGGCCCTGAGGCTCTATAACCAGCGTGTACGGCGGTAAGAATTTTCGTCTATACACGATATTACATAAGGAAGCAATCGTAATAGCCTTTTGAAAAGGAGATATTCCTGTTAATTCCATGAAAAGCCCCCTGAACCTGGCACAGCCAAGTCTTAACAGGGTGACATCGCTCACGCAGTAGTTCTTTAAGTCTTCCTTAGCGTCAAAATGATTGTTTACCAAAACCCGCTCATTATACCATTTTATAACCTTATCACGTTCGCTAGGAGCCATAGATGACGTTTCGTAAAACATTATTGGAGGCATTGTGCCTTTATATTCCAAATTTTCGAATGTAAGGAATGAATATGGAAATATACCTTTCGTAACCGGTAAATCAAATGTTTTGCTAAAGTCTGTAAGTTTCATATGTATAAAAGCCAGGCTGTCTAAAAAACGTATATTATCGCGAATAGTCATACAAATGATTTTAGACCCGTTAGCGATGATATCCGGAAGTATTCTAGTATGTGTGACAAAATATCTCAATACAAATAGAGCGTCAAAAGCCTGACTGTTATGTGCTATGAACCTCGAATGCCTGTGAGTTAAAACGGTCGTTTTTTTACCCCTAAGATCAACATTTATTTCAGTCTGAACTATCCAACGGCAAAATTCTGAGATGCAATATTTACCATAAAAAACCCACTCCCTTTGAGTGTTCTTTAAACCACAACCGTCGCAAGGGTCATTAATATCTTTCTCCAAACATAAAGGACATACACGATGAGCAATGCATAATACAGGTACATGTATATTATTTTCATCTAGAACGGTCTCGAAATCATAAAAGATGAAGTATCTGATAGACTCGCCTTCAACATCTTCCGATAATCGTGACATGTAGCAGCGGTGGCCAGATTTACATAATTGATCACAATTACGACATTTGTACACGTCGCAAGTGTGTTTGCTAATAGCATCATCTTCGTGCGTATCTATCGTCGAATAACATTTTAAACACGCCTTATATTTCACACACGTTGACACCGTGTATAGGGGTACATTTTGGAAATGTCTCTCTAAACACCGAGGACCTCTAAAATAACGGTGACAAAACTCGCATTGTATTCGAGGGGGCTCCATAGGACAAGGCTCTAATTGCTTGCAACTTCGACATAACGATTGACACACATGTTTATTCTTATTAGCAAAAGGTTTTTCACAACTTGGACAATAGTATGACCGATTAAATATGCTATTGATTTTCCTTATATAGTAGAAATGTTTGTACATTAAATATAATCTTAAAACAGGAACACCGGGATCTGCGTCGCCTCTAAATATGACGCAGTTTGCAGCCTGTGCATCATAGACGAGGATTTGGTATGTAGATTTTAAGTGTTGTTGAAATATACACCATTCAGGTCGACCGGCGGCTACTAGGGGGTTAACACCGAGTTCTTGGTACATGTCCATAGCCATGACAATCTGCAGTGGTCTTTTCAAGCGGCGACCTATTACACGATTGTAACGTAACGTTTCTTCGGCAGTGGGGGAGCTTTTCATGCGGTAGGATATTTCATTTATGCCTAGGATGATAGATTGTCCGAAGCAAGTTTGAAAACCTAAGTTGGCTACGGGGGATCTAAATGTCTTATTTTTTGCACTTATAAAAGCCTCGTTCAACAGGACCTTATTTGGAAACAAGCCTCCCTCTTTCGAAGCAACGTAGGTAACTGTTATCGATGTTTGATCATCTATGACAAGTGTTTTTTTTGACTGCATAACTTTCACAATTTCATCCAAAATTAACTCCAAAGTTAGTTCTCCGTAAGGTCTAAACGCTATATATATTGGATTGTCCAAATCGGGGTGGTTTAACTGTATTCTTACCCTCTCGTGTGGTTGAACATTGAAATTTTCTCTAACGGTCGTTAATATCTGTGTGAATAGTCGCTCTAGCCAGTCTGGTGTAGTATGTTCTTCAGCGTTTATAATTTCAAGACGCATCAATTCTGAATGTATGTTAAATTTCCTTGAAAACCGCTGTTCCACCGAAATCAATCTTACTAAGTCATCGCTGCCACGCCCCTCTTGACAAATCTTAAAAAAAAAAGAAAAAGTGGTGGTGTGGAGAGGGTTGGTTACTTTAAAAAACACAAAACCCAGGGGGGGTCAACAAATCAAGAATATCGACAGGGTCGTCGTCTTTTTCTTCACACATCTTAGCTATTAAAGATACGTAATTAGATGGGGTCGCTGTGTCACTCGTTAATAAGGCAATTAACGGGTCAATCTGGTCACTTTCTGTAGATGAATAAACTTCCGCAATATTTTGAGTATCATTTAAAGTTTGTTTGCTCACCTGGGTCATGTCAAGATCACCATCGTCATCGGAAAATAATAGAGGGCTGCCTGTTTGCAACTGTCTTTTTTCACCCTTTTCTTCAGGTACATCCTGTGTATAGCTGTCATGCAGTTGTCGTTCAGTTACCACGGTTTCATTGCGATTGCTTGTTTGATTTTCAATCTCTGCACCGTCTAGATTTTCGCTAATGGACCGGACTTGACTAGGCGTCCAAAATTCAAACTCATCTGTAAGCTCCATTATTTCATTCCATTGAGCGTCTGTGTAGCTTTCAAACGAATCCATCCTAAAAAAAAAATAGATGCTTTTGGGGGTGTTTTTTTTAAATTAATAACCAAATGAAAACATGGCTATAACATATTTTTTTTTTTTTTTATTTCGCTGTTTAGGATTTAAAACAGAGTGATGCCTAATGGGGACTTACAGACTCTATAATAAACGTCTGGCAACCTTTGATAATCAATGGGTATACACGTGGCCAACACCCCATAGTTTGGCGGAGTCTGGTTTCCTATATGAGGGGTCTTACGACCGCGTAAAATGCTTTAGTTGCAACTTGATATTGAAGGACTGGCAAACCGGAGACAATCCGATGGTTGAACATGCTAAGTACAATCCAAATTGCGACTATATGCAAATGATTAAGCCGCTTGTGGGTGGTGGTTTCCGCTGGTTGTTCAGAGGTTATTTCGAAGGGGTTTTGATTACCTTGGCTGCTTCGAGGGTTTTGTACAAAACTAAAACAGATTGCATCGTAGCGGCTAAGAACTCAGAATTTAGTTTTATCGATGCTATAGGAACAGCCTATTTATTCCTGACGGAGTGGAATTCCAAAAACTATAAAGTGAGGGAATACGGGTGCCAGTTAAATCGTCCACAAGCAAAGTCGTCCACAGACAAGTCGTACACACCCGTTGGTGAAGTCGTCCACACTCGTTGGTGGAGTCGTCCACAACTACTGGTGATGTCGTCCACAACTAAGAGTAAGACTCGTACACAACTATTGGTGATATCGTCCACAAGAATAATCACCTATGTTTGTGTACTAGAGTTGTGTATTGTTGTATTAGTATTAACGATGTTTTTGTAATAAAGTTTATTCTGTTTTAAATGACGTTATGATTTTAACATATTTGATTAGTATTATCGATGTTTGTAATGAAATATGCTTGTATTGTTTGTTAATTGGTGTTATGATTTTTGCACTTTTGTTTATTTGATTAGTATTATCGATGTTTTTGTAATAAAGTATTGAGTATTAATTGGTGTTATGATTATAGCCACGTTTTTTCTAAAGATGAAAGACGGCAATTGTGGGGGACGTGATGGCTGAGCACATTAGTGACTCAACCCCTTTGGCTGGACTAAAGAAACCAGATAATTTGGTAAGAACAGCCAACCGGTGCAGGCAGAAGATGAGACCAGCAGAACCCGTGGATTTAGAATTTGAGGTATGTTTTTTTTTAATTCATTTACAACAATAATTTACAACAATAAATTACAACAATAATTTACAACAATAATTTACAACAATAATTTACAACAATAATTTACAACAATAATTTACAACAATAATTTACAACAATAATTCTTTACATTAATTCCATTTCAGTTACAAGAAGGGAATATTCCGATCAGGTGATGACATCAAACAGTAATTACCTCTGTTGTACTGCTTGATGTCTAAACGTCGTACAAGGGATTATACCAAGGTAAAATACTTCATATAGTCGAATACTGAAACATAAAATAATAAATAACTGAATACTGATATTCATCATATAGTCGAATACTGAAACATAAAATAATAAATAACTGAATACTGATATTCATCATATAGTCGAATACTGAAACATAAAATACTGAAACATAAAATACTTACTTCATATAGTCAAATACTTACTTCATATAGTCAAATACTGAAATTATAAAATTTTGATATTTTTGTCATTTTAGGTGTTCGAGGCCGTTCGTGATATGTTAGAGGATAACCTGAAGTTGAGATGTGCTGTGGCGGATTTTGAAAGGGGGATGTGGAGTGGCTTCCAAAGCGTGTTTCCTGATACCGCCATTCGAGGCTGCAATTTTCACTGGTGCCAGGCCGTCTATAGAAAGATAGTGGAATTGGGCTTAGAACGGGCGTATAAGGAAAAGGACGCTGTTTACCGCACCCTAAGGAAGATATTCGCACTCCCCTTTCTTCCGGCAGAGCACATATCACCTGCTTTTCTAAAGATTCAGGAGAAATATGCCACAACAGAACTTCTTAAAGAATTTTTTGCTTATATACAGAGGACGTGGATGGATTCCTGGGACGTCGAGAATTGGTGTGTATTTCTGCAACCAATTCGCACCAATAACGACGTCAAGGGATGGCATCGCAGAATTAATCACAAGGCCGCACGAAACAACATCCAATTTTACCTGCTAATAAAACTTTTACATGATGAATCAAAGACGGCAGAATTGCAAGAGAGGCTGGTATCCGAAAATAAACTAAAGAGGCGACAGAGGAAGAAATATGAATCGACAGCGGGTAAAATCTTTAAAATATGGGAATTGTACGAACAGGGGGAAAAAAGTGTATCGGGCCTTTTGAAGGACGTGGGTCGTTTAGTGGCGGTATAGACATATTTTAAAGATTTTCCCGCTTTGTTATCTTAATGAATTTGTTAATGGATTTTTTATTTGTTGAATTTGTTAAATTTATTTATGAATTTGTTATTTATTGAGCTTGTTGTTTATTGAATTGTTAAACTGTATATGAATTTGTTATTTATTGAATAAAATGGATTACTGTGTTGTTTATTTGCTGGAGAAAAGGGTGACCAGACTATACTATTTAAGCACATTATGTGTCCCGAAAGTAAAATATGCCGTGTGGGCGACTACATCAACATATACAGAAATTATACGTGTGGACGACTCCACCAACGTATTATTATATCCACGAATTATACTAAGTCGTGTGGACGACTCCACCAACGTATTATTATATCAACAAATTATACTAAGTCGTGTGGACGACTCCACCAACGGGTGTGGACGACTCCACCAACGGGTGTGGACGACTCCACCAACGGGTGGACGACTTAACCAGGTTTTTCGTGTGTACGACTTTGCTTGTGGACGATTTGACTGGCATTCGGGAATACGATATAGACAATATACCCCTCCCCCCCCCCCCCCCAACCATCTACAAGCCTCCAGAGCCTGTAAGTATCATTATTAAAACACACATTATACAACTGCTAAACCATGAAATACACAGTCTTAATAATTGTTTAAAAGAAAAAAAAAATATGCCATACATCGCCGAACGAAAAGTTTGTTTTCGGGGACTAGAGGGCTAAAATAATGAACGCTATCAAATAAAATCTCATAATTCTTACATTATTATAAACAAACAAAAATAAAAAAAATAAATATGGATAACAGCATCGATCAAAAAAAAAATTACGATCTGGTATTCTTAACAATTATTTTAAAATTTAAAAATATAGCCAGCATACATCAACAGACCTACGTAGTTAAAAAAAAACTAACATTAATATTTGAATACAAAATTAAGAATTGTGTATATCTGGATGTGGCTAAGGCTATGAAATAAAAAAAAAATCTCATAATTCCTACGTTATTATAAACAAAAGAAAACAAAAACAAACAAAAAAACCCAAAAAAAACACGTGAAAATAAAATAAAAGAAATATGGATAACAGACCAGCCCCCCCCCCACCCCTAAAAAAATATTCTGATATGGTATTCTTAAACAATTATTTTAAATTTAAAAACAGCCGTTATACATCAACAGACCTACGTAGTTAAAAGAATAACTCCTATTTTTAAAAAAAAAACAAAAACCAACCTTACATTAGTATTCGAAATAAAATAGAAAACGTGGACATCCCTGCGTTATATCAATACAATCTACCATAATGAATCTTTTAAAGAAAAAAAAAACTTACCTTCCGTAGTTGTCCTATAATTGTGTCATGTTACACTAAGATTTATAACGAGACATAAGACTTGCTTTCCCCTATTTCCATTTCCAATACGACTGTTTTCAATGATACTAAAAAATGACAATCTGCATTTTCGAACTGCGCATCATCACTGGATACATCGCAGCGATTGGATAGTTGAGGCACGTCATTGTTAACACAAAGCTGACCATTGGTTTAGATGTTAATCGCCGTTTAACAATAGATAACTACGATAGACTATGCAAGGGATTATAATTATCTGTCGTTACACCTGCCAAATCGCTATTTTAGCTCAATACACCTTTGTTTTAATTAGGCGGCGTCGCAACCCTTGAACACAGAATCAGCTCAACTAGAAAAGGGATTATAATTAGATGATTAGAGTCTGTCAAATCGTTAGACTGATTTTAGTTCAATACACCTTTTATTTAATTGGCGGCTTAAAAATCCTTGAAAGCCGAATCAGCTCAAGTCTAGGACTGACTAATCACTTGATAGATTTTATTCAATGTACCTGTACTTTACTCGAGACATAAAAACCCGCGAAAGATTGAATCTGCTCAACTTCAAAAGGATAATAATTAGATGCCGCTACGAACGTGATCACACAATCTGAAAATTTAATATACGTAACCTCTCTCCCCACCCAACTTGACAGATTTTAATTCAATACATTTTCAGAATTGTAATTGTTGCCGCTTTTAAACATACGTCTATGGTGGCCCATGGTCGCAATAGCGTTTTTTTTGTATTTCGTTTAAAATTATAAAAAAATTTAGTAAAAAAAAAAAAAAATTAATAAAACTTTTTAAAATTAGAAAAAAAAAAAAAAATTTAAAATTAAAAAAAAAGAAATTTTTTAAAATTAAAAAAAAAAGAAATTTTTTAAAATTAAAAAAAAAAGAAATCTTTTAAAATTAAAAAAAGAAATCTTTTAAAACTAAAAAAAAACTTTTAAAATTAAAAAAAATATATTTTTAAAATTAAAATTTTTTTTTTTAAATTAATTTTTTTTTTAAATTAAAAAAAAAATCTTTTTGAAATGAAAAAAAAAAATTTATTTAAAAAAAAAATTAAATTAAAAAAAAATGAAAAAGAAAAGATAAAAAAATTATTCTGGACGTGGCCCATCGTCGCAATAGTGTCTTGACTATCCAGGCCCAGTATACAGCTATCATTAGACTAGAGCGACCAGAAACATTTTGTGGCCCATCGTTGCAGTAGTATCTCGATTATCATGTGTGGGATCTATGAAGAACGTATATACATAGATTTTAACGACAAGAAACGAGTCTGCAGTTATCTCACATCAACATGTGAGTGACGGAACTTTGTCATGTTTATGTTCCCCCGAGAGCGACAAAAAACATTTTGTGGCCCGTTGTTGATGTACGTAGTATCTCGATTATCATGTGTGGGATATATATGAAAAAAAAAAGACGAGAGAGAGAGAGAGAGAATGGGGTTTAACGCCTACTCGAAACAAACTAGGTCATTTCGGGACTAACATGGTATCCTTTAATTTCAACATTTCGCTTGCGCGTATGGATCTTTAGCAGTGGGAGGAAACTGGAGGACCCGGAGAAAACACACGAGGCTGGACAGCCGACACTACTCCTTTCAACGTACAAACCGGGGATTCGAAACCACGCCAGTTGACTCAATGACAGGGTTTATCAAACAGCGCGCACGTCAACATTCAGCCACCCAACCACTGATCTCTATTAATTATTTATAGAGATAGGACCCATAGCATAGGTCTTTATTTCTATTAGATAACAAATCATCTCTCAACCATCAGTATATCTTTTTTGCTACGTTCTCGTAGCTATATTTCTATGAGACCCAACCCCCCGTAGACTCGAACGACAAGAAACGATTATTATTATTATGGTTCTATTTGTAACCCTAGCCGAGCCTAGGACTTGGACTGGATTATAGATGGGCGTCAGTTCAGGCTCGCTCCTATAGTCCTACGTACGTCCTTCGTCTATAACTTGCACATATAAATATATCCATAGACTAGCTATCAATTATACATTTCTGTAGACTTAGATATATGTATTTATACATGCAAGTCCAGAGAAGTGTATAATTAATAGATATAGCCTGGCGTCTTTCAGAGTTATCCAGTCTAACTAGAACTAGGCCCACATTGACGTTTATTTAAACACCTCGACATTATAATGACGCCATTCAGCCGGCTAGTGCACTAGAAGGTCTATTCTCCACTCAAAAGGCTTATGTTTTTAAAACCCTTATATATATGTCTAGATCCCCACTATTCCCCTCTAAACATCTCCTACGACCAGAGGCGGTGCTAAATTGCAGTATGCTGTATCTTAGGCCTAACCGAAACTATTGAGAATTGTCACACATGAAATTTGTGGGTGTTCTTCAGGAATTAACAAAACATAATTCAAAAGTAGTTAATAATTTTGAAACTTATCCTCGAAGTAGGCCTACTCTAAGTAGTTTCGGGGGGGGGGGGGGGAATGGTTAGCACGTGGGCGCTGTATCGTAAAGTATATAAATATTATAAAGCCCGTCATTAGTTTAAACAATATTTTATTCATAAACTGAAATGGATTGAACAACATCATTGAGTCAACTACCTCGTGGATTTTCTTCGGGTCCTTCGCTAAAGAGTAAGACGAGTAAGCGAACCATTGAAACCCCTGGGAGGTGTGATAGCGCACAACATCAATTTCAAAGACAATATAGAAAATGATATTGATAGCCTACGCGGACTTCGTCTGGCTTGGGCCTTATTTTTAAAGATAAAATCCAAATTTGATAATAGATAATATTTATTAGATTGGATTTTAGTGATTACTGATTAGCCAAAAAAATTGAAGTAGGCCTATCAACTAAAATTGGATTTTATCTTTAGTTACAATTAAATTATTTCGAAGAACAGGGCTCGGGGGGGGGGGGTCATAAACATGTCAAAATCCGTCACTCACGTGTTGATGTGAGATAACTACAGACTCGTTTCTTGTCGTTCGAGTCTATATAGGCTACGTTCTTCATAGATCTCACACGTAGGCCTACTACGTACATGAACAACGGGCCACAAAATGTTTTTGGTCGCTCTCGGGGGAACATAAACATGACAAAGTTCCGCCACTCACATGTTGATGTGAGATTACTACAGACTCGTTTCTTGTCGTTAAAATCTATGTATATACGTTCTTCATAGATCCCACACATGATAATCGAGATACTACTGCAACGATGGGCCACAAAATGTTTCTGGTCGCTCTAGTCTAATGATAGCTGTATACTGGGTCTGGATAGTCTAGACACTATTGCGACGATGGGCCACGTCAAGAATTATTTTTGTATCTTTTCTTTTTCATTTTTTTTTTATTTAATTTTTTTATTTTAATATTATTTTATAATTTTTTTATTTTTTAAAAAAACTTTTTTCATTTAAAAAAATTTTTTTTCCATTTTAAAATATTTTTTTTTCATTTTAAATCTTTTTTTTTTTAATTTTAAAAACTTTTTTTTTTAATTTTAAAATTTTTTTTTTTTAATTTTAAAAACTTTTTTTTTTAATTTTAAAAAGTTTTTTTTTTAATTTTAAAAAGATTTTTTTTAATTTTAAAAACTTTTTTTTTTTTAATTTTTAAAAAAAACTTTTTTTTTAAATTTTAAAAGAATTTTTTTTTTTTTACTAAAACTTTTTATTATTTTAAATGAAATACAAAAAAAACGCTATTGCGACCATGGGCCACCATATACGTCTCGCATTTGTTAAAATTTCCTCATGGTGAAGAATTGCATTTTCTAAGTCGGTAAATATGTAAGAATTTTATTTTTAAATCCACTAATTACATCTAATACGCCGTGCTAATCTATTTTTTAATTTGATATCAAATTCTTCTAGAACCCCTATATAAGCTTGAGACCAAATTTTAGATTATTGTCTGTAAACTTGATTTGTGGAAAAACGGCTGTGGTATAGAAACAAGAGGTATACTTCTCGACAAAAAAAACAGTTTAACGACTCAACAAACGATGTAAGTCTTTTTTTATATATATATATATATTTTTTTTTTCAAAATTATGATTCAAAACCTACTTTAAAAACAACAACAAAAAAATAAAATCTGTAATCATTATTTCTACTTTAAATTAAAATGCAGAGTTAGAGATAATCTGAACGACAGCGTGGTAAAAAAACTCGTGACCCCTTTTAACACATGTATGTAAAAACTCTATATGTTTTCTATGAAAATAACTTTTAATATAAATTATAATACTATATATTTTGTCATTTTAAGGTACAGAATAGAATACGTAAGAAATTTATTACAAGACATGATAGATATAATTATAGGGGTATTAGCTCCATTTCCTGGTAACATATCGACACCAGCTATAGTCATAGAACTCAATGATATAATATTGGACTCGGATAATCTGCTTGGAACCAACAACCACTATATACCTTTATGTCCGATGACATTAAGTCAAAGCAAATTCTTGTAAGTATAAATTTTGTTATTTATTGGGGGGGGGGGGGCTTAGGAATTCGGATGGTTTGAAAAACTGTTCTTGACAGTTGGAATTCAACTGTTGAACCCACCCCGGGGTAACATTATTTTTAATATAAATATTGTTTTATTTAACTGAAACCTATTCTTTTTTTCTTTTCTATAGATTATTAGCCTACATCAATTACATTGTTTCGAGGTTACTGCTGATCCAAGGCAGCCATCCAAGCTTGAAAACGCCTATCCGCATTCTAGAAAAATATCGTGAGTCTGTGGATTGGAACATGCCTATTCTTTAAATTTTTATAACAATTATTATGAAAATAAATATTGTAAAAAGCCTATTGTTAGTTTCTTAGCTTTGGCACTAGAGATATTAAATACACTTAGAGGGGCTTTTTTAAACACACGTGAGGATGTTTTGTCACGACAGTTGAGAGGGTGAATGGTGGGGGGGGGGAGGAAGGGGGGGGGGGGGGGGGTAAACACAGTGGGGGACCTGATGATGGGATGGATGCCGGGGGGGGGTATGAACAAAAAAAAAAAGAAGAAGCAAAAAAAAAGCATTACTAAATAGATAACCATTATCACATAACGTTAGTATCTCGATAACTAAATATGTAGACAGACCTTCCTTTTATACGCAGATTTTCTTTAGCTTAGAACACATTAAAATACCCCCCCCCACCCAATCACTCTCCAAATATGAAGATTAAAAAACTACTGACTTATGGTAATTTGGACCCTCTACTATGGGGTCCTATATAGACGCACATTATGGCCTAAATCGCGCGGAGCGATCTACTAATCCCCACCCCTCCAAACAATACGTGACCCAAACCTCACCTCATTACCATAAGGCAGATCACTCTCCAAATATGAAGATTAAAAAACTACTGACTTATGGTAATTTGGACCCTCTACTAGGGGTCCTATATAGACGCACATTATGACCTAAATCGCACGGAGCCTTCTACTAATCCCCACCCCTCCAAACAATACGTGACCCAAACCTCACCTCATTACCATAAGGCAAAAGGCTGTCAAAAGGGCAACTACAAAATCAATAACACCCCATTCATATCCATAACTAATACCCCATTGTTTGGTCAAATAGACGCTTATGGCCTAAAACGCGCGGAGCGATCTACTAAACTTTCGATGACCCCACGTCTAAAAAAAATAGGGTAATCCCCACCCCTCCAAACAATACGTGACCTAAACCACACCGCGTCAAACGAAGGTCGCAGGTGCAACTAAAAAAATCAATAACACCCCATTCATATCCATAACTAATACCCCATTGTTTGGTCAAATAGACGCTTATGACCTAAAACGTACGCGCGTTCTACTAAACTTTCGATGACCCCACGCCTAATAAAAATAGGGTAATCCCCACCCCTCCAAACAATACGTGACCCAAACCTCACCGAGTCAAACGAAGGTCGCAGGTGCAACTAAAAAATCAATAACCCCCATTCATATCCATAACTAATCCCCATTGTTTGCACAACAATACCTCTATTCAAATCTATTAATAGAACAATAGAAGGAGTGTTTAATGAGATTTAGCGTCAACACAACTAGGGTCATTTTGAGACTGAAACAAAATATGTCCTCTAGTTACACCCTTACTACTCACATCATATAAAAGTACTAGATACACATCATAATATAAAACTAGTATGTAACCTAGGCACATCATGTAAAACTAGTAGACTTGACACATCGTTTAGAATAAGTAGGCAAGATACATTGAGAGAGAGAGAGAGAGAGAGAGAGAGAGAGAGAGAGAGGGGGGGCTCAACGTCCACTCGACACAAACTAGGTCATTTCGGGACTAACACATGGTTCAATTTTATTTCAATAATTAGCTTTTGCGAGGAGATCTTTAGCACTGGGAGGGCCCGGAGAAAACCCACGAGGTCTGGCAGGCGACCCCAATCCGTGTCACGTACAACCGATGAATTAATACCACGCCAGTTGACACAATGACAGACCTTATGGTATTTTTAAAATTCAGAACTGGTACTACTGACAAAACACGTTATTTAAGAATAGTAGACAAGTTGTGACAGGCGTTGACCACTAATAAGGCAGTGATTTCTATTTCTAGAACACCCGATGGCACTTGTTTTGGATTTTTCACGTTTCTGCTTGGCTTTTGCATAGGGTCATGCGTACGTAACTAACGCACGTATACAGTGCATTCAGCAAACCTCGACAGATTCTACGCATCTAATCTCGGCTGTATGACGAATTCCGCCATTTTAAAGGTCCTGGATGAACAGTGGCTGCGTCCATGGAGATTTCTGTGGAGAGTGTAATATATGTCTACAAACGTCAAGTTTGGCATCGGGTTTGGGGAATTATCAGTGAATTTTATCAAACCAGCAGCCCTGAGACAATATCTCTGCTCATTTAGGTATTACACTCTACAAAAGACGCCATTTTGGGACTTTTTTGGTAAAAAGCGGCACGTTTTCCTGTTATAGTAACCCGGTAGCCGCATCGCAAATGTATGGGCGTAGGTAGGCCTACATATCACTTACTGTCATACAGCCGAGGTTAGATGTAGGGTACCGGAATCTGCCGATATTTGCTGAGTGGTATACAGTGAATGGTCAATTTGCTCAGTAATCCCAGCCATAATTTGGCTTTTTTCTAAATTTGCGTTAAAGATTAAAATATTTGTTTTAGAACTGAAATAAATTAACTATTAGTCAATCCCAACGCCAAAAACATCAACAGAATTGATTGTGTATTATCTGAAATAGACACGACCGACGCACAAAATAGAGCCAACCATTCGCAGACGCTGCCATTGAAGACGACGTCAATTCTATGAAAAAATCATTGGAAGAAGAGAGAACATGTTGGGACAGTACGAATTGTATAGGAAATAATGCAGATAAACCTTTTGTTTACAATAAATTATGTAACGTATTGTTGACTTTATGACCCATTGACGTCAATGTCATGACCTGTGATATATAGATCACGTGATATACATATATTTGCTCTTGACTGTGTCTGAGATTCTTCTCCGCAGGTAGGATGTCTCAGATGTTCAGAATGCGAGGCATGGTAAATGAGATAAACAAGTTGTTATCTTACGGAAACATGCACACGCAGCGGCTTTAAGGTACTGTGTACCGTTTGTCATGTGAGTTTCGTTTACATTGACGGAGTTCACACATTTATTTAAACAGCTAATTTATGTTCACGACATGAGTGCATAAGTGTCGTTAAATAATTTAATTTTGGGTTTAATACGTAAGTTATTTCCTATTATATTAAATATTGTTTGTTGTCGGTACATAACACGGGGAATGGTGGGTAAACATGATTTAATGTATAAAATAAAGTATATTACCTACCTATGTTTTCAACATCCAATATACCCTAGTTTTATCATTTAATACACCTATATAACTGACACATTTATTGTTGTAATATACCACTAAACATGCATAAGCCAGTACAATATTATAGAACTTGGACTCCAAATATTTAATACCTATATTTATGACATTATACTTATTGTCTTCTCGATATACCTTTAACTTTCGTTCGTAAAATACAAAAATATAACAAAAACAACACGATTATTGCGATATCGTACCAAATATTTACCGATAATATGTCGTTTTATTCAAGATAAAGGTACATAAATGAATATTAATAAGTTAAAGAAACATCTTCATCAGTTGATATAAAAAAAACTGTTTGTTTTATATGGTTTGACTAAATTAGATAGTATTTATTTTGGCTTCATGTGGTGTCGTGTCAAGGGCTCTTTTTGGAACACAAATCGCCAACGGGTACATGAAAAAAGTACCAGTAAACTGACAGACGGAAAGGGAACAACGCATGTAAAACTATATTATAATGGCATATGAAAACTCGAATCGGGGATCTTATAAAATGACGCGATATAGCGAACGACCTCTCTAAATGTATAGGATATTAACCTATTCGAGGTTGTTATGTTATATAACCAGCGGGCGCAGCCCAAGGGTTCTATAACATATCAACTGAGGTAAAATAGGTTTATATCTGACATATACAACGCCCACCCTTAAATTAAATGGGCTCTTTCCTAAATATTCAACAATGATTGCATAGCGGCTGGGTAGTTTCCGTCAAATAACGAAAAATACCGAATTAATCACGTGCAATTACGAGATGGTATTTTTGTAAACACATCTTGAAGAATTGAATTTCATGCAAAAACGAAATTGATAGTAACACAAAATTAAGCAGTTTTATTCCCAAAACAAATATCGGGATTAGCCCTTTAACTTTTGTACATTTTCAGATTTCTTAATGTCGTTCGGCAACTCATTCCACCATGTTGTTGCAGGGGCCGCGGAGCCGGGGGGGCTAGGGGGGCTTTAGCCCCGGCAATAATTTTTAATAGTGAAAATAAAATGTCGCCAAAAGCTCAAAAAAGCGAAAAAAGGTTAGGGGGGGGGGTGTATGGTCAGTAGCCCCCCCGAAATCGGGCCCGCTCCGCGGCCCCTGTGTTGTTGCAATGACATTAAAGACACGAATGACAAACTGGAACGTTTTTCGCTTCACCAATAGCACCCTGAGTCTCATGTACTGGCTAGCGGATCGCTATTCTCGTATTTTGTGATTTCAGCAGATCGGGAAGCTCTTATGCGTTGCATAACCTCAACAGTACCATAACCAGCCATTCCGACCACTAGGAAAGCCATACAAACGTATATTTTGACGTTGGTGCTGATGAAGTCGTTGTAGGCGTAGGCTAAAATAAAACCACTCGATTCCCATAAACGATAATTAGCAAAGGCTGCCTCTGCATTATTTTTGAATAAAAATCCATAGTAAGCTGAAAGAAAACAATGCTCATCAATTAGATTTTAAAAAAACAACAAGCAATTGTCATGCAAGATATGACCACAATTTGAAAGAGATGAACAGAGAACAAACTAAAAAGGTGTATAATAAGGGACTATAATCCAGGATGTTACGGTACGACATGCGTCAATATCAAAAGAACCTGAAATCTTTATACAAACATCAATTTTAAGTTTCGGATAAAAATAACTGTGACCTCTTAGAGTGTCCACAGCCTTGGTATTACATGCTTTTATACTATCTGAGTACGGGGAGCCAGCATATGACTAAAAGGTTCGTCCCGATAAAGATAATATATTTAAACTTTTTTTCAAATCGGGTAAAAATTCTACCCTCTAGAAGTTCAACAAGTAAAAAAAAAGTGATTTTTCTTACAATCATGGCCATAATCCAGGAAGCTATCGTTCAATAAATGCGAATCGGATAAAAATTGTAACCTCTAGGGGTCCAAAACCGGGGTATTACATACTTTTACTCTATCGTTGGAGTACAAGGAGCAGCCTTTCTTCGGGCGATTTCCGTCTGATATACACGAAACTCGAACTCAGCCGTCATTATGGTTGTGTCCGGTTTTGTAAATCCTATAAATATCGTGACCTCTAAATAAGCGTCCACAAGCTAAAACACGATTGTTCGTATACAATCAGGGACCATAATTAATGAAGTGAATTAAAACCATATGTTAGTCCCGAAAATACCTAGTTGTGTTAAGTGGACGTTAAACTACCTCTCTCTCTCTCTCTCTCTCTATAAAATAATCGCCAGCATTACTATATAGACTCTATCACACAGACGTTTTTGTTAACGGGAATTGGGCGTATGCAAATGTGACCTGGAAGGCAGGGACTACAAGAGCTTCCGAGACGAAAGTCGAAAAGTAGAAAATAGGAAATTAAGAAATAACTCGTTTTTCCTAATTTCTTATTTTCGACTTTCGCCTCCTTACTGACATCAATAAATACAAAAATATGACTAAGTCGAAATTCGCCAAGACGGTGTACGAGCCAAAATACAAGTTGCTGGCATTTGGCGACTTTCGACTTTCTACTTTACGACTTTCAACTTTTCGACTTTCGTGTTTTTAAGGGATGAAAAGTAGAAATTATGAATGGTAGTTATAGCTTCCATACTATGCTTACTTTGTATAAAATTTCATATTTTTCTAGAAACCAAGCCATTGAGTTCGTTTTTTCCCATTGCCAAAATCGCCAAATGCCAGCAATTCCTCTTTTTGATCTAGATTGACGGCTTCGTTAAAAATCAGATATTTAATTTAATTAATTATAGGGCTAGAGTAACTTAAAGTATGCCTAAACAAACCTAGAAAATTGAAAAGTAATATATTCTCAAATACGTAAAGATCACCAATTTTATATCGTTCCAGTCCAGTTAATCACAAAGCGCATTTCTTATTTTTGAACGAAACCTTCAAACAAATCATAATTTATGGTGGCTGTTAGCGGCCATTCTACATCGTCGACTTGTCGGGTTGGGAAGGCGACAAGTCGCGGCACGACAAAGCGAAATAATTGCATTTCGTCCTCTTGTCGCTTTGTCGGGTTGTGAAGGCGACAAAGCGACAAGTCGACAAAATCAACCCGACAACGCGACAAACTAACCCTCATTTTATCGACTTGTCGGGTCAATTTTGTCGACTTGTCGCTTTGTCGCCTTCGACTTATTCACAACCCGACAAAGCGACAAAGCGAAAAGTCGAGAAAATACAATTATTTCGCTTTGTCGCTTTGTCGATTTGTCGCCTCGGAAGTTAATCCATGCGTTTGCGCGAAGGTACTGTAAACAAGAAGCTCGCGTTCTTTACTGACTATTAGAATTTAATCGATATGAATTACACTTCCTTGTCGAAATCTGATGAAGAATACCGACGGATGACAAGTAGGTGCTTTAACATGGCCTCCATGCTGAGTGTGTAATGCTTGCGCATGACCGAGATTAACTTCCGAGGCGACAAGTCGACAAAGCGAAATAATTGTATTTTGTCGACTTGTCGCTTTGTCGCTTTGTCGGGTTGTGAATAAGTCTAAGGCGACAAAGCGACAAGTCGACAAAATTGACCCGACAAGTCGACAAAATGAGGGCGACGATTGTCGGGTTAGTTTGTCGCGTTGTCGGGTTGATTTTGTCGACTTGTCGCTTTGTCGCCTTCACAACCCGACAAAGCGACAAAGCGACAAGTCGACGAAATGCAATTATTTCGCTTTGTCGTGCCGCGACTTGTCGCCTTCACAACCCGACAAGTCGACGATGTAGAATGGCCGCTTACAGCCACCTTACATAATAGTGTAATAGGGTTTTTTGGCAAATCGAAGCCACAGAAACCATGCCCCTTTTTGGTATATTTACATACAGAAATAGCGGGCCTTACCATTAACCTGTGTTTGTATGACAGCATCTCCCATTCCCCATAGAGCTGCCAGTACATAGAATATAACTATAGCATCTGGATCTGGTATCCAGAATAAGAGTGTTATTTGTACACCGCCATGAACAATAAATGCTGAAATAAATGAATTATAAATTTATGCAAGAAAGGGGTCTAACAAATTTCGAGAAATATGTTTGTTAATGACAAGACGACATTGGTATTCCTTTTCGTCATAATCGGATAAATATTTTCAAAATCATGTCCTCTTTGCCAAACGTTACCGCGCAACAGAGTACAGTTTTCATCCTATTTTTCTAAAAATTGTATTATGATACGATGGGGGATATCTCTTTTGTCCAAATCGGATTAACGTTTTTAGAGTTCTGTCCCTTTTTTGCCGAAACCTGGTAATGTTTCTGTAGTAGGGTGGGATTTATTAATGTTTTGATTGTATATTTGTATATAAAGATTATGTATTATACTTGTGTTCTATGCACAGACTCGATCTCTGAGCACTTAAAATATAATTTCGGAGATTTTATACACTATTAATATTGGTACCTTGTTAAACCATGGATTGATTAATACCCTGTAAAATCGAGATCATGGGGTTTAACGTCCTGGTGGGCTAATGAAGACGGACATACTCCATACAGTGTGCTATGAGACCAAAACAGAAAGATGATTTTGTAAACCTACGCACCATCAGTGCCGGACTGGGCCCATTTAGTGGGCCTAAGCCGAAAAAAAAATATGGGCTTAGGCCTCAAAGAAAAAAAGTAAAAAAAAGAAAAAGAAAAGGTAGTAAAAGAGGGGAGGAGAGGAAACAGGGAAAGGAAAGGAAAGAAAAGCAGAAAGATAGATTTCGTTGGAAGAAACAAATTCTACCACCTGGTGTAATTATGCATAAATTCATGATAAATTCTGTGAATTCTTGACTATGACAAATTTGATTTCTCTATTCGTATTCGAGGATGTGTGATTAAAGTGCTCGGGGGTCACCATATATCTCCATCCGCTGCTCTTGCCTGAGGTGCTTGGAAAATGGGTTTGCGGCTGTCTATTTTTCAAAATTTTAAGGGGGGGGGCAGCAGACCCCCCTCGAACGTTCGCGCCTTCGGCGCTCGTAGGCGGGCTTCGCCCGCCATTTGCTCGTGGGCCGTGTCACAGGTATGGCAAGTAAGTGGGCCTTCGGCCCACCAGTCCAGCACTGCGCACCATGATTATGATATAGTATTACGTACGGTTTCAACCATCAAATACTGACAGGTTATCAGCCTTAGGCATGCTTAGCACATAGGGAAAACCTTGTTAGCGATTTTCACAACGTATGTATGTTGCCGCCCAGTCTTCAACTTTTGGACTCAGTAGGCGGCACAGTTTGGCCAGTGTGCGGCAGCGATGCCGCCTAGATTTGTTCTGAAACCGTCGGGAAACTTGTATTATGACAAGACAAAGAATCGGAATTATTTTTTTTCAAATTCGGATGCATATTTTAAGAATCATGTCCCCGTTTGCTGAAACCTGTCCACACTGCCTGTCAGCATTAGATTCCAAATTTTCATCAGATTGTCCTGTAACCTTCGGTTAGCTTGTATTATAATAAATTGAAGATCCCTATTTCGTTTCGTCAAAATCAAACTAATATTTTAGAGTTGTTCCCCTTTTACTGAAACCTTTACACACTCTTGTATTATTTGTCAGCACAACAGAGGCCCAAATTTTAGGAAACTTATATTATGATAAGACGAAGAATCGAAGATCACAATTTGTTTTCGTCAAACCTTTCCATTGCCCTTGTGAACATGATTGAGTCTACACTTTTTAACATTTGCCATATTAGTATACTGTTTTTGAATCAATTGTAATGTCTATGAAAGTGACCAATCAAGTAACATAAATACTTGGCCATTCTTGGGAATGAGTGTTTATTAGAGCTGAACGGGCTCCCAATTTCACCAGGATTCAATTAGCGGGAGACCGCAGACCCTATAGCATTTTAAAAGTCGATCTGGGTTCTAAAATCGTCGAACTCTTATAAACACAAGGTGTTAGAAGAATACGGTTTGACGGTGAAGTCCTGGATGAAGTGAACATATTGAGTTCAAATTAGGTCCAGAGGCAAGTCGAAATATCGAACTCTAGATAGAAGAATGAAGTCTAAGACCAGAACAGTGTCACGGTGTGCCGATAGTGGGTGCAGTTTCTGTTGCTTAGTCACAATCAGTTACTGGTGTCTTAACAAAGTAACTTGATCATTTCAATAATATCTGATATCCCATCTTAAACATCCTAAATACATTGTCAGTAAATACTAGTAACATACGAACCTAGTATAAAGAAGGGAACGTGGCCAGCATATTGTACCATTCTTCCAAAAGCAAACGAGCAAATAGCATCAACAACACCATAGCAGATCATTACATAGCCTACATTCCATATCCCCAATGAACATGTAATATACGACTGAAACAGGAAATACTTTACTATACGTAAAATCATAGGTGGCGATAGGGTACCCGTCCCCTGGGATATATAATTTACAGATATATGAATAGAATAAAGTTTTAAAGAATGGGATATGATTTTACACATCATTATGTAACAGAGAGTGTTGCTATTCCTGGCCGTATATTTTTATATTTGTAGCTTGCATTTGCTCATATCAACAAATGATTCGAAGTATTTGGCTTTATAGATATTTTTTTAATACTTCACGACCGCGTCTTAAACGTTAATTACGATTAAAATGGGCGAGGACTCCTTTTTTCTGTTAAAAACACTTAGCGTCTATGACTATGAGAGGCCCATAATCTAATATTTCCGTAAACTCGATTTGAAATAACGAACATTCTTTATTATTTGTTAGTTTCTCGAATGTTCTTTAGAATGTCCATTCCCTGGATCACATCTGCACTTTACAATAAAATAAGATATACCAATACTAACCCTTGTAAAATCCCCTGATATGAAACCCTGTTCAACACCTGAGTATACAGTTAAAGGAATCAGTAAAAGCTGTGCTGGTGATGATATCAGATGTTTAAATGTAGCAATCAAAAGTTTTGGAGATGGTCGACCCTGTCTTTTCTCGTCTTTTTCAAGGATGATTTTATCCAAAAAAACAGATATGATAATAACAGCTACCACAGCACAACCAATATAAATACCACATAATAGATAAACCTGAAATAATGTATTAATTACTATGACAATACAGGAAGACTTTTTAACAAATCATCCCTGGAAAACAAAAAAATCAGCATTACTTCAAAGTTATATTTCCCGAGATGGACAAATAAAATCTTATGCGGTCCTGGTTATGGGAGCGCCACATGCACAATGTTGTCCTGGTGTTTCAGTCAAAAATAGTTCGGTTTCGAATATTTTATTATGGTTAAGCTAAATGGTATTTATAGAATCATGAATGTTTGTTTGTTTGTGGGTTGAAGTAGATAATGTGTGAATCAAATAATAAGATTTCAGAATGTGAAAATGGTCTGAAAGATGGTATTTTCGCCATTTATTGTTCTACGACAACAATAGAATCAAATAATAAGATTTCAGAATGTGAAAATGGTCTGAAAGATGGTATTTGCGCCATTCATTGTTCGACGACAACGATAGCATAGACTTTTTATTTTTACTTATTGACTAGCGCATGATTTAACGTGATACTATAAAAATGCTTTTAAACGAAATTTTATGAAATTTTTTCTTCAGAAATTAAGTTCAAATAGTTTGACAGAAGAGTGGTACCGGGCGTAGGAAGGCTGAATCTACTGCGAGTCTGCGACAAAGATCTAATGTGATCCCTACAACTAGCAAGCATGCCGAAGAAAATTGGTACTCAAACTGACCGATTGATTTTTTAGGATGCTGTTTTGTAAATAAACTTTTCATAAAAAAATATGTTTACGTATATTTTGATTGAATTGCATTCTCCAGGCAATGACAGTTATTACAGCATCCCGGCTTAAATTAGACCAGGTTAGGTGCAGAAGCGTAGGACGTTAAACCCTTATTTCATTCATTTCATTCATTGTTGCAGCATGAGTAAAATGTCGATTAACAGATATTTTGTTTGTGTGGGGTTAAATAATATCAAACAGGAAAATAATCTCCGATTTTACAAAACCTGATTTTGTTCTGGTTTCTCCAGATTGGTATTGTTGGTCGAAGGGTCTGTGGGATCAAAATTGGCACCACATTTATTGAGATCATTTGTAACATTTAGAGTTGTTCCATTTTCTGGTGTAATACTAAATACTGTTGATGATATTAGATTTCCCCATATTTGACCTGAAAAAATTAAAGTATAGTAGAGATCTCGTGTTCCGGTAAGTGGCTTCCCACGTGATCTGAACACCAACTTAAAAGAATGTATAGGTCGTTGATTTGGGTTTTCTCTTTTCTTTACAGATATGTCAATATGGTCATGTTTGGGAGAAATAAAATATAACCAAATGAGGGCTTGGGGGTTAACGCGGCTCCACTATGTAAACTTTCGATATAAATATTTATATATTTCGAAGGATTATGACACCGAACTCGTGCACTGGGTTTTCAAGCAAGTTCGACAGGACTTTAAAATATGAATATCAACCACTCCGATGATCATGGTTACCTGGGGTAAGGTGTATATATTCTTTAAATTCATGAACCGGTTGATATTAAGTGACTCAAATAGTACGGACTTGCGCAGTCAGCACACACAGACTAGTTATTAATTACATGTATTATTGTATGCTTGTATAGTTCATAATCCTTGAATATTGCCCTGCTTGCTTTATACAGGGTCGTTGTTCTCAATAGACAAAACTTTAATGATGTCACATTATTTAACTTTTTGTGATTTAGTTGGCAAAGCATGTCCGTCTTCGTTGGCCCTGTTGGAGACCGGGTGCCACTGGAACTTCCCCTTTAAAATACTATATGTGTAGACATATTCTTTTTCATAGGCATTTCCCTAAAAGATGAGTTTGTAAAACCGGTACAATACAATTTCATGATTGTACATTGGTGCAGCATATTACGAATTGGTTTCCAATTTGACGATAAAGCAAATAAACAAAAGGTTTAGATCTAAACCTTAAAAGAATAAACGTAGTCGCACCTTGGATTGATATATAAGTGAGCTGGGTTTTTTTTTCAAAATAATAAAATTGTTTAACGGCAAATCAATAAATCATATCTATGTCTTACTTGACTGGAAGATCATAAAGAATATTCCAAAGAAGCGATTAATAGTGGCATCCTCGGACTGACCGGTTAATTTAGCATACCAAACACCAGTTTCTGTTAGATAGGCACATTTGGCGGACCATAGAGGAGCGGCACCTAAACCCAGGATTATTGCTGCAGGAATCATGGTCCCCCATACGGCATATACGTTCGCGGCCATATAGAAGACATAACCACACATAGATAGAGGCATGGTCCATTTGCATCCTAGATGGGCTATTAATATCGGTGGTACGAACATACATGACACTACAAGAGCTCCATAAAGAGTAGATAAACTAGCGGTACCGACTCCTTCTTCTTTATTTAAACTACTCTGGAGATTAGCCATAGATTGATAAGCTGTGAACAAGAACACAAATCCAAAACTTATAACGAACAAATTTTTAAGAATTTGAAACTTCGTCATTGGACACGTGAAAGGTTCGACTTCATGTCCGTTAGCTTCCTTTGTCGGAAACTTCATCTCGTATTTCTCTTTGTGCGCCATGTTGTCGCCTTCTGAAAATAAAAATTGATTGTCAGAATTTAAATACACAAATTAAGCAATGAAGAACGAAGAGAGAGAGAGAGAGAGAGAGAGAGAGAGAGAGAGAGAGAGAGAGAGAGAGAGAGAGAATTAAAAAATGGCAAAAGAAAGCTAACTAAAAATACGTAGTTTTCTTTTGCCATTTTTTAATTTTCTCTAGATATTACCAGAGAGCAGCTTTAATTTATTATTCACTATGCATTATTAATATCTGAAGACGCCTATAGAGGGCAGATAGCTTGCTTATATGACTTAATGTATGTCGGAATGAAGTAAAGTGGAGAATTTTTTACCTGGACGTATTTTTTTATTTTCATATGCATTTATCTACCGTAAACAAAGAAGTACTTGTACTTTATCTACTTTAATATATATATATATATACATGCAACTATAACGATATAATATAACGTAGAGATAGCTTACTTGGTGTATATAGATCTTACAAGTGAAATGGTCAGTTAAATTTAGTACTAGTTTTTTAATAATTTGTTTCTTAATACCCATATCTTATCTATATAAGTAGATATTTGTAACAAACTTTTTTCGTCACATGTTAGTAATAAATTATAAAATCCATTCTCTTCACTAATGTAGTCACTTAAATATTGAACTCGTAGTTTATGATATGTCTTACACACAATGAATATATGATACAAGTCTTCAATTATATTGGGTGTACAAAACATGCAATTCGGATGTTTGGATAGTTTTCTTTTATATAAATTTGCTCCTATGGAGAAGAGATTTAGCCTTGGTATAGGCCCATAGGGATATCTTATTCAAAGCCAAAAAAAACAAACCAGACATCGTACCTGTGAATCCTGGTTGTCCTATGCCAGCAATAAGGGTGTTTGCTTTGGAGTGCTCGATATACCCCGAATAAAATTTGATAGTATACTCCTTACCCAAGCCAACTAATGGATTGTACATGTATACCAATATACGCTTGTTTATAGAGAGTGTTTGATTTAGGGTGTCGAGGGATTATTATAATATAAGATACACATATTTCAGAAACTCGAGCTTTTAATATACGAGACCGAGGGGAATTTGTACCGCTCCAATAAAAAAAACATTTTAAAAAAAACTAAAATTAACACAAAAGACCAAGGACCACATAGGTCCACTTGATTCAATCTATCTATCCTTTTGTAATAGAATTGTGATTAATTGTCGTACCATATCACTTTTATCAGTTCAGGATACAAAAATGGCGGAGCTTATCACACGCAAGCATCTCCCACTCCCTTTGGGATGTCACACTTTTTAAAGTACTAAACGAGACGGGATAAATACCATCCATGATTTCCGTTGAGAACATCTGGCGGTGTAATATGATCCAAGATTCTTCAGAATCTCGACTTGGGGTTTCTTCACGTCGACCACTGTCCGGGTTCGCTGTCGTCGTCTAGGTCGAAGAGCTGGAACGGAACACAGGAATCTGACCTTCTATCTGTATATATACTATTCAAAAAAAGTAGGGGATAGTTGATTTTGGGGGCATAATACTAAAATATGCAAATGACTACGAAAAAAGTCACTATAGAACCTAACAGAAGAAACATTTCCAGTTACATGTGACGCCCAAACGCACCAATAGCTACCGCATTGAATGCAGGTGATGCTTGGGATGATCATGGGGGCCCAACCCAAGATTTGCACGACTCTGACTTTGAATGTTACAGTCATTGTGGCATTGAATTCCAGGGTGGAAACATCTGTTTAATTGTTTCAGTGACCAGAAAACAATTTTGATATGAGTCGGCTTACCCAAAATGAATGGTTACGTGCCCTTGGCATGCTACAGATCGGCACAACACAATGTTTCTCAGTCTGTCATAAGCAGGCTATGGTCCAGATACACAATCTGTACAGGACAGACCACGCTCAGGTCGACCGAGGGCGACAACTCAAGCCCAGGATCGATTTATCCTTACCTTGGCCTTGAGAAATCGTGTCATCACAGCAAATCAGATCAACGCTCGTCTTCAAACAGACACTGGTGTGAGAGTGAGTGGCCAGACCATTCGGAATCGACTGCATAGGGGTCACCTTCGCGCCCGACGTCCTCGCGTGATCCCTTGTTTGAGAGATCATCACATTCAGGCAAGACGTCGTTGGTGTAGGGATCGTCAACACTGGGATAATCGACTCTGAGGCAATGTGATGTTTTCAGATGAGCCAAGGTTTCACTGTTGATTTTTTGGACAGACGAAGGAGGGTGTGGGGTCGTCGAAACGAGCGCTTCCAAGACGTTAACGTCATCAGACATGACCGATTTGGGGGTGGTTCTGTTATGGTGTGGGAATGCATCACTGTTGCTGGAAGAACGACTTTACATGTTGTTGCAGGGCGTGTTACAGGCCAGTACTATCGTTTCTTTCGGGAATTTTCCGGAACGTGGGAACGCTGATAGCATTTTTGCGAATACAGGCATCCATTTCAGTGGAATCTAATCGAAAAGAGTGAAATCAAATTACCTTTTTGAAAATTTGAAATTATCTCTGCAATAGTTTCTCAGTACTGTGACCCTATACTCCAGTCTTGGGATGGGTGTTGGGGGACAACCAATTGTTAACGGAGGGATGGACATGGGTGGTGGCTAGCAAAATGTCCTATCGAATACCAGTGTGGTTTTCTACAGAATTCTATAGAAAATCTATAGAGTTGTGTAGGGGCGTGTCCCCTTTTTTATAGAATAAAATTATATGTAAAGGCCATATAGAAAAAGTATAGGTCTAAGGTCCTACAGAAATAGTAAAATATGAGACAACACTGAATGTCCTGACGATTCATTTGATAACGATGAAAGTACTAGCCAAAAAAATTATTTTTAGTGTTTTTTCTCTAATATTTGAATTTAACTAATATGTTTAACTGAGATTTCGATAGATCGGAAATTTACATAATACAGACATACATTATGTAAATGTCCGTTGAATCTGGCCTACCATATACATGCTCCCTGTGTCTATTTTTTTTTTTTTTTTGAACACTAGCCTACATCGGATCCTAAAATGGCTAAGCTATGAAATGAAATGGGGTTTAACGTCCTACTGTTATGCACCTAACCTGGGCTTATGAAAGACAGGCATACGACAAATATATACAGTGTGCTATTAAGGAAATTTTGCCCGGGCAGTGGCGCTACGACCTATTCTTATATCGAATTCCAACTGCCAAGGGATCTTTTACGTACACACCAATATGTGTACACGGGACCTCGGTTTTTCGTACCATCCCAACGACTATAGACAGCTGTCCTTGTCAGGTCCTCCGTTCTGCATCACTGACAAGGGGAAACCACGCCGAAAAATCGAGATAAACTTTCTCGGCCAATGCAGGGATCGAACACTCGACCTCCATTTCTGTTAAAATTAAGTTTAACGCTTATAATTTCTATAAAATTTGATTTTCTAAATGTTTCTAATATTTTCAACTTCCTCGTATGCACGTTTTATTTCAATGAAACAGACATATAGTTTTACAAAAAATCAGAATTCTACGCAATGACACATATGCAGGGGCGGATTGGGGATGCGCTCCCGTGTCGGAGCGGCCCCTTTTACTGACCGCGGAAACCCGACAGGGGGTTCGTGGCGTCTCCCCGGGAAAGTTTTAAAGTTACGAACCACAAGAAGGTGACTTAATAATTAGTAAATTTGCGGGCGACAGTGTCGGGTGAATTCGATGAAATTCGGAATCCCCATTGCAGGCTTCCGAATTCCGGCCAAGAAAGTCTATTATACCAGTCCACCACCGGCCATATACAACATGATCATCATCGCTTCATGGCCGGTCCAATAACCCCCCCCCCCTCTCCCCTATAATGTTCAGCAGAAAAGGTTGTTTTTTTTTAAGACGAATTGGACAAAATTATTTTTTTCATTTTTTGTCCGACCGGCCCTTCGAGCGATCGCCCAATCCGTCCCTGCACATATGCACTGTGTATCTGGGAACTGACTCAACAACAGTATTGCAAACAGTAATTTAAGATCTAAGAGATGATCACCATTTATATCAACATTAACCCCTCGCTCGGGTGACGATCACTCCTTGAGCCATATCACCAGTATCCCCTTCTTCGCCCATATGGAGCAGCAGAAATGTACGTAGGACGTTCCATTCCTTCATTTAATACCTACCCGTCGATCTGTTCAATAGTATATCCCTCTCCATTTTGCACACTATTAGGACTGGATGTCGATGAAAACAAAAGGCAGTGATTATTGTTTTTATATAGCTGACATCTATTTTATGAACGTAGGCTAACGAATTAAAAGTAAGATAACCATCACAGCTGTTCTTGCATATTAAATATATTCAGTAACACGTATATTTTATCTCCTTTGTTGTGTTCGCTCATAAATCTTTGATTTTCTTTATGTTGGGGGGAGGGAGGGGGCTAACCTATGAGTTTTAGATTGAGATGGATGAACCATTAGAACTGTGAGAGAATAAACCATATTGATTTTTAAATTTGGTGTGAAGCATTTGGGGTGGGCGAGGATGAGCCCCGTTGACTTTCAGCATTCCAGGATTTTTTCTTGCAGATATATTCAACCAAATCTATTTAATGGAGAGATTTGCAGAAGGCACATTCACAATAATAGGTTAAGTATGGACCAAGATTTGATAAGATATTTTGAACGTTAATGTGATATACTCCGTAAAAATAACTCAAGACATTGACATTGATGAGCAGTTAGCTCGGCAGATCCTCATCTATGCTTTAGATAAGTGACTGAAATCCTAGTCGTTTAAATTCTATAACAGCAGCAGGGCAATTAAAAAAAAATCCATTATAAATTTCTCATATTGAAAAAATAAATTTAATGCAAACTGTACACTTTATGGACTATTTCACATTCTAATAATATTAGATTTATAAATAACAACTGATTTACAATAAAATAAACAAAAACAGGCAAAACAAATAAATATATATAGTGCACCACTTCAATATTTATCAACATCTCATGTTTTGAATTTAAAATTCTCATAATGAAAAGACAACTTTCATGTGAAAAATTAAGTCTTGTTTTGATTAATCTGATGTAGAGAGATATTTCTTACACTAATTGAGACTACACACATTGACTTGTTACTCTTTATCTATAGAACAAGCTAGAAGTAATTAACTGAAATTCAATATGCTTCTTTATTTCGTTAATTTAAATAACACACATTAATATCATACAGAACACACAATAGCTTTTGTTGTTCCAAGTGATCAGAAAAATCTTCAAAGTGAAATAAGGGCCATAAGAACAAAATTTGTTGAAATTCAAGAAAAAAAAGTTGACACCCCCAAGCCGCCATACTTGTTTCCAACTTGTGAAATAAATATGGTGGACATGGAGGCTTATGACCTGGAAAGGTTAGTGGCTCTCACTTCCAGTCTGTTTCTTGTCAGTCAGCTGTACACATCCAGCTTTATTCCTAAACAAGCTTCACTGATTGCTCTATTTTTTCCCAACACTATACAAAATTATTGAAGATTGCAAAATGTCTGATCAGGAAAGCCTGTAAATAATTATATGAACAGTGTCTTCTACAATATTATAGCCGCCTAAGCTTTACTCTAAAAAAATATATGCAAAAGATGACTTACAGTTACCCCAACCTGAAATTTTCAACCAAAACAAAACACCTTTTGTCTTCTTCATATTATTATTGCCACGTCTTCTTGTGAATATTTTACACATATGTAAATCACCCAAAAGGTTATCACAGTATAAAAATTTTCAAATGTCTCCATAGTTTTTTTGCCGCCCCAAAAATGTAGTTATGTCCCTTGGCCTTGATCGTTTTCTGAGAAAAATACAATCTAACATGATGACATGTTTTGGTTGAAAATTTCAGGTTGGGGTAACTGTAATAATAAAGTCGGATGTGTACAGCTGACTAACAAGAAACAAACTGGAAGTGAGAGTGGCTAACCTTTCCAGGTCATAAGTCTCCATGTCTGCGATATTTATTTCACAAGTAAGGCGGCTTGGGGGCGCTAACTTTTTTAAATTTAATTATTTCAGCATTTTTGTAACCAGAGTTCAGCTTTAAAAAGGTAATAGAAAAACCATATTCTGGTTCTCAGACAATCATACATAAAAACCTGATGAACGAGGGAGGTTTTTGTTGATGTATTTTTATTTTGTGAAAGTTTAAGTAAGTATCATAAGCATCACAATTAAAAATTTAAGACAATACATTATCTCATCACATTGTTAAATAATATGATTATCGGGTATCAATTAGGATTGTCAATAACATTTATCAGGGATGAATACTTGATATTTGTGTCTCTAGTACATTTCCGTTTTCATTCATATGTTTATTAGTATTACATACCATATTTACTTCCTGCAACCCAGAGAAAACATTTAAATGCGACAATTAATGAATCTGTTGGGTTGGGTTTTTTAAAAAAAACAGAACAGGTTATGCAGCTCTAATTAAGTGATGCAAAAGCATCCGAGAGCCAAAATACTTTTTTTATTTGGCCTAACCTACCTAAATTTCATACAGATCAGATGGAAATTTTTGTGGTTTAGAATGTTTATAAGATTCTATAAAGAGAAGCAAGGGTCACAACTCTAGAAGTAAATAATCAGTCAATACTCAAGATTTTCAGTTCGTACACATACAATACAATCACTCATTATTATTATTTACATCCTTCCTTTTCACTCAGCTACTCAATTAAGTGTTCAGGATCTCTAAACAATAACTGATGAAATATAAGATGAACCTTGTTAGTCGAATAAAATAAACTGGAAATATATTCAACAGATGGCAAGATAGCGAGACTGAACGAAATTACATCTGTGAGGAGTTTAAACAACATTACCAGTCTACATGGGCTTACTTCGATTTGCATTATACAAGATAAATAAACTGTCTAGTTTTGAAGTTCCAAGTATAAAAATCTGGTATAGACTGACTGGGCAGATAAAAGTATTATGACTATTCTTGTAATTCAGATTCTGTTGTTGCCTCTGTTACAACAGCCTGACTTGAATTAGATGTTTGCTGTATATGTAAAACTTCTCCTGATTCAGTCGTTACTGTGGCTACTTGAATACCATCTGCTAATGAGGTCATGTCACCTGACTGTAATTGCTATAATAAAATATAAAGTAAATTAACACCAATATCGCACTTTCATATTTACATGTTTAACACACCAGATCACTGTTACTATATACTGGCAGGGAAGTAGAAATTTATACTCCCAAATAACTGTAATCAAGAAAGGTATAGAAGAATTTCAAAAAGTCTATTAATATTTTGTTTCATTAAACAAAGCCTGGCTGTCATGGTACCATACTGTAATACCCCCCCCCCCTCCCAACCTTCCCTTTAAGACTTTACATAGTTGGAAACTAACATCTGTAGAGTGAGTACAAAGGACAGATGGATGGAAAAACAGGGGAAACATCTTATGATCATGTATAACATTCATAAATGCAGAAATGTATCAACATTTACAATAATATTAATAAATTGATTTAATAAATTATTTACCCCAATAACCTGATCTCCTTGTAATATTTGTATATGATGAGCTTGTTGTAACTGTGATATCTGTTCAGGTGTAGCATGTAATATCTGTATTTCACCTTGGCCTAAACCATCGTGCATAGAGACTGCCTGTTGAATATCAACATCACCCTGTTAACCAAAAAAAATAATATTTAACACAGGAAAAACGTTTAAAGATACATTCCCAACAAAAGTATTTATTGGGTAGTTATTTCCAATAAAAGTACTACAACTGAGGTATATATGAGAAGAAGAGACACCCATCCTCGATATCCCCAGTGTACTCATTCCGTTCTATGACATCATACCCTGGGCTAATCCACAAGGTTTCACGATTTCAAATTATCTGCCCTGGCTTGATTGAAGCTATAAAAATAGATTCTTGCGTAAGTAATTTAAAGTAAATCTGCTTCACAAGCGTTTTACCAGTATGCAAATAATAATATTTATATGGCGCGCATTTCATCCAAACAGTATGCTCATGCCACATACTAAAACAAAAACAACTTTTATCATTACCTGATGAATGTGTAATTCTGAGACGGAATCATCATGACTTAAAGAATCTTCATCGCTATAACCTTGATCTTGAGAATTTATAGTTATATGTTCATTACCAACTGTCGATGTTCCTGCTTTACCTCGAAAAGCCTTCACCGTTAAAGGCTGACCTCTCTGACGACGACGGAATGCTGTACGGCATTTTGAATCAATATTCTGTTTAATTCTATGCCAATCACCTTCTGTGACATTAAATCGGTGAATAAGATGACCTAAAATAAGAGGGAGGAGAAATATTTTGTTAGTTAAATTTTTAAAGAAAACAGTTATCTCTAAAATACCTAATTGTCTAATAATTGGAAATTTCTGAGACCGCCATTTCATCCCAGTTCATTTGGATAAGCAAATATTGCTTAAGAGTAACACAGATAACATCGCCATAGATAGAAATAGGGTTTAACATCAACTCAACACAAACTAGGTCAATTGGGGACTGACATGTATGTATTTTTAGTTCAATAATTAGCAAATTATTACTTACATCTAATACCATATATCATTAGAGGATCAAGTTGTTTTTTGCCATGACGACCCATACCAGACAAATTAGAGTTAGCTTGTGTATCTCGATCAAATAAATAATCTAATAATGTCAAGGCCATTTTTTCTGATGTACGACAATTGGAGTGGATGTGAAGTAGATCACTACAACAAAAGAAAAAAGCAAACAGTAAAAATGATGTCCCCTCGGCCTCAATCCCAAAATATAAATGACACATTTTAATAAGCCTCTTAATTAGAGTTAATTTGTTCATCTCTTGATCAAATTAATAATTTCAAGGCTGCTTTCTCTGATGTAGGACAATCGGAGGGGGTGAAAAGTAGATCACTACAACATAAGAAACAAGCTGATGTCCCCCCACCTCAATCCCAAAATAAATAGATAACAATTATTAATTAATCATGCATTTATCTTTTTGTGAAGCATCAAGCAGTCAAACTGATTATCTATACCTCTACGCTCATGATCAAACTTAGTCGAAGTTTTTTGTAATTAAACTATACATCAAAATTCTTCCAAATTCTGGCAAGTTTAATAGTCCCACATCAAGGGAAATAACTCCACAAAAGATCCCTATCCGCACAAATTGAACATTTGTCTGCTGAGTTCTGACATTGAGTTTAATCTCAATCAATAACTATACACCAACAGTTACATTCTCACTAAAAAAGAGGGGGGGGGGGGGTGAATTGTGGGGGAGGTGGTTGACTTACCTTTTACTTATTGGTACTCTTACGCGCATTTCAGGATTATTTTCATCACCTAACCAACACCCATTAGGATAATCACCTTCAATAATAAACATTTTGAACCATTACATGTAGGATAAAGTATGAGACTGAGCTTAAGCTGGAGCAAGAAAGACTGAAGACAATAACCTGAGAAAAAAACTGAGGCCCGCAGGCTGAGGTATTTATGTCACAGATTGAAAAATAAACTTTCCGAAAAATAAACCCAAATTCCCTGTATATATCCAAAGCTAACCTGACTTAAAGACCACAAGTTATTCCAGCATGGAATATACCCCAAAGATCAAAGATATTTATCATTATAGGTTTATATAGGTTTAACACAAATGAAACAATGGAGAAATATACACTAATTTTATGCAAGCAGAACAGTTTTTATCTTGACATCAACATAAATTATTCTCTTTTGAAATTGTATTCTAATTGAAGAATCTCCTTTAAATGAAAATTAATTTCTAAGGACAGTTTTTCTCAAGCAAAAGTGTTTACCCATACTTACTTTCAGAGTTAAGAGTTATAAGTGTGACATTCGGTCCTAAACTTTGTACATTATCTGTGTTGGTTACGGTTTCTGTAATAACTTCTAAATAAAATAACAATATTGAAATATATTTCGACAATTATCAGTTGGGGGATGGCAATAAATACATTCTTAACTAGCCATTTACATAGACTCGATGAAAAAACATTGTCCTCATTAACCCAGACCACAGATGTCAACGCATACTCTAATACTGAATAGTATATGTGTATTTAATTTGTACCATCTAATGCATCATTTGTTCTACGCGTTTTTGGAAATCTACTGCCAACTGATGGTTTCTACTGCTTTTTTGACAATACCCTACTGCTTTTTAGTTCCGGGGGGGGGGGGGGAAAGGCCTGCAAAGAGCTGGCCATTTTTGCTACATTTAGTTCATAAATTTAATTCAAATTACTTTATTCTGAGTGAAGTTATGATTGTTTGAAGATGCAACATATATTATCCGTTATTCTTTCTTTTATTGTTTAATATTTATATGTCATACAATAAGCAGGTTTAGCTAATACACCTTTACATAATACACCTCTAGGACTAAGCTTATATAACTTGTGAGGTAACTGTTCAATTGATTGTTAACAGAAGAATTGACAGACAGAAATAATGATTTGACTTAAGACCATTGTCATGTTAAAAAGTGCAAAGTACATACCTGCAGGTGCTTTGCCATTTTGTGGTAACCCAACAATAACAGCACTGAAAAAGAAAATTTTAAAACAATATCGCCTAAGGTACTTCAATTAATAATATGCTTGCTTCAGTCACAATCAAAAATACACAAACATTAAACATGTGATATAGTTTTAGTTTGATGCCACAGAAAGCTGAGAAGCCTGGTTTTCCAGAAACCAAGGAGGCAAGGACACATCTCCAATGGCAATGAAAAATATGAAAATAGTATAATTTTTACAAGTTATTTAAATGGACACATTTGATGAAATACAGCATTAAGCAGCATTTTTTGATGATTAATGAGGGGATAAAGGGTATGGTTTTTGTATATGTAACTATAGTCTTTTAGATATTTTTTTTCAGTGTGGAAGCACACTATTAAAAGACAACAAAGTGTGTTGTGAAACCCTTAATAACAATATAAAACAAAAACAATTAACATTAAAACTATATATAAGCTTACCCTTTTCTGATATTATGATAATTGGAGTTAGTAGTTTTTGTTTGGGTATCATTCATTAACTGATCAACTCTGTTCTGTAAATATTTTGTTTTTTGATCTAATGAATCAAGTTTTTTCTCAATACCATCTAATCTGAGACATATAGCTCTATTAATGTTGAACAATACAATCTGTAATAACAAATACCGAAACAATAAAGTATATTTTCATTTCAATAGTCACAGTAGTATAGTTTTAATAAATGAAAAGTTTAAATTGTATCTAAAATTACATAAATATCCCTTTCGTTTGTGATCTGACAAGTATTTTAACATTCCCTTACCTTAAGGGACTGGTCCATGTCGATTTCATTCTCAGGCTCATTTTCAATTTTAAATCTTTTAATTGGCGGTTCACCACTACCATCGGCTAAAAATCAAGAAAAGCATTTAGTACAAGCTTAGAGTCCCACTTATCACAGACTGGGACGTCTCACTTTCCCCACATCTATTGTTTAGAGTCAAGGTCCACTAGGCCATGACTGATTTAACAACAAAGGGGGTTTAAGGGGATTAAAAGTATAGTCTGTAATAAGTTTGTGACACTTCAACATAGTAAATAAATACCTTTTTATAGTATAAATATTTATAAAGTTTTATATATAATAAGTACAGATATGTAATGAACAGATACATATATTAACTAGATAAACATATATATATATATATATATATATATATATATATATATATATAAATTATAGCTCTGCAGTCAGCTCTGACTCTGGCCTTCATCTTCTCTACAACCTCTAGGACTGCTATCGTGTCCTTCTCCGAAGGGTGATAATGTTGAGGAAGAGGAGATGCTAGAATACCATCGGGAATGGTAGCCCTAGCTGTACAGTACTTTTTGCAACATTCCCAGTATATGATAGTATTACGTCTAGACTTAACTCTGAATTTAAAACCATTCAACACTAAATTCTGACCACTTTTAGTAATAGGAATGTATTTAAAGTTAACCAGAGCGTTCGCCATTTTGGAATAACCATTTGTAATTCACAGGAGCTATATATATCAACTGATTAGCTGTGATTAAATATCGGTAGTTTAATTGGTTTTATTACAAATTAATTATTACATCAAAACAGCTCACAATGTAAATTTATAGGTAAACAGATTTCACTTATTTTCCCAATCTACTGGTGGTGGGAAGTGTTCACCATTAACAATAATTAGAGTGAGTAGTTTACACCAGTTACACTATAATTAATTAAAACAGACTATAGCCCTACACCCACGGTCTACTAACCTCTTAATCCTTTATCAAAACATTCAAATGTGGGGAAAGTGAGACTAAACCTCACAGACAAGCGAGTTAATTTGTCAATAGCAGTGTCCAAAAGTAATTGGCAATTAGAATCAAAGTTATCATAATCTAGGTGTTCAACCTTTGCTCATTATCTAAGCTTAGTCTATATTAAGCATAAAATGTTCACAATCAAACTTAGTCAGGTCTTACAAGTTCCATCGCTCCCACCCGATTAGAACCAAAGATATTGTGTTCCAAAGTCTCAACCAATCAAATTGCTGATCTCTGTTTAGCCTTAGTGGAAAATGTGCATGACTAAACTCTGTCAAGATATTCACCTAATAGACATCTACACCAATTTTTAACATTCTAGTATTTTCTACCTCAATTAGAAGGAGAGTTATTGTGTTCCAAAGTCTCAACCAATCAGATTGAAGTCTGTACTTTGTCTAAGCAGAACATTCTATTTCAATTCGAAGGAGAGCTAGTGTTTCAAAGTCTTGACCATCAAATTGCTTATCATTTTGCTTACACTTAGCAGAGAGAGAGAGAGAGAATGGGATTTAATGTCCACTCGACACAAACTAGGTCGTTTCGGGACTAACATGGTTTAATTTTATTTCAATAATTCACTTGCTCGTAGGGGTCTTAATTAGCAATGGGAGGAAACCGGAGGACAAGAGAAACCCACAAGGCTGGACAGGCGACCCCACTTCTTGTCAGGTACAACTGGGGATTCGAAACCACGCCAGTTGACTCAATGACAGGATTTATGATACGACAGCATGCACATGCTAACCATTCGGCTATCCAACCCCACTACACTGAGCAGAAAATGATCATTATCAAATGTATTTAAGTTATCGATGTAATGAAACTACACGATCTTGATCTTTAAGAGGCATTTAATAACTGGATAGAGGAATAAACTATAACACTAACAAATACTTATAGAAGTACTTGAAAATGTTCAAAGAATACTCCATGAAACGTCGCATAAATAAACCAGTAATTGTTCTTCCATTTATATGTATGTGTTATAGTCAGAGATTAAAGTGGCTGATGGCCAAAATTCCAGAAAATATTTTTGTAACCTGGATGAGCGACAAAAGTGCAAATAATGAGCTCCAGAGACACAACGACTGAACGCCGAAGGCGCGAGAAATGAGAGTCAAAGGCACGAGTTAAGCTTTTGGGGTCCGGGGGGGCATTCTAGCTCAATTAGAAGGAAAGTTCTTGTTACCAATAGAATGTGACGATAAGACAGACTGACGGACAGACACATTTTAATAGTCAAAGAAAGCAGGGAGACAATGAATAATGGACTTTTGAAATATTGCAGTTTCAATACTTTACCAATATTTATATCAGCATCACTCAATGAATTCCCATCTTCAAACTGATTAACTACATGTGATGATTCTATGGAGACTATTTGTATATTTGGGTTGCCTGCTGTAACAACTGTAGCCTGATTCACATTCATACCACTATCAGCCATTGTTTTATATACTTAACAACCTGAAACAGTTTGAAATATTCTTCTAAAAAAAAGAATGTACTTAAATCAACTTGTATGACAAATGGATATTTGTTTATGAGACAAATTATATAATTCAACTTTATTTTACGATTTTATGCATGTACAGAGTTACTGGATTGTTTTCTCTAGCTATTTTTTTATCCTTGTTTTATTATTAACATTGTCATTAAAACAATTGTACGGTACAAAATAAAAATGTCCTTATTAAAAAATGTTTTCTCAAATCTGTTAGTGTTAGTACGGTAAATGGGTAATCATTGTTGTTATTTATGAAGCATCAAAAAAAAAATTCTCACAAATTTAAATATTTTGCAAATACATTACATTTTGGAAAATTTGTAAAAAGTGGTTATTAAATAGTTATCATTCCATGTTTTATCAAAATTCCAAAAATATTGGAAAACTTATCTCGGCCAAATAATGTCAGCTATAAGCTTAGCTTACTCAAATCAGAGACATGTTTTTTTCAAAAATAAAATACCCAAAGTTATGTTGCCAGGCAACTAAACATATACCACAGCAGCTAAATCGGCCCTGCAGTAAACAAGAGTTGTCACATATTTTTAAAATTTTCGGTAATGAAACATTTATAATGTTAATACACATAAAGTAATTATCAAAAAATCATTTGCAGTGCTTGCCACGAAGAAATCACTGCGTGAGTACTCCATTACTCACGCAAAAATGACTCTGCGTGAGTTTGGCGAGTAACTGACTTACTCACGCAAAATTTTCCTAGGGGAGTAAAATTACAATAGAGACTAAGAGCTCTGACAAATGGAAGTTAGGCCTAGAGTCCATTGATTAACTTCCATTCCAAGGATCTAAGACTTTATTTTTTTCAAATGTTCTTAACTAGAAGTGAGCCTTCTTGTCATTTGTAATATTAATAATTATTCAATACTTGAACTTTTATTCATTCTAATTCCAAAAAGAAAACCTGTTTATGCGAGTGCCTAGATTAATTTAGTAAAGAATAATAGAAGAATATTTTTGTCCAATTTATTTTGGCTGAATGTAAAAAATAATAGAAGTTTACTTAGTTTACTTTTTTAAAAAATATGAAAGGCTCTGTTGACAGAACAAAGAGAACCAGTGAACTCATTAATAATATAGTAAATGGTAGTCGTGTGTAAATTTTAATGTATCGTTTTGGGTCATATTTATCTTTGTAACAAAAGTTTTCCGTTATCCTGTTTATCTCAAATAAGAGGGTTTTCAGAAATACGTCTCTACCCATTTGTAATATGCATTTGATGTTTGGAAGCCGTAGAATGTATAAGTACTGTTGCCCCACGATGTTGACAGTGGCATTGTCTGCTAAATATACTACTAATAATGTAATAATTATAGCACTCGTACGTACGGCAATCTCGACGCATTTTTTTCTGACTTAAGCTATTGTTATTCCAATCCAAATAGTTCTCGGAATTTCTATCTTGTTTAATATTTTTTTTAAAATGAAACCAGTATTCAACATTTAGTCACGAAGACTAGAATATGGTATTATATTCGTTGCAGCATTCTACAAATTTTCATATCTCGTAAAATTTCTTGCGAGAATTCTACTTTAAGTTTCAGTTAATTAACCAATCATAAAAATTCTACGTTACAAGCCCAAAATAATTTCTTTATTGTCCAATCAATAGACGCCTTCTATTTTTACTTTATTCTATTCTTAGTAACATCGCGTACAACCGGAAACGGAGTTGGCTTATTGCCTTGTATTCTATCGTAGAACTGAATTGAAAATTGTACATTTTTTGATGAAAAGTTTCCAGAAATGTTTGCGCGAGTAATGCCTTACTCTCGCGAATTACATTTCAGGCGATTATAGCGCGTGCGTGAGTCATGACTCGCGCCTCCTGACGAGGTCTGATTTGAATTTGTTTGGTTTTGATAAAGTTGTCCTCCATGCTTATGTTTAGTACCGATATAAAAAAACATTTAATATCATGGATTTAGCTATTCAAGTTATCAAAATTCATTGAAAATCAATAAGCTTATACTTGTAGACGTCTATTAAAGACCTTAAACTCTGTGTATCAATCTAAAGTCAATTGGATGCTAACTTTATCAAGGACCATAACTCTGGCAGTAATTATCTGAAATCAATAGGATTCTTCGTCTCATGATCTTAAACGAATTATTGTATATAAAATAAAAGTCAATAGGATTAGCATTACCACATCAAAATTTCATTTAACAGATAATGTGTTTTTCTTCTTTTTAATGCATGCAGGCTGCTTCAAGGGTTAAAAAACTTTTTAAATTTTCAAAATCGGTCCATTAATAAGTTTTCTATGAATGTTTTCCTCAGCGTAGATGGTGGTATTTTTGAGATAAAAAGTGACTGACTTATCTGTAGGCAAAACACGCCCTCGAAATAAGGCATTTTGAAGCTAAAGCATGTCTTTTAAAGATCCTACAATAATTCTGGCAATATCAAGAGCAACGAGTTGAAATTTTGCAGTCACGATGGAAAATGGATGGCGAGTTTAGTTATGTCGTCAAATTGCCGCTACAACACATGCCTTCCGTGGAATGGTGGCCATCTTGGATTTCCTTTTAAAACAGTCATTAAATTGTACTGTAATCATTAAGTCAGCATCAAATGACACTGCACTGTTATTCAAATTGCTAACTTTGCACTCAATAAAGTTAGTTTGATCTTGTTCATGACTCCGAAGAAAAATGGCGGCCATTTTGGAATCCAAGATGGCCGACTTGCCAGACTCCGTCACCGTCTGTTGTCATTTATTTGGTGCTCAACATACCGGTAATGGGTTGTAATATATCAAACTAAAGGTATTGAAGAGTACATGACAGTTTCAAAATGCTCAATCACCACCTGAGAAAATATAACATTTTAAATAAGGAAATTGGTTTTTAAAATTCTGTTCATTTTGTTCAAAATTAAAAGCTATTTGTAAAATTTTGTAGCAATAAATATTGATAATGAGACCCCTATTAGCTTCTGAAAGTTCTGCCTATAGCTGCGACTTGCCTGCGAGTGATCCTTTAATTATATTATTTGTGTTTAAAAACAATAACAGAATAATTGTCAAAAATCTGTACTACTAGTACTATGTAAAAATTAATGATTGTTTCCCATCATATTTATATAGCCTAACTTACTAACTGCCCTAACTACATGTAAACTGGATTGTGTTTTTTTTTTATTTTAATAACTTTATTACTTAAAAAACAAACTATCAACTGTTGTTCATAAAGACATAACTATAAACAGATATAGCCTACCCACAATGCCCACATGGTATTTACAATATTCAATTATATTATAAATTTTATTTTTTGTCAAGATCATTCAAAGACTGAAAGAGTCAAAGCAAAGAGATCATATTCATATTTTAAAAATGAGTTATGCCTACATTTTTATTTTTAATCAAAATGATTATTTGAGAATAGATACATGTGTAGTCTACCTGATTGTTGAGAAAATATTTATTAATAAGCTTAATTATAGTTTTAAATAATTTTATTAATATCTATATTTTGTCAGACATACGAGTTTATCTTCGGTTTCAAGACCACGTTCAGTCAAACAACCGTTATTTCCACCTTCCACCCCTAGAACTGAAATGTCACGCGAACTTTTCCAATCAGACGGAACTAAACCAATCACGTGATGTAAATACAACGCGTCATCAGGGGCCGCCATTTTAGTACGAATGGAATCGCCCACAGATTTTTTCACGGATCGAGAAATCCGATCGACAATGAACTTCTGCGGCTTATTATTCTAGGAAAATATTTTTTATTACCGTCGAGACTAGCATCATTATAATCTACGATATTTCATTAACGTACTCACTATTTAAAAATTCAAGCCGCAGCATAGGATCTCGGTAAAAAATGGCATCAATCTTTTAAAACGTTCACCTCTCAAAAAGTAAACATGCGATTGTGATGAAATTTGCCGCGGAAGCTTGCGGGGTATCTCCACATGATTGGTTGAAAGTTTCAATGTCGTAGGTGAAGAGGTTCCCCTAGCAATGGGAATCCTAAGCTATGTACCGCTCAAAAACCCGGGCGTGCGTTGAGCCCAAATTAGTTTTCTAATGGTAAAACAATGGCGCACGTCAGTTACGTAATATTGCCGTCGGTACTTTTCAACTTGTGTTTTGAGTACATTATCGATAAAGAACAAAATCGAAACCTATATCATTAAAAAGGTAATTTAATGGGCTTTTTAGTCATATAGGTTAAAATTGCTTTACTCAAATTATGAGTTTCATAACGGTTAGTTTTTCTTGGCTCTCTGTTCGTGAGGAGTGTAGGATACGACTATTACGAGTCAATACACTGCCAAAGTGTCGCACAGCGCTGACAGTGGATGTGGTAATGCTAATAGGATATTAACTTTAGCCTCTACAGCGTCCACAAGATTTTTTGAAGTGATCAAGGGCTAGAACTCTAATCGGAAAACGCTGAAAATTAATAGGATTCTTCGTCTCGTGACCTAAAACTAGATAAACACTGTGTAGTGTATAAATTTAAAGTCAATCAGATATTAATTTTAGCCTCTAGGTGGACACCGGACAGACCAGCTGACGGACAGGGGCAACTAGCCTACAATATACGACTCTGACTCTGTGAACTATTCAGAAGAACTGTTTTGTATGTTGCTGATTAGACAAATAGATGTTTTAGTTTAGTAATGTATGACACACAATATAAAAATATTATATAGGCTAGCATAGGTATAAAATAGGATATAGGCCTAATTATAAATAATTAAATATAAAAATTGACTCAACTTGTTAAGACAGACTGAGTTTAACATTGGTACACGAATCGTGTACCATAATGCGCTTCAGCCCCAGTTGTATTGAAAAACTTGAGGGACAAGGCTAGACAGGTCATGTTTATTTAATGTTTATTTATATTATAGAAAAAATTGAGATTTGTAATCCATTTGTTGGATAAAATCATTATTTACATTCTTTATCGTTGTCACTGGTGAACCAGTAGTATTGCATATATTTCGTCATAAAAAAGGAACCCGGCCATGTGACCATGCCAGTGTGATTGCATAGCCATAAGTCCGTCATAGGGTTCTACTTCTAGTTCTAGGTCTAGTCACTCTAGAGTGAGGTACCGTGCGTAGCAGACGAAATTTCTCACCAAAATTGCACTTGGCAACTGCCCGGCCCAAAATTATTAGTCGACACATGAGAACGCGCCCCTGTTGATCTAAAAATGGACAAATTTTATGTTAATCCTAAAATCTTGATAAATTTCATTGTCTTTGACAGATATTTATAACTAAAGGCCAACTCTAGGTGTTTACATTGCCTATTTACCTCAAAAACTCGCAAATTTACACGAGATCCCGTCAAATTTCTCGCAGAACGATAATGGCGTCCAAAACGGTAAAGTGCGAGAATGGAAAAGATTGCTCGAAATAGGCTGTTGGAACAATTGATACTCCTCCCCGGTAGTGTTACACTTCACGGTTTGAAAATAATTTTATTTTTTTAAAACCAAATCTGATTAGATTATCTTTAAAATTCCACAAAACTCTTTTAACAAAAATATTACAATTGAAGGAACCTGTGTTGTTTATAATATATTTGGTTATGGAATGTACAAACGATTTACGAGGGAGTGATAATGGGCATGTAAATAGCATCGAGCTCTTCGGCTGTGCACTTCAAGGTTCGTCCAATGAAAACGGGCAAACATAATCGTCATGATATCAGTCTGTTAAAGTGAAATAGAACTTAACAGAGCCTTATATCAGCGTAGAAATTCATGCGTAACTCAAAATCCTTTAAAATCTTCGACATCGAAAACACATATTATTATTGGTCAATTTAAACTCACCGGGAAAAGATGGGCTTCTGATATCAGATATTTAAGATAAAATATTTTTTTTAACATTGGTAGGCGCGAAACGTACTGCGCTTCAGTCCCAGATAATTGAGAGACTCGAGGGACTATAGCTAGACACGTCATTGCACCAAACCAGACGGAATTATGTAGACTGGAATAACTTGACGCTAAAAAAATCATTCGATTAAGATTGTGGCTTATTTCGCCGAACATAACTGATTTGAAATTGGAGTAAAAAAACGGAAACCATTGAATGTAAATCAGTTTATATACATTCATATTACAGTATTATATGCCCAGCGACCCACTTTTGTGAATTTGTAGGCCCGAAATGTTTGCGATTATTAGTTCCTTGAATGTAAACGGATTCTTCGGAACAAGTTTTAACCAAAAAATGTACCCCCTGGCCAACTAATATTCATAACGGTTTTAAAAATAATTTAGTGAGAGCGGAATTATTAATAACAAATACAACGTTAGGCTATTGGATAACATAATAGCAACGTTTCAAGAAGGGCACTCTTATATCTCGTCGTTATCAAGCAATAGGGCCTACAGTGGATAACGCAGCGAGAGTGCCTTCTCTTCATTGAAGCAGTGTAGTTAATAACCCTACTACCGTATTTCCTCGAATACAACCCCGGGGTTCTATTTCGTTCAGCACCCCCCTCCCCCACCCCGGGTTCTATTCGAGGCCCGGGTTATAATCGAGGCCTGGTTGTATTTTTTCAGACCCGAATTAATGCTTCAAAACCTTGTATAAGAGTGACATTTTGGACAAGTAAAACAAGCACACAGGGTCGGTGTTGCAAATACGAAGGCTAAACTCTCTGTGCGTGACATAAGACAATTCTACTTCCTGTGCAGGAATCACTAATTAATTAATATTTTGACAGGGAGTATTCAGTTTTTACTTTAGACCCGGGATATATTAGAGACCCGGGTTCTATTCGAGACCCGGGTTGTATTTATCTCAACACCCCCTTACCCCCGGGCTCTATTCGAGGCCCGGGTTGTAATCGAGGCCGGGGTTGTATTCGAGGAAATACGGTACTTTGTAGTAGTGTTCGGATATTCGAACACTAATACTATTCGAATATTCGCCGGGTCTTGAAATTGGTATTCATATAGTATTCGAATACTATTCGAATATTATCAATATAATATTGAAAGTGGTTTATTTTCAATTTATTATAATTCCTAATCAATTTTAAATACGTGAAATCTCTGGGGTTTTTTGCAATTGAGTTGATCTTTTATGTAAACTGCCAATTTGTACACAAGAACTCGGCCTTCCACGACATGAAAGCAAGTTTTTTCATAACCAATGTAGGCCTATAGGAATTCTTCCTCGCTGCATCCGAAACAAAGGGCATCTCGTTCTTTCGTGGGTTGTACACTGCAGCATTTCACGGAAATAATTGTCGTTTAGTCGCAAAAACAGTCTCTTCATGTTAGTGATGAATGTGGCCCAGTGGGTTCACCCAGCTGTTTCTTTATGATGAATCCAGGCAAATTCATCACAATGTCATACAGATGACGTCGTATAGTGAGTTTCGCTACACATGTGTTCAGATATAATGTTAAGTTTTTCAAGGATGTCACCCAGAGTCAGAATTCAGTATCGGAGACCTTGGCTAGTTACCGAGTAACTGTCTCTGAAGGGGTAGCACCCTTACAAGCAGAGAGCGAGAGAGAGAGAGAGAGATTTAACATCCACTTGACACAAACCAGGTCATTTCGGAACTAACATCTGGTTCAATTTTATTGCAATAATTGGCTTTCACGTAGGGGTCTATAGCAGTGGGATTAACCAGATGACCCGGAGAAGACCCACGAGGTTGGACAGGCGATCCTACTCCTTGTCACGTGCAACCGGCGAATCGAAACGACAGTTGAACCAATGACAATTTTATGATACATCGCACACACGCCAACCATTCGCACCCCCCCCCCCCGCCTTACATACATTCTGCAGTTAGGTAATCCGTAGAAATATATTCTCTGGATTGTCATCAAAACAACATTTCTGCATTAGGCGAATATTGGATAAAATGCATTACAAAATTTTGTACCGGACAACATGCATTTGGTTTGCCTGGGCGTTGTTAAACGTGTATTGCATTGCACTATATATATGTATTTAAAAAATGGACCAAGACGATTTAAGCTAGGGGTGATCAGATATCTGCCAACCTAAATTCGTATCAAGCAAGACGATGTAAGCTAGGGGTGATCAGATATCTCCCAACCTAAATTCGTATCAAGGATTGTTGCCAAGTGAATTTGCGCGGCAACCTAGAGGAAATGAACTAGAACGCCGGAAGGCTACCGAATATAGACAATTTCTTTTGTATACTGGTCCAGTCGTTTTAAAAAAAAGTTTGACCAGATAGGTAGGCTATGCTGGCTGATTGCTGAAAGCGTCCATTTAGATCGGCGTGTTTCTAGATACAACGCGAGAGTCGCCGTTAAGAAAGTCGCCGAAAGAGGCGCCGATCGGCGACTTTTTGTTGTACTATAGCTTATCGGCGACCCGCGACTTTCACAACACGAGAGTCGCCGTTAAGAAAGTCGCCGAAAAAATCGGCGACTTGCGCCTCGGAAGTTTATAGTTAGTAACCTCGTGCCTCTCCCCCCTAACCTTGGACTTTGCCCAAGCTTTACCCCTCCCCACCTCACCACCACCGACGGCTGGCGCCGCCAGTGTCTCCTATCTGTTTTATATATATACAAGAAGTAAAATGTAGCCATTGCGCATGTAACTTAAACTATAAAATAAAATGAAATGGGGGTTAACGTCCTACTGCTATGCTCCTAAACTGGGCTAATGAAGACGGAAACTATAATCTTCCGAGGCGAGAGTCGCCGTTAAGAAAGGCGCCGATTTTTTCGGCGACTTCTTAACGGCGACTTTCGTGTTGTGAAAGTCGCGGGTCGCCAATAAGCTGGTACGACGAAAAAGGCGCCTTTCTTAAAGTCCACTTGTAGACTTCTTCTCTTCTTCTTTTTTTGGTGTTTAACGTCTGCTTCCACTTATTAAGTTATATCTAGACTTCGTTAGACTTGTAGACTTGTAAACCCGATTGTAGAATTCGTTGGCCAATCACACCGATGTCTAGGGTCACGTGATTGTTGGAAGTCAATATGGGGACTATCATGATTGACCGCCATGTTTAATCATGTGACTTATCAAGTGAAAGATGATGTAGGCCAGATGTAGGCTTATAGACCGGCGAAGCATTGGCCAAGTGTTACCACTCATTCGCCCGAATCAATAAGGTACCGATTGATTCGGCCAGTGTGTCTAGCGCTTAACGGCAACTCTCGCGTTGTATCTAGAAACACGCCGATCTAAATGGACGCTTTCAGCCACCACTAGATAGGCTAATCCCGATATTTGTTTTGGGAATAACACTGCTTAATTTTGTGTTATAATCCCTTAAAATATTCGAGTTAAATGCCGAGCAACTACTTCAGTATTTATGATACGATTTCAAACGTCTTATATCCGTCAGTCTTCATCTGGAATTTGAGACCGGTGCCCCAAGGTGTAGGCCTATTTTGTGGTATCTGGATTAAACCAAACATTTTTTTATAAAAAAAAGTACGGCACATGGGTTATTCACTGCATAACCTTCTTAAGTAACCGTAATCAGTTCTAAGGTCACCCAACGAAACAATTGACCCGAAATCTTAAAAGGGTTACGTGTCCGGATAAGCAGTTTTGGCGTTCACGTCCAAACGACTCAATATTTTGAGTTGAATTTATGAGACAAGGTAAATACACCATTCCCCTATATTTTGGCGTTGTATTTTCATACATTCTCAGACTTTTATTTTTGAGCCCCTGTATAATTCGGGATTGTCTCTTTCATTGACAGTGGCCATGTCTATTTTATTATCGATTGATCCAGCGACCAGATTACCAATGTTGATTACGCAGAACAATTATTATTATTTTTCGTTAAAAACTGTTACAAAATATAGGGGGGGGGGGCTTTTAATGTTTACAACATTCATAACCTTTTTCATCTTGCCGAACATCTGTCTGCAGTAGGCCTATACAACTGAGAAAACAAATATTTTCTGACTTCTTCGACATTCTGCACCATTCGAGAAATCAGAGCTGAAATTTTTTTTTGGCAGACCTTTTAAACCTGACACACACAGATTTTTTTTCCGATTCACCGTGTTCTTGAAAATTATTAAATATTGTGTTCGTGCGAAATTTCAATGGTACTAAAAGACGCCTAGTGGAATATGATGAGCTGGAGAGAAAGTTATATGCCTATATATACCCCACAATAATGGCTTTGTTTTAATACCACCTTCGTGGTCCTGAAAAAAGTTGACTTATCCACTGAAACACAAAATACCAAGTTCATTCAAATCCTTGAAGGCATGGGAAAGTTTTGGCCGGACACGACATGTCATGTACAGGTAATCGTACTGACGGAGAGGAGACGAGACGTGCCGTATTTCCTCGAATACAACCCCGGGGTTCTATTTCGTTCAGCAACCCCCGACCCCCGTTCTATTTTTTCACACTCGAATTAATCATTCAAAATTTTCTGTAGTCATTTTGGACAAGTAAATCAAGCAGACAGGGCCCGTCTTGCAAATACGAAGGCTAAACTCTCTGTGTGTGACATGAGACAATTCTACTTCCTGTGCAGGGATCATCAATTAATTTATATTTTGACACGGAGTATTCAGTTTTTACGTTACATCCGGGTTATATTAGAGACCCGGGTTGTAGCCTATGTAGGCCTATTTATCTCCCCCCCCCCCTTACCCCCGGGTTCTATTCGAGGCCCGGGTTGTAATCAAGGCCGGGGTTGTATTCGAGGAAATACGGTAATTTCAGTATCTCCCTTCAGAGTAAACTAAAACGTATTTTGAAATTTCATAAGCGGATCCATTGGGCGGTGGTGCTCAAGCTACATAATTCTTTTTTTAAAACAACATTTTTGAGAAATGTTATGAGAAACGTGTCTCGTTCGTGTTCTTTACATGTATACTATGCTTCTGCGATCGGAAAATATCAGTGCGTTTCCATCACGCTTTTACCACGCTCATGGGGATCTTGGCGCGCTCTGAGACATTTTCCGTCGCCGAAGCAAAGACGGTTTGGGGATTTAACACACCGGGTGCGATAAATTAGTAATTACCCAATAACACCCAATAACTGCACAATAACATTACAATGTTAACTTTGAAAACACATAATAACAATTTAGTCGAATTTAAGAAGCATCGCTGCTTATAGTTATTTTAATAACTATCTCTGACAATCCGTTATATATATTATTAAAATAACTACGCTGCTTAGTGCCCAAATCTGAGTTTCGCGCTCACTCGTCCGAAGGGAGATAACTCGTGAATGTGATTTTTGTTGACAAATCACTATTCTTTCGCTGCAATTCGTTGTAATGTATTGTACTTAGTGTTTGAAGAATAGTTAATAAAAACAGTAATTATATTATGAACGAAAAAAATATTATGGAATATATTATATACAGTGCATTAAACAAATTTTAATAGTTTTTTACAAATTTTGTGTCGATATTGTTACGGTCATCGACATATCGTATAACATAATTAGGCTATTAGGAAATATAGGCGACCAGTACCAGGGATCGGACAGCCGGCTTTATATTCACCAATTTTCCATAAAAAGTAGACTGACAGAAAATACAATTCAATTAGGTATACCTACTCGCGTTTCTTTTTTTATTATTAATTTTTACCAACAATTTTTTTTTCAAGATATTACTTGGCATATTGGGGGCTTCTCTATATTGAGTAATTAAGGGGTAGTATTGTGCAAAGCGTTCCGCCACATTCGGACCATTATTTGAATGACGAGAGTATTTAAAATATGTTTGCATATAGTTAATACGAAGAAAAAATGAGAATATGCTAGCCAACATCGCGGAAAAGATTCTTCAAATGCGATTGACGATATCACAATATCCCAGTTCACCCAGCCCAAACCTATAGCAAATAACGCAATATTTCCATACCCAGCATTATCAAATGTTTACCCAATATCCTAAATTATTTGCATAATTTTATACTGCAACGAATAAAGAGGTATAGGCCTATTTTGATAATACACCCCATGGAATAACCTCCCATTAAATAGCTGTATATAACCCAACAACTGCCCAATTATGGAGATCAATTTATTTAAGCTATGGCTTGTTTTCAGATCCACAATATCAGTATTGTGAATACTCATGATATAATAGAAATAAACCAACTGCCCAATTTCAGCGATAATGTGCAATGAATAAGGAAAATTAATAATAAATACTATTTTATGGGTGCGAAATCAAACAATTCTTACAATGTATACCATATAATATCACATTACAGAATTTTACGTCCCCGCTATATATATATTTTTTTTTTTGAAATTCAAATTAACTTCCAATAAAATAATTAGTCTGTAAAATAATTCTGATAAAACTGCCAAACAGTCTACGCACAAAGGCGCTACCGTGGGGGGGGGGGGGTAACGAGACACTATAAGACGGTTAAATTTAATTCCTTTACAAACTAATATTTTATTAAAACATATCACTGGATGTGGTCATAACGGTCCTATGCCATCACGGCCAAAAATACTTTAGTCGTATTAACGCCCAAAACATTTTTAATTTAACGAAAAACAATATATTTAAACAAACCATCAATGTGTGCTATACTTCTACAGTTATACAAACCATGCAGTAAAGAGGTTGATTGGATAATCCCCAATAAAGTGTTAAACTTCGATTTGGGCACAAAGTTAACAAAGCAGCGAGTAAAAATTGAACTAAATTGTGATTTTGTGTTTGCAAAAGGGACATCTAACGGTGCCCCCTGCTATTGTTCTCACAGGGAGGTTAATCAAGCAAGGGAATTATCGAATGCAATGGTGTTACAGGTAGGCTATAGTCCGTTTTTTTTAACTACAAGGTGTAATCTAATTAATCACTTTATTCACAATAAATTACATACAAGTAACAACAGATAGCCTACATGTATCAAACATAAATCATAACCCCACTACATGTAATATGAAGTCAGTATATTTAATTATCCTATTACTCCATTTAACAGTTCGATTTTTAGATCATTAATAGATTCTTCTACTCTTATGGACAACCGTCCCCGTTATCCAATTGAACTATTGTATTTTCAGTAAAAGTCTGTTCTTTCGACACAATGTCGTTTTGCGACATCGCCAATGGGTGCTATTGGGTTTTGTATTTTTTTCTCTCTGTACATATACCCCAAATGAACTAAATTTTGACATCCTTGAGAATTAGGAATAAACCGCACACGCACCTGAGCCACTTAAAAAGACATGATGTAATTACGTGACAATTATCCTTATATAATGATAGTGAGTTTCTAATCATATATATATTTGATTGATTTATGAGTAGCGTACTACTGTCTGAATGAAAGGTAGGCCTATAAGCCGTGAATAATAATTAAGATAGGCCAACTCGTTAACCGATGACACGTGAACTTAACTTAGGCCTATAATTATATGTTTGAATCATTAAAATAATTAAATATTAACAAGATGAACAGTAGGCCTACTAATAAGGATACAGTCTTTAATCCTTTGTTTACTTAAATTTTCACACCACTACTAGACCAGGAGCCCAGAGGGTCGAACCTAGACGAACGAGGTACCAATATCTGAACATATAAGCATCTACATATTAACCTGGGATATACAGAAATGGGCGTCTGCCGGGGTCCAGTTCATGGGTGTGGCCTTGGCACCCCCTAGAATGACCCCAAAAATGGGTTAAACTCATACATTCGAGGTACCGGTCGAAACCAATTTTGAATGAAAGAGTACATCTCACGGAGTACTAAATTGCTCATAACAGACGATTTTGGCCCTGGGATGGCCCAAACTGACACCCTAAGTATGGGCGCAGGGGCCTTAAAAAAGGGCTGTATTCATACATTCTAGGTACCAGATTAAAATAATTTTAAATGAAAGTGTATATCCCATTGAGTACGAAATTGTCCATAACAGACGATTAGGCCCCTGGGATGGCCCAGACTGACACCCCAAAGTCGAGGTTGGGTGGGGTGGGGGAAAAGTGAGTTATACTCATACATTCGAGGTACCGGTCAAAACTAATTTTAAATGAAAGAGTACATCTTACTGAGTACGAAAATGCCCATAACAGACGATTAGGCCCCTGGGATGGCCCAGACTGATACCCCAAAGCCGAGGTTGGGTGGGATGGGGGGAAATGGGTTATACTCATACATTCGAGGTACCGGTCAAAACCAATTTTAAATGAAAGAGTACATCTCACTGAGTACGAAAATGCCCATAGCAGACGATTTCAACCCTGGGTCAGCTCAGACTGACACCCTAATTATGAACCCCGGGGCTTAAAAAAGAGTTATATTCATACAGGTACCAGTTGAAATTAATTTTAAATGAAAGAGAATATCCCGCTGAGTACGAAATTGTCCAAAACAGACGATTAGGTCCCTGGAATGGCTCAAACTGACACCCCAAAGCCAAGGGGGGCCAAACATGGGTTAAACACATATATTCTAGGTAACGGTCACAACAAATTTTAAATGAAAGACTATGCCTCACTGAGTGAGAAATTGCCCATAGGCTTGAAAAAAAGGTTATATTCATACTTCCAAGGTGCCAGTTGATATTAATTTCAAATGAAAGAGTACACCCTACTTCGTACGAAATGGTCCGTAACAGATGATTCTGGTCCCTCTCATTAGGTTTTCAAAAAGGTTCAAATGACAAGTTTTGAAACAATTTTCCGCCTTGAATATGAATGTAGGTGCAGTATATATCGTATTTGGCTTAATTAACCATTGTAAGACTGTTGGTATAATTTTTGCTCCTTAAATTATTAATAGCATTATATCGTATCTTTGACTAATTATTGGATTCACACATTATTGGATTCACACATTCTATCGAAGTCAGATCTCATGCACTCAAAAAATGAGTGACGGATTTCATATAAAAAGAGTTATAATTTGGTAAACATTTAATTCTGGGTTAATAACAAAACAACACACGTGACACTTCTGGTGTTAAAGTTTCCACTGCCTATGTAAGGGTGGTTTTCGACCCAATTAGGATAATTAACCAACCATTAATAAGGTCATATTTGACCAATTAGATAATTGAAGGTCCAAACCCAAAGCTACAAAGCTATCATATCTCTGGGTATAAGTCAGACAGCCGCTGGATTCCGAAGGAAGAAGATGTAGTAATGTCTATCAGCAGACTCGCTGGTATAGGATTGAAAGAATGACTTTATTGTAATCTATGCTTGTATTTTAATATGTAGCCAGTGCTTGATATAAAAATGTAAAAACGAACTGATGCATTGTTATTCCTGGTAAGACAAATGTCTTAATTAATGAAAAGATAACCGCCCTAACCACTGAGATAGTAGTAAGAAGAAAATACACAGCATGGAAAGAGAGCTAGGCGATCGAAAGGCTGTTAAAATAGTTAAAATATGTAGTAATAAGAGAGTGCATGGGCCATACGTAGGATGCGGCGATCGGGCTTGATGACCCGCTTTCCAGGTTGATGCTATTAGGCATCCAATTAAAACACAAAAAGGGGAGGAGCTACCAATGACCAAAGAACCAGACATTCTAACGTATTTGTAGGCGGGAATTAAAAAGCCTAACCACGCCTAGACATGATCGGTGAAGGTCGCTCTCTGGGTATTATTCAGAGCAGAGAAATGAGGATGGAACTGCCGACCACATTACATTCTAGAAATTCAGGAGGAGACCACCCATTTTGTAACCCGAAAGACCCGCAATTTCAATGCGTAGGAAACGTCTTTTCATATCAATATATTTTTCCCAAGTTGTTGTGTTCAAAATGCCCGTCAAATTAACATGCTTGTCAAATGCTTCTTTCAAGTCATTGAAGCGATTTCTGCTGTGATAGTCTCACGAAGTTCCTGATATAATGGATATTCTAAAGAAAAATGGTGCTGTTCGAACCAATCCTCTGAATAATCTAATCATCACAATTCCAATTGCTGGGATCATTGTATAGAAAATTCTGCTGCGAGAGAGAGAGAGAGAGAGGGTTCAACGTCCGCTCGACACATAAACTAGGTCATTTCGGGACTAACAAACTAGGTCCTTTCGGGACTAGCAAACTGGGTCATTTCAGGACTAACATAATTCGCTTGTGCGTAGGGGTCTTTAGTAGTGGGAGGTAACCGAAGGACTCGGAGAAAACCCACGAGGCTAGACAGGCTACCCCACCCCTTGACACGTACAACCGAGGAATGGAAACCACGCCAGTTGACTCAATGCCAGACTTCATGATACAGCGCGCAGGTGCTAACCATTCAGCCATCCAACCACCCCCTATCGCAATAGCTATTCTGGTGTAGTGGTTATTCTGCCGAATACTTCTATTGTGATTGATAATCTCACGAAATTCCTGATATAATGGATATTCTATTGAAAAATGGTGCTGTTGGAACCAATCTATAGAAAATCCTACTGAGAGAACAAAGCTGAAAAGCCGTTCTGATGTAATGCTTATTGTGAAAAAAATTCTGGTGTAATAGTTATTGTGAAAAAAATTCTGGTATAATGGCTATTGTGATGATTTTTTTTTTACTGTGGTGGATAATCTAACGACAATTCCTGCTCTACTGAATAATCTAATCAAAATTCCAATTGCTCGGACCAGTCTATAGAAAATTCTGCCGCGATAGCTATTCTGACAAAAAAAATAGTCTGGTGTAGTGGTTATTCTGCTTAATACTTATACTGTGATTGATAATCTCGCGAAATTCCTGATGTAATGAATATTCTAATTAAAAATGGTTCTGTTTGAACCAATATATAGAAAATCCTACTGAGAGAACAAAGCTGAAAAGCCGTTCTGGTGTAATGGTTGTTGTGAAAAAAATTCTGGTGTAATGGTCATTGTGAAAAAAAATTCTGGTATAATGGCTTTTGTGACGTTTTTTTTTACTGTGGTAGATCATCTAACGACATTTCCTGCTCTGCTGAATAATCTAATCAAAATTCCAATTGCTAGGACCATTCTTAAGAAAATTATGCCGCGATACCTTAGCTATTCTGACAAAAAAAAATAGTCTGGTGTAGTGGTTATTCTGCTTAATACTTCTTCTGTTATTGATAATCTCACGAAATTCCTGATGTAATGAATATTCTAATGAAAAATGGTTCTGTTTGAACCAATCTATAGAAAATCCTACTGAGAGAACAAAGCTGAAAAGCCGTTCTGGTGTAATGATTGTTGTGAAAAAAAATCTGGTGTAATGGTTGTTGTGAACAAAATTCTGGTGTAATGGTCATTGTGACAAAAAATTCTGGTATAATGGCTTTTGTGACCGTTTTTATTTTACTGTGGTAGATCATCTAACGACAATTCTTGCTCTGCTGAATAATCTAATCAAAATTCCAATTGCTCGGACCATTCTATAGAAAATTCTGCCGCGATAGCTATTCTGACAAAAAAAATGAGTCTGGTGTAGTGGTTATTCTGCTTATTACTTATACTGTGATTGATAATCTCACGAAATTCCTGATGTAATGAATATTCTAATGAAAAATGGTGCTGTTGGAACCAATCTATAGAAAACCCTACTGAGAGAACAAAGCTGAAAAGCCGTTCTGGTGTAATGGTTGTTGTGAAAAAAATTCTGGTGTAATGGTCATTGTGAAAAAAAATTCTGGTATAATGGATTTTGTGGAGTTTTTTTTTACTGCGGTAGATCATCTAACGACAATTCCTGCTCTGCTGAATAATCTAATCAAAATTCCAATGCTCGCACCATTCTATAGAAAATTCTGCCGCGATAGCTATTCTGACAAAAAAAAATAGTCTGGTGTAGTGGTTATTCTGCTTAATACTTATACTGTGATTAATAATCTCGCGAATCTCCTGATGGAATGAATATTCTAATGAAAAATGGTGCTCTTGGAACCAATCTATAGAAAATCCTACTGAGAGAACAAAGCTGAAAAGCCGTTCTGGTGTAATGGTTGTTGTGAAAAAAAGTCTGGTGTAATGGTCATTGTGAAAAAAAATTCTCGTATAATGGCTTTTGTGACGTTTTTTTTTACTGTGGTAGATCATCTAACGACAATTCCTGCTCTGCTGAATACATGTAATCTAATCAAAATTCGGACCATTCTATAGAAAATTCTGCCGCGATAGCTATTCTGACAAAAAAAATTAGTCTGGTGTAGTGGTTATTCTGCTTGATACTTATACTGTAATTGATAATCTCGCGAAATTCCTGATGTAATGAATATTCTAATGAAAAATGGTTCTGTTGGAACCAATATATAGAAAATCCTACTGAGAGAACAAAGCTGAAAAGCCGTTCTGGTGTAATGGTTGTTGTGAAAAAAATTCTGGTGTAATGGTCATTGTGAAAAAAAATTCTGGTATAATGGCTTTTGTGACGTTTTTTTTACTGTGGTAGATCGATCATCTAACGACAATTCCTGCTCTGCTGAATAATCTAATAAAAATTCCAATTGCTGGGACCATTCTATAGAAAATTCTGCCGCGATACCTTAGCTATTCTGGCCCCAAAAACAGTCTGGTGTGGTGGTTATTCTGCTTAATACTTCTACTGTTATTGATAATCTCACGAAATTCCTGATGTAATGAATATTCTAATGAAAAATGGTGCTCTTGGAACCAATATATAGAAAATCATACTGAGAGAACAAAGCTGAAAAGCCGTTCTGGTGTAATGGTTGTTGTGAAAAAAATTCTGGTGTAATGGTCATTGTGAAAAAAAATTCTGGTATAATGGATTTTGTGACGTTTTTTTTTTACTGCGGTAGATCATCTAACGACAATTCCTGCTCTGCTGAATAATCTAATCAAATTCCAATTGCTCGGACCAGTCTATAGAAAATTATGCCGCGATAGCTATTCTGACAAATAAAAAATAGTCTGGTGTAGTGGTTATTCTGCTTAATACTTATGCTGTGATTGATAATCTCGCGAAATTCCTGATGTAATGAATATTCTAATGAAAAATGGTGCTCTTGGAACCAATCTATAGAAAATCCTACTGAGAGAACAAAGCTGAAAAGCCGTTCTGGTGTAATGGTTGTTGTGAAAAAAATTCTGGTGTAATGGTCATTGTGAAAAAAAATTCTGGTATAATGGATTTTGTGACGTTTTTTTTTTACTGTGGTGGATAATCTAACGACAATTCCTGCTCTGCTGAATAATCTAATCAAAATTCCAATTGCTGGGACCAGTCTATAGAAAATTCTGCCGCGATACCTTAGCTATTCTGACAAAAAAAATAGTCTGGTGTAGTGGTTATTCTGCTTAATACTTCTACTGTTATTGATAATCTCACGAAATTCCTGATGTAATGAATATTCTAATGACAAATGGTGCTCTTGGAACCAATCTATAGAAAATCCTACTGAGAGAACAAAGCTGAAAAGCCGTTCTGGTGTAATGGTTATTGTGAAAAAAAATCTGGTGTAATGGTTATTGTGAAAAAAATTCTGGTATAATGGCTATTGTGATGATTTTTTTTTTACTGTGGTGGATAATCTAACGACAACTCCTGCTCTGCTGAATAATCTAATCAAAATTCCAATTGCTGGGACCAGTCTATAGAAAATTATGCCGCGATACATTAGCTATTCTGGCCCCAAAAACAGTCTGGTGTAGTGGTTATTATGCTTAATACTTATACTGTTATAGATAATCTCACGAAATTCCTGATGTAATGAATATTCTAATGAAAAATGGTGCTCTTGGAACCAATCTATAGAAAATCCTACTGAGAGAATAAAGCTGAAAAGCCGTTCTGGTGTAATGGTTGTTGTGAAAAAAATTCTGGTATGGTCTTAGTGAAAAAAAATTCTGGTATAATGGCTTTTGTGACGTTTTTTTTTTACTGTTGTAGATCATCTAACGACAATTCCTGCTCTGCTGAATAATCTAAATAAAATTCCCATTGCTGGGACCAGTCTATAAAAATTCTGCCGCGATACCTTAGCTATTCTGGCCCCCAAAACAGTCTGGTGAAGTGGTTATTCTGCTTAATACTTCTACTGTTATTGATAATCTCACGAAATTCCCGATGTAATGAATATTCTAATGAAAAATGGTGCTCTTGGAAGCAATCTATAGAAAATCCTACTGAGAGAACAAAGCTAAAAAGCCGTTCTGGTGTAATGGTTGTTGTGAAAAAAATTCTGGTGTAATGGTCATTGTGAACAAAAATTCTCGTATAATGGCTTTTGTCACGTTTTTTTTACTGTGGTAGATCATCTAACGACAATTCCTGCTCTGCTGAATAATCTAATCAAATTTCCAATTGCTCGGACCATTCTATAGAAAATTCTGCCGTGATACCTTAGCTATTCTGGCCCCAAAAACAGTCTGGTGTAGTGGTTATTCTGCTTAATACTTCTACTGTTATTGATAATCTCACGAAATTCCTGATGTAATTAATATTCTAATGAAAAATGGTGCTCTTGGAACCAATCTATAGAAAATCCTACTGAGAGAACAAAGCTGAAAAGCCGTTCTGGTGTAATGGTTGTTGTGAAAAAAAATTATGGTGTAATGGTCATTGTGAAAAAAAATTCTGGTATAATGGCTTTTGTCACGTTTTTTTTTTACTGTGGTAGATCATCTAACGACAATTCCTGCTCTGCTGAATAATCTAATCAAAATTCCAATTGCTCGGACCATTCTATAGAAAATTCTGCCATGATACCTTAGCTATTCTGGCCCCAAAAACAGTCTGGTGTAGTGGTTATTTTGCTTAATACTTCTACTGTTATTGATAATCTCACGAAATTCCTGGTGTAATTAATATTCTAATGAAAAATGGTGCTCATGGAACCAATCTATAGAAAATCCTACTGAGAGAACAAAGCTGAAAAGCCGTTCTGGTGTAATGGTTGTTGTGAAAAAAAATTCTGGTGTAATGGTCATTGTGAAAAGAAATTCTGGTATAATGGCTTTTGTGACGTTTTTTTTACTGTGGTAGATCATCTAACGACAATTCCTGCTCTGCTGAATAATCTAATCAAAATTCCAATTGCTCGGACCATTCTATAGAAAATTCTGCCGCGATAGCTATTCTGACAAAAAAAAAATAGTCTGGTGTAGTGGTTATTCTGCCTAATACTTATACTGTGATTGATAATCTCGCGAATCTCCTGATGTAATGAATATTCTAATGAAAAATGGTGCTGTTGGAACCAATCTATAGAAAATCCTACTGAGAGAACAAAGCTGAAAAGCCGTTCTGGTGTAATGGTTATTGAGAAAAAAATTCTGATGTAATGGTTGTTGTGAACAAAATTCTGGTATAATGGCTTTTGTGATTTTTTTTTTTTTACTGTGGTGGATAATCTAACGACAATATCTGCTCTGCTGAATAATCTAAGCAAAATTCCAATTGCTCGGACCATTCTATAGAAAATTCTGCCGCGATAGCTATTCTGACAAAAAAAAAATAGTCTGGTGTAGTGGTTATTCTGCTTAATACTTATACTGTGATTGATAATCTAAGGAAATTCCTGATGTAATGAATATTCTAATGAAAAATGGTTCTGTTGGAACCAATATATAGAAAATCCTACTAAGAGAACAAATCTGAAAAGCCGTTCTGGTTTAATGGTTGTTGTGAAAAAAATTCTGGTGTAATGGTCATTGTGAAAAAAAATTCTGGTATAATGGCTTTTGTGACGTTTTTTTTTACTGTGGTAGATCATCTAACGACAATTCCTGCTCTGCTGAATAATCTAATCAAAATTCCAATTGCTGGGACCATTCTATAGAAAATTCTGCCGCGATACCTTAGCTATTCTGGCCCCAAAAACAGTCTGGTGTAGTGGTTATTCTGCTTAATACTTCTACTGTTATTGATAATCTCACGAAATTCCTGATGTAATGCATATTCTAATGAAAAATGGTGCTCTTGGAACCAATCTATAGAAAATCCTACTGAGAGAACAAAGCTGAAAAGCCGTTCTGGTGTAATGGTTGTTTTGAAAAAAAATTCTGGTGTAATGGTCTTTGTGAAAAAAAATTCTGGTATAATGGATTTTGTGACGTTTTTTTTTTACTGTGGTAGATCATCTAACGACAATTCCTGCTCTGCTGAGTAATCTAATCAAAATTCCAATTGATGGGACCATTCTATAGAAAATTCGGCCGGGATAGCTATTCGGACGAAAAAAATAGTCTGGTGTAGTGGTTATTCTGCTGACTATTTATACTGGGAGTGATACTCTCACGAAATTCCTGATAAAATGATATTCTAATGAAAAATAGTGCTGTTGGAACCAATCTATAGAAAATTCTACTGGGAGAACAAAGCTGAAAAGCCGTTCTGGTGTAATGGTTGTTGTGAAAAAAAATTCTGGTGTAATGGTCATTGTGAAAAATTCTGGTATAATGGCTTTTGTGATGTTTTTTTTTACTGTGGTGGATAATCTAACAACAATTCCTGCTCTGCTGAATAATCTAATCAAAATTCCAATTGCTCGGACCAAAAATATAGTCTGGTGTAGTGGTTATAGAAACAAGCTGAAATGCCATTCTGGTGTAATGGCTATTGTGACGAAAATTTCTGATGCGCCGAACATTCATAGCCTACATTTTAGGATAAACTACGTTTCATTTGTGTCTTATCGCCGAAACTCTTTTAGTTTTTAACTACCTGTTTTATAAAATAATCTTCCATTTAGTATAAAATAGTGTTCATCTTTATATTCTTTTAAAAAAAACTTAACACGTTTATTTAAACAGGCTTTAACTGACACAGTAAACGACTGATAATATGTCCATACTTTTGCTTGTTGGTTTGTTTTGTTTTGGTTTTTTTTATATATGGTTACATTGCCAGTTTGTAAAGTGCCTCTGAACACGGTATATGAAAGGGTGCACTATAAATATGCTGTAATAGTAATAAACATGCTGTAAAAGTAATAAATAATAGTAATAAATGTGCTGTTATATTAATAAATATGCTGTTGTAGTAATAATTATGTTGTGGTAGTAATCTATAGAAAATATTAAGAGTTGGGACCAAGCTATAGAACATGCTGCTGTGAGGGCCAATATGAACTAAAATGAATCAGTAGCGAAAAATCCCGCTGGAGATGAATCTGAGCAAAATTCACTGCCGTGAGTGATTACCTAAACAAATCCTGTTGTTGGGACCACTGAAGAAAATCCTGCTGCGACACGATTCGAAATATAAAATCGTGTCTTGGGGCCAACGTAAATTTTTAAAAAAAAACTGCTACGATATAAATCCAGTGTTTGTGGGTGGTGGGGGGGGTGTATAAAATATTTATTTATTTCATAATGTTTTGTGTATATGAGGGGGGGGGGTGTTAATGGCATTATGGGTGACAGAGTTTAAAAGTTAGTGATATAAATAAGGCTATATTAGTATATTTTTCTACTTTAAACTCCTGGTCTGGAGTAGCCGGTAAAGGGACTTTAACCTTTATGCAGTAGTCAATGTGGTCTGCCCCCAGTTGTTCAAATTATTTCCCTTGATATTTCGAAGGTGAAGGCTGAAAGCTGTCAATCATTTCTGGACTAGTGGTTGTGACGCCTGTCACTTTGCTTTGGTTGCTCAATAGCGTTAACCCGCTTTCCACGTCTGACAAATGACCCATGGTGCTACACCATCTCCATCTGTGGAAGTATTTCCGAAGTAGGGTAACCTTAGGAATAAAATAAAAACCAAGTACAAACAATCCAAACCAAAAGACATAATTCAAGTCATTGAAAACGTTATAGGCAAAATAGTGTACTCAAGCAAAATAGTGTAATCAGCAAATGGACTGCCCCTCGTGTACAAAATACACGACAAACAGTGGTAACAGGTGTCCGGAAGAGTAAGCTTACCCTGCCTTGTGCCACACCCACAATTGCTGCATTCAAACTATTTGCCGAAATGTCGGTAAAATAGCGTGATTGGCCAATGCAATTTCGGTATGCAAAAGGCCTCACGATACCATTTGTGCCCTCGGTTCATAAATACACTGACCCACCAACACGTATGAATCATAGACATAAGAACTGCAACTGTAGTGTCTTGTGAACCACTCATTGAAATCACCAAAAAAGAACAAAACTGTCTATAGGGCAGTCATCAAGTACCTGCAACTGAGAGGACTAACTCCAACACAGGTACAGTATACAGACTGACATGGTCTTCAATTTAGGGAATGATGCCCACATTCTTTTAAGCTTGTTCTCTATCCATCTCTTATAATTATGTGGACATCATCCTCCAAATTGAAGACCATGTCGGCCTGTATACTGTATCTGTAAATCCGTCACTCATTATTTGAGTGCATGAGACATGATTTCGATAGAATGTGTGAATCCAATAATTAGTCAAAGATACAATATAATGCTATTATTAATTTAAAGAGCAAAAATTCTTCCAATAGTCTTACAATGGTTTCTCTAGCCCAATACTATAATATACACTGCACCTACATTCACATTCAAGGCGAATGACGGGTAAAAGTGTTTCAAAACTTGCCAGTTTAACCTTTTTCAAACCTAGGTAGAGGAGGCGGCATACTAGGGTGTCAGTTTGCGCCGTCCCATGGACAAAACCGTCTGCTATGGGCAATTTCGTACTCCGTGGGGTGTAGTCTTTCATTTAAAATTTGTTTTGACCGGTACCTAGAATTATGAGTTTAACCCATGTTTGCACCCCTCGGCTTCGATGTATAAGTTTGAGCTATTCCAAGGCATAATCATCTGTTATGGACAATTTCGTACTCATCGGGATATACTCTTTCATTAAAAATTAATTTCAACTGATACCTCGAATGTATGAATATAACCTTTTTTAAAGCCCAAGGGTTCATATTTAGGTCGTCAGTCTGAGCCGACCCAGGGCCGAAATCGTCTGTTATGGGCATTTTCGTACTCAGTGAGATGTACTCTTTCATTTAAAATTGGTTTTGACCGGTACCTCGAATGTATGAGTATAACTCATTTCCCCCCACCCCACCCAACCTCGGCTTTTGGGTGTCAGTCTGGGCCATCCCAGGGGCCTAATCGTCTGTTATGGGCATTTTCGTACTCAGTAAGATGTACTCTTTAATTTAAAACTAGTTTTGACCAGTACCTCGAATGTATGAGTATAACTCATTTTCCCCCACCCCACCCAACCTCGGCTTTGGGGTGTCAGTCTGGGCCATCCCAGGGGCCTAATCGTCTGTTATGGACAATTTCGTACTCAATGGGATATACACTTTCATTTAAAATTATTTTCAACTGGTACCTCGAATGTATGAATACAGCCCTTTTTTAAGGCCCCTGAGTCCATACTTAGGGTGTCAGTTTGGGCCATCCCAGGGTCAAAATCGTCTGTTATGAGCAATTTAGTACTCCGTGAGATGTACTCTTTCATTCAAATTTGGTTTAGACCGGTACCTCGAATGTATGAGTTTAACCCATTTTGGGGGTCATTCTAGGGGACGCCAAGGCCACACCCATGAACTGGACCCCGGCAGACGCCCATTTCTGTATATCCCAGGTTAGTATATAGATGACTTTATGGTTAGATATTGGTACCTCGTTCGTCTAGGTTCGACCCTCTGGGCTCCCGGTCTATACCCTTTAAACACCATTTGATTGGGGGGCACCCTTGGTGGAAGTGGACGTTAAACCCCTGACATACCTACCGGGCACCTTACCTTTCGAAAGTTGACATTTTGGAGTTATTGTTAATTTATGGTTATTGGGTTATTGTATGTCGGGTGTTATTGGGTAATTCGACGCGCCGCACCCCCATCCCCCTAACCCGTAGGATTCGTGCGCCCAGATCTCAAATCTGTATGATTTCTTTTTGCCGCCAAAAAAAGTCTGCGTTTGCTGTAGAGATTAAGTTTAGTCTCGATTTATAGGTCGCAAAGATCGAGCGGGTGATATAATAGTTAGCACTCCCCCTGAACATTTTTAAAGTGCTCCCCTAAATGAGATCCGGCAATTGTCATTGAATGCAATCCTACTAGAAATGCACACATCGATATGATATGGCCGTATACTGATTGAAATTTAGGTAAAGACTATGATTTAATATCGTCTATTTACGTAAATCATTAAGTATTCATGGAGGAGGTAATTGTTGCAACAGCTAAAAACTCGTTTGCTGAGGAGTTAATTTTGTCAATATTGTATTTATATGAATGGATTGATATGGATGGCTGATCGTTAATTCTTGCCGGTAATACGATATTAAAAACACTTACCAACAAGTAGCATGAGAAATGCGACATGTATATTAACAACTGTCAGTGGTGTTTGCTCCATGATAATATCAAATGGACTCTCATTCATTTGATTTTTTAATTATTGGGCGGATCAGTATGGATTATCTATCTATCTTCAACAAATTGAGGGGAATGAAATAAACTGGACATAAGTGGAACAATTTCCAGGAATAATTTTAGGATATACATATTGTGACATATAAATTGGTGTAAAGAAATAATAATTAAAATTATATCCATACCATATGTAAATAATTTTTCCGATCTGCAATCATGCAAGTATATCGAGATGGAAACTTAATTTCATTACTTATGCTGGTGGTTTTAAAAGTGGTATTAGCAAAAGATATGCCTAAAGTTTTAGTGTGGGGCCCGGGTCTCAATTCAAGAATTGTTCTACCAGTTCGGTATTTTTTTATTCAAGTTCAGAATGAAAATGGAGAAAAGTGAGTAAATCTTAAATTCTTCAGGAATCATAAATTATGTGATATTATATAATATACATGTACATGGTAGGCTATGTATAAAATTGTTATCCACCACACCCTGAACTTAGATTTCTATTTATCTAATTAGTATTTGAGTTATAACATGGACCGTATATAAGATTCATGGTTATAATTATTCCTGATCCTAATTATTAATTATACAAATATGTTATTAAAACAAAAAAATAAAGAACGGAAATCAGTTAGATTTTGATGTTTTAAGAAAGTTCTAGTATTTAGTCACCTACAGATACCTGATCTACATTATTGATTATAAATAACATAAAAATATTTTTAAAAAACCCATTAAAAATGGTCTGACATGTAGATGTTTTCATCTCACCCATTTGTTCTCCAAACTGTAAATGTAAAGTTTTATTGTACGGTATGTATATCTTTATTAAAACTCTTTAAGAAGTAGTTACGGTATCATAAATATGATTTAATTTAGTGTTATATTCTTTTTTTGTTGTTAGATAAATTAATTTCAAATATGACAATAAATATTTTTTTCCTAAATTAGCTAAGTCAATATCATCCAATGTCTTAGACATTGAAAGCACAAATTATTTGTCAATTTAAATCAAAATTGATGTTGTAATCTTACCGGAAAAAGATGTGCTTCTGAGATCCGATATTTTGAAGTTAAAATAAACATTTTACCATTTGTACATGAATCTTGTTCCATAATGCGTTTGAGTACCATTTGTAACAAGGGACACGAAGAACATGGCTAGATATATTCCAAAAGTCATGTCAAATGGTGTCGATATATTCTTGTCTAGAGAAAGTGCGCAATAAATACTATCAGTGTAGACACCGGTGTAGACTGGAAAAATTCAACCAGATGCTAGAGATTGTCATTTGATTGAGACTTCTCGCTTATTTCACTGAACATAATTTATTTAAAATTAGAGTAAAAACAGAAACGATTGAATGTAAATCAGATTATATACATTCATATTACATTTATATGTGTTGAGACCCATTTGTGTCGATTTCTAGGTCCTAAATATTAGCGATTTAGCTCCTTTAAATTAGAATTGCATCATTACAGTAACAAAAAACGTAAAAGGAATCATTTTAGGGATTATAAAAGAGGGTCTACGCCTTATATTTTGTCGCAGTGGGTGATGTATTGTGTGACTTTTTGTGAAACCCTTAATACTTGTTATTTTTTTTTCTAGTGTAACACAGTCTTTGGGTGAAAAAGCTTTTGAGGTAACTTTAGATCAACCAAATGGAGACCGTGTTCGCGCTTGGAGACAAGTACTGGACAGGAATGATGGCTCGTACATTGTTAGGTTTCGAATGTATGAATCTCATTCAGATTTAAGCATTAACGTTTTATACAATGGAAACCACATTGGAGATTCTCCATATAAGCTCAAAGGTACTGGTATTCCTTTTTTCATAGACCATCTTCATTAGCCCAGTACATAGCAAAACAGTAGCCGTAGGACGTTAAACCCCATTTTATTAAAAAAAATTCATATATTCTGTTGTTGACACAAACATCATTATACATGGAAATAACAGTTTTAGATGTAGCTGACAAAATGTCAGGCACTTATGAAAAAGTACCTAACATTTTCAATATGTTAAAGATGCCTTATAAGAGATAAATCTGCCTATTGCAGGTTTTTATTTTGGCTTCAAATGTTATATAAACTATTATTTAAACATTTATACACACGCCAAGCCAATAATAAACTCTTTAGAGCATCAGATAGCTGAGATTTAAACGGATTGAAACACATTCGCTGTTTAATGATTTAATTTAAAAATGGTGAATCAAGCTTATCTCGACTAACAAGTAATGTTCCTACAATAATAAGCATTCTTCAAACAGTGATAAATACTGATAAAGATTGAAATTTGATGAAATTTTCATTATAATCATTTACTACCTGTATTATAGCAAGAACTGCCAGCTCTTTATCTAAATCTTAAAGGGACAATCCCGTATTATACAGAGGCTCAAAAATAAATGTCTGAGAATGTATGAAAATAAAACGCCAAAATATAGGGGAATAGTGTATATACCTTGTCTCAAAATTTCAACTCAAAATATTGAGTCGTTTGGACGTGAACACCAAAACTGCTTATCCGGACACGTAACCCTTTTAAGATTTCGTGTCATTTTTTTCATTTGGTGACTTGATATCGATTTAAGTTTCTTGAGAGGTCTATGCAGTGAATGGCCCATGTACTGTACTTGATAACAAACGGTAATTTTTACCTACATATTATTTTTATAGAAAAAAGTCTGGTTTTATCCAGATACTGTATGATACAAAGATCTCCATTTCCAGATGCAGACTGTCAGGTTTAATTTATTTACAAGCGTGTCACAAAAATCGGGTTAGTTGATCGGCCTTAGATAATGGGTTTTACATGATTTTAACACAAAATTAAGCAGTTTTATTCCCAAAAAAGTTATCGGGATTGGCCCTTTAAAGAATCGCATTTTTAATTTAAACAGAAGAGTTTAGATATGAAGCAAACTGAAATTGATTTTGAAAAAGTGATAAACATACATTCTGCAAGATCTAAATCATAACTTAACTATTATTTAGCTGTCAGCTCTGTGTCTAATCTTCCATAATGTATCGTGGAGGGGGGGTGGGGTAGATGTATGACCGATGCCTAGGTCATATGTTATTTTATTATTTTCGAATTCTGTTTTAAATTTCAAGTATATATTTTAATTTTCATTAATGCTTGGTTAGTCATACAGCAATTAACCTGTCAGTCAAACTATGACAAGCTGGCAACTAAATTGGTTGATCTGTTAAGTCTCTTTTTACTATTGTTTTAAATGCCTTAAGTCTTAATCCTTTGATAATTATATGTTTATGTCAACACTTTCTAAATAACTGATTTTTATAAATAGACAAATGTATTTAATAAGATATCATTAGTTGGAGAGACCAGCTTAGGGAACATACTATTTGGAAGGCCGATATATAGGAAATTATAAGTTTGTTAAATTGTTGCTGTTAATTATTTGCTGCTGAAATAAAGTGTTGAAGATCCATTACAAGAATCTGTATTCATTTCTGATACTTAAAGAACACCCATCGACGAGCTACATTCCCTGAAAGTCGAACGGTGTTATATGGTGGAGAAAGCGGGCAGAGTAAACAAAATTGTCTACTCTTGATTCCGGTACAGCTAAGCGAGATAAATTGTTTGGAAGAGGAAAGGATGGATATCAACTTTATTCTTCCTTCAGCAGCAGTAGCAGTAATAAGAAGTCTGAATCAACTACCAATGTCTTGGAGTCTCAAACAGGATAGGGGTTCTACAGAAATCAGCTTTAAATGGGGCTTCTCAGAAAATTCATTACCTAGTCCAGAAAAGAAATATCGCTCTTTTGCCAAAAGACAAAGGGATAGACAGCGACAGCTAGAATTTTTTGCTAAGAAGGATGCCCAAAAAGTACAGATTTCTGTAGTCTCCAGTAAAAAGGATGTGGGTGTTCAAAATGTTCCGGATACAAAAGATGTGGCTCTTGGGAATAACCCTGTGTTAATGGTTACAAGAGAAACAATGTGTCATCCTGCCAATAGCCATGATAAAGGTTGTCAAATAAATTTTGACAGTGAGGCAGCGATGAAAGATGTTTCAAGTGCTAGTGCCAGAAGTACCAGCAGTCAAGACCATCGATATGTAGGAATTTGTTCAACAAATCCACCTGTACCAGTGTCCGACAAAGTGCTTAGACAAAGAGTTAAGAACACAAAACAAGAATATCTTATTCCGTGGAAGAATTGTCCAGCAACTTCAAATTCTTGGGTTCCAGAAGAGGAACTAGATTATAGTGCTCATCAATATATAAACGTGAATTCAAATAGAATACAAGGGCCCAAATTATGTTTACCTAATGAAAACGTTCCCCAGTACAATATGCAAGAACATAATTTTATGCCACACAGGAATCCTATCAGAAATAGTAATTATTATCATGAAAAAAGGGATAGATTTTGTTACTTTGATTAATCGAAAAATAAGGTTTTTTGATTTTATTAAATGCTTAAAACATGGGGTCATGTTTTTGTTTGAAGTAAGGGGGATATATGACCGATGCCTAGGTCATATGTTATTTTATTATTTTCGAATTCTGTTTTAAATTTCAAGTATATATTTTAATTTTCATTAATGCTTGGTTAGTCATACAGCAATTAACCTGTCAGTCAAACTATGACAAGCTGGCAACTAAATTGGTTGATCTGTTAAGTCTCTTTTTACTATTGTTTTAAATGCCTTAAGTCTTAATCCTTTGATAATTATATGTTTATGTCAACACTTTCTAAATAACTGATTTTTATAAATAGACAAATGTATTTAATAAGATATCATTAGTTGGAGAGACCAGCTTAGGGAACATACTATTTGGAGGGCCGATATATAGGAAATTATAAGTTTGTTAAATTGTTGCTGTTAATTATTTGCTGCTGAAATAAAGTGTTGAAGATCCATTCCAAGAATCTGTATTCATTTCTGATACTTAAAGAACACCCATCGACGAACTACATTCCCTGAAAATCGAACGGTGTTAGATGTCTGGGCCCTGTTTCACGAAAACTTAAACTAAAATCCTTAAAATCGATTTTAACTAAAATCAAAATGAGATTTTAAATTTTATGCGTTTCACGAAGATCGATTGTAACTTAAACTGCAATTTTAATAGATTTTAGTTAAAATCGCTTGCGCCCGCGCAGTGTAGATTTCCGCTTTGGGCACTAACGGTGAAAGCAAATACGCTTCGAAACTGAAAACTGTTGACAGACTGAATTAACGGTTACATTATCAACTGGGAGAGTTTCATACGTTGTAGAAATGTTTGCACATGGTTAGAAAGTCGTAGAGAGATGAAATAAATGAGTTTATTGCGTATTATTAGTTTCGAAATGTATTGGTGGGTTGACCTTGAACTTGGCATTTGATTTCATCGCAGGCTTCAGTGGAAATAGTGTGTATCGATAAACTAAAGCGCTTGAATTTCGCAGTTTTATAGTAATTTGGAAAAGAGAAACTTTTGAGAATTTTCACAAACAAATTATGATATTCGTCACTCAAAAGACTAATCTAGGCTGCAATTTTTTGTCGTAGTTTAAAAGTATATTAATATTGAAATTAAATAAATACGCCAAAAAGCCAATGTTCCGATGCCTAGATTTGAAATGTCATTCACATAGACACTTTCAATGATACTTTGAAAAGGCAGAAGAGTCTTTCTATCTTACTTAATTAAATGATTTTTTTTCCAAGATAAAATAGCTTTGGCGCCTATTTTTTTTTAATTTATGTTGTTTTATTAACGTAACTTCATTAAGAAATAATAATAAATTTATGATATTAAAATTTTATTTCAAATAGGCCTATTACATTTTTGAATTAACACATTCTAGATTGTTGATTTATCTTTTTACAAATTATCATAACCCCAAAAACATGAGTAAATACTACATATGGCACGTCTAGTATTATAGGCCTTAAGGCCTTACAAATAAATTTGCTATATTAAACACGAAGATATTTTCTTTATAGATAAGAGTGCTCTTCTTTCCATGACATTGGATATAAATGTTCTTTTAGTGTGTAGTTTACTGGAGTTTTTGGTGTTTTTTTTCTTGGAGTTCTAATATGGGGCGCCATCCAAATGCTTAGATTACCTTACAATAAAATAAACGGATGGACAGTAGCTGTATATCTCATGCTATGAAAAGAAATTGAATGAAAATTGTTTTTGTGAATGATTGTATGTTAAAATTATATGTGCCAATTATATCTGTATGTCGCAATAGATCAAACAATGTAGCTCTAATCAATGTTTGTTAATGTAGTGATTTTAAGTTAGGAGAGGGTGACAGCTATCCTAAGTTACAATCGATTTTAGTTAAAATTGTCCTTAAAATAGTTTTGTGAAACGCCACTATTTTAAGTTAGGATACAATTGTAACTTACAATATTATTCTAGTGGATTTTAGCTACAATGCTTAAAATCGTTTTGTGAAACGCTTCTATTGTAAGTTAGGATGAAATTTTATTTTACAATGATTTTAAGGAGATTTAAGTTTTTGTGAAACAGGGCCCTGAATGGTTAGCATGTGCGCGCTCACCCGCATTGTGTCATAAAGCCTGTCATTGAGTCAACCTTGTGGGTTTTCTCCACTCCGAAATGACCTAGTTTTTGTCTAGTTTTTGTCGGGTGTATGTTAAACCCCATTTCTCTCTCTCTCTCTAACCATAATGTATCTTTAAGTCCAATCAATAAATAAATAAAATAGTCAATATAAAATACCACTAGGTTTGTTATTTTTGTTTACTTTTGCATTTTTATTTTTATACTCCCATATTTTCATGTGGATATATATTGTCATCGCCCCTGCCTGTCAGTCAGTCCATTCACCTTTTGTTTGTTGACACTCTACAGGTCACAATTTTTATCCTGGATTAAATGCCCCTGATTGTTTTTAGCTTTAGACACTCTAGCTGGAGGTCACAATTTTTATTCGATTTTCATGAAACCTTAACTGCATATTATCAGATTTTAGCTTTATAGGTTCCTGATTGTACAAAAATTTTGTTTTTTGTTGTGTTGAAATATGGGCCTTCCTTTCGACATTGGCATGGTCACAATTTTCGTCTGATTTGAGAAAAACATTTGAAAATATAACTGATACACCCTAATGATGGTTAAGTTCTATTTTTGTGAAAATTGCACACAAATCTTGTAAAAATATGGCATATCAAGGTTGTGGACCCTATGGAGGCCACAGTTTTTATACAATTTTGATGAACCTTTAAATTTATGTTTGTATCACAAATCTTTTGGTCTCTTTTGATAATCGCGCATATCTGAATGTAACTTCCTGGATTATGACCCCTTATTGTTTGAAAAATCACTATTAGTATTCAATTTTAAAAAATGTTCAAATATATCACCATTACACATCATAAAAATATGACCATAACTGCTAGACTAAATGGCCTCTCTTTTTACGCAAATTATGTATAAGTGTGTAATACAAAGGTTGTGGACCCCTCTAAAGGTCGCAATTTTTATGTAATTTTGATGAAACTTAGAATTTTTCTTTATATTCCAAAAATCTCAGTCCCTTTTGCATTTCAAATATTCAAACCATAACTTTCTGGATTATGATCCCTGATTGTACGCAACATTGCTTTTGTTTTTCGCTTGTTCTCTATCCATCTGTTACAAAATGTGGTCGTGTCTTGCCTGGCAACCGCTGATTATCCTATTTAAATATTGTTTTATATATCACTGTTACACTATATATATAATGACAGTTGAGTAAGAATTTCATCACAATCAGAACGAAAATGATCGTCAAAATGTCCACCACTTGTACGTAAAAAGAGGGCATAATTTTTATACGCCCACATTTTCATGTGGACGTATTATGTCGTCGCCCCTGTCCGTCCGTCTGTCCGTCCGTCCGTCCGTCCACAATTGTTTGTGGACTCTCTACAGGTCACAATTCTTGTCAGATTTTGACGAAACTTGAAATATAGGTTTATCCCCTAAAGATCTCGGCTGCTTTCGATATTGGCACGTATCGAATCAAAACTTCATGGATTATGGCCCCTGATTGTACGAAAAATCACGTTTTTAGCTTGTGGACCCTATAAAGGTCACAATTTTGAACCAAATTTGATGAAACTTGACATGCATGTTTATATCCCAAAGATCTTGGTTCCTTTCGATATTTGCGCCTATCGGAACTTAATTTCCTGAATTATGGCCCCTGATTGTCCGAAAAATCACCTATTTTAGCTTGTGGTACCTCTGGAGGTCACAATTATTATCCGATTTGAAAAACCGTTCGATTATATCACCGTTACACCCTAAGGAAGGTTGAGTTCAAATTTCGTAAAAATCGGACCAAAATTACCATACAAAATGGCTGCCGTTCGTACGCGAATACTGTTAAAAAATGGTATATCAAGGTTGTGGACCCTGTAGAGATCACGATTTTGATGAAACTTGAAATGCATGGTTTTAATCCAAAGATCTGGTTCCTTATAATATTTGCGCATATCGGATCATAACTTTCTGAATTATGGCCCCTGATTACACGCAAAATCGTCTTGGTTTAGCTTGTGGTCCCTCTGGAGGTTACAATAATTATCCGATTTAAAAAATCGTTTGATTATATAACCGTTACACCCTAAGAAAGGTTCAGTTCGAATTTCGGTAAAATTGGACCAAAATTGCCATACAAAATGGCCGCCATTCGTACGCGAATACTGTTAAAATATAGTATATCAAGGTTGTGGACCCTGTAGAGGTCACAATTTTAATTCGATTTTGATGAAACTTGAAATGCATGGTTATAACCCAGAGATCTTGGTTCCTTTCGATATTTGGGCATATCGGATTGTAACTTCCTGAATTATGGCCCCTGATTATACGCAAAATTGTCTTTGTTTAGCTTGTGGTCCCTCTGGAGGTCACAATTATTATTATCCGATTTAAAAAATCGTTTGATTATATCACTGTTACACCCTAAGGAAGGTTGACTTTTCCAAATTCGGAACAAAATTGCCATACAAAATTGCCGCTGCGTGTACACGATTACTGTTATAAAATGGTATATCAAGGTTGTGGACCAAGTATAGGTCACAATTTTGATTCAATTTTGATGAAACTTGAAATGCATGGTTACAACCCAAAGATCTTGGTTCCTTTCGTTTTTTGCACATATCAGATCATAACTTCCGGAATTATGGCCCCTGATTCTCCGTAAAATCGCCTATGGTCCCTCTGGAGGTCACGATTATTATCTGATTTAAATAAACGTTTGACTCTTATCACCGTTACACCATATGGAAGGTTGAGTTTGAATTTCAGGGAAATCGGACCATAATTGCCAGACAAAATGGCCACTGTTTGTACGCTAATAGTGTTTAAATATGGTATGTCAAGGTTGTGGACCCAGTATAGGTCACAATTTTAATTCGATTTTGATGAAACTTGAAATGCATGTTTATAACCTAAAGATCTTGATTCTTTTCGATATTTGCGCATATCAAATTGTAATTTAATGAATTATAGCCTTTGATTGTAGGAAAAATAACTTTCGGTTTTGCTTGTTCTCTATCCATCTCTCGAAAATGTGGGCGTATCCTGCCTGGCAGCCGCTGGTTATCTTATTTTAAAGATACATTATGGCAGATGAGATAACGAGTTGGCAGTTCTCACTATAATAGTTAAAAACTACATAAAGTAAAGGCAATTTGCTGAAAATTTCAGTCAAATTGATCCACTACGAACTGTGAACCATTCGAACGAAAGTTCCGCTTAGCCTCGATCATCATTACTGAAGTCAGTAAGGCGAAACTAATAGTCTCGATTACCCATTTATTTGTTTAATCACGAAGGAAAGTTTTCTTGCAAATCGGACAACAATCCAACAAATATCGCAGTCTATCCTTACCATTGAGAGCAGATTATGGTCTGAATAAGTTAGTTAATGTCTAATTTATAATTTCTATAACATCTGAAGCCTAAATTAAGACTTGCAGTAATAAGAAGTAGCTCTTGAATACTGTAACTTTTTTAATGAAGCTAAAAATATATGTTTATATCCCAAAGGTCTGGACTCATTTTAAATCAATACTTGCGCATAGTGGACCCTAACTTTCTGGATTATAGCCCTTGATTTCATGAAAAAGTCCCTTTTTCTTAGTGTGTTTTTCTGTCCATCTCTTACAAAATCAGCTGTCATTGTATTAATTCATAATAAAAATTAATGTCACGGTGTTTGATTTCTCTCTTGTGTATGTATATATATGCAAAATGAAAATAGAGACCAGGTATTTTTTTGCCATAGACAAATCTAGATCTATTATACTTTATGTCACGAACTAGCACAACTTGAAGGTGTGGTTTGATTTAGTTGCCAAACATGTACCAAGCATTTTTTTTCTGGACAAAAGACAACCATTCAAGATCATTTAAAGGAGCCAGCCCGAATTTCAAAGAATCTGAAAACTACACGTTCATGAACGTATGAAATTTAAACGCCAAAATATAGAGGAATAGTGTATTTGAATTTCTGTTCAATATATTGAGTAGTTTGGACGTGAATGCAAAAAAAGCTTAACTGGACACTAGCTCTTTTAAGATTTTCTTTTAAATTGTTATGGTCGTTTTACTTGATAAGCGCGACTATATTTGATACCAATTTTAACTTAATCAATAGAGCGCTTTAAAAGTGAGTCAATAGGGTTAGATTGAAAGCTGCACATATATATAGACTCGTTTTATCCAGACACTTCTGTGTAATGCAAACAGAACACAAGTCTTCGGCCTCCGAGCCATACCGGCGATTGGAAGTTGTTTAAAAACGTATCACATAGCTTGAAGAAGTTGCTCGGATCTAAGTTAGAGGCTATTAAGGGCTTTTCATACAGAATTAAGCAGTTTTAACCCCCAAAATGTTATGGGATGGTACCTGTAAAAAAGATAAGTTTTTTATACATCCACATTGAAATGTGGTCGTATACTGCCGTTGTGGACGCTCTAGAGGCCAAAGTTAATATCCGATTGACTCTTGATTTGTACACAGTGTTTAAGGTCATGAGACGAAGAAGCGTATTGATTTTCAGCGATTTCCGATAATAACTGTCAGAGTTATGGCCCTAGATCACTTCAAAAAATCTTGTGGCTGCTCTAGAGGCTAAAGTTAATAACCAATTGGCTTTAAATTTATACACAGTGTTTAAAGTCATAAGATGAAGAAGCCTAATGATTGTCAGCAATTTCCGATAAGTACTGTCAGAGTAATGGCCCTTTATCACTTAAAAAAATCTTGTGGACGCTCTAGAGGCTAAAGTTAATAACCGATTGACTTTAAATTTCTACACAGTGTTTAAGGTCATGAGACAAAAAAGCCTATTGATTTTCAGCAATTTCCGATAATTACTGTCAAGAGTTATGGCCCTTGATCTCTTTTAAAAAAATCTTGTTGACGCTCTAGAGGCTAAAGTTAATAACCGATTGACTTTAAATTTATACAGTGTTTAAGGTCATAAAATGAAGAAGCCTATTGATTTTCAGCAATTTCTGATAATTACTGAGTTTTGGCCCTTGATCACTTTCAAAATATTATGGACGCTCTAGAGGCTAAAGTTAATATCCGATTGACTTTAAATTTATACAAATTGTTGAAGGTCATGAGACGAACAAGTATATTGAGTTTCAATGAATTTAGATAACTTGAACAGCATGGAGGAGAACTTTATCAAAGCAAAACAAATTCCAATGATTTTCTGATAATTACATAATGAGTTGGTACTTTTAATCAGATTTTAGTGTATTATAAATGTTTCATTACCGAAAAAAATTAAATATGCGACAACTCTTGTTGACTGCCCGGACGATTTAGCTGCTGTGGGCGTATGTTTCGTTGCCTGGCAACCTATGTTTATGAAATGAAATGATCAGTGGGAAGGTCAAATATTATAATATTATAAAAAATACTAGCGATATTATAAAGGCACATATATGTGCCTTTATAATATCGCCCTCTGTTTTATGTGCCTTTATAATATCGCCCTCTGTTTCATGCTAGTATTTTTTTCTCCATCAATCAAACGTCACATAGCTCTGCCTTGATAGCCTGTGCATTGTTTACATTGGACGTTGTAACGGGGGGCACACTTTGGAGCAAAGGGCAATCATCAGCAGAAGGCCGCAAATAAATTTTTTCATATTTTTGCAGGAATAGGTTGTAAGCAATTTTATTGCCTGATGGTTTGATTCAATACGTTACAATTAATTTGGTGTTAAAAACCTGAAATAAATTTTTTTAAATTTTGCAGGAATGACATATCATGAAAAGTGTTATTGTCCAATCAAATCTACAAAGAATTGGCTGAAAGAATTAAAATGTGAAGAAAATTATCATCAAATAGATGAAGATCTTTCACAATTTAATCAAATTGATATGACACAAGTTTCTAAAGCAGCAGTATCAAGATATAGCAATGCTGGTCAACACAGTTTGTGCCATTATAAAATTATTGATAATCAGGTATCATACTAAGTAATATTCTGAGAGGAACAGATATAATAGTTTCATTGCATTGTCTCAGACCTACTAAAAAAACAACTGTGTTTACAGTTTACGGTTAAAAAGTCGACCAAATCTATTTTTAAAGCCAAAATTACAGACCCAAAAATTTTTTTCATGTGGATTAGAACTACCTAATCACGAGAATCTTCAGAATCCTGGCCTGAATTGCATTAATAAAAATTTGAGAACCTTTTTTAATTAATCCTACACCGATGGATTAAAATGAGAACCTAAACAAGTTAAAAGTATTTGAATGTATACCTTCTCAGGATAATAATGTGACATGATTTGGATAACTAAAAAGATTACAGTTAGTTAATGAAAATAAAACAACCTTTTTTTTAGCATTTCAAGTGGTTAATTGTTGAAAATATAAAATTATATTTTGGGGTCTTATAGGAATCTTCTAGGTATTCTACTTAGAAATTATCCATCTGACTTGTTTGTTGGGGGAAAAAATGACATAATATTTAGGACTAGGTTTTATCCTAATATTTTGGGTAATTAATATAAGTAAAGCACAGGAGCACTGAAACAGATGTAAGTGACATCTAGAGTAGTCTAAATCAATCTTGTTGGCATTTAATAGGATTCTGCATATTTGCTGGTAAATAGTTGATTAAAATCAAAATATATACGAGGGCTGGCTGAAAAGTTCTAAACCTAAGGATAGATCAGTTGGATTGAAACAAACTTGAAATGAATCATAGACATAATAAAATAAATGATATGAAATAGGTTTAACAACCCACTGTTAATGTTATGCTCTGACTGGGCTAATGAAGACAGGCATTCAATGTGCTATGAGGGAAATTTTGCCTGGCCAGCGGCACTACAGCCTACTTTTATATTGAATTCGAACTGCCAAACACCAATGTGTACATGGGACCTCATTTTTTTTTTGTTCCATTGGATCAACTATATGTTGTCCCTTGCCAGGTCCTTGGTTCTGCACCACTGGCAAGGGGGAACCATGCCGGAAAATACCAATGCTGAGATCGAACACAGGACCTCCAGGTTAGCAAGTCAAGGTCTTACTGACTTAGCCATTGTGATTCCCTATAGATATAATAACTATAACTGTAGTGTGAACCCATCGAAATTATCAGAAATGGACAAAACTAGCTATATGACAGTCATCAAGTTCCTGCAACTGAAAGGACTAACCCCAACACAGATACATGCTGACATGTTCTCCATTTAAGGGAATTATGCCCCTTCCTTTTCCACAGTAAAGTAATGGACTGCGGAATATAGGTGTGTGCCTCTGGATGAGAGGGTTGAGCACATTTAGGAATGACAAAGGTTTCTGCAAGATGGGTGCCAAAGGTCTTGACTGTGGATGAGAAACTGGACAGATTCCTGACGTGGTATCCAGACTTGGCAACATCATTGACAGCAACAAATTGGTGCTATGTAGAAAATAAATGGAAATTTGTACAGGTCTTCTACAATTAGGCTTGGGAATTTTCAGCCAGCCCTCGTATGATTTATAATCAACAATTAGGCATGTATTTGTTTTGTCAAAGATTAAGTTTACCTAACTGGTTATCTCTCAGAATCTATTTTTGATAGATCTATCGCAAGACTTACGGAGAACATGTTGGGTTTAAAATGTTTACAGATGCTACTTTGCTCTCCATTACTCGCAAGGTAAGATTATACACATTGGTAAAATGGAAGTTTTTTTTATCAATAGACAAAGGGCTATAGAATTAATCAATGAGATTTTGACATTCTACACATCTGTTTTGATATGACCACATACCACATTATGTTGTCACTCCCATCCTTCTGCTGTAAACAATTCTTGTGGATGCTCTAGAGGCTAAAGTTATCATGCCATTGACCTTGAATTATACACATGTTCACGAGATGAAGAGGCCCATTGAATTTCTACAATTTCCAATAGAGTTACTGTGCATGTCATCCCCCTTAATCAGTCTGATAGCGCTTGTGCACGCTGTAGAGGCTAGAGTTATAATCTAATGTTCATGATAAGACAAATCATCTTATTTATTATTTCCAAATTGGTTAGAATTTAGCAACCCTTTCAAGTACTTAAATTTCTAGTCTTTATCAAGTAAATGGCTTAAGATTCTCTAGTCTTTATCAAGGAAATAATTTGATAAAAACTGGAAAATATTAATTGAACAGTGGTCCTGCAATAAACAGTACATAATTGTATTCCACAGAATTGTTCCCTTTTTATATATCCTCTTCAATTGCTATCTGTTGAAACAGTTTCCTGATAATGGTAAAATCTCATGTCGTAAATAACATTTGACAAGAATAACATTCTACTAAATTGATTTCAATATGCAAAATATAATGTTTATAACAGGTTAAACTTCCTGATGTGGAATTTTTTATAAATTTGGGAGACTGGCCTTTAGTAAAGAAAGGGAAAAAAGCTGATCTCCTACCGATATTTTCTTGGTGTGGCTCTGATGATTCCAATGATATAGTAATGCCAACTTATGACATAACAGAAGCTACGTTAGAAATGATGGGAAGGTAATATCCATTTGGTATTACTTGATATATGTATGTATAAAAGTTTGATTAGTCTCGAAAATAGTGATGTATATCATGTTTTATATATTTTCTTTCTGAAAATATTTCAAAGCCGAATGAAAATAATAAAAAAGATTCAAAATGTCTAAAGGCAAAGGAAAACATTTTAATTTGTATGCATAATTTTGATATCAATATCAATTATGGAAAAAAAATGACAAATTTTATTAAATAATAAACCGGTTTCTAAAAAAGGTATCTTCATTTTTTTGCTTATTATATTTTCTTTTATGTTTGAAACTTTGTATATACTATGTCACAGTGTCTGTTAAACAATTATTTTTGAAAAGCGGCTTCAGTGTAAAAATCCACACCCGTATTAAGAATATGATTTGTTAAGATTTTAAAGGAGCAGTTCCAAATATATTTGAGCGAATAAATGTGATAATGCCTTGTAAAAGGCTTTTAGAACCCTTTATTCAAATCTTAAACGATAAAATACAACACCCTGTGGTCAGGCCGAGTGGAAGAAAGCAGGGGACTAATTATAATGAAATATGTCTGTCTGTCTGTCCATTTTCTGCCTAGGGTAAGCAGATATAAGCAATTTGATTGGTTGATGCTTTGGGACACCATAACTTTGTTATAATGAAGTGAGGGCGAAGAATCGCTGAATATAGATTCATTATATCATTACCTTGACTAGGTTTGATGGTCCGAATTATCTACTTAGCCTAAGGAACAATAAGCAATTTGATTGGTCAAGACTTTAAAACATAACAACTCTGCTTTTAATGGAGGTAGAATGTTTGAACTTGATGTAGATGTTTATTAGGTGAATGTCTTAATTAACATTTTGAGCTAAAGCTTTGCAGAGCTAATCAATTTCATTGGTCTATGCTTTGGGACAAGATAACCTTGATTCTATCTGATAGAGAGTGATGAAACTAAGTGTATAGTTTGATTGCTCAATGCTTTTGAAAAAATAAATGTGCGATTAATTAAGGGGGGTGGATCCAATTCAATGATAAAATATTTGTTTTTTAAATTGCACTGTCAACTGTTAAAGCTAATGCTCTGAAATTTTTAGGACTTTATCATTATCACACAAGTTTTTACAAAATTTGCATTACGGAACCTGGACCACGCCCATTTCCCATAATCCAGGATGGCCACCCCATGCCGTTGAGGATAAGCGTAAAAAAAAAACTGCTTGATAAAATATAGATTGTTAAATATCCTAGTAAAGCTAAAACACCAAGCTACATTATTATCTATATTTGAATGTCATAAGCAGTTGTAGAAACAAGTAATTAAAATAAATGTCAAATTTATTTAATATTTTCTCATTGAATTGGAGCCACCCCCCTTAATATGTATCATCTATTCATTTTGGGATTTGGGCGGGGGACATCAGCCTCACTGTTGGCTTATTGTTGTTAAATGTTTACAAAGTTTTGAAGAACAAAATTTAATTTCTGTTCCATATCTATGTTATCTTCCCTTTTGTTGGCTTTTCTGTAGAGAGGTTTACTGTTTGTTGTTGAATTATTGTTGGTAATGCCATTCTCTTTTTCTAGAATTTCCTTAGATATTTTTTCCACTCAAGCAAATTCAGTTACGAAGTGGGAAGATAAAATAGAAAAGGGATTTTGGAGAGGCAGAGATAGCAGACAGGAGCGATTAGATCTTGTTATGATGTCAAGGAAAAATCCAGATTTAATAAATGCGTCATTGACTAATATGTTCTTCTTCCCCAAAGATGAAGAAAAATATGGCAAAATTGTTAAAGCAATTTCATTTTTTGATTTTTTTAAGGTAAATATGATGGCTGATATCCTATTAAAGGGCTTGACTCAGTATATTGAGATAACAAGTTGAGAAATCTAGATAATTTACCAGAGTTGAATACTTAAAGGGACAATAACCCTCTTGCTGGCTTGATAGGTCCAGAATTTTTTTAGCCTTGTTTTAACTACTAGATGTTTAAGTGTCCTACCTGTTATGTAAATTATCCATTACATCCTATTTTACATTTGAAAAGGTTTACGTAAAGCTTTTCAAACCATGTAGTTGAATTTTTCCAATTTTTTAAATTCGGTGCGTTAAGATGAAATTTGTATAATCAATTAATTGGTATATTGTAAAATAGTACAATTTGTTGACCAGAATAATGATTGGGACATATTATTCAGTTACAACAAGAGTGTTATTTGGCCTTTAAATTACTGATCATCCTTTATAAACTAAATTATTGTAAATGTCGAATCTCTAGGCGTATATTGTATGTAGGTTTGGGTTGGGTTTTTTTCCAGTATAAATACCAGATAAATATAGATGGAACAGTAGCTGCATATCGACTACCATATTTACTAACTGGAAGTTCCGTGGTATTTAAACAAGATTCACCATATTATGAACATTTTTACCATCAATTAAAACCTGATGTGCATTATGTCTCATTTAAAAGAGATTTAAGTGATTTGTCAGAAAAAATAAGATGGGCAAAAGAGAATGATGAAGAAGTGAGTACCTATGTTTTCATTTTAGTAATCTGTAATTTTGCTTTCATTGCTTTATGCTGACATTGTAATCTGATCAAATATTGTCATCCAATACCCTAGAGGCTAAAGTTACCCTCAGATAACTTGAAACTTGTATATACATGTAGTTTTATACAATGAACCCTATCACTCTTCAATGATTCATGACAATTACTTGCACTTTATCACTTTTATAAATCCTGTGCATACTCTCGTGGCTAAAGTTATCAACCTGTATTATGTATAATAGGTATTAGTAGTTGTTATGTTCATGAAGGGAATTTTTAATTATTTCCAAAAATAATTAGCAGAGTTATGACCTTTTATCGCTAGGAAAAATCTTGTGGATGCCGTAGAAGCTAAAGTTAGATTGATCTTTATGAGATGAATAATGAACCTTTCAACAAATTCTTTAACAGTTATCCCTTTCAGACTGAATTTATAATCTGAATAATAATTGAAAAACACAGATAAAGCCTATTGAAATATTTGATAAGGAGAGTAGTGAAGCCTTTCACAAGAAAGCCTATTCATTGTTTGAGCTATGAAAATTGAGATGTGAAGAATCCTTTGAAATTCAGCCATCTGCAAATAGTATGTGCAGTGGCCTATGATATTGCACAGATTACCACATGCTCGACTGGTTATAATACTACCAATAAAATATCATTTAGATTAACCACTGCACATACTTTTCGTTAGGAACACAGTTAAAATGTAACTGCATTTAACATTTACCTATGATAATGCTTCTGATGGGCATAAATTATGTTCAAACAACACAATTTGATGAACATACATATTACATGCAGTACATAAAAAGGCAGTGCCCAGAGAAGATGAATATAACTTTCATGTATTTCTTTTTTCGCAGGTAAAAAATATTACAAAAAATGCAAACAATTTTGTGAGAGAAAACCTGAATCCAAAAGATATATATTGTTATCATGTGAAGTTATTTGATGTAAGTTAGATATGAAACTTATCTTATCCCAAGGGGGCCTTCAAATGTTATATAATAATCTATTATTTAAATATTTATTAACATGAAAAACCCTTAATCAACTCTCTGGGTCATCGGATGGCTTTGATTTTTAGCAGGTTAAAAAGCTGTGACTATTTGATGATTTAATTTAAAAATGACGAAGCTAGACTAAGTCTTGATTAACCAGTGCCGTTATTACGACAATAAACAATCTATGCCATATCTGTCAACATTTTTAACAGTGATATCTTCGCCTCAGAATAAACTAATTTGAATGAAGTTTTTAATATCGTCATTTTGCATTTCCAATTTTTATACGCCCACATTTTCATGTTGGCGTATATTGTCGTGGCCCCTGTCTGTCCGTCCATCCAGAATTGTTTGTGAACGATCTACAGGTCACATTTTGTATCCAATTTCAATGAAACTTGAAATATAGGTTTATCACCATAAGATCCTGGATCCTTACGACATGGATTATGGCCTCTGATTGCACAAAAAATCATGCTTGTGAACACTGTAGAGGTCACAATTTTGAACTGAATTTGATGAAACTTTAAATACATGTTTATTACCCAAAGATCTTGGTTCCTTTCGATATTTGCACATATCGAATTGTAACTTCCAGAATTATGGCCCCTGATTATTAAAAAAATCACCATTTTTAGCTTGTGTTTCCTCTGGAGGTCACAATTATTATCCGATTTAAAAAACGTTTGATTATATCACCGTTACACTGTGATGAAGGAGGAGTTCGAATTTCGTACTAAATTCAGACCAAAACTGTCAGACAAAATGTCCGTCACTTGTACACGAATAGTGTAAAAAATATAGTATATTAAGGTTGTGGACCCGAGTGTAGAGGTCACAATTTTAATCTGATTTTGATGAAACTTTAAATGCATGTTTATAACCCAAGATCTTGGCTCTTTTCGATATTTGTGCAGAACGAATTGTAACTTCATGAATTATGGCCCTTGATTGTAGGGAAAATCACTTTCTTTTTAGCTTATTCTCTATCCATCTCTTGAAAATGTGGAGTATCCTGTCTGGCAGCCGCTGGTTGAACTATTACAAAACACATTTATACAAAATTATGAATTAAAAAAATAATGGTGATCTAAAATTTTATTATTTTCTATTTGATACAGAAATATTCTAAACTTTTACGATTCAAACCGAAGTTAGAAGATGGATTTGAATTAGTTCAGCAACCAACAGACATTGATTCTAGCTGTGACTGTAAAAGAAAAGAAAAGGTAACAATAGTTATACCAATCTTTTTAAACTTTATAAATACTGAGTTATAGTTCCATATTTAATTACCAAGGGTAGCTTACATAGCAGGCCAAGATGATTGGAAACAAACATATAGATATCTAAGACATTTACAAAGTTCCTTCCATTGTGCTTCATATTTGTAATATTGAAAATGTCTTTAATTTGTTTTTGGTAAGAGCCTTTTAAAATTAAAATATCTTAATTTTGATGTTAAAATCTTTTTTTTTTCAGAAGAAGAAAGATGAACTGTGATAATAAATTGTAAATTGGAACGGCTATACAATCTATATTCGCGAGGAAACTTATTGAAATGGTGCTATTTTATAATTTATGAACAAAAATTGCCATACAAATATCAACTGATGAGGGAGGGGGATTTTTATTTTGTCAAAGGATCACAATACACATCGCATTTCAAGGCACTAAATTTTTCTCATCATATTGTTTAGAAAGAATGTAGATGTTTATCCGATATCATTTCCTTTGTCGGGAACATTGATCTCATTTTTCTTTTAGCGCATTCTCTGTCCATCTCTTGCTAAATGAGGGTGTATATTGCATGGCAACTGCTTAAATTTGATTGTTAATCTTATTAATCTGTATTGCATTAAATTATCTTATAAAGAAAGCAATGGAATAAACTTGACTACCCTGTTTCAGTTAGTTCATAAAAAATATACCCTGACAGATAGAATTAATTCAAATATTAACTTATTAGGTATTAGAACTCACAACAGGAAAAGGTGATTTCATATACTCATATCATAGCCAACTGAAAACTTTTTTTTTTTCTACTGACTGGGGAAAATCTCCAAAGTTCAAATGCCTATCTTATACAGGTTTATTCCCATAACGCCGACTCACCGAGTTTTAGGGGGGCGATTTTGGTCGGTATTAAGGGGTCGACTGGCCAAGAACAATAGACCCAAGCTGGGGGATAAAACTAATTAAGCCGATAATTTTGGGAGCATTTATTTTTTAAAAAATGTATAACAACCTTTAAGACATATGATTATACATGTAAATAATTTTAACTTTTGGCACGCATAAAATGTCCAACATAGTCAAAAAATTCTAACAAATTAAATCCTCCTTCTTCATATCTATATTTTGCATCTTGGATCTTTCTGTTGATATCTGTGTATTTTTTTCCTTTTATGTTGGTTGTCGCTGGCCACTCGAATACTGAAACAACTGAATCTCGATCGTCTTTTGCAATTTTTTTAGAAAATGCCATCACTTAAAAATATTCGGATGAGCTTTTCCAATTAATTTTTCCTAGACGCCCGTGCCACCCCTCTACAGAATTGTTGGTTCTTCGCGTGGTTTGGTTGTGGTTCCATTGTACTTGAGTGAATTGACCGTCTAACCATTGGGTAACCATATAGTCGGTCAGTTGTTGAAATTTCTCATTATCTGGTACCTTGGCCATTATTTGGATCCATGCGTCATCAATCTGCAAATAAAAGAAAGATACATATAAATTATCTATATTTATTACCCAGCAACACATAGGTAACTGCCACCTCTTGCTGTAGGAAGAAACTTAGATTGTTACTGTGCATTAGTCATCGTAGAAAGAAATGTATATGAAATGTCTTGGGAATATTTACGTATTTATACCTATTTTGAGAAATAATCACAATGAACTGAATTTCGATCATTTGTAAGCTTCTTGTTGAACTGTCGTAGCCTATATCATTTTATTAATTAATGAGTGGGTTGAGTTTAAGTGAACTATATTAATAATCTGAACAAAGTAAAGTAAACTATAGATTAAGAAAACTATAGTTAGTGAGTTGAATTTCAGTTAACTGTATTAATAATGACTGGTCCCTACCTCATTAACGCCTTTAATCCGTTCTTAACCCATCAAAGAGTGCCGCGGTCGACTTTCCAAACTCTGGTGAGTCGGCGTTATGGGAAGACACCCTTATACAACCATCATTAATTTGTTGAACTTCATTTAAGGGCAAGGTAAAGTGACACCATTTTGTCACAACACCTGAAATGGGAGGTTTTCAAAAAGGCATTCAAACTAGCTTTAATGCCTAAATATTGGTTTCTATATGTGCCTGAGATGATACAGAACAATAAAAAAATGGATAAAGTTTCTAAAAAATGTCTTTGAAATAAAATATTTACCAAATAATGAAGCTAATTCCTATCTCAGGACTACGCAGCTACAAGGTCTATGGATCAAAATTCAGGAAAATGAATCAAGTTAAAAGTTGCCCAGATAAACATAATTTGTCTTTGTCAGTGTTAGTTACATTCTACATTAATAAAATAGCCCTAGGCTGGGTTTTGGAGAAATGTATATATATATATATAGATAGTATATGTTCATTTATTTAATGGATTAGTGAAAGTAGGGACATTATAATTGTTGATCAATACTGGCAATTTTTTTTACTCGCAGTTTTTATTATAGAAAAACCAGCATTTCCATGTTTTACATTACTTTACTATAGAACATTTACTTTTCCTAATAAACCTTGGAAATTAAAAATGTTAACAAAAAATTTAACACTGCAAAACGTGTTTAATATCGTTCTTCAAATATACCCCCAATAAACTTTGGCCTTAATCAGGGGCGTTTTAAGGTTTATCATGGCGGAGGCTATACTATTTTGAGGGCCCTTTTTCGTGGGGGGGGGCGTGTCTGCCCCGGCCACCGGAGGTCGAGGAACATTTTGGTGCATTGTTACATATCCTAATCTGATACTTGTCTGAAGCTTGAATGCGAAACAAACCCCTTGTTCGTATCGTGCTGGAAGCTCAATCAAATAATAATTAATGGAATATGGTGGATTTCAAATAATATTTGACCAAAGTTCAAGGACGTTACATCTTCCAGTAACACGACATCCTCCTTTCTAGCCTTGCGGCTCGCGAAAGTTTTGATGATCTCATCCAAATTAATCGAATCCAGAAGATTAGCTTCAATGCACAATAAAGCTAATACACCCATGCGATCTTGCCCCATAGTTGAACGCAAGTGGTTTTTTATCCACGCTAAGGCGGAAAAAGAACGCTCACCCGAGCAATTGGTGACCATGATCAGCAAATAAATACGCAATGTCGTATATATGTTCGGAAATGTCGATATTAACGCTGTTCCAGCATTTGTCTCTGAATCGAACATTTCTAGAATCTGGAGCTCGTAAATTCTATCCTTAATGAAAATTTTGTCCTTTGTGACGTTTACGAATTGCTGCAGTTCGTTCTCGAAATGTTCGTCTAGATCGTCCGTGTAGATGGCCAACAATGTATATCCTCTTCCTTCAGTTCATCACAGCTTAGATTCCCGAGTTTACCGAGAAATCCAAACCTTTGGCTTCGAACTGAATAAGCATTTTGCCGTTTTGTCAGAGCAGCCGACAGCTGATCGATCATTATTATGAATGTCTGGGTTCGGAAATTTTCTCGAGGCGACAAAATTGTCTCTTCCCCATCAACACTTATTGGCCTATTTTTTAAATAACTATTTGATTAATAAATATTTATCTTGATTCCTTTCAGGAATACCAACCGTCCACCAACTGCTTGAAATGTACGATCTCATATGAAATTCACTTGATAATAAAGAATCTATAGCTATCATATTTTGTGATATATCGAAAGTTTTTGACAAAGTGTCTCATAGGGGCCTGTTATATAAATTATCTAATTACAGTATCACTGGTAAATTACATGATCTCATTTCTTCTTATCTCTCAAATCGTCATCAGCTTTTAGGTATACAAATTCTGGGGTTACACAAGGTTCAATCCTCGGACCTTTATTATTTCTCATTTACATTAACGGTATTTCTGATGGTTTATTTGGAATCACGCGTTTATTCGCCGACGATACGTCTTTGTCTTCTTCTTCAAAATGTTTTGAAAAGATTGAATCTGAATTAAACTTTAATTTATCCAAATTATTACAATGGTCTTAAAATGATTACTGACTTTTAATCCAGAAAAGACAAAACTAATGATCTTCAGTTGTCAAAAATTTAGTTATCCGCTTAATATTAAATATGATAACACCTATATATTAGATACGTCGGTACATAAACACCTAGGGGTGTTTCTTCAGATTTTTTTAATTTCTCAGGGTTCACTTTATAAACTCTATAAATGTTTTATTTTGCCTATAATTGAATACTGTTGTTGAGTTTCGGATGACTGTAGTAGTTATAATTCAGATAAATTTAAAAATTTTCAGATGAAAGCAGCTCGCGTTGTTACAGGAAATACAATTTACACCTCCAGACAATCTTTATATTTTGAAACTGCATGGTCAAAATAACATGAAAGAAGAAAGATTAGACGTTTGAATCAGTTACATAAAATAATCCATGGAATCTGTCCCGTGTATTTTACTAATACTATACATTTTGTAAACGAATCCCAAGCACCTTACAATTTACGAAACTCCAATATTCGGGAATCCCGTTGTCGTGTTAGTATCAGACAAAATCATTCTTCCCGAAAACTATTCGTGAATATAAAAAATTATCAAAAGATTTGAAAGGCATTGCAAACGTTAAATAATTTAAACAATCTCTAAAACCTAAAATAAAGCCACCAAAATTTAGAAGTATTGGTTCTAGGCCATTCTCTATATACAACAATTGTATTCGACGTGGATGTAGTAGTTTACATTTTGATCTATTTCGTTCAAATATAATTGAAAATCGATACTGTAGTTGTAATGCTATATCTGTCCAAAATTCGTATCACTATTTTTTGAATGCCCTTTTCAGTAAATTGACAAGGCTGGGAAATCTTCCATTCACTGAATTACACGAAATATTTCTACATGGTTCGTAGCTACTACCAAAAACATTAAATACAATGTTAGTTTTACTTATTCAAAGGTATATCAAAGACTCGAAACGTTTTACATATAATTATAAACAAATACTATAATAATGTAACAATAAGTAACCACATAAGTATTCATTAGCTAATATTATTTACAAGGAAGTTTTGTAAATAGATGTACGTATGTTTATGTTTGTTGAAAAAAAAAAAAGTTCGCCATACTAATTTTGTATAAAAATTTGATTGATATGTTCGGAGAAGATTCATAATTTGTTAGTATCCCTTTGTAAAGAATATTTTTGAATTCAAATATGTTTTAGTTAAAAAGCCAGCCCACACTGGGCGACCTAGCCATTTCTTTCCTGAATAGCTTATTAGTAGGGTTTCAGAAAAGGTGATTTCTTGATTGATGATTTGCATGCCAATGCAATGACTGCATTCTCATTCATTAGTGGATTCAACAGTATTAGTGTATAAAACGATTGACTCGGACTCAGGGCCCTTTCCCACGGTCAGGGGGGCCCTTTTGTCAAACGTGGGGCCCCTTCCCATGGTCATGGGGGGCCCTTTCCCATGGTCAGGGGGCCCTTCTGAAAGACGTGGGGCCCTTTTGTCTGCCTTGAGGGCCCTCCCTAACTAGGGTACATTTCATTTTTCTCATTGGTTTTAGCATTTTTCTCCCGTTTTATTTTTTCAACTTCTTTGATTTTTTTCGCGAGGAGGCTGGCGCCTCCAGCGCCTCAATGATAAAACGCTACTGGCCTTAATCACTTTCATAATATTTTATAATTTCAAAACTAATTGTGAGGATAACTACCAAAATATAGCATTAAATTATTCTGAACATGTAGCATCCACAATCATCCAAGTTTTATAAAAAATAATTGCAAATTTTATTCTCTTATCATGTTCACAGACGAGAAAAGTTAAAGATTATGTTGAGAACCTTGCCACCTATTGCATTCAAAACATTTCGGCAAAATGAGCAATTCCACCAAGTTTTACAAATATCCCTAGAAAACTTTATTCTGTATCAAGCATATGAAAGAAAGATAACTTTGTGAAAACAAACTCAAATTAATATCCTTTGTACAACAATGATTTTGAGGCGCAACACGAAAACATTCTTTCTTTATGAATTATATTATTGATTATTGGTGACTTAATGACAATTTTATTGTGCAATGCATATATCCAAGTGAGATGAAATTGATTTTTCGAAGGAAAATTTAAATTCAGTGGTATGAATTAATGTAGCTGTTATATAAAAAATAGTTAACAGGATAATATGTTTGTGACATGTAGTCAATATCTGTCTGTGAAATAAAGACTTTATTTTACTTTCAGAATTCTCTTACATAAATTAACTTTAATCTATCTTTAGAAGTGAAAGGTGTATATAAATTATATTCAGGAATCATACACGCATTAAAAAAAACATGGTACAGCTGGGTGGAATGTGTTTGAGAATGTAAAATTTGGATGAATGTCATTTCCCTTGTAAATTCAGTTATTATTAATAGTCATAGAAAACATTGAACATTTCATCACAGTGCGGCACATACTACTTTATCTTTCCCAAAAATGTTATTATTCGAATGGTGTATGTGTAGGCCTACATCAGACCTTAAAGTTTTCCATCTCATCTGAATGACTATGACCTTGTTCCTTGCCAGGCCACCCTTCCTGCACCACAAACAAGAAGAAACTATGACCTTAAATCCTGATTAACTTTATTCTCCAATGCATGGATCAAACACACCTCCAGGTTATGAGCCTGTCATACTCACTGAGCCACTGTGGTTCCTGAGGTAATGAAGATAGGCATATGCCATGTAGTGTGCTATGAGGAAAGACAATTTTGCCTGGGTCACCATGGTCGCAAGCTAACCTTAGTGTTTTCGCGATTAGATTACTGTAATAGTATCCTTATCGGTCTAAACCAAAATCTACTCACAAAACTACAAATTATCCGAAACAATGCTGCCAGAATAGTTAGTCAAACATCCCGACGATCTCACATTAAACCCATATTGAAGGAACTACACTGGTTACCAATTCACTCCCGAATTGACTACAAACTTCTCTGTATTGTTTATAGATGTCTTCATGGTTCCAGTCCTGAATATCTATCGGAGCTAATAAACGATTACGTACCATCTCGTAACTTAAGATCACAAGATATGTGCTTATTGCGCATTCCAAAGTACAATCTACAAACTTTTGGCTCTAGAACATTTCAGTACAGTGCACCCGTTTTGTGGAATTCCTTACCCCATCATCTTAAAACAGCTCCGTCACTTGAAACTTTTAAAACTAAATTAAAAACTCATTTGTTTACCACTGCGTTTTAGTTGGAGTGGACCAGGATTTGTGTGTATATAGTGACCATAGAGTACATAGTACGCGCCTAGAGCATGCATTTGTGGATGAATTGGCGCTTTACAAATATACATTATTATTATTATTATTATTATTAACCTATTTCTACTTTAGCAATTCTAACAAAAAATGTTTAATGTTTTCTATGACTGAACACAGGACCTCCAGATTAGCAAGCCATTTGACCGAACACAATTTGGCGAGCTATTCGATCAATCCAGCTGGCAACCTATTCGTTGGCAACCTATTCAGAATAAATTCAAAGGCCGCCCAAACTCATCTATTTTTATCAACCAATAAAATCCATCGTAACGTCTATCAAACGAAAGTAGAATATATTGTTATTTTAAAGTAAAAGAACGTTAATATTCCGAGTCAAAATTCGGGTCATCGTACAAAATTCTGAGCATCCAGCTATATATATTCTGAAAGGTAATTGAATCAGCTTTCTGCGTAGTATTAGTAAAAGTTGGCACAACCATATTAAAGGGGTGCGCTCTCATCCTAAACTACGCCGACTTTTCAATATTTTAAATATAAAGATAGGCCGGTAATGTTTTCGAAGTCGAAATTCGGACCATCGTACAAAATTCAGAGAACCCAGCTATATATATTCTGAAAGGTGATAAGCTTTCCAAATATTATTAGTAAAAGTTGGCACAATCATATTAAAGGGGTGCGCACTCTTCCTAAACATAGCCAATTTGTTCATTATTTTAATTGTAACTAAGTCCAAATTCGGACCATCGTACAAAATTCTGAGCATCTAGCTATAATATTCTGAAAGGTAATTGAATAACCTTTCCAAATCTTATAAGTAAAAGTTGGCACAATCATATTAAAGGGGTGCGCGCTTATCCGAAACATAGCCAATTTTTCAATATTCTCAAGGTAAAGAACGGTAATGTCCACAGTCAAAATTCGGACCATCGTACAAAATTCAGAGCACCTGGCTATATATATTCTAAAAGGTGATTAAATAATCTTTCCAAATATTATTAGTAAAAGTTGGCACAATCATATTAAAGGGGTGCGCACTCATCCTAAAGATAGCCAATTTTTTAATATTCTAAAGGTAAAGAACGGTAATGTCCAGAGTCAAACTTCGGACCATCGTACAAAATTCAGAGCACCCAGTTATATATATTATGAAAGGTAATTGAATAAGCTTTCCAAATATTATTAGTAAAAGTTGGCACAATCATATTAAAGGGGTGCGCACTCATCCTAAACATAGCCAATTTTTCAATATTCGAAATGTAAAGAACGGTAATGTCCGGAGTCAAAATTCGGACCATCGTACACAATTCAGAGCATCCGGCTATATATATTCTAAAAGGTGATAAGATAAGCTTTCCAAGTATTATAAATAAAAGTTGGCACAATCATATTAAAGGGGTGCGCTCTCATCCTAAACATTGCAAATTTTTCAATATTCTAAATGTAAAGCAAAACGCTGCACTTTTTCAAAGTTAGAATCCGGACCATCGTACAAAATTCAGAGCACCCAGCTATATATATTCGGAAAGATAATTGAATAAGCTTTCGAAATATTATTAGTAAAAGTTGGCACAATCATATTAAAGGGGTGCGCACTCATCCTAAAGATAGCCAATTTTTCAATATTTTAAAGGTAAAAAACGGTAATGTCCAGAGTCAAACTTCGGACCATCGTACAAAATTCAGAGCATCCGGCTATATATATTCTAAAAGGTGATAAGATAAGCTTTCCAAATATTATAAGTAAAAGTTGGCACAATCATATTAAAGGGGTGCGCTCTCATCCTAAACATTGCCAATTTATCAATATTCTAAATGTAAAGAAAAATCCTGCACTTTTTTCAAAGTCAAAATCCTGACCATCGTACAAAATTCAGAGCACCCAGTTATATATATTATGAAAGGTAATTGAATAAGCTTTCCAAATATTATTAGTAAAAGTTGGCACAATCATATAAAAGGGGTGCGCACTCATCCTAAAGATAGCCAATTTTTCAATATTCTAAAGGTAAAGAACGGTAATGTCCAGAGTCAAACTTCGGACCATCGTACAAAATTCAGAGCATCCGGCTATATATACTCTAAAAGGTGTTAAGATAAGCTTTCCAAATATTATAAGTAAAAGTTGGCACAATCATATTAAAGGGGTGCGCTCTCATCCTTAACATTGCCAATTTTTCAATATTCTAAATGTAAAGAAAAATCCTGCACTTTTTTCAAAGTCAAAATCCGGACCATCGTACAAAATTCAGAGAACCCAGCTATATATATGCTGAAAGGTAATTGAATAAGCTTTCCAAATATTATTAGTAAAAGTTGGCACAATCATATTAAAGGGATGTGCACTCATCCTAAAGATAGTGAATTTTTCAATATTCTAAAGGTAAAGAACGGTAATGTCCGGAGTCTAAATTCGGACCATCGTACAAAATTCAGAGCATCTGGCTATATATATTCTAAAAGGTGATAAGATAAGCTTTCCAAATATTATAAGTAAAAGTTGGCACAATCATATAAAAGGGGTGCGCTCTCATCCTAAACATTGCCAATTTTTTGAAATTCTAAATGTAAAGAAAAACCCTGCACTTTTTTCAAAGTCAGAATCCGGACCATCGTACAAAATTCAGAGCACCCAGCTATATATATTCGGAAAGGTAATTGAATAAGCTTTCCAAATATTATTAGTAAAAGTTGGCACAATCATATTAAAGGGGTGCGCACTCATCCTAAAGATAGCCAATTTTTCAATATTCTAAAGGTAAAGAATGGTAATGTCCGGATTCAAAATTCGGACCATCGTACAAAATTCAGAGCATCTGGCTATATAAATTCTAAAAGGTGATAAGATAAGCTTTCCAAATATTATAAGTAAAAGTTGGCACAATCATATTAAAGGGGTGCGCTCTCATCCTAAACATTGCCAATTTTTCAATATTCTAAATGTAAAGAAAAATCCTGCACTTGTTTCAATGTCAGAATACGGACCATCGTACAAAATTCAGAGCACCCAGCTATATATATTCGGAAAGGTAATTAAATAAGCTTTCTAAATATTATAAGTAAAAGTTGGCACAATCATATTAAAGGGGTGCGCACTCATCCTAAAGATAGCCAATTTTTCAATATTCTAAAGGTAAAGAACGGTAATGTCCGGGGTCAAAATTTGGACCATCGTACCAAAATTCAGAGCATCCGGCTATATATATTCTAACAGGTGATAAGATAAGCTTTCCAAATATTATAAGTAAAAGTTGGCACAATTATATTAAAGGGGTGCGCTCTCATCCTTAACATAGCCATTTTTTTCAATATTTGAAATGTAAAGAACGGTAATTTCCGGAGTCAAAATTCGGACCATCGTACAAAATTCAGAGCATCCGGCTATATATATTCTAAATGTAAAGAAAAATGCTGCACTTTTTTTCAAAATTCAGAGCACCCAGTTATATATATTATGAAAGGTAATTGAAAAAGCTTTCCAAATATTATCAGTAAAAGTTGGCACAATCATAGGGATGCGCACTCATCCTATAGATAGCCAATTTTTCAATATTCTAAAGGTAAAGAACGGTAATGTCCGGAGTCAAAATTCGGACCATCGTTTAGGATGAGAGCGCACCCCTTTAATATATTGTGCCAACTTTTACTTATAATATTTGGAAAGTTTTTCTTATCACCTTTTAGAATATATATAGCCGGATGCTCTGAATTTTGTGAGATGGTCCGAATTTTGACTCCGGACATTACCGTTCTTTACCTTTAGAATATTGAAAAATTAGGATGAGAGCGCACCCCTTTAATATGATTGTGCCAACTTTTACTTATAATATTTGGAAAGCTTATCTTATCACCTGTTAGAATATATATAGCCGGATGCTCTGAATTTTGTACGATGGTCCGAATTTTGACTCCGGACACTACCGTTCGTTACCTTCAGAATATTGAAAAATTGGCTATCTTTAGCATGAGTGCGCACCTCTTTAATATGATTGTGCCAACTTTTACTAATAATATTTGGAAAGCTTATTCAATTACCTTTCCGAATATTTATAGCTGGGTGCTCTGAATTTTGTACGATGGTCCTGATTCTGACTTTGAAAAAAGTGCAGGGTTTTTCTTTACATTTAGAATTTTGAAAAATTGGCAATGTTTAGGATGAGAGCGCACCCCTTTAATATGATTGTGCCAACTTTTACTTATAATATTTGGAAAGCTTATCTTATCACCTTTTAGAATATATATAGCCAGATGCTCTGAATTTTGTACGATGGTCCGAATTTTGACTCCGGATATTACCGTTCTTTACCTTTAGAATATTGAAAAATTGGCAATTTTTAGGATAAGTGCGCATCCCTTTAATAAGGTTGTGCCAACTTTTACTAATAATATTTGGAAAGCTTATTCATTTACCTTTCCGAATATATATAGCTGGGTGCTCTGAATTTTTTACGATGGTCCGGATTCTGACTTTGAAAAAAGTGCAGCGTTTTTCTTTACATTTAGAATATTGAAAAATTGGCAATGTTTAGGATGAGTGCGCACCCCTTTAATATGATTGTGCCAACTTTTACTTATAATTTTTGGAAAGATTATCTGATCACCTTTTAGAATATATATAGCCGGATGCTCTGAATTTTGTACGATGGTCCGAATTTTGACTCCGGAAATTACCGTTAATAACATTTCGAATATTGAAAAAAATGGCTATGTTAAGGATGAGAGCGCACCCCTTTAATATGATTGTGCCAACTTTTACTTATAATATTTGGAAAGCTTATCTTATCACCTGTTAGAATATATATAGCCGGATGCTCTGAATTTTGTACGATGGTCCGAATTTTGACTCCGGACATTACCGTTCTTTACCTTTAGAACATTGAAAAATTGGCTATGTTAAGGATGAGTGCGCACCCCTTTAATATGATTGTGCCAACTTTTACTAATAATATTTGGAAAGCTTATTCAATTACCTTTCCGAATATATATAGCTGGGTGCTCTGAATTTTGTACGATGGTCCAAATTCCAACTTTGAAAAAAGTGCAGGATTTTTCTTTACATTTAGAATATTGAAAAATTGGCAATATTTAGGATGAGAGCGCACCCTTTTAATATGATTGTGCCAACTTTTACTTATAATATTTGGAAAGCTTATTTAATCACCTTTTAGAATATATATGGCCAGGTGCTCTGAATTTTGTACGATGGTCCGAATTTTGACTGCGGACATTACCGTTCTTTACCTTTAGAATATTGAAAAAATGGCTATGTTTCGGATAAGCGCGCACCCCTTTAATATGATTGTGCCAACTTTTACTAATAATATTTGGAAAGCTTATTCAATTATCTTTCCGAATATATATAGCTGGGTGCTCTGAATTTTGTACGATGGTCCGAATTCCGACTTTAAAAAAAGTGCAGGATTTTTCTTTACATTTAGAATATTGAAAAATTGGCAATATTTAGGATGAGAGCGCACCCTTTTAATATGATTGTGCCAACTTTTACTTATAATATTTGGAATGCTTATTTAATCACCTTTTAGAATATATATGGCCAGGTGCTCTGAATTTTGTACGATGGTCCGAATTTTGACTGCGGACATTACCGTTCTTTACCTTTAGAATATTGAAAAATTGGCTATGTTTCGGATAAGCGCGCACCCCTTTAATATGATTGTGCCAACTTTTACTAATAATATTTGGAAAGCTTATTCAATTATCTTTCCGAATATATATAGCTGGGTGCTCTGAATTTTGTACGATGGTCTGAATTCCGACTTTGAAAAAAGTGCAGGATTTTTCTTTACATTTAGAATATTTAAAAATTGGCAATATTTAGGATGAGAGCGCACCCCTTTAATATGATTGTGCCAACTTTTACTTATAATATTTGGAAAGCTTATTTAATCACCTTTTAGAATATATATAGCCAGGTGCTCTGAATTTTGTACGATGGTCCGAAGTTTGACTGCGGACATTACCGTTCTTTACCTTTAGAATATTGAAAAATTGGCTATGTTTCGGATAAGCGCGCACCCCTTTAATATGATTGTGCCAACTTTTACTAATAATATTTGGAAAGCTTATTCAATTACCTTTCATAATATATATATAACTGGGTGCTCTGAATTTTGTACGATGGTCCGGATTCTGACTTTGAAAAAAGTGCAGCGTTTTTCTTTACATTTAGAATATTGAAAAATTGGCAATGTTTAGGATGAGAGCGCACCCCTTTAATATGATTGTGCCAACTTTTACTTATAATATTTGGAAAGCTTATCTTATCACCTTTTAGAATATATATAGCCGGATGCTCTGAATTTTGTACGATGGTCCGAATTTTGACTCCGGACATTACCGTTCTTTACATTTTGAATATTGAAAAATTGGCTATGTTTAGGATGAGAGCGCACCCCTTTAATATGATTGTGCCAACTTTTACTAATAATATTTGGAAAGCTTATTCAATTACCTTTCATAATATATATAACTGGGTGCTCTGAATTTTGTACGATGGTCCGGATTCTTACTTTGAAAAAAGTGCAGGATTTTTCTTTACATATATAATATTGAAAAATTGGCAATGTTTAGGATGAGAGCGCACCCCTTTAATATGATTGTGCCAACTTTTACTTATAATATTTAGAAAGCTTATCTTATTAACTTTTAGATTATATATAGCCAGATGCTCTGAATTTTGTGCGATGGTCCGAATTTTGACTTCGGACATTACCGTTCTTTACCTTTAGAATATTGAAAAATTGGCTATCTTTAGGGTGAGTGCGCATCCCTTTAATATGATTGTGCCAACTTTTACTAATAATATTTGGAAAGCTTATGTAATCACCTTTTGGAATATATATAGCCAGGTGCTCTGAATTTTGTACGATGGTCAGAATTTTGACTGCGGACATTACCGTTCTTTACCTTTAGAATATTGAAAAATTGGCTATGTTTCGGATAAGCGCGCACCCCTTTAATATGATTGTGCCAACTTTTACTTATAAGATTTGGAAAGGTTTTTCAATTACCTTTCAGAATATTATAGCTAGATGCTCAGAATTTTGTACGATGGTCCGAATTTGGACTTTGAAAAAAGTGCAGGATTTTTCTTTACATTTAGAATATTGAAAAATTGGCAATATTTAGGATGAGAGCGCACCCTTTTAATATGATTGTGCCAACTTTTACTTATAATATTTGGAAAGCTTATTCAATTACCTTTCCGAATATTTATAGCTGGGTGCTCTGAATTTTGTACGATGGTCCTGATTCTGACTTTGAAAAAAGTGCAGGGTTTTTCTTTACATTTAGAATTTCGAAAAATTGGCAATGTTTAGGATGAGAGCGCACCCCTTTAATATGATTGTGCCAACTTTTACTAATACTACGCAGAAAGCTGATTCAATTACCTTTCAGAATATATATAGCTGGATGCTCAGAATTTTGTACGATGACCTGAATTTTGACTCGGAATATTAACGTTCTTTTACTTTAAAATAACAATATATTCTACTTTCGTTTGATAGACGTTACGATGGATTTTATTGGTTGATAAAAATAGATGAGTTTGGGCGGCCTTTGAATTTATTCTGAATAGGTTGCCAACGAATAGGTTGCCAGCTGGATTGATCGAATAGCTCGCTAGCCGAATAGCTCGCCAAATTGTGTTCGGTAGCCATTTGCGTACTCACCACAACGCTATGGCTCCCAAAGACTTTGAGCAGTTGAGAAGAATTCAAGATACCACCAACTTCACTCTGCAATAATGCACTGTTTGGAAAAAAAATTCAAAGAACATTTATTATATATCCACACAGTTTCAGCGTATATTATATAGTCCTCACACTGTTGACCCATCTTTGTATACGCCAACATTTTCAGTTGTATGTATATTGTCGTCGCCCCTGTCCGTCCGGACGTCTTTCTGACTGTCCACAATTTGTTTGTGGACACTACACATGTCACGATTTTGATCCGATTTGAAGCGTTGGGGTCATGAGACTACAGTGTTTAACAGATTCTATTATAACTTGGTAAAGCATTAATTGTGGTAATTAGAGTATGAATCCAATCGACAATCACTATTCAGTATTCAGCGTTCAGTACCAGAACTATACCCCTTTGCTAAAATCCTTGTAATTGCAATTCTTTCCAAATTTATCGTGAAGCATTTTGGTCAGGATCAAGAAAAAACCTTTTGATATTCAACACCCCGATTACCGGTAATTAAATTATCGGTTAATATACATCTGACGTCCTCAAAACGAAACCAAGCTTATTGGGACCATGGCTGATAGGGACCAAAAGTCAAAGCTGATTCGGACCACATTCCAGGCTGATTGGGACAACCACTAGGCCACCCGATTCGCCTTGCTTGAATAGAAAGTTGTTCTAATGAAATTATTATGTTAAAAGGGGCCAAGTTATAATTTATTACTCTTGAAGGGGCCGGTAGACGCACTGGAAGAAAATACCAATCAAAACACTGGTTAAGGATTTTGCGATATAATTTAAGTTATGAATTATTAACTTGTCCCCTTTTAACAGAATAATTTCATTATATAAGAACAACCTTCTATTCAAGTAAGGCGAATCGGGTGGTAAATGAAAAATTCGACGACCTTTTTCTTCTATTAACCTTTAGAGAAAATATATAACTAACCCTCGTCTTTTTCTTGTCAACTGCATGCCCGAAAATATGCCCGAAGCTCTCTTATGATAGGTATGCCCATAAAAACGGACATCGGGCTGGAAAACGACAGTGGAAACTAGCAGTAAAACGCGTTTTCGACCATCAAAAAATGGGGGGGGGGGGGCGTCATTCGTCTCTCAAAGAAAACCGGCGCCGCTGTCTATAAACTTGAAATTTTTCGGGCATATCTAGTTTTGCTTCCCCAAATGTCATCGAGTCCTAATAAAACACTAATTTTACTTTTCTTGTAATTGAATATCATCAGTTTGTACTGAAATGAGTATGGATTAAAACATTTTGTCTTGAGCCACTACTTTGTGCGACATTTTTCGGGCATCGATTATAATTTGTGAATGCAGATGCAACAGTCTGATTGGATAGTTGGAATTCAGAGTGGGATTTCGGTTACAAAACCATTGGATACTTTTGGAGTTGCTTACACGGGCTAGAATAGCTGAACACGCATTTGCGTTGATTAAATTTCAAATTTTTCTCCGGGATGGTGAGGCCATCATGCCGCGCGACTATTGATTGGTTGTTTGGAATTCGAGTCAGCCCCGTAGGCTATATTGGACCAAATTGAAGTTGCTGTATTCACAGACTGGAATAGCAGGAAAACGCGTTTGCGGCAGTTACAAATTATTCTTCTACCGGTCCCGTCTTCGTAGACTGTATACGATAGATTGGAATTCGAGTCAGCCATCTTAATAAGGTTATATTCGACCACTTTGGAGTTGCTTTGTTAACCGGCTGAAATAGCGTAAAAAACGCGTTCGCGGCAGTTACATTTTCAAAATTTTCACCTAACGGTCCCGTCTTCGAGGACTTTAAACGATTGATTGGAGTTTGATTCAAACACCTTAATTAGGCTCTATTAGACCACTTTGAAGTCCCTTTGTTCACCGGCTGCAGGAGAACGTGTTTGCAGCCATCATATATTCCAAAATTTTCTTGGGGGGGGGGGGGGGGTTACAAGGTCGCTGCTGTCTGTAAACACGAAAATATTTCGGCAATTTCGGGTTCTGCCAACCTAACTGTCATCGAGCTCCTATGCCCATGCTTGCAGTTCGGGGTTTTAACCTAAATTAATCGATTTATGATATATATTATTTGGCAAAGATTATAATCAGATATGCCACCAACTCGCATATAATTTGGGTTTCATTTTCAACATTTTCCCGAAGGGTGATGCCCCAGACCCCTCGTCCAGGCTTCGCGGTCCGTAAACAGGGCCGCTCCGACACGGCCCCAATCTGCCCCTGACTAGAAATAAATGCAATTAAGATTATAAGAAAATCATTAGAATTTTTTTTTGGCTTTTAAAAAGTTCTGCCCAATACTAACGTTTAGTATACCAAACATTTAATATCATGGATTTAGCTGTTCTAAGTTATCAAAATTCATTGAAAATCAGTTATTATTGGAAATCGTTGAAAATCAACAGGCTTCCTCATCTCATGACCTCAAACACTGCGTTTAAATCTAAAGTCATTCGAAAATTAACTTTAGCCTTTAGGGCGTCCACATGATTTTTGAAAGTAATCAAGGGCGATAACTCAGGTAGTAATTATAGAAAATCACTGAAAATATATAGGCTTCTTCGTCTCACGACCCTAAACACTGTGTATAAATTTTAAGTCAATCGAATGTTAACTTAGCCTCTAGAGCCACCACAAGCAATTCTGGACGCCGGACTGACGGACGGACGGCAATGAATATACGTGTAATGGCATGTGATTACGTCAAATTTGGAATTTCGAATATAGTAATTTGGAACGTGTGTTTATCCGGCCCAGGTATCATATAGGTAAACTAGCATTTAAGCTAAACTCTGAATACAAATCTACACAAATAATTAAATAAAAAAAAACCCGCCATTTTAAAATAGTGTTAGCCGGATGTGGACAGTGTGGTTCACAAGGTAGGCCTACACACTGAATATGGGCGTGGCCTGTCTCTGATTCCGTACGCTGTACAATATCCATGCTTGTTATATACATTGGAAACAAGTAGGCCTATGGTGGTTATTTTTTTTATTTAATTATTTCTGCAGTTTTGTAATCGGAGTTCAGCTTTAATATTAGTTGTGTAAAATTACAATATATTTAAATTCTAATTTGTTTAATTGAGGGGGGCTGTCAATTTGCAAGGCCTATTTTATTGGTAAGATATGAATTTGGAATTGAGGGGGGCTGTCAACTTTGCTATTTTTATTGGTAAGACATGAATTTGGAACGGATGTTTATCCGACCCAGGCATCAGATAGGTAGGCTAAACAGTTAACTAATTCGCTGCGTAAAATTACAATTATAATTTCTTTAATTGCGGGGGGCTATCAATTTTCAGAATTGCAGACTGGTCATCAGTAATGTCTGTAAAAAATCCTGAGATAGCTCTTACAAACTGGAGTACATTCAACAACATTCTTAATCACCATGCACCAAGGATAAAGCGTACCAAACAGCCTTAATGGTTTACCACTGAGCTAAAAGATGCAATACGGATTAGAGAGACTAACCGAATGATGGAAAATCATCAACTCTGGAGAAGACAAAGAAATCTAGAACTAAGTTCAAATACTACCAGTCTATTCTCGAAGAAAACAGGAAAAATCCAAAAGCTCTATGGTCAAACCTCAAAGAACTTATCCCTTCCAAATCCAATGCAGTGCCATCATCTGTTATCTACCAAGACATTGAATATACATCTTGAAATGACATTGCAAATGCCTTTAATGATCACTTCACAACAGTAGCATCTAAACTCCTCGGCAACCAGGGAAACTCCACAAATACGTCATCATTTACAAGACTCCAGAAACATATTGAACAGAAAAACATTGATAAACAGTTCCAGATACCATGCATTTATGCAAATGAAGTCCTCAAGGCTCTTAACTCTCTGGATTCCAACAAAGCAACAGGCAGTGATCAAATTAGTGCTTCTATTCTTAAGCTATCAGCACCCCTAATTACAAGCCATATAACTAGAATTATAAATCTGAGTATTGTAACAAATTCATTCCCAACACAATGGAAGACAGCTAAAGTTCATGTAATACATAAAGGAAATGAACTAGTTAACCCTAACAATTTTAGGCCAATATCAATACTCCCAATATTGTCAAAAATCATAGAAAAACATGTGCAGCAATCTCTGTATGGTTACCTTAATAAGCATAATCTTTTGTCTATTTACCAGTCAGGCTTTAGATCCCACCACAGTTGTCAAACTAGTTTAACATTTATAATAGACCAATGTTTAAGTGCAATTAATGCTGGTGAACATAATGGGTTAATATTCCTTGATTTTAAAAAGGCGTTTGACATGGTCAACTATGATGTAGGCCTACTGTTAGAAAATTGTCTGTTTACAAGTTCTCAGCTGATACAATATCTTGATTCCATTCTTATTTGTTTGGAAGGTCACAACGTGTTGTTTTTAAGAATAAGTCGTCTGAATCTAAAAATGTGTCTATAGGTGTACCCCAGGGGTCCATTTTAGGACCATTACTTTTTCTTATTTACATAAATGATCTAGAATTACACCTACAGAGTTCTATCAATATGTTTGCTGATGATACTACTCTAAAGTCTACTTCAAAAAATATGCAAGACATTGTTTCAAGATTGAATCAGGATTTGTTAGCAGTAGAAAATTGGTGCAATCAAAACTCTATGGTTATCAGCAAAATCAAGTCTAAAAGTATGTTTATAAAGGCAGGTCCAATTCAGGATACTGATCTCCATGTTTCATATAAAAGTGTTATGTTAGAACAAGTCGAGAAGCATAAATCTCTTGGATGTATATTAAACTCTGATCTTAAATGGAAAGACGAAATAAGTCATAAGATTTGCCAGCTGAATTATATAATCTCTTGTTTTAGAAGAATTTCGAAATGTTTTGCCTATTTTCGATTATTGTTCAAACTTGTGGTCACAATGTTCATCTCAAGATTTTTTCTAAATTATTTATGGCTCAAAAGAGAATGGCTCGACTAGCATTGAATACATCTACTCTACAAATGTATCAAAATGGCACTAGCAGTTCTGATCTGTTTAATAAGTTAGGATGACAACCATTGCCTGAACGAGTAGGCCTATTATTTAATAAGGCAGTAGGCCTACTAATGTACAAATGTCTTTATGGTATGACGCCACCCTATCTAAGTAGTATTTTTATTCTAAGAGATCAACGACTGCAGGAAAACCTTTTGTGCCTCAACCAAATTGTTCAATTTTTAAAAAATCATTAGCATATTTATTATGAAGGTGCCAAATTATGGAATGATTTACCATCTCATTTAGGCCTAACCACTAGTCAAACTCTAGTGCAATTTTAACATAATTTAAAATCATTCTAATCTAAACCTGGTGCATTTTTAAATTCTTAAACTTCTAGTAGGCTACCTATACTTATTATGTTATTATTCATGATCATTTATATCTTGTATCATAGCTTTTTAGGTTACTAGTGTAAAAATATTCTTAGTTTAGTTGTGTGCTTTTATTATTACTAGCCTTTTTATTATTTTTTCGAACTGAAGGCTCTTAGGTAGATAAATAGGCTACTCTGTAACTTATTAGATAACCTTCACAAAATAAAGAATATATATATAATATATATGCCCCTATATAGGCCTATATCAAAATTATGGGGGGGGGGGGGGGCAGATCCATATTCGCCCCCCCCCCCTTCCGATTCTAAGGGGGGACGAAAGGGGGGGGGGACAAATATGGCTCTGCCCCCGCCCCCCCATAATTTTGATCACGCCCATGGTCACAGTCAAGAAATATTTGCTTGAAAATTGTTTTGTGCAGACGACACAGGGGAGGTAATGACAATTTAAGAAAGCTATAACTCTTTCGTGGGTAATGGTAAATAAAGAGTAAAGGTTGACTGCTCTGTTGATGGCTGACTAAACCAGGCACAGTTAAAAATTATACTACAGACCCAGAAGGTTAGTTGATATGTGATATATCCATATATAATATAATCTTCTGTTAATGTTATAACTGCTTTTTAAAAACAACTAAAAGGACATACTATATTTACATAGTTATTCGTATAGTTCGCTAGACACCTGAGCTATGATAATTCAGCTACGACAATTCTCATTCTGTGTTATGAATGATTCAATCATGAACTGTTATAAATGATGCCTTGACACTTGACAGTGAATGACACGTTGTAAACTTTCTTGTGAATATCTTTTTATTTTACAACAGACATTCTTGTCGCTGACACTGCCGCTAGCACTGTAGCATAGTGGCAAGATGTGAGCACTCACTAAGTCACTACTCTCAGTTATTATAACTATACTACCGTACTATTATAATTACTAGGGATTACTTCTATTATACAACTTTGACAACTTCTTATTTGCATATTATTAGGTCCATTAAGAACAGTATACAAAAAATACAGATACATTAACATACATGCATACAAAAAATACATGAATCGCCCATTCCAAAAAAAGGGCGTGTCGCTGTTGCGATCTGTACAGAATGTGCTTCCTAAAGGACCGGTATTGTGCATCAACCATCTGTGTCTCTATCACATCATATGAAATATCCCCCATCACTAAAATTGACGTAAAATCAGCGTTTTCGAAATTTGGTAAGGGGAATCCTATAGAAATCAATGGTGGCCTTCTTGTAACTTTGCTCAGGGATCTCCCACAATGCAATAGCGACACGCCCTTTTTTTGGTTGGGCGTTTTAATGTATAGGACCATGCAATCATAGAACATAGCAGAACTAGAGTACGGCCGTCCTTGAGTAGATTCTCAGCATAATAGTGCATATTAAGTTTTTGGAAATGTAGACAAATATTAGCCCTGACCTTGCTTAAATGGACACGTTTCTGAGTTCTGACTTAAAGTTATTTTGTGATTGACTAAAAACTTATATGGTATCGGTAGGGCTACACATTGTTTCATCCTCGGTATCCCCAGTGGTATCATTTCGTTCTACCTGGGTCCATTCACAGGAGAGACACATACACATAGTCAAATTATCAGCCCTTGATATTTGTGCTATTTTTATCGACCAATTGATTGGGCGAAGAGAAGTAACTCACATTTTATAACAATGAAGATAGCCGAATCAGTGTGGTGAATGTAAACAATGACGCCAAGACTGGTATGTAAACTGTTTTTTGATTGGTTCATAGAATCAGCCTACAATTAAGGCCAGATAATTTGAATTCACAAAAACCTTGTGAATATGAACCCAGGGTGTAATGATACTACGGGTGGGCAAATGGAGGTCGAATTTTGGGAACGAGTGTTTTCTAAAGCGATTTTGGCTGCTGAATCCGAATCTGGTGACATTTTTGTTCTGTGACGTCATTTTGAGCTGGTTCCGTGGCCATTTTCAAAATGACTTTTTTTCAGTTATTACCCTCATATCGACATAGGATGTTATCAAATTATAAATTGGAGTGCAATTTTATATAGAATCCACGGTCTTGAAAACATATATTTTAACATATTAGACAACTAGCTCCAATATTGTCTCGCTTTTATGAGAAAAAAAGCCATGTTTGGGCCACCATTTTAAAAACCACGGAACCAGCTCAAAATGACGTCACAGAACAAAAATTTCACCAGATTCGGATTCAGCAGCCAAAATCGCCTTAGAAAACACTCGTTCCCAAAATTCGACCTCCATTTGCCCACCCCTAAATTGATACCGAGGATGACATTGTTTATGATCGGAATGAAGAAGTCAATTGATTTTCAGCAATTGCCGATAATTACGACAAGACGTAGAGTTATGACTTTTCATCACTTGGAAAAAATCTTGTGACGTTATCGCCGGATTGACTTTAAATTTACCCACATTGCTTATTGTCAAGAGACAAAGAAGCATATTATTAAGATTTTAATCATACATGTCTGACAATATTCACTATTGCCTTGATCACTTTGAAAAATTTTGTGGGCACTGTAGAGTCTGATTAACATTTAGCTGCTTTAAAAGAATGATTTTATGTTATATTTTAAAAAGTTTTATTATTATCTTCTTTCGGTTGCATTGGGTCTGGAACTAATCTGTTGGATATCAGGCGCTAAGCCCTGACGAGACTGGAATTTTTGCTTTTTAATTGATGATATAAACATGATTTTCGCATTATCTATGCCCAGGCAATGTGTCAAGGCTCTGGTGATTACACCAAACCACTAATGTATGCGGCACTCTATTGATTACCATTGGTTACAATGTATGGGCCCCCCCCTCAAAAAAATCCTGGATCCGGGCCTGGATATAATAGCTACTTTATACTATTTATGTGATGATTATTTATCATAGATTAGAGGTTGACCGGGGCAGACATGAAATCTACTGCTAAATGGACAGCTATTGTTGTAACCTGCTCTAACAAAGCCTTGACACCATCTTTACAGCAAGGTAAACATTATTACACAGTACATAGATGATACCATATTTGATTTATACTTGTCACAGCCGCACAATCTCACTTCAGCCTGATGAATTCGAACAAACGAAACTAGTCGCTACATGAGTGGAATCTTGAGACAGCTACCCACCATAATTATAGATTCTTGATCTGACCTCCCTAGACCAGCCTATCTACTCAAAAGATGTCAGGAATTAAGGTTTCTTATCAGTACATACCAAAGAACTAAACATTTGCATCCACTAAATGGCAAGACAGTGTCATTTCATATTTAAGTACGATGTGATTAAATAGAAATAAGGTGAAACATTATGGAAACCAGATTGTCATTTTGGAAATAAATGAGACACTCAAATTTCCGAGATCCTGGAAGGACTGGAGGTACCAGTTTTCTGATATAAGCTCTCAAAGCTAATTATTAAAGATACATTAAGAGTCAGAACAATTAGGACTGCTTTGTGGTAAAAAATGATTTATCTTTCTGTCTTTTACAAAAATTTTCAGCTTTAGAATTTCGCCAGAGTAAAGGTTATATAAATGAAGAAGCCATTTTATTGACAGTGGAAGATCCTAAGGATGATGTTGGAAGTGGGGGAGCTACTATTAATGCTTTATTAACAGTTATTGAATATATCAGTGCTAAAAAGGGTTATACAGTAAGTAAAAGTTTTTACCCGGTTGGCTGTGTATGGTTATGCTTACTCTTTATATTTCTAAAACACTCCATTGCATCTTACAGGAATGCGGTAAAGTTGGCCAATTTGGGCATCTGTGCTTGCCAAACTCATGATGACATTTGAAAAAAAATCCTGTTTACAATTTTTAGAAATATATTCATGACGAGACAATGAAGCCTATTGATTTTCAGTGATTTCTGATAATTCTTGCCAGGGTAAAAAAAGATCCTTAATCACTTTCAATAAATTCTGTAGACACTCTTGATTATAAAGTTACCGTCCAATTGATTTCAAATTTGATACATATTAAATGTATGCTCACATTTTTTTAAAAAAAATAGCATTTATTCACTGAAAATATATTTTTTGATAGAAACATTGATATTTTTTGCCATCTTTTTGATTAAGATGGGAAGTTTACGACATTTTTTATAAGAAGGTATTATGTGATATAATGTGACACTGGTTCACTAGAATCTGTTGTTTGCTTTGATCATAGTGAAGGAATACTGTTTTGTCTTATTTTGCAATCGAAGTGATTACATTTACTGAATAAAGTTGTAAGCATATGTGAACCACGCTAAGTTATAGAATAAAAAGTTTGATGTTGTTGTATTGATTAATTTCATAAATGCACAAATATTTATTTTTATTTATAGGTTATAAATCCAGATGTTTTAAAAGATGCCTCGATACTTATACTACATGTAGTAAGTCTTAAAAAATATACAAAAACTAGTACAATTATTATTGGCCAACACTTTGAGCAATTAACAATATCATGAGCTTAATACCTCAATGTTTTAGAGGATACAGATGCTGGCTTGTCTGTCAGAAGTCACATTCATATGATTTTGGAATTGATATGGGTTGTCTATCTAATTGAAACAAAGAAACCAATTGATTTTAAAATATTTTCAATAATACAAGTTATAACTTCCAAAGTTATTCCCATTTGTTTCGAATTCTTGTTTATTTCTTTGACTTACAACTTATCTTTTTCTTGCTAGGGACGTACATATTGCTATGATACAACTACCCGACCATTTATAACGTTACCTGCAGAATATGTAGCACCAGAATATGATGGTTTAGTATATAATCTTGATTTTATAATCAGAGTTATAGGAGAAAGGGTAAGTTATTTAGTTTCTAACTCCTCATTTTATTAGCCTTAATTTACACGTTGACACAATGGTTTTGACCTGAATTCAGATTTAATTTCAATGTAGAGTTTACAACAGCTGGGGATTCTATTTATTTGTTTCAGATGGTGAAATTCAGTAATTAGTTGAGAGAAAGAGAGAAATGAAGTTAAATGTCCACTTATCACAACTAGGTCATTTCGGGACTACCATATGGTTTTAAATTTATTTCAATAATTCGCTTGCGCGTAGGGGTCTTTAGCAGTGGGAGGAAACCGGAGTGCCTGTAGGAAACCCACGGGTTGAGAAGGCGCCCCTATCTCCATGCCACATACGCTCACACCAGGCCTCGAAACCACAGCCGCAAGCCAGAGGTGGCCAGCCAGCTAGAGGTCGAAGCACGGCACTCTAGACCACTAGGTCATCCCACCCCCCCCCCCAGTAATTAGTTAAAGACATACATATTCTTACAGCTTAATTATACAGAGAAAAATGGACAGTATATTTAGCATTTCTGATACCTTCTTTAATGATCAATACTGGGGTCGTGATTTGACTAGTAAAGGGTTTGGGTTAATAACCTAATTTTTCAACAAATAAAGTGACTTTAGATGTCATACATAATACACAATACAGAACTGAAAATATCTAGGAAAGAAATGAGGTATAAAATAAAACTCTGACACACTGGTCTTTAATTTTAATGTGATTTTAATTAAAATACTACTGTTTTAGTTTGCTGTCAAATCTGGACCAGGTGTATGGATATCCAGTACAGAATATATTCTATCAATACCAGAAGGAACAGGTAGGATTATGTTATGTATGGTCACAATTATGTCTCACCTACCACTCTTGACAAATTTACACAATAAATCTAATGATGAACATTCAATCAGGCATAAGTTTTACACCAAATCATGAAAAACTTGAATCAAAGGACTAGTTCATCTCTTGTATTGCTTGATAGATTTCAACAAAAGTTAATAGGTACTGGTATGTTCTTTGTGTAGTTCTTATTCACTGGAAAATTCTTGAAGCATTTTTTTACACATTTTCAACTTTTCTTCTATGACTTTCAACCTATTTCATAGGTATTGGATGTGTGTGACTTGTAATAAGGAATGCGTAATTCCCTTAATTTCCTAAAAGGTAATTCCCTTAATGTCTAGTCTATTCTCCTGCAGCATGTACATGTCATGTTCTTACTCCATATTTGATTATTTTATGTACAGTGGTATATTTCTTATTTTCGTTTTTATACTTTTCCCTTTGTTTAACCTTGTCAATGTCCGATTGATAAAAGTTATCATCCGATAGGTATGAAATTTTTATGCATCATTTGAATTTGTGGAACTGAGGTCTATTGAGTTTTAGCAATTTCCATTAACTATGTGAACGTCCGAATGAGAAAAGTTCTCATCTAATCTGTATGAAATATATATGCATTTTTGGAATTATTAATTGAAAAAGAATGTCAAATTTCAAAATTACTTTCAGCCCTTGTTTCATTTTGTAGAACCTTTGCCCCTAATTACCTACAAAAGAATAAATATGCGACAACCCTTCCAGAGTTATGGGCGTTGTTTCAGTTTGTAGATCCTTGTGAACCCTCAAAATTATGATCTGATCTTTATGGAATTGTTTTGTAAATGCCCCCAATTACCTACAAACGAATAAATATGTGACAACCCTAGTTGCCCGCTCAGACAATTTAGCTGCTAGGGCATATGTTTCATTGCCTAGTCACCTATCTTATTTCAATGATATATTTTCATTGTCTCATTTCAATTTTAGATATACCATGGAAAGAATGTGAGGTAGCATGTGTTACTGTTCCTAGTACAATGAAATTTTGTAAAGATCATGGTGTATATAAAGTAGACAATGAGGTATACATTTATTCTATACAAACTATTTCACTTATTTTCTGTACAAATCAGTGTTTTATATTAAAACAGAAGATTTTCGTATTTAGATATTTTATTCACAATAAAAGTAATGATGTATAACAGAAAAAAAATGATATTCAATTGATTTAATAAATGTATACATTATCCACAAATTCATCATTTATATTCTTTTTTTGACATTGTAAAAAGTTATGTTTTTTATGTTGGTATTTTTTTTCAGGGAATTGTACAAGATATTTTATACCAGAGAGGAGCAGATGAGCTTGGTCCTTGTCAAAGAAGAGATGGTTCTGTTCCAGTGGTATGTATTAATATATTCTAACTTTTTGTTGTACAATTATAATTAGCAGAACCTCTACTTTCACAAAATGATAAGAACAGAACTCTGAACTTATGATTATTTAGAAACCTTCCATTGCATGATAATTGTATTATACCCTGTATGTCAAATGAACAAATTGATCAATTATTTGATTTGACGCATATATACCAAATGCAATCTACATGTGTGTTGTGTGCATGATGGACTCAGTAATGGTACAAGATTGATCAAATGCAATGTGGTTTAGTGCTTCGATGACATAGTACATTGTCTAATATAACGGTTGCTTTTATTACTATGGCCATGCTGCGATTTGAGGGGGGACTGATTTGTATATATGGTACCTCAGTTTTTCGTCCTATCTAAGAGAATGGAGACACATTTCTTGTTACTACTTCAGTATCCACTATGACAGAACAACCTTTAAAAATTTCAGAATATAGGCCATACTGATTGTAAGCCAAGTGCCCTAACCACACAACCACTGCCACCCCTAGAAAATCAAATCCAAAAATATATCTCTCCATTATATAAATTAATAATAATATGTTGGGTGAGACACAATCCCTGTAACCACTATAAGTCAGAGGAACTCCATTGTGATCATTAGTCTCCAGCTATCTCAGACCAGGCTTTACGAGAGTTGTTGTTGTCCTCTACTGCTGTTGTTTGATAATATTAATAACTTGTATAGCGCTGAGTGTTCCAGTTTTAATATTCTTTTTAAAAAAACAACAACTTGAACAACATTAGTAGAGTTTTTTTTACATGACTACGTGTACATATTCTGATTTCTGGTAAATGATTATTAGGTTGTTGGACTGGTATATTTGAATAGACATGTTGCAGAGAAGTTGTTAACATTTTATATTAAACCTCCATTAGATGCTTGTTGTTATATGGGTATTGATAATGGCCAACCTCCAATAAAGGTGAGTAAAATTCTAAATAATTTCAGCATTTTTGACTAAATTTGGTTAAATGGTATAATAAAGAGAGTAATAAAATGAAATGTATTTGATAATTCTACTGATTAAATGTTGAAGAAGCATACTTTTCAACGTTGTCTCACTCATACTTGAGCAGAAATATAAATTGTTAACACCGAGAGAACATTTTCATTTCTTTACATCTATGTCTTTATAGCAACTGATGTAAAAAAAACATTTTTTTCAAAGAACATTATCTTATTCTGACCATACTCTTATATTCCTTTTCAGCTTTCTTTGTTCTTTGATGTTCTCCTGCCAATGTCAACGGACATAACAGAAGAAGATTTTGTATCTGGTAATAGAAGTGCCTCATATGGTAAACCATCTTCAGCTGTTGACGAATCAACTGCCTCTATGAGACAAGCAAGACAAATACTGTGGAGAGAATTACATGGGTACAGAGTACAAAGTTGTAAGTTATCACGCCCGTCATATTGTCCCCTGACCTTCGAAGAACCAAGAGACTATGACAGTGAGTCTGTTAGTCGTTATCACATACAATAACTCAGACTTTAATCGAGCTAGAATGTTCAAACTTGGTATAGGCATTTATTTGATAAATGCCTTGATGACGATGAGCAGAGAAAGGCACTTTGATTTTGGACAAAAATAATTTGCGTCTAATTGAGTGATTAATAGAATATCCCTCAGCATTTTCAAGTAAGGAAAAATGACACTGAAACATGGCAATCCACTCATTATCGGTACTTAAAGATCCACTGTGTAAGGGCTATACTATATACCGTAAAACACAGGAAAACAACCGGAAAACTACCAGAAAACACCATTTTATACTGAATACCAGAAAACACTGAAACAACACTAAATACCGGAAAACACGCTAAATACCAGAAAAATCCTGAATGGGTAACCCAGAGCCTGGTCTTCTTGAAAACAATGGAAAACCCTACCCCTATCCCTAACCATAATCCATAGCTGATTCTCTGGAAAAACCTAACCCTAAACCTAAACTCCGACACACAGAGAACCAGCTCCAGGTTACCTATTTAGGATGTTTTCTGGTATTTAGTGTGTTTTCCAGTATTTAGTATAAAATGGTGTTTTCCGGTTGATTTCCGTTGTTTTTCGGTGTTTTCCGGTATATAGTGTTGCCGCTGTGTAAGATTTAGCTAAAGAGCTGGCAATTCTCAGCATTTTGAAGTAAGGAACATAACTCCAAAATGTAAACAGGTATTGGTATGTATTATTTATTTTTCAGGTTTACCTTAACATATTGTGTACTTTTTTTGCCACAGTGAAATGTTCTGTAAAGAATTAACTTTGTGTGTTTAACTTTGTAATATAAACAATAACCTTTTTTTTCTTTTAGGTATGATAGAGTCAGGATCATTTCATTATTTAAATAATTCAGTCACAGAATACAAGAAATGTCAACAAGATTCACCTTTTAAATCCTATAACTTTAAAGATGTTGTTTGGAAAAATATTGTCCATTCAGCAATAGCGGTAGGTTGTATATGTTTTATTTTCTCAGAATTTACTATGAACAGGCTATTTATTTGATTAAGGCATAATAGAGTGACAACTAACAGATTTTTTAAAGGAATTCTATTGGCTTGTTAAATATTTAGGTGATCTTTTAAAGCAGCTGTTTTAATAAATAACTGTCTGATTAAAATCACATATCGGAAATTGTATTTTCATCACAGATTGGAATGTTTATGTACAAGTTTAATATGTTTTGATATATTTATTATATATTTTATCTTACAGCCTAAAAGTACAAAATTATCAGATGATAGTATTGTGATCAACTCAAGTGTAAGAGGAAATGTGTGCATTGGTAACAAAGCTATTATATCGCATAGCTGTTTACATGGTCGTATAGATATTGCTAGAGATTGTATCATCTCAGGGATTAAAATAGAGAATATAAAGGTATTATACAGAGTGGAAATACAACCTCTATTATTTATTAAAGTCCCATATTTATGTGATTGGAAAAAGAGTCCACTGTCATCCCAGCATTAAAAACTCCAGCACCTAAATTTAAAGAGAATTTCTGAAATGAAAATATATCATGTTAGTCCTGAAATGATTAGGGAATTGTGGTGTGTAAGTAAGTTGCTGGTTCCAGGTTTGATCCTGCTGTTGGCCGAATTAGTTTCTCAGGATTTTCCAGGTTGGTTTTTCTTGTCGGTGCTTCAGGACAGAATGCCTGGCAAGGAACAGTGATTACTTTTTGGAGGGGTCTCATGTACACATTGGCGTGCACATAAAAGATCCCTTGGCAGTTAGAATTTGATATTACAGTAGGCCGTAGCACCGCTGCCCGGGCAAAAATTATCCCTCATAGCACACTGTATGGGGTATGTCCGTCTTCAATTAGCCCAGGTTAGGTGCAGAAGAGTAGGACGTTAAACCCCATTACATTTCATTTAATTTTCCATCTTCAGAAACCAGATGGAACTGAAAAGTAGGACATTAAACCGATCTGGTTACATTTCATTTGATTACATCCTTTTGGGCATATAATTGGACCTTATCAAAGTGAAGATAATATTGATCGTAGTCTTTGAATAACCGCTCCTGAAAGTCTGCAAAGCATTTTGCAAAGTTATCTTTCTGTTGATATGTTGAATTTGATACTGCACAGAATTCTCTGTGGAAGTTTTTAAATATTTCGGGGATTTTGTAAGACTTGCTCAGGTGGATTTTCTGACACACACAACTACAGGTAGGCAGCCCCAATTTATGTTAATAAATTAATTTCAAGAAAAAAGAAAGTGGGATTTCTATTTACATGAGATGAATTTATGTGGTAAACATTGCCTTTGCTTTCTATTTGTCAGGATGACGACACTGTAGAGATTGCTGAAGATATTGTTCTGCAAGGTTTCAATATTAAACTTCAAACATTCCCTGTCAAACAAAATGTATTTACTGTACATGGACGATTTGACAATATCAAGGTAAATATCATTCCTGAAGCATTTTAGAAAAGTTCTGATATCCAAGATCACTTATAATGGATATATACACCTGCATATAACAAACACTTCTATACCATGGTAAGGGCTCCCTGAACTAGAGGTGTGTGTTATTTACGGGAAACAAAATTTAGGAACTTTTTCCATCAATTTTAATTTGGGAAAGATAAAAGTTCTTGTTCTATCACAGTCCGTACAATCAATTTTGAATCTACATGTCACCGTCAATTTCAATCATTTCACCTCATATACTGATCCAACTAAACGATTATGCTAAGTTTTGCTGTAACAATTTATAGAAATATTACTTATGCAGCCATAAATCCAAATTCGAATGTTAAACACATTTAAGAAAATTCTATTGCCATTTTCAGCTTGGCTAACAATTGTTTTTGCACACTGGTTTCAACAATTAGCAGACGATTGCAGGGTAAAAAAAATAAAATGACTTTGTATTGTGACATCTTTAATTACCTTTGTTATCTAATACTAATACTTCAAACAATAAACTTGTTACCATCATCTTAATATAATGGACTATCTTCATGACTTCTATGTCCATGTCGTTGTCAGCAAAAAAATGTCATTTACTTCTTTGTCTGTGTCTTCTCCATCGAGATCATCTTCTTGGCTGGGTTCAGTACATCTTCACTTTAATGGACAGAACAAAATGTCGTTTTCGGAACCATCCTTTTCTTTGGAGATGGAGCCTTTTGTAAATGTTTATGTGATTATCTCTTCATCTGACTTTCCCATGCTTTCTTCATCCACCCAGTTATTACATCCAAATCTGGTGTCTTTTGATTTCCGCCTTTGTTGAATGTATGCTCTCCATCTGCCATCAAGTTGGTTCACATTAGACGTATGAATATTCTATTACTATTTGTTTATTAACAGGCACCAACATGGAAAACTACTAGTACATTCTGTAACACGCCTTGGTTACTCTTTCTCAACAGAACTGGTATATTAAGAGAGGATCTGTGGGGTACAGAAGTGGTAAGTTTTCAATGTTACATAAACAATGCCTAATTTGAAGTCTTGAGTTCATGGCAGTGAGTTAAATAAGGAGTAAAACACATATATACTCACATCAATCATTTATAGCGCACACTAAAAAATTATGTTGGAAAAAGAATTCAGTATTTTTATTCTAATAGCTCTGAAGGGAAACATCATTAACATAAGGGGCATATAGTAAAAAGCACATTTATTTGAGAACTACTTGATGAATGTTTTATTGAATTTATTTAGTCAGTCATGTATAAATTAAAAGGAGTCCTAATTCTTGTTATTCGTTATATTAAACTCGTTCTTCTCTAGACCACTGACTGCAAAATCCAAAACTTTCAAGTGTTTGGTTGTTAATTTTAGAATCATCAAAAAATGTCTGCTGTGAATTACTCAAACTAAACCACCACCACTTCTGTTTTTCCAGTTGACAGTAATAGTTCAGTAATTTTAGGGGGATCAATTTTCTGAGACATTCTGTTTATGAGACTTTTAAAATGGACTGAAAATTTGATTCATACAGTTATGTATGTATGGTTTTTCTTTATGTATTTTTTTTTAGGACAATGATGATCAAACATTTCTTACTGCTAAGTTGTTTCCAGTTTTCCATGCAACTGACCCTGTAGGGCTTCAAGAAATATTATGGATGCAGGGTACAGTTGATGATGATGAACAAAAGTCAATACTCAAAAGGTTTGTATGACAGTTGTTCTGATGGGAATTTTTCTCTTAATTTGCAATTAAAAATGGAGCAAATTCATTTATGTATTCAAATAACTGTTTGGACAATATGCTATTATCATCAAAACAAACCTCTTGACATTTGATATATGCAGAGATGATCAGTTTTTGCCCCTGTGCATGCACAAAGCATGGTAGAGCACTTTCTTACAAAAATACATTTTTCTCAGCAATTGTTTTGATTGTACAATCTCTTTAGAATATTGATTGCTACTGTTGTTTTTTTTAAACCATCTGAAGTTATGAAAATATGAATTATTTTCTTGATTACATAATTGAAGAAATTGTTTTTAATTAAGTATTCATGAAGAAAAATTGTATCATTTATCTTTTCTTCCTACAAAAAGATGGAGATCATCATGGAGACTATCATTTGAAGAAATCTTGGCTTTCACAGATGCAGAAAAAGAATTCCAATATAAGAAGTTAGTGATATATTTATTCATACTTAAACATGCATTATTCAAGAGCTAAATCTGCCTAGTGCAGGTCTTTATTTGGGCATGAAATGTTTTCTAAAGTATTAATTAGACATTAATTAACTGATCCAGGACTTAATCAACTTTGGATGGCATCAGATTGCTCCGATACTAAACAGATTTAAACGTTTCAGCGGTTAATCAAATATGGCGCACCTTAACGCTTCGAGTCGTAGCTTTGATCAACCAGGTCCGTGGTTGAAATTATTGCACAGGTAGGTCAAATCTTTAAATGCCTATATCTTCGCTTGCAATAGAGTAATTTGAATGAAATTTTCAAATTATTAATTTTTATACGCCCACATAGAAATGTGGTCGTATATTGCCGTCGCCCCCGTCCGTCCGTCCGTCCATCGTCCACAATTTCTTGTGAACGCTCTAGGGGCTAAAATTAATATCCGATTGACTTTAAATTTATACACAGTGTTTAAGGTCATGAGAGGAAGACCCCTATTGATTTTCAGCAATATCCGATAATTGCTGTCAGAGTTATGGCCCTTGATCACTTTGAAAAATCTTGTGAAAGCTCTAGCGTCTAAAGGTAATATCCGATTGAATTTAAATTTATACACAGTGTTTACGGTCATGAGACGAAGAAGCCTAGGGATTATCAGCGATATCCGATAATTAGTGCCAGAGTTATGGCCCTTGATCACTTTGAAAAATCTTGTGAACGCTCTAGAGCCTAAAGGTAATATTCGACGGACTTTAAATTTATACACAGTGTTTAGGGTCATGAAACAAAGAAGCCTAGGGATTTTCAGCGATTCTCGATAATTACTGTTAGAGTTATGGCCCTTGATCACTTCAAACAATCTTGTGGATGCTCTAGAGGCTAAAGTTAATATCCGATTGACTTGAAATTTATACACAGTATTGAAGGTCATGAGACGAAGAAGCCTATTGATTTTCAGAATATTAAGTGTTTCGTATACTAAACGTTAGCATGGAGGAGAACTTTATCAAAGCCAAACAAGTTCGAATGATTTTCTGATAATTACATAATGAGTTGTTACTTGTTATATGATTTTAGTGTATAATAAATGTTTCATTACTGAAAAAAGTTAAATATGCGACAACTCTTGTTGACTGCCCGGACGATTTAGCTGCTGTGGGCGTATGTTTCGTTGCCTGGCAACCTATCTTACATCATCTACTTTCGAACTAGTATAGCAAGAATGGCTAGTTCTTATCTATATCTTGAATAATGTAACTTTAATAGACATTCTAATTTCATTCCAGTTTCATTATGATTGCCTTGTTTTTTACACGCTTAGTTTTTCTGCAATATTCTTCTATTCACTGGTTAATTGCTCATTATAAATTGACCTTGTTTTCACACAGTAGTCATGATAGACATTATGCACTTTTATATTAACATATTTAGATTTCTGATTAATCCTGATTGATTTTTTACACCGTAATGCATTGGTTTTAAACCGGACTCTTTTAACCAATCATAATTTTCCGATAATTCGCAGAATTCCGATTTTTAACCCTTCCTTAGCGCATAAATATTCACTGAGGTAGCGCATTATTTTCAGGCAAAAAGTGCCAGATACTGTATGCACTATTAAAATTAGTCCAGCTAAATAACTAATGAATATAGAACTTTCAAATTTTCAAGGACTACTTTCAGGTTGTACTTGGCAAGTTTTGACCTACTTCTACCAAGTTGCCATGGTAACCAGGTAATCCAAGATGGCCGCCACTTTTTGAAAAAATCATATTTTCAAGAGAAATCAAGTGCCGTAGGTTATAAAATCTATGTAAATATAGTGGCACTTGTATAGAATCTCGGGCCTAACATGATTCCTATATTTTTCCACCAAAAAAGGGGGATAACATCTAAAATTAAAAAAATAATGGTGTTATAACTAAAAGACAGATTTTTCGAGATTTTTTTTTTTTCGCACAAAGACTAACAAAAATCATTTATTTTGTAATCAATAAACTTCTAGATTGTTTGTTTTTTTAAAAAAATATAACTATCTCATTGTGAACAAAGAGAAATATAAAATATGTTATCGGACATGTTGGATCATCGCCAAAACTAACCTTACCTTGGGGGGGGGGGCAGCGAAGAAACGCCTCATTATCTTAGCTTTCAGTAGATATGTCGTTTGTCGGTATATCTTATTCGCTGCAAGAGCTATCGGGCCCTCCATCTTCGTCATCTGAGCTGTTGAAAATGAATTCTAGGGCTTGTTGAAATGCGTAGTATTTGTTGACAAGCGCTAAGAAAGGGTTAATCTCCAAAAATAATTTTTTTTTAAAAAATTCTGATTTTACAGTCTTAAAAAACTGATTTCATATCTGCAGCATTCCGACTTTTAGTAATTCCGTGACTGTTTTGAAACGAAGCGAGCGATTGGCTGAGCTTCCCATATTGACCAATGAACGCCGTTCTTAGACATCACAAAGACAAGGTGATTGTTCCTTCTCATATTTGGCAAAGATGCTCCGCAAATTAAAGAAATTAACAAGATCGTGAAAAACAAGTTTCGATGGGACTGGTTAGAGAATACCGCTCTGACGTCACGCGGACGGAGATTTTCCATTGATGGCATTGCTACGACCCACTTCATTGATGAATCTGATTGTTAGTTTCCGGGGGATTTTCTTATAGAACCAATCAAACGATAGATAACATTTTTGTGATTATTATTGTCCTTGAAACCAAGATCGGACAATTAGAGCCGTAGAAAATGGGATTTATCTGTTTTGATGACTGGAAATTGCTAAATTTCGACTAAATATGAAAAACTTTCTTGAGGTTTCATCGAGATTATAAATATTTGACATATTATCATTCAGATTATTACGATTTTAATAGATCTTAGCTGACAATAACGATCGGATTTCAGTTTTAAAGTTGGTACTAGCGATTCTGAAGGTGAAATTTCGCTTACGACGTCACTCAAATATGACTGAAAAACACTTATTTTGGTGCCATGCCACGCATTTACTGGTATAGAGCATTTTGATTAGTATTATTGACGTCGATCTCGGATTTTAAAATTCCATAACTCTGAATCTAATTAGAATATTTTGATGAAAAAAAAAAATTTGGATAGCATTTTATGTTACATATTTTCACTAAATATTTAAAAAAAAAAAAATTTCTTATTTGAAACTTTGACTTAAAACCCCTAATAGTGATTCACTTATAAAAGTAAAATTATGAGCATGTGACTAGCTTGTCAAAAAACATAAACAGTGTATTAATTTATATGTAATATTGTTTCTTTGTTCTATTGCTTGTCTTATGCAAGTGCAGTTGTGGCAGTCATAAGTCTTGTGAAAGATCTTTGAGTCAGAGACTGTATGGACTTTTTTGGATTGAATAGACATTGAAAATTGATGCTGTTTTCTTGTCATATTCTTGTCATCTGAGACCATTTACTGAGCTTTAAAAGCACTAAAACCATGGAGCTTCAGGGGGCTTCGCCCCCCTAGGCCCCAAACCAGGGCCCTGGACGTAGCGGGGGGCCTGCGGCCCCCAAACCACCGGCTATTTTCAGATAATTTCACAATCCCCAAATCACATCCCTGGAATTTGGGACAGAAATCATCAGTCAATCCAGCATTGTTGACTGGTATTAAATCTTATCAAGAGTGTATGGGATCTTCAAAAGTGTATGAATACTTGTTGATTGAATACTAATCATTACAATGTATAATGGTAATAAATATTTTCTTTAGCAGAGGAAAACTAGTCAATATTCATCAGCTTAAATAATCAGTTTCAATGGGGTTGAAATAATATTTTGTTTGATAACTATATTTGATATGATTTATTATAGAGACCTCTTCTATGAGGTTGGTGGTTATCAGATAGAACAAGCTTTAAATAATCAAGAAAATGTTGGATTTCGTAAACTGTATAATACTGCCAGTAGGGAAGGCTATACTCAAGCTATTTTCAACATATTAGATAAAGGTGAGTAAATATATTACTGTTAACAACTAAACATGTTTGTGGTACAGGGGAATCACTGTGGTTCATTGAGTAAGGAGGTGGCTCTCTGACCTGGAGGTCCTAAGTTAGATGCTCAGTTGGAATTTGATTAAAAAGTTGGCCATAGCTACAAGTGCTACAGACATAGTTAACCGGTTTTATTCTCTGTATATGAGATGGCTCAGTAACTTTTTGAAAGACACTTAGAAGGAAACGATAACATTGATATCAGAGGACACAAGTATACTAAGCCGTAAAAGAAACCTCAGGTTGGTATGTTACTCTGAATAGACGCAGTGCATAAAACTTGTCATATGATTTTATTGTATATTTGTGACCACATTTCCAACCTCACCTGAGCAATAAGACTCCTTCCAAACATAGAATTGAACCCAGGAAATGTTCTCAAAAACGCAACCTGAATTCTGAGATGGTAATGTGTTCTACATGATCTTCATGTAAGTCATGCTGCACGTGCTGTTCACCAGGACCAGCCCTATAAAATACCTGGTTGAATCAGCAGCATGCCACGACTCAAGACAGCTCAGAGGAACTAGGCGCCTGGAAGACTCAACGCTGGCCACACTGCCCAAGCCGTTGCCAATCACTTCTAGGTCAATGTTCGGACTATCTACAGGCAATGCTTTCAGGCCACCAACACCATGGATGATCCCCCCCCCCAACTTGTTCAACAACACAGGCAGTAGGAAGACACTGAAGACCCATCAGTACTGATACAGTGCGCTGACGTCGCACCAGGGAGAACATCCATTGCCGTAGACCTTACTGTACACATACAGTATGCCCAACAACACCAGAACTGGCAATGGAGAACTTTTCTGTTCACGGATGAGAGTCAGTATTGCGTATCAACTGCAGATGGCAGGACCAGAATATGGCATCAACGTGGCCAGCATTTATCTGACAAGTGTCATGGAACAAGACTCATGGGTAGGTCAAAGCATATGGTTTGGGTGGAATCGGCCTGAAACAGAAAGTGGGTCCTGTGGTGTTCCAAAATCTTGGTCAAGGGAGAAGAGGCGGCATCAAAACAGTGCGCTACACCGATCAATCCCTCAGACCCCACGTCATACCACTTTTCGCATGTTATCGAAATAATGTTTTCCAGCATGACAACGCCCATGCCCACACCGCCAGAGTTACTCTGGACTTTCTACAGAAGAACGGTGTCAATGCTATGCACTGGCCAGCCGTTAGTCTGGACTTAAACCCGATTGCAATGTTTTGGATGACATTAATAACGTACTGAGACCAAACACAATCTTGTACAGGCGCTGCTCTGCGGTTATTGACACTCACAGTGGATATATAGACTGTGTACAGACTCTAAACCTTCTCAAAATGTCTTGGAATTGTGATGAATTAATCACTAATGTGTCAATATATTGTTCGCAAAAAATTGTTTTTTGAAATTGTACTGGCGTTTATTTATTTTGCTGTTTAGTATATTATCGGTATATATACTGTGTTGTGTTCTATGATGTTAGCATCATTTAGGGGACCATAAAGTTGAATAATTTTTGATGTGTTTTTTTTTCAGTTGCTAGTAAAACTGACAGTCCAGGTGTAGCAGCTCGAACTCTGGCTAATATTGGAGATTTATTAGGTTGTATGGCAGAAAATAAAGGTGGTTTAAGAAGTGGTCCAGCTGCTAACAATGCCTGGAGAAAAGCTTTTCAACTGCTTGAGGTACATAGTATAATATTTAGTTGACATAGTGAGAATCTGTGAAATCATACTACTACCTATTCATGAACTAACTTTAAGGAGAAGTTTACAATGCAGAGGCCTAATTTCATCCAATGAAAAGTTCTGTATCACTAGAAGTATATATTTTTTTTTGTAATGAGTGGTAGACTTTAAAATCTCTCTGATTGTATTTCATCACATAGCTATTACATTTTCTTACATGTTGCCCCTTTGACGTCTGTTCTTGCATAAGATCAGATTTATTGTATATAAACACCCCATTTGAGGCAGCATTACATTACGAACAAAACTTTAAATGCATAATGAATATATTGTATCTTTAACTAATTATTTGGTTCACATCAAATATTATCTTGTTTATGACATCTGTTTCGTAGACCAAATAAGGTAATGTTCTCTCCCTGCTCTTTGGGGAATGGGGACAATTATTCCAAGGAAATTAACGCCAAGGTCAATCTATGAGTATGACGTTCATAAATTAGGGAGTTATAAATGAGGGTGTTGAGTGAAATTCATCTCAGCTCACCCAGATATTCCGAGCAGCTATCATCTGTACTTTATTGAGAATGAGGATCATGGAAACTTTTATTCATTTTTTACATTTTACAAACATCGTACGTTAAGCGATTTACAAACATTGTACGTTAAGCGATTTACAAACATCGTACGTTAAGCGGTTTACAAACATCGTACATTAAGCGATTTACAAACATCGTACATTAAGCGGTTTACAAACATTGTACGTTAAGCGGTTTACAAACATCTTCAATTATAACTAATAGTCTCAGTCTATCAGCGATATTATGCGTTAGTTTATGACTGTCGATAACATTTATCATGGTTGTATACTTTACTAATTTAGCCTACAATACACTTCAAATTTCAACCGGAAATGTATATTAGAGTCACTTCACTTTTCCGTGGTAAATAAGAAATCTTCTTTTAGTTTTAAAAGAATATAGTCATGTCACATAGAAAAAACAGTATGAGAACTAGAATATTTGTTTTTAGTAAAGGGCCTTTAGATGATTTTTTTTTATGCGTAATGTCAATTAATAATTGAATTTAGAATATTAATTAAATATTGAACGTCAGTTGTTATGATTGATGTTTTTAAATTCTTTTAGCTTTACAGTGTATATAAGTAACAGAATAGATTGTAATTATTTAGTTAATGTCGTGTTTGATATATTTACAATTTTAAATTGTTATTTAAATGTTAGTTTTATTACATTTTGTATTATGGTCTTTATATTACCCTACTACCTATATGTCATCATATTTTTTATTTATACCCAAATATAGTAGGAATTTTTTCGGCGATGGTGACTGACTTTAGGGCTTTGCCAGAAAATTTGGGAAGGAATATAACTTCTTTCCCTACTGTCTAAAAACAAGATAAAATATATCAAAATATTTATCACAAAAATTTCTAAAGTTTTGTATTCATGGAAGCCAAAAAGAAATTCACCAATAGTTCATTATCACCCCCATTATCAATTTCTCAACTTTTTGTTTCTATTCCACATCTCCCTTGTCTTTCGCAACCATAGTTTATAGCAATATAGTTTGTTTTCCTAATAGGCAACTTGCTACCATATAGTGCAGATATGTATAATATAGCTTTTTGTTTGTTTATTGTATATAGTTGATAAATGCTACCTGCATGTTTATCTGTTCATTATTTATCAACCAGTGTTATTGGTTATTGATTGTTTTTTTATTGCCTGCAAAGTTAAGAATTTTTAGTCCCTCGATAAAACTTTTAAGTTTTCCTGGACAGATTTGCCAGAAGCAAATCATGCTACAATCTGTTGAAGAATATAATTTGATTACAAGGAAAAGCTTGTATTTTTTCGCATAATTTCAGATTGCTTTTCTGGTAAAAAAAAAACCACCAGCATTTTGCTTAATAAATATGGCTTGCATGTGTAATTTTCACTGAATGTTGATCGCCTATTTAACTGATAATTTAAATCAATCAGATCAAAGCCCCAGGGCCCCAGTACGGCACATGGGTTATTCACTGCAGAACCCTCTCAGGTAACCGTAATCGGTTATAAGGTCACCCAACAAAACAATTGACCCGAAATCTTAAAAGGGTTACGTGTCCGGATAAGCAGTTTTGGCGTTCACGTCCAAACGACTCAATATTTTGAGTTGAAATTTTGAGACAAGGTAAATACACCATTCCCCTATATTTTGGCGTTTTATTTCCATACATTCTCAGACTTTTATTTTTGAGCTCCTGTTTAATTCGGGATTGTCCCTTTAATAATTTTCCAGGATGATGAGTTGGAAGCTGGAGTTGAAGCTTTAGCTACTGTTCGAACCAAATGGTTGAATCGACCAGATTTATTGGTCAGGGCTGCTAGGCATTATGAAGGTGCCGCTCAAATACTCATAAGAAAGGCAGTGATGACAGCAAAAAAGGTATTTAATTCGATAGTGATTTGGTTTAGTAAAATGTCTCCAGACTAGCTATTTTCCCTCATTGTTATTGATGTTCACAGTCTCTGTTAACACTAGATATTGTAAGCCTACTTATTTAAAAATAAACATACATATATAGATAATTACACCATTGTGTGTTATTCTCAATTATTTGAATACCCCCAAAATTTCTGTTTGCCTGGCAGCCACTGGTTTCAAAATTTAACCTTAAATTGTTTATTATTGTACAATAAAACTGGGGTCTGTTGTATTGAGTTTTACCGTATTGAACAGAAACTCTTCAAATCTGTTTCTTGTATTAAAAAGATAATAAAGACAAGTTCAGGCTGTTGATTTAGGAATGTTTAGGGCAGCATTCATTTTCTGACACATTACAGCCTGTTTACTCAAGCTGGTGGTGGACTATGGTTCATTGCCTGGCAATATGTTTTATAATTTGTATTTTTATCTTCAGTTTTTTACAGTAAGTAAATTCATCCCAATATTTTGCAACTTGCTTGCATCCCCTTATAAATATATGCATTTATGACAATGTAAGGCTGTACAAAAATTAATATTCTGGTTCTTAGACAATCGTGCCAAAAAATCTGAGCCTTGTGTGAAATAGCTTTATTTAACGTGCGCTTTATGATATTTTATTTAATCAAAAGATTGGTCTTTGTGCCAAATGAGTTCTCACAAACATCACATTTCGTGTCCCTACATTTATCTCATCATCTTTCTTTTCATTCATTTGATAGGAATTCACAAAGATAATTAGTAATTCTTGTGCCATGGTTTATCTCTGTTACTGTATGTGGAGTGGTTTACAAACATTTTAGGTTAAGTGGTTTACAAACATCGTAGGTTAAACGGTTCACAAACATTGTACGTTAAGCGGTTTACAAACATTGTACGTTAAGTGATTTACAAACATGGTACGTTAAGCGGTTTACAAACATTGTACGTTAAGCGATTTACAAACATCGTACGTTAATCGGTTTACAAACATTGTACGTTAAGCGGTTTACAAACATTGTACGTTAAGCGGTTTGAAAACATCATATGTTAAGCGGTTTACAAACATCGTACGTTAAGCGGTTTACAAACATGGTACGTTAAGCGATTTACAAACATTGTACGTTAAGCGATTTACAAACATCGTACGTTAAGCGGTTTACAAACATCGTACATTAAGCGATTTACAAACATCGTACATTAAGCGGTTTACAAACATTGTACGTTAAGCGGTTTACAAACATCTTCAATTATAACTAATAGTCTCAGTCTATCAGCGATACTATGCGTTAGTTTATGACTGTCGATAACATTTATCATGGTTGTATACTTTACTAATTTAGCCTACAATACACTTCAAATTTCAACCGGAAATGTATATTAGAGTCACTTCACTTTTCCGTGGTAAATAAGAAATCTTCTTTTAGTTTTAAAAGAATATAGTCATGTCACATAGAAAAAACAGTATGAGAACTAGAATATTTGTTTTTAGTAAAGGGCCTTTAGATGATTTTTTTTTATGCGTAATGTCAATTAATAATTGAATTTAGAATATTAATTAAATATTGAACGTCAGTTGTTATGATTGATGTTTTTAAATTCTTTTAGCTTTACAGTGTATATAAGTAACAGAATAGATTGTAATTATTTAGTTAATGTCGTGTTTGATATATTTACAATTTTAAATTGTTATTTAAATGTTAGTTTTATTACATTTTGTATTATGGTCTTTATATTACCCTACTACCTATATGTCATCATATTTTTTATTTATACCCAAATATAGTAGGAATTTTTTCGGCGATGGTGACTGACTTTAGGGCTTTGCCAGAAAATTTGGGAAGGAATATAACTTCTTTCCCTACTGTCTAAAAACAAGATAAAATATATCAAAATATTTATCACAAAAATTTCTAAAGTTTTGTATTCATGGAAGCCAAAAAGAAATTCACCAATAGTTCATTATCACCCCCATTATCAATTTCTCAACTTTTTGTTTCTATTCCACATCTCCCTTGTCTTTCGCAACCATAGTTTATAGCAATATAGTTTGTTTTCCTAATAGGCAACTTGCTACCATATAGTGCAGATATGTATAATATAGCTTTTTGTTTGTTTATTGTATATAGTTGATAAATGCTACCTGCATGTTTATCTGTTCATTATTTATCAACCAGTGTTATTGGTTATTGATTGTTTTTTTATTGCCTGCAAAGTTAAGAATTTTTAGTCCCTCGATAAAACTTTTAAGTTTTCCTGGACAGATTTGCCAGAAGCAAATCATGCTACAATCTGTTGAAGAATATAATTTGATTACAAGGAAAAGCTTGTATTTTTTCGCATAATTTCAGATTGCTTTTCTGGTAAAAAAAAAACCACCAGCATTTTGCTTAATAAATATGGCTTGCATGTGTAATTTTCACTGAATGTTGATCGCCTATTTAACTGATAATTTAAATCAATCAGATCAAAGCCCCAGGGCCCCAGTTCTTCTTGGGTGAGTGTTGATAAAAAAAACCCATCTTACTTTGTCAGACATCATTCAGATGAAAGACGGATACATAATTACATAATGTCCTAGTTGGTTTGAAATGAATATTTTAATATTTGCTGTTTATTTTAATTTTAATTAATTTTTAAATTAATTTTGTCAATAACATGAAGTTATAAAATTTTATAACATACAGTTTAAACTAGCTGTCCTATAATCATGTTTTAGACAATATAATTGGTCATTTATTATGTGTGTTCCCATACCAATGGTAAGAAACTGTCTTCTTTAATCTTCTTGATTATACTAGACCAGATTTTGACTAACAACCAATCAATAATATATCGTTATTGTTGTTTACCTACAGTACAAATGAGTTAAAGCGAGAATTTCATATTTTCTAAGAAAGTCAAAACATAATTATTTCTATGTCTTTTGCCCAATGGGTTGTCAACTCACTATTATAGGATCATAGGTGTCATTCTCACACTTAAAACCCATTCATACCAGAAATAATAATACAATTACCTCCCTTGTTTTTCTATTCCCCACCGTGGAATAGCTATCTTCAAATGATATTTATGCCAATTTCTCAACTGGTAATAGTGAATTATAGGATTACTCTTTAACAAGGTAGGACTGTTTATAGATACCATCTATTTTAGGGCTTTATTTTAATACATTTTAAAAATATATCTTAAAATATGAAATTGTAACTATAATTATTTTTAAGTATATGGATAATAATAAAGCTCAATCACCAAAGATTGGACAGTGGGTTCGAGCAGATTGTCCAGCTAGAATAGATTTAGCAGGTGGTTGGTCTGATACTCCACCTATAACGTATGAACATGGGGGTGCAGTTACAATAGCAGCACTTCTTATCAATGGAAAGGTAATATTGATCTTATTACATACTAGTAAACAGTTATTGTATGTTTGATTATTGATCTTAATCTTATAAGTTATATCCCTCTCTAGCCATTGCTGTATTGAGACTGAAAACTGGAGTCTTTGTCCGAGTGTTTCCATTCTTAATATCTAATCAAATCTCTCCTTAGCAAAATATAGGGAATTTTCATGATGTTTCTGGGGTGACCTCTTTTTTAAAAAAAATCCTAGCTCTTGGATGCATCGGAAACAAACTTCGCTACTCGCATAAGTAATTTGGCTGAAACTCGCTATTGGCACGAAAATTCTATGACTCAAATCTCTGATATAAGTTCTATTAACTTATACCAATTATTACTACCTACCTGTAAATATTTGATAAAATTTATCCATTTTTGTTAAGAAAATCCATGAATTATCTCTCCTTAGCAAAATATAGGGAATTTTCATGATGTTTCTGGGGTGACCTCTTTTTTTAAAAAAATCCTAGTGTTTGTTAGCTCTTGGATGCATCGGAAACAAACTTCGCTACTCGCATAAGTAATTTGGCTGAAACTCGCTATTGGCACGAAAATTCTATGACTCAAATCTCTATTAACTTATACCAATTATTACTACCTACCTGTAAATATTTGATAAAATTTATCCATTTTTGTTAAGAAAATCCATGAATTATCTACTTTATCAAAAAAGCACATGTTGTGTTTCTATCCAATTTGTTGAAGCACAATACGTAATAATATAGTTTTTCTCTGTGATCTGTGTGGTTCAAGAAATGACAAACAAATTCCATGTGCGCAGGGATTACCAAATGTTTACATTGTAGCTATATTATACCTCGTTTATTACACAAATAGTTTTTTTGAAATAATTCTGTTATGTACTAGTTAATTCAGGGTAATACATTTTGCTTATTCTGATGTAATGTAGCTGCGTTAGTCACAGTCACAGGGTAACGTAATTAGACCTCTGGTTAATCTTGATCAATTTTGTTACGACGTTATGTACTGGTTCTTCAAATCAGGCAAAACATCGCAAGGAGTATGGAGTCAGTACAACTGCTACGTCGACACAGTTCTATATGCCAAGGTTGACACTTAAACACTAAGAAAACGTCTTTGAACTAATTCAATAGCGCAGGATTACCAGAGCCTATCAAAGTAGTATTGTTACAAGAGTAAAGAAGGATCCCACAAGCAGCCATTCAAAGGCTTATCACTTCACCTCTGGTTGCATGGCATGTGTGGGTGCTAGAGGTGGACACCAAGGACCAGGCTACTGATATTTACTCGTTGTGCCTACATTTCACTGTAAAGTGAAAATAAAGTTGTCATAGCCTATGTGGGTTTTGATTTAAGTATAAATGCCCAGTATACAATCATGCCAAAAATCACATTTCAGCTGCATTATGTCAGGCAAATCAGTGGACTGTATTCATTGCATCACAGTGTAATGTTAAACCATTATATTATGCCTTCTGTCACCCAAATCTTGCTATGTAACTGATTCCATGATTTCAGTGATAATAATAATAATAATAATAATAATAATAATAATTTATTTTTATATAGCGTTCTACACAATTCGTTCAGAAACGCTTTACAAGAGCTAAAAGTAAAGTAATAGACATAATCACAAAATGAAATAAAATATAATGTAAAAGATATCTATAACATAAATGGTAAAAATAAAATAAAATGAGTTATAAGTTAAAACATTAAATGAAAATGATGAGAGATAAAATGAGATATAAGTTAAAACTTTAAATGAAAATGAGATAAACTGAGATGTAGGTTAAAACATTAAAATCATAAAATTATTATAAGGTACAGAGTAAAAGTTTTAGGGTAAAAGTTGCCTGCTGAATGAATAGGTTTTAAGACCACGTTTAAATGTACTTAGTTCCATTTGCTGACAAAGGTGTTGTTGAAGGTTATTCCATAGGTATGGCGCTATGGTTGAAAAGGCTCGCCAGCCGTAATTTTTATTGGTATTTTTAGTGTCTGTTCTTATGAGTACGTAGAGTTCGGAATTATCGGATCTTAAGCCCGACCTTCCAGGAGTTTACAATTGAACCAGTTCACGCAAATATACAGGTGCCTCATTGGATAAGCACTTGTGAACTAATAATATGATTTTGAATTCGATACGCTCCCGAATTTTAAACCAGTGAAGATCATGAATGATGGGTGTGATACTCTCTCTGCAGTTTACTTGTGATACTAAACGAGCTGCTGAATTTTGAATAGATTGTAGCTTGTCTAGTTGATAGTTGGGGATGCCAATAAGTAAGCTGTTGCAGAGTCCAATTTACTAGTTACAAATGCATGATGTTATAGATATAAGTATGGTGCTGGGTATTATTTTTTTTTTTTTTTATAGAGACCAATAGGAGCAAGAGTGAGAAGAACAGAGGAGTAAGTAAAAAACTTATTAAAGCTGTTCTAGTAGTTAAACAAAAAATGGTAAAAGCATGATATTTTTCATGGCTTATGATAAAAAATGAACTAATTCTTCATTCACTGTTTTGATCAGATATTTTCCATGTATTTTAGGCCTGTTATCAAATTAGAGATTGTTGGTGCTCAAGGAGATAAGAATGCAGTTGTGTGTTTTGAATTATCACATTTAAAAGATTATTGCCAACCCCATGCAGCTGGTATGTATTAATATTTTAAGTTTTATTAGTCTACCAGGACAATTACCGCTCCTACCAATCTTCCTTGTGTCAAAATAGAGGTTTTTAATTATTGGTGTCACATGTTTTTTTGGTTTACTCTTGACTGCTTTATTTTGAAGTTTCTGAAATCGTTTGATTTTATGTTCAGGTAGACTGTACAAAAGTGAATAACAGTAGTCGAGTCTTGATGTAGCCAAAGTGTTTACCAGCTACTATCAATGACTTGAAAAATCTAATTTTTTCAATATTATAAATCCGGAAATTAATACTTTTTTCACATGGCCTAATATTAATACTTTTACACATGGCCAAAATTTCTTTATTCATGTCCAGATTAGGTTCAAAATAAACACCAAGATAAAATTTCTTTATTCATGTCCAGATTAGGTTCAAAATAAACACCAAGATTTTGACAGAATCTGTTTGTGTAATAGAGATATTGCCAATTCGATAGTTGTCAAGTTGAGTCTGATACAACATTTGTGGCGAGTCTGAAATGACATGTTACCGGCTAAATTCGATAATATGGTAAAGACCACCATTATTTTGTTTTAGGTGCATTACTCAAGTCTGCCTTCATCTGTACCGAAGTAATTGATTTAAATAGTAACATATCGCTTAGTGAGCAGCTAAAAGCTAATTATGGTGGAGGATTTGAGATGCAGTCGTGGTCTAATTTACCACAAGGCTCTGGTTTAGGTACAAGTAGTATTTTAGCAGGAGCTGTGATTGGAGCCTTATTACGTGCTGCTGGTAAAAGTTGTACAACTAACAGTTTGGTTCATGCTGTAAGTTAGTTCTTTTATTCCTTGTAATACACAGACATAGCTGAACATGTAGAAATAGCAAATAAATAACATCTTTTATATTGTTGTTGTTACCTGTATCCGTCTCCAGTTGATCCGTCCAAATTTTGTTGTGGACACTTGGCACACCACAGTTGTTAACAGATGCAAAACATAGCTATAGTGGCTCAGTGAGGAAGGTGCTGGCCCAATTCTTGTTGGGGATAAGAAAGTTCCTCAGGATTTTTCTGCATATTTTTGTCAGTAGTACAGGATAGAGAACTACCAAGGAAAATCTTTTGACAAATCGATGTTGGATACTTGAATATATAATATATTTTCAGGTTTTATATTTAGAACAATTGTTAACAACAGGCGGGGGATGGCAGGATCAAGTTGGAGGATTAATGGGAGGTTTTCAGTTTGGCTACTCGGATGCTAAATTACCGCTAGAGGTGAAAACTGTTCCAATAGAAGTTGCTCCAGAAACAGTTACTGCTTTTAATAAACGCTTGTGTCTTATTTATACGGGTAAAACAAGACTAGCTAGAAATCTTTTACAGGTAATACAACTTTTAGTGCATGCTTGTGATAATACAGTCAAATAATATTATATGCTATTTTATATATTCAGTTTATTTGGTTGATAATTCTATTAACATATAAAACCATGTTTAAGAAAATTGCATTATTGGCCTGTGATGACAGGAAAATAGTACCCGTGACTTTTGTAAGGCAGAAACATTGAATACAAGAGTAGCATGCGTTAGTGTGGTAGGTGGTTGATTGACCTGAAGTCAACCAATCACAATATACTGAATAAATGTGGTCGTATATTGCCGTCGCCCCCGTCCGTCCGTCCGTCCGTCGGTCTATTGTCCACAATTTCTTGTGAACGCTCTAGGGGCTAGAATTAATATCCGATTGACTTTAAATTTATACACAGTGTTTAAGATCATGAGAGGAAGACCCCTATTAATTTTCAGCGATTTCCGATAAATGCTGTCTGAGTTTTGGCCCTTGATTTTCGATAATTGCTGTCAGAGTTATGGCCCTTGATCACTTCAAAAAATCTTGTGAACGCACTAGAGGCTAAAGTTAATATCCGATTGACTTTAAATTTATACACAGTGTTTAAGGTCATCAGCGATATCCGATAATTGCATCCAGAGTTATGGCCCTTTCTCATTTTGAAAAATCTTGTGAACGCTCTAGAGGCTAAAGTTAATATCTGATTGAATTAAGATTTATACACAGTGTTTAAGGCCATGAGACAAATACTGCCAGAGTTATGGCCCTTGATCACTTTGAAAAATCTTGTGAACGCTCTATAGGCTAAAGGTAATATCCGATTGAATTTAAATTTATACACAGTGTTTACGGTCATGAGACTAAGAAGCCTAGGGATTATCATCGATATCCGATAATTACTGCCAGAGTTATGGCCCTTGATCACTTTGAAAATTTTTGTGAACACTCTATAGGCTAAAGGTAATATCCGATTAAATTTAAATTTATACACAGTGTTTAGGGTCATGAGACGAAGAAGCCTATTGATTTTCAGCGATTTCCGATAAATGCTGTCAGAGTAATGGCCCTTGATCACTTCAAAAAATCTTGTGAACGCACTAGAGTCTAAAGTTAATAATCGATTGACTTTAAATTTATACACAGTGTTGAGGGTCATGAAACAAAGAAGCTTAGGGATTTTCAGCAATTTTCAATAATTACTGTTAGAGTTATGGCCTTTGATCACTTCAAAAAATCTTGTGGATGCTCTAGAGGCTAAAGTTAATATCCGATTGACTTGAAATTTATACACAGTATTGAAGGTCATGAGATGAAGAAGCCTATTGATTTTCAGAATATTAAGTGTTTTGTATACTAAACGTTAGCATGGAGGAGAACCTTATCAAAGCCAAACAAATTCGAATGATTTTCTGATAATTACATAATGAGTCGTTACTTGTTATATGATTTTAGTGTATTATAAATGTTTCATTACTGAAAAAAGTTAAATATGCGACAACTCTTGTTGACTGCCCGGATGATTTAGCTGCTGTGGGCGTATGTTTCGTTGCCTGGCAACCTATCTTTAACTGTGTAAATGTTATCTTTTCATTGAAACCCAGATTACGGTATATGTTTTGTTTAAAGGATGTTATCAGAAATTGGTATGCCAGAAATCCATATATTGTCCAAACAGAAGATTCACTTGTATCAATAGCTGGTGACTGTAAAGATGCTTTGATGAAAGGTAAGTTTATTCACATTTAAAGTTGCCTATTAATATTGATATAAAAATGCTTACTATGCCTGTATATGTATAATCATTATATATTGTACATTTTCATCCATTTTACTGTATTTATATAATATGTATGTGTTTGCCACTATAACTATGTATATACACCCTTTTTGCATTTATAATATATGTATACAAATTATTTAGGGAGAGGGGTTTTACATAGGCTAAGCCTGTTCCCCAATCCCATTCAGAAAACTTGAATAAAATATTGTCTTTTTATCTTTTATAGTACAATAATGGTCATCAGTTCATGACATTTAATTACTGTATGATCTGAGTTACTGGACTAGCAATTACTTCCCCATTGACTTCAATGTTTATTAATGACTGTAACATTTAATGACTGTAGCATTACAGGCTGCAGATTTTTGTAGGGGGTTGACCGATTAAAATTTTTTTTTGCTACATGGATTTCATGTGGAGTGGGGTCAAAATCTCACTTCCGTCGCAACAATTGCTCGCAGAAATACACTTTACACCCCCTATCCCTCCTCTGTTATATCATCAGTATTACCCTAGCCTCGATCATTATTACTCAATTCAGTACGATAAAAAACAAAGTCTCAATCATCCATTTTCGGATTTAATCATCAGTGAGCTTTGAGCAGCAAATCGGATTCAAATCCAGTGAAAATCCAACATAAGATTACATTGAGAGTTTATTAAGGTCTTTTCTTGTTAATAAATGTCTAATTATTAGTTTATACAACATTTCAGGCCTAAAGAAAGACCTCCAATAGGCAGATTTAGCTCTTGCATAATATAATGTATGTTTAACTCTTCTTATGCATACATTCAAAATGACCTTATACTCAAAGAAACATATTTTTAACCTACATGTATTTATTTTATATCTTATTTTTTTTTAGTTGCTCATCTCTTATGGTTAATTTTATTATATATACAGGAGACCTAGATAAAACTGGTCAAATAATTGATAAATATTGGGAATTAAAGAAAAGAATGGCGCCTGGTAGCGAACCAGATCGTGTAACAGAATTGATCTGTTTATTACGTCCTCATGTTACTGGTGTTACTCTAGCAGGTGCTGGGGGAGGAGGCTTCATGTTTGTTCTAATGAAAGAAGAAACCTCACAAGATTTAATTCGAAAACTCTTCTCCAAAAAGGTTTGTACTACATTACTTAATTTGTAAATTGAAAATTTTAAATTGTGTTATGTATTTTTCCAGTTCTACATGTATCTATAGTTTATGCCCTGAAATACACTTTTACCCGGTTACAAGACCATATAATCCCTTATATTCACAAAATATTGATATTCAGTCTAAAATTATAGTTGTCGGGATGGACCTGTGCAGTGCTGTATCACCGGAGCAACTGTTTCCGTATAATGGTTAAAGGGACAATCCCGAATTAAACAGAGGCTCAAAAAAAAAGTCTGAGAATAAAACGCCAAAATATAGGGGAATGGTGTATTTACCTTGTCTCAAAATTTCAACTCAAAATATTGAGTCGTTTGGACGTGAACGCCAAATCTGCTTATCAGGACACGTGACCCTTTTAAGATTTCGGGTCAATTGTTTCGTTGGGTGACCTTATAACCGATTACGGTTACTTGAGAGGGTTATGCAGTGAATAACCCATGTGCCGTACTTGATAAAGAAAGGCAAATTTCAACTACACATTATTTTTATAAAAAAAATGATTGGTTTTATCCAGATACCACAAAATACACCTTGGGGCACCAGTCTAAAATTCCAGATGAAGACTGACGGATTTAAGTAGTTTGAAACGTATCTTAGATACTAAAGTAGTTGCTTGGTCCTTGACTCAAATATTTTAAGGGATTTTAACACAAAATTAAGCAGTTTTATTCCCCCAAAAAATATCGGGATTAGCCTTTTAACATAGAAACGACTAAAGAATTGTCGTTATAAAATTGCATGAACACTAAGTCTACCAACCCATTTGACTATGTCGTTTAAAATAATATAAACAAATAGGAATTATTTGGATAACCGGACTGGGTTGTTGAATTGTGTGATATTTGTACTAGATAGTATAGATAGGATAATTTGGAACTTGTCCAGACATTTTTAAGGCTGATATGTAGGTCAAAATGTTACGATTCAAATAATTGGACTTTCAATTACTGATCCTGACTGAGACATAAATGATATGTCACGTTGTTTAATCGAAATGAATTCACAGTTTAGAACTTATGCATTGGACAGCTAAACAATTTTATAGGATTTAGTCCCGAAGGGTACCCACATTCTTTATATTTATAAATTGATCCACTATGATCCGAAATGTCAGCCTAGCCTCGATCGTCATTACTAAAGTCAGTAAGATAAGAAGCATAGTCTAGATTATCCATTTATTGATTAAATCACGAAGAGAAGTTATGCAGTAAATTGGGTCATAATCCACTAAATTCGCAGGCTAGTGATGTCATCAAGAGTTGATTATGATACGGATAAGTAAATTATTGTCTTAATTGATAATTAAGATAACATTTCAGGCCTAAATAATACCTGCAATAAGCAGATTTAGCTCTTGCATAATGTATGTTTAACTTTGCCGAAAACGAAGTATAACCACTAATCAACCTGCTCACCCCAAACTTATAAGTGCATAATGCTACTTATCAGTTACCTGGATTATTTGATGAAAGCTTTTATCAAGGACAAGTCCCAATTTTATCAATGGAACGGCCTAACAAGTCTGAAGAATTCATTTGTTTAATTTTTTTTGTAGGGTTTAGAAGATGTAGAAATATATGATGCTGAATTAGATAATCAAGGTTTAACTGTGTATTTTGAAACTGACTAAAAATAAGGACAGACAACCCAAAAAATGGACCGATATGGCACCTGAAGGTTTTACTGATGTCAGATATTGACAGCCAAACATATCGGCAGATACAGATAATTATCGATAGTGGGGGATATTAAAGTATTACGCGTTGAAATACCTCAAATGGCATGAAAGTCTATGTAGATATGTCATAGTTAGTTGGTACTATTTTACCTCAAGAATCAAACATGAGCCCGCTGTTCTTTAAAGTAATAATTTGGTCACGCTTCCTACACGATCACACACTCACTAGGCTATCTATTAAAAACTTAATTATTTAATGTATAATAAAGTCAAGATAATCATATTAAAGTGTTGATTACGATATAATTCTCTAAAGTGATCGGCGCCCGTATGTCTTAAATAGATGACAGAATGTTCATGACCTCGGATAATATTTTAAAGATATTTACCGAGGCGTTTTCAACATATATCGGCAACTCTAATATCGGCAAAATTGGCGCATGTCGGTCGAGACTGATTTCTTTAAATAGGCCACTAATCAGTAATCGGCCAACTACCGATATTAAAACTGATTATCGACCCATCACTACAAAAAATATTTATTAACATATTGTTCAAGATATAGATAAGAACTAGCCATTCTTGCTATACTAGTTCGAAAGTAGATGATGTAAATTGAATAATTTGAAAATTTCATTCAAATTACTCTATTGCAAGCGAAGATATTGGCATTTGAAGATTTGGCCGACCTTTGCAATAATTTCAACCACGGTCCTGGTTGATCAAAGCTAAGACTCGAAGCGTCTGGGCGCGCCATATTTGATTTATCACTGAAACGTTTTAATCTCTTTAATATCGGAGCAATCTGATGCCATCCAAAGTTGATTAAGGCCTGGATCAGTTAATTAATGTCTAATTAATACTTTAGAAAACATTTCATGCCCAAATAAAGACCTGCACTAGGCAGATTTAGCTCTTGAAGAATGCATGTTTAAATACACTCAAATTGATTTCTTAACATTTAATGACGATCAGAGGCTTTAAAAGAATATTTGTATTTTTATGATAAATTGTAACAAATTTTATTAACAATGTGACTATTTGCATTTTGATATTATTGTTTACCTCGGAATGTTTCTACAAACTGGACCCGAATTATAGTGGAAAAATGGCTACTGTCTGAATCCTCGTAAATAGATTTCTGCGATTATGAACAAATTACATAAATTGGGTTATTTTTAACTTCTGTGTGTTTAAAATCAACTCCCGCCAAGTAAATTACATTGTACAATCAAATATCCTAACAAATCAAAACTTCCTCTCTTGAAAAATTGAATTCCCACAAACTTTTGACATGGAGCAATACCAAACTGAAAGCTGACTAATGCCATTCTTTGAGAGAGATCATTTTGTACAAAGGGGTGACAGCATGCCACGTCAAAACGATTTTCGGTACTTTTATGACAATTTAAGGGGAAGCTATATTTCTCGGCTCAGTATTGAGTTTGGGTGTTCACACACATAACTGCTCATCTCATATTCCTTTATTTTGTTACCATCTTTAGTAAAATCTTGGCAAAGTTTATAGCTTTACATTTGCCCCTTTCTGTACAGACTTTGATAGTTTCCCCATGGACCTTTTACACTACGGTCAAAATTGTTGTTGAGTCTGTAATACACATATAGAAGTTATTAACAGAATAACAGTTATTATTGGATTGAAAGAATGATACCAAATTGACAATACACTCAGAAATTTTGGACGTGAACTTCATGTTGCTTGTTAAATTAATTATAATATAAAGGAGATAGGAAAGTGATATTTTAATTTGACTTTATTTTTGGTGAATAAAAGTAGGTAGACTGGCGATCAATGTTTTCAATATAAATTGCCTTTAGTTGATAATTTTCGTTACTCAAACGATCGAAATGATCTCGCTCTGTTTTGATTACAACACATGGTTGTCAAACTATCTGTCAAAGTTAAACCACCCCGAATGGCTTCATTGGTTCCAGCCAACACATGACGAAGCCACAATGTAAATATTTAACATTTTCAAGAGAGGACTTTTTTGTTCATTTGAATATCTTATTGTTCAATGAACTTTATTGAACAGGGGTTGATTTCAAATACACAGGCAAGTTTATAAAAACCAAAGTTAAGTATTTTGTTCATAATCAAAGAAATCTGTTTAAATTTTAAAATGGTTCAGACAGTAATATATAATATAGTTTATTCACAACTACATGCTACATGTTTAAACATGAGTATGGAAGTTACAACAAACAAATATAAGACGACATTGTGATGCATGATGTTCCGTGACTTCAGTCCTAGGTCTATCATATAAATGAATATAGATAATTTGCAAAATTTTGAGATTTTAATATGGAATATTTTATTTATCAAATTTTTATAATCCTAATTAGATATGCATAATGTATGTGTAATTATGCTGAATAATATTATGGAGTAAAAAAGGATCCATAATTCTAAAGTGTGTGTATTTTTAAAATATCTATAACCATCTAGTGTGTGTGTATTGGGTAAGATAAATGATTTGTTATTTTGTATGGGTGTTCTTTGTAGTGTGTCCAATGTATTCACACAAACCAATTAATGTTGTGCAATATAAATATGTGAGGGGCCATGGGATATGCATATTAATGAGTTTCTAATGTTTATAATAATATAGTTATATACGGTAGTTATTTGTTTTGTTGTTTATTTATATATATTTTGAAAAGGGTTATTTTTATATGCCCATATTCAAAGTGGACATATACTGTCGTCCGTGTTGTTGGCTTTCGAAATCCTTCCACAATATCTTGTGACCACATTTTTAGGTATTTTTATACAACCACATGGACACTTTACAGACAATTAATATTGATCATCTGATCTGGAATTGAGTTAAACTGGCATGGTTCGATTCTCAGATTGTGTGGGTTTTCTCCAGGTCGTCCGGTTGCTCCAACGGCTAAAGACCTCTCTGATTCTCTGTCCAAGCGAATTTTTGAAATAAAATTGAACCATATGTTAGTCCTGAAATGACCTGGTTTGTGTCCACAGGATGTTTAACCCCATTTCTATCAAGGAGAAGAATCATAAATATGCATTTCAGTAATTTCTGATAACTTACAGACTTAAAGCTATTGTTCACTTCCGTAAATTTTGTTATCGAAGTTGGAAGGAATACATGTAGTTAACATTTCACACTTAAAATGTCAAATTATATTATTCAGTTCTTGTTTATTAATTGTAGTAGTTATTCAGATGATAAGAAAAACCAATGAGGTCCTGTGTACAAATTGGCTTGCCCATTAAGGTGTTGTATAAAAGCCCTTGACAGTTGAAATTATAAATACCGGTAAGAGTAGGCTGTAGCACTATCTGGGCGAAATGTTCCTCATGGAACATTTTATGAGGCAAAGATGTCTATTGATGTTCGAGAGCCACGGTGGCTCAGTGGGTAGAATGTTGGCTCACTAGCCTGGAGGTCTGTTTGATACCTGTGTTGGCCAAGAAAGTTATCAAGATTGTTTGAGAGCCACAGTGGCTCAGTGAGTAGGATGTTGGCTCACTAAACTGGAGGGCCATGTTCGATACCTGTTTTGGCCAAGAAAGTTTATCAAGACTTCCCGACATGGTTACTCCTTGTCAGTGGTGCAGGAACCCTTTCAGAATTGTGGCCTTCAGACGCTAAACACCAAAAAATGTCCGTGGCTGCCCCTGGGTTGGGACATGCATACAAAATCAATAGTTGCCACCCTTAAACTATAATTGTAAGTGCAGGAGGACTGCACTACACGCAAAACAAAAATATACAAGATAAACCTGCGGACAAGACAGAAAATAGACATTGCAAAAAATAAACAATTATCAAATCAAGTGAATGGATCCGGGATGTATTAGATATGCAAAGTTCGAAGACAAAAATTGATCGTGGCTCGAGATGATCCATATAAAATTGTGGCCTGTCTGCAGCACACAGAATTGAGATACACAAAGCAAAAATAGGTAGAGGTCAGACAATTCCCCCAAAACAATCGAATCATCCTTAGGGCCTAGGGTATAAGGAAAAGGTATGCAAAGTATCTGTAAACAAAAGCACACACAAAAATTGGGCGTGGCTCTTTCCTGGGGGGAGGGGGGCAGACATGCACCAACAATAGGGATCATCCTTAAGGTATAAGTATACAAAGTTTCAAGACAATCAATTAAGAATTGCGGGCTATCAGCAGTGAATATTCGCTTGGCCGCTACAGACGGATGTCGCATTACCTCTGTAAAACAAATTGACACAAACATGGCGTACGGCATAATATACGTCCACGTTATGTTTTTGTCTCACGGAATCCAGGGATGAATAAACTACTAGACCTAAAAATTTCAGAAGCCTCCAATGTTGGCTTTTCAAGATATATTGCCGTAAATGTACTAAATATTTGGGGGAATCGGGTTAGGGTAGGCTCTCTGCGCACGCAATAAGTTCTAAACTAGCTTTGGTGGCTCAATGATCTTTATTTCACCAAATGGACAGATGCATATAATGTGTTAATATGCCAAATTTCATTAACTTCCTATATGTGGCTCCAAGATCTTTATTTCATCAATCAATACGACAGATGCATAAGATCATTTACGGTCCATGATAAGATGTGAACATGTCAAATGTCATTAACTTTCTGTGTTGGCGTATCAAGATATACCACCGCAAAGTACCCCGCACCTATTTTCGAGGCGGGGTTCAATAAATAAGGGGTATGTCCACGCTGCATCTAAAAACACCCAAACCAGCTTTGGTGGCAAAATGTTTTTGTTTCACGGAATCAAGGGATGAATAAACTACTAGACTGCAAAATTTCAGAAGCCTCCTATTTTGGCTTTTTGCGATATATTACCGTAAACGTACTAAATACATGCATGGGGGAATCGGGTCACTGTGCACACAATAACTTCTAAACTAGCTTGGTAGCTCCAATATCTTTATTTCACCAAATAGAGATGCATAATGTGGGAACATGACAAATTTCATTAACTTTTTATCTCGGCGGATCGCGTTATAACACCGATAAGTTCCCAGCACCGGATTCGAGTCGGGGTTCGCCAACAATAAGGGGTACGGCCACGCTGCATCTAAAAACACCCAAACCAGCTTTGGTGGCAAAATGTTTTTGTTTCACGGAATCAAGGGATGAATAAACTACTAGACTGCAAAATTTCAGAAGCCTCCTATGTTGGCTTTTTGCGATATATTACCCTAAACGTACTAAATACATGCATGGGGGAATCGGGTTAGGGGTAGGCTCACTGCGCACGCAATAACTTCTAAACTAGCTTTGGTAGCTCCAAGATCTTTATTTCACCAAATAGAGATGCATAATGTGTGAACATGACAAATTTCATTAACTTTTTATCTTGGTGTATCGCTTTATACCACCGAAAAGTTCCCAGCACCGGATTCGAGGCGGGGTCCGCCAACATAGAAAGTATATGAAATTTGTGCAATATTTTAGTATGTTTATGGTAATAGTATATTTTTTTTGTCCCCCGCCTTTCGAAGAAAGCAGGGGACTATTAAAATGGGTTCGTCCGTCTGTCTGTCCGTCCGTCTGTCACACTTTTTGGGACACAATAACTCTTTTTCTAATTGAGCTAGAATATTCAAACTTGGTGTAGGTGTTTATTAGGTCATTACCTTGATCGAGTTCGAAGATGAGCATTTTCCGCTTAGGGTAAGCAGAGATAAGCAATTTGATTGGTTGATGCTTTGGGACGCGATAACTTGAGTTGTAATTAAGTTAGAGTGATGAAACTTGGTATATAGTTTCATTTCATCAATACCTTGACTAAGTTCAATAATGCGCATTTTCTGCTCGGTGTAAGCAGTGCGATAAGCAATTAGATTGGCCGAGACTTTGGAACATAATAACTTTCCTTCTAACTTGATGTAGATGTTTATTAGGTCAATACCTTGATGGAGTTCGAAGACGAGCATTTTCTATTTAGGGTAAGCAGAGATAAGCAATTTGATTGGTTGATGCTTTGGGATGCAATAACTTTAGTTGTAATTAAGTGAGAGTGATGAAACTTGGTATATAGTTTCATTTCATCAAAACGTTTAATAATGAACATTTTCTGCTGAGGGTAAGCAGAGCGATAAGCAATTTGATAGGTCTATACTTTGGAACACAATGATTCTCCTTCTAATTAAGGTAGAATATTCGAACTAGGTGTAGGTGAATGCCTTGATGTATTTTGATGATGTACATTGTCTGATTCAATCTGATAGAGAGTGCTGATACTTAGTGTATAGTTTGATTGCTCAATACTTTTGAAAAAAATAAATGTGCAATTAATTAATATGTGTCATCTATTTATTTTGGGATTTCGGCGGGGGACATCAGCCTCACTGTTGGCTTGTTCTTTTCTTTTACATATACTTTGCATTAATATGTCTTAAAATGTTGTTTTCTAATAAAAAAGTAATACTTATTTTCGTGATAATTATATCTAGGTTTTTATTGGCCCTAGGAATGAATATGTGTGCTAACTTGATTATTTTCCGTCATAGTACGGACATTTGGCAAACCTCGACAAATTCTACGCATCTTTATCTCGGCTGTATGACCATATCCGCCATATTTGATATATTTTAATGGTTCCGAATTAAAAAAAATGGCTGCCCCCATGGAGATTTCTGTGGAGAGTGTATTATATCAACAAATGTCACGTTTGGCATTGGGTTTGTGGAATTACCAGGGGATTTTATCAAACCAGCAGCCTTCAGACAATATCTCTGCTTATTTAAGTATACACACTCTACAAAAGACGCAATTTGGGACTTTTTTGTAAAAGCGACATGTTTTCCTGTTTTAATGTAAATCGGTAGCCGCATCGCAAATGTATGGGCATAGGTACATATCACTTACTGTCATACATTTGAGTCTAGATGTAGGGTACCAGAATCTGTTGAGATTTGCCGAGTGATAGTACAGACTCTTTTAGGTGTGCAAATGAGGTTCGTTGTAGATCCCATATGCTCTACTATGCAAGTTTCTATTATGCACAAATGTAATGTGCAAATCAACTATAACACTGTATTTTGTATTATTGAAAAGTGTATTCTGTATTTTAACACCATGAAATTGGTATTGTTGAGCAATGGAGATTGCAAATTTTAAAACTAAAATACGTATTTTGAACTACTGACATTTGCAGTTTGCACTGTGAACAATGAAATGATATTGGTAACGTTATCCTTCCATACATAGGCCTATGTCCTACAAAAGAACAAGCTAACAATGATGATGATGTTCCCCACCCCAATCCAAAAATAAATACTGATAGATGAAATATTAATTAATTGTGCATTTATCTTTTCACCAAGCAAAGAAACATCGTATCTATATCTAAGCAGAAAATAATCAGAATTAGAAGCAAAGTTGCTTTGACCCAAAGCATCGACTTATTTAATTGCTTGATAAGCCTTAACAGCGTGTGTTAAGCATCTAAAGTTGTTCAGATAGGGTGGAAAACCGAGATCCACCCATATAGGCCTACTTTGACAAATTGCAGGTCATTTATTCAGTTCCCCTGTCAAATATTCATAGAACACGGCATGGTATATGCCCATCTTCGAATTTTTTTCGCGGGAACCGAAAGTTTTTGCCACGAAAGATTTCGAACAAGCCCGCTTGTATTTTCCACTACACTAGTGATAGTTTCGATTCGTTGTTCCGTTGCAGAATTGGCGCGAAAGGTTTCCTTCCTGAACTTCCACAATTATTAATATATGAAGCTGACAAATCAGGGTTAGGGTTGGGGATCGGTATATATAATATACGAAGCTGGCTAATCAGGGTTAGGGCTAGGGTTGGGTTAAGGTTATTATACCGATCGCCAAATCCAGAAATTTTCGGAATTGTGAGCTTCGTATATTATACTGATCGCAAAATTCAGAAAATTTCTGAATTGTCAGACTGATGTATTATATTATACCAATCGGCAAATTCAGAAAATTTCCTTTTTATCTGTAGGCCCTACAGATAATTAAATATAGAATTTTAGGAATATATCAATTTCCGTTTAATAAATGCAATCCTTGCTAATGATACTTCTTATCGCACGATGTCCGGAGACAGTTCCAAGAGGAACTAAATACAGCAATTATCAATTATATGCAACCCAAAAATTAATATTGATGTGATGTATATAAAATAATTTGTTTTCGTTACACGATCAACCTAAGCCCAAACAAACCGCAGTGTAAATTTACTATACAGTATTTGAGGTCAAAAGAACATTTAGCTTTATGACGATTGGCTGTGAAATGGGTCATGACCTCAGACGAATATTACATTCCGTTTTCCAGTTTATAAAAGAAATAGGCGAAGAAGTGACTTTGTAACCAAGACTAATAACTTCACCCCAGACACCGGTATACCCCAGACACCACGCCCTGGTCAATGAACTGTTTTCACCAATGACGTAGATATATATCCACGTCATTTGTTTTCACCTTTTGATTTATATAATGCTCTTTATTTATTTGCCAGTTTTTGATAAAACAATGGAACATTTTCAGCTGTGACGAACTAAATATTTAATTGAAATTTTTTTCGTGATATTTGTTTGGGAATATCGACTTGATTGATGATAATTCTCTCATAGTAATTAATGCAGTACAGAACGCACGATACTATATCTTGAATAACGGAGAATTACCTTTCTAGCCCTAAATCTTCAGAATAGTTTCAGATGAACCTAACCCGAACCCTACCCTTTGTGAGATCAGAAAGATCCAGTACAGAACTACAGTACAGATTGACTTTTGCCATACTGTATTGACCATTTTACGTTAATGCATTGACATGGGTCACTTGACACGTTTCTAATAAATTTCCATGTCACGGCATGTGTTCTGTTTACATATTTACAAATGTCGGTGAACCGAATCACCTTGTCGAGCCGTTTCTTTGTTTAGCAACATATATAGACCATCACTACCGACATTATCGCTTGACTTCCCGCGGGATTTTAACCAATCAGAACTCAATGTCAACAAACACAGCCCCACGCAAAAACAACGTGATATATTATTGCGCGTTTCGTTTTTGTTTGTTTACTTGTCATTTTCACACCATGTAAGTTATATTGGTGGCTCCGGTCATATTGTTTAAACAAACAGTGCTTTTAGAGGGTCCAAGTACTAAAAATTGCTTAATGTTTCTAAATAGTCAGATATAAAAGGAAGCCATTCGAACTATTTTCCGACGCCCATTTATAACGGGCACTTGTTGGCAACACGGCGCATAATCGTAAACACTGTCTGTTCATTCAAAGCAAGCGGCGAAAATATTTCTTTACGGGATTCCAATTTTGAGAGGAAAATATGCCGGTAAAGATTGAAAATGGCGGAGAAAACATTTCACAATCCATTCCAAAGGAAATAGAGTGTTTAGTAAACGAAGTAAGAGAAAGACTGTGCCTTAAAAGTCAGGAGAAATTATCAAAATGCTACCGGTCTACGCCATATTCATTAACTAGTCCGTGTCGGAGTGTTGGCAATGTTTCAAAAGGCACGTGTGTGAAATGCAGCTCTGGCGTAAAACGACCAGTTTTAAAAAGACGGGACAGACTCTGTACGTGCGAAGACAAATCTCAACAGCAACAAGAAAACCCACGAAAGCTTCTAGAACAATTATTACGGGAACAAACACTAATTCAAGAAGCCGTGCGTCGCCTGCATTCAAGGAAAATTATGGAAGTAGTAAATTGCGAAAAATCTCAGTTTGAGTTATGCGAAAGCAGTCCGTCATCATCGAAGCCATCCAGTAGTATTAGTAGTTCGGTGTGTTCTTACGAAACGGGTAGTCCAATAATTGCTTCCTAAATCAAGACATGACTCGTAAATAGGGCAGCACGACAGAATAACGAAATGAACTGAGCCTACTTCTGTCTACAGGTAGCGGATGAATCATAATGGAATGTTGTTTACAAACGTATGGAACTAGGTCAAACTGTAGATATTGACGTGTTTACAAATTGAAATGTCATGTCGTCGAAGTCAGGCGACTGAATATTAAATGCGCATTATAATTATTATTATGCACATTTCTGGGAATGTCTTTCTTACTTGAAGTTAGGTTAATGAATGACTAATGTGATAAGAATTGTTAAAAGAAAGGAAGAGATTGCATGTGTCTTTGTTGTGCTAATAATGTAATTCTTCAAAATTGTTTCACCTGGGGTGAATATTGTACATATGTTTCCTGGGCAGTTAAACAATGCAATGAGTTTTCAATGCATTTCAAACTTTGTAAATTAAGATATTAAATTATTTTGTGTGTATTATAATGAAACGGTTGTCTTTATTAATAAAAATCAATCATTTGTGGAATAAATGGACTTATTGAGTGAATGTTTGAAGTGCATGTCAATGTATGCAGCAAAAATCTTTCTCACTTACCATATTATGATAATTTTTTTTCATTGTCCAGTACTGAGTTCAGTGTGGTTGTATAACTTGTATTATGTATATTAATATTATGGATGATTGATAAAATGAAATGTTTCATTATTTGAATTCTTTACACCATCATGTTGTTTGTTATGTGTGATATATGTTTGAATGATTTTTGCATTGATATGAATATTCAATTTGTTTATTGCATCTAGGTGCTATTTAGTAAAAATTTATTATTAAAACCAAACAATGAAATATGATTTGTCTCTTAAAAAAGTATTTAAAAATGAAATGGGGTGTAACATCCTATTTTTCTGCCCCAGCTACCCATATTCCTGAAGCAATGGCCCAAGAAATCCCTCTCTGGCTAGGGGTTAGATTACCTCTAATCAAACAAAACGCTGTGAGGAGTATGCAGCTACCAGACTAATGAAGAATGTGAATTACTAAATTGTTTTATAAGAGTGGTGGGGAGGTAGGAAATCAGCCTTTCAAGGACATTTATACAAGTGATATGCTCAAGGATTTTAATAGCAAAATCAACAATTCAAAACCATAATGATAATGGCAATGGGGTTTAATGTCCTACATTTCTTCCCCAGCCTGGCTAATGAAGAATGTGAATTACTAAATTGTTTCATAAGAGGGGTGGAGGAGGTAGGAAATAAGTTTGTCAAGGACATTTATAGTTAGGCCAGGGTTAGAAATATTTCAGTTTGCCAAAACCCGACTCATGATGATTAGGTATGGATAGGTAGGTAGGCAAATTCTTTTTTTTGGGGGGGGGGGACCTGACTTTGACGACAAATAACAAGATTTTAGCGTTGAGTTTGGTGTTACTATGTATAGAAATGACAGTGACTGTTCAACCGCCCGATCGATTATTTCGCGTTTAGACCAGGGGGAGGAGGGGGGCATTGTCACCCGAGTGGGGGCAAATTCTGAGTTAACTTTTCTAGAGGCATTTTTCGTCAGGAATCCGAATCTGGTAGGTAATAAGCCAGACGAGGGGGCGTTTCCGAGATAATCGAGTTCAAAGGTCACGGAAGGCCAAATAACGAAAGAAACGTATATAATTCAAAATCTGTCCAGAATAGGGCCGAAAATTATTGATGACAGCAATGAGACAATTATAATACAGTAATATAATAATAACATATCAGGAATTTTCATACCGTACTAAGAACCGTATTTTGGCATTGAATACCCCGGGGCCCCCACCCCTTCATTATCATTATCATAGCAATTGAGTTTAATACCACACAACTTTGATCGCTATTTAAGGTAAGTAAATATGAATGTGCCATAATATTACTTACATATTTGAAGAGGGTAATAAACAAGCTTTTCTGTGATATGTAACATTATACCTGGAGTTTCGTACTAAGAACTGTATTTTGGCATTGAATACCCCTCCCATAGTAATAGAGCTTAATACCACCAAACTTTGATCGTTTTTTAAGGGAAGTAAATATGAATGTGCCATAAAATTATTTACATATTTGAAGAGAACAATCAACAAGCTTTTCTGTGATATGTAACAATATCTCTGGAATTTCGCACTAAGACCCGTATTTTGGCATTGAATAGCCACCCCCCATCCTGCATTATCATAGTAATAGATTTTAGTACCACCCAACATTGATCGTTTTGTAAGGTAAGTAAATCTTAATGTGCCAGCAAATTATTTACATATTTGAAGAGAACAATCAACAAGAATTTCGCCGATATGTAACATAATATCTGGAATTTCGTACTAAGACCCGGATATTGGCATATATACCCCCCCCCCCCTTTTATTATCATAGTAATAGAGCTTAATACCACCAAACTTTGATTGCTTTTTAAGGTAAGTAAATCATAATGTGCCAGAAAATTATTTACATATTTGAAGAGAACAATCAACAAGCCTTTTGCTGATATGTAACATTATATCTGGAATTTCGTACTATAGATAGATAGATTTATTGTATCATAGCATCCATTACGGACAGCATACACATTTTAAAACAAAAGTTGATCATACAATTATAACATAAATCGATTATACAATTATAACATAAGTGGATCATACAATTATTATAACATAACATCTGGGGTGATTCTTTATGGATGTACAATCTTATATAATAATCCTATAAGCATTAACAAATGGTCTGTATATCGATAATCAGCATAGAGATAAAACGAAAATTATCTAAACTACCCTGGAAAGTTAACAAACTATTTTTACCGTAAGTATTAGTATAATACATGTTATCATATTATAATGAACAGATGTGTTGGTTAACAGGTAACTCAGATGCTCTTTCTTGGAGACACTTATATACATATGAAGCAACCTGACTAGCAATTTCGTTTGGGGGATTTAAAACATTTATCATATTGCACGAGATGTGCGGATTGCTTTTGAAAATTGGCTTAAATTTTGAATTTCTAAGATTGTTATATTTATTACAGTCAAATATGAAATGGTATTCGTCTTCTATTTGATTATTATTACATTGTTTACATAAACGTGCATGTGACGGAATATTCTTATAACGACCACGCTCTATCTCGAGATGGTGTGTGCTGAGCCTAATCGAAGTCAAAGCAATTTTATGGGCTTTCAATTTGACTGAGTGCAGATAGAACGGTATCTCATAAAAATCTGGCTTAATTTTTCCATACGTCCGAAGTTTATGGGTCGATTGCGAATTCTCTTGTTGATCGGTGACTATTAGGAAAAGATCGACAAATTTGTTTTCGGTGGCGGATTTTATGTCACACTTTTTTAGGTCATTTTGTTCAAGTTCAAAATATCTGGTTAAAATCCCTATGCTTTGACAAAATGATTTTCTTGAACCAGCAGTTTTACAAGAAAGTTCATAATCCGCTACAAATGACGTGTCAAGGAGTTTGTTTTTATTATCCGATAAGAACCTTTTGAAGTAGAGAAGCATACGCTGATATATGTCCAGAGATAGTGGATGAATACCACATTCAGCTAGACATCCCATGTTACTGGCACGCTTAGGCATAATATACTAAGACCCGTATTTTTGCATTGAATACCCCCCCCCCTTCATTATCATAGTAATAGAGCTTAATACCACCAAACCTAGATTGCTTTTTTACGGTAATTAAATATGAAGGTGCCATAAGATGATTTCCATATTTGAAAAGGGTAATAAACAAGCTTTTCTGTGATATGTAACATTGTATCTTGAATTTCGTACTAAGACCCATATTTTGGCATTGAATACCCCCCCCCCCTCATTATCAAAGTAATAGAGTTCAATATCACACAACTTTGTTCGCTATTTAAAGGAGCTAAATCGCTAACATTTGGAGCCTAGAAATTCATAAAAGTGGTTCGCAACGCATATAATACTGTAATATGAATGTATATAAACTGATTTACATTCAATGGTTTCCGTGTTTACTCCAATTTCAAATCAGTTATGTTTGGCGAAATAAGCCAGCAACGTCAATCATGTGCAAAAGTCGAGCGTCTAGTTATTCCAGTCTACTAACTCCGTCTGACTTATTGCATTGTGTCTAGCCTCGTCCCTCGAGTCTCTCAATACAACTGGAGCTGAAGCGCATTATGGTACACGATTCGTGTACCAATGTTAAAAAAATATTTTTTCTGAAATATCGGATATCAGAAGCTCATCTTTTCCCGGTAAGTTTACATCAGCAATGTTGATTTAAATTGACCAATAATTCGTGTTTTCGATGTCGACGATTTTGGAGGATTTTGAGTTACGGACTTAGGTCCTTTAAGGTAAGTAAATATGAATGTGCCATAATATTACTTACATATTTGAAGAGGGTAATAAACAAGCTTTTCTGTGATATGTAACATCATATCTGGAATTTCGTACAAAGAACCGTATTTTGGTATTGAATACCCCCCCCCCCTTCATTATCATAGTAATAGAGCTTAATACAACCAAATTTTGATCGCTTTTTAAGGTAAGTAAATATGAATGTGCCATTAAATTATTTACATATTTGAAGAGAGCAAACAACAAGCTTTTCCGTGATATGTAACATTAAATCAGGAACTTTGTACTAAGACCCGTATTTTGGCATTGAATACCCCCTCCCCCTTCATTATCATAGTAATTGAGTTTAGTACCAACCAAACTTGACCGTTTAGTAAGGTAAGTAAATCTCAATGTGCCAGAATTTTTTTTAAATATTTGCAGAGAGCAATCAGCAAGCTTTTCGCTGATATGTAACATTATATCTGTAATTACCTACTAAGACACGTATTTTGGCATTGAACCCCCTCCTCCCCCGCTTCATACTCATAGTAATAGAGCTTATACCACAAAACTTTGATCGCTTTTTAAGGTAAATTAATATGAATGCACCATAAGATTTACATATTTGAAGAGAGCAATCAACAAGCTTTTCAGTGATATGTAACATTATATCTGGAATTTCGTACTAAGACTTGTATTTTGGCATTGAATGACCCCCCCCCTTCATTATCATAGTAATAGAGCTTAATACCACGGGTACAGGGGCCGCGGAGGCTAGGGGGGCTTTAGCCCCGGCAATAATTTTTAATAGTGAAAATAAAATGTCGCCAAAAGCTCAAAAAAGCGAAAAAATGTTATTGGGGGGGGGGGGGTATGGTCAGTAGCCCCCCCGAAATCTGGCCCGCTCCGCGGCCCCTGCACGGGTATGCCGGTATCATCGCTGCTCATTGTTATTATTATACATGTATTACTGTATTATAATTGTCTTATTGTTGTTATCAATGATTTCCGGCCCTATTCTGAACAGATTTTGAATTATATACGTTTCTTTCGCTATTTGACCTTCCGTGACCTTTGACCTCGATTATCTCGGGAACGCCCCCTCACCTGGCTTATTACCTACCAGATTCGGATTCCTGGTGAAAAATGCCTCTAGAAAAGTTAACTCAGATTTTGCCCCCACTCGGGTGACAATGCCCCCCCCCCCCCCTTCTCCCTCGACTTGTCTAGTTTGGGTGTCATTGTCAAGCGTAAAAATAATGCTGTTAACAAAATAAATCCTTCAAAAACGGCAATAAAAGAACTTGAGTAGGTAGCTTTTTTTTGGGTAGGTAGCGTTTGGGCAAACAAACAATCTTTTAATTATGGCCTAATGATATGCTCAAGAATTCAATAGCAAAATCAACAATTCAAAACCATAACGGAATATGATTTCTGTTTTTAAAAAATATTTCTGAAAGAGAAATGAAATTTTTCTTAGTCGGTCTATTAATGAATATTGTTAATAACTAAGCTGTTTTACAAGATGCTGATGGGGTCAGGGAGGCAGGTATTATCTGGGCCTGTATTGCCCTGTATATCCTTTCCTTTATTTCTGACTGTCTTTGATCAATGGTTACTTATACTACAGAATCTTCTCAGCAGATGGGTCAATGGGGAACCTTTCAATTTTATCACACTGATAATAGAAACACTGCAAATAGTCACAAGACACTTACTGAAGCATAATTCCTCGGATCCACCTGAAATCAAAATATTAGTCCTGGACTGTATGTTAACTGTTGGTAAGATAATGTGATCAGTTAAAATAAATGAGTGTCGATCATATCCAACTTTGCTACAATATGGAGTGCCACACAGGGTTCTGTTCTTGGACCTGTTTTATTCACTCTCTATACTACACCTATCAGGGATATAATTTGAAGAAATAATACTTATTATCAATTATACGCAGATGATACACAGTTTTATCAAGCATTAAACAAATTCAATGTGAATACTGAAATGTAATTTTTATACGCCAAAATTGTTGGGTACATTAGTGAGATGAAGCAGGTTCTTTAATTTCAACAATTTTCATTAACTATTTCTAGGGTCATGGTCCTTGTTTCACTTTGAAGAACCTTGTGAACGCTCTAACAGCTATTCAATTTCTGCAATTTCTATTTCTAACCTTTGGAGTTGGAACTTTGTTGAACCCATTGTGAATCACAGAAGTTATCATTAGATCTGTATGAAATTGTAATCAGTGTCTTGTAAAAGCTCCCATTACATACAAACAAAATATGGGACAACCTTGTCGACTGTTCAAACAATTCAGCAGCTGTTGGTGTATGTTTTGTTGCATGGCAACCTATCTTTAAGATTTGGAAAGGGAGGCAAGATGTCTACTTAGTGTGCTTTAGATCCTTTGGTTTGTTTTGATCCCATGTATGTGGGTGGCTTGCTCAATCGTGTGGGTTTCCTCCAGGTACTTCAGTTTAATCTTGGGAGTTTTTTGGCACACTGTCGGATGAAATGAGATAACTCAATATGGATATAATGCACTTTATATACACTCTTTAAAAAGTGTATTAACTATTGCCCCCCCCCTCCAATTTTTTTTTAATAAAGTAGCCTAAATAATATTTAATATGTATAACAGGTAAGTGACTACGTCTGCTATAGATTCCTTTAGCTAATTCTAATGGTTTTAGAAATCTACATAATGTGTTCTTGATCTGTTTTATACAGGCCACATAAGTCTTTTCAAACTAATAGTATTTGTTGTAATGAGGGAAAAGGACTGTTTAAATTTCTTACCGTACTTTGGACTTGGTTACTAGGGCCAGTATTTACATAATCTCTAAAGTGAATAGGGGGGTTGGATGGTCGAATGGTTAGCATGTGCGTGCTGTATCATGAAGCCCATCATTGATTCAACTGGTGTGGTTTCAAATCCCTGGCTTTATGTGACAAGGAGTTAGGTAGCTGTCCAACCTCATGGGTTTTTTTCCGGACCCTCCCCCTGCTAAAGACCCCTACACGCAAGAGAATCATTGAAATAATATTAAACCATATGTTAGTCCAAAAATGACCTAGTTTGTGTTGAGTGAATGTTAAAACTCCATTTCTCCTTTCTACACTGCCTGTGCTAATGAAGACGTGGAGTGTGCACTTGTGGAAGTATGAAACTTGAATTACATACAACTGCTCTCATAACCTCTTAATGTTGGGGAAATGAAAGCTGATTAGTTCTGCTGTAAATACTGGGTACTTCAATTTCCAGCCATAAGCTTTTAATATCTTGTCAATACAATACCTTGGTCATTTTCATACAAACAAGAGTAAAGAAATTTTATGAAAAATAATATTTTCTTTGTGGCATCTACTTATTTAAAATTAAGGTCAGAAAAATAAAGTGAAGTACTAGACCTCAGATATTCATTTGTTATTTAACTGACAACTGAAGAAGATAAATTATGAATATATTTATATTTATAAGTCATATAAACCAGAGGCGGATCCAGGAAATCCAGTTAGGGGGGGCCCGTGGGGGTCCCCTGAGAAAACTTTTGAAAAATACGGGATGTCAGTGATGATTTGTGGCACATATCTATTTTTTTATACTGTTATTTAGGCATTTAGGGGGGGGGGGGGGCGGGCACCTAGGGTCCCCCCCTGGTTCCGCCTCTGATATAAACACATAAACATAAATATTTGTAAGTACACACACGTGTCACACACATAAATATTTGTAAGTACTTGTATAAGTTTATTATGCCTTGGGTCATTTATAGTTTTTGTCTAGGACATCAACCCAATTTCATTTATAATTTCTCTGCACTCAATTGCGTAGGTCCATTCATTGATGATAAAAACATGTCAATAGTGACCTGGATAGGAGTGAGAGCTCATTAGTAAACCAAAATATCTTTGACAGAAGATTTGACTTTGTCTGTCAGTGAGTAAGGTAGTATGTAACAGGATTACACAATATATGATAAGTATTGATAATATGCAGCAGTAAATATGTCAACAGACTGACATATTAGATATCTTGATAGGTTAAATGCAAGTTACTACAATTAACTAATACTGTATGCACCACCCAATCCAAAATAAATGATCAATTTGCCATTTACATGGAGTTCTGTTATTTGCTTTTTCCTTTTGAACCTTAAAATGGACGAAAATGGGTCTCAAAGCCCACATGTAATATGCATGTATATAAAGTGATTTGTATTCATTTAAGAAAAAAAAGGTTATTTCTTATCAATTTAACCAGGGGGGTGGGGGGGCAGCGAGACTGGTGTATCTGCTTTTTAATTGATGATATAAACATGATTTTCACATTGTCTATGCCCAGGCAATGCGTCAAGGCTCTGGGGATTACACCAAGCCACTAATGTATGCGGCACGCTAATGAATGCTGTTTGTTACAATGTATGGGCCCCCCCTCGAAAAAATCCTGGATCCGGGCCTGTTAACGGCAGTCGGTCTTTTACATCTACTAAGACCATTCTACACGTTTTTCCATTATTATTTTGTCATTTGGGAATCCGCCATTACTAATTACTTTCGCATTGTCTGATAATCTTGAGAGAAACCTCGCCCAAATAAATAATTAACTATTTTACCATACGTTTGTGTATTGGTGTACTGATATTAAAATGTTCTTTGTGTCTTAAATATTGGATATTTTGATATATCAATATTGATTGCAATGGGCCAATATTGAATTCCAATTCATGTGTTGAATTTCAAATATTATAAACAATATAGAGTAAGTTTTAACAACATTCATTTTAAATAATGTTGAGCATTTTGCCTTTTAATGGGATTGTTGGAAAGCTTGATTTTATGATGCAGATACATGTATAAATGTAGGTTATAAAAGGCTAGGGGCCTACAGTTTTGTGGAAACGTGATAACATCATGACAGTGAGAGCTTATAATTACCAGAACCATCGCCTAAATGTTTGGATGCCACCCCACCACCATTCTGCACATTCCTGAAGCAATGGCCCAAGAAATTATGCATGGTCTAATCAAAGGAACATTGTGAGGAGTATGCCATTCTGAGACAGGCTCATTTTTCTGAGCACACAAGGTCCATTAGAAATAGGCCAAGGCCTGGACAGCAAGACCGGTATCTGAAAGTTTCCAAGTGTACTACTGCGAGGATCACATGGGTTCATTAGTGCCCAAACTGTTTGTCACTGACTACACATTGCAGGACTGTGCAGTGTCGGATTCATGTGGGTGTGATATGTTGTCAGTTTGTGATGGCGGTTAGACTGAAGGGTTTAACAGATTTTTTTCAAAATCAATTTTCAGCGTTTAGGAACTTTCCGTTACAGCGTTATCCTAACCATTGTCAAAAATATTTTGAGTTCTAGTTTTGAAAAGATTGTTTCAAATTTGGAGTTAAGCATTGTGGTCATTAGAGGACAAACCCTATTGATATTCTGTTTTCAGTTCCAGAGTTATTCCCATTTGCAGATATATTGAATTTAGTCAACACATTATTCTCCTTTCGGATAAGCCCATGTCAAGACATTGTTGCTGTAAGGGCCTATTTCCACACCTTAATTGTTTTGTTGTTCCTTTCAGATAACTTATAGTAAGTCCAGATACTGAACTTTTTTACAGAAAATAAAATGTGGATTTATCCATATAGTAACTCGGAATAAAATTACAACTGTTTCTTATCCAGTCTCATCCTTTAAGGAATGCCACCTAACTTTAATTGGAAAAATAAACAACAAAAAGAAACAAAACATAATTTCCATTTCCTTTATTTTTTTCCATCAATCATACAACATGATTTCTTTCCAATTGTTTATTTAAAATGTAGTTGAAATGATTATAAATGATGACAAAGATCAACACAATTACTGATAGCCAAAAGCAGTTGAGGTCGAAATCCTCTGCCATCAAAGGTCTCCTAAGTGATGACAGCTGGAAAATGTAATCATCTCAAAATAATAATGCTGGTAATATTAGTTTTGGCACAATTTTGTCTTATTGTTAATTCATGAAAATGTAATTCAGCTGTCCAGAGATACTTTAAATAAACAATGTTGTGTTTTTTATACATCCTCATGTCACATATTATCAGCCCAACATTCTGTGGATTTGAATTTTTGCGTTTTCTAGCTTGTTGCACCTCTTCAACAAGTCATAAACAAGGAAAAGGCAGTTTAAAGTTTAGAGTGGTGCATTAATTATTTGTGAAGCTATTGCCAGTAGGGCTCCTTTTCAGGAACACCTAAATACTACTTTACTATGGAGGTACCTATATTCATTTATTGTTCAATAAGAAATAGGTATTAATAGTTAGACTTATTATTCAAAATAGTAACTTATTATTCAAAACATAGTAATTCAAATATTGTGCAATAGGTACTGTATAGCCTATTCTCAAACATAGTAATTCAAAAACTTTACAAATAGTACTGTATATCCCTGGGCTTTATTACCCACCAAATTTTTCAAGTGGTCAATCCAAGATATTTTTTTTCATATGAATGACAAGTTTAGACATTGACCAAATATTTAGAAATATTTTTAAGTGATTTTAAATTTAAAAACTATAAATCTAAACAGAAAAAAAACCTCATTCTGGTTATCTGTATAGATTTACTTGAAAAGATTTTCAAATCAAAAGATTTAACTAAAAATTATTTCTTCAAATATTTGTTTACAGTTAAACTATATTAAATTTATAAATTTATGTCTAACCCAATCTTATTAAAACATAGATCCAACATTGTTTCGTGCTTTATATAACCCGCAGTCTGGTTGATTTAAGGGATTAGCCAATAAAACCGTCTATTACTGCAAGTTCTTGGCCTGTGGTGTACGGAACTGTGGGTAATCAAATGTGTGATGTCATTGGGTCAAAAGCTGTTTGTATGACCCCTGATGTGACTATCCACAACAACCAGTGAAATCCTCACGTAGTTTAGGTCATTGAAAATATTAAAAAATAGACGAATAATATAGATCTGTATTTTTAATTTGATTGTTTCTTACCTATACAATTTATCAATTTTGTTGAATACATGTAGTTAAGACTTTTGCCAAAAGAGCAGTTCTAAGAATTACATGCACAATCAAATCCAAACAAAGAATTTTTAATATCAGTATTGGGCCATACAGGTTAACCATTGCTGCAATGCTCTAATATAAAAGCACCATAAATCACAAAGACCAAAATTTACATATGTACTATATATTCATCCATTTATAGAAAATCACAAATAAATAAAATTAAAAGGGTGAAGTATCTAATGAATTAGTCAAATAACCAGTACCTTTGCCACAAAACATTACATATAACTGCGAGGGATACTATATCAGGTTTATTTTCATTGTCATCAAAAATCACAATACTATAATTATGCACTATTCAATTACAATAAATTATAATCTAGAATTGTAAACTTCAATAGACAAACCAGCTGTCCTATCAGTTAATAATAATAAGGCACATCAACATATACATGCACAACATAATTATTTACTCATTTATTACTACTAGAAGTCAATTACTCTTATTTTCTAGCAAAATAAATAATTTCAAATAATGTAATATGTAAGCTTACATAATAATTTACATAAATCTAGCATAACCAAATGAATCAAGTTAGGTTTAGGACTGACAATTGAGATGTTAAATTAATAAACAATGTTGTCACTAAACAAATTTATTGTCCACAAGCAGAAGTTTGAATGGTGGCAAGAAAGTTTAAGTATGTTGTGAGGTAAAATTATTCCCAAATACTGTCACCAAAGTTTCTGTGATTGTTCAAAAAAGTAGCTCCTTGATGAACAATCCCTGGGTGGCAAGAAGGTTAAAGTATTTCGAAAGGTAAAATTATTCCAAAATACTGTCACCAAAGTTAACTTTCTAGAACATTATTGTTTGTTGTTAAACGTCAATAAGAATTCTAGGACTAGCAAAAACCCATACCAGCCAGTTTGAATAAAAAAAACCCAAAACAGTGATCTGCAGAATATTTACAATAATTGAGTAAGATAGCCATAATCATGGGCATGGATTTAGGGGGAGGGGGGGCGGGAGGCATGAATATGTCTCTGTCCCCCCCAAGGATTTCGATCGCCAGGACAGATTTTCAGATTTATATCCACATGAATGTCCTGTTCTAAAGGTACCACTTCCTTGGGTCTCGCAACAGTAATTGATCTTCACAATATCATCCTCTTTAATTGTAGGAAGTCAATTTTTCCATATAGTCATCATATTACCCTAAGTTACAGCTTTCATTGAAACAACACAGTTAAACTGTTCGTAATTATTATTTTGGTTTGGTAATGAAAGGTTCCAGGGTTCATCAGTCCCCCCCCACCCCCAAATTCATGCCCTTGGCCATAATAGATGTGGTTGATGAGAATATACTCCCACATGAAATGTATGTGTATCAATATTAGACTAATATTCAAAATAGAGCAATAAACTATAGTATAACACATACTTATTGAAGTACAATTACTTATTATGCTGGACATGCTACTGGAAATGTTTAGATACAAGCAGAATACTCTTTATAACCTCACTGGAAGAAGTTAGTTATTTTTCTTCCATGTTATAGATATACTCCCCAATCCACTCCAAAGCAAAATATATCTTATTGATCGATAATTTAAAGCTAGATTTGTATTATAATGCTGAGATAGTTTTATAAATAACTTTCTTACATACTTTGAGCAATAAAAAATGCTACTTAAAGATAAATAAATCAATAATAACAACAACAAATTACACGAAACAACAAATGTTAAGATGTTCCTAATTGGCACAAATATTTAGTATATCTATATGCACTACATGATATAAATATTGTTTTTTATATATCACATATTTCAATGTGACTAATAGTAATACCATTTACAACCAAATGTGCGCCCGTTCATTAAAAAAAATTGGGTAAATAATTGTGTTATTCGAAATAAGCCCAATGAGAGAGAGAGCAAGAGAGGGGGGGAGAGAGAGAGAGAGAGAAATGGAGTTTAACCTCCACTTAACACAAACTAGGTAATTTTGGGACTAACATGGTTTTAATTTTATTTCAATAATTCGTTTGCTCATAGGGGTCTTTAGCAGTGAGAGGACCTGGAGAAAACTCACAAGGTTGGACAGGCAACCATTCAGCCATCCAACCCCCCCCCCCCCCCGAGCTCATTGAGGTAGACAGTAAAATGTAATGACATTAAACTGTCCAGGCAATGATTCAGAACCATTGTTGGAGCAGAAAAAGCCATTAGGAATAGCTGTGATCAAGAGGGGTGCAGAGAGTGGGGGTAACTGATATTTAAAATTTTATGATTTGACATCATCGTCACTATTTATTTAGGAATGTTTGCTTGCAAAAGACTATCCTGAAATCTACTATTATTGAGACCAGAATATGAGCATAAGATGGTGTTCAGGGAAATTAGATTAAATGATGAAGTTTGATATTAAGTGATAAAACAAAATGGGCTTGTTCTTTATATATGTATGCACTTATTTGGTTGAATAAGAGAACTTTGTTCAAGGTACACACAAAAAGGGGACTTTCCTTGGTAGTGTCGAGACATTCCTTAATGTCAAACCAAATACTGATTTTATATAACCTAACCTAGGCCTAATGTTGAAAAATAATCCTAGTTTGATTTGAAGACATTAGTTTGGAGAAATGTCCTTCATTGATCAATAAGAAGGTATTGCTACAAAACTTAAATAAATCAATATTATAAGTCGAACAGACCTTGACTTTATTTAACAAAGCACAAGTTAGACTTTAAACAGTATGTACAGGTCAATGGTCTACTTTCAAAGAATTAATGTAACCAAGAAATTAATTATATCAGTGGTTATTTATTATAACTCATAATTTAATATCATTATGCATGGCTACATTATCTAGCATTTTCATTGATTGTTAAATTATATCTAGAAATCTGTTGGTGATAAAAATCATTTAAACCTTTGAAGATAACAAAACTATAGTGATACAGAAACATGGGCTTGCTTTCATTTCAAATATTCACAATAATTTCTCGCCTCATAGTTTCTTATTGTACAGTAATTATGACATTACCATTACATTATTGAAATTTCATAAAATTGTTATACTTTGGACTAATGCTCACAGTTTCTCTGAAAAGTTCTTTGACGTGTAAATGGTTTGGGAGTATTATCAAGTGATTTGTATATATAAATCAATATGACTAAATAATGAGATCAAATAAAATATACAACTTTTAAAATTATCCTTAACCTTAAATAACATTAAATATTCTACCAATAATAGACAATAAAGTAAAGGTGTATCAATAAACAAATATCAAATTATGATAAATTTTACAAGACAACAATAAAACAATATGCATGATATCACCAAACTTATAATATCATTTATTACCAAATCGTATTGATATAAATATTTCTCATCAGCTTTTGTCTAGATTAGTAAATAATAGCGTAGGAATCAATGAGTATACAGTAATTAGTAGATGTAGGAATTAATATGTATACACTATACAGTAAATAGTGGATGGAAGAATTAATGTGTATACATCAAATAATGTGAATTATAATAACATTTCAATTGCTATATAAAGTTTGGTTGTGAAATTAACTTTTCAGAAGGAATGAATGTCATTAGATCAGAAATATAAATTCACCATAGTTCATTTGTGAGTTAAATATCTAATACTAACAAATATTTAACATAACTATTAATATCGTGTGATATCCCTTGTAATTTTCAGCAAAATGAACATTGTTTAATGTTCAATATAAGTATTTTAAAGTATAATTATACTGATTTAGTAAGAAATATTTAAAAATTGAATGTTGTTTGGGACTTTTGAGCCTAGTAACCATGTCTGCACTAACTACATTTTTGTACATGAAAGCTAACACAGAAAATCAGCCGATGAAAAAGGGCAATAACTTTTGAAAAGAAATAAATATCAAACAGATCAATCATTAAATTTTTTGACTAGTTTGAGTAATTGAGTAATGAATCAATATTTGAACAGCACTCAACAGAGAACTTGGCTGAGATTTGGAAAATTGGTGACTGAATTCATTATAAAGATGTATGACGACCATCACCATAATTTTTTAATATAATAAAAACAAAGCAAAAATACACCTCAAATTTGATCCTCTATGATGAATTCTTGTATTCTAATATTATACAAAATCTGGCTTTCATTGATATAGACTAAAACCTTGCATACTCTGTGAATGTCTTTGCTGTGGCACACCTAAAGAGAACATTAAATTTTTTTACAAAAATACCATGAAAAAAATTAATGCTCTAAATTATCTTTATAATTCATTTACCTGATCAAAAGATCAATATATATAGACAGAAAATATATAGGGAAACAAAAATGATATAACACATGAATTATCATGACTAGAGAATTAAGTTACTATTTCTAATAAAATCCCTTTTGAATATATATATATCTTATATAAACTGGATTTCATGAAAAATGGTAAATAATTCTCTAGTCACGATAACAGAAATTAATTATTCATCATGTTTATATAACTGTTTTTTTTATATTGGAAATAAAAAATTACGCCCACAGCAGCTGAGTCATCCGAGCAGCCCTCAAATGTTATTGTATATATTTATTTCAGTATGTAAGAATTTACTGATTAAGAGAGAGAGAGAAATTGGGTTTAATGTCCACTTGACATAAACTATGTAATTTTGGGACTAACACATTGTTCAATTTTATTTCAATAATTCACTTGTGCGAAGGGGTCTTTTTAGCAGTGGTTGGACAGACAGCCAATTCTTGTTGTGAGGAATCTTAACCACACCACTTGACTCAATGACCGATCTTCTTATTTAATGCACACACGTTAACCACAGAATTTTAGAGCACCCACAAGATTTTTCAAAGCGATTCCAAGTGCAATAATCTGAAATTGTTGAAAAGCAATAGGCTTTTTAGTCTTACTTGTTAAACACAGACGGACGGACATGTGCGACAACAATATATAACCACATTTTAGTGCGAGTGTATAATAAAAGTGGTACCTGGAGGGTTTGAGGGCCACATGCTATGTGTTGACATAGGATCACTCCACTGCATCTGTACAGGACGATGTGTCATCTGATCTTCGTTGGGTAACTGGACAAATTCACCCCCAGGTTCGACCATTCTGGTGGCAACATTTTCCCATGTTTGTGGAAGTGGCCATGTATTACTCATTTTCTTCTGTTATCAAAGAAATGCACTTTATCAGCATTAAGTTGAAATATACGGATTACTAGCCAACAATATAAAATATTTTAATCAATAAAATAAAGCATTTAAGGACGGTTCCATCCGCATCTTGAATTGGATGAAAAATTCTTGTGTAAGACACCTTTGTGATTATGCAGGCAGTATCTACATGTAACTACTGCCCTGAATGGCCATCCTAAAAGAAGTCAAAAAACCAACAGTGAGGCTGATGACCCCCCACCTGCCATAATACCAAAATAAACACTTGCAGATTTATTATTTTACTAAACATCTAGCTATCAAATTATTAATTACATTTTTTTACAATTGTGATGGTGAAGTCAGTTCATGTTCAAAAAAGAATACAATGGCAGAGCTGTCAGTGGCTGTTACCCAATAATTTTCAAGTTACTCATTTGTCACTATTCACAGGATTACGGGAATTACTTGGCAGAACCTACACCTAATTGTGTTGATGCCTTTATGACATACCTTATGATTTATAGCAGAATTATCTCCTTTGTCTTTTTCCTCATCACTACTATGGTCTCTAGAAATTTAACATGGAAAAAAAAATAAAAATAAAATTAATGAAAGACATTTTCAGGGCAAGCACAACAAGAGAGCAAGAGAGAGAGAAATGGGGTTTAACGTCCACTCGACACAACCTATGTCAGTGGAAGGAAACTGGAGGACCCAGAGAAAACCCACAAGGTTGGAAAAGCGATACTAATCCTTGTCAGGTACAACTGGGGATCCAAAACCACGGCAGTTGACTCAATGACAGACTTTATGATACAAAGTTCACGCTAACCATTCGGCCATCCAAGCACAACAAGAGCATCTCTAACGCTGCAATATATGTCCACATTCCTGATTGATATGGTACTTTTTAAAATGAAGAGAATGAAATATAAAGGCAAGGAAGGCTAGGCGATTGGTTTATGTTGCCAAATTTACCCGAGAGGGTCAAGGCACACACCAAATAAATAGAACTGCAGCCCGTCGACTATAAATATAAATATTGGGCATGGCTTTGCCCCTGGGGGATGGACATGGAGCAATATAAATAAGTAGGCTTACCATCCTGTTGTTAAAATGATTGATACATTGAATTTGAATAAAATTTGTTAATCATTGCAACCTGTAGAGTATTTACTGATATAAACTAACAAAAAAGTGGGTGCGGTACCACACCCGTGGGGGTCACTACATGTACCAAAATAAATAGTTGCTATCCTTATAGTATAAGCAAAAACGTTCCCAGATAATCCATTGAGAATTCCAGTCTGTAGACAAAAAACACAAAAATTGGACGTGGGCCAATATATATATATATATATAGGCCCCTGGGGGGCTGGACATAGACCAATATATATAGGCCCCTGGGGGTTGGACATGGACCAATATATATAGGTACAACCCTATGCTGGCTCATTCCTAAGATCCAAATCTGTTAATAATTATCAACAAAAAGGGGACGCAGCACCACTGAAAGGGCGGAGGGGGGGGCATGCACCAACATCAATAGTTGATGTCCTTATGGTATAACGAATACGTATACCAAATTCCAAGATAATCCATTCAAAATTGTGACCTTTGGGCGCTAAAGGCAAAAATTGGGTGTGGCTCTGCCACTGGGGGGTGGGGCATTTACCAAAATCAATAGTTGCGCACTCTTAGGCTATATGCCAAGTACCAAGCGGTCTGTAAATGATAAACACATAGATAGATAGCCAGGCAAGAAAACATACACCCACAGCAGCTAAATCGTCACACATTTTTTACTTTTTTCGGTAATGAAACATTTATAATGTATACTGATATCAAACCAAGAGTAACAACTCGTTAAGTAATTAACAGAAAATCATTAGAATTCCAAGATAATCCATTCAAAATTGTGACCTTTGGGCGTTAAAGGCAAAAATTGGGTGTGGCTCTGCCACTGGGGGGTGGGGCATTTACCAAAATCAATAGTTGCGCACTCTTAGGCTATATGCCTAGTACCAAGCGGTCTGTAAATGATAAACACATAGATAGATAGCCAGGCAAGGAAACATACACCCACAGCAGCTAAATCGTCACACATTTTTTACTTTTTTCGGTAATGAAACATTTATAATGTACACTGATATCAAACCAAGAGTAACAACTCGTTAAGTAATTAACAGAAAATCATTAGAATTTGTTTGGTTTGATAAAGGATCTCTTTGTTTGATAAAAACAAATCTAAGCAACTCTTGGCCTGTACATGATTTACTAGTATTTGGTGAGAGGGGCATTCTGTGAAAATTCATTGCACGATTTTGAATTTCAACAGGATTACTGCTTTGGACCAACCCAAATTTATCAACAGACTCAGTCATCAACTTCCTTATCCTTTGGGCATGTTTTTGAAGGAACAGGGATAATAATTGAAAACCAAAACTTAAAACAAATTTATTTCAGTGAAAACACAAAATTTAGAAATTATCAACTAGCAAAAGACAAACTTTTATAATATGCTGATGTCTGTACAAAGTTAAAAGACAATATATTAAATGGTCAAGGCATTCATCTTTAAAACACAGAAACAGAAAAAACATCTTACCGGTATTTTGAATCTAATGCTTGAACTAGATCTTGTCCTACAGCAAAAAACTGTTCACCACATGAATCATCATCACTCAAATCACTTGAATCTTGAACACCAGACCAGCTACTGTTCATAGTATCAGATCTAGAAAATATAAATCGAGTAACACAATAACAGACTGAGGTGGTTGTACTTGGATTTAAAGGGTCAATCCCGATAATGTTTTTGAGAATAAAACTGCTTAATTTTGTGTTAAAATCCCTTAAAATCCCCTATCTTAGGGCCCAGAAACTAACACAATATATTTGATAAATTTTCAAACAATTTTAACCCGCCAGTCTTTATCTGGAAATAGAGTCCGGTGTCCCAAACTGTATTATGCGATGATTGGATAAAACCATGCTTTTTTTAAATAAAAAAACGTGTCGGTGAAATTTACTTCTTGTTATCAAGTACAGCACATGGACCATTCACCATGTACACCTTTAAAGGAACGAGAATCGATTATCGGGTCACCCAACGAAAGAATTGACCCGAAATTACGTGTCCGGATAAGCTGTTTTAACGCTCACGTCCTAACGACTCAATATTTTGAGCTGAAACTTTGAGTCAGGGTATATACACCATTCTTCTATACTTTGAGGTTTAAATTTCATACGTACTCGGACTTTTATTTTTGAGAGTTTGTTAAATTCGGGACTGTCCCTTTAATAGAAAACCTGGCATATAGAGTTACTACAATAATGTCAAACAAGTTTGTCTTTCTACTAGCCCAAAATTTCAATCAAGTTTGAAAAGAAATTCAATCAAGGTTTCAGTAATACAGATTTTATTACATGTCCCTCTAGATAAACAATCCTAGCAAGCTTTTACCAAAAAAATATCAAATATTCTGGCCTGCACAGTTTGAATGGTCTTGGAGACAGGGGCAATAACTCCACATCTAATTGATATGATATACTTATGACCAGACCAACCATTTAAAATACTTGCGAAAAAATGGATTGTCAAATGCACATGGTTGACGACAATCCAAATAAAATGTTGGCATTTAATTATTGAATAAGCATAAGTGGCTTTATTTACTTAATCGCCTTTCAATTATCTCTAGGTTGCATTAATTTCATGACACATTTGTTTCTTGTTTTAGTACAATATATGTAATATAATATGACTCACCCATGAGTATTACTAGTATTATTATATAACCAGGTATTATTCATGGTAGGAGTTAACCACTGAGAACCAGGCCCAGGCCATAGTTGATTAGTGACGGGCACATACGGTGAACTTGATCTCAAGGGCACATGAAGGTCGTGAGAATATCGCCTGCTGAAGTTACTGCCCGTGTTCATATTATTATTATCTATAAACGGACGTGGAATACCACAATTCACACCGGGTAAACTGCTCCTATGATGAGGCGGGTTCCAGATATTTTTTTGCATTGATGGAAGATCAAGGCTCCCCTCGCTCCGCCGATGCATTTGGAAATGGGGAGGCTTTAGTTCAATATGTGAATCGGACGCTGGACTTGGCATTCTGTATAATTGCGGAACTGTTAATTGAATCTGATTTTCAGGAATAGCCTGCATGGTGTTATTGGAAGACTGGACACCTACTCCAGATAATAAATTTATAACACTGTCAATTTCTTCTTCTGAGGCAAGGTCTATTGGCAAAGAACCTGAAAAATATACAACAAAAATCATTCCTCTACTCTAAGCTATTTTATGTTAATGAACAGATTTAACATAAAGAATGAACAATGTTAAAAATATTGTCAACATATACATGTCGAGATTAGTATCAAAGTCTGTATCTTAATGTAAAAAGAACTGAAGTATTCTGTTCATTTCTGTAAACACCTATATTAACATTACCGGATTGATGAATTAATCTACTTGACTTCCTTTTTTTTAACCCTGAAAACGTTTTATGGTTTCTCCATTGAGACATTTTAATCCCCTTGATATTGGATGAAGACATGAACCAACTAGTCCAAGATGTCGAGCATGTGTACATTTTTTTATGTTATTTTTTTGCTGGTAATTATAAATATTATTCACAAATTTTCCTGAACCTGAAAACGACTTCAGTGAACTAAATCTGGTCTCTGTAAACTTCAACCAAAACTGTCCTGACGGTCAAAATTTTGTAACAGAAACCATGATTTGAATATTGATGTCAAATGTAATTACTCTACAAAAGTATTCACACTGGCAATCAGATCAGTCAATTGAGATTAAACAAAAATCTGGTGATTTTTGGGACAAAGATCTTTTCCTTGTGGCATATTGTAACATTTAGAAAAAGAAAGAAAATGAAACACTATTAAACATTCTACTGTTCCACTCTGACTGGGCTAATGAAGTAGGGCATACACATTACAGTGTGCTATGAGGGAAGGGGTGTGTGTCGATGGCCAAATGGTTAGCACGTGTGTGCTGTATCATAAAGCCTGTCATTGAGTCAACTGGAGTGGTTTCGAATCCTCGGTTGAACGTGAAAAGGAGTAGGATCGCCTGTCCAACCTTGTGGGTTTTCCGGGTCTTCAGGTTTCCTACCTCTGCTAAAGACCCCTACAAGCAAGTGAATTATTGAAATAAAATTAAACCATATGTTAGTCCCCAAATGACCTAGTTTGTGTTGAGGGTAATTAAGTCTGGACAGCGGCCCTACAGTCTACTTTTATATCGAATTCCAATTGCCTAGGGTTCTTTTCTGTGCACGCCAATGTGTACATTTTTGGGGGCACATTTGAAGGACTATACATCATCCCTTGCCGGGCCCTCCGTCCAGCACCAAAGACCTTTCTCAGTCAACGCAGGGATCGAATACATTGTTAAAAGAGCTGGCCATTCTTGCTAAAATAGTTTAGACAGATAATGCAAAATGAATATATTGAAAATTTCATTTAAATTACTTTATTCTACTCGAAATTATGACTTGGCCTCAATTTGTCATTTTAAATTAAATCATTAAATGGTATTTCTGTCATCTGATTTTCTAGATATTTCATGTTTTGCTGATAATCAATAACGAATTTCAATAGGGTTAATCATTCAAACAATTTCATAATGCCTCGAAAAAATTCTCAAATGCATGTTTTCAAGGACAGGGTGAATAACTCTATTGAATAATTTATATGCCACTCTAGACCACTTAAGTTTATAACAAGCTGGAGACACACAATAATTCTAACAAAAACTCTGAACGTCACACCTATTATAAGTTGGACAGACTAATTCCAAGGATGTTCACAATGTATGGCTACATATATATGGGCTGATAAAAATCCCCTGAGCAACACATAGATATCAAATTTCAGACAATCTATAAATACACTATAATGGAATTCATTAGTTTACTTACTGTTTGTGGTATTAGGACTGGAAGATGAGAGAGAACTTGTATAAAGAGTTTGAGCAGAAGTATCATCACATGTTATTGTAGGGGGAGGAGGATTAGTTAAACTACCCTCTACTACACCTACACCGGCTACACCACCATTATAATCAACTTTCTCTTCTTGAACATCAACATAGAAGGCACTTTGTTTATCTCTTGTTACAGACTTCTTCTCAAAGAAAGAGAAAAATGATGACTTCAAATTTCCAGACGGTTGATGCTTTGGTGATTGGGATTTGGGTGTTTTGGGGTTGTGATTGTCTATTAAAACTGGTTTTTGTTTTGAAGGACTGTCAACACTATCCAAAGATTTTTGCTTGCACATTTCACCATCTTTCTTAGGATTGAGCCTGGATACAAGTGCAACAATCTTTTCATGGCAAAACTTGTAGTAATTGTTCTGCATTTGAACAAACTGGAGAAGAATGTGAAAAAATGTCTGGAAAATAGAATGGAAATTCATTATCAAACAGCCAAATAAAAAAGAACAGGGTTTAATCTTAATGGGAAAGTTACAATGAATGCTGCTCAATTTAGAAAAAAAAAGGTTAAAGAGCTTCTGTCTAATTTTTGGCAGTGTAGATCTTAGATAGTTGATAGATTTTTTCCTGCGTAATTTCTAAGGTAGGCCTACTTAATGTTTCAATTGACTAAATTTGTTCAGAAATTGCCAAGAAAAATGTATGATTTTAAAGGGGAATTTGCATAAACATGGGGCATTAAAATCAACAGATCACCACCATCTTTTTTGAAATTCTTAAATTTCCCAATGTTCATTTGTCAGGTTCACTTCATAACCTTTTTTACTGCTCATTTCAATAGGGTGTAATGGTAATAGCATTCACATATCTATAAAGAGTAAAACTAAATTTTATAATTTTATATGACTTTAATAAATAAAAAAAATAAAATGAGGTCTAATGTTAAACTGTTCTGCACTTTCATGAATAAATGAAATGAGGTTTAATGTCCTATTGTTCTGCACTTTAAAATTGGATCTCTTAATCAAATTACTGATTTTTCTTTCAAATACAATTGTTATCACTAACCTGAGCATAGATTTTAGAAAGGTCTGTACGATTCCCAGCATCTAAATGACTTTTCAATGTAAATAAAGCAGTTTCCATAGTTTTATATTGTTCAAATCCCTTCAAAGTTTGTCGTGCCATAAAAATTTCATTGAAATTCTTGACACAGTCGTCTGCTACATATTGGTATGGTGTGCCTTGCATAGCTTGAGCAATAGACTGCATAAGATGAGAACCGGCCCCATCAAACTGATGACTAAACAAGCTGAATGCTGACATGGCTTCATAACAGCCCTGCACATCACTGTTTAAAGAAGATTCTGTATTACTGACGTGAAAAACGGATTGTGACATGGTCAACTTTACCGGCTGCTTCTTTAAGCCACAGGTACAACTCCAAAAGACATGCTATTATTATAATTAAAACTAAGTCTGTACATAACAAAAATATATACAGCCATAAAGTTATAAATTCTCTTCCCTTTATTCCTGCTAATTCACATATCCATATTAAAGAAATAAAGGATCTAATGTCTTGAATCGTTCCACAAATCCATTATTCTCAGTCATATGAAGCTGTATGCCAGGAACTAATAACAATGGGTTGTCTTTTTCTTTTGAAAAGCTGCTTGGATGAGATTAGTCATTATTAAAGAAATTATATTGTCTTTTGTCTGCCAGACGCCTGTAAAGAAAAATTAAATGGTATTATATTAATATCAACAAATTATACTAATTCCAGTTTCACGATAAAATAATAAAGCTCACACGAAGTAATAAAACTTTTTATTGAAATAAAGCACAAGACAGTAATAAGAGAATGGTGTGTAATTATATTATAAAGGATTTTCAGTAGATGGTTCACCTGTTTCATACAACTAACTGATGATAACCGCTTTCTTTATTATTCCAAGACATATATTGAATATGATAACCGCTACTAAAACCAGCTTTTCAAAAAAACTTCTTGGAGCACCAAACAAGCACCAAATGTAATAAAAGACTAAGAGACATTGTCGTTTTCAAAAAGAATCAATATTTAGTCTTTAATAATATCTTCCAAATAAACTTAGAACTCACCTATAAATAATTATAGAATTTTTTTTTTTTTTTTTTTTTTTTTGAAATGGGGTTTAACGAGCTAATTGAAGACGGAGTAATTATAGAAAATCAAAGCACTTAACTCCCTATTTTGCCCTAGTTTTACATATAACTCCTAACAAGAGACTGCCATGCAACATACACCCACATTTTGCAAGAGAGGGACAGAGAACAAGCTAAACAAGCTAATAGTGAGGCCGATATCCCCCGCCAAAATCCCAAAATAAATAGAGGACACACATTAATCAATAGCACATTTACTTTTTTTTCAAAAGTATCAAGCAATCAAATTGATTATCCACTATAGGCCTACACTAAGTTTCATCGCTCTCTATCAGATAGAATCAAAGTTATCTTGTCCCAAAGCATCGACCAATGAAATTGGTTAGCTTAGCCTCTCTGAAATGTTAATAATTGAACTCAGTCAAGACATTCACCTAATGAACGTCAATTTAAAACATTCTACCTCAATTAAAAGCAGAGTTGTTATGTTCAAAAGTCTTGAACAATCAAATTGCTTATTGTTACTGAGCCTAAGCAGAAAATTCCCATCATCAAAATTAGTCACGGTAGTCGGTAATGATATGATGAATCTATACCCAGAGTTTCATCACTCTCACTTAATCATAACCAACGTTATCGTGTCCCAAAGCATCAACCAATCAGATTGCTTATATCTGCTTACTCTAAGCAGACAATGTTTATCACCCAACTTCATCAAGGCATTCACATACATTTTAAGTTTCATCAAAATCGTGACAACTAGAGCCACAGCCTTGGTTTTACATGTACTAGTATATGCTTCAACACTTTTTGCATAAGGTTGGCGTCCATTTTGACAGTAGGTTTTGGTCTTATTTTCACAAAATTTGAATTCAACTGTAATTATGGTGTAACAGTGATATATACAGGTAGGACCACTTTTAAAAATCAAATACTTATTGTCAGCTCTGGAGGATTCATAAGCTAAAGATACAATTTTTCGTACAATCAAGGATAATAATCCAGGAAGTTCCAGTCCAATTTGCGCAAAAATGATAATCAAGATAAAAGTTGTGACCTCTAGAGCAGGGGTCTGCAACCTACGGCATGCTAAGCTCGATTTGTTATGGTCACAACAAATTAACATATCATTTCTTTTGATTTTCTTCCCACTTTGTCGGCAAGAGTCACCTTTCGCTGCTGAACAACACTGAATCGACAATGAACTGCAACTCGGTGTGTGCCAACGAAGTCAGCCAATCAAAAGCCAGAGTGTAGCATCACCGCCTCTGCAATATCGACCAACAGCAACTGCATGAAAATTGATTTTACCTGCGCGCTGTTGGGGCCAATGAAAGGAGAACTGACGTCATGCAGGCTAGGATAACGTAGTCATACGAGTTGCAGATGATTGTCGATTCAGTGTTATTTTGCGGAGAAAGGTGTAATTGAGGTAAGCTGATACCCATGCTGCATCAGAAAAGTGTCCGATTCTTGCGGGTGGTCACTTTGAACAGGGTGTTCCTATTTCTAAGAACAAATTTTGAATCATAAATCACAGAACTTGTACCCAGGAATGTATCTTTAAAATAGGATAAATATTGTGACCACAAACAGGATTTTACATGCAATCAGGAGCAATAATCCATGAAGTTAAGGTCCAATATGCAAGAATATCTAAACGAACTTAAGATTTTTTTCGATATAACTATATTTTAAGTTGTTTCAAAATCGCATAAAAATTGTGACCGTAGAGGTCTATTAACAAAATGTGAACAACATAAAGGGATGATGTCAATAGGCTCTACATAGGTCCACATGAAAATGTGGGTCAATAAACCAATAACAAGTGTTTTACTGTCAGCCAATCAAAAGCGAGCGTGTAGCGTCACCCCCTCCGCAATATCGACCAACAGCAACTGCATGTAAATAGCAGGTTTATTGACCTCGATTGTTATAAAAATATGTATGTTGGCACACTGAAATAATTTGAAACCCTAAGTCTGCACACAGTTAGCAAAAGGTTGCGGACCCTTGCTCTGGTAGACGTACTGTATTGATTTAAATAAGACTATGAATCCCGAAAGCTAATAAACTAAACACATAATATACTTTTGTTTGCATTTCAATAGTGTTCTTCCTTAAAGCCAATGATCAATCCCTGCACATTTGACAAAAACACCGGTAGCATAAAAAGCTGTCAGCAAAAGTTATTACATGAAGGTGAACTTTTTGTCACTTGACCAAAATGTAAAAGCATATTAATTACAACAGTTCTGGATATTACCTGTTACTATTAGGAATTGAACAAGAATCTGATTCACGGCTCATAAAGGAAAATAGAACATACAGAATCAGATGACATTTACTTTATACAGCATGGTACACATCAATATATAGATTACATGTTATCTGGTCAAAGGTGAAAATAAATTCATAAACTACTAGTAATTTAATAATGCCACACAACTCTAACATGCTTTTTCAGTTTAGCTTCACTTAAGTTTAAATAGGTTGTATCAATAATAAACAAACATTAAACTGATATTACAAATACTGACACAGATGCCTTTATCTAAATATATTACTGTAGTGACAAAATTACTCCTAACACCATAATCAAACAATTCCACTGCTAACACTTAGAAAGAAATTTGCATTAATTTAAAAATAATATTTATCTTCAAATATGGGTTGCTAGAGAATGAAACACTGTACTTAAAGGTAGTATTACAAGACATTAAAATCAAATGATAACTAAAGCTGTTCAATTTATAAGGAATCACTAAAAATTAATATGCTCATGAACAATTACAATTAAATTTCAAATTAATATTGGATGTTAAAGGGTCAATCCCGATAATGTTTTTGAGAAAAAAACTTCTTAATTTTGTGTTAAAATCCATTAAGATCCCCTATCTTAGAGCCGAGCAACTAACTCAATATATGTAATACATTTTCATACAACTTAAACCCACTAGTCTTCATCTTGAAATGGAGTCTGTTGTCTCAAACTGTATTATGCGGTGATTTGATAAAACCAGACTTATATTTTATAAAAAAAATGTGTGGGTGAAATTTACCTTTTGTTATTAAGTACAGAACATGGACCATTCACCGTGTAGACCTCTAAAGGAACAGAAATCGATTATCGTGTCACCCAACGAAAGAATTGACCCGAAATCCTAAAAGGGTTACGTGTCCGGATAAGCTGTTTTAACGCTCAATATTTTGAGCTGAAATTTTGAGTCAGGGTATATACACCATTCTTCTATATTTTGGCGTTTAAATTTCATACGTACTCAGATTTTTATTTTTGAGGCTCTGTTCTATTTGAGACAGTCCCTTTAACCCTAGTTGGATGGACAATATGCAATACAGCAACATTTCAATCTTTCAATATGTATCTTGGCTAAATTACAGAAATACTATGGTGAAGGGATTACATTTTACAGTACGTTGTAGTTTTATCACAAATAATAAACCCTATCAGTATTATAGTAATAAACCCATATATTTATAGATATAAATTTAGTTTACATTAAGGTAGATTAAATCATATATAATCCCAGACTGATAGTGTTTATGCCGTATGCCCCTGAAATAGTTAAATTTCTTACCAAATACATGCAAAGAAGCCTACAATAATACTACAAATAGAAGATGGTATATATACATGTCAATCACACTGACACTATAACTTTTTTAGAAGGAAATCATATTATAAATATATTAAGTAAGATTTAGGATTGTTTTAATATTAAATTTTAACTAGATTATATCCTTAAAGGACCTAAGTCCGTAACTCAAAATCCTCCAAAATCTTCGACATCGAAAACACGAATCATTGGTCAATTTGAATCAACATTAATGATGTAAACTTACCAGGAAAAGATGAGCTTCTGATATCCGATATTTAAGATAAAATAATTTTTCTAACTTTGGTACACGAATCGTGTACCATATTGCGCTCCGGTCCTAGTTTTATTGAGAGACTCGAGGGACGAGGCTAGACACATTGCACTGTATCACACTGCATATGTGGACTGGAATAACCAGGCGCTAAAAAAAAATGCACTAGGTTGAGACTGAATGGCTTGTTTCGCCGAACATAACTGATTTGAAATTGGAGTTAAACGGAAAGCATTTAATGTAAATCAGTTTATATACATTCATATTACAGTATTATATGAGTTTCGACCCACTTTGGTCAATTTCTGGATCCCAAATGTTAGCGATTTAGCTCCTTTAACTTTATCATGTGCTAACAGCATATAAATATACCTAAAAAAAATATTGCCTATTTTTTGTTTTATTTAGTACATATTATGTTCAGTTCAAATGGTAGGTTTATCTGGCACAAACATAACAAAATTAATAAATGTCATATTTATTTATGGTACAAAATTGTTTTTAGAACTAATTTGGGGGCCCCTTAATTTCGCTCTTAGGGGAAAATATGTCTGGACATTAGAAAACTTCAATCTTTTAGTCCTATCAAAAAAAATGGACACTGTTCGTAATCAGGCCTGCTATCCTATCCCATTGATAAGGGAAAACAATGCTTAAAAATCCTGTGGAATTTTCTCTTACAATACCTTATGCTCCAATACACGTCATGCTGTTAAACTTGATTGCTTTCACAAAACATGTTTATTATGTGGATTGTGTAATAATTGTATGAATGTTGTGTTCATATTTTCATTATTTTGTCATTAACTATTTTCTTAAATCAATACATTTCAGTGAATTTCTTAATAAATCTGGAATACTTATAAAATAAGCATAGTCTGAATTTACATAAAATAGAAATACAACCGATATAATATGACAACCTTAATTTAAATATATATTTTCATAAAGTTGTAATGGAAGTTTGCAAGCAACAGCTGTTAAAACATTACAGCAACATAAGGTGACACTGATATAAAATATTAATATCTGTTTGTTAGTCATTCAATTCATTAAAGGAAATATAAATCTAATGATTTCTACAATGATCAAAAACTACAGGGGGGTTGGATGGCCGAATGGTTAGCACATGCATGCTGTTTTATAAAGCCTGTCATTGAGTCATGTGGTTTCGAATCCCTGGTTGTACATGACAAGGAGTAGGGTCGCCTGTCGAACCTCTTGGGTTTTCTCCGGGTCCTCAGGTTTCCCCCCACTGCTAAAGATCCCTACGTTCAAGCGGATTATTGAAATAAAACAAAAACCATATATGTTAGTCCCAAAATGACCTAGTTTGTGACGAGTGGACGTTAAACCCCATTTCTCTCCCTCTCTCTTATAATGCATTACATCAAATATCTAACCATCTTAGATTAATATAAAGCAGAGAAGTAGGTTAACCTGATGTTCTACTGATAGAGATGTAATAAACTACATAGATAGTACAATTTTTTTTTTGAAATAAATGAGTGGGAGTTTGATTGTTTGCTTTATAATCTTAATCACAAAATTTGTTTTTTGGGTTATGACTATTTGTATTTTTTTTACAAAAGACATATTTTCCTATAAGACAACTTTGAAACAACAAAGTAACAAGAAATATTTCAGATGTTTAAACTTTGAAACCTCACTCATTAGTAACTAGAAATTTTTAAGCTGATTGTGAAAAAAGAGTAGTCTCCCCTTTACCAAGAAACATACTCCTCGCAGTGTTTCGTTTTATTAAAGCTAATCCCACTTAGCACTGCCCTAATGGGAGCACATTTTTATTCCAAATTATGACTTGACAATAGTCCGATTAACAATCAATAGCTACATAACAATATCATTACGCTTTAAACAGGGCTCAGTTCAAACTGGACCAAATATGTTTATACGTTACGTCATGACTCATGATTTTGTTATGCCCAATTAACCAGTGCATAGCAGAATTGCAGAAAACTTAATTGCGTGACAAACAAAGCTATCAAAATGGATACAAAGTAAACAATATTGTTTGGAGACGGAAAAATCTTTTACCTTTTTTAATACCTCAAATCACTGTCCAAAGTTTGAGGAAACAAAGGGCTGTCATGTTGCTGAACTTGGGATAGAATTGACTGAACGGGAAGTATAGACACACTTCCCCAAAAGCTCAAGAATCAGAAGCCAATCCAGCAATGCAATAGATAAGGCTCTGACTAATGATTACCAGAATACAAAAATATAAAGATAGTAAGCTGGCACTGCCAGGCAGGATACGCCCACATTTTCGAGAGATGGATAGAGAAAAAGCAAAACGAAAAGTGATTTTTCCTACACAATCAAAGGCTATAATTCATTAAATTACAATTTGATATGCGCAAATATCGAAAAAAAGAATCAAGATCTTTAGGATATAAACATGCATTTCAAGTTTCATCAAAATCGAATTAAAATTGTGACCTATACTGGGTCCACAACCTTGACATACCATATTTTAACACTATTAGCGTTCAAACGGCGGCCATTTTGTCTGGCAATTATGGTCTGATTTCCCTGAAATTCAAACTCCTTCCGTATGCTGTAACGGTGATAGAGTCAAGCGTTTTTTTAAATCAGATAATAATCGTGACCTCCAGAGGGACCATAGGCGATTTTTCAGACAATCAGCGGCCATAATTCAGGAAGTTATGATCTGATATGTGCAAATAACGAAAGAAACCAAGATCTTTGGATTATAACCATGCATTTCAAGTTTCATGAAAATTGTGACCTTTTATAACAGTATTCGCATACACGCGGCAGCTATTTTGTATGGCAAATTTGTTCCAAATTTTTCTGAAATTCGAACTGAACCTTCCTTAGGGTGTAACGATGATATAATCAAACGATTTTTTAAATCAGATAATAATTGTGACCTCCAGAGGGACCACAAGCTAAACGAAGACAGTTTTGCGTATAATCAGGGGCCATAATTCAGGAAGTTACGACCCGATATGCGCAAATATCGAAAGGACCCAAGATTTTTGGGTTATAACCATGCATTTCAAGTTTCATCAAAATCAAATTAAAATTGTGACCTCTACAGGGTCCACAACGGTGATATATTAAAACGATTTTTTAAATCGGATAATTATTGTAACCTCCAGAGGGACCACAAGAAAAACCATGGCGATTTTGCGTATATAATCAGGGGCCATAATACAGGAAGTTACGATCCGATATACGCAAATATCGAAAGGAACCAAGATCTTTGGGTTATAACCATGCATTTCAAGTTTCATCAAAATCAAATTAAAATTGTGATCTCTACAGAGTCCACAACCTTGATATACCATTTTGTAACAGTATTCGCGTACAAACGGCGGCCATTTTGTATGGTAATTTTGGTCCGATTTTTCCGAAATTCGAACTCAACCTTCCTTAGGGTGTAACGGTGATATAATCGAATGGTTTTTAAAATCGGATAATAATTGTGACCTCCAGAGGTACGAGGAGCTAAAATAGGTGATTTTTCGGACAATCAGGGGCCATAATTCAGGAAATTACGTTCCGATATACGCAAATATCGAAAGGAACCAAGATCTTTGGGTTATAAACATGCATTTTAAGTTTCATCAAAATCAGTTCCAAATTGTGACCTCTATAGGGTCCACAAGCTAAAAACGTGATTTTTCGTACAATCAGGGGCCATAATCCATAAAGTTTTGATCCGATACATGCCAATATCGAAAGCAGCCGAGAACTTTTGGAGATAAACCTATATTTTAAGTTTCGTTAAAATCGGACAAGAATTGTGACCTGTAGAGAGTCCACAAACAATTGTGGACGGACGGACGGACAGACGGACGGACGTCCGGACGGACAGGGCAACGACATAATACGTCCACATGAAAATGTGGGCGTATAAAAACAAGGATTGCTTCTCAACGCAAGAAAATTACTTATAATATTGTATAAACCTCCTGTGTTTCAATATAAAATAAAATACATATTTCCTTCGATACAAATGTATCTAAATCATATGAAAATATCAAAGATAGTAAGCTGGCACTGCCAGGCAGGATACGCCCACATTTTCGAGAGATGGTTAGAGAGCAAGCAAAATCGAAAGTGATTTTTCCTACAATCAAAGGCTATAATTCATTAAATTACAATTTGATATGCGCAAATATCGAAAAGAATCAAGATCTTTAGGTTATAAACATGCATTTCAAGTTTCATCAAAATCGAATTAAAATTGTGACCTATACTGGGTCCACAACCTTGATATACCATTTTTTAACGTATTCGCGTACGAACGGCGGCTATTTTGTATGGTAATTTTGGTCCGATTTTTCCGAAATTTGAACTCAACCTTCCTTAGGGTGTAACGGTGATATTATCAAACGATTTTTTAAATCGGGTAATTATTGTAACCTCCAGAGGGACCACAAGCTAAACCAAGACGATTTTGCGTATAATCAGGGGCCATAATTCAGGAAGTTACGATCCGATATGCGCAAATATTGAAAGGAACCAAGATCTTTGGGTTATAACCATGCATTTTAAGTTTCATCAAAATCGAATTATAACAGTATTTGCGTACGAATGGCGGCCATTTAGTATGGCAATTTTGGTCCCATTTTTCTGAAATTCAAACTCAACCTTCCTTAGGGTGTAACGGTGATATAATCAAACGATTTTTTAAATCGGATAATTAATGTAACCTCCAGAGGGACCACAGGCTAAACCAAGACGATTTTGCGTATAATCAGGGGCCATAATTCAGGAAGTTACGATCCGATATGCGCAAATATCGAAAGGAACCAAGATCTTTGGGTATTAACCATGCATTTCAAGTTTCATCAAAATCGAATTAAAATTGTGATCTCTACAGGGTCCACAACCTTGATATACCATTTTTTAACAGTATTTGCGTACGAACGGCAGCCATTTTGTATGGTAATTTTGGTCCGATTTTTCCAAAATTTGAACTCAACCTTCCTTAGGGTGTAACGGTGATATAATCGAACGGTTTTTCAAATCGGATAATAATTGTAACCTCCAGAGGTACCACAAGCTAAAATAGGTGAATTTTCGGACAATCAGGGGCCATAATTCAGGAATTTACGTTCCGATAGGTGCAAATATCGAAAGGAACCAAGATCTTTGGGTTATAAACATGCATATAAAGTTTCATCAAAATCGGTTCAAAATTGTGACCTCTATAGGGTCCACAAGCTAAAAACGTGATTTTTCGTACAATCAGGGGCCATAATTCAGGAAGTTACAATCCGATATGCGCAAATATCGAAAGGAACCAAGATCTTTGGGTTATAACCATGCATTTCAAGTTTCATCAAAATCGAATTAAAATTGTGATCTCTACAGGGTCCACAACCTTGATATACCATTTTTTAACAGTATTTGCGTACAAACGGCAGCCATTTTGTATGGCAATTTTGTTCCCATTTTTCTGAAATTCGAACTCAACCTTCCTTAGGGTGTAACGGTGATATAATCAAACGATTTTTTAAATCGGATAATTAATGTAACCTCCAGAGGGACCACAGGCAAAACCAAGACGATTTTGCGTATAATCAGGGGCCATAATTCAGGAAGTTACGATCAGATATGCGCAAATATCGAAAGGAACCAAGATCTTTGGGTTATAACCATGCATTTCAAGTTTCATTAAAATCGAATTAAAATTGTGATCTCTACAGGGTCCACAACCTTGATATACCATTTTTTAACAGTATTTGCGTACAAACGGCGGCCATTTTGTATGGTAATTTTGGTCCGATTTTTCCGGAATTTAAACTTAACCATCCTTAGGGTGTAACGGTGATATAATCGAACGGTTTTTCAAATCGGATAATAATTGTAACCTCCAGAGGTACCACGAGCTAAAATAGGTGAATTTTCGGACAATCAGGGGCCATAATTCAGGAATTTACGTTCCGATAGGTGCAAATATCGAAAGGAACCAAGATCTTTGGGTTATAAACATGCATATAAAGTTTCATCAAAATCGGTTCAAAATTGTGACCTCTATAGGGTCCACAAGCTAAAAACGTGATTTTTTGTACAATCAGGGGCCATAATCCATGAAGTTTTGATCCGATACATGCCAATATCGAAAGCAGCCGAGATATTTTGGGGATAAACCTATATTTTAAGTTTCGTCAAAATCGGACAAGAATTGTGACCTGTAGAGAGTCCACAAACAATTGTGGACGGACGGACGGACGGACGGACGGACAGGGGCGACGACATAATACGTCCACATGAAAATGTGGGCGTATAAAAAAGTTATTATTAGTCATGACTTTCATTCCATTGTGGGCAAAAAAAACCCAAATAGTCACAAACAGCTCTGGCAATTAGCATAAATCGCCGTCGAGACGAATTAACCCCATGGCAATTCGCCTATTGACGACAGTAATTTTTTAATACCGTACTGTATGAAAATATATTTTTTTTACGCCATTGGCTGTTCGCCTGTTTATGTTGAATATATTGTTGTGTTTGCTTTCTAATTTTATTGGCAGCGTTGATAAGAAAAAAGACCCGGTAATTTATTTTATCAGATTTTTAAAAAAATAAAAAAAAATGCTAGCGAAATTTATCTGATTTTTAAAAAAATTGCTACTGAACATATTCACCGCATATGTATTATTATTATACCCGAAAAGAATGTCTTATTAGGTGAACTTGGAACATGCCCTTACCGCGAAACAATGGTGGCTAGGACTACACTACATGTACAGCGATGGAGTGCAAGTAAAATACTTCCGACAGGTCGTTATTCGTAAATCTATATTTATACCGCATTTAAAACGATTGCTGTGTGAGACATAACACCATGTGCGTTTAAAATCGGGTAATTAGAGATTAACAATAAACTTGTTGACCAGAATAATGATTGGGAAATATTATTCAGTTACAACAAGAGTGTTATTGGGCCTTTGGGACCTAGAAATTGATAGAAGTGGGCCAAAACGCCTATAATAATGTTATATGAATGTACATGTATATAAAATTATTTACATTCAATCATTTCCGTCTTTGATCTCATTTCAAACTAGTTATGTTCGTCGAAATACACCTGATGTCTCAATTGAAAGTTAATCTTAAGCGTCTGGTTATTCCAGTCTACATTGTCTATGTCTCCAGATAAGAAAATTCGTCACTGTCTAGCCTTTTTTTTCAAGTCCCGTAAATTTGGAATTTACCTTCTGGAAATACATCAGAATGCACCAAATTGAATCTAATATGCCAAATTTTCCTGGAGGAGGTCCCCCAAACCCCCCGTTAACTTGATGAGCGCCTTCGGCGCTAGCGGCGATGGGCTGAGCCCACCGCAATCAGTTAAGCAATTATCAAACCTAGACCCCCCCCCTGCAAAAAATCCTGGATCCGCGTCTGGTGATGTCCCCAAGTTTGCACCACAGTGTGGTTAATAGAAAAAGAACGAAACATGAAGTGACTTTGAACCAAAACCGTTACAATATATATGTCATATGATTGATTACACTCAACTAAATTAGAAATTAAAACACCAAGTTTTAGCCAAATTTTTAATTAAGTTCGTAACTACGTATTTTTACAGGAGCTAAATCACTAACATTGGACCTATAAATTCACAAAAGTGGTTTATAATGCATATAATACTGTAAAATGAATGTATATAAACTGATTTACATTCAATGCTTTCCGTTTTTATTCCAATTTCAAATCAGTTATGTTTGGCGAAATAAGCCAGCAATGTCAATCATGTGCAAAAGTCGAGCGTCTAGTTATTCAAGTCTACATAGCTCCCATTGACTTGGTGCAATGTGTCTAGCCTCGTCCCTCAATACAACTGGGGCTGAAGCGCATTATAGTACACGATTCGTGTACGGGTACCGATGTTAAAAAAAATATTTATCTTAAATCAGAAGCTCATCTTTTCCCGGCAAGTTTACATTATCAATGTTGATTTAAATTGACCAATAATTCGTGTTTTTGATGTCGACGATTTTGGAGGATTTTTAGTTATGGACTTAGGTCTTTTGAAAAGACAATTTTTCATGGCTTCATCGATAAATAAGTGAATGAATATAGTCACCTGATTGTCTAATCTGGGCTACCTGCACTGCCCTACATAGTTAAAATACTTTTAACGTTAAACAAGTTCAAATAGGCTCAAATGCAATTATCAACACATACCATTATAGTTTGGTAATTCTAATTCTATGACAAATAGTGAAGACTGGACAACAAAAAAAGTTACCGAACAGTTTTTCTTTGTGGTAATGCGTTCTACATATGCATAGCGATGTATTTTGTATGACGTAATTACTGAAGCAGCCATAAGTCTCCATGACACTTCGCGAGATAAATTTCCTCGTATCAGTTGGGTTTCATCAAATCATATAATTATGTGGTAAGGCTTAACCTTTATTTCAATTGGAATTCGTTTATTATATGTTAAGCTATGTGCAGTACTGATTTGGGTCAGTTAATGTGTAAATTAAGGGAGCTATAGGCCAGAAACTTTTTTGTAGTCATTTGACTAAAAAAACTTGCGCTAAGTAAAGATCTGTACGACAAACCACTACTGTCATCTGAAGTGGGTGGAAGACATCAGTTAGTGGAACCATTTCTATGCCCTGCATTGCCCAGGCAAACATGCAACTGAACTTTTATCATAACAGCTGTTTCGATCCGGGTGACAACATTGAACATGCTGTTATTAACAGGTCAGTATAAATACAAACAAATATTTGAGGCTGTGGGTAGGCCAACGTTGAACAAGACAGTTTAACTAACTTGTAGGTATGTCCCTTGTTTATGGGCTAGTATGTCAGGTCACTAAATGTAGTAGTCTAGTAGGCCAAATAGTAGTAGTTTTTGTAGACACATTCGGGTTTTTAGCCAAATATAAGTAATAAATAAATCACCAATTTTGAGATTTTGTTTAGAAAATAGAAATACATTCTATCTACTAACAGTAACATTGGACTTTATTTCATTTTGTGAACTTTTGATTAGTCATAATTTCTAACTTATGCGAAATGAAAAATGACAGACAAACAGTAGCATACATTATAAAATACCTATTTCATTACACCACCCATCGTCTGCATGATGTTTGAATCACCAACACCACTAAACCATTTGAAGGCCACATCATTTTGATAGTTGGATATTCGACAGATCATCCGGAAGTCCACCCACGTGTTTTGACAAGGTCAAGGTCGTTATTGAAGGTCACAACACTAGGCTAGTAGAGTCACAGCAAGTTGAAGTAGAGTTTCGCTGAAGATGGCAGGACAGCAAAGAAATCAGCTTACAACTGAACCGGCTTGGCAGAATTTGTCGAAATTTTTTGACAGCAATGGATCAAAACTCAGCATCTTGCAAATGTTCCAGGATGATCCTGGTCGATTTAATAAATACAGGTAAATTTAATTTGTTAGAAAACTAAAAGTTCTGCTTGCAATTCTTCTGCACATTTTTTATGTTTGACCTGTCCGGTCGAAAGGGTGCAGTGTCCAACGACTGTCACTGCAGATAACGTTTACGTTGTCAGTGAATTGTGACAGTGGAACTAGTAAGCTCGGGTCTGTCTGCTTGGATCCTTGTAGCTTGTTGTTCATGTGCCATTCTGCTCTACTACCAGAAGGCTACTTATAGATAGGTACTATAGTATATGTATTACTATAAGTGTACTACTAGTTCTAACATAATTAAAAAAGGACAATATTGGTGCCAGTCAGTATCACATATGTGATAGAGCTGGATAAACACATTCCAAATATAGTTTTAACGCAGAGATCATTGCTACAGAGATCATTGCTACGATAGCTGAGTAATACACGTTTCACGAATCAGCAGTGAATGAGTGATGTAGCGAAAAGGAAAACACAAGTGGCCACTCTATATAACTGACTTTAAAGCGACGAGAGATACATGTAATAGATACATGGCCGAATTTCTGCTCATTAATAATTTCTTTGAAGACCGAAAGTTGTTAAATGGGAATAAGAGGATATCTGACAATTCAATAAAGTACGGTAATTAAATGTCATAAGAAAAGAGAACACAAGGAAAATAGAAATAGTCCGTACATTCCCTAGTTTACATTCATTCTATACCTTATAAAACATGGTAATGCACTGACAAGAGAGACAATAGGCATTAAAAAAAAAACCAAACCAAAATATCAAAGTAAGACTCCTTAGCAAGTTCTAATAGGCTCAAACGCACAATTGTCAACGTATATCATTACATATCAAAGTGGTCTAATCTAGTAATTTATAGCCTAACTTATTAGCTGGCTGACTTATCTGCCTATCAACCAATCAATTGTGTACAGTCCACAGAGATGGGTCAATTACAATTTAACTGCCTCAAACGCTTTCACCTGCTATTCCAGCTGTGAATACAGCAGCAAGTTCATTAATATCAATATATTCCAATATAGCCTACTCAGGTGACTAACCTGAATCCCAAATCCAGGGCTAGAAATTCGTCATTTTTTGCAAGAATCTAAGAGGATTCTCATATATGCAATCTGCGCGAATCCTCCGAATCTTAATTTATAATAATGTCTAAAAAACAAAATTGTGTTTTTTGTATTAATCTTAAACACCAAAATACAACAACAATGATAAAAATAAAACAATCAGATAGAATTTTCGGTAAACACTTAAATAGTGTAAAAAGTAATATCCAGATAATGCCGTAGCCAAAATAAACTAATACGGCACCATGCTATTTCTGTATAACACAATGGTTAGTCTTTTTTCTATCACGTAACTTGCACAATTTTTTATTCATTCGTCGATGATACTATTGATAGACAAACGGTACAATGATCACGTGAAAACCAAAACTGCAATTGCTATAAAGTAAAATTCAGTAGGCCTACGACTAGGATATATCCTTCATTACAAAAATTAAGCATCTGTCAGCATGAGTATAAAATAAAATAATCAAAACGGTACACGCAAATGTAGAACTGGTTAATTGACCTAATTCCTACCAAGATGTCACGTGTTATTGGAATTCGAACACTGCGAGATTCCGTCGGGAAAATATCCACTAGTGTTACGTCACGATTATAAATTCTTGAATCGGTAAATCGGCCAGCCAAAAATCGTATCGGTGGCGATTAATCGGATACCGTATATAAATTCTATAATGTCATTGTCATGGTTAATAATGTCATTGTCTTTACTGCGTTGATATGCGTGAGCACTGAATAGCTGACGGCTACCGTTTTAACTGCTAATTAAAAATTCAATACTGGCAATAAATTACAATTCACAAGTACAATTCCCGTACATAATATTTTAACATATATAGCGATAATCGTATTGACGAAAAACAACAAGAGAGCCCGCACAAGACAGTACAAATAAAAATATAAACCACGTGTCTTTAAAAATTGGCAACGTATGTCTAGGGAGGCGAATACCATACTGCACACAGCGTTCCACCTACGTCAATACCAGAATAGAACACTGTGCTAATTGGAGTCCATTTTAAAACGCTCGCGTCATCATTTTGGGGCGGGGCCATGGAGGTGTGGGCGGGACTTATCGAACTTACGTCACCTGTGTTTACAAACAGAGTGAAAATAGACCGTCGCACATGGTTTTTGTAAACACAAAGTCAAATTTCAAGTTCTGCCACTCGGCTAAAAACGATATATAATATGTGCTATGGGTAATATTGCAATACATTCTTTACCATTGTAAACTGTCAATATGTTTATCTTTCAAAACAAGGCCCAGATACGCCTAAATTTTTCTTCGCAAATAAAACCGCATCTGTGAACTTGTCGTCTATGGGGGCCGCCATGTTGAATAATTAAGGGACTTTTTTGTGGTTCGGCTCTTGATCAGTTTGACATCTTTCATACACACAACGGCCAAATAAACATATTTAATTTCATTCAATATGACAATAGAAGAGAAATAAATACTTCTCAAAACTTCTAAAAGCATACTCGGTGTTATCGACTAAAATCGTCGATGTAGGAATTAAAAATGGAGGGTAATTAGGTTAGGGCCTATTCTCAGCCGAAGCTAGCAGTAGATAGGCAGCCTAAGTTTGGGATGGGCGAATACAAGAGCCTCCAAGCTGGTAATGTCCGATTGGGTAACGGTTTATTCGTCATCTTGGACACAGTAACGTCACATTCTGGTTGTGAATATTACAACTGGATTTAAAATCAATTTATACATGAGGAATTCTATCCCTCGTAAAAAAGGCATCGCCAACTTCCCCGCGTCTCGTGCGGCATGCACTTAGTCCATGTATTATAGTCCGTGATATGTCTGTTATTGGTTGGTGTACGTGGCTGTTGACAGCTATTTCGCGCCAAAAGCAATCTTGTTACACATTTCGTAGTAAGCCATGCCTAATATGGAAGGCGGAGAATTCCATGCGACATCGAGTCCGTGGCCGACAGTGACAAAATAGAATTGGAATGACCCAATTTAACAACTAACGGAATCAAATCGCCGTTCGAAAGGATAAAATCATGGAACCCAAAACTATTTCGTTTTAAGGTTGGCATGCTAAAGTAGTTTCTTTTATTTTTTTAAGAAGGATTTAAATAAATAATAAGGAAACCGATAACTTTGTATCGTAACTGAAATATGCATAAATGCTCTACTTCTAAAAGTCGTCGCCGTGTCGTGATCGTGGAAGTTTCCACACAATTTATTACATAACAAAGACAATTAACGGCCAGCCTGTAACTCGTCCAAATTATAAGTTAAAAGTAAAACAAAAACACAACAATTATTTTATTTTATTATACATGTAGTATGCTATAAAGTAAGTCATACAACTTTGATTCAAAACACCATAACTGACATTCAATAGTCGGACCCGAGATTATTTTTTTTTACGAAAGTTTTACGCGAATCCTTATAGATTCGCACGGTAAGCTCTTGCGAGAATCCTTGCGCGAATTAGATTCGGAGATTCGCGTGAATTTCTAGCCCTGAAATCTCAAACAACTAAAAATCTTTGATAATTTAAGCAACTTTAAAGTTTTTAATAAGTTTTCAACCGAAATCCCACTCTATGCTGACTCAGCTGCATTCACAGATAATAATCGATGCACGAAAAATATTGTACAAATTAGAGGGACTCCAGACAAAATGTTTTAATCCATATTTAGATTTTGGGCACTTTATTTTGTTTTTACTTTACCTGTTCTTCCCCCCCCCCCCCTGCCTACTTGCTCGTATGCCTATGGTTATTAACATTGTTAGTCAATGCATCATTGGATTTATATTCCATATTGATAAATAAATAACACTTTGGAAAGCCTCACCTTTTGGTTAAGTGCAATTTTTTTTAGAGATAGGTCGATAATCGGTTTTAATATCAGTAATTGGCCAATAAGTGACCTATTTAAAGAAATTGGTATCGACCGATATGAGCCAATTTTGCCGATATTTGAGTTGCCGATATCTGTTCAAAACGACTCGGTAAATACCTTTAAAATATTATCCGAGTTATGAACGAATCATTGCTATTATTAAACCTACGGGTAACACAGTACTCTCACACCGCCTGCATTGCTATTTAGACTTACGGGTAATACATGGCTCTCATAGGGACCGTAATAAAAGGAAAGAATAATCAGTAGAAAATCCTTACTGGTCTCCGTTATTTTTTAAGATCCTATTCACATACTGTTTATGAGTATAGGTCCCCCCACAGCGCAGAGTAAGAATTATTTTTAGAATACCATGGCATTTCTGCCCATGTGCCGACAGACATTCCATGTGCGACAATTCCACCAGATAAAACTTTTGATTGGAATCGAGAATAAGCCACAAATGTCACGATCGATGACTCTGATGATTTGTTGCCTAGTCGCGATTTCCTGGTCATCGTGGGTGCTAATCTATAAATAGACGCACATTGTTTGATATCATAGACGACGGTCTTGATGTTCAAAGCATTTTTTTCCGCTTGGCCACACTAGAGTAGCTTATCACTCACTCACTCTCTCTCTTCCTCGTAGTAATGACAGATCTATCTCTCTCTCTCTCGTTACTATAACAGCAGATATCTCTCTCTTTCGTAGTGTAACCACAGATCTCCCTCCCCCTCTCGCTCAGTAACGGCAGATCTGTCTCTCTCTCACCTCTCTCTCTCTCGTAACGGCAGATCTTGGTGGAAAACATTCTAGCTTTTACAATTGCCGATAAAGCCGGCGTCATTTTTAAAACAATGTTTCCGGATTCGGTAATGGTTGCGTAATATCTTCGACTAACTTATACGACATATATCTACTTAGATTATCATGCCATTCGAGGTATTTCAATGCGTAATACTTTAATATCCACCACTATCGGTAATTATCTGTATCGGCCGATATGTTAGGCTGTCAATATCTGATATCGGTAAAACCGATAGGTGCCATATCGGCCCATCACTAATTTTTTTATTTGATGTGAATGTTAGGCTACTAACAGTATATTTTAAATATTTCTATGGTCTAATAGTTCCTTTAGCAGGGCCTATAGCTTGGTACACTAAATTGTGTACAACTGTTTAAATCATTGGACCGATAAGAATCGCTAAATAACCTATGGAAAAGACCTATTGACATAGACCTTCTAAGACAGCATGACTAGACAATATTTGAAAAGTTTTACTATCATAATATTTCTATCAAGCCTTTGATCATGGTGTTGTCATGCATGGTTTCTGATTTATTGTTATTGCTTTTCTATATATATTTTCCCTACACATTTATTACTGTACTTGCTTGAAAAAGTTGAGAGAATATCCTATTGACTTTAGATTTATAGGTTATACACAGTGTTAAAGGTCATGAGATGAAGAATCCTATTGCTTTTCAGTAATTTCCAATTATTACTACCAGACCCAGGGTAATGGCCCTTGATCACTTTGAAAAATCGTGTGGACACTCTAGAGGCTATTGAAGTAAATATCCGATTAACTTTATTTATACACAGTGTTTAAGTTCATGAGACGAAAAAAGTCTATTACTTTTCAATGATTTCCAGTAATAACTGCCAGAGTTATGGGCCTTGATCACTTTGAAAAATCTTGTGGACATTCTAGAGGGTAAAGTTAATACCCGACAATGATTTTTGTTTAATACTATTATAAGTTTTAATTACCGACAATAGAAAAAATATGTGACAACTCTTGTTGACTGCTTGGGCAACTTAGCTTCTGTGGGCATATGTTTTAGTTGTCTGGCAACTTATCTTGTGGGCATTCTAGAGGATAAAGTTAATATCCAACAATGATTTTAGTGTATTACTATTATAAGTTTTCATTACCCACAATAGAAAAAATATGTGACAACTCTTGTTGACTGCTCGGCCGACTTAGCTGCTGTGGGCATATGTTTTGTTGTCTGGCAACTTATCTTTACGTTTATGGCTAAATGATTTGCAAATCCGATTCCATCACGTTTATAGCATAAATGAGTCTAATCAGTTTTACATAATCGTTGTATTTGCCACAATGATTCGCCAATTTTCCGGATAAACAGTTTGATTTCCAAGATGGTGTCGCCCTCAAGACCAGAACATAATTGTCCCCCTGCCTTTCGAAAAAAGCAGGGTACTATTAAAATGGGTTTGTCTGTCTGTCTGTCCGTCCGTCACACTGTTTGGGACACAATAACTATCTTCTTAATTGAGCTAGAATGTTCAAACTTGGTGTAGGTGTCTATTAGGTCAATGCCTTGATGGAGTTCAGAGATGAATGCATTTTCTGCTTAGGGTAAGCAGAGATAACAATTTGATTGGTTGATACTTTGGGAAACGATAACTTTAGTTCTAATTAAGTGAGAGTGATGAAACTTGGTGTATCGTTTCATTACATCAATACCTTGACTTAGGTCGATAATGAGCATTTTCTGCTCAGAGTAAGCTGAAGATAAGCAATTTGATTAGCTGGGACTTTGGAACACAATAACTCTCTTTCTAATTGAGCTAGAATGTTCAAACTTTGGTGATAATGAAGTGAGAGCGATGTAACTCTGAATATAGATTCATTATATCATTACCTTGACTAAGTTCTATAAGGAGCAATAAGCAATTTGATAGGTCAAGACTTTGGAAGATAACAACCCTGTTTATTTTAATTGAGGTAGAATATTTAAACTTGATGTAGATATTCATTAGGTGTCTTGACCGAGTTAAATAATTAACATTTTGAGCTAAAGCTAAGCAGAGCCAATCAATGTCATTGGTCAATGCTTTGGGACAAGATAATCTTTATTCTATCTGATAGAGTGATGAAACTTTGAGTATAGTTTGATTGCTCGAATTTCAGTGTGATTAATTAATATGTGTCATCTATTTATTAGGGGTGAGGGGAACATCAGCCTCACTGTTGGCTTGTTTCATTTTATTTTGAATTTCAAGTTAAAATATACATATTATTGACACCTAATACGAATACAGGGTATTTTGGCACAGTCAACTGATACAACTTCTAGTTTTTATTTTTGGGCAGTGTCTTCAAGAACAGAATAGAGAAAAAATAATTTTTTAACATTTTTTTTCTGAATTCTGCAGTCTTGCTTCGGCGAGTAAGATACAACAGAGGCAATATCCTGCCACTCCAGTAGCCTAAAATGAATTTTTCAGTAAATAAAGTCTATCTTTTATTCCAGTTTAAAATTGAACTGCAAGGATGGAGATATTCTTTTGGACTATTCAAAGAATCTTATCAATGATGAAATCATGGGTTATTTATTTCAACTGGTGGGTTTATCTTTTTTTTGTTTTTATAAGCCCATATGGAAATGCGGTCCTATATATTGTCGTCGCCCCCTTCTGTCAAACGGTCGGTCTGTCGTCCACAATTTCTTGTGATCGATCTTGAGGCTAAAGTTAATATTTGATTGACTTTAAATGTATACACAGTATTTAAGGTCATGAGATGAAGAAACCTATTGATTTTCAGCGACATCTGATAATTAATGCTCGAGTTATGGCCCTTGATCACTTTGAAAAATCTTCTGAATGCTCTAGAGGCTAAAGTTATTATCTGATTGACTTTAAATTTATACACAGTGTTTAAGGTCATGAGACGAAGAAGAATATTTATTTTCAGCGATTTCCGATAATGGCCCTTGATATTGTGGATGCTCTAGACGCCAAAGTAAATATCGGATTGACTTTAAATTTATACACAGTGTTTAAGGTCATGAGAATAAGAACCCTAATTATTTTCAGCAATTTCTGATGATAACTGTCAGAGTTATGGTCCTTGATCACTTAAAAAATTCTTGTAGACACTTTGGAAGCTAAAGTTTACATCTGATTCACTTTAGATTGAAACACAAAGTTTAAGGTCTTGAGACAAAAAATTATATTGATTTTTAATGAATTTTGATAACTTGAACAGCTAAATCCCTGATATTAAATGTTTCGTATACTAAACGTTAGCATTGAGAACTTTATCAAAGCAAAACAAATTCTAATGATTTTCTGATATTACTTAAAGTTACATTATTCAAGAGCTAAATCTGATTACTGCAAGTCTTAATTTAGGCTTCAGATTTTATAGAAATTATAAATTAGACATTAACTAACTTATTCAGACCATAGTTAGCTCTCGATGGTAAGGCTAGACTGTGATATTTGTTGGACTGTTATCTGATTTGCAAGAAAACTTTCCTTCGTGATTAAACAAATAAATGCATAATCGCCTTATCGACTTCAGTAATGATGATCGAGGCTAAGTGGAACTTTCATTCAAATGGTTCACGGTTCATAGTTGATCAATTTGACTGAAATTTTTAGCAAATTGCCTTTACATTATGTAGTTTTTAACTATTGTGTATCTTTAATGAGTTGTTACTCTTAATCTGATTTTAGTGTATAATAAATGTTTCATTACCGAAAATGCGACAACTCCTGTTGATTGGCCAGACGATTTAGCTGCTGTGGGTGTATATTTCGTTGCCTGGCAGCCTACCTTTAAAATGAGTGAAAGATTATTTGGTATTCTCTAGATATATCACTGACAATTAAATCTCTTATGTAATCAAGTGTGCTCAGTCTGTACCGTGTAGTGTTTACTACTTTGGAACAGAAAATAGGCTACTAATAAGAGATGTAGAAATGTAAATAAGGCTGAAATATAAACCTCTGTTATCCCTTTATTTGTTATGGTACCCTTTTTCATTGTTTTGTTATTAATACAGATATGAACATCGTTTGAAATCATCACAAACTCTCTTGGGTGTTCCCTCTGACCAATGACGATCTAATCTTGAGAATAAGCATACCCTGCCTCATTAATGTCATTTATTGTTTTCGCTTTTCATTTAAATCAGGCAAGAGAAAGACAGGTGGAAGCTATGAGAGATTCGATGTTTATTGGGGAAAAGATCAACTTTACAGAAAATCGTGCTGTACTCCATACTGCTCTACGTAATCAAGCTAATAAACCCATACTGGTAGATGGAAAAGACGTAAGTTGTAGTCGTAAGATACACCCCTGAAATTTGGACAATTAACCTTTCCAATATAGACAATATCTCCCCCTAACTCTAAAAGGCTCAATACTACTCTAGTTGTAACTGAATAATATGTATGTCCCAATTTTTATTCTGGTTAACAAATTGTACTATTTTACAATATTTCAATTAATTGATGATACAAATTTCGTCTTAACACACCTTATTTAAAAAAAATTGGAAAAATTCAACCCTAATTGTTTGAAACGTCTAACGTAAACCTTTTCAAATGTAGCTTCTATTAAAAAATATTTTCAAAGCCTCTGGACAACTAAAATAGGGTGTAATAGATAATTTACACAAAAAACATTTTATACTTAGATAAGGATATTATTTACACTTAAACATTTTGTACTTAGATAAGGATATTATTTATTTTCTGGAGCTGTCAAGCCAGCAAGAGTTTTATTGTCCCTTTAAAGGGCTAATCCTGATATTTGTTTTGGGAATAAAACTGCTTAATTTTGTGTTAAAATCCCTTAAAATATTCGAGTCAAGGGCTAAGCAAATACTTCAGTATTTATGATACGTTTTCAAACGACTTAAATCCGTCAGTCTTCATCTGGTATTTGAGACCGGTGCCCCAAGGTGTATTTTGTGGTATCTGGATTAAACCAAACATTTTTTTATAAAAATAATGTGTAGTTGAAATTTGCCTTTCTCTATCAAGTACGGCACATGGGTTATTCACCCAATGAAACAATTGACCCGAAATATTAAAAGGGTTACGTGTCCGGATAAGCAGTTTTGGCGTTCACGTCAAAACGGCTTGATATTTTGAGTTGAAATTTTGAGACAAGGTAAATACACCATTCCCCTATATTTTGGCGTTTTATTTTCATACATTCTCAGACTATTATTTTTGAGCCCCTGATTAATTCAGGATTGTCACTTTATCATCCACACTGTTTAGATATTAGTAGATATTTTTTGAGAAACTAATATAACAAATATAGACATTATGTATTTTCATAATCATTGAATGGACTGAATAAAGATATATTTTTGAAAAAAGATATTAATACTATGTACCAAAAGTATAAATAAAAGAATTTCCCTTGTGCCTTGAATTTATGTGAACAAATTTATAGATTTCAATCTGTATATCATTACTTAAACTACGTATAGTAATGTTATAATGAAATTATTGATCTTAAAAGGATCTCCTAGAATTAATGGTTCAATCCTCATCACTGGTATTTACTTCCTTATACCAGTGTAATGAAAAATGATTATGATTAAAATTGATGCATATATTATCCTCTTGTCATGGATAATTCCTGTTCGTCATTCTTATCATGACAGGACATGTTAGCTGTATAGTCCGGACGCCAGGGCTGAGGACCCACTTTTGTTTGATATAGAATGTTTCTCGATGGATTATTGTTGGGTAGGGTCCCCTTGATTTTTCCAGGGTGGGTGTGGTCGTGTCACCCTTGGGGAAAATTAAATATTCAAGATGGCGGCCAACGATTTAGGAAAAATACCAAAAAAAAAAATCATTTTTCACCGTCCTAGTTCGTGTAATATATCGTTTTATATGTCTTCGGGGTCGCTGAACACTAAACCGGGCATATTTTTAACATCAGACCAATATAAATAAAATGGCCGCACAAAATGGCGGATAAGGTACATGAATTTCCTATTTAGCCCTACTGACTCGAATTCGGACATTTTTTTAACATAATACCCATCATGAAGGCGGAAAAAAGAGAAAAAAATGTTCACGTAGCTGGATTTCAATTTTAGCTAAAACTATAAGTCACATTTTAGTAGCCATGGGTGTCCTCTTTTAGAATGGCTACTAAAATCAGTTATACAAAACCTTTTATACAATTTTCTGGTTCAGCCACAGTTCTGCTGGACTTTGTGCACATCGCAGTAACAATATTAAATTCAATACACAGGATTAAATATCATTTGCTAATGTTTTTATTTTCTCATACGTGGATCAATACCGTAACCCCTCTGTTATTTGTATGAATTTGAACAGGAACAAAAAATCGCTAGTGCTCAGATTGGTACCAGATGGTACCGGATGTTCAGATAAAAGTTACAAATGCGGGTTTCAATCCGAGCCGCTATGTCAAAGGGGCCGTTGTGGCTGTAAAAAGTCAGAATTATCATGTTTTGATTTTTGTTCCTGTTCCAATTCATACAAATGCTTCAATTCCGTCTCAGTTGAGATTGGAACAGAGGACAGTTGCGATGAAGACGGAGAAGATGATGAAGATGAGACAGTGTGGTTCATTAATATTAAAATTGCTTTAATTAATCATATGATTTACATATCGTATCTTTTGGTTACTTAAGTTTTAGCTAAAATTGAAATTTCTGGAATGATTTATCATAAATCCAGCTGTGTGAACTTTTTTTTCTCCTATTTTCCGCCTTCATGATGGGTCTTATGTTGAAAATACGCCCGAATTCGAGTTAGTAGGGCAAAATATGAAATTCTTGTACCCCCCGTTGCCTTTTTTGGCCGCCATTTTGATTATATTGGTCGGATGTTAAAAATATGCCCTATTTAGTGTTGAGCGACCCCGAAAACATATAAAATGATATATTACACAACCTAGGATGGTGAACAATGATTTTTTGGGGTATTTTTTCCACTACTTTTGGTCGCCATCTTGAATATTTAATTTTCCCCAAGGGTGACACGACCACACCCACCTGGGAAAAATCAAGTGGACCCTACCCAACAGTAATCCACCGAGAAACATTCTATATCAGGCAAAAGTGGGTTCAGTGATAATTTGGCATTTGACATCCGGACTAGTATTGATGTTGGCTACTGTAATAATGACTCTGCAAAATATTAAACTTCTTGTTGTTTAAATTGTTTATCATGTTGTCTTTGTACACAGTTCACTGAGGGGACACCTCATTATTCCCACATCTTTTGTTTAGAGTCTAGGTCCACCAGGCCATGACTAATTAAACAACAAAGGGGGTTTAAGGGGATTTAAAGTATAGTATGTAACAAGTTTGTGACACTTCAACATAGTAAAGAAATAAAAATATTTCTATAGTATAAATATTTCTAAACAGTTTGATATATAATAAGTACAAATATATAATGAATAATTCTATATGCATATATTAACTAAATAAATAAATAATACCTTCAGTATTAGCAATGTATTTAAAGTTACTATTAGGGAAAAGTCCATTATAAGAAAGTTTTGCGCTTAACCCTTTTGCTGCGAGGCTCAAAATGGGTAAATTAATGAACTGTGCTAAGTTAAAAATAGCTGTTTTAATTAGAAATGCATCAATATGTACAGGGCCAAATAATAACAAGAATAAATGGTTTTAGATCTTTTATGTAACAGAAAAGGTTATTCCATTTGATTAATACTTTCTGTTCATCAAATTTAGAAGTTCATATCATTATGCTAAATTATGCAAATTAGCTAATTAATATGCAAAAACGACGAAAATGATCATTTTTCCTGAAATTGAGGATAAATAATAAAAAATATAAAACTTGGTATAGAATAACAATATTCTACAATGTCCTGTGTACAATTCAATGAATGTTTTATGGTTTTCAAGGGACTAAATATCAAAATAACCCCTTAGAAGGGAAACGAACGATTCCCAGAAATCCAACGAATTTAGAACAAATGTCTGTAATTGTAACTGGAACTCAAAAATTTAACTATATTATATTATTTTACTGAATAAAACTAACTTATTTACACAACACAGTTATTTCATTTAGTCTTCTAGTTCTATATAATCCCTTTTGTACTTGCAGACTGTCTAGGCCTATTTTGCGGAGGGGGCGGGGCGGGGCATCATTTTCGGAATCAGAAACATTATTTTCACTGGATCTGTGCTCGACATCTATGTCTAAGTCAACATTAGAATCGGAATTTTCATCCTGTAAATTAATGTCACACGAATCACCCGAATCATCTTCTGAGTCGATAAACTCTGCTTCAGAATCACTGTTAGCGAATATGTCTTGCAGCACCGACTCCGCTGTTCTATCCACGCATTTGTACATAACTCCATTTTTTTTAAAGGAAACATCATTTGTTTACATTATACAATTGAAGCGGAAGCATTTATCTGACACACAGTGTAGCCTATAAACAGCGGGAGGTAATACACTTCACTCTGTCGGCCAGCTTTCATTGATAGTACAAAGTCGCAAAAATGCGACGTGCCGCATGGAATGGAAAATAACGTCTGTCGCATTTTTGCGACTTCTCGCAGCGAAAGGGTTAAATACAATTCATCTGATCCTGTTTTGTCAGCTTTTGTTATATTCAGTTCCCATCTCTAACATAATAAAATTTCTTATCAAAAACATATATTTCTTTAATCAGTTTATTAAATGTACACAAAACATCTTTCAAATTTAAAAAATTAAGTTTATATGACTTTATTTTTAGATTATGCCAGATGTTAATGGTGTTTTACAACATATGAGAGAATTTACAGATGAGGTTCGATCTGGTCAGTGGAAGGGTTTTACAGGAAAATCTATCACGGACGTTGTTAATATTGGTATTGGTGGATCAGATTTAGTAAGTTGTCTTGATCTTCATCAATTGACTTAATTATTGATGTGAACTTACTAAAAGATACATTATGGGAGATTACATAAAGAGCTGGTCGTTCTCGCTAAATAGGAATTTTACTGAAAATTTCAGTCAAATTAATATACTCTGAACCAAGTTTATAGCGATTGAATATTCGGCATAGATTCTATCATCATTACTTAAGTCGATACGACAAAAAATATAGTCTTGATTATCCATTTCATGATTAAATCATGAAGGAGAGTTGAGCAGCAAATCAGATCCTAATCCAGTAAATATTGCTGGCAAGTGTTGACATCAAGAATTGATTTTGGTCTGGATAATTTAATTAATGTCTAATTAATAATTTAGGTAACATTTCATGCCTAATGTTTAAACATACCATATGCAAGAGCTAAATGAGCCTATTCGTGATTGCGATAGATGATTAAAAGGAAAAATGGATAATCAAGACATTGTTTATTATCGTACCAATAATGGTAATGATGACGATCAAGGCTTTCTTAAAATTGAATTTGACTGAAATTTTCCGCGTATTCTGTTTTCATTATCTACTTATTTTTTAACTATTATAGTGAGATATGCCAGCTCTTTATCTAATCTTACCTAAATGCCCCTTTAAGAAATTGTAAGTGATATCAGGTATTCCCGTACATGATATCAAATACTACTTTTTAAACTTGTATATTACAAATTTAGTTTGTAATAAAAAAGCCAAAATAACTACCGGTAACAACATGACTTGAAAAACCATGGAAATCTGCTATACCTTTTGGAAACTAAAATGGGTTAAAAGGCCAATATTAAGGTAATAGGGGTGTATATAAACTGATTTACATTCAATTTTTAAAACTTTTATCATATTTTATTGTTATTTCTAATCACTTGAATGGCAGTCACTTGCGTCTCGTTAGTCCAGTCAGGTGCAGTCTACATCTCACTTACACCCTGATGTCTAACTTTAAGTACATGGGTCAGAATCATAATCATAATTCAAAATATTATGCTACATCACAATTTTTATTTCTTAATGAAGTCTATTATTATTAAAAAGAATAGAGGTGTATTGATCCTATTTCCTGAAAGTGACATTGACTTCTAGTGACCCATTTCTGACCCCTGTTATCCTCAACTAAAAATTTGCTTTGGAAACGGAGACTTTGTGTGTAATCAAGTGATTAATTGAATGTCTATCTCTTTATTATGTTTCAGGGTCCTCTTATGGTAACAGAAGCACTACATAAATATAAAAGTGGTCCTAATGCCCACTTTATATCTAATATTGATGGAACACACTTAGCTAAAACTCTTGAAAGTCTAAATCCAGAAACAACTTTATTTATTATTGCTTCAAAGGTACGACACTCACTAAAAATATGTTACAATTTTGTATGCCCACATTTTAGTATGGCCATATATTGCTGGGTTGTCATTCACATTTCTTGTTAGACAATAAGAGACGCCAATAATTCATATCTTTAAGAAATTGATATGGATTGTCTATCTTTTTAAAATCCACAAACTGATTGATTTTCAACGCATTTTCAATAATTATCTCCATATTTATGTACCTTTGCAATTGTTAATCTATTTTTCTGAAGCATATATTGTTTGTTAATCAATTTGATTCAACACAATTCAACAATTTTCGATTATAACTTCCAAAATTATTCTCCTTTGTTATGATATATCTTGTTAATGCCTTAGCAACTTCCAATTATGTTGTAATCATTTTGGAATTTAGCTTATAACTGCTCAGACAAATTAACTGCTAGTGGATGTATTTTCCATTAGCTGATATCCTATGTTGATGCCATACTTTCCAGCAAACATTGCACAACTGACAGGCATGTGGCATGTGTGCCAAGAGAAAATATTTTCCCGAACAACAACGCAAGGTCTAATCGATTAGATGCTGTTACAGTTCCTTGCTTGGCCCTCAATCCTGCACCTCTGACAAGACATAACCATGCTGGAGATTCCTGGGTAACTTTCTCTGCCAACACATGATCTTCTTGTTTATTCAGCTAGCGCCTATTTACTGACCTACTGCGACCTTTGCACAAACAGTACACGTATACTGCAAAGACAGTAATTTTCATACCAGAGTTTTAATTAATAATTGTTTAAGATATTAAGATAATTCCTTTTACAAAATATATAAAATTATCTTTTTATACTGTATTTCTTTTTAATTTTAAAACTAATCTTTGTTTTTTTCAGACATTTACAACCCAAGAGACCATCACTAATGCTACTTCAGCCAAAGAATGGTTCTTAAATAAAGCCAAAGATGTAGGTACAGAAATACTATTTTTACTACACGAATACAACATGAACCATGTAATTGTAATATGTATCTGGTATTTGATTGAATGTTTTAAGACATGTTCATTGTGGTATTGGAAAGAAACTGATACAGGAAACACTATGTGAGATTGTTTATTGGAGCATAAAGAATAAGTCTGTTCAATTCACACATTTTTAGGATCATCAATTTCAAATACATTTCACAGAATATTTTTCCATTCACAATTTTGCTTTTAAAACTTGCTGTGGGATTTGTTGACAATTACATGTACATAAGACATAACATTTTGTTTTATTTTCCCAACATCTGACCAATTTTATCTTTATGTCCTGTTCTCTGACTCTCTTATGTACCGTAAACATCCAATCAAAATACAGCTGTCCCAATGGCGCCAAGACACCATCGACTTATCTGTTGATAAAGATCATAAAGTAAGACATGACTATAGGTTAGATCTGATGTAGTGTAGAAAATAAGAATCATAGAGCAAGATGAATTAAACATGTAATCAATCTACAGTGAAAAAATGTTGTAATCAATTTTTTTCTCCATTACAGCCTGCCACAGTATCAAAACATTTTGTTGCATTGTCCACTAATGCAGTAAGTAAATATATATATATTTTAGTAAATAGATCCTGTTAATTCGGGGTGAAAAAGTTGGTCAGTAAAGAGCACAAGGTTTTATATGGATGTCGTTTTAGGTTCTGAGCTTGGCATGATTTTTAATATTAAGAATCTATTGTTTAAGATCAGATGTACAAATAATGAGCTGATCCAGACTCACAATGTGTTTTATCATGTTGAGTACTAACATGGATAACATGTTAATGTGTTATTTCATTTCATGGACAGTAACAAACTAGCCATAAGATCAGAATTAGTGATAAAATCAAATAATTATTATTCTATTTTTATAGCCTAAAGTTAAAGATTTTGGTATTGATGAGAAAAACATGTTTGGATTTTGGGATGTAAGTAATTCTTAAAACTGTATATTATATTCCATGTTTCTATCCAGAAATGTAAACGTCAATTCCCACTGTAGTTAAAGATAATACATTTGCAATCATGATCCAATGAATCTGCTCTACCTCTCTTGTACCTCTTTAGGTGATACGGCAAACTAATCACATTCTCAATTCTGTAATATTAATGTGTCTGTTTACAACTCCGGTGTGTGATGTGCTCAGATATAACGTTACTTCCTTGATAATATATGTATATACTTTTAAATTATCAGATATTTTTTTTTAAGGGTTTAGAATAGTTATACTTTTCTACAAATTTAGAGATTGTCTCAAGTCATGCTGATTATTTTATTTAGACATATTATAACAAATATTTTTGTTAACAGTGGGTTGGAGGAAGATATTCTTTATGGTCAGCCATTGGACTAAGTATTGCTCTCTTTATTGGTAAGAACAAAAAAAAATCTCCATTTAATTAATTTAAGGATAAGAATAAATTGATTCTTTTACCAGAGATAAAAGTCTTCCGGATCTTTCTGGAATACCAGAATTTGAGATTTCGGTGAAAATACCGATTTTTTTGATTAAAAAACCCCCAGATATGTCTTAGTTTTAGTTTCAGATATCACCAGATTGCACCACAGCCTTCAATTTTTTCAAAAAATTTCCTGGGGAGCATGCCCCCCTAGCTTAACTCATGCCTATGGCGTTTAGGCCTCACCTCTCTGGCGCTCGTTAATCGCACCTTTGCTGCTCATCCAGGTTACAAAAATATTTTCATGAATTTTAGCCATCAGCCACTTTCATCTCTGTTTTACATTTAGCAATAGTTTATAATTTAGCTTTTATTACATATTTCAAGCAATAAAATTGAATATTTAGTGATAATATTTAAATTATTATATTGTGAAAATAGTACTGTTCATATGTAAACAAAACGTTTTAAAATCAATATTGTTGTATCTACTTATTTAACATTTAATTGTGTTCTAAAGGTTAGACACAAAATATTTTGTACCATTTTTTCTATTTCAGGAATGGATAATTTTGTAGAGCTTCAAGCTGGTGCATTTTATATGGATCAACATTTCTGTTCAGCACCATTAGAACAAAATGTAAGTTAAATTTATATAAACACTGGTATATTTGTCAGACAAAATGAATTGTGCCCCATGTTAACAATTAATTTATAGTAGCTTCAGTCTTGTCAATGAAAATAAATGTATAGCCTTCTGCATAAAATGTTTATTACTTTATTACAGTTGCCTGTTATTTTAGCATTATTGGGTGTTTGGTATCATAATTTCTATAAAGCTGAATCAATAGCTTTATTACCGTATGATCAGGTGAGATGGTCCATTACATATACATAATCATATCATAATACATAAAAGTACTTTTATTATTGGAAATCTTTCACTCATTATATTAATATATTTAAGTCTTTATTTTCAATCTGATCTAGATGAATGTGAACGATAAACATACATGATGATTTCTGTGTTTCTGTTTCTAGTATATGCACAGGTTTGCTGCTTATTTTCAACAAGGTGATATGGAGAGTAATGGTAAATATATAACTCGAAGTGGACAAAGAGTTAACTACACTACTGGTCCTATTGTATGGGGTGAACCAGGTACAAACGGTCAACATGCATTTTATCAACTTATACATCAAGGTATGGACTTAATGACAATTAATCTAATCAATTACTTTTATTTCAGGAATTTTTTTATCATTTGTATTTTGCCAGTTTGGCCAACAGTTAAAGTTGCTAGATTATTAAGATTTATTTGTCAACAATTTATTAATATTTATATTTATTGTACTTAAATTTGTTTATTCATTAAATTGTATGATTTTAATATCTGTGTTATATTTATGAACAGGGACTCGTCTGATACCATGCGATTTCTTGATGCCAATAGAAACCCAGAATCCTGTTCAAGGTGGATTACATCATGAAGTAAGATCAATATGCCTCTCATTTATTATCCCACGCCGAACGAGGTTAGGGATGGCTATTAAACCAATTATTTGGAATTTCGTGCTTTTATCAATTCTGTGTTTCCATGAAAACAAATTTGACTTAGGTTTTGGAGTACAATTATTTTTTTTAGAGCATGATTTGGTTTTAGAGCATATCTCTTAACCGTTAAAGATATCTCTATGAAACTTTGTACAAACATCAAATTATAACAGTAGGTGTTCTTTTTGCTAATGGGGGAGTTGGATGGCGGAATGGTAAAGCATGTACGCAGCACGCTGTATCATAAAGCCTGGCATGAGTCAACTGGCGTGGTTTTGAATCCTTGGTTGTATGTGACAAGGTGTAGGGTCGCCTGTGCACCCTCGTGCAAGCAAATTATTGAAATATAATTGAACCATGTGTTTGTCCCGAAATGATCTAGTTTGTGTCGAGTGGACGTTAAACCCCATTTCTCTCTTTCACTATAGTCATCTTGTTATTGTTAAATTTGTAGTCATAATACACATAAAATGTAACTAAATAATTCATCAAATATAGATACTGATTAAATTTCCTCTCGTTTCAATACAGATTTTACAAGCTAACTTTTTGGCTCAAACAGAAGCATTGATGAAGGGCAAAACACGAGATGTAGCTGAAGCTGAATTAAAGCGAGCTGGAATGAGTGAAGATAAAATAGCACATATTTTACCACATAAGGTATGCTTGAATATATTTTAACATAACTCTTTCACAACCAAACATATCTTGAGCCACTGGTTGGTTTAAATGATGATTCAGTTGTCTGCAGCCAATAATATACATATTCTCTGGTCATTAATTAACTTTTGAAAAGAAAGAGGTAATTATTCTTTCCAATCATGGAGATGGCTTAGTTACTTATAGAAGATATATTCAACTTTTTATTCAATTTTTGTATCATCGGTGTGTAATGGTTTGATCTCTTTAGTGGGATAAAATAGATTTGCTTTGTGGTCAAAGGGCTGACAACTGTGCCTACTTACCTCCCTTGGATTGGTAAAAACTTTTTATATAAATTCTCGCTTTGCAGTCACTGATGTATTTATATCGTATTTCAGGTATTTGAAGGTAACAGACCTAGTAATTCTATCTTGTTCCAGAAGTTATCACCCTTTACCCTTGGAGCTTTGATAGGTAAATAGAATGTTATCCCCTATCTGTTTAGATACAATTTATTTACGTTAGTAAAAGTTGACTGTTTATTATAAGAGATATGTTTCCCTCTTGAAAATTATGTCAATAAAAATCCATTTTTCTATTCAATTATACAATATTTTAATATAAAATGGTTTTATTTTTGGTTATATTATGAAATGAGTTTCTTGTTACTAAATATGTGTATAATATTTAAAGATTTTTACTTGTTGTTTCTAGCAATGTATGAACAGAAGATATTTGTACAGGGTGTAATTTGGGATATCAATTCCTTTGATCAATGGGGGTAAGTGTGTTAAAATATACTTAGATGCCATGAAAATGCACCAATGATTTTATCTAAAAGTGCTGATGATACATCATGGCATGATTCTAGGCTTCGAATTTACCAATACAACACAATTAACCCTCGGAGGTCGTAACAACTTTAAATTACAGTGAAATGTAGGCACAGGGGGTAAAATCAAGAGTCGGTAATTAATGTCCCACAACTAGCAGCCATTCGTACCATGCATTGTCACCTCGTGGAGTTCAGTGTCAACTTAGCATATTAAAATCTTCAACAGAATTTTGGGACGTTTACTACCCCGCGTTTACACGATGTCGAATTTAATTTGTTTGTGTTTGAGAGAAGTGATCAGTAGTGTGTCTGATGTTGTTAAATCAGAATGAATAGGATCTGCGATATTGTTTACCAAAGTGTATGATAAGCTTCTGAAAAAAGATTTAATTTTATATTGGGATACATGAAACAAATGTACACAGATTCAGACTAGATTCTTAGAATGGTCATTTTCTCTTTTACACTCGCATTTCATTGTAGATTATAGTCAGTGTATAATTCCATTGTTTAGTTACCTTTCAAAAACAGATGTATTGTACCACTAACTGTTCTTTAATTTATTTTAGTGTTGAATTAGGAAAAGAATTAGCCAAAGTTATTCAACCTGAACTGAGAGGTCCTGAACAAGTTTCTAGCCATGATGCTTCAACAAATGGTCTCATTAATTTTATTAAACAACATCGTAAATAATCAGGGTATATATCTCTTGCGGTTTATCATGGTGCAAAATATATATAACATAACGTTTTAGAAGCTTACATACATGCGTGTTAACTGTTTAATCTACAAGCTTATGCATAGATCTAGTTACTCAATTAGTTATTTTTTGTAAAATGATGTACCTGATCTCAATCCATTGTTTTAAATTGTTTTAATCATTATAACATGCATTAAGAATAATTAAAACCAATGATCTTCTACATTTTGTTTTTACTGGTCTTATAACAATACCAATTTATTGGTAATTTATTGAGTAAACACCGGTCTTACGCAAATGTCTATTGAATTATAGTGCTTCATTTCAAACATAGTTTTATTCTAATGGCTGATTTACCTTTGTTTTTGTTATATTGTTTATAGATGTTTCCATATAAAAGATATTCATATTTTTAAAGTACACGTTATGGGCATACTTTACATTTTCCCAAACTTAGCCTAGCATGCTGTCTCTTTGTTTTAAATATGGTTAATCAGTCCTCTGATAGACATGTATATTTTGGGTTAATATTCAGATATTTTTATGATAAATATTAAGGGTAAAAGCAATGCTTTTATTTATGGTTACAGCTTTAGGAGTGAAATGTTATCTAAATTACTAATTTGACATTAATTATGAACTCACAACGATTAATTAATCCAAAAATGGATAATCAAGACTGTTTTTTATCGTACCGACTTTAGTAATGATGATCAAGGCTAGACCTAAAATTCAAAAGCTAAAATCTTGGTTCAGAGTGAATCAATTTGACTGTTATTTTCAGCAAATTCCCTTTACTATTATAGAGGGAACTGCCAGCACTTTATCTTTGTATAATGTAGTTCAATATTTATTTAATAGATATGCTGAAAATCAATTATAAAAAAATCTGAGCAGAGATAATGTTGCCCTGATTTAGAGTTGTTATGAAGAATGTTTAATATTTGTTGATGTTAATTAAAGGGAATGTATATTAAATGAGAGTTCTTTAATAAAATTATCCAAACTAATATATTCATAGTTTAGTTGATCTAAGGAAAATTTGTGGACAAACTAACAGAATTGAAGCCAGTTGCCTATGTTTAACTGTCTGCAACTGGCGATAACTACTAGTTCCAATCAATATGATCGCTATTACAACTGGCTTTAACTCATTTCCATGGAAACATGATAGGAGATATTGGTAATGTTACTGTAAATAGACAAAATGGAAGCTAAGAAGGCATCAACCTTTCAAGTGTCAAAGGACAATAATGCCATCTGTATGAGGTTTACCAGTGAAATTTTGAGATACACAAAGTCAATGTAACATACTAAAGATCTGCTACTAATACTATATCAACTGACACTGTACACGCCACTGTAACCAGAAGTAGAATACTACTATCCACTGTGACCAACCCCCTAACTCTGTTGTTCTGTCTCTAACTCACGAATATTGACCACATCAAAAAATAATGACTACAGATTAAGATTGTCACGTGTTTAAATTTCTGGAGAGAGAGAGAAATGTGGTTTAACATCCACTCAGCACAACTAGGTCATTTTGGGACTAACTTATGGTTTTAATTTTATTTCAATAATTCGCTTGCGCATAGAGGTCTTTAACAGTGGGAGGAAACCCACGAGGTTGAGAAGGCGCCCCTATCTCCATGCCACATACGCTCACACCAGGGCTTCCATTTCTGGTGGATAGAAACATCCCTTAGCTTCACTTTATGATACAACTTGTAGATGTATATCTTCGGTATTAAAATATTTACCTTTTTGTTAACATCTCTATTTTGATCATGAAATTGTTTATTAACAATCAATTTACCAAAAAACTTTTACACCTTATCGTGACATATAAATGTATAATCTAAATACAAATGCTATTTTAAAATATTACAATAAAATTATGTGAATGAGATAAAAATGTGAATGAATAGTAGATTTCAAATTAAATTTACAAATTCTAGAGATTACTTTCTACGCTGATCTTTAATGGACTAATCGAGCCAAAGCCATACAAATAATATTCTGGTTCTCACTTATGTAAATATTTTTCCCTGGTTACAGGAAGCAACTCTATAAAAAGGTTTTAATGAAATTGGATGTGCACCGTAAGTTCATTTATCAGGTTCAGTTAAAAAGAGTATGCAACCCTGATAAATGTACCGGTAAGAGGCAATCATAAATTCCTATAAACAGTATGATGAGGAAATTGTGGCGCCTTGAAATATGATCCTTTGAGAAAATAAAAACCACCCTCCAGCATCAGATATTTTGGAAGTAAGGCCTATATTTGCACTTTTTTAGTTATCCAGTTTCCTTTATAAAATAAATGACGATGTCTTAATTTACTGACCATAGAAAGCTTGGAGAAATAGTCTCTAAGAGTGATAAACAATACAAGTATAACAATATATGAATAAATCTGGACAATATGCGTACTTCTACTCCTATAAGTAATGCATTCACAAACCCTTCTCAATTGTCCCCTTTTTACAAATTTAAAAAAAATGGTCAGACTATTGCATATTAAAGTACAAAAATTTGATCATGATTTACATCAGTTACTTATATTAGTTGAACAATTAGGTATAGCCCAAAACAGTAACCAACATGGGAAAATAACAAAACTGACAACTGTATATGTCCAATTACCAAATAAATATAAATCTAACAATTTCATAAATATACACTGTTTCATATTTGCCCATGTTATAAACGCAAGTTCTGTATATTCTGTATAATTTTCTGCTTGTGCTGATATTAATGATGATATAAATACTAATGAAGCTGGTGAAACCAATAATAATAATATTAATTGTAGTACACGGAACAATCTGCAATGTAAGATAATATATTAATAAACATAGGTTGGCAGACTGACAATGACTACACCCACCACAAGCAAAAGAAATTTAATTTCACAAATCAGTGGCATATTTTGGGCCCATTGGTTACACAATATTTAATAAATCTAAATTTTTGGGGAAAATAACTTATATTAAAAGGCCTTACCCAAATTATATAATTTTCATTATTTAGTCAAATTCCTTCGAAAGAAGTCTTGACCAATCAAATTGTTTATCAGTACTTAGCCTAGCAGAAAATGCTCATGATCGAACTGAGTCAAGGTATTGTCACTTAGTCACTCTCATCTAATTGAACACATATCAAATGTTTGGTATGTTACTTATTCTTAAAATGAAATTGATGTCAGGGGAATATTAACACATATTTAACACACCTTTTCTCTTTTAAATATAAAATATCTTACTTTGATTTAGTTGGTACAACAAATGTTGTAACAGGTACCATAGCTGCACCAATAAAAAATGCCAGTGATATGTTCATCAAGGCTATAGCAAACAAAGCTAATGACTGGAATATTAAAGCTATGCACTTGAGTAGCTGCCAGTCTAACTCTAGTGATACCTGATCAGGACTTTTTCTGAAAAAAAAAGTTATTGGTCATGAATGTCTGTTTCTTTTATGAGGTGCTATTTCTGAATTTAAGGCAGAGTAATTGAATTATTCACATGCTTTTGCCTACTTTTATCCGAAGCATTTTAATTCATTTGGAAATCAGGTAACACACTTTGTTTTTTGTTGTTTTATAAATGTAATTAATCTTACACAATATATATAACCTAAATATCTGATCATCAAAAATCAAAGCACTAAATGAAATGTGTAAGATATTGTTAACAAGTTGAATGACTCATAAGTTAAAAGATCAGAGATGGCTTGCACAGTTTGTCTCAAATTTGAAAATACCCAACTGAATATATTCAAATCAAGTCATATTGCAAATTATAATAAACGTGCTTGGTATATTCAATGAGCTAAGTTTCAAAAGTGTTTATGAGGTAATTGTAATCCATAAATACAGTATTTATGAGTTAATCTTCTTTACTGGATTTCAGCTGCTACAACAAATCATTATCGCTTGACAAAACAACTCTTTAATTAAATATATAAATATCTAACATGAGAAAAAAATGTGCTTACTTATTAAACATTTTAGGGAAGGCTAGAGAAGCAGTAAACAAAGCCAAGAGACCAAACATCAAGGAATCTTCAGGACGAAGTCTGAATGGGTGTGATACTCTAGTTAATAAACCGGGACCATTATATGCTAATAATGCCATTAACATACCAATAAATATAACTGGTACTACTGATACGATACCAGTAATTGGTTTATCCTGTTAAAGGAAAATAAAAAATATTAAATACTAACATGTGTCATCTTAGGGGTTTATATGAAGAAAACTATATAACTTGGATTCAACTATTAAAAAGGTGCCTATCAATAGATTTCAGCAAACTTAAAGATGGTTCTAGCTTGTATATAATAAGAGTTATAAATAGATGTTAAAACAAAATTGCAAAACTGTTTTAGTCAAAATGCTCAAGATTGGACACAGCAGCCACAAAATAAACCCAGCAGCTGTCAGGCAGAATATACGCCTACATTTTGCAAGAGATGGATAGAGAACAAACTAAAAACAAACAGTATTTTGTGTACAATCAGGGGCAATAATCCAGAAAATTATGGTCTGAAATGTGCAAATATCAAAAGGGACCGAGATCTTTGGGATATAAAGATAATTTTAAGTTTCATCAAAATCGGATAAAACTTATGAGCTCAAGAGGGTCGACAAGCTTTGTATTGTCAGGCAGTCTCATTCGATTTCCTGAAATTCGAATTTATCCTTTATTATGGTGAAGTTTTTTTTAAAATTGGGAGGAAAAAAATGTGACCTCTAGAGAATCCGCAAGTTAAAAATGCGATTTTTAAAAAAATCAGGAGCCATAATCCAGGAAGTTATGTTCAGATGTGTGTGATTATCAAAAGGAACCAAGATCTTAGTGTGTAATGGTGATATATTCACAAGCTAAAAACGAGATTTTTTTGTACAATCATGGGCCATAATTCAGAAAGTTACGATCTGATACTTGAAAATATCGAAAAGAACCAAGATGTTTAGGTAATAAACATGTATTTCAACTTTCATCACAGTGGAATCACAATTGTGACCTCTAGAGGGTCAACAACCTTGATATACCAGATGTTTACACTATTTGTGTACGGGGGGGCGGCCATTGTCTGCAGAGGATGCTGAAAGTTGCAAACTTTTCAATTTTTAACTGATCATCATGTTGGGGATTAAACTTGCATAGTTCTGTAATTTGATTGGGATAAACAATCCCTGAAATGAAGTTCAGAAGTATTAATAACTACAATAACTTTTAAGTTTTATTGCTCATCTCAACAAATCTTAAATCTGTCATATTTTTCAACCCTAATAATAAAAATAAAAGATATATTCAAAATATTTACCTCATCATCATCACCATCTTCACCATCCTCTGATTCTATATCCCCTTCATCTGCTTCATCTTTTTCTTTTGTCTCCTTTTCAGTCTTTTTACTGGTTTTCTTTTTTGTTGTTGCTTTATCCGATGTCTCATCATCATTTTTTACAGCTCCAATCCATAAAGCAACAGCTTACATTTAATTAAGAAACATAAAAAGATTGGCAAATAATGTAACTAAAGCTAACTTAAAATTTTCTAAAATCTAAATCTGAAAATATATGGACCCTCACATTGCCCATTAATAATTGTCTTTGTGATGCCTCATATCTTTGCTTCCCACAAAATTATCTGGTTCTGTGAAAAACCTTCAAACAGATATGATGCAGGATGGAGGTTTCTATTTTATTACTTGATGTCATCAATGAATACTAGACACTTTCAAATTCAAAAAAGAACGGTTTTAAAGCGTTACTTTTTTTAACAAGGCAAATGTGAGGGCGTGCGGCTATCTAGATTATCTAAACTAACTTTTATATTAAAAGGATATTTTAATAAGACTTGCAGCAATCATTACTCCAAAGGGTGGCATATATAAACCAATAGAAACATAGCGCCGAGTTGATGGCAGGATGTAGAAGAAAAATGATTGATGAAATCTTTCTAATAAATTATTCAAACTTCTAAAAACTCCTTCAACTAATCTGAAATGTAGGAATAACAATTTGTGTATACAGTTAGAAAATGTTTTATACAGACTTCTACAATTAATAACAAGCATACCCTGGCTTATTCATGACACTATTTCTTTCATTTATATTTAGATACATTCCAGAAATCAATTTAATTATGCAATGTTTTAAATGAGTGACTAAAGAAATATGAGTTTCTTGTGATGCTGTGCAAAATTTTTAAACTTTTTCATTTATTTAAAAGATAGTAAGCTGGCACTGCCAGGCAGGATACACCCACATTTTCGAGAGATGGATAGAGAACAAGCAATACCGAAAGTGATTTTTCCTACAAGCAAAGGCCATAATTCATTAAGTTACAATTTGATATGCGCAAATATCGAAAAGAATCAAGATCTTTCGGTTATTAACATGCATTTCAAGTTTCATCAAAATATGCCATATTTTTACACTATTCGCGTACAAACGGCGGCCATTTTGTCTGGCAATTATGGTCTGATTTTCTAGAAATTCGAACTCAACCTTCCGTAGGGTGTAACGGTAATAGAGTCAAACGTTTTTTTAAATTGGATTATAATCGTGACCTCCAAAGGGACCATAGGGGATTTTTGGGCTATCAGGGGCCATAATTTAGGAAGTTACGATCTGATATGCGCAAATATCGAACAGAACCCAGATCTTTGGGTCATAACCATGCATTTCAAGTTTCATCAAAATCAAATTAAAATTGTGATCTCTACAGGGTCCACAACCTTGATATACCATTTTTTAACAGTATTCTCGTACAAACGGCGGCCATTTTGTATGGCAATTTTGATCCGATTTTCCTGAAATTGGAACTCAACCTTCCTTAGGATGTAACGGTGATATAACCAAACGGTTTTTCAAATCAGATAATTGTGGTCCAGGACCACAAGCTAAACAAAGGCGATTTTGCGTATAATCAGGGGTCATAATTCAAGAAGTTACGATCTGATATGCGCAAATATCAAAAGGAACCAAGACATTTGGGTCATAACCATGCATTTTAAGTTTCATCAAAATCGAAGTAAAATTGTGATCTCTACAGGGTCCACAACCTTAATATACAATTTTTTAACAGTATTCGCGTACAAACGGCGGCCATTTTGTATAGCAATTTTGGTTCGATTTTCCCGAAATTCGAACTCAACCTTCCTTAGGGTGTAACGGTGATATAATCAAACGTTTTTTCAAATCGGATAATAATTGCCACTTCGAGAGGGACCACAAGCTAAAATAGGTGATTTTCGGACAATCAGGGGCCATAGTTCAGGAAATTACGTTCCGATAGGCACAAATATCGAAAGGACCCAAGATCTTTGGGTTATAAACATGCATGTCAAAAGTTTCATCAAAATCGTCTCAAAAATGTGACCTCTATAGGGTCCACAAGCTAAAAACGTCATTTTTTGTACAATCAGGGGCCATAATCCATGAACAAGAATTGTGACCTGTAGAGGGTCCACAAACGATTGTGGACGGACATGAAAATGTGGGCGATAAAAATGGGGGCAACCAAAATTCAAAGTGTACACATTAATCATCTATACGACATTTTCATATTATACCTTGCTGTATTTTCAACTCCAAAAGAACGCCTTGTTCGAGATTCCTTCACACCTTGTAATGTAAGAGCCTCTATATGATATCTGTGAAACAGACCATGGTTTCCTGTAGGTGTACCAGATGCCTGATTCCACATCATATGTAACATGGTGATGAGAGAGTGTTGAAAACCTTCAAATTCATCAGAATTTGGAGTATCAGACTACAAATTAAAAACATCATAAACACTAATTATAGGTGCTAAAACTCTTAGTTTCGGTTAAAGTATTGAATTGGGTTCATTTGGCATGTTATTTTCGATTAGTGATGGCACAAAAATCTATACCATTCAATTTTGGCAAGTAGTTTGTTCACTAATCTTAATTTCATAAAATTGGCTCTAAATATATATACCACCTCCAAAATCAACATATCAAAAATAAATGAACAGTAACGAACACTAATGAACACTTTCATCTTTTCTTTAATACCCAAACCAATATATCTAATCATTTTAACCTACTGCCAGCAAATAATCGTAAAAAGGGGACAATCAAATTTTAAACGATTCTATAGGTCATAATTCTGCATTTATATGCTGCCAACAAAAGGGTGCTTATGTAATAAATATTTATTGTGTCTGATCTATTTAAATGTACTGATACAGCTTCGTTAAAAGAATATATGGCTACAATTTGTAGAAAATCAAGTTTTCACTTACTCTTTTATTTAATGTGACTTTTGCATGTTCTTTGCCACATATTCGAACTAATAGATTAGATAAATCTAGATTAGGAAGTTGACCATTTAACCCTTCTAGTTTTAAATTATAAGAATGGAATTTTTCACTAGGTATTTCTAGATTTATAGCTGCCTGAATAGAACCACTTGTAGCTGGTAGATTCTCGGAATGAATATCTGAAAGAGAAATTTCAATATCAAATTGTCTGCAGCATGAATCTTATGCAAATTGTAATATACTGCCAAGAATATGAGTCGAATTAGCTAAATTTCAAGCCCATTTTACAACCTACATCAAATACTGAATAGTACTTTTGGTCATTCTTAATTAAATTCACATTCACATTAAAACACAGACGTTTCTTTTAATTATTTTTCATTTTTTCTGTTTCTGAGAATAGGTATTTAATTGTGTTCTCTATGTTGTATTTCTGCTTTGTCTACATGTGTAGTTCAAGAAATTCTGCAATACAAGGTCAAAATAAAGCCTTGTAAATTAGATTAATCTGACAGGCTATCTTTATTACTGATGAGAAATGTTTATTTATTTTATGAATTTATAAATACACTTACTTTGTACGATTTCTTCTGCATTCCTGTTTTGCATTGCTTGTATGGGGTATTTAGTATCATGTTTTGTGCAATTATACAACTTAAAATTTCTGATTGGCTGTTTAAACTTATAGTTTTTAGCAATATTTCACCTTGATTATCGCCCTTAAAATATTTTTGACGTCATTGATACAGAACGACGTATTTACGTCACACCATTCAGTTAGCAGACGACTACCGCCTGAGGCAGTCTACATTTCCTTTGCTTCTTGTATTCGGTTTTGTTTAGACTACCTTTTTTTTTTTTATACATTTCACCGATGTGGTTACTTGTATAGTTGGAATTTTTACTACAGTGTGCTTGTATTCGTATTTCTTGTAGAATATGGCAGACGACGACTCATGTTGACATCACATTATAATGTTTTCCTGATCATTTTCAATTTTGAGTGAAGTCTGTGTTGCTTCAGACCCGGGACTGTACAGCGCAGTGGATGCTTACGACTAGCCCCTGGATCCATTCACTCTTTTTTGAATTGTTTATTTGTTTGTTTGTTGTTTCTGAGTATGTCTTGTCGTTTTGTTTGTCTTTTATGTAAATCATATGTGGCGCAGTCCCCCTGCACTTACTATTAGAAAGATTAAGCAGAAGTCTGTCGGTTTACTAAGTTTAGATTTTATTTTAATTTAGGCCCATTAGGTTCACACAGCAACACAACTGGTCAAGCCATTCTAATTATTAAATTTCTGTCATTAATACTTAAATAAAAAATATTGTTCTTACATTCTGATCGGGTTTGGTGGTAACCATCTAACCAAGCCTGCATTCCAATTTCATCATATTCTGTCAACACAAATAAAATATCTTTTGCCCAATATGTTTGTTCTGTAAAAAAAAACCATAGTGTATGTGGTTATTTTCAAATAATCCCCAATTACTAACTAAAGTACTACAATGACACTGAAATAAAACCATTAAAACAGTACTAATCACACCCAAAGATAAAATATAACAACAAAATCAGAATTATATACACAACAAAAAAGATATAAAAAAATTACTTACAAAAAAACCGTACATGAATGTTAAAGGTTCTATGGAGGAAAAGCCTTAAAACTGTTTCATTTTCTTCAATATACATGTATGTAAACAATGGTAAAAGACCTAATATAATGAGGTAGTTTATTCCATAAAAGAGGGTCATGAATAGTAAAAAGCATTTGCAAAATGTGAAAAGTTTGGAAGATTATTGCTTTACAAGAATTTTTTCAAGACGATATCTGGATAAACAAATTAAAAAATTCAGGCAAGTACAATGGAGATATATTGTATATAGATCTAAAAGTTAATAGTATTATATATTACTAACTTCTAAAATGTTTAGCTAAAGCTAACATGACTGCTATTCCTCCAGAGGTCTGTTCATCAGGCATAACACTAGGCAAACGCAGGGGGGCAGACATTACTACTGCTTCTGTGCTAGCTGCTCGTTTAGCTCTAAGTATAGCATAAATATTCTGACCAGGTATAGACTACAAATAATAAACAATATACATTATTAAAGTCTCTGTGTGTCGTTTGCTTTTTTCATAAAATATCAAAAAGTTTATTTGATTTCTTATTTCCCAAAAAGATATGATTAATCAATGTACAAAGATTTATTGCTGACTGCTAAGCTAATACAGTAAATAAAGGCGCTCAATGGAAAGTAAAGAACACTCGATACAATAAGTACAGCATATTCTGATACTAGAAAGCTAACTCTGAGTGAACCCCTGGTAAAATCAGATAACCCATCTACCGCTCTCTTGTCTTCTTTTTTGGATTCTTTATTCTAGTTAATGTCAACTCGAGTCTTGCTATTCAAATAGTTTCACAAATACACAACTCAAAGTATAAAGTGACATTATAAAGGACAATGTCAACCCAACACATCACAGGAATGTGCTATAAGTTCTCCATTATGGCTGTTGTTTTATAAAATAAAAGACAACAATTCGTACTTCAGGTTGTGCATAGTTGAAATTAATCATACCCTCCCAGTTCCCACCACCCTGTTTCTTTAGATAATTAAATGAATATATATTGTATTTTATTTACTTATCTTACCTTGTCTTTTGGCATTCCAAATGGATAATTTAGACTAAAATTATGGTAATATGTATCTAATCCAAGATCTTGAAATTTTCTGAATATCCAGTCTTTGGGAACTTTTCTTAAAAAAAATTCACAATCATATAAAATGCAAGCAAAACCATAGAAACTTATCATAGTAATATTTTATTTCAAAAATTTGCTTGTGAATGTGATTTTTTAGCAGTGTTAGTAAACGCGGAAGAACAACCTACAAGGTTGCTAATCCAGAAGAATCTATTATAACCTTGCCATATTTATCTTTCTTTCATTGATCACGAAGTGCAGCATGGTTGGAAATGTTCAGCTCGGGCAATATTTTGACTCAGTTTGAGTGAATACAATGATTTAATTTGACACATGGCTTATATATTATGCAGAAATGGTTATTATTCTATGAATCAATAGATACCAACTTGTCTGATTTCTTCATTTCTGCTGTCAGCTGATCATTGTAAGAAATCACATCTGAATCTGCATAGAACTGATAATCTACTAACCCTGAATAAAGAATTTAAATCAAAATATTAAATCTTCCCGCTGCTAATACAACATTACAAAAGCTATCAGAGAAGTGATAAAAATGATGTATAAGTTGTGTATCCCAATAGTGTTAATTTATATACATTTATTATATTGGTACTCAAATGCTCAAAATCTACATTTAGGTACCGGTAGTAATATTTCTTCAATTAATAATCTACATGTAGATTTGTAGATTAACAGTAAATTTACGCAAGGTTTAAATCTAATTACATGGTATATCATCAAATTCTCCGCAAAGTAATCTGATTTCATTTTTGGTAATAAACTGTTACAAAATTGTAATGCATAGGCCTACCTGGTAACAAGGCATTTTCTGAAAAATAGGTTGATGCATTTAAAGGTTGATAGGCCAGTGCCAAAAACCAAAGGAAACCACCAACATAGCATAACACACAGAGCAACTGGTTATACTTAGTTATGGCATGGATGATTTTCTGTCGTTGTTTGGGATCAGTTAACAATCCCATCTGAAATAAAATTAGAATTGTAACATGCTTCATGGAGAATATTGCGTTTTTATTGGTCGATTAGACACTGTCAATTGGACAATAACACTCCTCTCAATCAGAAAAATCACTGTGTATCAATATAACGCATACCTGTACTAGTTTAATGGAGATTACCACAATAGAGACAATCAATTTTAATCTCAGTATGTAAGATAAAGTATTTGGAGATATGTCCGAACATGAACTTAAAACACCAACCCCTTTGTCAGGTAACAGCTACAAACAACAAAATATTCAATAATCTATAACAAAAAGATAAAGTTTATTTTGAAAAATGAAGTGATAATTTTAGATTTCTTTTTTGTGTCGAGTGGAGGTTAAACCCCATTAGGCACAAAACCAGGTAGGCCTAATTTTTGGACTAACATATGGTTTAATTTTATTTCAAAAATTTGTATGCGCGTAGGGGTCTTTAGCAGTTGGAGGAAAGCGGAGGACCCAGCGAAAACCCACGGGGTTGGACAGGCGACCCTACTCCTTGTCGCGTACAATACTGGGGATTCGAAACAATGCCAGTTGACTCAATGACAGCCTTGACAGGCTTTATGATACAGTGCTAACCATTCGGCCATCCAACCCCCCCATGTTACAATGTAAAACAAAATTTTATCTAAAATATCGGATATCGGAGGCTCATCTTTTCCTGGTAAGCTTATACATCATCAACAATCTTGATTTAAATTGACCAATAATTCGTGTTTTTGATGTCGACGATTTTGGGTTACAGACTTATAGGTCCTTTAGGTTTAAGAGTAGGCCGTAGCACGTGCAGAAGAGTAGGACGTTAAACCCGATTTCATTCATTTACAAATAAATCCGAAACGGGAAAGAGTCAATTAAACACAAACTAAAGTAGTCAAAGAGTAGAGTCTGGTAAGTTTAAGTAGTAACTATTGAGTCCTTTCTCTCCACAAATTGAAATACATTATTAATAATTAAAGCCCCAATACCACTCTTGTTGTAACTAAATAATATGTCCCAATCTTTATTCTGGTCAACAAATTGTACTATTTTACAATATTTCAATTAAAAAATGATACAAATTTCATCTTAACACACCTAATTTTAAAAATTGGAAAAATTCAACTACCTGCCGTAACATGGTTTGAAAAGCCTTACATAAGCACTTTCAAATGCAACTTGGATTTAAAGCCCCAATACCATGCACTCTTGTTGTAACTGAATAATTTGTCCCAATCTTTATTCTGGTCAACAAATTGTACTATTTTACAATATTTCAATTAATAAACGATACAAATTTCATCCTAACCCACCTAATTTTAAAAATTGGAAAAATTCAACCACATGCCGTAACATGGTTTGAAAAGCCTTACGTAAGCACTTTCAAATGCAACTTGGATTTAAACATATTTTCAAACCCTCTGGACAGGTAAGATACTAATTACTATGGATAATTTACACAACAGTCAACAGATAGGACACTTAAACATCTAGTAAAGTAGTTAGAATAACAAGGCTAATTTTTTTTTCTGGACCTGTCAAGCCAGCAAGAGTGTTATTGTCCCTTTAAACAGATTTTCGAACCATTTGGACAAGTAAGATAGGCTGTAATGGATAATTTACACAACGGGTAGGACACTTAAACATCTTGTAGTTATAAATTAGAATGAGGCTAAATTTTTTTTCTGGACCTGTCAAGCCAGCAAGAATGTTATTGTCCCTTTAATGTAAAATTAATATTATCTCAATCAATGTTTCACGTGATGTTCACAAAGTGAAAGAGTCCCGTTATTCCAGAGAAAACAAATGGCAACGCATATATATATTGAGACTACTTAATTAGCATTTTCGTGTTGATAAATAGCGATAGCAACCTTTTCCTTCTTTACACGGTCGGAAATGGATGGAAACTGGGGAAGCCGATGACGTTTAGAGAATCCTAAAAATGATTCGCTAATGTGTAGATTTAATTATCCAGTACGGGGAAATATTTCGTCCTGACGATCGAGTCTGTTTGGGTTACCACAGTTCCACATATCCGTTATACCTCCGTCCCTTCCACCTCGGGTTGAATATCAACATGGCTGCCATTGTGGGCAGAAGTTCAAGACAGGCTCTTTTAAGAGCTAGATCAAGTATTTCTGGTCAAAATGTAAGTTGAATAACCACAAAGATTAGTGTTCTAATATCTATTTTATATTTAATTCCAATGAATAGGTCGCAAGTGTCTCGCACTACACTTAAAATACCAGTACGTGTCGAATGTCACTCATGTGCCCTTGAAAATATCTCTTGCCGGCGAATAGGGTATCAGGCGTATTCAACACCAGGCTAATTCAACACCAGTAAAATTGGCGTATTCAAGACCAGTATATTATAAGACAAAAGCAGGATTAACAAGATATTTATTATATATCTTAAATTAAATAGTCATAATACAAACAACAGTTGAAATATTTTATATTCGAAGACAATATTTACATAATATAAAACATGTAATAAATAAAATGGAACCGGTCCCCGAGTGTTCAGTTGAGAGTTGATTCGGTTATGCCAACCTTGACGTCTTTATTCTGCGAACGGGGCGCATAAACACGGACCAACTCTTCGCACTAAACATTCGGTTGGATATCCATTGGTTCTTGACGTACTAAAGGACATCGGAATTGATTTGAAGTTTAAAATACAAAATAACAATATATACATGTACTGGTCTTGAATACGCCGATTTTTCTGGTGTTGAATTAGCCTGGTGTTGAATACGCCAGGATTCGCGAATAGTAGGCCTAGTTGCATAACCGCATAGTGGCGCATAGGCCTCAATAATATTATCTAAAACACAGTAATAATTGTATCTGAGAGACATTCTAGCAGTAATACAACAGGTTTTTTTTTTTTTAAAAGGGCTGACGACGTGTCTTGTGTTGTACATGAAAGAACCCTCCAGTAAACTCAAAATTGGAGGCACAACAAATGACTGTCACTGTGTGGGTTATGACAACTTATTAATTTATGAATATTATGAAATGAAATAGTGGTTTCTTCACTCTATTCTATAACCACCTCAAGACTCAAGGGTCTTACGTTCTGCTACATCCGTTCTGCTACATCCGCTCTGCTACAGGGAATTTCACACGGACGCTATTCCTTGAAAGATCTTTCGTACGGCCGTACTGCACCTTTGATATGGAGATCAGAACCATACAAGATAATCCAGACTAATTTTAAGTAACTGGCTAACTGACTGCTTATCTGATAAATTTGTGTTTTACAGGCAGGGTTTGTAACTTTTAAGAATCGGAGTACAGGCAGAAAAATTGTAAGTTGTAATTATATTTTATTTGTCTCACCTAATTATATTACATAGGACATAGGCTATTGTGCAAAAGCAAATGTGAGTGTGACTGTATTCGTATTCTATCTGATTAGATTTGATTTTTAAATAGCAAAATTTGATTGTTTTTAACAACGTAACTCTTGTCTTATAATTATGATAATTTAATAGATTTATTTCGTATTGTAGGCTTTAGCAGCTGCTGGAATAGTAACCACAGGAGGTATAGGATTAGCAGTTGCTCTAAATCAATCTGTTCTGGCAGGTGAATTAGAATTGCATCCTCCAAAATATCCATGGAATCATTCAGGATATTTGGATGCATTAGATATTACCAGGTATAAATGAAATCATGTATTCTAGCTGCATGTATGTCATGCTGTGTATCATTTTATATAAAGCTTGTGAAATTATGTACAGCCAGACTTCAGTCTTTTTACTGAACTGTCTTGTCATGTAGTAATTGTCTTTTTCCAAACATATTTTATAATATACAGAACTAACATGTATGAACTTTAATATATGAGCACTACAAGATTATTTAAAGTTTTTTCTAGATTATTTATTTACCAATATTGTACTACTATTGCACATATTTTTTTTGTGGATTTCAGTGTACGGCGAGGTTATTTCGTTTACAAACAAGTATGTGCAGCCTGTCATAGTATGAACTATATGTATTATCGTAATTTAGTAGATGCTTTCATGACAGAAGATGAGGCTAAGGCTGAAGCAGCAGAAGTAAGTAGACTGTACTGAAAAGTCATACACAGCTTACCCTTTTCCACCAAGAAGTCTGCACAATGATTTCTGATATCAAACGAGAATGACTAAAGAGAGTATATTGTTGGCTTACACACTTAAACCAAGAAGTCCAGAGTTTGATCCAAGTATTGATCAAAACAGTTCCTCAGAATTTTCCAGTCTGTTTTCCACTAGTCAGTTGTGAATTGAATAGTGCCCAGTTGTTCTGAAATCCATCCGTGTACTCATTAGCACATTAAAGACCCCATAACAACAGGTGGAATTCATGAAAGAGTTGGCAGAAATGCACTGTCTGTGCAAAATTTCCTACATAATACACTGCATGTTATATATAGCTGGTACAAAGCATAATGACAGTGGCACTAACTCATCATAAAATCAATGTGTGAATTTCAATATGGCCCCTCCTTATGACTTGCCAAGCAATACTAACTTGAAAGCAGATTATGATTATCCACAGTCTCAAACATTATCCCATATGGAAATTGCAAAGAAAAAGGTAGAAGTGATTTTTCCTGTAGATATTGTTTTAAGACCAAACTTGCAGTATCATCTCTGAAGGTTGTAAAATGCCTTAGTGGGTAATAAGTGATTTACATACTACCATTACAAATGTCTATTACCGGTATTGTAAGTTTTAAAAACATGCATTAATATTATAACTTTGATATGTTTAGAAATAACTTTGTATATATGGTATCTCTTTAAATGCAGGTCCAAGTAGTAGATGGACCAGACGAGGAGGGTAAAATGTTTGAAAGACCTGGTAAATTAGCAGATAAATTTCCCAACCCGTATGCTAACCCAGAAGCAGCGAGATCTGCCAACAACGGTGCCCTACCCCCTGATCTAACGTTTATTGTTCCTGCTAGACATGGTGGAGAGGTAATTTCCCTGATTCTGTATGATATAAATTTTACTGACAAAATGAGAACAGCAACTCTTACTTTAAGATGCATTATGTTATATTTAGATAAAGTGCTGATATGAATGTTTTTGCTGCAATAGTTTAAAAATAGATGATAAAAAATCAGTATATTGAAAATTTCAGTCAAATTATTTTAATCTGAGCAAAGTTATGAATGTTTGACATTATGATAAGTATAGTCTAAATAATCAGCACTCTTTATGAATGTTGATTTATATAACATTTGAGGCCAGAACAATGACCTGCAATAGGTAGATTAAGCTGTTACATAATACATGTTTAATATAACCATAATTTAAGTCATGATTAGTAAACCATATATAATACTATTATATTAATTCAAGTCATGGTCATTAAACCATATATAATACTATGATATTAATACAATACCACTGTATTTTACAGGACTATATTTTCTCTCTGTTGACTGGTTACTGTGATCCACCTGCAGGAATATCTGTAAAAGAAGATGTACATTATAACCCGTACTTTCCAGGAGGCACTATAGGCATGGCTCAGGCCCTTTATAATGAAATTATTGAATATGAAGATGGTAAGGAATTTCAATGTTTATATATTATAATATCATGCACATTAATGTGATCATATACTGTTGTTGCCCATGGCCAATTGATTGGCACCTAAAGGTTATGGATTGGGGATAAAATTGAATAAAAGTTAAAATTTCTGGTTAAATATCATTTTTCCATCATTTGATTCATTTCACACCATTATAAACATATATAATATTAAATTCACACCTTACATTTGGTTCCAATTAAAATTACGTCATTTTTACAAAATCGTGCTGTGAATTCAGGGTGGGGTATGCGTCACTCAAAATATTTTTAGGGTTCAAAGGGTTAATCAAAATCAATGTACACAATTACTAACAGTATTCAGTACAATTTTACCAATATTCAGTTGAAGTCTTCTTTTTCCTCTATGCTTCTACTGCTTTGAAGTAATTGTTTGTAGACAGTCATTATGGTTGTTTTTTCGGTGTTGCCAGAGTAATTCCCAAGTCGAAAGAATGGATAATCCTTGAATCAGTATAATCCTACTGTTCTGCTCCGACTGGGTTAATGAAGACATGATAATTTGACATGGTAACAATCTACAACACTAATCCTAAGCATGGATTACAAGAGAGATTAAGTCTTTCAAAACAGCACAATGTGAAACAGAGATAATTTCTCTATAATGGTAATAAACAATAGATTTCGATGCATTATCATGACCTCGTCATAACGAACAGCAGACGCTAGTAGACAGATCAAAAGACAATGCAAATGGAGAGTGTAGTCTGTAGACATGAATACTTATTTCAAATATAAGTTAAAATACATCTAACAACATTATAGTTGTGATTTCACTTGCACGTGACAAGGATTAGGGTCGTCTATCTAACTTTGTGGGTTTCCTCCCATAGCTAAGGAAACCTACATGCAAGCGAATTATTTAAATAAAATTGAATCCTATGTCAGTCCCAAAATGACCATGTATGTGTTGAGTGGGCGTCAACTTGACATTGTTATTGTAGTGATTTTATGTGCATTATACCTCAAATTTTATATGCCCTTACTGTTATGTAATATTTTACTTTTAAAGGTACTCCTGCCACTCAGAGTCAGTTAGCTAAAGATGTTTCTACATTTCTGAGGTGGACTAGTGAAATTGAACACGACACAAGAAAGAAAACTGCTATAAAGGTAAATATGATAACCTTTTTCTGTGTTTTTTCTCCCCAACTCAGATTGTGTATGAAGAGTGATAATCAATTTGATTGGTTGATGCTTCTGGGACACGATAACTTTGGTTCTGATTAATGAAACTTGGTGAATAATTTTATCACATGATTACCTTGACTAAGTTCGATAATAAGCTATTTGATTGGTCAAGACTTTGGACTCCACAACTTTAATTCTAATTGAGTGATAGTGGTGAATCTTTGTGTATAGTTTCATTACATCAGTACTTTAACAAAGTTCTATGCTGAGACTTTTCTACTTGGGTAAAGTGGACACTTTAATTTGATTGGTTGAGACTTCGGAACACAATACCTCTCCTTCAAATTGAGGTAGAATGTTCAAACTTGGTGTAGGTGTCTATTAGGCAAATTCCTTGACAAAGTTTGATCATGCACATTTTCCACTAAGGCTAAGAAGAGATAAGCAATTTGATTGGATGAGAATTTTGAACATGACGTCTTTTGTTCTTGTTGGACGAGAGTGATGAAACTGTTTATAGATTCATTATATCAATATCTTGATTAAGTTTGATGATAAGAATTTTCTACATAGGCTAAGTAGCAATAAGCAATTGGATTTGTCAAGACAATTCTGCTTTAATTGAGGTAGAATGTTTTAACTTGATGGTGAATGTCTTTACTGATTTCAATGATTAACATTGGTTGGTGCTTTGGGACAAGATTCTTAGTAATTCTAACAGATGGAGAGTGATGAAACTTAGTGTATAGTTTCACTACCAGGTACTTTAAAACCATGACTGAGTTTGATCGTAAAAATTTCATGCTTAGACAAAGTATAGATTAATCAGTTTGGTTGCTCGATACTTTTGAAAAAGATACATGTGCATTGCATTTTAATTAGGAATAAAAGTTTTTATGCTGTAATTTATTTTAATAAATATTTTTATTTAATTTCAGACCCTATCTATATTAACTTTATTGATGGTAATAACATACTACTTCAAACGTCATAGATGGACAGTACTAAAGAGTAGAAAATTAACAACCAAGAAATGATAAGGACAGTGTTATTAATTATTTATGGATGACGGTTATCTCAACACCACATTTTGTTTTAATAAAATTGACATGGAAAAAGATCAAAGCTGTTAGTCTTATATAAAAATCAACATTGTTGTATATGTGTGTGAAGACTGTAGTGAGAGACTATATTGGATTCATGAATTATTACCATCATTTTATTAACTTAATTCAATAAAAGTTACTGATTATTATAGAGAATTCAAACGTATTATTTCAACAAGTTACTGCAAGATTTTTAGATAGACAAACAGATAAAGAACATTGGCATTGTTTTAAATGTCAAACATAAATATGATGTCTTGTGTTTCCCATTTCTTGTAAGAATTAAAGTTTTATTATTTAACATGTTTTAAATTTTCCAACTTTTGTCTGTCAAATATATTCTTGTTAGTACACTAGTGGCCTAAAATAATCCATAAATACATATATTTTGACCCCCACCTTTTCGAGAAAGCTTGGGTTGCATAATAATAGGGTCACCTGGCTATCTGTCAAACTTTCTGGAACACAAATTGAGGTAGATTCTAACCAGTTCATATGTTTTCATTTTTCAAGGCCATTATAAAATCATATATACCTCAAGTGAACATATCTTAAATTATGGTTCAACTGACTGGATGCTAAATCTTTTCATAGACTTAAGCTCTTTGAAGATAAGTGTCTTCCCTTTGGTAGAGGCAGACCACTATTAAATTTTTCCATCTCAAATGTGTCAAAATATAGCCATTCTCTCTCTCTCTCCCTTTTGTCCCGGGTTGCATGGTTGTTTTTGTTGACTCTTTTGGTCTAAAATTGAAGAAGAGTGTTTAACGGTTTTGAGACAGGAGGACAACAGCTAAGATGTTTATGTGGATATTATATGTTTATAATTATAGTATGTTACTTCAAAGACATGACCATTTGTTTCACCATTTGTAGTGAAAAGCATTTTGCGCAATGAATTGGTAAAAAAGTGGAGCCGGGCAAATAGACCAGAATTGACATTTAACTCAATATTGGGTGTGGGGTGGAGGGATTTAATGGTGGCCTGCTCCCATGCTTTTCATAAAGGATTTATCTCCCTTTACCTAACGTTTTACAAAACAATAACATTCAAGGGAAGCAACTCTCAGTTTACGTCTGGATTATCGTGACTATCTAAGAAGATGGCTGACAAATTTGAGTCCTTAGAACAGCAACTGGAACTATTTATTGAAAATACTCGACAGCTTGGTATTATTGTCAGCGATTTTCAACCATTAGGACAAGGACAAAATGTGCTTAATCAAAAGATGTAAGTTTATTTGATATGCTACAGCTATTCAGATTAGAATCGGAATAATAAATAACACTTACAATTACAAATAAATAACATTTCTGGTTTGAGTGAATAAATCGAAACACATATAACGTTGAACAAGGATGTGGTGTTCTTCATTTTCAACTATGGCAGTCTACGGTATTAAAATAGTTACTGTACCAGTACCAGAAAGGTTCGCATCATGGGGGGGGGGGGTCGTTTGGTGCGAGCTGTTTCAGAAAGGCTCGCTGTCATTGAGTCAACTTGCGTGGTTTCGAATTCCCAGCTGTACGTGACAAGAAGTAGGGTCCCCTGTCCAACCTCATGGGTTTTTCTTCTGGTTCTCCAGTTTCCTCCCACTGCTAAAGTCCCCTACACTACAAGCAAGCGAATTATTGAAATGAAATTAAAACATGTAAGTCCTGAAATGACCTAGTTTGTGTCAAGTGGACCCCGTTTCTTTCTCATTTTTTCTTTTGCATATATGCATGATGATGATCATAGATAATTGATATGGTAGCCTAAATTAAATAGCAGATGTTGCTCAGATAATAAGGGGACCGACCTATACATGTATAATATTCCCCTACGTAAGGAACTCCATCTCTCAACCTTCTGTGTTTCAACATCAGTATATCTCATAGCTAAAGCAATCTGATTAAAATACAGATTTATATTTTATTTTTAATATTTTCGATGGCCTACACTTCATGAAGATCTGAGCAGTTATTATACTTGTTGTAGTGGGAGGTTGCGGTCATACAAGCAGCTTTTGACCCTATGATGTCAGACATTGATTGATTAATCTGCGTTGAAGATTCTAGTGGTTTACCCACAGTTCCGTGGCTAATTCCCCACATCATCTATAACGTCTGTTCTATAGCAACTCTTCCAGATTCTAGTGTTGTGAAGACGAGTATAACTTAATCTATAACAAATTTTGAACTATAAAAAACAAAATGGGATCTCTGTTTTAATCATATTGGTAGCTAAGGCCAAGGGGGACCTTAAAAGGCTCCAAGGAAAACTGCTGACATCTTCAACTAAAGTATGATTTGATTTTATCACCTGATATTTCAGCACCCTGTCATTATTTTAATTAAGAATCACACCAGCTAAATTTGTAATCACACCAGCTAAAATGTCATTTTTATTTAATTTCAGAAACACAATGGTCTCTGAAATGCAGGAGATTGAAAAGTTCAGACCACTTTTACAAGATGTCCATGTACCCTTAGAAGTTTTCAAGTAGGTGCTTGAAAAAAGAATAAACTCCTTTATTTATTTATATAAAATCTCAATTGGTTAAAATTTGCTTTGTTTGGTGGAAAATGAAATGGGAATTTAACGTCCGAGTCCTACTCTTCTTCACCAATCCAGCTTACACAGCGCAACTGTAGGAATTTGGCCCCAAATATGGCCGCTTCTTTGTTGAATTACAAGTTCCAAGGGTTCTGGGGGGTTGAATTGGCAAATGGTTAGCATGCGTGCGCTGTATCATAAGGCCTGTCCAATATCATGGGTTTATTCCCGCTTTAATAGACCCCTATGCGTAAGTGAATTATTAAAATAAAATTGAACCGTGTTAGTCCCAAAATGACCTTGTTTGTGTTAAGTGGATGTTCAACTCTATCAGTCTCTCTCTCCAAATATGACCACTTCTTTGTTGAATTCCAAGTTCCAAGGGTTCTGCGGGGTTGAATAGCAAATTGTTAGCATGTGTGCACTGTATCATAAGGCCTGTCCAGCCTCATGGGTTTTCTCTGGGTCCTCTGGTTTATTCCCACTTAAAAAGACCCCTATGCGTAAGTGAATTATTGAAATAAAATTGAACCGTATTAGTCCCAAAATGACCTTGTTTGTGTTAAGTGGATGTTCAACCTCATCAGTCTCTCTCTCCAAAGATTCTTTTATGTAAACACCAATTGTGTACTCAGGAACTTATTTCATCCAAATGACTCTACTAGACACTGTTACTTGGTAGGGCCTCTACCTGCATCACTGCTAAGGGGAGACCCAAGGAACTTTCTTGGCCAACATCTGCGATCAACCCCTTGGTTTGTAAGAGCCACGGTGGCTAAGTGGGTAAGACACTGCCCTTAAGGTCACGTCTTCGATCCCTACCGAGAAAGTTCATTGGGATTGTCCTGCATGGTTTCCCCTTGTCAGAGGTTTTTTTTTAATAATAAATGGGGTTTAATGTCCACTCTACACAACTAGGTCATTTCGGGACTAACATAATATGGTTTAGTTTTATTTTAATAATTGGCTTGCGTGTAGGGGTCTTTGGTAGTGGGAGGAAACCGGAGTGCTCGAAGGAAACCCATGAGGTTGAGAAGACACCCCTATCTCCATGCCACATACGCTCACACCAGGGCTCAAAACCACAGCAGCAAACCAGAGGTGGCCGGCCAGCTAGAGGTCGAAGTGCGGCACTCTAGACCACTAGGCCATCCCAACACACACACACACCCCCCTTGTCAGAATTTGAGAGAGTAGGTCATAGACATAGTACTGCTGCTCGGGCAAAATGACCCTAGTCGGAGCAGATCAATAGACAGCTTAGTGCCATTGTGAAATGGTATCTCACTACGTATGTAATAGGGACCATCAATTCAAGAAGTGTAACAGCTTTAAGAAGTTCAATTAAAATAACAACCCTAAAGTTAGTTTTCAGTTATAATCAGTCCCATGTCAAGCAATGTCTGCTTACATTGAACATTTAGTCCTTTATAATGATCACCTGAACACTTGAACATCCTCAGAATACCAAATTCCATACTTTGATATTTTGATAACATAAATCCAAGTGGATGTGCAATTATATAAAGACATAAATATATTGGTATGGAAATTATATCTATCAATTTAGGTTATGAATTGGATGGATTATTTAAGCGTATTACAAATATACATATTATTATAATAAAAGATAACCATACAATTATTAATCTTTTCAGTTACATTGACGAGGGAAAAAATCCAAACTTATATACCAAAGACTGTTTGGAGAAAGCTTTAGAGAAAAACGAACAAGTCAAGGGTAAAATGGATAATTTAAAAGTAAGTGTTTTATGCTGTACAAGTTTTAATTTGACCTACTTATAAATGTAAATTGACTATTGATCACACTGAGAAGGAGAAAGTTTCTCCAGAGACACACTTTATTGATTTCTCATATTTTAGAATGAAATGGGGTTTACCGCCCTTGTTTTGCTTAACTGGGCTAATGAGGACGGGCATTAGCCATACAGTGTCCTATGGCCTTCTCATACATTGAATTCTAACTGTCAAGGGATCTTTTATGTGTATGTGTGACCTCGGTTTTCCATCACATCTGAATGACTAGACAGCTGTCATTGTCAGGCCCTCCATCCTGCATAACTGACAAGGGGGAACAAGGCTGGAAAATCTGATTATCTTTCTCTGCCAATGCAGGGATCGAACACCAAACCTTCCATATTTTAGAACTAAACTTACTATTATTTCTCTACAAAATATTTTGGTCCAGAAGTTTCAGGCCAGCTATGTTAATTTTATCTTGCACTATTCTATCTTCATCCATTTAAAGCCTAATTACAGTATTGGGATACAGTGTCTAATTCAAGGATGCATGGTTTTACAGTTTGAGTTTAGCATTATTAGAAACATTTCTGTAAGCAAATTTTCCCAAGATACCCGCTGTTCTGAATATGTTGAGAAATCATTTCAATTTCACCCGAGTTTATATCACTAACTTTATTTCATATACATGTACCATTTATTCTTTGTTACAGAGATTTAAAGGTTTATTAATGGTGGAACTGACCAAAGTTTTTCCCAATGAAATGAATATGTATAGAGCATTGAAAGGCGAGGACAGATTGAAGTGACTGAATGCTGACCAAGAATAACATTCCTTATTTTGTTCAACTCAACACATGTACTTTTCATTCTGAGTGAGAGTAAAATCAAATGTTGGTGGAAATCTTAGCCTTCTTAAGCATGGCTTTAATTTTGAAATTGTCATCTTGTAAGAACTTTTTTAGTTTTGAAATGCAAAACATTAGTAACTTAGCTGGTGTCTGGGGTAAAACACTCATCATATTTGAAATATGAATAATGTGTATGTCCAAGTGTATGAGCGAATTGACAAAACTACAAAAATGTAAATATGATGTATATATTTTATTAATAAAAATAGATGAATAGAATTATTTCTGTTTCAGAGATTTCTTGTTACGTTTTCTTTTTCTTCTGATTTAGTTCCTGTCTTCTCTTCTCTAGATCAATAACCTAGAAACAGAAAGATTTTACTTAATTCATAGTCCCAGACACAGAATCTCCTGTCTTCAACCTCCATATTTAAAGAAATTTTACTGGGAAATCAACCACATAAAAACCAAACCCCCTGTTACGCATGGGCAATAGAAGTCAAGAAAGAGTTGCACACCTTCCTCAAATTCATACATTATTATAAACCAACATGAATTGTGACAATGAATTAGGATTAAGAAAAACCAGATATTATCCTGGAGATCAATTTAACAATAAAACAAAGCCAACAGTGAGGCTGAAGTCCCCCACCAAAATCCCAAAATAAATAGATGACGCATTAATTTTTTTCAAAAGTATAATAATAATAACCGCGTCATTTTACAAGGGTAGCAAATTAGGCCTGAGGCCTTTTTCCAATTCAAGCCATCAAATTGATTATCAGGAAAAGTTTGGATTCAATCCCACTGATTTCCACAAAAATAAATTAGTGCATACACCGTAATAACTGAGTTGTATAAAACCCCTGCCAAAACTAAAAAAACGGTAATCCCGCCAAAACTAAAACCCTGGTACTGGGGGTTTCCATAATACAGTATATATTATAGAACCTCATTACCCGAGATAAATCAGTCTGGAGAGTTAAGTTCTGAACAAAACTAGTTACTGCTAAAAGAGATAACTGATGAAATCGCCCATCTCTATCTACCTTTTTATTCAACATAATTACAAATTTTGGTTTAATACCTGTAGAACTTGGCCTTCTGCTATTCGTTTCATTTCTAGTGACAAACTATGGGCATTCGGTAAAGACTGAAAAAGTGTACAATATTATTTGCTTAATTCTGTCCATATAGAAATATACATGTATCTAATTATAATCTGCACATAATGGAATAGAAATGAGCTTTACAACTACAAATCTGGACATTCTTTATAGAAAGCTTCATTGAATTTCCAACGAGGTTTCCCCTAGTCGGTTGTGCACTTAAAAGAACCCTTTACTGTTGGCTATAGCACCGCTGTTGGTGCAAAATTTTTCTTGTAGCACACTGTAAGCCACATGCCAGTTTTTATAAGACAAATCAGAGCAGAAAAGTAGGATGTTGAAGTCCATTTCATTTCATTCCAAAGGTATTATTCTGTCATCACAGAACCACAAGGCACTTTTCTTACTCATGAGATGTAAACTTTGTGACCATCTAAATAAACCTAACAAAAATAACATCTGGTTTTAATTAGATTGGTTGAATGAGTATACCTACTTTAACAAAGAATTTAGTCACTTGATATAAATTTGATGAACATGATTTAAAGATGCTATTAGATTTGTCAACTCCATTTAATTCTAACACCCGAGTACATATATCTTCTAATTTCTGAAATAAACATGGAATTATTAATTGATTGATGTTTAAAGGGCATATGGCTCTTATCGGAAACATAAAAGGACAACAACAAAAAACAATCTAAAAGCACATACCAATGTAAGATTGATGTATAAAAAGTGATTTATATTGTAATTTCTAATATATTATATTTGTTAAATTATCAAGAAATACATATGACTCCTGAATTGATTTTAAAATGTTCATTATGTTTTAATTATTGGATATTGAGATCACATATTTCCATGTCAAGATAACAAAATCAATATTGATTAAAATGGACCAATACTGAACTTCAGAACATTCTGAAATACACTTAAATTTGCATTTTGTAACATTTCCAACTCATCAATATTATCTGCATGCCATACAACTTAAAATAACTTACTCTTCTGTGTCTTTGTGATCTAGACTCTCCTGCTTTTGAAGATTGACTTGATTGACCAGATTCTATAGTTTTTTTCTTTCTAACTTCTATTGTATGTGGTTCTGGTATATTAGTAAAATTACCAAATACATTTGATTGATTTGAATCTTCATCTAATGTAAAAGGGGCTGGTAATTTTCTTACAACTTGTGAACCTGAAAACAAACACTAAAATAGCTTAACATACTGGGGCCTGTTTCACGAAATTTTAATGAAGATAAAATCAAAATTTTAGTAATTTGATTGGTAAATATACTAGATTGATTTTAGTGCTTAGCCTATCAAAATTTGGATTTTATCTTTAGATAAGATTTCCAGAAACAGGTAGGTCCCTGTAGTGCAACTTGAACCATTTAATTAGCCCATGTATCAATAAATAGTTTGCAATACAAGGAGGATTACCTGAAAAATCAAAGGGTCTTGAAGCTGTGACTGCTTTTCTTGGGGATTGTCTTACACCTTTTCTAGGAGAAGAACGTTGCAGTTGACTAACTCTTTTTCTAGGACTCAGCTGGCTAGGTCTTTTTTTTGGACTTTTCAATTGCCTTTGAGCTAACTTTGTGGGAGTCCTGCAATAACAAAAGGAATAGAAATTAATACCATTTTGCCTGCATGTTGAACTATTGACACTGGAAAATTGGTATGGTTTAACTTGGTGTATAAAGCCCTAATTTCTCTTCTGTGTTGAATTATTCATAACTTTAGGTTAATTTCGGCTAATAGTGTTCAACTTGTACTTGTGTATAACTTAAATCATAGTGATTAATTTTGATTACCAAATGTCTAATTAACAAATTAAACACTAGTTAATTAGACGCTTGGTAATAAAAATTAAACACTATGATTTAAGTTGTACACAAGTACAAGCTGAACACTTACCGTATTTCCTCTAATAAGCGCCCCTTGACCCCCCGGCGCTTATTAGAGGCCCGGCGCTCTTTGGAGGCCCGGCGCTTATTTCTTTAATAGCAAATTGAATTTAGGGTAAAGCCGTCACTTACCATGGACATTGGGCCGGAGAATCTTTTGAATTACGGCATTTGATCAAAAGCAATCTAATGTCTATTTCATGTGCATCTTCAATGATAATTTCAATTGTAGGGTGACAGGGTCTTGATGCATTAACAAGTACAATACCCGGCACTTATTAGAGACCCGGCGCTTATTGGAGGCCCGGCGCTTATTTTTTCAGCACCCCCTGACCCCCCGGCACTTATTAGAGGCCCGGCGCTTATTGGAGACCCGGCGCTTATTAGAGGAAATACGGTATTAGCTGAAGATATGAATAATTCAACACAGAAGAGAAATTAGGGCTAAATACACCCATCCATCAAATTGGTTGTCCATCAAATGGGCACAAAACCGGACCCAACTTTCCTAAAATAAGATTTTGTGTAGATTACAATGCCAAGTAGTAAACAGTCCCCTGTTGGGGCGTTTTCGAGATATTCAGGGTCAAAGGTCAAACGAGATCATTTGCATTGAAAGTGAATGTGCTGCTATTCTTGTACTTAGAAAATATGCTGAAGATGGTCGTAAGTTATCACTCTTTCAAAAAAAATGTTAACTTGCTAAATTCAGCTTAAGTCTTTGGAACGTCGGAGGTCAAAAGGTGATATTCCCCATTTTGCACTAGGAAGATTTAAAGCAATAAAAAGTCAGCATTAAATATAAAAACTAAAACGAAACCTGTTCCTAGTGCAGAATAGGAAAATATCACCTTTTGACCTCCGACGTCACAATGACTAAAGGTGAATTTAGCAAGTTAACATTTCAAAGACCATCTTCAGCATATTTTCATGATACAAGAATGGCTGCACATACACGTTCAGTGCAAATAACCTAATTTGACCTTTGACCCCGAATATCTCCAAAACGACCCAACGGAGGACTGATTACCACTCGGCATCGTATTCTATGCAGAAATTTGATCTAGAAAAGTTAGGCCTGGTTTTGTGTCGATTTGATGGACGCCCCCCCCCCCCCCCCCCCCCCGCACTGAGCCTCCAAACTATTATTGTAGTTGATATCTTTGCATTAGAAATGTTATTAAATGTATATTTTACTAGAAATAAAGGTATTGCATCTCAAAGAATGTGCCAGAAGGACGGAGAGAGAGAGAAATGGGTTTTAAAGTCCACTAGACACAAACTATGTCTCTATGTCATTTAGGGATTAACATAATATGGTTCAATTTTATTTCAATGATTTGCTTGCATGTAGGGGTCCTTAGCAGTGGGAGGAAACCAGAGGACCTGGAGAAACCCCATGAGATTGGACAGGCACCCTACACTTTTTGTCACATACAACCAGGGAATCAAAACCACATCAGTTGAATCAACAGACCTTATGATACGGAGCGCACATTCTAACCAGTCACCAAAACCCCGCTGCTAGAAGGACAGAAAGACAAATTTGATAGCACCAATGCTTCTCTCCAGACTAGCAACCAATTTTTGAATGAAGCAATCCTTTGTAATTTGTATCAAAATCTGATTGGAGGAAGAACAAAAATTTACCGTAATCCAACATTTTGTTTTACTGAAGTCTGTGACGAAGATTTTACATTTTCACTAGTATGTTTTCTTTTCTTGCCTCTTGGTGATCTTCTGGTAGGAGATAAAATATGTCCAGATGATGCCCTTGAGAATTTTGACTCAATCTTTTTACTTTTTGTTTTCCCATAAAATGGTGTATACAGAGAACAGTACGTTTCTTCTTTCATGAATTTATCTCGTACTTTAGCAAAATGATTATCCTCCTTTTTGGAATAATAACTGCAAAATGAAATAAAACTATTAAAAATTGTCTACACAACAGATCATATTGACCTATGCATGCTGTAGAGTCAGCTCTAGCTGTAGAGTCAGCTCTAGCTGGCCAGTCACCTCTGGCTTACGGCTGTGGTTTCGAGCCCTAGTGTGAGCTTATGTGGCATGGAGATAGGGGCGCCTTCTCAACATCGATGGTTTCCTCCGGGCACTCCAGTTTCCTCCCACAACTAAAGACCCCTACGCGCAAGCGATTTATTGAAATAAAATTTTAAAAACCATGTTAGTCCCGAAATGACCTAGTTGTGTTGAGTGGACGTTAATCCCCATTTCTCTTACTTCTGTTAATCAGTAGTATCATCTAACATAACATCCTCATTACTCAACACTTATTAATTAGTTGATTAAGGAAATGAAATGGGGTTTAAAATCAAACTTTTCTGCACCAACTCTACTAATGATGACAGAGTTGATAAAAAAACAATGGCACCTTCAGGTACAGGTAAATGAATTATTAAATCTACTCAAAGTTTACCCATTTAAAGTTTCAACTGAATACATATTATGTACTACTAATATAACTTGAAAGCTAGTTGCTTTTTACTTAGGATGCACATTACAATATGTGAGGCCCTACCAATTTGTTTTGGGGAAAAAAGACCACTTAAAAACATAGTAATTGGTTGTCCTGTTAAAAGCTTCTAATTCCAAATTTTTAAAGTTTTGAAATTTGAAACAAAACATTTTTCCTTGATTCAAATGACTAAGAAAACAGAAAATCAAATTGGTGGGACCTAACTATGAATTTTGGTATACATGTACAGTGGACTCTGTCACATCCGATGATGTCTGATCACTTCGGATTTCTGTGACATCCGACATGATTTTCATGTCCCGATTTATTTCCCTATTACTTCAGCCAAAAAAGTCTGGATTCTGTCAGTTCCGGATTTCGACAACAATCAGCCGTCCTGTCACTATAATTCCCATTGAATTGACACCGCATAATCTGTCCTTCAAATGGTGGGTGTGAAGCACCCAATTATCGGTGAGATTAAAATTCAATGGGTGTGAAGCCACAAAAGATTAACAAGTAAACAAGCAATCACCAATAAATTATCTATGAGATTTAAACTTGCTATATACAGCGCCGGTCTGTGTTGATTACTTTGATAATTTTAATCTCTTGGACGACAGTTATGACAAATACTCAAGAATATCCACGAATTTTCCATTCATTATTTGTGTCAGAAATCTCGTGCTGACGCCGTATTGCCGAAAAGTGGTGCTATTTATAGTAACTTCTGCAGAGGAAAGACGAGTTTACGTCTGCTGCGCAATAGTTTTTATTCATTCAACAATGATAGACAGACGACACAAACTAAATATCCATGAATTTTACATTCATAACTTGTGTCAGAAATCTAGTGCTGACCACGTGTGTGTCGAAAAGTGGTGCTATTTATAGTAACTTCGACAGAGGAAAGACGGGTTTACGTCTGCTGCGCAACAGTTTTTATTCATTCAACAATGATAGACAGACGGCACAAACTAAAGCTAACATAGCTGATTCATTGACCTTTTTCCAACGATGTCACGTGTCATCGGCATTCAGCATTGAAGATTATTTCGGAAAAAATATATTATTAATGACTGTTTCTCGGAGTACATGTATTCTGTGTTATATCAGTGGATTGTATTCAATGAAGATTTAAATTTAACTGACAACGGGTCTGTGAAACTATCAAATGTATGATCCAATTTATTTTAATATCTACCTGGAGTTCATATGGAGCATCAATGACGTGAGATTCTGGACTGGTAAAATTAAGAGTGGACCGGTATTTTTAACCTCTATCGGTACGTACGGTGTAGCGGTAAAATTTTCAGCTAGCGGAAACACTGATAGCATTCTGGTGATTCGAAGCTACAATATAAAAATACTTCCAGTTTTCGAAGTTATAGTATTTCCCGTTTTGGAGAAAACTCGGCATTCCGACATGCTGTGCAATCCGACATATTGTTACGATCCCGTACGATGTCTGATGTGACAGAGTCCACTGTAGTTAAAAATATAACTTACTAAACATCATGATAATTAGCATCTTTACTTTCTGGCCAGCTAGTTAAACTATCATGACTAGAAAACCTCTTTACTGTTCTTCCTGTTGACTGAAATCAAAAAAATTGAATTTAAAATCATGGTCAAAAATGTTGTGTTGGGGTCACTACCTTAATATGCCTTCTATATATCAGCACGTGGATGAACGGTCATAACTCATCAAGTTTTATTGAATCGTCTTACCTTTTTCCGAACAGGAGACATTTTATCATTGATTGCTGTACCATCTGCTTGAAAGTAACGTAGAAATTCTACAGCATCCAAAGATGTTCCACCTTCAATTAATAATGTGAAAATCTCTTACTATGCAAATGGAAGATTGTAAATTTCGTTTGAGAGATAGACTACACTTTAATCTTGCAATTCTGTATGTAACATCATCATACCACATGAATAATGGATGTTTTCCCAATCAAGTAAATGCACTACAGATCAATTCTACGCTATTCGCGTACAAGTGGCGACCATTTTGTCTGTCAGTTTTGGTCAGATTTTCCTGATATTCGAACTCCCCCTTCCATATGTTGTAACGTTGATATAGTCAGAGTTTTTTAAAATCGAATAATAATTGTGACCTCCAGCGGGACCACAAGCTTAATAGAAAAGGCAATTTTTCGGACAATCAGGGGCCATAATTCAGGAAGTTACGTTCCAATGAGCGCAAATATCGAAAGGAACCAACATCTTTGGGTTATAAACCTGCATTTCAGTGTTCACAAGCTTAAAACGTGATTTCGTACAATCAGTGGCCATCATCCATGAAATTACGGTCCGATATATAAAAAGTTGGAGGACAATATTGGATGTTGTCTCTCCCAGGCTCCCCAACAGCAAAATTTTCAACCCTAACCTTTGATCGAGTATTTTGTTGTGGTTTGGTTCGGGGTTTTTTTTGGGGGGGGGGACAGTTCTTTATCTGAATCTTACATAATGCATCTTTAACATATCTAATAGTAAGTGCAGGAGGACCACACTGCACGCAAAACAAAAATCTACAAGATTAACCTGCGGACAAGACAGAAAATAGACATTGCAAAAAATAAACACAAAGATAGTACATAAAACAGTAATCACTCACTTTCTTGAGGATAAAAAGGTGAAGATAATGGCATACTATCGGATGACTTAAACCTTTGAATTGTTTTCTGTTTAGATTCATAATACTGTAAAGCTAATCTCTCTGGCCACATTGCTGGGTCTATATCTAAATCTGAAATTCAAACATAGAATGGCAACATTTATTCAATACTCGACAGTAAACTTGTGTACTATATATATATACACAACCATTTTTTTTCTATGAACAGAACAAACCACTTGGATAGGAAACATACATGTCTGGGTCTTAAACCAAATGTACACTGCACAAATAGATGTGAAACTGGAACAAAACCACTCAATACTAAGTAAATAGATTAAACTTTAGTATACTTGCTTCATGGCATTAAGTAATGGAACTGGAGTATACAGGTCACAATTCTATGGAATATACTACTAATGCTTATTAATGAGCGAGAGATAGAGTTTAACATCCACTCAACACCAACTAGGTAATTTCTGGATTATCATATGGTTCAATTTTATTTCAATAATTCGCTTGCGTGTGTCTTTAGCTGTGGGAGGAACTGGAGTACCCAGGCGATATTGTCACAACTAGATTAAGTATGCATTATGGTATCCATAAACAGTCCTACCTTGTTGAGGAATAATCCTATTAATCCTATAATTCACTATTGCCAGCTGAGAAATTGGCAAAAATATCATTTTCAACTTCAAATTCCAATGTTTGAATAAAGCTTATGCATGGAGTGAATGGGAAAACAAGGGAGTTACTTGTGTTATTATTTCCTGTGTCAATGGTTTTTGAGGGTGGGAAATACTACACATGGTCGTATAATAGTGAGTTGATAATCTATTGAGAAAAAGACAAAGAAATAATTATGTTTTGACTTTCTTAGAAAATATGAAATTCTCACTTTAATATATAACCAGGTTCCCAAAAGTCAAATGTCAGCCTAATTCGATATTCAGTAACCAAATTTTAAATATGATTAATCTTTATAACCTCTAATTAATCTGCCGTGGACAAATTTAAGGGGCAACATTTTGTTCATGTTTTCAATTTTAAAAAAGTGTAAATATTTAACCTGAATTGATGTCGATACAAGTTATAGTATGTGTGTTAATTTCTTCATGATGTTGATATGTATGAAATAATGCGGTTATAAATTGTCTCTGTGTTGATTCTAGAAATGATAACAGATGATGTTGACTGATAACTGTTGATAAATTCTTCTCTTCTCTTTCATCTACAGAAATAAAAATATTAATGATAATAGAGAAATGTAACATAAAAATCAAACAAATTTCAAGGTAGTTACAAAAAAACTTTTGTCAAACTTCTAAGCGAAAAGTCCAATGAAGATAGCTGTAGTCTGAAATATATATTAGTCTCGAATGTCAAGCAGCACTGCTACAATGATATACACAGTCTTGATTTTTAGTCCTTTAATTGGTAGTCTCATTATTACATTAACGTTTAACAAAGACATTATAGACAATATCTAATCCACTCTGATCAATATCTTAGTATTCTTAGCCATCCGATGGTCTAAACATATGATAATGGAATTTTCAGCCAATAGTAATAACATTTCAAAGAGAGAGAGAGATGGGGTTTAACATCCACTTGACACAAACTAGGTCATTTCGGGACTAACATATGGTTTAATTTTATTTTAAAAATTTGCTTGCACGTAGGGGTCTTTAGCAGTGGGAGTGAACTGGAGGACCCGGAGAAACCCCACGCCATTTGACTGAATGACAGGCTTTAGGATACAGCATAATAACATTTCAAGCCAGAAAAAAGACATGTTATAGGCAGATTTAACTAGCTCTTACACAAGGCATTATAGGAAGGATGTATGTTGTTTACACTGTAACTACTTTGTTAATGATTGTAAAATAAAAATAAAAAAGAATTTAATTCTGAACATACCTATCCATTCTTTTAACAGACCAACTTGTATTTGATTCAAATGATCATGAAGTAAAGTTAAATCTAGATTATTTATACAGGGCAAACTAGAAAGAAAATCTGTCTCCATATCACTATCACTTGTCACAAATTCAGATTTTTCTAAAACAGTCAATAAGTTTTTATTTATTTCTTTAGGTGATTTGAGTACAGTTAGTTTTAATGGTGCCATATCATGTTCATCTTTACCAGGGTGTTTGGTCACAATAAAATGGAGATATTGAAATCCAGGTAAATGCTCTTCTTCAGGTTCTAAAAATACAATAAAGAGAATAAAATTGTGTTAAAATTTATAGAATAGTTCATTATGAGACTAACAATATATAATCTTTTAGTACATACAGGTGTTGAATACTGATGTTTACAACTTTATCTATGTAACATTGGGTGAGTTTTTAAACCTTAGCGCCACCTCTTACTCTTTTTAGATGTAGAAGTTGCAGAATTCCTATAGAACCAGAAAAAATAAGTAGGATAGAATTTGTATATTATGTTACTTGAATTAGGCGAGTTTCATAATTTGTTTTTCTGCATATTGAAACCAGACTATACTGGACTATAAATATACCCCCACCTGACATCATATATTTATATGTGAAGTAATAGCGCAGGTAAAACAGTGAATAAAACTGTGTATATATATAATCTTGTGTTACTTTAGACTGAAACACAACAGTTTAATCGTATCATGCATTCTATGTAAGGTGCATTTTTTTTTTATTATTGTGTATTATTGTCAACAGATTTATGTAGGGTTTTCTGAATAAACTTTATTACTGACATTGTTGTATAATCTCATCCAAAACATAATATTACTATATACAACAATATTTTTTATGCCGTAAATATAGGAATTTTGATGCATTCCCAAGATCAATATTTAACTTATTTTAACTGATTCTGACAGGTTCCTAATTTTTAAAGCTGGATCTAACAAGCAATAGTTCAGATCTATCAAGTCAACAGTGAGTTTGATTTTACCTGCATCAATCCCCAAATAAAAAGACAATACCCATTGATCTTTTTTATAAAGCATTGGGTAATCAATTTGTTTATCACTCAACAAAATACACATCATTGAGCTTAATCAAGGAACTGATGTAATGAAAATGTACCATTCTCAGTAAATAAGAATCAAAGAATTGTGGTTCCAAAGCTTCAATAAATCAAACTGCTTATCTCTGCTTATAGCCTAGTAGAAAATATTCATCATTCAACTCTGCTTAGATTCGGCCAAAAATGTTAATTATTGAAAATTGAACCCAGTCAAAACATTCACCAAAGCAAGTTTCAATATTCTACCTCAATCAAAAGCAGAGTTACTGTGTTCCAAAAAATTTTAACTGACAGATAGACAAACTCCTTAATGAAGGCAGGGAGGACAAATAATACTGAGTTTGAATTATATTGATGGAGTTTTTTAACTCAAAGTTTAAGAGAACATTTGAGGAAATATTACCTTGAACACATGTTATATCATTCATTATAGCTTCTTTCCAAAAAGATGTCTTCAAATGTTTGGAACCACAAGTAGGTATATCTGTTGATTTATATGTAGCTATTCGTCCTACTAATGCTGTCTGTAAGAAACATAAGGAAATTGTATTTAATATCCTACTTTTCTTTAACAACTGGGCTAATGAAGAGGGACATACGCAATGCTGTGTGCTATGTGGGAAAGTTTGCCAGATCGTGACATTTCCACCTGCCTATTGTCAAATTCGAACTGTCAAAGATTCTTTTATGTGCATGCCTAAATGTACACAGAATTTTGTTTTTTGTTGTACCAAACTACATGTTGTTCTTGCCTAGCACCCTGTCTTGCACCAATGACAGTCAAAAATGAAACGAAATGGGGTTTAACACTACTGAAGATGGCCAATGACAGTCAAAATTCTGACTCGAAAATCATGAGGAATTTTCTGTGCCCACACCAGGATCAAACCTTGGTTGAGCAAGCAGTGTCAAGCACCTTACTGACTGAGCTAAGAAGATTTATATATATATATGTAAAATAAAATAATGTACACTTAATTATATATCAACCCCAATATATTACACAACTAATTTCTATTAGAATATTGTGATGAATACCATAAAATGATTACCCCAGCATGGCGACTATGTACATCTTGTAGAAATATTCTAGAAGCCATATTCTCTATATTCACATGTCTGTATTTAAATTAAAGATGTAATAAAATAAAAAAGCACTAATCTTTGAAACTGTACATTAAAATTACATGTTACCATATTGTTATAAAATATAATTACTCCTCTAAGTTCGAGCTTCAATGTATGGTGTAGTAGAATGGTTGGTACAGCCATGTCAAGAGATATTATTTGTAAAGTATAAGAGGTTTGGGACTTACCCAGATAGTAAGTCCTCTGGAGATAACACACATTACTTGTGCCATTGCTGTTTCACACAAAAATACGGTCTCCCATTAGGAATATTAATTTATTTGTTCCTACACTCTTTAGAAGGGTTTACAACTTTTCTACTTAAATCCAAGGTTACCTAAACCTCTTTCCCCTATGTTCCTGAAGGAACTACCGCTAGTTTAACAACATCTGGCCGTTGCTGGTTTACTTCACAATTCCCGAACTTATTGCTACGTTATCTGCAGACACGTAAACAGTAGCATCCAATCAGAGATTGGGACATAGCGACCTTCGCGGAAACCTGACATTGGACGAACCTTGAACTTTGGAACTCTATTATCACAGGTAGACATTTTAGCTTGAAAGCACGAGACTTGGTATTCGCGACAACCAAGGAATCTGATTGGATCACAAGTTGGGCTTATTCCCAATCAAGAGCTTGATAAGATGTACATAGTTAAAGCGAAATCAAGCCTTCTATTGAAGATGTCTTTTCCCCCCATGTACAAAAGGATACAAATTTAAGGTGAGTGGTGTGAGTAAGAATGTGGGTATAGTGGACATATCAACATCATCTAATATTTCAATCATTCTACCAAACTGGAATGTATCTTTGTTTTTTGTTTTCATAGGTTGACCAGAGTGATGAAAACATAAACGTTTCTCTAAACACTCAATATCATCACATGATAAATTAAATCCAGTGAACTGGTAGCCTTTATCTTCCTGTAAAACATAAAAAAAAGATCATTACTCTTCATGTCGGTGTGAATTCACTTATACTTGAATGACTGATATGAATAATTTTGTTGAATATCGCTTTGTTTATCATTTATTTTATTTTATGAAAATATAGAGAATAATCCCCCAGGAACAAACTAGATTCAACACTGTGTGGTTTTTAAAAAAATATAATCTTCACCAAAACGCGTTTCGGGCTTAATAGCCCTTCATCAGTTGTTCGTACTACCAACTGATGAAGGGCTATTAAGCCCGAAACGCGTTTTGGTGAAGATTATATTTTTTTAAAAACCACACAGTGTTGAATCTAGTTTGTTCCTGGGGGATTATTCTCTATATTTTCATCTTACACGGACTGGTTCCCGCTCTCCCTCAGATGTATCACTGAGATCCGAACGTATTCACACTGTCACAGGGAATCTTCCGCCCTCCTACTTTTTGAGTGTGGGGGTTTCATCGTCTTTTTGACTTGGAACTTTTTATTTTATTTTATATTACGTTCAATTACGTAAGCCAGGTTCTTTTTACAAAAAATTATCCTTCTTTATCAATTCTTTGAAGGACTCATCATTTTATAACTGATTCAATTCACCTGTACACATTTGATTCAAATACTATAAAATGATATATTCTTAAATCTTTAAACTATTTTGGTGATTAATGTAGTTTATATGTCTTGTTTGCATTTTATTCTTGAGGGCCTGCCTTTATTAGTTTATATAAAAGATGGACATTTTCATTTCATTTGTGGGTCTTGTGTTTGTGTGGTCTGTTTTTACTCTACTTACTATTACAATGTCCATGCATCTTATGTGTTATTAAGTATTAAATTCTCTTAAATATAGAGATGGATAGTTTCATGACATTGCAAAATTGTCTTATTTGTATGTAGAAATTTATATAAATATACTGGTATACCTACTTCTACACTCCTATTTTTACTTACTACCTAGGCCATAATTAAAACATTGTTTGTTTGCCCAAACACTACCTACCCCAAAAAAAATCTGCAAGATTTTTTTTATAACAGCATTATTTTTACACTTGACAATGACACCCAAACGCGAAATAATCGGTCGGGAGATTGAACAGCCACTGTCATGTCTATACATAGTAACACCAAACTCGACACATGATTTCGTAAAATCTTGTTAATTATCGTCAAAGTCTGGTCCCCCCCCCCCAAAAAAAGTATTTGCCTACCCATACCTAATCATCATGAGTCGGGTTTGGGCAACCTGAAATATTTTTAACCCTGGCCCTACCTATAGTTTATTATTAATTAAATACCAGTTACAGTTCACATCTGTTATTATCATGTATAGTTCACACCACCTTCTTTATTTACTATTCGTTTATAAAATGACAGATTTTTTTTAATTCTTTCTTTACAGTGATATTTTATTTTCCATTGATCAATAATAATCAAAGTTAGACTGACCCAAACATTACGAACTCAGGCTATTTAACTGCACTTTAAATGGTTATAATGGTTAAATATACAATAAATTACAGAAACTAAATGAAGTTGGTTTTATACATGAATATTGTGGTATATACCGGTAGGTATAATAATTGATAAATCTGAATATATTTTCTGGTTGAAAACCTTTTCAAAGATTTTGATTTATCTTAAGTGCAATCAAACACATAGATTTTTCTTACTACAAAACGCAAGACAATTATCAAAGCATTGAACATCTTACTATTTTATTCATTACAGTTACTTTTCCCGACCAAATCACAGACTCTTCTTCATCTAGTTTCATTTCATCAATAATATCAGCTTCCAGGAATTGTGTCAAAGACAATACAGATTCCGTCAAACAATCACTTGTTGTTACAAAAGTTGGTTTCACATTGTGCCAATGCTTCAGACGATATAAAGCACCATACAATCCTAAATGACTGGAATTAAAAAAAACAAGCCAACAGTGAGGCTGATGTCCCCCGCCGAAATCCCAAAATAAATAGATGACACATATTAATAAATTGCACATTTATTTTTTTCAAAGGTATTGAGCAATCAAACTATACACTAAGTATCATCACTCTCTATCAGATAGAATCAGACAATGTTCATCATTGAACTCCATCAAGGCATTCTACCTTAATTAGAAGGGGAATTTATTGTGTTCCAAAGTCTAGACCTATCAAATTGCTTATCGCTCTGCTTACATGTACCCTCAGCAGAAAATGTTCATTATTAAACTTTTTGATGAAATGAAACTATATACCCAGTTTCATCACTTTCACTTAAGAGCGAGTTCGCGATAGCACCAGACATGGGGTGATATGGTGCTAGTCAGGGATTTCGACCAAAATTTATATGTTGGTGGAGGGTGGTGCCCTAAGCAGGCATGCGCCATATCTCGGACATCCTTGCACCCTTGGCTGAGAAAATGGGAAAAACGTGTTTTCGACATAGAAATGGTCGATTTTCACCGATTTTTCAACGTAAAGTTTGTAATACGCTCACGGAGATACTAGACGGCAGCCAGCCACCAAATTTGGCAGTATATTAGAGGGGACCATGCTCCCATGCCATGACGAGTTTCATGTCGATCGGACCTCGGTAACTCTATAAACCAACATCATTAGAACTAGCGAAACTCGTTTCAGTGACGGGGTTCATTCGTAGACGCGTAGCAAGTTCTTTCCATGGATCAGGGAAACCGGTTCATACTACATTGGAAGCACATACCCTCCACCACACAATAGAAAAATAAAAATGACTGGAATCCAACTGGAAGTGTCCCTACTGATCAAATGAAAAATTACCAAATTTCGAGATTTTCGTTTTTTATATAATTTTGAAATGTATTATCATGCTTCATAATATTGTTGCACAGGGCATCAAATCAAATATTTTACGCAGGTTTACTCTGGTTTAAGATTTCAGTTGCATAGCACTCAAAAAAATCTCAATGTTCCATTCTAATCAAATGAAAAATTACCAAATTCGAGATTTTCGGTTATTTATACAATATGAACGTTTAAATTTATCATTATACATCAAATATTGTCAGATCGCATCAAATCAAGTATTCCAGGCAGGCTGACTTTGGTATAAAATTTCAGTTGCATGCCAAACTCAATAATCTCGATTTCTCTGAGTTTACAACAGTACAAGTACAAGTTCGCTGTAGTATCACCAGGCAGGATAAATTTTTAAATTTAAAATTGAATTGAATTTAATCGAATTGAATTGAATTGAATTGAAAGTTTATAGCTCCATGACTTGACCTGGATTATAAATATACGGTGGGAGAAGATTGCAGACAATACGCGCCAATATTGCGAAGATTGTGCATGCGCTACATTCGCATATTATACGCAATCACTACAAACTTCAAATAACGATTTGCCGCTACAATTGTTTATTCATAGCATACGACTCAAGAAACTATGAACTCTCAAGAACTACGACTCACGACGAAAGCCATCAATGTTAGTTATTGGATTTTCACTCATCAAGAGACGAAATGATTTTATTTCTAAGACTACGCCTTTGCAAAACGTTCACAACCATTTCGAAGTGTTCCTCATTTTCAGCCTCGGTCGCAGCAAGTGTATTGGAAGACAGACGACCACATTTTTGCAGAGCGGACAATCTGGAGAAGTATGAAGCTACTTGTCGAACACTTAGCCAGTCTTCCTTTGTAAATAGAGATTTTATCCTCTTTCTGACGCCCCGAGGATCTTCCTTTCGTCCGGTTTCCACACCGATCATAACTGTTCCAATAGATATTTTTTAATTTCATTGGAAAATTGTCTCCGCTTGGCTGTTGTTCTCGCAGCCCATCCAGAATTTACTCCCTCGATGGGAGCTGAAGATGAAGATGACCCACCACCATGAGACGTGCTTGGGGCAGCCGACTCGTGGAGCGCTGTCCGGCTGGCAACTTCGGCAACCTGACGTCCCCATTTACGCATCCATTACAGGAACTCTTTCATGTCGTCCAACTGAGAGATGGCGATCGAGTGCTTTTTCGGTCTTGAAAACCTCTATGCATCCTTCCTGCGTGCACAAAAACTGTGTTGCCGATTCATTCGAACGGCTGCTTCGGACAAGTCCAGTTTCAACACGTGGAGTGCTGTAGGTGGAAACCGTGTAGTCGGTTTCGAAATTTGCATCATTTGAAACCGTTGAGAGGGGCAGACAGTCAATGAGTCCATGGGTACTTCTGAGCTGGAAAATTTTCCTGCCCTCAACAGGATCAGTTCGCACTCGGATGTGACACTTGACTTTGGAAGGCTCACACGGCGTAAGTGACTAGAAATATCCTTCGAACAAGATGTCAGCGGTACCACAGACACTTCGTTCTTATATGAGGGGTGCGTACCACACTCGATTGTCCCAATGAACGCGCAAAACGAGCATTTTCGAAATTTTCTTTTTTCTACGATGACGAGAATCTCGCTCTCGATGCGCGACTGGATACCAGGCAAAAAGCGAGTCTTGCGGGCGAACGAAGATTACACCGACCAGTTTCACGATTCACCGAGGTCACCTAACCAAGTTTTGTGCGTTATAAGTCCCTTTACCGCAAAAATGCTGAAAAATATTGATAAAAATACACATTTTTGACCATCTCACAGCGCAACTTCGGCTTGGATTCCAGTCATTTTTATTTTTGCATTTCAAGCAACCATTACCACCCTTCAAAACCACATGACCCAAACCGACCAATTATACGGAAAGAAGGAGCTATCGAGCTTGTTACATGTGTCTGTATTTCAGTGTGCCGTTGGTTGTCGTCGAAAATCCGTTATATCTCACAATATTTAAGGTATTTGGAGGATCATGCATGCTCATTCGAGAGACCACGGTCCACTTACCTTACACCCAAGAAGTCATTATCACTCGACTTCTCACGCTCAGAGAAGCTTTCACAAAGTTAGGCCAAAATTGAGGTGAAAATCATGCCATTTTCACGTGAAAAATGACACTTTTAGTTCTCCTATTCAGGGAGTGATTCGGGGGAAATCGTTTTGCCAGGAGAGTCCTGACCCCAATGGGGGACCATAACCAAAGTATGGTTGGGAAATTCCTACCTGCCACCTTATCACTTTTTCCCGATTTGCCTGGTGCTCTCGCGGACCCGCTCTTAATTACAACTAAAGTTATTGCATCTCAAAGCATCAACCAATCAAATTGCTTATCTCTGCTTACCCTCAATAGAAAATGCTCGTCTTCGAACTCCATCAAGGTATTGACCTAATAAACATCTACATCAAGTTTGAATATCCTAGCTCAATTAGAAAGAAAGTTATTATGTTCCAAAGTCTCTGCCAATCAAATTGCTTATCGCTCTGCTTATTCTGAGCGGAAAATGCTCATCTTCGAACTCAATCAAGGTAATGACCTAATAAACACCTACACCAAGTTTGAATATTCTAGCTCAATTAGAAAAAGAGTTATTGTGTCCCAAAAAGTGTGACAGACGGACAGACAGACGGACAGACGGACAGAAGAACAGACGGACAGAAGGACGGACGAACCCATTTTAATAGTTCCCTGCTTTCTTCGAAAGTCGGGGGACAAAAATTTTTATCATCATCTCTAAAGAAGTATTTTAAATGTTTTTCTACTTTTTGTTTAACTTATAATTATACACGCGTTTAAACAGGCCTATCAGAATCAGAATCCAAACTGAATGGAGCAGTCCCATGACGGGCATACGCCATACAGTGTGCTATGAGGGAAATTTCACCCGGGCAGCAACTGAATTCCAACTGCCAAGGGATCTTTTAAATGCACGCCAATGTGTACACGGGACCTCAGTTTTTCGTACCATCCGAATGACTAGGCAGTTGTCCTTGTCAGGCCCTTCGTCTGCAAAACTGACAAGGGGAAACCACGCCGGAAAATCGAGATGAACTTTCTCGGCCAATGCTGGGATCAAACACCCGACCTCCAGGCTAGCGAGCCAGCACCTTACCCACTAAGTCACATGATCCCCTTTAAGCAAGCACATCAAATACCAAAATCAATAGCCCAATCCAAATCAAAAGGGACTTTTTGTTTAAATAGGTTACATAACTCATTTAATAAATTCCACTGTTTAGTTGTACGAATGATGTGTTAATCGTGATGATTACTGACCATTAATATATAACTTACACAAGTATACAGGCGCTGTTATTTAGGGACTTAAAAAGTTTGGAATGAGGGAACTTTTAGGCAAGAGGGAGAGAAAAATTGATTTGCTTGCATGTAAGGGTCTTTGAAAGTAGGAAGAAACCGGAGGCACCGGAGAAAACACATAAGTTGTCATGTACAACCAGAAAATGAAACCATCGGTCGGTTGCTCAAAACTAAGTTATTTTAACAATACATTAAACTCTAACGGACATATCCTGACAATGTGTTGTTTGTTAACTTTCCATTAAATTTACTACAGAAAACAATATAGAATACTTTATTTTTTATATTAGCATAAATCTGTAGGAAAAATTTGCACCACAGAATGTTCGGCGCCTTTATTTCCAGCAACAATCTTTCTCTCCGTTAAAGTTAACGGATCGTTTAAAGATAACGGAGCTTTGAGCAACCGGCCCCAGGTCTTTAAGGCAAATTTATACAGAAACTGAAAGTCTGTACATGACAAAATGACAGATAGTTCCATAAGACTAGGGCAGATATTTTTTAATGTCTTTTACACAGAATGTACAATTTTCTTTCATTAAAATTTATCTCAGACTAATCTTGTACAAGTTTTTCTCATTAAAAATAAATGATTAATATGCAGACACACAAAATATTTTAGGTTTTATATGTTGATAAAGAAATATAGAACCAACCTGTTAAAATCTACATCCTCTGGTAAAAAAAAATAACACTTGACAGGTTCTCCTTAAATGGTAACAAAATTAAATAATATAATGATAATGTTGGAGTACACATATTGTAGCCATTATGCTAACATTCGTTACAATTATATAATGAAAAGTTTTAACATGTATTTTCTGGAAAATCCTAGCAACAAAATCTGTAATATGGTAAGTTTAGTGTTCTAATCATTCCTTTAAGTAGTAGTTATTAGCACCCTTTCCGAGGTGTATCGGTGAATATCAGGACAGTTTTGGTCGGGGGATCAGCCGAGGCGAAGCCGAGGCGATCCCCGGCCAAAACTGTCTTGATATTCACTGATACACCAAGGAAAGGTGCTAATAAGTCACTTACATCACATTTCTATCGAGTATTTTGAAGCGATATGTAAAAAATAGTATTTATTATCGAGTCGTTTCAACCGAAAAGTGACAAATGTTATTTCATTTATCCCTTTCTGAGCCTCACGTTACATTTCACGGTAGAATGATTTCGCAGTCAAGAGACGAGCTGAGTAGTATTTACACATGGGTCTAGCTATACCCTGGGCGTAAAACTATCACGTGTTTGTTTAGACCACATCATAGAAGACCGCAATATTAATAATATTATTATTAAATGTAGTGTGAAGGAAATGCGAAACGTGGGTCATTCCTGGTGAAAGTATGCATCAACGAATAATTTGTAATAAAATAGATGTCTTTCTAGGCGTTTTTGTTTTTATCCTGCTTGTTTTAAATGTCTGTGAAGTGTCCAGCAAGAGAACTGTGCCTTTTATCATCACAATTACAATAATTATTCAGTGTTCTCATTTATATGTTTTGCATATTAATATAAATCAAACCAAATTATGGAATAGGTGCCAATTGACATGTACAATAATTGATTTGTGTAATATGATGTTTAGTTAATTTAATGTCATTGTATATATTTTTGAACTGCCAGTTTGTTCCACCCGGTTTGTTTTGTTACTGTGATTTTGACTAGTTGTTTTCATGTAATTTGTCCGGCTGCATTGTATAGAGCCATAGCTATCATTGCGATCTGGGCCGGACTAAACGTCCGCTACTTATTGCTTGAATGGTATCTTAAACAGTGTAGAAGTGTTCGTTTGTCAGGAATGAACAGTACTTTTTTTAAAAAGTGTACTGTTCATATCTGATACACGGATACTTTTAAGCCTGTATTGGAAATAAACAGACCAGTTTTATCAAAGGTTGCCAATGGCAACTAGGTAGAAGTGGGATGTGACATATGTAAGAGCTAAATCTGCCTATTGTAGGTCTTTCTTTTGGCCTGAATGTTATATTTACATCCCACTTCTACCTCGTTGCCATTGGCAACCTTTGATAAAACTGGCCTGTTTATTTCCAATACAGGTTTAAAAGTATCCGTCTATCAGAAATGAACAGTACACTTTTTAAAAAGGGTACTGTTCATTCCCGACAAACGAACACTTCTACACTGTTTAAGATACCATTCAAGCAATAAGTAGCGGACGTTTAGTCCGGCCCAGATCGCAATGATAGCTATGGCTCTATTCAATGCAGCCGGACAAACTACATTGAAACAACTAGTCAAAGTCACAGTAACAAAACAAACCGGGTGGAACAAAGTGGCAGTTCAAAAATATATACAATGACATTAAATTAACAAAACAACATATTACACACATCAATTATTACACATGTCAATTGGCACCTATTCCATAATTTGGTTTGATTTATATTAATATGCAAAACATATAAATGAGAACACTGAATAATTATTTCAATTGTGATGATAAAAGGCGCAGTTCTCTTGCTGGACACTTCACAGACATTTAAAATAAGCAGGATAAAAACAAAAACGCCTGGAAAGACATACATTTTATTACAAATAATTCGTTGATGCATACTTTCACCAGGAATGTCCCATGTTTCGCATTTGCTTCACACTACATTTAATAATAATATTATTAATATTGCAGTCCTCTACGATGTGGTCTAAACAAACACGTGATTGTTTTACGCCCAGGGTATAGCTAGACGCACGTGTAAATACTACTCAACTCGTCTCTCCACTGCGAAATCATTCTACCATGAAATGTAACGTGAGGCTCAGAAAGGGATAAATGAAATAACATTTGTCACTTTTCGGTTGGAACGACTCGATAATAAATACTATTTTTTACATATCGCTTCACAATACTCGATAGAAATGTGATGTAAGTCAGTTATTAGCACCTTTCCTCGGTGTATTGGTGAATATCAGGACAGTTTTGGTCGAGGACCGCCTCGGCTTCGCCTCGGCTGAACCCCCGACCAAAACTGTCCGGATATTCACCGATACACCTCGGAAAGGGTGCTAATAACTACTACATACTATTAATTAGACATTAATTAAAGTATCCAAACCATAATCAACTCTTGATGTCAATGCTAGCCTGCGATATTTGGTGGATTATGATTCGATTTGCTGCATAACTTTCCATCTCGATTTAATGATTAAATGGATAATCGAGACTATGATTTTTGTGGTACTGATTTTAGTAATGATGATCGAGGCTATGCATAACTTTTGATCACTTTTTTAAGGGTTCATAGTGGATCAATCTGACTGAAATTTTCAGCATATTGCCTTTACAATATCTAGTTTTTAACTATTATAGTGAGAACTACCAACTCACTTTCTTATCTCCCATAATGTATCTTTAACTATGCAAACCAAATTACCTGAATATGCCAAGGAATCTGCCATACCATTGATTGCCTCTGCCAAAGTGCATGATAATATCTCACTAAAAATATAAATATCTGTAGCTATTATTCTAGTTCATAACAGTGATGGGATTTTGCCCGTATAGACTTGTCCGATTTTTTTTTCTGAACGCCCAAAATTGTCCGACAGGGAATATGCCCCATCGGACATCAAGACACTATGGTGAATAATATTCGAATTCCAAAATTAATATAGTGTACTGAGTTTATAACTACTGTGCCGATTATCGTTAATAACAACCTGGATTGATTAGGTAATTAAGTGGTCCAGGTATTTATCGTGTTATGCCTTGATTGGCTGACTTAATGCTTTATCGGACAATTAATCAAATCAATCCTGAACAGAAGTCATCGCTTCTCCTTTATAAACTTAATCCCCGTGATTTCTCCATTGTGTCGTAAATAACACATAGAAAATAGTCATATATGTCACATATCCTGATAGTATATAACACCTCAAATCAACATACATGTACATTGTATCCGATAACTTGTCTGTGATATATTTTCGGTGGAAGCTGCAGTTAAATAAAAATATTTCAAACATGCATGGGGCTTATAGTTGAGCAATTAAAATGAAAGTAGAAATCTTGCGAGACACGTGAAATTAAGAGATGTATACGACGTTTACGTGCCAAATTATGCCCCTTTTTGGGGGGAATATATGTCTGACAAGAAAAAAATTGAAATCCCATCACTGGTTCATAACTAGCTGAGACTACAATAAACACTTATAAATGGTCAGTCTTTATTTTATTCATATTACAGGTATATATACTAATTTATCCACAGGCAGTCATGACCAGACCCAGACACTTGCATTGTTCCATGGTTTAAGTACAATGTCTGTGTTTTGTGGTTTATGTGTTTTGTCGGAAAGAAAGAGAGGATTAAGAGTGGAGGGAGATTGTTAATTATATGGTTGGAGTTACTCAGTTATTTTTCAATTCAGAAAAGTAGGATGTCAAAACCCATTTCATTTCATACTTTTGCAGCAGGTCTTTCTGCCCATGCCATTCATCTTTAGAAAACCAATTTATATTATCACCATCTAGTTGCAAGCTCTGTATTAAAAAAATAAAAATATATATATTACTAGTCAACAAAATATAATATACATTTACAAACAACTCTGTCTAAAGGAAACTGATGTTGCTTTCTAAGACCTACTATAAAAAGGTTCTTGTACATGACAGAGATGGGTAGTTACATATATTTACAAAAAGTACAAAATATACTTGAATTAGTAGTGGGTACTTGTGTTCCGGAAAGATTAATAATATTCAACTTTGATGTCCCACATCAGTTACTCTTTACAGTGTTGAACTAGTTCTCACTTTTCATATGAATTGTGTACAGTGGAATAATTTTATTACCTGGTTGAATTTTTCATCTGTCATTATTAATGAAAACAAAACTGAATTCTCACATATATCTAAATAATTTTCAACCAACTGCTGAAAATGTTCATCTTCTGTAAGATAAAGAAAATCCTTTTTAGAAACATACGTGTCTAGTAATAAAGAGACATATCAAAAAAACTAACTTATTAAGTACGATTTATCATAAAGCCTTTAATCTCCCATTTATTTATAAAGAATAAAATATCTCTTATTAAAAAAAGCCCTAAGTAGCTGTTTGTTATGTTAAAAATATCAAAATATTTTAATTAACTGTAATTATAATAGAATATTTAACTATCGGTGGTTTATTTGATTTTGACATGGTGTTCTGTTCAAAGTATTGAAGTCATTGACCACTATATTTGTTTGTCTGCAAAATAACAAGTTCAATTATGTCCTAGTCTATCTTTTAATCTAAATTTGGTGATAAAAAAATCCTTTCGTAGAGAAACTTGGCCAGCAATTCTGTTTCAGTACCGTACATGGGTGTATATGGTATCTGGCGCCAGTCTATGGCAGATTAAGTTTTCCTCCGCATAAGGTACGTGGCAGTGACCCTTGCCAGCCTGTAACAGTGTCTGAGCAGCAGTCACTTTGCAATCAGGGAGAGAATTAGAGATAACATTAAATTGGGCATCCGCATGAGAGACTTAAGTCCTAGATTTATTTAAAGCCCATCTTTTTCCGGTAAGATCACTGCAACATCAATGTTGATTTAATTTGACAAATAAATCGTGTTTTCAATGTTGGAAGATTTTTGGATGAAATTGAGTGAGAGACTTAATAGCTACTTTAACTTTGGCCTCTAGAGCGTCCACTAGATATTTTGAAGTAATCAAGGGGCCATAACTCTGGCAGTAATTATCAGAAATTTCTAGGGTGACCACCTTTACATTATTATTTTGCGGAACATTTATGAAAAAATATATCTTACTCATAAACACTGTTATTGTCCGCGGATCCATGTGCCGAAGGCGCGAGAAAGCAAGGGCGGTTCGGTGGGCCCTCCCCCCGAGATTTTTTGAAAACTATAAACCCTGAAACGCCATTTGCAGCCATCTGACACAAGAAATATGGCAATGAAATACTCTGATTTTGTAGTGATAACTTGTGATTTTCTCTTCAATGCATAACAACTCAAGACAGTTTAATGAAAGTATTATGACCAGGTAGTATTTAAGTCAGCCATTTACCCACTAGACTAATACCTTAACTTGGCTCCCAAGATGGATTATCTATAGTATTAGTAATGAAGTTATCAATGTCAGCTATGAAAGGGATTAGACACTATAGAAGTAATGAGATAATCCATCTAGAAACATTAGTCACCTTAGTAAATGAATGAATGGATGTCACTTAAATACTACCCATTAACAACCATAAAATATTATTAAGTTTAAATGTATATAATTACTATGTATTGTTTATTGTATCTATATATTGTTTATTGTTACTAAGTACATGTAACCTCTAGATATATTAGAGGAACATTGTAGATGTTAAGTAGTCCACCACAGGCAGGTAACAGGACATACTATAGGGCAGGTTTCTGATAAGTTATTTCTTAGATGCTGTTCCTTATTAGATTACCTAGCCTGTGGATCATTATTGTAATATATTATCATTGTTAAGTATTGAACATACAACCCATCGTTGAAAGTTGGATTAACAGTAGGTCCTTAAACCCCCGATGATAGTATAATTTATGATAAAGCAATGACAACAGACATTGAAAGATACAATACAACTAAAACTTCAAGATTTAAAAGAGTACTTTTTGTTTGACTTCGCGGCTTTTAATAATTTGCGATTTCTTAATATATACTTGTGAAAATCCTGACACGAATATTTGAAGTTTAATTTGATTTGAATTTCACATCTAATAAGTTTTACTGATGCCTGGTTTCTGTCGTCTCTCCAATAGTTTTTCATAAGTGAAAATATGCGCTCAACATAGGCATTGCAAACAGGCATAGAAAGAACAAAGGAAACTAATTTGATTAAGTTTGCTGGTGTAGTGGACGATACATTTGTGGAATTAATCACTTTCATCCAATTCTCGCCAACGTTTGAGGGATCAGAAGCAATAACAGATAATACTGGTTTAATAGACGAGAATTCTTCATACAAATCATCTAAATTGATATCAGTTTTCAAACTCAGAGATATAACAATATCTTTCAAATTGCCATAACATAGATTTGGATCATTCAGAGATAGACACTCAATTTTTTTAAAAAGGTTTTCATCACTCAATTGAAACCATTTTTCTAAATATTTAATAGCATTGGAATAAAAAAGGAGGAAGTCAGCTATAATTTGTGATTATTTGTTGTCGTTTAATTGGCTGAGGTACTCCTCCGTTTGTACGCCCAAAAATTTGTCATCGTGTCTTTGGTGAAGTTTTGAGTAAAGTTGGTGCATGTAACTGTATAATTCAGGGGTTGTGGTGGTCTCTTTCTCTAATATCTGAATGGTATTTTGAAATGGAAAAAGGGTATTTCTAAAAAATGACAAGTATGCTGGTAAAATACACGATTCGGCATCACCTTCATCAGTGATTCATCACCATTTTCACAATCCTTGAGGTACTTCCAAACTATGTTAGGGCAATCATCCTGACCCAGAGTTAGAAAGTATGCCTTCACCGCGGGCCAGCATTCACTTAACCTAGTAACTGCAGGGAAAAGAGACAACCATCTAGTGCCAACATGCCTTAAAAGAGGGGCATAGTCCTGGTCGACAAACTCTGCCATTTGTTTCAAGGCATCAACTCTCTTAGCAGATGAAGAAAAATGATTAAAAATCTTAATAACCAAGGTTTCAATATCGATTTGAAGTTTGTCACCGGCATGTTTTGCACAGTTATGTATGATATGGGCAGGACAGTTTGTTTTAACAATTCGGTGATTTAATTTTTGATACACAGAATTGTGTTTTCCATAATTAACGCTAGCATTATCTGCAGAATACGAAGATATTTTCGTGGCTGGAAGTTTAAAGGCATCTAACCTAGAAACAATTTGAGTGTAAATAGCCTGAGAGGATTCGTTTGGGTCCTCATAGAAATCTAATACCTTGTTAGATACACCTTCTAAAGGCAACCAATACCTCACAGCTATAGGGAAAAGCTTAGTATTACCATGATTCGAAGCATCGGAGGCTATAGAGAAATAAGATATGGACTCAAGATCGCAGAGTGTATCTTCAGCTGATGCTCGAGCAAAGACCTCAGTTACTATAGCTTCAGCCTTTGTACGGCCACATGACATTTTCTTTCCAATCTCACAGTCTTTAAAGATCTGACTGTTTAATTTTATCATACAGTCGAGAGATCTGTAAGATTGTTCATGTTGAACAGCATGATACACCTGGGACACCTCTGCAGCAGTGATATCATCAAAACTTTTGTTATTTTGTGATGTTAAAAATGATGACATGACACAATTTTGATTCGTGTCTCTTTGACACTGTGTATGCTGAACTCCTTGACTGTGTTTTTTTTTTTATCAGATTCTCCTCCATGAGTAATAGAAAAAGATTTACTGCATAACGTACAGAGTGCCCTTTTATCATCTCCATGAACTTTATAAAGCCAAGTATATTTTGATAGCCATGCAGAATTGAATTTGCACAATCTTTTGTTTGGGTGATGATTTGGAACAGTTTCAGGATCGGAAGAACGTTTTAAAGATGGGAACATTATCAATCATTAATTAATTTTGCCTAGTCTAAGATTTTGTATTTCGCGCACTAACGGTAAATATAGTCAAGATTATCTAGACCCTATAAATAACACGTTTACGAACGAAGATGTGTAAAAAAAAAAGCTAATACAAAAACGGGGTTATGCAGACTGCATTTGTAATGTACTACTTCAATGATGGAACATGACCCCGTTTTTCAAAAGAAATGTAAATATATTTGTAATCGTAGTCTTAAGATTAGTCGTAAATCTGCGATGACGCGAAGATGTTATAAAGTGTCTTGAAAATGAGACTACTGTAGGGGAGGTAACTCATAACAACAAATATTGCCTTTTTCACAATAAATTGGTGCCCATTATTTATATTAATATACACCCGATTACAATAATGTAAATTGAAATACTAAAATAAGACTTTTGGGACTATATCCAGGCATATTACTGCATAGAAACTTTCCAAGTGAGAAATTGCGGGACATTTTGACTGATTTTGAAGATTTTGCGGGACTTTGGAGCGTTTTGCGGGACTGTCCCGCGAAATGCGGGACCGGTGGTCAACCTAGAAATTACTGAAAATCAAAAGGCTTCATTGTCTCATGACTGCGGTCAGGGGCGACGACAATATACTTGTGGGCGTATAAAATTTGATTAATACTGGGTTTTTTTTTTAAATTTTCGGAATGGTACAATCCAAGTTTGAAATGAAAAATCCCATGCCATATATTTAATATTATAAAACAGTCCGGGGTGAAACGGTTTTGACTCCTACAGTCCTTGAGATGAAAAGGACCGGCTCCCAAATAATAATGCCACCAAACGTAGGAGGTAGGAGGCACTGGTAGATTTATTCTACAATAGTTATAGATTTATATAGCCCCCCCCCCCATCTATACATCACACAATTATTGTCTTACGTTTTGAGAAAACGAGTACAATCTTCATGTTTGTTTACAAATATAAATATCAAACTTGAGCCTTGGTCAGTAGGATTTTTGGTTCGGTATAGCAAATTTGATGTTAAACAATGTCTGGATATACAAGACTTTACCTTGGCGGGAGAAGTGTGTTGCTGCATAATTTAAACTGATATTTTTCAAGGAACGAAATACTGTTTTTTTCTTTACTTGCACGAAATTAATATTGATGAATTGAAATAAATTGAAATGCCGGGGTTTAACATCCTACTGTTCTGCTTCGACTGGGCTGATATTGAAAAGGAAATTAATACATAATAATATATCCTATATTAAAGGGGCAATCCCGATAATGTTTTTGAGAATAGAACTCTTTAATTTTGTGTTAAAATCCATTAAGATCCACTACCTTAGGGCCGAGCAACTAACTCAATATATGTAATACGTTTTCAAACAACTTTCAACTTTCAACTTTTTTATTTGCATATTACGTCCATTAAGAACAGTATACAAAAAATCAACATACATATGCATGCAAAAGATACATTTGTCATGGAATACTATATAAATAATGAAAATATAATGAAATTATAATGGGATATAACTATGTACATGCACCATTGGGATGATACCAATGAGAACAACAATGAAAGTATGACAATGAAATAAAAATATGTAGTAAAAGTATATCGGTGTACATAAGAGTATGATGATCAAATGGGGAAAAAGCATTCAGCAGATACTAAGAGACAGGTACACCCCTTTCCCGAAGAGCATGGTATGTGTACATGGCTACTGCCTTAGCAAGGAAATTTGGCGGATTAAAAAGAATTTCAAAAGTTAATTGACAAGATGGTATTAAAGTAGGGTAGATATATCTCAGACGCAGGTTTTCATAACGGGGACACTGTAAAAGAAAATGGAATTCATCTTCAACGGCAGAAAGAGAACATTGCGTGCATAACCTTTGATCAGGTGGAATATTCTTGTATCGGCCTCTCTCTATTTCCAATTTGTGCGAGCTGAGTCGAAGGGATGAAAAGGATGATTTAAAGTTTTTATTTTTAACCTGCAGAAGGTAACGCGCGGGGTGGTTTATTACGTTTTTATATAGTCCATACGTTCTTAACTAAATTTGTTCCTGATTTAGTTAGTTCTGTAAAATGATTGTTGAATTTAGTTTGAAGTTTTAGTTTAGTTGCTGAGGGAGAGGGGTTATTTGGGAGATCGTAATATTCATATATTTTTGCTATGGCTGCTGTCCAAGAATATTTAATGTCATTGTTTGCAATGAGGTTGCTATCAGTAATGAAGGCAGAATGTAAAAGAACACTTTTAGGAAAACTGTCTACATTAGAATTCGTTAGGCGTTTATAATAGGAAATCATTCTTTGAACGCACAGTCCTCATCTTGAAATGGAGTCCGGTGTCCCAAACTGTTTTATGCGGTGATTTGATAAAACCAGAGTTTTATTTTATAAAAATAATGTGTTGGTGAAATTAACCTTTTGTTATCAAGTAAAGCATATAGACCAACCACCGTGTAGACCTCTAAAAGAACGGGAATCAATTATCAGGTCACCCAACGAAAAAATTGACCCAAAATCTTAAAAGGGTTACGTGTCCGGATACGCTGTTTTAACTCTCACGTCCAAACGACTCAATATTTTGAGCTGAAATTTTGAGTCAGAGTATATACACCAGTCTTCTATATTTTGGCGTTTAAATTTTATACCTTCTCGGACTTTTATTTTTAAGGCTCTGTTCAATTCGGGACAGTCCCTTTAAGAGTAAACAAAATTAATAAATTGCTATTATTTATAATGTATAGGCAGTGGCTATTTGCCACATGTCAGTGGGAAGCAAGAATGTCAAAATAGCCTTTCGGCTACAGACCACAATTATCACCCGATTTCAATGAAACTTACATATTATAAGTAGGCCTATTAACATCTAAAACTAGCCAAAATTTCGGCCACTTCCGGTTAGCGGTTTCCGAGATATCAGGTTACCACACATTTCGTGTGGCACGGCTACAGACGAAAATTATCATTCGATTTAAATGAAACGTACAGATTATAATAACATTAATAATATCTCAAACTAGCCAAAATTTTGGCCACTTCCGGTTAGCGGTTTCCGAGATATCAGGTTACCACACATTTCGTGTGGCACGGCTACAGACGAAAATTATCATTCGATTTAAATGAAACTTACAGATCCGGGGGGGGGGGGGCAGAAGCAAATGCCCCTCCTAAAAATCAGCCGCTCATGAAATATGGCGGCCCTAAAAAAAAACATATTCCAGCCGCAGTGGCGAAGCTAGGGTAAATTTTAGGGGGGGGGGGGACATCACCTAAATTTGCGCCCCCCTATGCCGTATAAAACAGTATAAAATTAAAGTGTTACGAACCCAACACCTGAGGATTTCACTAATCTCTATCTCAAATCTATAATTAATGTAATCAATGTCATAATTAGCAAAAACGGCATTAAACATTTGTTCACGTAATTCACCCGGCCATCGTCTTCGTCATGACCAGACGCAGAATTAATACTATAATCGTCTGTATTACTAGGAGTTGCCGTTGCTGGCGAGCGGGAGTGATTTGGCGAGGACGATCCTCCTGCTGGACCTGACGACGACACGGGTGCGAGTCCTGCCCTTCCTCTTCCTATCGGTGGGGAGTGGTGTATAATTTGTTCGTTGCCTGACTGCAAACTTGCGTTCCCATCATCGTTATGTGCAGGAGGAGTAGGACTTCTAGGACTAGGAGAGCGCTGAGGAGTAGGACTACAGGCCCGGATCCAGAATTTTTTTGAGGGGGGGGGCCATACATTGTAACTTATGGTAATCATTAGAGTGCCGCATACATTAGTGGTTTGGTGTAATCCCCAGAGCCTTGACGCATTGCCTGGGCATAGATAATGCGAAAATCATGTTTATATCGTCAATTAAAAAGCAAAAATTCCAGTCTCGCCGGGACTGAGGGGGGGCCACGGCCCCCTTGGGCCCCCCTGGATCCGCGGCTGGACTAGGACTAGAAGAGCGCTGGCGCCCCACTGGTGGTACGGGTTGACCACCATCACTACTTTCTATTTCTGTATCATGCCTATTATCAACACTTTCACTACTACGACAAGAATTATCATACTCATCATCGTGCTCCGATACATCGTCATCCACCTTTTCATTCGCATTCGCCCCCAACCCTTTTCTCGCCTTTTTCTTGAATTTGGATAATTTAGATCCCCATTGCTTCATAAATTGGCGTGATTTCGCCTCTGATGTCTCCCTCTCACGTTTACGCTTTCTATTCTGCGATCCACTAGGTTTTGCGCGTCCAGACATCGTAAATTCAGCGAAAAATGTACAAAATGAAAACTTTCAAACAGAAACCGAAACCAATTAGTGGACTGGAGACCAAGCTCTGAGACAGAATACCATTTCACGACTGGTACAAGTGGTACACTGTCTGTCCAGATTTACATTGCGTTTTACAACAGAAAACAAGCTTATCAAACAATCTTTCGCATCTCATTTTGGCGCCCCCAGTATTTGCTGACCACATTTTGGCGCCCGTGGGACAGCTGCCCCCCCCTGCGCCCCCTAGCTTCGCTACTGATTCCAGGGGACACAAGTGAGAAAATTTTCTGATATCAACTCTCCAATTTAACCGTCCATTCAACCAAACTTTTCTGACCGATGTCCCCTGCATTGTATGGATAATTCACAAATCATTTACATTACAAAGTATGTGCAGGGCCGGATTAACCATGGGACACAGGCCCCAGGGCCCCCACAAAAATCTCAGTTACGTCAAGCCCCCTCCTCGAAAAATGCCATCATTTCATAGCACTCTCATGGATTGGTCTCCTGAAATAACGCCGGAATGCGCTAAATTTGTGGCAGAATTTTACTTGTTTCTCCAGATTCCCCGATGTGGGGCTTTGCGCCTTCGGCGCTCGCGGTTGGTGATCAGGGTCCCCCGCATGTTCCAGGCTGTTCCAGGCCGGATTAATCATGGGGCAAAGCCCCCCCCCTCCCACCACAAATATGTCAGCTGCGTCCAGTCCCCTCCTCTAGAAATGCCATTTTTTATAGCACTCGCATGGATTGGTCCACTGAAATAACGCCAGAATGCGCTAATTTTGTGGCATTATTGTATTTTTTTCTGGGGGCGGTACTTCTAAATGGCTCCACACAAGTGCCTGAAATGCCAGGAAATCCCGTTTCCAGCCTCCAATTTCTGAAAATTTCCAGGGGGGAGACCCCCATCCCCAGTACTCTCTAACAGGGCTTCGCGCATTTGGCGCTCGCGGTGATCAGGGCCCCCAACATTGTAACATGGTTAATCCGGCGTTGAGTATGTGTTGTACTTTACTTATACATCTCACATCGACACTCATTGTCTGGATTCTGTCATCACATTCGGATTATAAGATTAGTATTCATCTAGTTTTTATCCATTCATGAAGTACCTGCGCCGCCGAAATTGAGACACGATATCACTTTCTAGCGACTTTGATTGCGGCTCCAAGTGCGTAGAAAACGCGTTTGTGGCAGTCTAGTTTTCAGTAACTTGGCTATTATATTGGCGCCCAGCCACTCTGCTACACCCCTACTTTAAAATCCTCAGGCGGACCTGCCCAAATGGAAGTGTTTCTTTTTACCGTGTGGACAATGTTATTCACCTGGCATGTGTTAGAGAAATCAGATAGCCATTTTATATCATGTCGCTGGTAATTTCAGAATAGAAAGAATGGAGAAATAAACTGACATTGAGCTTTAACAACAGACATCATACAATCTTGTGGGACCAAACAAGAACCCTTGCAGTACATCATCACCAGAAGAAAGCCAGGATACTTCTTGAGGCCATCAATATAAAAAACGCATCAAGCCCAAGTTAAACCGTGATGTCCCTCATTTGGTCCAAAATGGGGGCCTCATATTTTAGCTCCTGACTTTTGCATTGGACTGGCGGTGTCACTCCTTGTAACTTACAAGCCTGAGATCGAAACCAACCCACTTGGCATGACATAACTTATGATCTAAATCGCACGCATTAGACAACAAGATCACTACCCCCTGCCCCAAATGCACTATGAATATTTACGTCCATATATTTGACATTCAATTTCTTTTAACGAAGTACAGTACTGGCCAAATTAATAGCATTTTTTTATAAAACGTTGCAGAATTAACTCACTAAAATTGACCGAACACAATTTGGCGAGCTATTCGGCTAGCGAGCTATTCGATCAATCCAGCTGGCAACCTATTCGTTGGCAACCTATTCAGAATAAATTCAAAAAACGCCCAAACTCATCTATTTTTATCAACCAATAAAATCCATCGTAACGTCTATCAAACGAAAGTAGAATATATTGTTATTTTAAAAGGAAAGAACGTTAATATTCCGAGTCAAAATTCGGGTCATCGTACAAAATTCATAGCATCCAGCTATATATATTCTGAAAGGTAATTGGATCAGCTTTCTGCATAGTATTAGTAAAAGTTGGCACAATCATATTAAAGGGGTGCGCTCTCATCCTAAACTACGCCGACTTTTCAATATTTTAAATATAAAGATAGGCCGGTAATGTTTTCGAAGTCGAAATTCGAACCATCGTACAAAATTCAGAGAACCCAGTTATATATATTCTGAAAGGTAATTGAATAAGCTTTCCAAATATTATTAGTAAAAGTTGGCAAAATCATATTAAAGGGGTGCGCACTCTTCCTAAACATAGCCAATTTGTTCATTTTTCTAATTGTAACTAACGACAGGCCGGTAATTTTTCCAAAGTCCAAAAAAGGACCATCGTACAAAATTCTGAGCATCTAGCTATAAATATTCGGAAAGGTAATTGAATAAGCTTTCCAAATCTTATAAGTAAAAGTTGGCACAATCATATTAAAGGGGTGCGCGCTTATCCGAAACATGGCCAATTTTTCAATATTCGAAATGTAAAGAACGGTAATGTCCGGAGTCAAAATTCGGACCATCGTACAAAATTCAGAGCATCCGGCTATATATATTCTAAAAGGTAGTGAGATGAGCTTTCCAAATATTATTAGTAAAAGTTGGCACAATCATATTATAGGGGTGCGCTCTCATCCTAAAGATAGCCAATTTTTCAATATTCTAAAGGTAAAGAACGGTAATGTCCAGAGTCAAAATTCGGACCATCGTACAAAATTCAGAGCATCCGGCTATATATATTCTAAAAGGTGATAAGATAAGCTTTACAAATATTATTAGTAAAAGTTAGCACAATCATATTAAAGGGGTGCGCTCTCATCCTAAACATTGCCAATTTTTCAATATTCGAAATGTAAAGAAAAACCCTGCACTTTTTTCAAAGTCAGAATTCGGACCATCGTACAAAATTCAGAGCACCCAGCTATATATATTCGGAAAGGTAATTGAATAAGCTTTCTAAATATTATTAGTAAAAGTTGGCACAATCATATTAAAGAGGTGTGCTCTCATCCTAAACATTGCCAATTTTTCAATATTCGAAATGTAAAGAACGGTAATGTCCGGAGTCAAAATTCGGACCATCGTACAAAATTCAGAGCATCCTGCTATATATATTCTAAAAGGTGATAAGATAAGCTTTCCAAATATTATTAGTAAAAGTTGGCACAATCATATTAAAGGGGTGCGCTCTCATCCTAAATATTGCCAATTTTTCAATATTCGAAATGTAAAGAACGGTAATGTCCGGAATCAAAATTCGGACCATCGTACAAAATTCAGAGCATCCGACTATATGTATTCTAAAAGGTGATAAGATAAGCTTTCCAAATATTATAAGTAGAAGTTGGCACAATCATATTAAAGGGGTGCCCTCTCATCCTAAACATAGCCAATTTTTCAATATTCTAAATGTAAAGAAAAACCCTTCACTTTTTTCAAAGTCAGAATTCGGACCATCGTACAAAATTCAGAGCACCCAGCTATATATATCGGAAAGGTAATTGAATAAGCTTTCTAAATATTATTAGTAAAAGTTGGCACAATCATATTAAAGGGGTGCGCTCTCATCCTAAACATTGCCAATTTTTCAATATTCGAAATGTAAAGAACGGTAATGTCCAGAGTCAAAATTCGGACCATCGTACAAAATTCAGAGAATCCGGCTATATATATTCTAACAGGTGATAAGATAAGCTTTCCAAATATTATTAGTAAAAGTTGGCACAATCATATTAAAGTGGTCCGCTCTCATCCTAAACATTGCCAATTTTTCAATATTCGAAATGTAAAAAGAAAAACCCTGCACTTTTTTCAAAGTCAGAATTCGGACCATCGTACAAAATTCAGAGCACCGAGCTATATATATTATAAAAGGTGATAAGATAAGCTTTCCAAATATTATTAGTAAAAGTTGGCACAATCATATTAAAGGGGTGCGCTCTGAATTTTGTACGATGGTCCGAATTTTGACTCCGGACATTACCGTTCTTTCCCTTTAGAATATTGAACAATTGGCTATGTTTAGGATGAGAGCGCACCTCTTTAATACGATTGTGCCAACTTTTACTAATAATATTTGGAAAGCTTATACAATAACCTTTCATAATATATATAGCTCGGTGCTCTGAAATTTGTACGATGGTCCGAATTCTGACTTTGAAAAAAGTGCAGGGTTTTTCTTTTTACATTTCGAATATTGAAAAATTGGCAATGTTTAGGAAGAGAGCGGACCCCTTTAATATGATTGTGCCAACTTTTACTAATAATATTTGGAAAGGTTATCTTATCATCTGTTAGAATATATATAGCCGGATGCTCTGAATTTTGTACGATGGTCCGAATTTTGACTCCGGACATTACCGTTCTTTACATTTCGAATATTGAAAAATTGGCAATGTTTAGGATGAGAGCGCACCCCTTTAATATGATTGTGCCAACTTTTACTAATAATATTTAGAAAGCTTATTCAATTACCTTTCCGAATACATATAGCTGGGTGCTCTGAAGTTTGTACGATGGTCCGAATTCTGACTTTGAAAAAAGTGCAAGGTTTTTCTTTACATTTAGAGTATTAAAAAATTGGCAATGTTTAGGATGAGAACGCACCCCTTTAATATGATTGTGCCAACTTTTACTAATAATATTTGGAAAGCTTATCTTATCACCTGTTAGAATATATATAGCCGGATGCTCTGAATTTTGTACGATGGTCCGAATTTTGACTACGGACATAACCGTTCTTTACATTTCGAATATTGAAAAATTGGCTATGTTTAGGATGAGAGCGCACGCCTTTAATATGATTGTGCCAACTTTTACTAATAATATTTGGAAAGCTTATTCAATTACCTTTCATAATATATATAGGTCGGTGCTCTGAATTTTGTACGATGGTCCGAATTCTGACTTTGAAAAAAATGAAGGTTTTTTTTTTACATGTAGAATATTGAAAAATTGGCTATGTTTAGGATGAGAGGGCACCCCTTTAATATGATTGTGCCAACTTTTACTAATAATATTTGGAAAGCTTATACAATTACCTTTCATAATATATATAGCTCGGTGCTCTGAATTTTGTACGAAGGTTATTGTATAAGCTTTCCAAATATTATTAGTAAAAGTTGGCACAATCGTATTAAAGAGGTGCGCTCTCATCCTAAACATAGCCAATTGTTCAATATTCTAAAGGGAAAGAACGGTAATGTCCGGAGTCAAAATTCGGACCATCGTACAAAATTCAGAGCGCACCCCTTTAATATGATTGTGCCAACTTTTACTAATAATATTTGGAAAGCTTATCTTATCACCTTTTATAATATATATAGCTCGGTGCTCTGAATTTTGTACGATGGTCCGAATTCTGACTTTGAAAAAAGTGCAGGGTTTTTCTTTTTACATTTCGAATATTGAAAAATTGGCAATGTTTAGGATGAGAGCGGACCCCTTTAATATGATTGTGCCAACTTTTACTAATAATATTTGGAAAGTTTATCTTATCACCTGTTAGAATATATATAGCCGGATTCTCTGAATTTTGTACGATGGTCCGAATTTTGACTCTGGACATTACCGTTCTTTACATTTCGAATATTGAAAAATTGGCAATGTTTAGGATGAGAGCGCACCCCTTTAATATGATTGTGCCAACTTTTACTAATAATATTTAGAAAGCTTATTCAATTACCTTTCCGAATACATATAGCTGGGTGCTCTGAAGTTTGTACGATGGTCCGAATTCTGACTTTGAAAAAAGTGCAAGGTTTTTCTTTACATTTAGAGTATTAAAAAATTGGCAATGTTTAGGATGAGAACGCACCCCTTTAATATGATTGTGCCAACTTTTACTAATAATATTTGGAAAGCTTATCTTATCACCTGTTAGAATATATATAGCCGGATGCTCTGAATTTTGTACGATGGTCCGAATTTTGACTACGGACATAACCGTTCTTTACATTTCGAATATTGAAAAATTGGCTATGTTTAGGATGAGAGCGCACGCCTTTAATATGATTGTGCCAACTTTTACTAATAATATTTGGAAAGCTTATTCAATTACCTTTCATAATATATATAGGTCGGTGCTCTGAATTTTGTACGATGGTCCGAATTCTGACTTTGAAAAAAATGAAGGGTTTTTTTTTACATGTAGAATATTGAAAAATTGGCTATGTTTAGGATGAGAGGGCACCCCTTTAATATGATTGTGCCAACTTTTACTAATAATATTTGGAAAGCTTATACAATTACCTTTCATAATATATATAGCTCGGTGCTCTGAATTTTGTACGATGGTCCGAATTCTGACTTTGAAAAAAGTGCAGGGTTTTTCTTTACATTTAGAGTATTAAAAAATTGGCAATGTTTAGGATGAGAACGCACCCCTTTAATATGATTGTGCCAACTTTTACTAATAATATTTGGAAAGCTTATCTTATCACCTGTTAGAATATATATAGCCGGATGCTCTGAATTTTGTACGATGGTCCGAATTTTGACTACGGACATAACCGTTCTTTACATTTCGAATATTGAAAAATTGGCTATGTTTAGGATGAGAGCGCACGCCTTTAATATAATTGTGCCAACTTTTACTAATAATATTTGGAAAGCTTATTCAATTACCTTTCATAATATATATAGGTCGGTGCTCTGAATTTTGTACGATGGTCCGAATTCTGACTTTGAAAAAAATGAAGGGTTTTTCTTTACATGTAGAATATTGAAAAATTGGCTATGTTTAGGATGAGAGGGCATCCCTTTAATATGATTGTGCCAACTTTTACTAATAATATTTGGAAAGCTTATACAATTACCGTTCATAATATATATAGCTCGGTGCTCTGAATTTTGTACGATGGTCCGAATTCTGACTTTGAAAAAAGTGCAGGGTTTTTCTTTACATTTAGAATATTGAAAAATTGGCAATGTTTAGGATGAGAGCGCACACCTTTAATATGATTGTGCCAACTTTTACTAATAATATTGGGAAAGCTTATCTTATCACCTGCTAGAATATATATAGCCGGATGCTCTGAATTTTGTACGATGGTCCGAATTTTGACTCCGGACATTACCGTTCTTTACATTTCGAATATTGAAAAATTGGCTATGTTTAGGATGAGAGTGCACCCCTTTAATATGATTGTGCCAACTTTTACTAATAATATTTAGAAAGCTTATTCAATTACCTTTCCGAATACATATAGCTGGGTGCTCTGAATTTTGTACGATGGTCCGAATTCTGACTTTGAAAAAAGTGCAAGGTTTTTCTTTACATTTAGAATATTGAAAAATTGGCAATGTTTAGGATGAGAGCGCACCCCTTTAATATGATTGTGCCAACTTTTACTTATAATATTTGGAAAGCTTATTTTATCACCTTTTAGAATATATATAGCCGGATCTCTGAATTTTGTACGATGGTCCGAATTTTGAATCCGGACATTACCGTTCTTTACCTTTAGAATATTGAAAAATTGGCAATGTTTAGGATGAGAGCGCACCCCTTTAATATGATTGTGCCAACTTTTACTTATAATATTTGGAAAGCTTATCTTATCACCTTTTAGAATATATATAGCCGGGGGCTCTGAATTTTGTACGATGGTCCGAATTTTGACTCCGGACATTACCGTTCTTTCCCTTTAGAATATTGAACAATTGGCTATGTTTAGGATGAGAGCGCACCTCTTTAATACGATTGTGCCAACTTTTACTAATAATATTTGGAAAGCTTATTCAATTACCTTTCATAATATATATAGTTCTGTGCTCTGAATTTTGTACGATGGTCCGAATTCTGACTTTGAAAAAGGTGCAGGGTTTTTCTTTACATTTCGAATATGGAAAAATTGGCAATGTTTAGGATTAGAGCGCACCCCTTTAATATGATTGTGCCAACTTTAACTAATAATATTTGGAAAGCTTATACAATAACCTTTCATAATATATATAGCTCGGTGCTCTGAATTTTGTACGATGGTCCGAATTCTGACTTTGAAAAAAGTGCAGGGTTTTTCTTTTTACATTTCGAATATTGAAAAATTGGCAATGTTTAGGATGAGAGCGCACCCCTTTAATATGATTGTGCCAACTTTTACTAATAATATTTGGAAAGGTTATCTTATCATCTGTTAGAATATATAAAGCCGGATGCTCTGAATTTTGTACGATGGTCCTAATTTTGACTCCGGACATTACCGTTCTTTACATTTCGAATATTGAAAAATTGGCAATGTTTAGGATGAGAGCGCACCCCTTTAATATGATTGTGCCAACTTTTACTAATAATATTTAGAAAGCTTATTCAATTACCTTTCCGAATACATATAGCTGGGTGCCCTGAATTTTGTACGATGGTCCGAATTCTGACTTTGAAAAAAGTGCAAGGTTTTTCTTTACATTTAGAGTATTAAAAAATTGGCAATGTTTAGGATGAGAGCGCACCCCTTTAATATGATTGTGCCAACTTTTACTAATAATATTTGGAAAGCTTATCTTATCACCTGTTAGAATATATATAGCCGGATGCTCTGAATTTTGTACGATGGTCCGAATTTTGACTACGGACATAACCGTTCTTTACATTTCGAATATTGAAAAATTGGCTATGTTTAGGATGAGAGCGCACGCCTTTAATATAATTGTGCCAACTTTTACTAATAATATTTGGAAAGCTTATTCAATTACCTTTCATAATATATATAGGTCGGTGCTCTGAATTTTGTACGATGGTCCGAATTCTGACTTTGAAAAAAATGAAGGGTTTTTCTTTACATGTAGAATATTGAAAAATTGGCTATGTTTAGGATGAGAGGGCATCCCTTTAATATGATTGTGCCAACTTTTACTAATAATATTTGGAAAGCTTATACAATTACCGTTCATAATATATATAGCTCGGTGCTCTGAATTTTGTACGATGGTCCGAATTCTGACTTTGAAAAAAGTGCAGGGTTTTTCTTTACATTTAGAATATTGAAAAATTGGCTATGTTTAGGATGAGTGGGCACCCCTTTAATATGATTGTGCCAACTTTTACTAATAATATTTGTAAAGCTTATCTTGTCACCTTTTAGAATATATATAGCCGGATGCTCTGAATTTTGTACGATGGTCCGAATTTTGACTCCGGACATTACCGTTCTTTACATTTCGAATATTGAAAAATTGGCAATATTTAGGATGAGAGCGCACCCCTTTAATATGATTGTGCCAACTTTTACTAATAATATTTGGAAAGCTTATTCAATTACCTTTCATAATATATATAGGTCGGTGCTCTGAATTTTGTACGATGGTCCGAATTCTGACTTTGAAAAAAGTGAAGGGTTTTTCTTACATGTAGAATATTGAAAAATTGGCTATGTTTAGGATGAGAGGGCACCCCTTAATATGATTGTGCCAACTTTTACTAATAATATTTGGAAAGCTTATACAATTACCTTTCATAATATATATAGCTCGGTGCTCTGAATTTTGTACGATGGTCCGAATTCTGACTTTAAAAAAAGTGCAGGGTTTTTCTTTACATTTCGAATATTGAAAAATTGGCAATGTTTAGGATGAGAGCGCACACCTTTAATATGATTGTGCCAACTTTTACTAATAATATTGGGAAAGCTTATCTTATCACCTGTTAGAATATATATAGCCGGATGCTCTGAATTTTGTACGATGGTCCGAATTTTGACTACGGACATAACCGTTCTTTACATTTCGAATATTGAAAAATTGGCAATGTTTAGGATGAGAGCGCACCCCTTTAAAACGATTGTGCCAACTTTTACTAATAATATTTGGAAAGCTAATATTATCACCTTTTAGAATATGTATAGCCGGATGCTCTGAATTTTGTACGATGGTCCGAATTTTGACTCCGGACATTACCGTTCTTTACATTTCGAATATTGAAAAATTGGCAATGTTTAGGATAAGAGCACACCCCTTTAATATGATTGTGCCAACTTTTACTAATAATATTTAGAAAGCTTATTCAATTACCGTTCCGAATATATATAGCTGGGTGCTCTAAATTTTGTACGATGGTCCGAATTTTGACTTTGAAAAAAGTGCAGGGTTTTTCTTTACTTTTAGAATATTGAAAAATTGGCAATGTTTAGGATGAGAGCGCACCCCTTTAATATGATTTTGCCAACTTTTACTTATTTTATTTGGAAAGCTTATCTCATCACCTTTTAGAATATGTATAGTTGGATGCTCTGAATTTTGTACGATGGTCCGAATTTTGACTCCGGACATTACCGTTCTTTACCTTTAGAATATTGAAAAATTGGCTATGTTTAGGATGAGAGCGCACCCCTTTAAAATGATTGTGCCAACTTTTACTAATAATATTTGGAAAGCTTATTCAATTACCTTTCATAATATACACAGCCAGGTGCTCTGAATTTTGTACGATGGTCCGAATTTTGATTCGGAACATTACCGTTCTTTACATTTAGAATATTGAAATATTGGCTATGTTTAGGATAAGTGCGCACCCCTTTAATATGATTGTGCCAACTTTTACTAATAATATTTAGAAGGCTTATCTTATCACTTTTTAGAATATATATAGCCGGATGCTCTGAATTTTGTACGATGGTCCTAATTTTGACTCCGGACATTACCGTTCTTTACATTTCGAATTTTGAAAAATTGGCCATGTTTCGGATAAGCGCGCACCCCTTTAATATGATTGTGCCAACTTTTACTTATAAGATTTGGAAGCCTTATTCAATTACCTTTCAGAATATTTATAGCTAGATGCTCAGAATTTTGTACGATGGTCCTTATTTGGACTTTGGAAAAATTACCGGCCTGTCGTTAGTTACAATTGGAAAAATGAACAAATTGGCTATGTTTAGGAAGAGTGCGCACCCCTTTAATATGATTTTGCCAACTTTTACTAATAATATTTGGAAAGCTTATTCAATTACCTTTCAGAATATATATAACTGGGTACTCTGAATTTTGTACGATGGTCCGAATTTCGACTTCGAAAACATTACCGGCCTATCTTTATATTTAAAATATTGAAAAGTCGGCGTAGTTTAGGATGAGAGCGCACCCCTTTAATATGATTGTGCCAACTTTTACTAATACTATGCAGAAAGCTGATTCAATTACCTTTCAGAATATATATAGTTGGATGCTATGAATTTTGTACGATGACCCGAATTTTGACTCGGAATATTAACGTTCTTTCCTTTTAAAATAACAATATATTCTACTTTCGTTTGAAAGACGTTACGATGGATTTTATTGGTTGATAAAAATAGATGAGTTTGGGCGTTTTTTGAATTTATTCTGAATAGGTTGCCAACGAATAGGTTGCCAGCTGGATTGATCGAATAGCTCGCTAGCCGAATAGCTCGCCAAATTGTGTTCGGTCTAAAATTGAAGTATGGATAGAATTATGCACGGTGCATATATTGAACTGTATTTTCTAACACATAACCAAATTGACATCCACTTCATATTGCATGGTTGGTCGACTTATTTGATGATGTCATGACGTCTTAGCGGCCGATGACGTCATTGATGTCCGTCATGTTGTTTTTTTGACGTTTTTGGAATACAATCATTAGGGAATTTCTCTAATACAAGAGCACCAGTTACGTTTTGGGGGATATTACAGGACAGACAAACTCAATAACAATGATTTCAATGGTCGTCCTTGACGCCATTACGACTTTGTGACGTCAGAATGACGTTATCTCGCCCAAACAGGTTTTGTACGAGCAAACGCTTCAACTTGATCGATTTCCATGTTTTGGGTGTCAATTTATATCTTTTTTGGGACGCCGAATCGAACTAAGGCTATTAAAATGTTAAAAAATGGACATAAATTTATTTTTTCAACGATAGTTTGTCTACAACGATGAGCAAATAGAGGAGCAGACTGTGATTTCAGGGCTGCGTGCGTCTCGAAATTGACTAAAAACGATTTTGAAATTCAAAAAAATTATATTTCATAAATATAGAAACTTCATGTACAACATGTACAATTACAGGGGGCGATTCAACTAATAATGCAACGCAGCGTCTATTTATTTCATCCGTTACTAACGTTAGTCCGTTCCATTAGTTTAGTACTTCGTCTGAAATCATAGTCTGGAATCATTGGCCCATCGTTGTAGACCAACTATTGTTGAAAAATTAAATTTATGTCGATTTTTGAACATTTAAATAGTCTTAGTTCGATTCAGCGTCCCAGAAAAGATATAAATCGAAACCAAAAACATGGAAATCGATCAAGTTGAAGCGTTTTCTCGTACAACACCTGTTTTGGCAAGATGACGTCATTGTGACGTCACACAGTCGTAATGGCGTCAAGAATGACCATTAAATTCATTGTTATTGAGTGTGCCTGTCCAGTAATATCCCCCAAAACGTAACTGGTGCTCTTGTATTAGAGAAATTCCCTAATGATTGTATTCCAAAAACGGCAAAAAAACAACATGACGGACACCAATGACGTCATCAGCCGCTACGACGTCATGACGTCATCAAATACGTCAACCAAACATGCAATATAAAGTGGATGTCAATTTGGTTATGTGTTAGAAAATTCAGTCCAATATATGCACCGTGCATAATTTTATCCATACTTCAATTTTAGTGAGTTAATTCTGCAACGTTTTATAAAAAATGCTATTAATTTGGCCAGTACTGTATATAGTTAAAAAGCGTTGGCTCATTTGGAAATACGAAACAAAAAACACCGCCGATATATCCACAAAAACGTGCAAAATAATGATCTCAGTATTTACAAATACATAGGTTCATACCATATTATTCTATATAATCCAAACAAACCTTTATAATATAAAAGGAAATCAACAGCTGACGAACAGCAGAAACACTTTACCTTTCATCGTCAAAAATGGCGGGTGTTGCTAAATGTCTGTTCTCCATAAGCGTTTGTTCTCTGTTGACGATTACTTGCCGGGCAGTGCCTTACAGCTTTTTCCCCACCGGTCAGTCTCAGCAACCTACTTCTTCTTCCACAAATACTGACATCTTTGATCTTGTGAAGCAGCTACCGATGAGTTTTTATAACAACTACATATGTAATACATTAGCTTCGGTCAGCTACAACACAGGATATAGTTATTTTTATCTGTTTTTCAATAGAGGTAAGAGATCCAGTATATACGCCACCATCAGAGACGTTTACCAAGGACTTCTACCATATTGGGATAGTGCAGAACGTTACCAGTTACTCCAAGATGTTACACAGGTTACATTCAGACTGTCAGCAGATCGCTTCCATGTTTATTCAGCCGCAGACATTCAAAAGGTAGTATTAAGAGAAAAGTTAGAATCGACACAAGAAAAGGGTAGTGCAGCCGATATATACCAAACCATGGGGGCTTTGAAAACAATTGGTGCCGACGATTTAAGAAAATGTACATCAGGATTACTTCAACAGTGTTAGTATTTCATTTCGATATTGTAACTTGTCGGTCATTTATCACCGCTGTCAGGATAGCTGAGCAGAGGGAAATTGATAATGTCGGCATAACTTATATGTGTTCACGTCGACTGACAAGTCTCCAAACCACGAAAAAACGATTAGCGCATGTGCCAATACGTGCTCAGTGCAGAAATTAAATATACACCTATTGACAGAATTTTATTTAAGTTTCCATTTCCTTTACCGATAATCTCTAGTTGGTTACAAAAAATCAATCGGATTACAACATCCCCACTCTACTAAATAAAACTGTTTATGTTATGCCAACTCAATTTCCATACCAGCACACTTTAAGCCTATATTTTACTAGACACAATTCACATCTAGATCGTTATCATTGCATATTTGTACCGATTAATCGGTAGTGTGTTGTGGTGGTATTTGCACGATATAGAGGACCAAGCTTAGTGAGGATATTTTGTGTATTCCTTTCATTTAAAATCAATCAATGAATTACATTTGTATTGATTTACATCGTAAATTTGAATTTAAACTCGTAATGTCAATGAGCTCGGTTTGCAAATTTACATCAGTGTGTTATCTGTATTGCAGCTTGTGGTAGTATCCGAGGTCAGCTCTATTGTAACTATGTTAAACAACTGTCCACAGCTCCTGTATGCAGCAGTGCCTATTACTCAACCCAACTCTGGGATACATGTTGCAACGCCCCGACCTCCTCTATACCACAGTTTCCATATCAGTTACCAGCATTAACTACAACCACAACAACCACAACTACTACTACAACTACAACAACCCCAACACCGGTTAAAGGTAGACATACTATATTGTAGTTGCTGTTATTTTTATTCAGAATTGACAAGCAATAAATGCCTCTAAAAGATAATTGGCAAAGCACTCTGCGGGAAAAAAGCCTTTAGAGGTAGTCAAAGGGAAAGTGTTTTAGAAAACCACCGTATATTAAAATGAATCGTAATGAAATTTCTATATGCAGATCACTGAAAATGGAAGTAGTACCAACTATCCAAAGAAGTCTAATCATATTCTGACGAGGGTGCGCCATTCCTTACTAATCATATAAATAGGCCTATCGAATCACCGAATCCAAGATTTTTTCTCAAAATAACATCTGGACTAATCTAAGGTTACTTTTTTGGATTTTATGAAAAATTTACTGGATCATTCATCTTTTTTTTTTTGTCATATTTATTCAGCATGTGGCATCAGCACAAAGAATCCGGCTTCAGAGTATGCGGACTTCGCGAACACTTTAAGACAATTCCGCATTGTTGGTGGGGCTAATGCCGAGGTTTGTGAATATCCTTGGATGGTCAGACTCCAAATGGGAGACGACCTTTGCGGAGGAACAATTATTGACGAAACTCTTGTAATGACAGTTGGACATTGTGTAGGGTAAAACCTTTTAACTTTATTTATAACATGATTAAATGTAAGAAGTTTTCAACACATATGCACCTTATTCCACTCAGACCAATATGAGTACTTTATCATGTGCCTTTGGCAGGTAGTGAACCTATGCCTGTCGGTATTTTCTTTCTTCCGTTTAAAATGGGAGTGAAAATCGGTTAATATACTTAATTTTCGTAGGGCTAGAAATTTATCAGTTTTGAACAGATTTGTTTTCGATTTATTGTGGTATCGGTTTTCTTGGTTCAGCAGCCCCCCGCATCCAAACAAATTATGAACATTGTTTACAGTGTTGGTAATTGGTTATTTGTTTGAATCTGTTGGGAAGCTTTGGGGTCATTATAGGACGAACCCTGTCAATATCCAGCGTTCTGCGACCTTTCGTTCCGGCGTTATTCCCCCTTCCGAAAATGTTTTTAGCTTATTTTGTCTAATATGATGTGAAGTATTTGGTGAACATAATAGAGATCATATTTTTTTTAAGACAAAAGGGATCCTTTTCAACATTTTTCAACATCCCTGATTTCTTTTCAGATAAGTTGCTTTCTTTGCTGCTGTGTGGATGTACTTTCTAGGCTTTGCATTACTATCTGTATGTATTTAATCATGAGACGTAAATGCCCTCGATTTCAGATTTACTTGAAACTGGTGCGTTTCGTACTTTCTTATTTGTGTCTACAACAGGTCTCTCAAACCCGAAGATATGACAGTCTATGTAGGGGAATATAATTATAATATACAGGAATCACAAGATCAACAAGTTGGAGTGGCTGCTGTCAATTTACACCCGGATTATAGAGAAATTCCTCCTGGTGAAGCAGGTTTGTTTCCTCTTATTGCTAAAGTCCCCACCTTCAGTAGAACGAAGGTACTGTTGACATGGGATCGCCCACCTGTATGTTCGTCCATTCGCCCGTCGAACCTTTTTCGAACAAATTAACCCTGCATCTTTTTGAGGAGTAGAACTTCACTCGGTAAATGTCTTGACCGAGTTCAATAATGAAAATGTGTTCCGCGCGACGGCACCAGGGTAATGAAAAGGTGCATGCGTCATGCAGTGGGCTATCAGAGAGATGTTGCCCGGACAGCGGTGCTATGATGGCCTACTCTTATGTCAAGAGCGTTTTTACATGTACGCAAATGTATACACGGGACCTTGGTTTTCCCCTACCCAAACGACAAGACGCTGATGAAGGGGAAACTACACAGGAATTCCCCGAACTGTGGTCCGGAAAAACAGGGTTGTAAATGTAGCAAAAAAACATTTGTTTAGAAGACATATTGAAATTCAAATATTTACAAGAATATCTATTTCAGAAAATGATATTGCCATATTGACTTTGGATAGACCACTTACATACAGTGATTGTGTCCAGCCTATTTGTTTAGCTCAATCTGGTGACAGCGCTTCACTTGATAATGCTCAATGTACAACGATTGGGTGGGGTACAACTTCATGTAAGTAAGATATAGTACACAATATTTAGCTTTATGTTAAGTTATTTCTCTTTTGACCTATTTTTGTCATGTTTTTTTCTCTATTTATTCTGAAATATTTTCCTAGGCAGATCCTTCCACTTTGCTTTCGTATATAATATAATTATCAATATTTGGAAGTAGATACACCATCGAGTCGTTTCATTGTCTGTTCTTTTTACAGATAATGGAAATCCTTCTCCTATATTGCAAAAAGTAACCATGCCAACCTACAGTGGTGCTCTCTGTGATGCCCAGTTTCCAAATACAACCCCAACTAATCCAAATATTCAGATCTGTGCCGGAAGGCCGGAAGGTGGTGCTGATAGTTGCCAGGTACTGTGAAGTAACATATTATCTGCGCATATGAAATATTCTTCTCGTATTTATTAATTACATGGAAAAAACACGGCCAAATTTGTCAGTTTTTACTACACTGCTGAACAGTCGACTGTGGTGGATCGAAAGTAAAGAATTGATAAAACAGCCCCGTGATCAGCAGAGGCGGATTGGGGCCTGGAACAGGCCCGGGCTCACATGTTGGAGCGGCCCTTTTACTGACCGCGGAGCCCGGACGGTGGTCCGGTGGCTCACTCTCTCTGAAAAAATTTTGAAAAATGAACCCCAATTATGCGATTTGGTGGCGTACGGGACACAATTCATTTTTGAATTTTTGGAAATGGGAGGCCACTTCCCGCAATTTGAGACCATTCCCGACATCCCAATTTTGTAATTTCATCTCTAAAAATAGCGAGTTAATAAAAAATGTCAAGGAATGTTTAACGCCAGCTTCAGTGTTTCGATACTTTCTAGTAATTTGGAGTGGGAAGTAAATAATGTAAATTGCAGCATAAAAATTGGTAAAAAGTCATCTTTAAAATACAAACTCTATTACTAAGTCGAACAATATACTTTAGCCACATTTTTCATTTTATGAGACTTCACATTTTTTATCCAGATCTCGAAGACTAATTGTATACTCTTTATTTATACTTGGGGATCACGGTGGCTAAGTGGATAAGGCGCTGATTCGCTAGCCTATAGAGGTCGGGTGTTCGATCCCTGCATTGGCCGAGAAAGTTCATCTAGATTTTCCGACGTGATTCCCCCTGGTCAGTGATGCAGAAGGAGGGTATGACAAGGACAGCTGCCTAGTCGTTCGGATGGGACGAAAAACCGAGGTCCCGTGTACACATTGGAGTGCACGTAAAAGATCCCTTGGCAGTTGGCATTTGATATAAGAGTAGGCCGTAGCGCCGCTGCCCGGGCAAAATTTCCCTCATAGCACATGTATGGCGTATGCCCGTCTACAATTAGCTCAGGTTAAGTGCATAACAGTAGGACGTTAAACCCCATTTCATTCATTATACTTTTAATATATGAAGGACCCCTTTAAAAGACTTCAAATTTACAATCTATTGTACTCCGTATTTCGATTTACTTTTGCCGCGTTTTTTATTATATGACCGTTCTCATTTTTTAATCATATCTATGGTAGATAGATCTAGAGTCAAGATAGAAGTCTTATTGAACTAGTAAAATTTATATACTTTTAATATATGAATGACCATTTTAGTTCAAGTTTATATATAGTGCACTATATTTTACCAACAGAAGAACAAGTCAAACGATTATTACTTATTTTCAAATTTGATGCGCGATGATGCTAACATTTTCTGATTACTCTCTAATATCCTGGTGAATTTAATGTCAAAGGTGATGTGACCATGCTTTCTCTCGCAATGCAATTTAAAGTGTTCTTTGTCCATTATCTGTTGGCAGGACGTGCATTGTATTTCGCCGCCGTGGTCTTTCTTTCGGTTATTTTTGACTGTGACTCAATTTTCACGGCAGTACTGCAGAAAATTTTCAAATCTTCAATACTGATTTTAGTACTGCTAAAGAATTAGTAATCTTCTATGCTAGCAGTATTTGAATCAGTACTGAAAATTATTTTTAATTTTTTTTTATGGAATTGATATTAAATATCAGCAATAGAAAGTGAACACTCGTATAATTCGAGTTATATTAAATATAAGCGGCGCATCCGCCCTGACAGAAAATTAAGTTTGGACTTCACTTCAATTTAATTCCTACAGTTTTGACAACAAACGTTTTTTTTTACAAATGTTGACAGTTTTCTCACCAAGTGTCCCTTGATTATATAAATACGGTACCTCTCACAACTAACTTTGACAAAAAGCGCGCGAGAACTTAATTCATAGAAATTGATAAGTTTAACAAAGTCATAGAAAATTGAAAATGAGATTAATGAGTTACTATAAGAAGACGATGGGCAAAATTTACAGTTATCTTGCACTATAACCGAATCCATTAATCAATCGACGACACTTTTTAAGTTCGTAATCCATTATACAGGAACACAGAACTCAAGAACTGAGAAAGGTCATGTGTACGCGCGTGTTCTATTCAGATGGCGTACGTGTTCATCATTGACTGCTTTAAATATTCAAAACCCGATAGATGGCACGACGCTTCCCGACAACTAGGCATTCATTCCCGACAATACCATAGCCTTCCCCGACAAGGCCATACCCCTTCCCCCACCCAATTTTCAAAAACTTCTCGGCTAATGACCGATTTCACAATTCTGAGCTCTTTTCAGATTTCTAATTTTTTTTCCATGAAAATATTCGGGGTGGGGGGGTGGACGTCTCCCCCCCCCCCCCCCCATGAACCACCGCCTCGTACGCATATGGACAATGTTACCGTTATAATTAATTAATAGATCCATGTCTCTTGTTTAGTATATAGTTATAAATGAGATATATATTTAATTTTATTTCATTCAGGGAGATTCTGGTGGACCATTATTCTGCCCAGTAGATGGTAAATATGTACAATATGGAATTGTATCGTATGGTGATAATTGTGCACTGAGTGGTAATGCTGGTGTTTACACCGACATCGGTGCAATGACAAATTTTATCAACAGCGTTATTTAATTGAATAAAGTCTCTTTTTTTCTGCTTGTTTTAATACACTGTCAAATCAGTTCGCATCTCTCAAGTAGTTGCCTGGTTCACGAAATTTTAACTAAGATAAATTCCATATTTAAGGAAGTTGATAGGATAATAATAACATGGATTTTAGTGCTTAGCCAAACAAAATTGAAGTATATACAAAATTTGGATTTTATCTTTAGTTAAGATTTCGAGAAACAGTGCCCTGATTTTACCCTTTTTCCCGAAGCAAAGCCTAGAGCAAACATCTAGCTGATAAAGTACATGGTTCTTTCCAAACATGACGCCCTGTTTGTATTTCTGATATCACAATGTTAGAATTATTATCACTTCTGTAAAACGCAGGACGCTGAAACGATATAGATCCATGCATAAGTTGCCATTATTTTTGTGTTACCCTTCTGCTCGCAAGATGCCCAGTACATGTAGACGGATAAACAATCGGGCGATCCCCAATTTTTTCGAGCACTGGCTAAATGATGAAATAATAAATTGTAATGGATATAAAAGTTCAAAATATGAAAATGATCGCATCGCGAAAAATGAAGTGCCCGAAATCCGGGACTTTTACTGGCCATTGGGTGGGCTGATGTACCAACCGGAGATAAAATCACACAATTCTATTTTTAATTCAGAGTGTCGCCTTGTTTTTCGTGATTTTACTTCGGCTATTTTGTGATTTTAATCTCGCGGCTGAGACTGGGGTTTCTACAGATATCCAATGTTTCTGTGTATGATCCACAGTAATTTAATGGCACAGATGATATGAACTGATGCGAATTTGACAATATGTAAAGTTGCTTTGAGTTAAACTAGCGACATCATGCTAAGCGAATTTCTCCGAGTGATGAGCAAGATACGAAAGTTTTCAACCAAAGATGGTACAAACATGCCCCACCCACACCACATCCAACACACACCTTATGAAATTGCCTTATATAAGAGTATATAAAAGCTAAATATTATTCAAATACCCTAATATCAAATTCATTTGCGAGTTTTATTGAATTAGCGATTAATAAGGTGACAAGAATGAGGCACGCATGTTCCTGTTGAATATTAGGTTATTCGCATTAATTTCAGTAACGGTCGTGAACCTTTCTTAAAAGATAATATTCACGGATGTTGTCAAATTATTTGTTCTTTTAACTTGCTCTACAAAAAGACTTTATATGGCTACCATCTCGTCACAATATAGTAAATATACTAAATGACACTACATGACACCTGTCGTATATTTTATCAAAAAATGTCCTTCGTCATCTTACTATTTGTCCAAAAAGAAAATCTACTGCGATGACAAGGTTTTTTTTATATGAAAAATAGGGTAAAACGTAGGAACGTGACCCAATGAATTATACTTACTAATACTATTGTCAATTTAAATCCTTATAATCCGAATATCAATAAACTGTATTATGACAGAATACATTAAATGAAAAGAAAATTCACGATACCCATACCTATCTTTGTCCATAATAAATATAATTGCTTTTTGAAGATTTGTTCAAATTCTACGTAAGAATAAGACAAACACTTGGGTTAAAACTTGTGGATTTATCGCCACTAACTAGTATCTTATAAAACTTGTTCAAACAGAAAAACATCAATAAAAAGGCTGGGAAACATACAACTTGTTCAAATCGTCTGCTTTTCCTTCATCACATCTACTAAAAAAAGCAAGAATGTCGAAGATAGTGTGTGTCTTGTTTTTGGTAAGCTTATGTGCCTTAGTTCAAGTCAAAAGTGAAGAAAAACATTATTATTTTGGAGGCCGACCATCATATTATCGACCACGACCACCACGACCACAAGTTAATTACGGTGTAGTTTTTGGTCTGTTGAATCAGCTACCTTTGGGTTTTTACAACAACTACATCTGCAACACCTTGTCCACCAGCAGTTACAGCCAGTATTACGGTGGTTATCCTTTAAATAATGCTTATTATTATTTGTTTAGAGGAAAGCGCGCTACTTCTCCATTACTGCAGAAATTTGCCATTGTTAGGGGTACTTACAAAGCACTAACAAAATATTGGGAAAAATCAGAATTAGGAAAATTAGCAAGGGATGTCGTTCGAGTCACCAACGCCATAGCCAATGATTCTAGCCAGACCCTTTCTTCGAAGAATGTTCTAAAAGAAATAGTTAGAGAGACCATGCAAAAGAATGGAGAAGCTGGTAACGCAGAAAGCATTTTCAAAACGATGTCAGAATTAAAATCAACAACTTCCGACCAACTTCGCCGGTATTCTTCTAGTTTCGTCAGTCAATGTAAGTATCCATGCCATCCTTAAGCCATGCTGAGATAATATTACATTATGAGGTATTGCAACTAATGTATAAAATTATTTCGCAATTGAAATATTTTATTCTCGTGGACAATATCTCTAAATTCAACCGCCAAATGACAGTATTTGACAAAGAATAAATTAAATGCTTGGCTTCTAATCCGGCATTTTAAAAATATTCCATTCGGAACACTTCTTAATGGTTGGAACATTCGATATGGCCGATCACTCGCGGTCCTAAAACTCACCGTCAAGATATCCAAACTATTGCAAAATTTGACCGATAGGGTAATCATGATATAGATATGCATGGTCTACCCACCATATCCGAAATTTAAATTATTTTATTTGCTAATAACAAAATTATATATGGATAACTGAAATTTTGACAAAGCAATTTCTAATTTGAAATATTATATCCATTAATATTTATCCAAACTTAACCATTTTATATGTGATACCAACACAATATTGCTTCATGTCGGTAAGACTTTTTCGTTTTTTGTATTTCGCCTATGGTTGTATTTTGTCCAAGTTGTCCTTGAGCTGTATAAAAAGTTTATCGTGGTTCCTCCATATCGGTATTACGACACTTTGTGTAATTATTTCTGTGTTATTGTTAAAATAAACGTTCTGTTGGATTTTGTTTAATCTTGGCGAAGGTCGAAAGGGTAAGGATTGGGGGTACCCAAATTCCACACAATCAAAGTTCTTGTAGAATCAAACACAACTAAAAGTCCACCGTTAATAATACACCCAAAGCTCTTATTTGATTTTTATTCGTACTGCCCAATAAGAATAGTAAGCATTATTTCCTGCATGTTAAATTAAACCCAGATTGGATTTATTGTTTTTAGCGTGTGGTGGAATTCAAGGTCGGTTTTACTGTAGTTATGTAAGACAACTAACCAGAGCTCCGATCTGTAGTACTGCCTATTTTTCCAGCCAGTTATATTCAAGTTGTTGTAACCAATCACCCTTCATCAACACACAAGCACCACCAGTCACAGCAGCTCCACCAGTCACAGCAGCTCCAACTACTACTACCACCACCCTTACTCCGACCACCAGAGGTAATATCTACAAATAGTATAAAAAATAGAGAAGAAATGTTGTATAGCTAAATATGAAATATAACCATTCCATAAATTTATAGCTAGTTATTGTTTGGATTTTTGTTTCCAGAATGTGGAATCAGCGCCTCGAACCCAGCAACAAGATTTGCAGCATTTGCAGACACTGTTCGACAATTCCGTATTGTTGGAGGTGTAAATACGGAACCCTGTGAATATCCATGGATGGTTCGTCTTCAAGCTGGTAATTCTCTATGCGGAGGAACAATTATTGATGAAACACACATAATGACAGCTGGGCATTGTATTGGGTAAAAACTGTTTCTAGCATTTTACTAATTTGTATTTTTCTTTCTGCGAAACAAGATATATGCCTATTTTCGATATGACTATACTGTTGTATTAGGGATATTCAAATTAGATTAAATACCGAATTCTAAATCAAAACTAGACACGCTTTGCTTATAAATTTGTATACTTATAATAATATAGTGAGTTTGACGTTTTATCAAATGAATAACATTATGGTAGTGATCCTTAAATAAATAACACGTTTTTGGGGATGGGTGGGGTGTTGATCGAGTGAAATATCGTTTGTTCGATACCACTGTTGTACGGAACGGACGAAATTCTCTCTCCCTCTCCCCTATCTCTCTCCATCCCTCTCTCTCTCTCTCTCTCTCAATAAAACAAAAAGTGGTGAGAAATAAGCTGAAAATATAATATAGACAGAAAATCTCTTCTGATCATAAAGCTATCTTCTATTCAACCAACCTGTCCCGTGTTTTTGGTACCCTTTTTTAGCGACTTCGGTTATACAAATCGGAGTTATGAATTCGTTACTAGTGTAAAAATTACTAAAAAGACTTCTGATTTTTAATTGATTCCAAGCTATTTTAATGAGTCACTGGGGAGAGCAAAATTTCATCAGTTTTAACTGCATATTCGCATTATAGGGCTTTAAACTTGGGAGTCGTGAATACCTTTCTAGGTTCGATTTAAAGAACAACGGACATTTTTATAATTGTGTTACATACTGCTTCAATGTTTATAACTTTTGCTAAATCTCCTTTATTTCAGTTCAAATACAGCAGCCGACATAAAAGTCAATGTTGGAGAACATAATTTTAATATACAAGACGGAAACGATGAAGTGTTTGATGTATCCGCCATTAACCTTCATCCTGATTACATCGAAATTTCCGGTGGTGCTGTTGGTCAGTAAAATAATACTATACATAATTAATTGCTGAAAATATAAGTATGAGTTAGATTTTTTTTTCTGTATCGTATACAATATGGCATGCTGGTAAATTAATTCTGTTATCAAATTCTTTTCTTCTTTTTAGAGAACGACATAGCCATTTTAACACTGTCAAGACCACTAACATACGGTGATTGTGTTCAGCCTATTTGTTTAGCTGAACCTGGTGAAAGCGCTTCACTTGATGATACTCAATGTACAACTGCCGGATGGGGAACTACTTCGTGTAAGTATAGGCTTCGAATACGTAGTTAGATATGTTCATATAATTTGATGTGCGAGTTGGGCCTATTTTGTCTTGTAATCAAAGACCGTCCACATTCTAGCTGCTATTGTTCGGTTTGTGATGATATTTAGAGTCATGCATTGAACTTTTGCAGCGCAGACTTTTTAAGAGATATTTTTGTTAAAAACTGCAAGCAAGTCTTAATAAAGAGTACTGGGCCTGTCACTAAAACCCTGTCGACGCTTGTAAGGACTATTTTGGATTTTTTTTAAAAATATTTTGCCGGGATTTTTTTGCGAGTCCTATACTGCATATCATAATCAATTGTGTATCTATTTATCGCACCTGCAAACTGGATCCCCATCCATCAAAATGCTCGTGGTTGGCGTATATTCGTTGCCTGGCAACGATATATTTTATTATTATTATATAGGCTAGTTCTTCATGTAATGAGACAACTGCAAATATGGTCACTCAAATTAGTCAAGCTGCCTATGAGGGCCAGGGGCCGCGGAGCGGGTCCGATTTCGGGGGGGGGGGCTACTGACCATACCCCCCCCCCTAACCTTTTTTCGCTTTTTTGAGCTTTTGGCGACATTTTATTTTCACTATTAAAAATTATTGCCGGGGCTAAAGCCCCCCTAGCCCCCCCGGCTCCGCGGCCCCTGATGAGGGCTGCCTATGCCGTTCGATTTAAAACCAAAATGGCTACCGAGAATATCCTATAAATCAATGTTTTTGAGAAAAAGTAACTATTCTTAGATGTTTTCCGGCTATAATGAACCCGTATCCGAATCTAACACGAGGTCATAATTAAATTGTAATTTTTGTTATGAAATCGAAGAGGTTATTTTTGTCATTATTTTCGTTTTCCAGTTGAAGGAAGTGCGTCGCCTATACTGCAAGAGGTTACTGTGCCAACATTTAGCGGTGCCCTTTGCGCATCTAACTTTCCAAATACGACACCAACCAATACGAACATTCAAATATGCGCTGGTAGACCGGAAGGTGGAGCTGATAGTTGCCAGGTAGTTCAGTTTACGTTTAGGCCTATGATAAGCATTTTCAACAACAGAATCGATCTTAGCCTAAAATTGACCCCATATTGTAATCGCCATGGGACATATAGGCTAATAAACACGTGTCTTTTAAATTAAAAAATCTTGGAACGATAGAAACCTTCACGCAAACCTGGGGTGTGTAGCAGTCGGTTGGTTACCCCTGGCCTATTCCGTTATATCTAGAAAATACTTTTGATCTAATAACTTGAATACAGAGAACCTTTTTTTAGGCCCACTCTCACGTGGCGAATCGCTCTACACAACGATAACAATACTGATCTGTAAATTCCTACTGGAAGGTCATAGGCGTACGGGCTCGATGACAGTAAGGGGGCAGAACCCGAAATTCCCGAAAAATATTCGAGTTAACAGACAGTAGAAGTAGGTGAGATAAAAAAAAAATTCACTTTACCCGTCCACCCGAAAGGTCAGCTTACCCGACAGTTAGGGAGGGGGCAGCTGCCCCCCCCCCCCTGGTTTGTAAGCCTATGTGGAAGGTTAATTAGTACTTCATGTAAGTTAAGAGATTGTCTTTGTAGATGTGCAGGTTAAAGGTTAGATACCTCAACGTGACAAACGTTATTATTACAAAAGAAATTGTATACGATTGTTAGTATTGTCACGTGCCTTAAAAATCTCTTAACACACTTAAGGTCAGTTACATTACCTCATCTGAGTATAATTATAGATAATAACCACTTAAGTATTGTATTAATTTAGAATAGCCTATTGCAGGATGGGTATTTTTTTTTTTAAATTTACAAAAATGTTACAATTAATTTACAGGGTTTTCAACGTTTTATTTGCTGCAGATAAATTTCGGAAAATAATAAACAAATTAGTTTTTTTTAAACAGATCTCAAAATTGATCTATCAAAGATATATTATGCAAGAGTCTTTCCTGGGGAGAGGGATTATATAGGCTTTGCCTGTTTCCTAATCCTAATATTCAATAAAAAAAATATTGTTTAGAAGAAAAAAAAGAGTTTTCTTTAGGCATTTTAAGGAGAATTAGAATTTATTAACTTGCAAAACCATAACCAACTCACGATGCCATCGGATGCTCGAGTAATTCAACGGATTTGATCACGATTGTCCCCAACTCCCAGGTTTGGATGAATATTCATAAACAAATATCACGTATTACCATTTCAGGGTGACTCTGGAGGACCTCTGTTCTGTCCAGTAAACGGAAGATATGTACAATATGGTATTGTATCATATGGTGATGGCTGTGCTTTACGTGGCAATGCTGGTGTGTACACTGATGTCGGGGCAATGTCAAGCTTTATCAACAGTGTTATCTAATAATTTTAAAAGAAATATGTTCCCATAATAATAAAAAGTATCAAATTGACTGGGTTTTGTTTTACTTAATTAAATTAGTAGCCGGTAAGATTGCAAAAGTGGCAATAAAATGTGTTGACATCTCGTAGTTAATTATGATAGTAACATACAATATTTTTAGGTGTAGTGGCCGTATACTCTGCATCGAATTTCATCTGCCAGAGGATATTTTACGTGTAGGGAAGAGTGGGGACCAATGGGCATAAGGGACTGATGGTCCACCCCTTGTATTAGACAGGTGAATGGAAAAATCGAATTTTATCGGCATTTATTATGTAACCTTGACCTAGCCTGGAATACATTGCTGATTTGCCTAGAGTGATATCAACATATTGCCTTACAGCCTAACAAGTACATTTACCCATAGTAAAGAAAAAATTATTTTTTGCAATATTTTCCCTGTCCAACGCAAAAGGACTTTTGTATAGTTGTTGTATGGGCACGCTTTGTGGATTTGGCGCTATATAAATGGACATATTATTATTATTATATGCCCAGTAGTTATCTAGACTTTGCACTTAAAATCAAATGCCACAGTGACTGACTCGACTGTCAATTAAGCTAAGTATATATTTAAATAGTGTGGGGTCGGTTCCTATGGGCTTGGCCCATGGGCCCCCAGAGACATAGTCCATAGACATTGATCATATCGTTATGAAAATTGTGGGTATATTACGGTAGGTTTCTTATTTATAATCTAGAGTTTTATAATGCCAAGAAATAGAACGGGAACAACAGACAGGGGAATGATTTATTCAGGAACAATGCCATAGATAGGCTGTGTAATTTTTATGAACACATCCCTACACCACAGGGTTGGACGGGTGGCCCTACATTTCACGTTTGAGTGGGGAATCAAAACACGCTATACTTGACAGATCTTATGGATCTAACGCGCATTTTTTAACCATTTGCACATCTCTCCCCCTCAGCCCCTCGCTAACTACGTTGGTATTATCAATTTGGTGATAAAATGATGGCTTTGAAGTAAGAGCCCAAAAGAACACCATCTGTGCATTCATCGAGACAATAGTTGAAGATACTGACACTGTAACACGCTGAAATATAGCCATGTTTCCCCCAACAAAAAGAATACCAGGTTAGTACCTGATGAATGATGTAGCAAAGATTGGTTAGTCTCGTTGATTTGTAACTTAAGTTATTTGCAAAATAAAAACAAATCGGCTCTACTATATACTTATTTATACACTCGATCCCCCTTTTCGTACTTTTAAAACATACTCCCTGTATATCCGCCCTGTAGGCGTCACTGATTCCCTACTTTCTTTTGGTCCAAGTGGGGATTTAATATCGGGAGATTCAGGCTGGGAATCAAAAAGTCCAAAATATTTATATTCTTTTGGTATCAAAATTCCTAACAGTCGAAAAGATTCAGGACATGAACCGACGTGCTGGGATTTGTGTGGAATGGGACAGGACATCTGTTTTTTTTGACACAAAAGAACACGTGATATCAGATGTTCTACTAGAGCGAGTGTGGAATATCGTACATCGTTTTAAGACTACTTGCGAAAGCTAAACAATGGAAGCCACAAATTCTGGTTAGAAGATTAAAGTCCCAATCTACCAACTGTTCAAAATTTGTCCCGGCTCCCGGAAACTCCCCAAATTTTTAAATATGACGTTTCGAGACAAGTCACAGGAACCACATTTGGCCCTTTACGCGTAGAATATCAACAGGCCCCGAACAGTAACAGCATAAACTCAAACCCATATATACTTAATGGATGATCATTTTCATCGAATTTTGAATAGCTTTCTCTTTTAAGTAACGTACCTTTGTATTGGATACTATTAATTGTTACCGTTAAGTTAACCGCACTTCTTGTGTGAATAGGATGACATAGATTTTGAGGTATGTGACCGACAATACTAACCACATGACCACAACACATCACGTACTATTCTTTTAAAACCAAATTCCTAAAGCCTTTATTCACAAAATGTTCGTGGCAGACGACGTAATATTAAATAGAGAGAAAATAAATCTTAATCATCCTAAATATCACACTAGTAATCAAACATATTACCTATTGAGATACTTGTTATAAAAAAAAAGACTGCCCCATATCCGCATTTTAACTTGTAACCACAGTCAAGATGATCAAATTAATCTGTTTAACGGTGTTATTAACAGTAATAACGGCTTCTAAAACCCGTGACTATGGAGGAGTCGATGCCATATTTGGATATTTTTCGCAGCCATCTTATCAGCCTACGACTACAGACAGGAATACGGTATTATTTCTCTTAAACAGATTACCATTAAATCTACATAATAATTACGTATGTAATATACTAGTTGGCGCCATGTACCAAAATAATTACTACCCATTGGCACTTTATCCGTATTCGTACTTATATGCTTATAAGTATAACAAAATCGTCCGTAATAAACGGGCAACTTCGCTCAACATGAATATTTATCAAATGATGCGTTATAGTCAAGCTGTACGGGGAACAATCTCCAGTCTCTATCCATTTTGGGATGTAAATGATCTGAGTGGTCTATATGACCAAGCTAGAGCGGCTGCTAATTATCTAATTCTGGAACGACGAAGAACTATTACTGTGACAGAAACGATTAAAGAACTGTTGCGACTGCTTATTAAGAACAGTCACGAAGCTAGAACTGTCCAGGATGTTATGGGTGCCATTCAACAACTGAATTCCAAACCAAGATCATTTATTACATCAGCTATAGCTTCTTTCGTCAAACAAAGTAAGTATTTCTAGCCTCCTACAGAAGGCGACAAAATATGTGATCTTATTATAATAAAAGATATGCCATGTTTTAAAAAGCCCAATATCGCCTGCTTTGAAGACGTACGTAACTATCGTGACGAAAATTAAATGGTAGCTTGCTTTACTTCTCCGCAGGTAACGTGTCTCAGATGTTCAGAATGACTTCGAAGAGTGAAATAGGGCTAAGTTAATTAAGCGTCCAACATTATTCGCTTAACATTTTGAAATTATTTTGAAATTTCCCCAGAAAAAAAAAGACAAATACTTTATAGGCCTACATCATTCACATACAATCGGGCATTGCGGGGGTTTTAAAACCTAAATTATAGGAATATAATGCCCAAATTAAAAGCAATTTGATCTTTATTATTTTTTCAAAAGGGACATGTTCGTCGTTCCTATTTTTACACAAAAGAACAATGAAAAAAAACCAAACAAAAAACACCGTTACATCCACTAACAGCTTAATTTGTATTATTTCCAGCTTGTAGTGTGATTAGAAGTCAGTTTTATTGTAACTATTTAAAAAAGTTAACTTACAGTAATAGATGTAGTAGTATGTATTATAGTAGTCAGATTTGGAACCAATGTTGTAGTACTACATCAACAACGTCATCCTCAACAACTTCAGCAACGGCCACGGTTCCAACCACGACTACTACAGGAGCAACGACGGGATGTAAGTGGGACTTATAATTAATTTATACAACAAAAATCAAGAAATCCAACATTATGCCATACACATGAGAAACTTGGTGGGTTACCCTTAATGAAACAACAACACCTTTCGACTAGACTTTTGAATCTATGCACCATTTAGATTAACAATTGAACATCAGGTTGGGCAGATCCTGTAATTGCTCCAAATGCGTATCGACATCCCCTTTCCACCAAATACAATCCCAGATATGGTTGAAACGAAGTTGGTTTTTATTTTGCATAGTACATTTTACAAAGTAATAATAACAATTTACAAGAACTAATTTATCCGGTAAATGTGTGTCCACATTAATTGTATTTCGTTGTCTTTCCAGCGTGTGGTATTAGTGTGATCAATCCGGCAAGAAGATTTTCTGATTTTTACATTGCAATAAACAAGGTTCGGATCGTAGGTGGTATTCCCGCTGAAAAATGTGAATATCCATGGGTCGTTAGGTTGCAAGCTGCAGACTCGTTATGTGCAGGTTCAATTATTGATGAAACTCATATCCTTACTGCTGCCCACTGCTTCGGGTAAGATGTTATTAAATCAATAAGATGCACAAGGAAACATAACGTATCGTAATACATCCCATATGTTTCTTTTAAAAAAACAACAAAAAAACAACACAGGATCAAATTATACCATCTGGTTTTTTTTAAAAATCTGCAGTAACCCGTATGCGCTTTATAAGGTCCCAGCCAATTGCATTTATGTTCTGTGCGGCGGCGTTCGTCTTGAAAAGACATCGACAACTAATGGTTCGCTGTGATTGAAAATGCAAACCCGTATTCTAACAAGGTTTTAATGACCATGGTAAATTTTGGCTGCATATCGCATAACAAATACTCTAAAAAAAATAATTAGTGTCCTCTAGTAGACGCGGTTATACCAAACAGTCGACGTAAAACCCGCCACCGCTAACAATGCCGGTCATCTGGTTTAGTGGTACCGGAAAAAAAATATATACTCCAAGCATAACCATGGCATTGAATGTTTCGTTTATGCTGATTTATCCTGATAAGTATGGAAATATTGTGGATTTGAACTGGTGATTACATCTTACCTACATCAAAAAAGTCATAGTTCTTACTTTAGATAACATGTGTTTCGGTGACTTTTATAATTCAGACCAAATACAAGGAATACAGACGTCACTGTTTATGCTGGAGACCATAATTATAATATAGTTGATACTGGAGAAGTAACGCGTGGAGTTTCGTCCATCACTATTCATCCAAATTATGAAGAACATGCTGATGGTTCTGCTCGTAAGTAACTTTCTTTGTTATAGTGAAATCTCTCGAACCGCTTTATAGATTCAGCTAAGCTTTCAGTTGCAGAAGCTCCATCCTAAGCCCCGGTAGCATTGGACTTCTGAAGTTCATATAGCCATATAACTACTGACACAAATTGTTGGTGTACTTTTTTATGCAAGGGTACAAAGGGAAGCACGATTACCAAGATCTGGCGGAAGATCTGTATTTGGATGGTGGTATGTATATTGCTTAAAACATCCCTTAAAAACCAAAGCATATCTTTTTGTATTTTTATGGAAATCATTGTGTATATATTTTCTTTTACAGAGAATGATATAGCTGTATTAACATTAGACCAGCCTCTTGTGTATAGTGACTGTATTCAACCAATATGTCTTCCTAAAGCTGGTGATAGTTCCGGTTTATATAACACACAGTGTACAGTTGCTGGGTGGGGAACAACATCATGTAAGTAGAATGGAGCTTGGTTTCAGAGCAAACTAATCACAAATATATCACATATATTCAGATTGTAACGGATGTAGAAGGAAACAAATAAACGATATTCTTCAAAAGATTGTTCCTTTGCTGCACTATAGTAAGCTATTCCGTAAACAAATGATCATATATATTTTCCATAGTTGGCGGCCCATCAGCACCTATATTACAAGAAGTAACAGTACCAACATACAATGGTAACGACTGTAAGAATATTTTCCCTGCGTCTGTGATCACTGATCCTGCTACCCAGATATGTGCTGGTCGAGATGGGGCTGATAGTTGCCAGGTAATGCAATTTACTTTTTGAACCACATTTAAAGTTATATTCCCTCGACATTCGAGATCTTTAATGCATATCTATCTATGGGAAAATATATTACTAAGAAATTTCGTAATATTTCCTGAACCATTTTATATCTTACAAAATCATTGAAGCGAAGCTTACTCTTGCAGTCTACGTCTACCAACTGTATACGGCCATCGGTGGATGGAAGCAACCTCTATCGTGTAACGAGATAGGTCTGCTTATACCTAACAGAGCTGCAGAAATTGACGATCGGCCCTTAATAACGTATTTAATTTATATTGGGTTTATCATGTTTATTATTTTCTGGACATTTAGAAATCTTATTTTGGTTGCATATTGTCTTCATCCTCATCGGTCTGCAACTCTTGAAGCTAAAACCATCTTCGCGTACTAGTTCGATGACCAATCTCGGGAATTCTCTAGACGTAATGTTATAACCCGGTTAATTTGAAATTCATATTGGTTATGTTCATGAGACGAAGACGCCGATCGCTTTTCCGATTTTCACTGCCAATTCGAAAAGTATTATGGACGCTCTAGTAATCATCCGATTGATTTGAAATTTGTATGCAGTGTCTAGGACCAAAAGGCTGATTTTCACAGATGGTCAGAATAGCTCAAGTTATCACCTGATCATCAGTACATACGTTGTATAATACATGTTAGAATTGGGAATCATTTTTAGATAAAGAGCTGACAGTTCTCACTATAATACTTAACAAGAAATAGATAATGAAACGGAAATATGTTAAAAATTTCCGTCAAATTAACGTCGATTGCAGCACATTGTAGTCACGATTGTCATTGTTACCGTTGTTACGATAATAATAACAGTCTTGATTATCCATTTAAATTAAATTATTTTGATAATTTTCTGTCAATCGTATTTAAATCTGTTGAAAATTTTGATAATCCGATGGCATCGAGAGTTGTTATGGTCGTGGCAAGTTAATGAATTTCTAATTAATAATTTATATAACATTTAAGGACCAAAGAAAGCCATGCAATAGGCATATTTAGCTATTGAATATTTAATTATTGCAGACGATTACTTCATGGGTTGCTTTTAATGTCTTGTGAATGCTTCCATTACCTAGCTAAGAATAAATATTCGTCCATTATGGCTGCATGGACCACTTAGCTGTTGTGTTGTTTTGCATGTTTAATGATCTTGCAATGAGTTGCAAGTTATTTTTCAGTGATCACCAATTTAAATTAAAGAGGTATCACCACTCTCAAAAAATGTAGGCCCTAATTAAAATACAGGTGTGACGCCATCCTTTGATGTTGGCGTATCATTTTGTTTTTCAAATAATGGTACGGGCAATGTATACGAAATAACATTTTGGACACGTGTAACGTATTTCATTGCAAAGCACGGGCGGGTGTCTGTATTTTAAGTTGTATAATGGTCTTAATGGTCTTAAGACATTGCGTGTCGTTTCAATGTCATTAAACCATACTTAATGTTGAATAATCATATTTATAAAAAAAACGAAAAAAAACCCGAATAGTGCTTGCCTAGTTATTATCGAAAAGCTATGCACTTATTAATTCTAGAGAGATGTTGTTCATAGATGTTGCTCATTCTTGAAAACAGATATATAACTCGTAAATTAATAAGTTAGAACTTGTATTTCTCAACGATAGCTTCGGAGTTTGGTCTAAATTAATTTTCGTGTAAAAATCGAATATCCCATGTAACTGTATAGCCAACTCAAGTCAAATGAAAGAAAAATAAATAAATAAAATAATTTCCAACCGATCAATACCCCTGAAGCGTTCACGCCTCTTTAATATCGTTATTGAAAGGGAAAATGAATATTATTGAAATAAGAAACCCAGAGCAAAACTTAAATGGCACATAAAATGACCATATTATTATGAAAGCTGTATGTACTTGATTTCAGTGTTAAGGGTTGGGGTTAGCAATTGTATATTATTTATACATTTATCAAGATTATGTTGAAGGCAGCAAAATAGCATTATCATGGTAGCTATTCTCTTATAAATATCAAATAAATTGGAATGTTCTAAATATAGCATTATTCTTTATTTTCAGGGGGACTCTGGAGGGCCTCTATTCTGTCCAGTAAATGGACAATATGTACAATATGGTATTGTATCATTTGGTGAAGGTTGTGCCGAACCTGGTAGTGGAGGAGTCTATACCGATGTCAGTGCTCTGCTTAGTTTCATCAACAGTGTACAATAAACATGAAGACTCTTATAACTGATACTCATTTATATCTTTCTATTTTTCTATCTTTGTGTATTCAAATAATTTAATTCTTTAGAAAATTTTAATTTTAATCCTTGCCATTTCGCGACAATATTTTGTACAGATATAACAGAGCATGGTTCATTTTATTTAATTTCAATATATGTATAATATTATTTAATAAAAACAATCCTTAGGTATACTAAGATTAGTTTAAACATATTTTATTACAAATAATTTACAAAAGAATTAGCACAATTTAGAGAAATTATGAACCTTAAGATTGTGTTACATATTATCTATTAGTCAGTAGGCCTAAAGAGCCGTATGTAGGATTTAAAAAGTGGGTCTTCAGCAGAGTGGTGGGGGGGGGGGCATATAATTTCCGAGCTATTGAGTGCGGAGCGGCGACTGCCGAAGCGGAGAGCCTGCGAGTGCCACTATCGCAGCTGGGGGTATGATGGGGGTCTGACAGACCCGCCCCAAACTTTTGAGAATTAGACTGCGGCAAAAGCGTTTCCTACGCACTTGAGTCGCAATCAAAGTCGCTATCAAGTGGCCCCGTGTGTCAATTTCTGTGGTGCTATTTCTCATTTTGGTGTGTTAAACACACCAAAATGAGAAACTGCTTGTCCTCTAAACTAGAACTAGTCCGTAACACCAATAAGGACATGTCGATAGGGCGACCATAACCAGAATCTCTAATAATGTCATTTGGTGAGGCCCTGTCAAATGTGGATAGGGCGACCAAAACGAACCATCTAATGTCATTTGGTGGGGCAGGCACTGACCCAGAAAGGGGTGATATAAAAGGCAGTTCGCTTATAGGAGTGGTACCTACGTCTGGGGTCCACCCTCAGAAAATTTTGAGAAATAACGCTGCTGGAAACCCTTTTTTCGGCCACTCTGGTGATATGTAAGGGTCGATTTTGTATCTTATATGGTCGATGAATGAATGAATGAATGAAATGGGGTTTAACGTCCTACGCTTAAGCACCTAACCTGGGCCAATTGAAGACGGGCATACGCCAACAGTGTGCTATGAGGGAAATTTTGCCCGGGCAACGGCGCTACGGCCTACTCTTATATCGAATTCCAACTGCCAAGGGATCTTTTACGTGCACTCCAATTTGTACACGGGACCTCGGTTTTTCGTCCCATCCGAACGACTAGGCAGCTGTCCTTGTCAGGCCCTCCTTCTGCATCACTGACAAGGGGAAATCACGTCGGAAAATCGAGATGAACTTTCTCGGCCAATGCAGGGATCGAACACTCAACCTCCAGGCTAGCGAACCAGCGCCTTATCCACTTAGCCACCGTGATCCCCTTTTATATGGTCGATATTCTTTCAGAAGTGGCAGTTGCTTCTAGTACCCCCGAGCCTGTGGTGGCGCCCAATATCCTCCACATAGTGATATGAGAGTGTTTGGACACCCTTAAAAAACCGACCGATTGATCAGTGCCTTAAGAGCATCACTGTGTGATACTAATCACGTGTAAAGGTTGTCAATTTTTTGAGGGGGCCCTGAGTCAGCATGGGAACTAACGGCGTGAGTATACATATGTTAATATCCATCTATATTTAGTAATCCCTCAGTTCAAACAAACTAATTTCAATTTCTAATGATATTTGCAATAAGGTAAAAAAAAAAAGTCACGATCGATTGCAAGCCTTAGCTTCTTACTTTGTCTTACAAGTGAAAACAAGAGAATCGACATCTGGTTATACGCAAGGTTTGGCTGCAAATAAGATACTAATCAAATAGAAGTGGAAAATTTGCGTAGGATCAAATTGCATACACCTCTTTCAACTTGGCGAACCTTTACAGAAGTAGTTCACAATAAGCTTTTTTCTGTAACTTTATGAACAGTTGGTCCATCCCGTAAATAAACATCACATCATATTGATTTTTATGAAAAAGTATTTAAAGGAAATTCCCCTTCCATCACCATGAAGACTGTGGAACCTTCCATCACTATCAATATGAGAGCTGTTGTTATTTTACTGTTGTGTTTAACATTTACACTTTGTGAGGGATATCGGAGGAGACCAAGTTCAGACAGATGGAACAACTATAATGGAAGAAATGACTATTATGGAAATGACCGATATGGTAATTATTATGATAATGGAAGAAATGACTATTATGGAAATGACCGACATGGTAATCATCATGATACTGGTTATTCTAGTTATGGAAACCATTATGGTCAAGGATACCGATACCCTTCACACTACTACGTTGCGCCTGTAGTAGCTGCAACTGAAGCACCAGCACCACCACCAGCTCTACCCGCAGGACCTGCTGCTCCTTTAAATCCAGTTTTAAGTACACTGGGCCAGCTTCCACTCTCAATGTACAACAATTACATCTGTAGCAAATTTGCTCAACAAGAACAGTCGACGGAAATGAACACATCAATCCTCCGTAATAAAAGAGGAGTTTACGGGTATCGTTTCGCTCAGATTTACCAACGGTTACAATATGTCGTACATGGGGCATATCAAAAGCTAAGACCTTTTGCTAGTGGCGAATCATCAGATATTATGTCCAACATTCTAAACACCGTACTAGATTTATATATGAACAATGCTCACATTCAATTGGAAGATGTCGTGGAAGAGCTCATTTCCCAACAGTTACAGGCAGAAGGGGTTCAAGGAGACCCCGAAGCAATAGCTTCTGCTATTGACACGTTAGCAGAGGAGGGTGTCTCAGAGATACAAAGCTCAACACAAGAAGCTGTGGATAAATGTAAGTTTCTATATATAGTATTTTCTTCTGTTTATTGTTTTAAATTGTAAAATCGTTGACGAAAATGTATTTAAATTATTTATGTTTTTTGTTTAAACCGATTCATAATTTTTTTGTTTATGTTTTTTGTTTAAACCGATTCATAATTTTTATCTGGATAGTTAAATCAATCATTTCTTTGGATAGTCTTAGCCGTACTTTTCAATTTTATGCCGGTGATGAAGTAAACTAAAACATATAAGTAACGTCTAGACTATTGTCTTGTTGGTTAACTAAAGAATCTTTAACGCCTATAAAAATAATTTCAGCATGTGACGCTATCAACAGTGAATTCTATTGTAACCGTATTAAAAAGCTGAGCGTTTCATCTGGGTGCAGCAGTCAGTATTTTAGTAATGAGATGTATGATAAATGCTGTGCTGATAAGTTTGAAGCACCATCTGAAGAACCCTCGACTATTGTTACCAACCCCTTTGTAGTTGTCGAAACCCCAAGTACATCCACAACAACCACAGCAGCACCAACTACAACCACAACAAGCGCAGCAACTACATCCACAACAAGCGCAGCAACTACATCCACAACAACCGCAGCAACTACATCCACAACAACCGCAGCAACTACAAGAGGTAAAACACTACTTTAACATAATATTCGAACTACCTGAACTGCCAAATTACATTTCAGAAAGATGTTTCAGAAAGAGAACTACAATAGTAAGTGTAGGAGGACCACACTACATGCAAAACAAAAATCTACAAGATAAACCCGCGGACAAGACAGAAAAAATAAATGATAAAAAATAAACAAATATCAAATAAAGTGAATGGATCCGGGGGTAAAGCACTACTTTAACATAATATTCGCACTACCTGAACTGCAAAATTACCTTTCAGAAAGTGGTTTCAGAAAGAGAAACCATACAATGTAATATAGAAGATGTTCTCTGACATATTTTTTTTTATTTCGGCTAATGTGTTATCAATATCGATATTTCTTCCGGAAAACTATTTTTATCCATTTCTATAATGTTCCTATTTCTTTTACTAAAGCTTGCGGCATTAGTACTGTTAATGCAGCAACGAGATTTGCCGACTTTAGTTCAGCCCTAAACCAAGTGAGAATTGTTGGTGGAGTTGATGCTGAGGAGTGTGAATATCCTTGGATGGTTCGACTTCAAGTTGGTAATTCTTTATGCGGGGGAACGATTATTGATGAAACTCATATTCTTACTGCTGGTCATTGTATTGGGTAAGTTATCATTAAGGTGTTATTTCGTTTACCGTTCTAGAATCGACAGCACACAATTATGGTCATCCAGATACATACCGCAGTTAGTATAAATACACACATCATTTATTATAATTTATAGATACATACAGTAATTTGTACTCGTATTCGTCATTTACTGTGCATTTATATAATACTTCTTAAAAATCCATGTTTAAACCTCAATTTCCCAGACGGCAAATAATTAGTTTGTTTCCATATAAGGACATAAGTGTTCTTCAGACAAGTACGATCATACTTAATCCAGGAACCGGACTCGACGTCATTACTACAGCCCTCACGGAATTGTGACCTAATATGAAAACTATTGAAAACCCCCACAACAAAAACGTCATTGGATGACAAATTAACACAGATCCAGCATGCCGAACGTACTTAGACATTTTTCGAAGAACAGTCTTATTAAAACACAGTTCCTATTTCGTTTTACGTGTCTTTAATACACTTTAACCTGCGTTCTGGATGATGTGAGGGATAAGCCAATGCTCATGCGAAATTATTTATATATATTTTAAATTTCTGAATAATTTTTAGCCTTGTATTTTATTTATATAATTGTTTAATTCGTATTTGTTTTTAAAAATAATTATAAATTTAATAATTTTAAATTTTAAATGTATTCTTATAATATATATCTTGATGTAAAACCAGCGCCACTGAGCAGCTATACTAGCTGGAACGTGTGCGCTTTATAAATGTATTAAATTATATTAAATTATTATAATAGTGATTAAATTTGTCAACGATTACTTTTAACCACCCAAAAAATTATTTCTAGAACTAACACAGCCAGTGACATCACAGTTTACGCCGGTGAGCATGACTTCAATGTTCTAGATACCAATGAAGTAAGTAAAGAAGTTGCAGCCGTAGATGTCCATCCTGATTACGTTGAACTGGCTGGAGGTGCAGTAGGTAAGAATGTGAATTAATAGTAGGCATCTTGGTTCCTTGCATGAGGTATTTCATTTCCCGTTTTCATGTAGAGTGCAACAATTACTCTTTATTATCTTTTGTTATAGTTCTTTAAAAAGTAACGATCTATCATTTTACATGCAACTTTATAGGCGTAGTTGAATAATATGTCCCAATCTTTATTCTGGACAAAAATTGTACTATTTTACAATATTTCAATTAAAGTTACATTATTCAAGAAAAAGATAAGAACTAGCCATTCTTGCTATAATAGTTCGAAAGTAGATGATGTAAAAATAATATTTTGAAAATTTCATTCAAATTACTCTATTGCAAGCGAAGATATTGGCATTTGAAGAATTGGCAGACGTGTGCAATAATTTCAACCACGGTCCTGGTTGATCGAAGCTAAGCCTCGAACCGTCTTGGTCCACCATATTTGATTAAATCGAAGTATCACTGAAGCGTTTTAATCTGTTTAATATCGGAGCAATCTGATGCCATCCAAAGTTGATTAAGGCCCGGATCAGTTAATTAATGTCTAATTAATACTTTGGAAAACATTTCAGGCCCAAAGAAAAACCTGTTATAGGCAGATTTAGCTCTTAAAGGGACAATAACACTCTTGCTGGCTTGACAGGTCCAGAATTTTTTTTAGCCTTATTCTAACTGCAAGATGTTTAAGTGTCCTACCTGTTGTGTAAATTATCCATTACAACCTATCTTACTTGTCCAGAGGGTTCGAAAATATGTTTAAATCCAAGTTGCATTTGAAAGTGCTTACTAATTAATACTTTGGAAAACATTTCAGACCCAAAGAAAAACCTGTTATAGGCAGATTTAGCTCTTAAAGGGACAATAACACTCTTGCTGGCTTGACAGGTCCAGAATTTTTTTTAGCCTTATTCTAACTGCAAGATGTTTAAGTGTCCTACCTGTTGTGTAAATTATCCATTACAACCTATCTTACTTGTCCAGAGGGTTCGAAAATATGTTTAAATCCAAGTTGCATTTGAAAGTGCTTACGTAAGGCTTTTCAAACCATGTTACGGCATGTCGTTGAATATTTCCAATTTTTAAACTTTGGTGTGTTAAGATGAAATTTGTATCATTTTTTTAATTGAAATTTTGTAAAATAGTACAAATTGTTGACCAGAATAAAGATTGGAACATATTATTCAGTTACAACAAGAGTGGTATTGGGGCTTTAACTAATGTAACTTTAATTGATGGTAAAAATTTCATCTTAACACGCCTAATTTTAAAAAAACCTTTTCGAACCCTCTGGACAAGTAAAATAGGATGTAATGGATAATTTACACAACATGTAGGACACCTAAACATCTAGTACTTAGAATAAGGCTATTATTTATTTTCTTTCAAGCCAGTAAGAGTATTTTTGTCCCTTCAAGGTCACTCTATATAATTAAAAGCAGGTGTTTTTTTCTAACTTTCTGGCGAAGACTCTAATTGTAAATGGCGCGAAATGTTTATTTTATATTATATTCCAGAGAATGATGTTGCTATACTGACATTGAAAGAGCCCCTTAACTTCGATGATAATCCTTGTACACAACCTATATGTTTACCAAACGCTGGAGATGGTGCCCTTATTGAAGCTGGTACACAATGTGTTGTTGCTGGTTGGGGAACAACATCATGTAAGATATAAATTGGTAGCTGGACAGACGTGTCTGCCTCTTTATTTCAAAATTTAACAGATTTTTGGAAGACTCGTATTGTTAGCCCGATTGATCTCTAATCGTACATTTCCAGGTCTTCAGTAAAACACCACATTTACATGCCCCCGGTTTAATTTATTAGTATATGCATCAAAGGTGGGTTGCCATCATGCATTATAGAGATACAATTCTTTTATAAACTGAATGTGTGTTTGCCCCGCTTGGTGCTATTATACAGGTTAGGCGCAGAAGCGTATGACGTTAAACCCCATTTCATTCATTCATTCTATTAGACCATCTGGTTTAAATCACACAGTATTAAACAATGCCACAACTATAAAATAAAAGATTTTATAATACATTTCATGTTTCACAATTCAGAAAATATTCTGTCTGTACTGATCAAGTCAATTTTATGTTTTATATGTATGTAGCTGGTGGACAGGTGTCTAATATCTTACAAGAAGTAACTGTACCTACTTACAGTGGAGAAGATTGTGGAAGTGTATTTACTGAAACAACACCAACCGATCCAACACTACAACTCTGTGCTGGTCGACCAGTAATTGGAGGAGCTGATAGTTGTCAAGTAAGACCTTTAGTTATTATCCCCTTCGTTATTGTAAAAGATAACAAATGATTATAATGTTAAATGTAGGACATTAATCCGGAGAATTGGGCGAGATGCATTCATAAATTCATACACTCTGAGAGCGGAGAACAAATAAATAATTAGAAGGCCACAAAAGAAAATGACCACATGGTGATCGTAAGTTCAATATGACCAATGTGTTTAATCTAAACCATTCGGCTATAATAGTTTTGTAAATTCACAAATTAAATTGTTAATCTATATACTGCTATTTTCCTTAAACGCGAGTTCAATAATGGAAAATAGCATTCGGACCGCTGGGAAAAAGCAATCGATTTTCGATTGCAGATTTTCTTGACCATTCTGTCGAGACCAGACGCAGGGGCATGTTAGTATTCTACCAATTGATTATAGTGTTCATCATTTTTATTTTCAGGGGGACTCTGGAGGACCTTTATTCTGTCCAGTTGATGGTCAATATGTACAGTATGGTATTGTATCATACGGAGTAGGTTGCGCTGATGTCGGTGCTGCGGGAGTTTATGCGGATACAAGCGCCTCGTTGGATTTCATTAATAGTTTTCTTTCAACCTAATAAACTATAAAATATAACCAAATTTATTTATTTTCGTTCATTTTTATTTCGCGTATCTGGACCTGTAACGTCAGCATATAAAAGTAGTATACCGTCGGCCTTCATTTTACAATATAGGTCTTTTTTTTGTTAAATTTGCAAGAACACTGTCTCCTAGAACATAATAATATACCTTTGGGAAGTATGACAAATTGATATTTCACAAGAGTTGAAATCGTGGGAATGCAACAACAATTGAACAATCTTTACCAGAAAAAATTTATTTGTTGTCTGACACCATAAATGGGGCAAAAGATGAAGGTTCAATCTTCAGCTTGACCGAAGTCAACAGAGATTAGGTCGTTCTATGTTCTGGCAATTTGTAATTACTCCCCGTCTAATCCACAACAAAATAAGATTGGTTAACACCGCATTTTAAGTATTCTGTGTGCTGTTCAACTGCCAAATAAAACACAAACTAATAGTTAGTAGGCCTGGAATGCCACGTCACCAACGATCGAGCGTAACGTAAAATACAGACCCCATTTACAATTCTGAATTTTTTCTACATGTAGGTAATTCTGTGGGTAAGGCACTTGTCGGCTAACCAGGGGGTCCGAGGTTCGATCCTGGTTTAAGTTGAGAAAGTTCCCTGAAATTTTCCGACTTTTTTCCCTTTTTCCAGTGCTGCTGGGCTAATAGGGCGGGGGGGGGGGGTGCTTGCAAGGACAAGGATCCAGGCTTTCAGAATGAACAGAGGTTCCGTGTACACGTTGGCATGCACGTAAAAGAACCCTTGTCTGTTGGAAGTCAACATAAAAGGAGTAGGGCCCCTATGAATTCCTCGGTGTTTGCAGTTCTTATTATTGGGCATAATGTCGGCTGCACCCAGTTCGTCCTTATAAAATACAGAACTGTAAAAATGGTTTATAATATTCAAAACCACGTTTAATGTCAAGTAAAGACTGTATCTCGATAGATTATTCATGAACACAGCTAAGAATATGTTAAAGGTATGTCATAATATAGATGTAGTAATACTGAAATGGCCAACATGAGGGGAATGGTATTTTCATTGCTGTGCTGTAGTGTTTTGTATAGAGCTGCTGAACGTAAGTTGGCCTTTTACTGTTTAAACTATCTTTCTAATTTTAATTTTTTCGTTCAGAAGGAAATGCAAGATATAACACCAGTGTCCCGTGTTTGTTTTTAAATCTAAATACTCACGAACAGTATTATTGCGTCAGATTAAGTTTTGGAATACGCAGTAAAAAGGAAAAGAAAGAATGCTTAACACCCCTCCCCATCCATAGGCCTACGGGCTCGATGACAGTTAGAGGGGCAGAAACTGAAATGCTCGAAAAATGTTCTGGTTACAGAAGGCGGCGCCAGGACTTCTGAGAGAGCGAAGCCGCGAAGCTTACCGCGTAGACCCCTCTCACCCCTATGGAAATTTTGACGGCCGCAAACACATTTTCCTGTTACTGCACCAGCTGAATCCGGCTACTTTAACCAATCAATCGTTTACAGTCCACGGATATTTCCGGCTATAACAGCTCGTGAATATAGCAACTTCAATTTGGTCCAATCAATCATCGCGGAGAATAAGGAGCCTAGCCGTTCCGGCGAAAATTTAAAAATTTAGCAGCAGCAAATGCGTTTTTCTGCTATTCTCTATTCTAGCAGTGAGTTAAGCAAGTTGTTAAATGGTCTTGTAAACGGAATCCCACTCTATGCGGAATTGAATTCCAACCATCCAACCAGGCTGCTGCTGCTGCAATCACAAATGATAATCGATGCCCGAAAAATCTCACACACAATTGTTATAATCTATAGGCAATTCAGTACTAATTTGTGGTATCCACTTGCAAGAAAAGTAAAATTAATGTTTTATTATTTCGGACACTTTATTTTGTCAACTAGATGAGATATTTTTTTTCACGTTAGCCTTCTGCCCGAAAGTTAGATTACCCGAAAGGTACGAAATACGCTGCTTTAGTCAATAAAACAAATTTGAAATTGAAATGCAGGAGATAATCCTTTTTTAAATGCCTTCTGTGTCAACAGCTACAAGCAGGCGTTTGTTTTCTGGAAGAGCTCGAGTTCACCGATTTTCAACTAGCAGAGATTACTACACTTTGCTTAGAAACAACAGAAGGAACGAGTTAAGTGCTTCCCGACAGGCTTCCCAACAAAATGGCTGTCAGCTATCTCGAGGTAACCAATTCATTTATTTCCACTGCAAATATACTGATGTTTTCCAAAAGCTGAAAATCGATATGGTTCGTCCTATCAAAACCATGCTGGCGTGTACAAAATCTGTTTCTGAAAGCAGTAGGACGGGAAAAGGGGTTTGTCCTTTCGTGACACCAATGTTTTAAATTATATTTGTGAATTCTTCGCGGTGAACAGAATAAAATATCACTAAGGCATTTGAATATAACATGTATTTTATAGACTATAAGGAATCTATTTATTTTAAATTTAAGTTAGTGCTATATGCACGGTGATGCCAACTAGGCGAAATTCAATCGAAGGAAGAATATATTTAGTTCAAGACGTGGTAAGTCTTTGTTTGAATCAGACTGATATCAGACTGGTGGTGCTACGGAATTTTTTTCGAAGGGCTGAGGATGTGGCCGGCTAAGAAAGCTCCTAAGAGATTGTTATATTGGCGAATTATTTTGGTGGGGGGGGGGCTGGCTAAGATCCTCAGCCCCCCCCCCTTGGCTACGGACCCTTGATAGAGCTTGTATGATCCGGACTACAGAAAAAAACACCGCGCGGCCATATTATGGATCTGGACTAATATGTAGACGGTGCAAATATATATTTTGGAGTGATATAGCAAGAAGAGATAGAAATTGGAGTACAAGTTTAGCTAAACACAAAACATTGCTTGAATGACAAGGCTGAAATAATATTCTTGTGCTAAATAAATTGACATTACACAGTTCTTGTCTGAAAAATCCATTTTACAGATACCATACAGATTACAACTTTTTAAATTTACAACTGTATCATTTTTCCAGAATTCACAGTGTTTACATAACAGCTGGCTAACGGTTAAAGTTGAACTACAGGGTTTGGACTCCAGTGACGGTGTTCTTAATCATGGTCTTCACATCCACCAATTCGGTGATTTGGGTAACGGTTGTTTAGCAGCAGGCCCACATTTTAACCCCTTCACTAAAGATCACGGTGATAGAAATACATATGAAAGGTAATTCTATTAAATTTCGAAGGCAGTGTGCCAGATGCGTTTTTGGTTAGCCTAATCATTACCACAACTTCTTAACGGAGTCCAGGTAAATCAACCCTGCATTCCATGTCTGTCATGGACAAGTACAGTTTAAATATGTTCGAATCATACCTTCTAATAATGAGTCTTGATGTCCATTATATTCATCGAACTCTACCTGGCTTTAAATATAGAAATGACCGTATTTGTTCTAATGATGATGAGTTCATAGTTAATTTTCTACAAATGGTAGTTTGGTAAGGTAGAGTAATATTATATATGGTAATAATAATACCATGTCACGTGGGGGAGGGATGTGCGTCTCCTATAATAAAATTTCTGCTTTGTTGATATGATTGCCACCATTTTGAAGGGGTCGTTTTGCTTGCAAAGAATGTTTAACCTACAAGACTATGAACATAAGCCTCATAAACGGGAATACACTGCCTAGGGTATACTGTTTACGACACATTAACTTGACAAAATGTACTTTCGAATGTGGCCTGGGCCACAGATAGTTCTGTGGTAGTCGTATTTTAAATTCTAAATAAATAAAAGAGTTTTACATTCAGACATATTGGTGATTTTGGTAATGTACGAGAAGACAATGATGGGTCTATTACAGAAAGATTTACTCTTCCAGTTACCTCAATTGTTGGGGAAAATTCAGTCATCGGGCGAGCTGTTGTGGTATGTATTTTATGTTTTTCGTCGGGTCGCTATACACACTGCACAGTGTCACCAAGTCTCGAAAATATCTCATGGGTTGAAATAAATACAAATAAAGCCTATTTGAAGTATGTGGCTGAGATCGACAAGCCACCAATGGATCATTTTTTTGTTGGTCACAAGATTTTTTTTAAAAGGATTCGTCAAAGATATAACAGCTGGACAATGGGAAAGCCTCTTTCGAAACCTTCGGCTTCATACTAAAGTCCCCTTTAACGCGTTTGACCATATCTTGATAACTATGTCAAGAATATGCAAAGCAATACACACAAAAAAATTTGTGTGTGTGTACGGTGTACATGGATAGTCGTCGCCCTGGTCGTCGGTACGGCTTCAAAAATAGCTTCGAATTAAAATTCGATAGGGACTAGAGTTTCGACGGATCTATTTCACAGTTTTAATTAAGGTTACTGTCCATGTCATTCTAGCATCGAAGCTAGAGTTTTTGAGGATTTATTTTCAAACTTGGTATTAAACTTGTACCATGAGAAGATAATCTTTATCAACTTCCCCTTTTCTCGGATTTTCCTTTTTGGAGTTACTACCCTTGTGATTCTGACATCGCGAATACTCGTTAACGCAACAGTAGCTATAGTTTTTAACGGAATTCTTTCACATTGGATTCACGAGAGGATGAAACAGATCCATATTCAGTGTTCTGCAACATTGCATTCCGAGATTAACTCTCATTGTCAAAAAACCTTGTTTAACACGGTGACCTTATACGACTTTTAAATATTTTGTGCAGGACGAAAGAAATTAGATTTCTTGGAGGAAAATCGTTATCAAATTTTGGCAACATCCAATTTTTTTTTCGGATTAACTGATGCGGCTATACAAAGGGGCTTTGAATGATTCGGTTCATATTACAGGATGTTTACTGATATATGAATATTTTATTATTTTAGCTTCATGCTGGAGAAGATGATCTTGGTCTAGTAAATAATGAAAACAGCAGAACAACTGGTAACTCTGGTTCAAGACTAGCATGTTGTGTAATAGGCCGTTCTAACCAAGTTCCTAATGATTTTGAAGATTAAGTTAGGGGACTTTCTGTAGCCAAGTCATTTATGGACTAGATGGATATATATAAATGTAGGCATATCAATGTTAATTTTTGTTCATTAATCGGAAAACAGCTGCATTACAGGGTGTGAGCAAACTCTATAACTGATTCTTCCATGTGCCCCCCCCCCCCCCCGTATTTTTATTATCTTGTCTAATCATGATTTATCTCTATAGAATCCCTTGTATACTACAATGATGTGAACGTTCAATGTCTAATAGGAATATCAATCCCAGATTCGTTCAAATCCGTTCAATATTTACAGAGATATGACGAATTGAATATTCCATCGATCTTTTATCCATCTTTATTTACCGTCAACCAACTGGATAGCCTTTATATTTGTTTTCTAAATTTAATTTTGCAAAAATCAATCCGAGTACATTCTAGCGTGGATTAAGTCCGTAACTCAAAATCCTTCAAAATCTTCGACATACATCGAAAACACGAATTAATGTAAACATGTAAATTTACCGGGAAAAGATGAGCGTCTGATATCCGATAAATCAACATTGGTACACGTAGCATAATGCGCTTCAGCCCCAGTTGAAATAAGAGACTCGAGGGACGAGGCTTGACACATTGCACCAAATCAAACGGCATACTGTATGTAGATTGGATTAACCAGACTCTAGAAATGTGCACTCGATTGAGACTGCATGGCTTTTTTTGCCAAACAGAAACCATTGAATGTAAATCAGTTTATATACATTCATATAACAGTATTATATGCGTTGCGATCCACTTTTGTCAATTTGTTAGCGATTTAGCTCCTTTAAGTTAACAAATAAAAACAAAAACAAAAGATTATGGCGTGCAATGGACACTAATCAGTTTTTATTGATGTATATTAGCCTTATGGATGTTGTTTATATGTGAGTAATAATAAATCCTTTGAGACATTTTGACTTTTATTTTTTATCTCATTGATTTATTACTGACAGTAAGTGAGTGAGTGAGTAAGTGGGGATGAGTAGGGGGGTTTCAAGACTAATATTTTATATTTATTTCAATAATTTGATTGTCGCCTTTTCGTCTTTAACTCGAGCCAATAGTATACATTTCAGAAATCCAGCATACAAGCATGTTAAGGTTGTGTAATGGGCGAGTTCGGACGTTACATTTCTTATATTGGGTCTTTCTGATGTAGCCTACACAGGACAATACTATAGTTATAATAATATAATAGTCTATTTACAATGCGCTGTTTCCATGACTAAGCATGCTCAAATCGCAGTCCAAAAGGTGAATCACTCTGTCAAAATGGTGAATGCTTTGTGAAAAAGTATGTTTTGAGTCTAGATCTAAATACTTCAAAGGGAAGGAGAATCAATTGATAATTCATTCCATTCTTTTGGAGCAACACGTGAGAAACACTTCTGACCGAAACGAACCGTTTTGGTTTGGCACAACGAGAAAATGGTTGTCTTGGGATCTGAGTGTTCTTAATGAAGTGTACGGTTCCAGTACGTCCGAAAGATACTTTGGTGCATTGTCGTTCATTTTTAAACTTTATACTGAAGTGTACTGGTAGAATGTGTAGGTCTTTAAGAGTGTTAGTTATGTGGCTAAAGCGAGAAGTAAGTGGCGCTACCCTTGCGGCAGTATCTTTGGTACATTGAATACGATTCGGGAGAGTAGATAGTGCACAAGCTAATTACAGTAATCTATTCCGGGCAGTATTAAAGATGATACCAAAGTTTTGGCGGATTCTGTGGTTAAGAATTTTCTAATACATGTAAATCTGATATTTCTTGTTTAAAAGTAACACACTTTTGATAATTCAGAATCAAACATTACTCCTAGGTTTTTAGCACTTTCAGAAACGGGAATGGAAGTTGTGTCTTGAATACCACAACTGTCTCTTCTTGTCTTCGGACCCAAGAAAAGTATTTCAGTTTTTTAGTCGTTGAGTTTATTAGATGTCATCCATTTTTTGATTTCACAGTAACAGTACTGTACTGGAATGGCTGAAACAGGGTTTAGATCAAATATTGTCATGACTTGTGAGTCGTCCGCGTGAAAGTGTCTAAGAAGCTCATGATTATCAATTATCCTCAAAAGAATTGTATAAGGTAAATAACACCGGGCCTAATACCGAGCCATGTGGAACTCTACGCGTGAGTTCAACGGGATCAGATATGTCTTCTCCAATGATGGCAAACTGCGATCTTGAAAGGAGCCTGCTGTGATCAATCGTATCATAAGCTGCACTGAGGTCAAGCAGTGCCAAGTACACCAACAAAGTAGCTTTGCTACCATCGTGTCCCATTCTAAGGTCATTTACGACTCTGGGAAGAGCAGATTCGGTACTGTGACATGGACGATATGCTGATTGAAAAGGTTCATAGAGTTTGTGATATGATAGATGTCCAGACAGACGCAAACAGACTGCTCGTTCTATAATTTTAGAGATGAATTGAAGATTTGATACCGGACGATAATTCTTTAATTGGTCTGAGTCTAGATTAGGTTTCTTCAAAAGAGGCTTTACTAATTCAGATTTAAAAGTTTCTGGCATTCTTCCAGAAAACAGACTGATATTCACCAATTTCATTATTACTGGGAACAGGATGTCCAGATTTTCAATTATTAACGATGTTAGAACAGGATCCAACGGACAGAATGTTGGCTTGGGTCGCTTTAGGATAACTGACAACTCTGACTCTGTGATTTTACCAAAGGCGTGTAAAGCATTGTCACTGAATTCTGAATATTGCGACAGATACTCTTCATCATTAAACTGTTTGGGAATGTTGGTGATCTTCTCACTAAAGTACTCTGGGAAAGCCTCTGCAATGACCTTTGGTTCCCCGAGATCAGATCAGGGAGACTGGTATCTTTCCCCACTTTACCCATTAGGCGGAACACCAGCTTGTAAAGGGCATTAGAGTTAGTAGTTGAATCAGCAATTTTGGTGTTCATATAAAGCTGTTTAGCAGATTTGATCTTTTTAGTCAAAAGATTTCTGGCGTGCACGTAGACTTGACGGTGAACCCCCAATTCAGATTTCCTCCAACGTCTCTCAGCGTTTCTTCTAACAGTTTTAGCTGAACGGATATTGTCTAAAGGTGTATCCGGCATGTAAGGAATTGTCTTCCTCACAGAAAACCCTGAATACATCAGTGAGTATACTCATCAAGTGTGGCTGGTGGATTACATAGTAACTCAGACATTGGCAGATCTTGACGGAATGCATTAGTATCCATTCTTCTTAGGTTTCTGAACCTAATGTTTTTAATAGGTTGAGCTGGCCGAGTAATGTCCAAAACACATGAAATAAGAAAATGGTCTGAGATTTCTAAATCAAGCACATTGCCATACCTCATATTGATGTTCTAAATTCACCGGCTTTTAGTTTTAACATACGGTTAGTGGAGGAATTAAAATGGAACAAAGCCAAATATTCATAATATACACAAATACTGCAGACGATCTTACATTTAGTATATAGGATAAACCTAATACATCAATGTATTTACAGGGTAATTCGGGGTAACTCTGGAGGACCCTGTTCCTTATTCTGTTCAATAAATGGACAATATGGTATTGTCTCGCATGGGACAGATTGTGTTCAAAGAGGGATTTATAATGCATTTAGGCATGTTTTAGGTGATCAAACTGAATTGAACATAATCATATATGGGCTCGACACGTTTCGGATTGATATAGCCTCACCATCATGAATATTCAAAGAGCATCATCAATTTCTCTTAAAGCTTCTTTCAGTGCTATCTTGGTCATCATGGGACTACAAGATGACGAATTGTCAAAGATCGCAGGTTTGCTTATAAATAAAAAAGAACACGTGAATGGTGTTGTCGACGATGAACCTGGCCGGCGACAGAGACCAACGTCTTGAAGTATTAATTAACATTGCCGCTGAAGCTAATATTGAAGCATTAAATATAGTTTGGGAAATCCGAAATATGTCGTCTGTTGTAAAGGGGCGTCCGGCGTTGATCCGATACAAAAGATATAAGCCTTCTAAAGCTGTTGTACAACTCAGCTATCAAATAGGAAATTGAAATCCCATTGGATCATTTTTCCGTATATTCGGGAAATAATTTAACAAATTTACCCAAGTAAGAAAACCCGATCTTTCTATTTACATTTCGAAATTTGGTCAGAGAAATCCCATGCAAAGCAATGGTCGCTCCTCGTAAGTTTACTTAAAGATCTTCCACAATGCACATTGTTTTCCAAATGGGTTATAGGCCTACAGATCAGTTCACCTGAATAGCAACCAGTGTCAAGGAAACGTTTAATATCTCGTCTTTTGAAAGAGATTTGGGGACCTCATTTTCCTTAAAAGAACATTCCGATTTTGTTCCCTGTTTAACACCGCGTTGTTAGAGAGGACCAACATTTCGTCCCAAACAGCTGGGGTGTTGATGGGCAAGTGACAAATACAGTCATGTCACGTGTTACATACTTCTGGGCGGAGGTCAAAGTTGTGAACAGTTTGTTAACCGCAAAACATTCGGCAAACCTCGACAGATTCCGGTGCCCTACATCTAGACTCGGCTGTATGATGAAGTCCGCCATTTTAGAACTATTTTAAAGAACCCGGATAAACAATGGCTGCCCCCGTGGCCATGGAGATTATATCAACAAACTAAAAAATGGCTGCTCCATAGATATTATATCTAGGAAAGACGCCATTTTGGGACTATTTTGTGAAAGCGGCACGTTTTTCTGTTGAAGTAAATCGGTAGTTGACTAGCCGCATCGCAAATGTATGGTCGTAGGTACATATCAATTACTATCATACATCCGAGTCTAGATGTAGGTTACGGAGAGTACCGGAATCTGTCGAGGTTTGCTGAATGAACCTCAAAAGTAACTGTGTAAACAAATAGGCCTACGTCAGAATTCATTCTAGTCATGTGATGTATAGTCTACTTAACAGTCGCCAGGGTGGTCCCATGTTTATTTACTTTTTAACACAACTAATTTTTTATCTACGCATGTCATACGGTCTCATACCACACTGATCCCGCAGTGAATATTCGCTCGGCCGCTAGTATCACTGATAAAGATGACATCTATATGCGTCTTGATGAGCCAAAATATCAACTTTTTTCCTGCGAGAAATTAGATTCTAAAACATTTTTTTGAAGTATAAGAAAAATAAATAAAGGTCTCTGAAGTATATCCGGATTACAAGTATACTATATTTAGCTTAAATTGGTACAGAAGTAATCTTTTTGACGTTTTGGACGCCATCTTAATTTGTTGGTAAACATTAGAATGTGACGTCACCCATTAAACTATAGCGGTCTGACCTTTCAAAGGTCAGTCATCTTGGACAGAGATAAAAGACATCCGTCTTAAACTCTGTGAAATAGATTGATGTCATACCCTAAAACTAATTTTCAGCGTTTATGTTACGATTGGCTATATTCAACCTATAAAGATTTATTGTGAAACTTCCCCTATTTTAGTTACTTATGTCTTGTGAGCTTCCCCCTTTTTGTTCATCTACGAGTAATCTCGGGGGGGGGGGAGTCTCCCCTTAGAAAATGAAGTCAGCGAAATTATGATGTCTGTAACCTTTCAACGTTAATTCGATATACTAGGACTTGGTCGTCAACAATTCGTTAATCGTTTTCGACGTATTGTTATTTATAGACCTAACCATTTTCGACGTATTCGTTATTTATAGACCTAACTATTTTCGTAATTATCAGCATTGTTATAATTGAAATTAAAGAGTTCATACTACACTACATGAAGGAGTTGGAAGACCGAGAATTTAGATAACGCATTATCGAATATTAACTTGAGCTGAGAAACTACAATCATAAACGAATTGTTGAAACAAAGATGGAAGGTGAAGATAACGTCGTCGCTGGCTTTGATGATCACTCCCATGAACTGAAAAGGACTAGAAAGATGACAGAAAAAGCAAGATTGCAGAAGATAGAACAACTTGCTTTTAGGGCTAAGATGAAATCTATTAGAAGCCACATGAATCACACGTACGAACAAATGGTTGCAGAACACCGTGTGTGGCTCTACTCTAAGATTTTCTAGCAGCCAATGATGACTACAGCAAAATATTAACTGACACCGAACGTGAAGAAGATTTACAAGATTCGTACATTGTTAGAGATGATGATATTAAAGACTTAAAACATAGACTTGAAGCCTGGTTCAAGGACCATAAGAAAGAAGATGAAGAAATTCAAACTACTGATAGTATTTCACAGACAGGCTTTAAGAAATCTTGACATGGTTCACGAAGTTCAAGCTCGAATTCATCTCTATCATCGGCCAAAGTGAAACATGAATCAGAAAAGGCTGCATTTTTAGAACGACAGAAACGACTAAAGACAGCTCAAGCTTTAGAATGGAAAAGATAAATCAGAAACACAAAGAGGAACAATTGAGAATAGAAACAGAAATAGCAGTCGCCCAAGCAAAATCGAAAGTAGTCAATGATATTATCGAACAACATTCTGATTTGAAACAACAGCAGGGACAGTCCACAGTACCGCAGTCCCAAAATGTGTTAAACGCTCCACCTAACCAAGATGTAACCAGTCAACCTGCTACTAAACAAGAAATGGAGCTTACCAACAACATAAATGTATCGACTTCAAATAATGTCCCTACATGGAACTCAACGGAGACTGAACCATTGACATCTGCAGTAATTTGGAAATTGCAAAGGCCTGTTATAGAAATAAAGAAATTCAGTGGTGATCCTATAGAATTTAAGATGTTTCTTCGACAATTTAAAACAAAAATAGTAGCTTGCACCCCTACAAATGATGAAAGAATGGGATACTTGGAGCAGTATACCACAGGTCAACCCAATAGAATAGTTTCGGGATTCAGCTACCTTGATGCTCATGTAGGATATTCTGCTGCGATGAAGGCTCTTCGGGAAAGATATGGACAACGTGACATCATGCCAAGCGCTTTTTTGAAGAAAGCCTTAGGCTCGCCACCAATGAAAAATGATGACCCCACATCTTTAGGTAAATATGGTATATTCCTAGCAGAATGTGAAAATGCTATTTCAAACATTGACACACTGAAATCATTAGAGCACCCAGACAACATGAAACGCATGATACAAAAACTGCCATATGGTATTGCTCGACAAATATATACTACAACACTGTTCAGAAAGAAGAAACTGTAAAATTTAATTTATTGGTAGATTTTGTCAAGGAAGAAGCCAGAAAGATGGTTGATCCAACATATGGAAAATTAGCGATGATAGAATAAGATAAGAATCCACAGTTAAACAATCTGAAATTTAGCAGTCGTCCTCAAGGCAGATTTGCAATGAATTCGAAGAATACTGGTCAAAGATATAATAGTTAGGGGAAGAATAATTTGGAGAAATCTAAATTCTGCTATTATTGTAAGGAGGCACACTTGGTGTATGTACTAAACTGAGTCAACTGAAATATGAAGATAAGATAGGGTTTTTAAAATCTAAAGGAATCTGCTATGCTTGCCTAGAAAAAAGTCATATGAGAATTCGTTCTGGTAACAGACTGACTTGTTCTAAATGTGGTGCTACACATCCTACAGTTTTACATGATGGAAATAGAAGAAAGGAAACAGACAATAAAAGAAGTATAGAGAAAAAGGAAGATTGCACAATGACTGAAGAAACTATACCTCTGAAGGCAAATGCGAACATGCTGATAAAATCTCCCAAGGGAGCCGGTGATTATCAATATGAACATTGTACCTTGGCCATAACTGCAGTGAAAGTGAAACGTGGAAACAATTTTTACCCTATCACTACCTATGCATTATTTGACCCTGGTAGCAATATTTGTTTCATTAGTACAAGTTTGATGCAACAACTTGGGATTTAAGGGATACAACTGAGAATTAAATTAGAAACCATGGGAGAAAGTGTATGTTTAGACTCCGCTATTGTGAAGCATTTGGAAATCTTCAATTATAATTTATCTGGTGGTATTATTGTTCCAGTTTGCTTTGCCAAAGAAACAATGCCTGTGGATTCAAGAGATATTCCAAGAACTGAAGATATAAAACAATGGTGTCATTTGAATAATTTACCAATTCCTGAGCCAGATAGTTCCACTGGACTTTTAATATAATAGGAAACAACATTCCCGAAGCATACACACCCCTTGACACGGTTACTGGTCCGTGTGGTAGCCCTTACGCATCAAGAACAGCCCTTGGCTGGTTACTATTGTAATAAGAAGAATTCAAAATTAATCATGCCGAAGTTGTAGCAGAACATGAATTCTTGAATGAACTTGACAGAATGGTAAGGCAATCAACATCCTTTGACTTCCTCGAGAAGACCATAGACGTATGAATGAACATTCTGTGATGGACAAATTATTCTTTGAAAAGGTAGAAAAATCTGTAAGAATGGTAAATGTGAAATTGGTTTACCTTTCAAGAATGGTGAAATGGTACTCCCAAACAGTAGGATACTAGACATACTGAGAAGTTGAAAGTCAAGATTACTAAGAAATGGTGAACTTTATCAAGACTATAACGAATTCATAAAGAATTTGATTTCCAAGAGGTAGGCTACGTTGAAGAAATTCCCAGTAATGAACAAGAAGTCGAAGATAGCAGACGGACATGGTATCTTGCCCATCATGGTACCTACCACAAACAGAAACATAACTTACGAGTAGTATTTAACTGTTTAATGGTATATCACTGAACAACACTCTACTTTCAGGTCCTGGTCTCGCCAACAATTTAATTGGTGTTTTAATAAGATTTAGACTTGGGAAGATAGCAATAATGAATGGTATTGAAGCTATGTTTCATCAAGTTAAGGTTCCCAGCATAGATAAAAATAGCTTACGGTTCTACTGGTGGAAAGATGGACAACTCGACACAGAGCCAACTGAATACAGAATGACATCACATTTATTCGGCGTTGTATCTTCGCCGAGTGTAGCAAAATTTGCCTTTAAACGAACCGCTTCACACTTTGAAGATTTATTCGAAAAGGAAGTAAGAGAAACTATATTATTCAATTTTTATGTAGATGACTGTCTTTGATCCCTTGACGACCAAGAAGCAGCAAAAGAAATGGTCCAGACATTGATTGAAATTTGTGCATTGGCTGGATTTAGACTACATAAATGGATCTCTAATGACACAGAGGTTTTGAACACAGTACCAGAAACAAGCAGAGCTACCCGTAAACAAGCGTCAGTAGGAGAAGATACTTCAATTGTCGAAAAAGCTTTAGGTGTTAACTGGGACGTAACATCAGATTGCTTGACATTCAAGATTAAAGTTAGAGATCAACCGACAACCAGAAGAGGGTTGCTCTCTATCATTGCATCAGTTTACGATCCTCTTGGACTTATCGCACCTAAACTTCTCCTTCAAGAGCTCTGTCAAATAGTATATCCTGGGATGAGAACATAAATGAAGAGCAGAATAAATTATGGACAAAATAATTGAATGAATTACCGATTTTAGAAACAGTGCAACTACCTAGATGTCTGAAAATACAAGAATTTTGAAAACAAGTATCCGTACAATTACATAATTTTTCTGACGCAAGTCAACATGGATATGGTATTGATAGTTATTTACGGCTTGAAAATGATCAAGGGCGCATAGTCTGTACACTTGTACACGGAAAATCGAAAAAAGTCAGAATACCCAGATTAGAACTGACTGCGGCAACTACGGCTGCAAAGCTTAGTAAGAAGATTTCAGATGAATTAAGAATTAATAACGATAAGATATTATTCTGGACAGATAGCACAGCTGTACTGAGCTATATAGCAAACGAAGCCAGCAGGTACCAGACTTTCGTGGCTAATCGAGTCTCATATATCAGAGAATCCACAGAACTTGATTAATGGAGATATATCACCACACATGAAACCCGGCAGATGATGCCTCAAGGGAGCTCGCTGTAGCAAATCTTGTTAAACATAGTCGTTGGTTTAATGGACCAGAATACCTAAACAAACCAGAATCTGAATGGCCGAATAATGAAGTTAATACGGAAAATTCAGAATCAGATGTCAATCTGAAGAAGATAAAAGTACCTTGTGCTGCTCTAATGGAATTTGAAGATCCAATCGAGAAACTTCTTAATTATTATTCTACATTTAAATGCAGATTATCAGAGCTTATAGAAGTGCACCCTGTTACGAAGAAGGTACTGGATAAATGGAGCCTCTGCAATAATTAAGAGAATCCTGTCAAAGTGTGTGATATGCTGAACAAAAAATGGCTAACCTTCCTGCAACTAGAGTAACTCCTGGATGATTACCCTTTAAATACAACGGAGTGGATTTTTTCGGTCCCTTTGAAGTGAAACAACGCCGAAGTCAAGTCAAAAGATATAGCTAGAAATCGCCCACACAATGGACACAGATTCATGCTATCCGACGCTTCATATCAAGACGAGGAAACCCCAAAATCATCAGATCAGACGATGGAACTAATCTAGTAGGAGCGGAACGGGAGCTTAGAGAGGCCATTGAAAACTGGAATCATCACCAGATTAATGACTTGCTTTGTCAACAGCATATTAAATGGGAATTCAACACCCCTGCTTCACCCCATCATGGAGGAGTTTGGGAGAGGATCATTAGGACGGTCAGAAAGGTTCTATACTCGCTTCAAAAGATTCAAATGGTCAGATTGGATGACGAATCATTGAATATACTGTGTTAAGTAGAGTCACTATATAAGTCATCAGACTTGCCAGATGACGTAGATACTTTAACACCTAATCATTTACTTTTAGGAGCACAGAATGAATTTACTTACGTCATGTGAGATTTCCTCTATTTGTTGATCTGTGAGTGATCTCCTCGTAGAAAATGAAGTCAGCGTACGACGAAATTATGATGTCTGTAACCCTTAAACGTTATTTGATAAAATAGAACGTGGTCGTCAACAATTCGTTAATCGTTTTCGGCGTATTCGTTATTTATAGACCTAACCGTTTTCGACGTATTCGTTACTTATAGACCTAACCGTTTTCGTATTTATCATCATTGTTATAATTGAAATTAAAGAGTTTATAGGCTACTACATAAAAGATAGTTTTTGATGAGTTGGAAGACCGAAAATTTAGATAACGCATTATTGAATATTGACTTGGGCTGAGAAACTACAATTCAAATTCGTTCTCGACTTCTCGCCCTCGACTTTTCGCTCCCTCGTGTTCTTGCCTTTGAAAAACCTCGACTCGCTCCCTCGCCTTTGAGCTAATCTCGTCCTCTCGTGTTCTCGCTCCCTCGCTTCTTAACAATCTCGACTTTTCGTCTTCCCGTCTTCTTCCCTCGGAAGTGCAGTTTATACGCATGTTCACTGACTACCGTATCGGCATCTGCATTTGGAAATGGATTATAATAAACAGAAAAATTGAGGTTCTAGACAATTAAATAGTCCAAAATAATTTTAATCTCTTCTTGCACAAATGGTATTGTATTATGTAATTGATTTTAAGTCTTCAATCAAATCTTTCTTTGCTCTCCAACTTCATCAATGTTCATCGGATATTTTGATCCGTGGTCTTGCCAGTGCTGTAGGATGATGGCTATGACGGGGGATTTGAGTCAAAAGTCAGTGCTATGTAGTTAGTCCTATTACATGTCTAATGTTGCAAATGTTGAATGTTAGATGTAAATTGGACTAAGTTAAAATTGAAAAATCCTTTAATACTGACAAATACATCGTGTAAATTGACATCTACATTTTGTCATTACACATTAGACTTTTCCAAATTACGATAACACGCTAAACTCCATCTACCCAGAACTTGAAACTTTGAACTCTGGCATCTTTTCATTTGACACTCGCACTATGTATTGTAACCTTCAACATATGTCTTGCGTATCGCAACACAGAACAAGTAATGAAATCAGCCTTTATATGCAAATTAGTTCACAATGCACCCATTTTTATTTACGCGAGGTCTCGCGTGTAGAAAAAAATAGTTTTCATACATAGAATCAGTGACAAATTTTTAACTACATATATATAAATATATAAATAAATATACGTTAAATATATATTTCTATGATGTCCCAGTCTGTTTACTAATGACGCAATGTCCAATCACCGCTGATCTCGGCCGGCCAGCAGTTTAGGCTCGGCCTGCCAGCAGTTCAGACAAGAAGATCAGATAGCCTACCGTTTCTAATATAAACAATAAACGTTGTCTACTTTACTTTTCTTGTTATATCTTTTACTAATAAATAATTGACTAGATTTGAGATTTTGTTTTCGTTTTTACCGTCCCAGCACAATACAAAATTCTAGTTTTATATATTTATATAATGTTCTGTTTATATTCCGGGGGAGAGGGGGGGGGCCCATTGGTTTAACGTGTGTGCTTTAGACCATAAGGTTTGTCATTGGGTTAAGTGACACCCAAGGTTGTATGTAACCACGAGTGGGGTTGCCAGCTCAACCTCGCGATTCTTTCCGTGTCCTCCGGTTTCCTCCGATTACTAAAGAATCCTACGGGCAAGCGAATTATTGAAATAAAATTGTACCATATATATATATAATATGTGTGTCCCAAAATGACCTAGTTTGTGTCGAATTGACGTTAAACCTCATTTTTCCCTTTCTACCTTGGCAAAAATTTGGGGCATATGGTGGAAGCCTCTGTTTAAATAAAACACATTTTTATAGTATATCACATAGGTCTCTCCTACTGTATTTGATAGATTCAGGACTTGGGTGTGGGAAGTGAGATTTTTTGGGGTCATGGGGATTTTAAGAAAGATTCCAAAAAAGACTCGGGACGATCATGTAGAGACTAGAATGGAATCATTATTTAATTTTGTTTTAATTGCATTTCTTTAACTTTTCCGAGTTGTAGGTTTTGACTATAGGTTTTACCTAAAAGTCATAAAAAATCCGACTTTTCGAAATGTGGCAAATAATTTCGATAAATCCGAATTAATAAGTTTTTGATATGTAGTTCTGTGTCAGTATTTATTCAATTCCTTTTCCCCCCGTAATTTTAAGCATTTTTCAAAATACAGAAATGTCTAAGGAGATTCAGTCTAAAGCGGTGGACACACTAGCCGAATCAATCGGCCGAATCGTTCGGGCAAATCAATCGGCGCCGAATTTTATTCGGCCGAATGGGTGGACACACCAGCCGAATGTTTCGGCCGATTCACCAGTCGATTGCATCATTCGGCTAGTGTGTCCACCGCTTTAGTAATCAAAATTACTGTATTCGGTTATATACACAACTTTTTTTCTTTTAACCAATTTCTATTTAATTAGCGTATGAAGTTCACAGTGGATATCTAAGCTATGTCAGAAAAATATTCTGTATATGGCTGTTTACAGATACATGAAACCGACATACTCTTGATCACCAATAATATAAACCAGTATATAGGAACGACAAGACACCGTATAAGCCATTGGGGTGAGATGTGCGGGATATCATGATGCAGTAGGCCTATTAATAATACCTCATTGCATACGTCATTGATTCCAAGCTTCACGCGAGATCTCACGTGATACAAATAGGGTCGTGTGAACTAATTTGCATATTTTGGCTGATTTCATTACATGTTCTGTGTTGCGATACACAAGACATATGTTGAAGGTTACAATGCATAGTGCGAGTGTCAAATGTAAAATGTTAAATGACAAAAAGTAGATGCACATTTACACGATGTAAGATGTTTTACATTTGACATGGTCAAATTGACACTTAACATTCAAAATTGGACATGTAATAGCACTAACAACATAGCACTGACTTTTGACTCAAATCCCCCGTCATAGATGGCGAGTCTGACAAGGGACAACGTATGAATAAAGGTCGTTCGAATGGAATTATATTTGTTATTGAGTGTTTTCAAAAATAACGCTGATGGAAACAGGCTTTCGGCCACTCTGGTGATATCTGAGGGTCCATTTTGTATCTTATAATGGTCGATTTTCTTTCAGGGGCAGCAGTTGTGAGTCCTAGTGATATCAGAGTGTTTGGATCAGGTACCCATTGCTTTTAGGAGCACAGAATGAATTTACTTACGTCATGTGAGATTTCCTCTATTTGTTGATCTGTGAGTGATCTCCTCGTAGAAAATGAAGTCAGCGTACGACGAAATTATGATGTCTGTAACCCTTAAACGTTATTTGATAAAATAGAACGTGGTCGTCAACAATTCGTTAATCGTTTTCGACGTATTCGTTATTTATAGACCTAACCGTTTTCGACGTATTCGTTACTTATAGACCTAACCGTTTTCGTATTTATCATCATTGTTATAATTGAAATTAAAGAGTTTATAGGCTACTACATAAAAGATAGTTTTTGATGAGTTGGAAGACCGAAAATTTAGATAACGCATTATTGAATATTGACTTGGGCTGAGAAACTACAATTCAAATTCGTTCTCGACTTCTCGCCCTCGACTTTTCGCTCCCTCGTGTTCTTGCCTTTGAAAAACCTCGACTCGCTCCCTCGCCTTTGAGCTAATCTCGTCCTCTCGTGTTCTCGCTCCCTCGCTTCTTAACAATCTCGACTTTTCGTCTTCCCGTCTTCTTCCCTCGGAAGTGCAGTTTATACGCATGTTCACTGACTACCGTATCGGCATCTGCATTTGGAAATGGATTATAATAAACAGAAAAATTGAGGTTCTAGACAATTAAATAGTCCAAAATAATTTTAATCTCTTCTTGCACAAATGGTATTGTATTATGTAATTGATTTTAAGTCTTCAATCAAATCTTTCTTTGCTCTCCAACTTCATCAATGTTCATCGGATATTTTGATCCGTGGTCTTGCCAGTGCTGTAGGATGATGGCTATGACGGGGGATTTGAGTCAAAAGTCAGTGCTATGTAGTTAGTCCTATTACATGTCTAATGTTGCAAATGTTGAATGTTAGATGTAAATTGGACTAAGTTAAAATTGAAAAATCCTTTAATACTGACAAATACATCGTGTAAATTGACATCTACATTTTGTCATTACACATTAGACTTTTCCAAATTACGATAACACGCTAAACTCCATCTACCCAGAACTTGAAACTTTGAACTCTGGCATCTTTTCATTTGACACTCGCACTATGTATTGTAACCTTCAACATATGTCTTGCGTATCGCAACACAGAACAAGTAATGAAATCAGCCTTTATATGCAAATTAGTTCACAATGCACCCATTTTTATTTACGCGAGGTCTCGCGTGTAGAAAAAAATAGTTTTCATACATAGAATCAGTGACAAATTTTTAACTACATATATATAAATATATAAATAAATATACGTTAAATATATATTTCTATGATGTCCCAGTCTGTTTACTAATGACGCAATGTCCAATCACCGCTGATCTCGGCCGGCCAGCAGTTTAGGCTCGGCCTGCCAGCAGTTCAGACAAGAAGATCAGATAGCCTACCGTTTCTAATATAAACAATAAACGTTGTCTACTTTACTTTTCTTGTTATATCTTTTACTAATAAATAATTGACTAGATTTGAGATTTTGTTTTCGTTTTTACCGTCCCAGCACAATACAAAATTCTAGTTTTATATATTTATATAATGTTCTGTTTATATTCCGGGGGAGAGGGGGGGGGGCCCATTGGTTTAACGTGTGTGCTTTAGACCATAAGGTTTGTCATTGGGTTAAGTGACACCCAAGGTTGTATGTAACCACGAGTGGGGTTGCCAGCTCAACCTCGCGATTCTTTCCGTGTCCTCCGGTTTCCTCCGATTACTAAAGAATCCTACGGGCAAGCGAATTATTGAAATAAAATTGTACCATATATATATATAATATGTGTGTCCCAAAATGACCTAGTTTGTGTCGAATTGACGTTAAACCTCATTTTTCCCTTTCTACCTTGGCAAAAATTTGGGGCATATGGTGGAAGCCTCTGTTTAAATAAAACACATTTTTATAGTATATCACATAGGTCTCTCCTACTGTATTTGATAGATTCAGGACTTGGGTGTGGGAAGTGAGATTTTTTGGGGTCATGGGGATTTTAAGAAAGATTCCAAAAAAGACTCGGGACGATCATGTAGAGACTAGAATGGAATCATTATTTAATTTTGTTTTAATTGCATTTCTTTAACTTTTCCGAGTTGTAGGTTTTGACTATAGGTTTTACCTAAAAGTCATAAAAAATCCGACTTTTCGAAATGTGGCAAATAATTTCGATAAATCCGAATTAATAAGTTTTTGATATGTAGTTCTGTGTCAGTATTTATTCAATTCCTTTTCCCCCCGTAATTTTAAGCATTTTTCAAAATACAGAAATGTCTAAGGAGATTCAGTCTAAAGCGGTGGACACACTAGCCGAATCAATCGGCCGAATCGTTCGGGCAAATCAATCGGCGCCGAATTTTATTCGGCCGAATGGGTGGACACACCAGCCGAATGTTTCGGCCGATTCACCAGTCGATTGCATCATTCGGCTAGTGTGTCCACCGCTTTAGTAATCAAAATTACTGTATTCGGTTATATACACAACATTGTTTTCTTTTAACCAATTTCTATTTAATTAGCGTATGAAGTTCACAGTGGGTATCTAAGCTATGTCAGAAAAATATTCTGTATATGGCTGTTTACAGATACATGAAACCGACATACTCTTGATCACCAATAATATAAACCAGTATATAGGAACGACAAGACACCGTATAAGCCATTGGGGTGAGATGTGCGGGATATCATGATGCAGTAGGCCTATTAATAATACCTCATTGCATACGTCATTGATTCCAAGCTTCACGCGAGATCTCACGTGATACAAATAGGGTCGTGTGAACTAATTTGCATATTTTGGCTGATTTCATTACATGTTCTGTGTTGCGATACACAAGACATATGTTGAAGGTTAAAATGCATAGTGCGAGTGTCAAATGTAAAATGTTAAATGACAAAAAGTAGATGCACATTTACACGATGTAAGATGTTTTACATTTGACATGGTCAAATTGACACTTAACATTCAAAATTGGACATGTAATAGCACTAACAACATAGCACTGACTTTTGACTCAAATCCCCCGTCATAGATGGCGAGTCTGACAAGGGACAACGTATGAATAAAGGTCGTTCGAATGGAATTATATTTGTTATTGAGTGTTTTCAAAAATAACGCTGATGGAAACAGGCTTTCGGCCACTCTGGTGATATCTGAGGGTCCATTTTGTATCTTATAATGGTCGATTTTCTTTCAGGGGCAGCAGTTGTGAGTCCTAGTGATATCAGAGTGTTTGGATCAGGTACCCATTGCTTTTAGGAGCACAGAATGAATTTACTTACGTCATGTGAGATTTCCTCTATTTGTTGATCTGTGAGTGATCTCCTCGTAGAAAATGAAGTCAGCGTACGACGAAATTATGATGTCTGTAACCCTTAAACGTTATTTGATAAAATAGAACGTGGTCGTCAACAATTCGTTAATCGTTTTCGACGTATTCGTTATTTATAGACCTAACCGTTTTCGACGTATTCGTTACTTATAGACCTAACCGTTTTCGTATTTATCATCATTGTTATAATTGAAATTAAAGAGTTTATAGGCTACTACATAAAAGATAGTTTTTGATGAGTTGGAAGACCGAAAATTTAGATAACGCATTATTGAATATTGACTTGGGCTGAGAAACTACAATTCAAATTCGTTCTCGACTTCTCGCCCTCGACTTTTCGCTCCCTCGTGTTCTTGCCTTTGAAAAACCTCGACTCGCTCCCTCGCCTTTGAGCTAATCTCGTCCTCTCGTGTTCTCGCTCCCTCGCTTCTTAACAATCTCGACTTTTCGTCTTCCCGTCTTCTTCCCTCGGAAGTGCAGTTTATACGCATGTTCACTGACTACCGTATCGGCATCTGCATTTGGAAATGGATTATAATAAACAGAAAAATTGAGGTTCTAGACAATTAAATAGTCCAAAATAATTTTAATCTCTTCTTGCACAAATGGTATTGTATTATGTAATTGATTTTAAGTCTTCAATCAAATCTTTCTTTGCTCTCCAACTTCATCAATGTTCATCGGATATTTTGATCCGTGGTCTTGCCAGTGCTGTAGGATGATGGCTATGACGGGGGATTTGAGTCAAAAGTCAGTGCTATGTAGTTAGTCCTATTACATGTCTAATGTTGCAAATGTTGAATGTTAGATGTAAATTGGACTAAGTTAAAATTGAAAAATCCTTTAATACTGACAAATACATCGTGTAAATTGACATCTACATTTTGTCATTACACATTAGACTTTTCCAAATTACGATAACACGCTAAACTCCATCTACCCAGAACTTGAAACTTTGAACTCTGGCATCTTTTCATTTGACACTCGCACTATGTATTGTAACCTTCAACATATGTCTTGCGTATCGCAACACAGAACAAGTAATGAAATCAGCCTTTATATGCAAATTAGTTCACAATGCACCCATTTTTATTTACGCGAGGTCTCGCGTGTAGAAAAAAATAGTTTTCATACATAGAATCAGTGACAAATTTTTGACTACATATATATAAATATATAAATAAATATACGTTAAATATATATTTCTATGATGTCCCAGTCTGTTTACTAATGACGCAATGTCCAATCACCGCTGATCTCGGCCGGCCAGCAGTTTAGGCTCGGCCTGCCAGCAGTTCAGACAAGAAGATCAGATAGCCTACCGTTTCTAATATAAACAATAAACGTTGTCTACTTTACTTTTCTTGTTATATCTTTTACTAATAAATAATTGACTAGATTTGAGATTTTGTTTTCGTTTTTACCGTCCCAGCACAATACAAAATTCTAGTTTTATATATTTATATAATGTTCTGTTTATATTCCGGGGGAGAGGGGGGGGGCCCATTGGTTTAACGTGTGTGCTTTAGACCATAAGGTTTGTCATTGGGTTAAGTGACACCCAAGGTTGTATGTAACCACGAGTGGGGTTGCCAGCTCAACCTCGCGATTCTTTCCGTGTCCTCCGGTTTCCTCCGATTACTAAAGAATCCTACGGGCAAGCGAATTATTGAAATAAAATTGTACCATATATATATATAATATGTGTGTCCCAAAATGACCTAGTTTGTGTCGAATTGACGTTAAACCTCATTTTTCCCTTTCTACCTTGGCAAAAATTTGGGGCATATGGTGAAAGCCTCTGTTTAAATAAAACACATTTTTATAGTATATCACATAGGTCTCTCCTACTGTATTTGATAGATTCAGGACTTGGGTGTGGGAAGTGAGATTTTTTGGGGTCATGGGGATTTTAAGAAAGATTCCAAAAAAGACTCGGGACGATCATGTAGAGACTAGAATGGAATCATTATTTAATTTTGTTTTAATTGCATTTCTTTAACTTTTCCGAGTTGTAGGTTTTGACTATAGGTTTTACCTAAAAGTCATAAAAAATCCGACTTTTCGAAATGTGGCAAATAATTTCGATAAATCCGAATTAATAAGTTTTTGATATGTAGTTCTGTGTCAGTATTTATTCAATTCCTTTTCCCCCCGTAATTTTAAGCATTTTTCAAAATACAGAAATGTCTAAGGAGATTCAGTCTAAAGCGGTGGACACACTAGCCGAATCAATCGGCCGAATCGTTCGGGCAAATCAATCGGCGCCGAATTTTATTCGGCCGAATGGGTGGACACACCAGCCGAATGTTTCGGCCGATTCACCAGTCGATTGCATCATTCGGCTAGTGTGTCCACCGCTTTAGTAATCAAAATTACTGTATTCGGTTATATACACAACATTGTTTTCTTTTAACCAATTTCTATTTAATTAGCGTATGAAGTTCACAGTGGATATCTAAGCTATGTCAGAAAAATATTCTGTATATGGCTGTTTACAGATACATGAAACCGACATACTCTTGATCACCAATAATATAAACCAGTATATAGGAACGACAAGACACCGTATAAGCCATTGGGGTGAGATGTGCGGGATATCATGATGCAGTAGGCCTATTAATAATACCTCATTGCATACGTCATTGATTCCAAGCTTCACGCGAGATCTCACGTGATACAAATAGGGTCGTGTGAACTAATTTGCATATTTTGGCTGATTTCATTACATGTTCTGTGTTGCGATACACAAGACATATGTTGAAGGTTACAATGCATAGTGCGAGTGTCAAATGTAAAATGTTAAATGACAAAAAGTAGATGCACATTTACACGATGTAAGATGTTTTACATTTGACATGGTCAAATTGACACTTAACATTCAAAATTGGACATGTAATAGCACTAACAACATAGCACTGACTTTTGACTCAAATCCCCCGTCATAGATGGCGAGTCTGACAAGGGACAACGTATGAATAAAGGTCGTTCGAATGGAATTATATTTGTTATTGAGTGTTTTCAAAAATAACGCTGATGGAAACAGGCTTTCGGCCACTCTGGTGATATCTGAGGGTCCATTTTGTATCTTATAATGGTCGATTTTCTTTCAGGGGCAGCAGTTGTGAGTCCTAGTGATATCAGAGTGTTTGGATCAGGTACCCATTGGCGTGTGGACGCCCTTTAAACCGGCTGATTGATCATCACTGTGTGATCATAATCACGTGTATTATTTTATAATTGAAAGGTTGTCGACAATTTTGAGGGGGCGCTATTTCTAGGGGCGCTTTATTTTTCGATTTTCTGGGGGTGCAATGTACCCCCTGCACCCCCCGCTAGATTTGGTCCTGAGTCAGCATGGGAACTAACGGTGTGAGTATATATATGTAAATATCCATCTATATTTAGTAATCCCTCAGTTCAAACAAACTAATTTCAATTTCTAATGATATTTGCAATAAGGTGCAAAAAAGACACGATCGATTGCAAGCCTTAGCTTCTTACTTTGTCTTACAAGTAAAAAGAGGAGAATCGACATCTGTTTATACGCAAGGTTTTGCTGCCAATAAGACACTAATCAAATATAAGTGGAAAATTTGCGTAGGATCAAATTGCATATGCCTCTTTCAGGTTGACAAACTTTTGCAGAAGTGCTTCACGAAAAGCTTTTTCTGTAGTTTTATGAACAGTTGGCGTAAATAAACATCATATCATATTGATTTTTATGAAATAGTATTTAAAGGAAATTCCACTTCCATCAATACGAAGCCTGTGAAGCCTTCCATCACTATCAATATGAGAGCTGTTGTTGTTAGTTTACTGTTGTGTGTAACATTTGCACATAAGCATCATCGGAATAGCTATGATGGAAGAAATGACTATTATGGAAATTACCATTATGGTCAAGGATATCGATACCCTCAGCCGCACTACTACGTTGCGCCTGAAGTAGCTGCAACTGAAGCACCGGCACCACCACCAGCTCTACCCGCAGGACCCGCTGCTCCTTTAAATCCAGTTTTAAGTACACTGGGCCAGCTCCCACTCTCAATGTACAACAATTACATCTGTAGCAAATTTGCTCAACAAGAACAGCCGACAGAAATGATCACATCAATCCTCCGTAATAAAAGACGAGTTTACGGGTATCATTTCGCTCAGATTTACCAGCAGTTACAACATGTCGTGCATGATGCATATCAAAAGCTAAGACCTTTTGCTAGTGGCGAATCATCAGATATTATGTCCAACATTCTAGACACCGCACTAGACTTATATATGAACAATGCTAACGTTCAATTGGAAGATGTCGTGGAAGAGCTCATTTCCCAACAGTTACAGGCAGAAGGAGTTCAAGGCGACCCCGAAACAATATCTTCTGCTATTGACACGTTAGCAGAGGAGAGTGTCTCAGAGATACAAAGCTCAACACAAGAAGCTGTGGATAAATGTAAGATTTTATATATAGTCTTTTCTTTTGTTTATTGTTTTAAATTGAACAATCGGTGACGCAGATGTATTTAAATTGTTTAAGTTTTTTGTTTAAACCGATTCATAATTTTTTTCTGGATAGTTAAATCCATCAATTTTTATGGATAGTCTTAGCCGTACTTTTCAATTTTATGCCGGTGATGAAGTAACTAAAATATATTAGTAACGTCTAGACTATTTTCTTGTTAATTAACTAAAGAACCTTTAACGTCTATATAAAAATAATTTCAGCATGTGACGCTATCGACAGTGAATTCTATTGTAACCGTATTAAAAAGCTGAGCGTTTCATCTGGGTGCAGCAGTCAGTATTTTAGTAATGAGATGTATGAGAAATGCTGTGCTGATAAGTTTGAAGCACCATCTGAAGAACCCTCGACTATTGTTACCAACCCCTTTGTAGTTTTCGAAACCCAAAGTACATCCACAACAACCACAGCAGCACCAACTACAACCACAACAACCGCAGCAACTACGTCCACAACAACAGCAGCAACTACATCCACAACAACCGCAGCAACCACATCCACAACAACCGCAGCAACTACAAGAGGTAAAACATTATTTGCGAAATTACTTTTCAGAAAGTTTTTTCCCAAAGACAACTACAATAGTAAGTGCAGTAGGACCGTACTACATACAAAACAAAAATCTACAAGATAAACCTGCGGAAAAGACAGAAAAAAGAAATGATAAAAAATAAACAAATATAAAATAAAGTGAATTTCAGAAAGAGAAAGCATACTCTGCGTCTATACAATGTAATATAGAAGATGTTCTCTGGAATATTTTTTTATATTTCGGCTGATGTGTTATTAATATCGGTATATCTTCCGGGAAACTATTTTTGACCATATAATGTTCCTTCTTCTTTTGCTAAAGCTTGTGGCATTAGTAATGTTAATGCAGCAACGAGATTTGCCGACTTCAGTTCAGCCCTAAACCAAGTGAGAATTGTTGGTGGAGTTGATGCTGAGGAGTGTGAATATCCTTGGATGGTTCGACTTCAAGTTGGTGATTCTTTATGCGGGGGAACGATTATTGATGAAACTCATATTCTTACTGCTGGTCATTGTATTGGGTAAGTTATCATTAAGATTTTATTTCGTTTACCGTTCTAGAATCGACAGCACACAATTATGGTCATACAGATACATACCGCAGTTAGTATAAATGCGCACAGCCTTTATTATTTATAGATGCATACAGCAATTTTTACTCATATTCGCCATTTACTGTGCATTTATATAATACTTCTTAAAAATCAATGTTTAAACCTCAATGTCCCTGACGGCAAATCATTAGTTTTTTAGATTTAAGAAAAATAAATAGGGACATGCGTGTTCTTCGGACAAAAACGATCATACTAAAAACCAGGAACCGAATGCGCCGCCATTACTACAGCCCTCGCGGAATTTTGACCTCATATGAAAAATAAACCCAACAAATACGTCATACGATGCGCAAATTACACGAAACCAGCATGCCAAACGTACTAAGACCTTATCTAAAAACAATCTTATTAAAACACAGTTCCTATTTCGTTTTACGTGTCTTTACTACACTATAACCCGCGTTCTGGATGATGTGAGGGATAAGCCAATGTAACGGAAGTGTGAGTAGCCCACTACAGACATCAAAACTGATTGGTAAATCAAATGTCTGACGTCATAGGTCAAAAACCGCTCGTATAACCGCTGACGCGACCTTGCTGTACAAAGTAGAGGCCGTCAAAAGTATAAAAATAAACGAAACGAAATAGAGATCTGTATTTTAATCAGATTGAAGAGGAAGAACACCAACAACGTGAACAACAGGATGAGCGGCGCTTGTATAGCGGCACTACAAAAGGAAATAATGGACTTTTTAGATGTCAATAACTTGCATTAGGGTTGATCATATTGAGAAAACATAGTTCACTTTCCAACGTCTATTATTATTTGCCATTTAATGCTAATAGTGATAAGATTTGTCAGCGATTACTTTTAACAACCCAAAAAAATATTTCTAGAACTAACACAGCCAGTGACATCACAGTTATCGCCGGTGAGCATGACTTCTATGTTCTAGATACTAATGAAGTAAGTAAAGAAGTTGCAGCCGTAGATGTCCATCCTGATTACGTTATACTGGAAGACTTTAGTGGTGTAGGTAAGAATGTGAATTAATAGTAGGAATCTTGGTTCCTTGCATCGAGTTATTTCATTTCACGTTTTCATATAGAGTTCAACAATTACTCTTTATAATCTTTTTGTTATAGTTCTTTAAAAAGTAACGATCTATCACTTTACATGCAAGTTTAAAGGCTCGATCCACTCTTGTTGTAACTGAATAATATGTCCCAATCATTATTCTTGTCAACAAATTGAACTATTTTACAATATTCCAATTAATTGATGGTACGAATTTCGTCTTTTAAGAACACACCTAATTTTAAAAAATTGGAAAAATTAAACTAAATGGTTTTAAAAAGTCTTACGTAAACCTTTTCAACTGTAACTTGATTAAAAAAATATTTTCGAACCCTCTGGAGATGTCAAGGTCACTCTATATAATTAAAAGCAGAGGGGTTTTTTTTTCAACTTTCTGGCGAAGACTCTAATTGTAAATGACGCGAAATGTTTATTTTATATTATTTTCCAGAGAATGATGTTGCTATACTGACATTGAAAGAGCCCCTTAACTTCGATGATAATCCTTGTACACAACCTATTTGTTTACCAAACGCTGGAGATGGTGCCCTTATTGAAGCTGGTACACAATGTGTTGTTGCTGGTTGGGGAACAACATCATGTAAGATATAAATTGTTAACATGTATACCTTATACATCTATGTTAGCTGGACAGACGTGTATGCCTCTCTATTTCAAAATTTAACAGATCTTTGGAAGACTCGTATTGTTAGCCCGATTGATCTCTAGTCGTGCATTCCCAGGTTTTCAGTAAAACACTGCATTTACGTGCTTCCTTTTTTATATTTTATCCCAGATGGATCCAACCAGTGACTGGGCTGAGGGGTCGAGGATTGGGGCCTTGGGTAGTAAGGGATATTGGGGGACCTGGTACTAGTAAAGGGGGGGGGGGATTCTAGGTAATTCTAATATTTTATCGCAGGCGGAGCCAACCAGTACTTGGGCTGAGGGGTCGAGGATTGGGGCCCTGGGCAATAAGGGATATCAATCATATTGGGGGCCAACCAGTATCTGGGCACCTTGGCTGTGGGGTCGAGGATTGGGGCCCTTGGGAGTAAGGGATACTGGGGGACCCCGGAACTGGTAGGTACCAACAGATTTTTGGAGGCCCAGAGATCAGTTAGGCCCTAATACTAACTAAATTACATAACATAGGGGTTACTAATCAATAGCCGAATAGGTCCTAACCAGTTCCGGGACCCCATCCCGCGATGTGATTGCTGGACCCAACCAGTCCCGGAAAATTAGCGTAATCATAGTATAGCAGTTCAGACAAATGTATAATCTGAATATGTTTCCTGTCTAAATTTTACGTCTTTTTCTCTCCTTGTCTTTTGTTTGGGATTTTATGTCTTGATTTGATCTATGCTTGGTTTGAAAATTGGCTGAATTCTCCTAACTGTTGATAGTTTCGTGCGTATCGTCAAAAGTACATGGGACATGGCCAAAACATCCTTCACATTGCCTTGGCATTTTTGAAATCGCTTTTTCAGCTCATTGTTTGTCCCCTTAATTGGCCAAAGGTATAAGTAAGGTGAATATTTTTTGAGTTGTCTCTCCTTGAGTGCCACACTTTTGATTGATCTACTTAACTTTTACTGTTATTCAGATTTGGCTATTCACTCTTCCACTTAAACCACGGGGCCCGAGAAAGTACCTCAGCGAGGCACAAAAAGGGGAAACTAGCTATAGAGAAGAAGGAAGGGTTGGGTTATGGTTAGGGGTTGAACAAACAACAATATGTAATCACACAGTGTTAAATATTTTCAATTCGAAACTTATGGCTCAAGATTCAATACCACGAAAAATCTTTTCACTTGGATCCCGCACAAACCAAATTATTCATTCTAAACTGCGTCTCTCTTGCAGCAATCTAAATGGACATATTTCTGACAGCCCATCCTGTAAATGTGGACATTTATTCGAAGACACTGAACATGTTTTTATTGAATTGATCCTTATATACAGACACACGTAACAATACAATAAATAACTTATCGACTATTCATCGCAATAGTACAGTTTTATTTCACGGAACTGACGACGTGGATGACTCACTAAGTATTTTTAAAACCGTCCACTCGTTCTTCGAAATCACTAGACGGTTCCAGGGACAACTATAACCCTTCATTATAAATATAGTTTTACTATAATCACACTTGCACGTGTACATTGAAAATTCTTTTGATTATTATGAAAAAAAAAAAAATCTTTTTACTAAAATGTAAATACATGTATCTATATCTGACAGGGAGAGGGGTTTAATAGAGGCTATGTCTGTTCCCCAATCCCTATTCAGATACAAATCTGAATAAAATTATTGCTTATAAAAATAAAAAACAAAAACAATTTAGAAAATATTCTGTCTGTACTGATCAAGTCAATTTTATATTTTTTTTATGTATGTAGATGGTGGACAGTTGTCTAATATCTTACAAGAAGTAACTGTACCTACTTACAGTGGGGAAGATTGTGGAAGTGTATTTACTGAAACAACACCAACCGATCCAACTCTACAACTCTGTGCTGGTCGACCAGTAATTGGAGGAGCTGATAGTTGTCAAGTAAGACCTTTAGTTATTATCCCCTTCGTAATTGCAATAGATAACAAATGTTTCTAATGTTAAATGTAGGCTATTAATCCGGAAAAGTGGTTGAGATGCATTCATAAATTCGGAAAGCGGAGGAAAAATGAATAATTAGAAGGTCATAAAGGAAAATGACCACATGGTGATCGACAGTTCAATATGACCAATGTGTTTAATCTAAACCATTCGGCTATAATAGTTTTGTAAATTCACAAATTAAATTGTTAATCTATTTACTGCTATTTTTAGTAAACGAGAGTTCAACAATGGGAAATAGTACCCATTGATTATAGTGTTGATCATAAACTGGGTATTTTTTTTTTCAGGGGGACTCTGGAGGACCTTTATTCTGTCCAGTTGATGGTCAATATGTACAGTATGGTGTTGTATCATACGGAGCAGGTTGCGCTGATGCCGGTGCTGCGGGAGTTTATGCGGATACAAGCGCCATGTTGGATTTCATCAATGGGTTTCTTTCAACCTAATAAAATATGAAATATAACCAAATTATTTATTATTTTCGTTCATTTTATTTCACGTCTTTACAATCCAGAGACAAGTTTAAGGAAACTCCTTTCTGGACCGGTAACTTCAGCATATATAAGAAGTATTTCATTGGCCTTCATTTGACAATGTAGGGCTTATTTTGTTAAATTTGCTAGAACACTGCTCTCTGGAAGTATGACAAAATGATATTTCACAAGATTTGAAATCGCGGGAATACTACAACAAATGAACAATCTTTATCAGAAGAAATTTCTTTGTGGTCTGACACCATAAGGGGGCAAAGGGTGATGGTTCGAACTTAAGCTTGACCGAAATCAACAGAGATTAGGTTGTTCTATGGTCTGGCAATTCGTAATTACTTCCCGTACCTTCCACTACAAAATAAGATTTGTTAACACCATATTTTAAGTATTCTGTGTGCTGTTCAACTGCTAAACAAAACACAAAACTAATACACGTGGTTAGTAGGCCTGCAATGTCACGACACCAACGATCGAGAGAGAGAGAGAGAGAGATTGGGTTAAACGTCCATTGGTCCTTTCGGGACTAACATATGGTATTTAATTTTATGTCAATAATTCGCTTACGCGTAGGGGTCTTGATGTTTATTAATTGAGTTAGTTTCCCAAGTAATAAATCCATTGAGACGTTTTGACTTTTTTTTTATTTCATTGATTTATCACTATGACAGTGAGTGAGTGAGTAAGTAGGGGTGAGTAGAGGGGGTCACTCCACTTAACACAAACTAGGTCATTTCAAGACTAATATTGTATATTTTATTCAATAATTTCCTTGGGTTTAGGGGTCTTTATCAGTAGAGCCAACCAGGGATACTTTACGACGTTGGGTATGTGTGGTATCGTTGAACTTTTAACGCGTACATAAAGTTTAATGTACATTTTAACATCTACGGGAAAGTCACACACACAATGATGATCAAGAATCTACGAGCACCATGTCTAAAATGTGAATAATAGCACCTACATAAATGATGTGGGTCAGTCAAGTTCCAGTCAATTTGCATAAAGGACTTGGGGGTCGATGGTTGGGGGGATATTTAGCAACAACAAATTTTGTAACTGTTTGTTGACCAGGAATGATAAAACTTTTAGTCTTTAGCTTACCGTTCATGATTGTGGTCCCTATCTCTTTAATACATTTAAGAGTTATTTATAACTGCACGGCAACAGTCAGAATCGGCTGTTTGTCCTTTTTGAAGCCTTTTTGTATTTAACTCGAGCCCATAGTATTCATTTCAGAAATCCAGCATACAAGCATGTTAAGGTAGTATAATGGACGAGTTCAGACGTCACAGTTCTTATATTGGATCTTTCTTATGTACACAGGATAATACTAATAGTAATAATACTATAATTACCGTATATGTTGATGTTCTAAATTCACCGGCTTTTAGATTTTGACATACGGTTAGGTAAGGAAACAAAATGAAACTAAGTGAAGTACTCATAATATACACAAAGACTGTAGCCGATCTAATATTTAGTATATAGGATAAATAAACCTTTGAATGTAGATCCATAAAGACGTTCGTGCGATTTAGTTATTTCTCATCAATGTATTTTCAGGGTAATTCGGGGTAACTCTGGAGGACCCTGTCCCTTATTCTGTTCAATAAATGAAAAACGTGGTATTGTCTCGTGTAGGGCAGGTTGTGTTCAAAGAGGAATTTCTAATGCATTTAGGCATGTATCATTTCTAATTTAGGTGATCAAACTGAATTAACCATAATCATATTTGGGCTCGACACGTTTAGGATTGATATAGCCTCACCATCATAAATATTCAAAAAAAAACATGGACGACAAGATGACGAATTGTCAAAGATCGCAGGTTTGCTGATAAAAAAAAGAACACGTGGATGAATGGTGTTGTCGACGATGAACCTGGCCGGCGACAGAGACCAACGTCTTGAAGTATAAATTAACATTTCCGATGAAGATGAACCTAGTATCGGAGCCTTAAATAAAGTTTGGGATATCTGAAATCTGTCATCTGCTGTAAAGGGACGTTGATTCTATATAATTAAAATACAAGCCTTCTAAAGCTTATCATTTTTCGGTGGTTGTACACCTCAGCTACCAAATGAGACCTCGAGAATTTGAAATCACATTGGAACATTTTTCCGTATATTCGGAAGTAAGAAAGACAGATTATATGTGCGACACTGTTACTAGTTTCCAAACAATTCCTCGGTGAGAATACATAGCCATGGTGATCAAAGACAACGTGTTTCAGCACAACTTTATTTCCGAAATACATATATACATACACTATGTTTAATATTATTAGGTATCAATGAATTCATGTTGGTTAAAACTCTTTTTTCTATGGTATATTTCAGTCTAAAATGGGTTTATTTTTTCGACCAAAGGTCCTCTTGTCTAATTGCTATTGTCTGTCTTCTGTTAGCACCTTGCCATCTGGAACCATCAGAATGACCAATGACACAGCAACCTATTCTACCACCAGCATTACCAGTCGTAGTACTACCACTGTTACCACCTCGTCCCAAATCATCTTCATTAGCATGTAGCTGAAGAAACAAAAACGTTTAGTATATGTATACATACACTATCGTTTGCTGAAATAATAGTTCTAGAATATCAATACCATTACCCATGTAATTCATAAATTTCAAGAGACCATAGAGAACGCGATGTTGCGAACTACATGCTGTTGCGAACTACATGCTGTTGTTGACTTTAGTTTTTTAGTACGACTAGTTTAATTCCAAATTATACTTACCACCATTGCACGACCGTTAATAGAATACGGTCCTACCAAGGATGCCATAGAATCCGAGAAAACTGTTCTGATATTACCCAAACCATCTTCGCGTACATTACCGAGATCTCCGACGTGTCTAAAACAAGAACGTGTATATATTAAAAAAGACAGACAGACATATTCTATAAATAACAAATATTTGTATAGATACTTTCTTTCAAGTTCATCAAATATTACTCAAGTCCTCTCTAACTGTCCGGTCCACTCACCGTTGATCTGATAAGGGGGGGGGGGAAGAGACAATGGGGTTTAAGTAGTAGTTATTAGCACCCTTTCCGAGGTGTATCGGTGAATATCAGGACAGTTTTGGTCGGGGGTTCAGCCGAGGCGAAGCCGAGGCGGTCCCCGACCAAAACTGTCCTGATATTCACCGATACACCGAGGAAAGGTGCTAATAACTGACTTACATCACATTTCTATCGAGTATTGTGAAGGAAACTGTGAAAATAGTATTTATTATCGAGTCGTTTCAACCGAAACGTGTCAAATGCTCTTTCATTTATCCCTTTTTGAGCCTCACGTTACATTTCATGGTAGAATGATTGCGCAGTGGAGAGGTGACCTGAATAGTATTTACACGTGCGTATTGGTATACCGCTGGGAGTAAAACTATCACGTGTTTGTTTAGACCACATCGTCAAAACAACTTGTCTATGGCGAAGAGGACTGCGATATTAATAATATTATTATTAAATGTAGTGTAAAGGAAATGCGAAACGTGGGTCATTCCTGGTGAAAGTATGCATCAGCGAATTATTTGTAATAAAGTGTATGTCTTTCTAGGCGTTTCTTTTTCATCCTGCTTATTTTGAATGCCTGTGAAGGGTCCAGCAAGAGAACTGCGCCTTCTATCCTCACAATTGATATAATTATTTAGTATTCTAATTTATATGTTTTGCATATTAATATAAATCAAACCAAATTGTGGAATAGATGCCAATTGATATGTATAATAATTGATTTTTGTAATATGTTTTTATTTTAATTTAATAATATTGTATATATTTTTGAACTGCCAGTTTGTTCCACCCGGTTTGTGTTGTTACAGTGATTTTGACTACTTGTTTGGTGTGATTCTCAGGCTGCTTTGAATAGAGCTATCGTTATCATTGCGATCTGGGCCGGACTAAACGTCCGCTACTTATTGCTCGAATGGTATCTTAAACGGTGTAGAAGTGTTCGTTTGTCGGGAATGAACAGTACTCTTTTTAAAAAGTGTACTGTTCATTTCTGATACACGGATACTTTTAAGCCTGTATTGGAAATAAACAGGCCACTTTTATCAAAGGTTGCCACTGGCAACGAGGTATAAGTGGGATGTAACGTCCACTCAACACAACTAGGTCATTTCGGGACTAACATATAGTTTTAATTTTTTATTTCAATAATTCGCTTGCGCGTAGGGTCTTTTGCAGTGGGAGGAAACCGGAGTGCCCGGAGGAAACCCACGAGGTTAAGAAGGCGACCCTATCTCCATGCCACATACGCTCACACCAGGGCTCGAAACCACAGCCGCAAGCCAGAGGCGGCCGGCCAGCTAGAGGTCGAAGCGCGGCACTCCCAACCCCACGATCCGACAAGGGGTGTTGCATTCCCATTATGACATGTCTAAAATGTAGCATTAACCTCTTCAATGTTATTATAATACTAATAGAAATAAAATATGTGGGGAGCGAATGTGGGTGGGATGGGGCCACCGTGGTGGGGGGGGGGGGTGCGTTGTGGAATATTCGTGGGAGATCACTGTCATCCTCAATATGTTAACAGATACATATATAAAAGGCTTGAATTAAATCATTCGTTAATAGGTTTATAATTACCTAATCTGACTAAGTGGTGCTCCGTGTTGACTATTTAGTGGATTGTAATGGCCACCAGTACTAGCACAGCCATTAGATAGGTCACCAAGTTGGTGTACATGTAAACCATGTTTCACTATATTATCATTGTTCGTTAAACCACTTAATTCAACCTTTATCTCTAAATTACCAAGTGGTTCACATCTGTCATTCTACAATCAAATACGATATCTCATTATTCAGATGATAAAGGGCAGCAATAACATATTAGGTGGATTTTATTGACCATTTTCCGATGAGGAAGGTGTGGGGGGGGGGGCTTTAATTGTGGCTGAGGTAGGTCGTGAGTTAGTCTACAAAAGGCTCTGCAAGAAATTCATCTGACCCACATCGCACAGTCCTATAGCTATTTTACCCGGTCATACATAAATAGCTCGCCAGTGAAGAGATATAACGGATTTGGTATTCCACTGTCAACACAGAATAAATTGAAACTAGTTAACAAGCTCCAATTCAATACTATATGATCTAAAACAAAGCGCTTAAGCTGCTTTAAATTAACGTTTTCTAGAAACTTATTAAACTTAAGGAAGTTGGTGGGGGTATCTATAGTTTGTTTAATTCAGTAATATTCGAAAATTTACTTACAACATTTTGAGCGAAATCAATAAAACCGGACACCGAACTTCCAGGTGATGCTTGCATTGAACAGCTTGAAAAGACTGCAAATGAAAATTACCTAAAACTTAATATTATAGCTAAAACCCTGCCAATAAATAATATGTCAAATCTTTCGATACTTCGCCTAGGATCGCATTTCGGGCAGGCACTTTCCAGCTATAGAGAGCAGCTTATCCGAAAGGAAAACTTGGGTGTTTTGATATGTATCCATAATGCCATCAAGAATTCTGACCTCTATCGTGTTCACTAGCTTTTCCGGGCATGTTATATCACAGGGTTCATCCTCTCAGAATTCAATGCTTTACACCAAATTTAAAATTGAATAGCGTTCATCCTCCACCTGAAAATCAAGAGGCGTCACACCAATTCTCTACAATAACCAGTAAAAATTCTAGTCTCTATTACGTTCGCAATATTTGAGGAAATAGTGGTATAAATCTGAATGGATGGTCACAGAATGATGAAAATCAATAGGGTTCGTCATGTCGTGTCCCCAATGCTTCACAACAAATTTGAAGACAAACCATTAAATAAGGTAGCATTGATCACGTTCGCAAATCAAATATTGTTGACGGACCGATAGGCCGACGGACGGACATGGGCGACAACGTTGTAATGTTGACGTGTATCTGTAAAAACGAAAGACTGGGACAGTATTAGTGAAAGCAGCAAACAAAATAAGATAATTACCCTTTCCGGTGTGGCACCCAACTGTTCGTATTTGTGATGTAGATGAAGATGCTAGGAGTTGTGCCATATGTAGCAATGAGTTGAGATTGATGGAGACGCCATCACCGACAACGGTGGAAATGGGTCTAATAGATCCTGGTATTCCATTTGCCATTTTGCCTGATTCAAACAAAAGTACTTAAAAGTATAAAATTAAGCTAGGTATAGTATACATATTTTGTGATATTTTGATGGTTCTTTTCAAAAATAGAATTAAGGGAATTGATCAGTTATAACAAACAATCCGGTCGAAATTGCAATACAAGTTTGGTCGTAAAGTGGCTACTTGTCATATAGCTGCGGAGCGGCGGTCTGACTCGGTGACATGTTTTGCTTGGGTCCTTATAAGATATATGATACTCAAGTAAAATCCCATGTCACCTATCTATTCGCTGTTTCGTATGCAGCAGTCGAGAATTCGTTTATTAAGTTGCGTTACTTTTTACTTATTTAGCCCCCCCCCCCTAACAAGGTTAAACCGGCAGTGACCATTGCGACAAAATGCGGAAATCTTGAAATAAGTTCCATGTAGCGGGCCCCGGGCGTGCTGGTTGAGAGAGGGAGATAACGTTTTAGTGGTCCATATTGAAATACATAGTGATCACAACGTAAAGCCGTGTATTTTGAGAGCTGTGACACAGGATCGATAGTGTTACACAATTAGAAACAAATTAACATCGCAGCAGGAAATCGACAGAAACAATTTGAAGTTTAGATGGTAATAATTTGCATTAAGATTGGCCTATTTAATAATCTTTCGGAAAACAGTCAGCATTTATTATATACTGTGTCAGAAAAAAAACACCTTAAAACGGTACTTATTCTTAATTTAAAATTTAAAGAATCATGGCCACTTTAGTGATAGGTAACAAATTTATTTTCGATATTATTATATTCTGTACATTGACAACGGTAAACGATGTCACCCATGGAAAAATAAAATTTGCATATACATTCAAAAGTACAAGAAAAAAAAAAATAACTATGTTAGCTTGATAAAAGTGATCTGTCGAAGAAATGATCGTTTAATCTTATGTACAATTTGTAATGACAAACTTTTGTTTGAAAGGTATGATTTTCATATTTTCAAATTGTTTTACTTACCTTTCTAAAGATTCTCTGTGTATACAAGTGGCTACGGGTTCTGGTGTCAATATACGAAATAGTAATTGGTGGCTTTTAACTTTTAACTGTTATAGTGTTGAAAATGTCACTTTTAAATTATAAGATATGTCAATGGTATTTAACAGTGTTTCTGAACAGCGACCTGAAAACAATGCGTGACTTTTTTTATACTTGAGGCTTTACAGTACTTTATCGGAATATATATACTTTGTCAAATTATTTAAGCCCGTCTTTAACGGTTACATTTATAAATATGGGAACAAATATAGATTGTATTCCAGAAATACAAAAGCCAAATATATGTCTATATATAATCAAAGGTGCCCTTGGTAGAAATATACTTAACTACATATTGGACGTGGTGTTTTGGTAATTTGTTGTCAAAGAGGCATTATTCAAGACCTAATAATCAGCCTATTGCAGGTCTTTCTTCGGGCCTTAAATGTTATATAAACTATTAGGCACTTATTAGACATTTGTTGACTTGATAAAACATAAACATTATTATTATTATTATTATTATTAATTATACATTTGTTGGGGGTCACGGTGGCTAAGTGGATGAGGCGCTGGTTCGCTAGCCTGGAGGTCGGGTGTTCGATCCGTGCATTGGCCGAGAAAGTTCATCTCGATTTTCCGGCGTGATTTCCCCTTGTCAGTGATACAGTAGGAGGGCCTGACAAGGACAACTGCCTAGTCGTTCGGATGGGACGATAAACCGAGGTCCCGTGTACACATTGGAGTGCACGTAAAAGATCCCCTGGCAGTTGGAATTTGATATAAGAGTAGGCCGTAGCGCCGCTGCCCGGGCAAAAAATTCCCTCATAGCACGCTGTATGGCGTATGCCCGTTTTCAATTAGTCCAGGTTAGGTGCATTATGTAGGACGTTAAACCCCATTTCATTCATTCAGACATTTGTTGACTTGATAAAACATAAACAACCCTCTAGGCCATCCGATGGCTCCGATTTAAGTAGATTAGAACGATTCGGCCATTAAATAATTTAATTCCAAAATGGAGAAGCTAGTATAGGCTATGCCTCGAACAACCAAGACGATGGTTACGATAATAAGCAATCAATCCACACATCTTGCTAAAACTATAAACATTAAAACTTCGCTCAGAATAAAATAATTTGAATGAAATTTTCAAAATATTAATTTTGCATATCTATTTTTGAACTATTATAGACGGTCAGCTCTTTATTTAATATTATATAATGCATCTTTAATATATATTTATTTTGTTGCCTTTTTATTTCATACAAGCCAGTTCGTTTTTACATGGTTGTTGTTTTTTTTTCAGCATTTGATCAATGGGCTATAAATATATACTGCGCATGCATGTACTCGAAAAAATTCGCTTCGCGCGAAAAATATCGCCTAGTGGAAACCCGACTTTATAGCACATTGCGCAAATGTTCGTCGGATCGGATGGTGCAGAGAGGAAGGTGGGACATTGAACATAATTCCATTAAGCGTAAGCGCAGAAGGGTCCACATATTCTAATGAACACAAAAATAAAAATATTCATTTATCCAAAAAACTGACAACTGGGATATTAACTGGTCCGCGTCTTTCTAAAACCATGCAGCGATCAAACTTATATTAATTCACACGCGAAGAAGGTTGTTTACGAAACTTTTAAATGCTGTGGTGTGTAGCTTCACGTGACTGTCGGTCGGATACAATTAAACAATTAAAAAGGTGGTATTTTTTCGGTAATTATTAAAAATAGATAACCAGGACAAATTCCGTTTAATGTAGTCTATAGTTGTCATAATTTTAATTCTGAATTTTGATCCCAAAGTTGCTTTTGTTTTCCTGTATTGTTTATTACGCCTATGTTTTGTTTCACCGTATATTCAATGATTGTGCAAAAAGAATATATTATTTTTCATTATTTTCTCATTTACCTACATACATAGGCATATTCGTAGTAGGCCTACCGCCGCAGTATTTAGGCTATGTAGTGTTTAAAATTCGACTCATGTACAATTTCATAAATTTAAGTTTTTAAAATTTCAAATCAAATACAATTTGAACAAAATAATTTAATCAATAATTTTTTTCTCTTTTCTCTTTGGGTCCGAATTGTCTGAAATTTATAGGTAACTGTATGCAAAAAGTCAATTAATTAGTCTCTCTTTCTTCTTGCCCTTTTCCCCCTTTTGCATGGCGATTTTCGTTGACTTTTTGGTGTAGAATCGAAACAAATGGTTTGAAAATACATTTTCTGACAGGTTTTGGTGAATATTCATGATTTTGAGACGGAAGGATGCAAGAGTTGTGAGGCTGGTTACGTTGAAATGGTAGGGCCAGATATTGCATGTTTATTTGTCTCAACTTCAAGCTTGTGTATTTCAAGTTTTTCATGGTGAACCTCATACATGATTTTAGGCAAGAGTTTGCCACACGTTGCTCCATCTGTGGCAGAAAGCGTTCTATCCAACGAAAAATTTGGGAAAAGTTATAGCCGGTCTAAGAAACGAGATTTAACATTATTAAAGTCAATGGGGAAATAATTAGTGATCTGTACCCATTTGCACGTTAAATATTTTTTATGCAGAGTTATCTGATCTTTATTCAAGATGGCAGCCCCCATGCAATGATAATATGGGCAACAAAATGAAATGTTTTTATTATGAACATCGGTTTTATTAAATATGGAATAGCAAATTTACTTTTGTGTATTAGAACATTAAAAATGAGCACGTTTACATCACGACTTTGTCCAATAACTGGCAAAATGGAGTGGATCCTTCAAGATGAACAATATGATTACCATCAAGAAATCGCAAGGTAAACAATCAATAAAATAATAGGCCTACATTAATTAGTAGAGTAGGCCTATTTTACTATTATGATGTATCTTTCATTTTTTAAAATTATAAAGTATAAAAGTAGATGTATATCGAGCAGCATAAGTGGTGAGCTTAGTTTTAACTCCCGCCTTTTTATTATTTTAATAATAATAATAATAATAATAATAATGCTTTATTCCACAACTGCATGGTATGTACACGAGTATGGTAAAGCATACAATACAAAGTACAATACAATAATAAACATCAAGGAACATAAAATAAGGTTTACAGAAGTTTCTAAAAGTATATTAAATTATATTAATTATGCTTGTAAAAGGTACATAATAGGCCTTATATGGCAAATGATATTCAATGTCTATTTTTGAACATTTCATATACAAAATCCTGTAAACATTTATCATCATTCATTATATACATGATTAATATTAACATGGCATATTATTATTAACCGTGTCCGTAGCTTTATTTTTTGCAAAGTAATCAAAAGGGGAAATAATGGACAGAACGTTTTACTCAATCAGTCAGTTAAATGAGGAAACCCTATATAATTTTGTCTTCCAGGTCTGCCTACGCTGATATGCTTCATGATAAAGAACGGGTAAGTGATTTCCTCAACCCTTGGTCACTCACATTTATATTGCATAGTGCATTACACAAGTTAATTAGCTCTGCAAAAAAGGGACATAGGCTACATATATATTTTGAAATAACTACAGTTTCATTCATAGGCCTATATCTCCCAACAAATGCAGAATTGTTTGTTTATACATTTTCATGTAGGGTTTGCATACACTCCGTGCATCAAACAAGTGTCTTCAGGTACAGCATATGTGTTTGTAAAGAAGATGGTGGTGAGCTTCTGAAATATCTTAGTTTCAAGCCTTTTATGACAGTTGTTGGCATGTAAACAAATGACTTGACTTCAAATGTTGATTTATCAAGCATACACTGACTCTTATAAGATGCTCCCAATTTAAGGCCGTTTAGTGATGGTACAAGTGTACAGCAGTCAGCAATTTTCCATTTTACCAGTACTGTATGCAGTGGACGCTTACGGCTAGCCCCCTTATCCATTCACTCTTTTTTGAATTGTTGTTTTTTTGTTTGTTTTGTTTGCTGTTTCGGAGTATGATGTCTTGTCGTTGTATTTGTCCTTTTTGTAAATCATATGTGGCGCAGTCCCCCTGCACTAACTATTAGAATGGGCTGTGTGAAAATATAAGATGTATCATTAGTACTCAGCACATTGATTTCTGTGTCGTCATTTAAAATTAAATTGTATAATATATAAAATTATTGATAATAAAGGATTTGTTATTTTTAGAATGAGAAATATTATTCGGGTGTAAAGAAAGCTATAGAAATAATTCACAGTCGTGGAGAAAAGGCTAAAGTTTTAGATATTGGTACAGGAACTGGTTTATTGTCTATGATGGCAGCACAATCAGGAGCAGATCAAATTACAGCATGTGAGGTAAAAACTTTCTCTATTCCTAGCAAAACGGTTGATGTTCTTAGCACATGCAACAGTTGGTGTTCTTTTCGAATTATGTTTACAGTACGGTGGTCACAAATGCACACTACAACGGTTGTAATTTGCAAGCACAGAATTTTTTATAAATATCTAATGATCATATGGTACTAAAATTGTCAGTCAATGCACAAGATAATTTTTGTATTTTGTTGCATGAACATCTAAGAATTGAACAACTGATGAAGAGTTAGACACTGATCGATTGATTATCAATATCATAATGATTTATTCATGAAATTACAATAACTAAGCTATTTTAAAAGAAAAGAAATTTTAAAAAAATTATTTATTGCTAAATAATTGTATACTGGTAATTATTCATTTATTTTTTTATTACTAATTTAGTACTTGAAATTTTTTATTTATTTTTTTTATTGCTAATTGTATACCTGAATTTTTTTATTGATAATTACTGTTGATCAGTAATTATTATTTTCCGACCTGTGAATTATATTGCACATTTTGCATGACCATAGTCAGTTATTTCTACATAGAATATTTGAATAATTTGAAGGCATTTGAACCAATGGCAAAATGTGCTGAACAGATTATGAAGAAAAATGGCTTTGAAGGAAAAATCCAACTTATTCCAAAACGCTCAACAGAGTTGAAATCAGGCCCAGGTAAGTTACAGGATGTGTCTTAAAATTTTGTAGATGAGACTCAGATCGTTGTTATAATTCTAAAACACCCAATACCATATATATTACCTATATTGGTAGTTTATTTATGTATATTTAAAATATTTCCTATGAATGAGGCAGCAAGTTCTTTTTATTTTTTTAAAGAAGCTATGATTTGTGCAAGTCAGAATAATTGGTTATCATTCATCACCCTTAAATCATGATCTGTATGATCTTCAACTTGGCTACCGCAAAAGAAGTTTATTTATCTCCAGAATACCCCAGCTGAATATTTTGCTTGATAGTGAAAGGAGATGAATTCTGAGTTATTTTTTCCTATTTTGGAAACTTCACAATGTAATCCACCTACCACTCTTATTGTACTACTTCCTTCTCCACATACATCTTATAAATGGTCAATCAAAACATTTCCAGAAATCTTGGAACTGCCCCCGAGGCTACTAGTGGTATTATTTAAATGATATATTGAACTTACTTAGATGATTGCCTTATGTGTATGTTTAGGTAAAGATATGGAAGAGCGAGCTAATATTCTGGTTACAGAAGTTTTAGATACAGAATTAATAGGAGAAGGTGCAATTGGAACATACAATCATGCTCATAAACAATTATTGGAGGTTAGATTTTATTTTTAAATAATGATCAGACATCTTATTAGAAATGTGTAGCATACACCTGTAGCTTAAAATGATTAAAATATTGTTTTGTGGTCATAATTATCATAATTATTTTAGGTAATATTGATGCTGTACTAAATTCAAGTAAAGCCTTACTTTTAACATTATTGTCTATTTATAGATAATAATAAAAATTGTTCATTATTTTTTAGAAAAACTGTCTAGTAGTACCTAGAGCAGCTAATATGTATGTGCAGTTAGTTTCATCTGAGTTTATTAGACGTTGGAATGTGGTACAGCCATTGAAGACAACAGAAACTAAAGTAGTCTCCCCTCCTGCACTAAGTAGTAGGTGCAGTGGAGCAGCATCTTTACATGATGTGCAGTTAGACCAAATTGACCCCTCATTGTTTACACCTATATCTCAACCTGTACAAATATTCAGGTAATTTTGATATTATTATGGTCTTAATCTCAACTGAACAATCCAACAAAATGTTTAAAAATTCCATGTAGAACTCAATCTGAATGAAACACAGATCCTATTTTGTTTCGGTTTTTTTGGATCAAAAGTTTGTTTTACTAGTCTTTTCTACACTAGGATTTGGAAGTGTTGTTATATTACCAGCGTTTTGGATGAAGCGAGGTATTAGCCAATGAAACAGTCTGTTACGGCGACTTCTTAGCGACATCAGTCGTCAATGCTGATTGATTATTTAATGTATGACTGTCATAGGGTCAAAGGCCGCTCGTACGACTCCTGACACAGCTTTCGAGTACAACCTGTCAGCTCTTCATGTAGTATAAGCCATCGAAAGTATAAAAACAAAGCGAAATATAGATCTGTATTTTAATAAGATTGTGCAGAATATAGTTAACCTGTAAGTGTTGATCAAAATAAGGTCTGTTAGAAAAATAAATCAAAGAGTATTGATTTGATCTTGGCTTTGTGTTAAGCGTAAACATACTTATCTTTTTTTTTTTTTGTCATTGAGGTTTGATTTTAATAGTAAAGATGGAATACCAGAAGATGATGCTTCAGCAGTTATTGTTAAATCATTAAATAAAGGAACTGTTGATGCTGTGTTTATGTGGTGGGATATAGAAATGGATCCACAAGGGGAGATTATCTTAAGCTGTGCACCACATTGGGCACACCCAGATGGTCATAATTTACAGGTAATAAATAAAACATTATTTTATAATAGATTTCTAAAGGAGAAACATCCAATCTTACTAGAAAAGTACTGGATTCCCTGAAGAACACCCATGTAGCGCATACAGGACATGAATAAACCGGCAACCCGACAATTAGGGATGTCTGCTCACGTAACGTCAAAGGTTGCATGCGAAGATTGTTTGTGAGCGCTTGATGTATTATAAGTTGATCAACTTGATAGTGAACATAAGCGTACAACAGTTTCTGAGATAATACCACGGAAAAAGATGTAAGCTGATACTCCATTATGTGAAAGACAGAAAGATAGATCATTCTTGCTTAATCAATGTATCAATTCCACATGCCAATGAAAAGAACTTAATCATGTCGAATATATTTGTGTATTTCAGTGGCGAGATCATTGGATGCAGGCTATATATTATCCTAGTTTACCATTGTCTGTTGATGCTAATCAGAATATAAAAATACTCAGTAGTCATGATGAATATAGTCTCTGGTTTGAAGTTGTTGATAGTCATGAGTAAGTTTACTTATGGTTTTAATACATCTTTGTATTAAAAATGTTTAACCAATTTCAAGATTTGTACAATTTGTATGGTCGTTGTTTTAATGGTAGAATGAACTGAGCTCCACCTGTGTACAAATAAAAGAAGCCTTCTTGAAAGTTGGAAATGTCACTGACCAGGCAAAATACACAGATTCTTTGGAAACTTTGAATACCCATTTCTTATACCCTCAGGATGATCTCTATTGTTTTGGGTGAATGCCTGACCCCTAAGGGCTGAGTCACATCCATTTTTTCTATGTGTGTTGCCTACAGGCCATAATTTTTAATGGATTGTCTTGGAAATTGGTATATGTATTCCTTATAGCCTTAGGACTGCAACTATTGATTTTGGTATCCGTCCAGACTCCCAGGGGAAGAGTCATGCCCATGTATACTAGCTGCACTTCTGAATGAATCATCTTGAAACTTGCTGTATGTATTCCTTTTAGTCTAAGGGCGACAACTATTGATTTTGGTGCATGTCTGGACTCCAGGGGCAGAGCCAAGTTCAATTTTTGTTTGGAGCATCTGAAGACCACAATTCTGAAAAGATTATCTTGGAACTTGTTAAACTTGTTGATTATACCCTAAGAATGTCAACTTTAGATTTTAGTGCAAACCCAACACCTAACGTTCTTTGCCTCATGGAATATTACAGTCATGGCAGCCATTTCATATTTGATGCTCTTCATTTTAAAAAGTACCATATCAATCAAGGCAGGGTTGTGGAGGTATATTGAAGCGGTAGTTATGCTCTAGTTTGACTTGTTATGTATACATAGTTTAAGTTTGCAGTAATAGATAAAACAAATAGTTATTTTGTGGAATAAATAGTACATTAGATATGTGTTGTGTTACATCTATTTTAGTACAACTCCAGCTCCATTGGAGAGACCTCTATGTGAATGTGGAATTCATACAACTATAAGTCGAACAAGAATAGGCATGATGAATGATGTCAAAAGAAATCAGGTTTTCATATCAGCATTAAAAAAGGTACTTGTTGAGGACAATTAACATAGATTTTTTATATACCCACATTTAATATTGTCATCACTGAATCTGCCCTTTATTAGTCCAATCATCTTTCCTTGTCACTGCTCTGCACTCTACATATACACACTACAGAATTGTTAATTTCCTGGTAAAGGAGAATAATCACAATTTCAGAGTTACATGTATCTCCCATTTATGTTCAGATTGAAGAAATCTTGTGAATGTGTGATATATTTCAAATCATATTTAGACTTTTAAAGCTTGTTAACACGATACAGGACCATAACAATTATTATATATTAATATGTCAGTCTTTAATTATTAAACCACATACCATTTCTCTATAGATATATTAATATATTTTTGAAATTTGTATTATTTCAGAATATTTCTCCTAGTTCTGTTTGTTTGTGTATAAGTGATGGAAGTCTATTATCATTAATAGCTGCCCAGTTAGGTGCTAAAAAGGTAATTTGTGTTTTATTTTGAGACAGGCTGAAAAACTGATAAAAAATATTAACAGAACACAATTTGTATGAAATATAGAGCAGTTATTATCTTAAATTTTATGGAGCCATCTCAGATACATCTGATTGAATCAGTTGGTTGATTCTGTGTGGAACACTCTTTTAGCCACTATAATTCTAGTCCTGTACAAGTATGCTTTATGGTACTTTTTGTGGTGCTTTCTGTTTTCTTATATGGCTGGTGATAAATTCCAAAGTACGCACTTATCAAGTGTCCAGATAGCCATGTTTACTTACATTCCTAGTTAAAGTGTTAAATGATCATTCCTGTAACATACCGGTACTTATGATGATAGTCAGCTATTGACTATTAGAACATTTAATATTAATCTTGATTTCTCTAAAACTTTTATTGTTGACATACTTTAACCCATTTAACCCTAGAGCCAATTAAAAGATTAGCTGTCTACACCTAAGCTCATTAAATAACAGAACTAACACAATTATATGGGAAAACAATCACTGGTTTATTATACACAAACACGACGTTTCGATAAGTATCCTCTTATCGTTATCAAGCACAATGATATTTAGTAAACTAGATGGTATATATATATATATAAAAATGTACAATATGAAGCCATACTGAATTAATGTTATGGATTACAAGGGTCACCGTGATTATAGTTAATCAGTTAACCGACAAAGAACTTTGATACACTACAATTACATAAAAATAAAGAATATAGATATAAATGAAACCATTTAGCAAATAGATAGCAGTGTTATGAATTAACAGTTGTTTTAGGCTTGTAACTAAGAAAACACCACTGGATGACTAGGATCTGAATATACACGAAACCATAGTGTGTCCTACCATAATAAGCATAATTACCTAAGAAAACATAGTGATATAGTTCCCGAGGTGTGACGGTTGACAAAGAAACTTAGGGTTGGGAAGAGAATAAATAATATTATTAAGCGTCTATAATTGAATATAATTAATTTTAGATAACTGCATCATAGGCCCTAGGAATAAACAGTCCCAAATCTCTATTTAATTCTGGTGCAAATCTTTTTATATGTATGGCTTCTTTTAACTTCCGAATTTTCTTGTTGTGTTGGTTTTTGGCCAGAATTTCAACATTGTCCCAATCTATTGTGTGTCTTGGGTGGTCCTTTAGGTGCTCTGCTATGGCCGATGTGTTGGTAGGGGCTCTTGACTTGTGTTCTAAAATTCTTTTTTCCACTGGTCTTTTGGATTCTCCGATGTAGATCTTTTCACATGTTGAGCAGTTAATTTTGTAAATGGCTCCTTTTGGCTGTGTGGGAATGGTTGGTTGTAGTTTTCCATTTGCTTTCAGGATCTGTTTTAAGGATGTGGGGATAGTGAAAAAGGTGTCTATGTTTGACTTCTTTAACAAACGGCTAACTCGGTAACTGAGATCCCCGTAGAACGGCAGGGTGACACTGATGGGGGATTAAATTAAATAAGTAGGGCCCTTATTCCTAAGCCAATTAGTGGATTATTGTTAATCCTAAAACCCTCTACAAGATTACAAATAACTTCAAAAATATTTTCTATACATAGAAATACTCTGTTACAAAATTGTACAGATTGTCGTGTTCTTTCTAATGATATAAAATTCAATTGTATAAAATAGAAATTATATTACTATAAATAACATTGAAAAGTCAGTTCCATTAAAATAATGACTTTTCTTTGTCATAATGGTAAAATAACGTATACATTTATCACCTAATAATTTATTTTAAAAATAGAACACAAATATAGTCCCTCCCGTTGGCCGCAGTGTTTAAAGTAAATATAAATCTAACTTTGAGAAAAGAAATATCACCCCCAATTGACGGTCACTATCGGCATTTTAACATTTTTGCCTTTCTTTGAATGACGGGAATGGCCGTCTTCTTTGCTTTATTGCGTCAAAAATAAAAACATATTGTTGAAATCTTCGACAATGTAATATTCCTCTATGTAGCTTGTATTAAATCCCAAAAGTTTTGATTCAATTTAGTTTTCAAAAGTCTAGAATTATTAGCCGTAAGATTTGTGTTCTTCTGTTTGAAAGCGTGACGTATTCAAAATGGCGGCAACACGCTTGACTTAGGCTAGAATACCAATTTTCTTCGCTTCATAACGTCAAAAAAAATAGCAAATAGTTGATTTCTTCGACATTATAATATTCCACGATATGTCTGGCAGTAAATCATAAAAAAATCTGATTCCATTTCACTGCCCATATCGTAAAAAAAATAGCCGTAGCCCAAGTGACAAATTGGGGAAAATATTGGACTATGCCAAACCAGCTGACACGGTGTGAATTTTCACCTTCTTTGCATTATTGCGCCAAAAATAAAAATATATTGTTGAAATCTTCGACAATATAATACTCCTCTATGTAGCTTGTAATAAATCCCAAAACTTTTGATTCAATCTAGTTTTCCCAAGTCTAGAATTATTAGCCGTAAGATTTGTGTTCTCCTGTTTGAAAACGTGCGTATTCAAAATGGCGGCATCACGCTTGAGAACATCAATTTTCTTCGCTTCATAACGTCAAAAAAAATTGCAAATAGTTGATTTTTTCGACATTATAATATTCCACGATATGCCTGGCAGTAAATCATAAAAAATCTGATTCCATTTCACTCTCCATACCGTAAAATTATTAGCCGTAAGTGACGATGGGAAAAAATTGGAATAATGCCAAAACCATTGACACGGAGTGAATTTTCACCTCTGACCTATTACGTAAATACTGGAAGATCCTTTGTTGAAACGTATGTTTTTTATTGGATGATTAGCTAATTAAACATTCCTTTTCATGACGGGATTTACTTTTATTACCCAATCATAATTAATTAATGAAATAGAAACAATAGAAATACGTTGATTGATTTCGCGCTTGGGTTCGCTAATGCTGTGGTCAAGAATGATCGGTCCGCGAGCTCATTCGCTAACGCCAGGCACTTAGCGCGAGTTGATACGCTACCGTCAAAAATGGGTTAATGGTATTCTCATGAATTATTTTGCAGGTGTTTGCTCTTGAATCGAATCCCATGTGCGAAAGAGTATTAAAATCATATATTAATTACAATCGACTGGGTGATAAAATTACAGTATTGACTAAAAAGCTAGAAGATTTGACAGCTGAAGATTTTCAGGGATTGAAGGTGAAAAAAAATATTTTAAAGTTTACTATGTGGATTTGACAAGTACTCTAAAATAATAGATTATTATTGCAAACCATATAATATGGATGAAAAGTTTACTATGTGGATATGACAATAACTCTAAAATAATAGATTATTATTGCAAACCATAAAATATGGATGAAAAGTCTCCAAATAATTTGTACAATTGTAAAATCCAATATTTACTATAAAGTAATATATGTCATACAGTTTTTAATTTAAAATATTATATTTTAATACCAGTTGAAGGAATTTTTTGGGGGGTTTTGACTGTACAAAAAGGGGTTGGGTGGCCAAATGGTTGAATGCATGAACTTAAGATCATAAGATCTTGTCATTGAGTTAATTAGTGTGGCTTTGATTTCCTGCTTGTACCTGACAAGAAGTAGGGTGTGCTATTTCCAGGTACTCTAGTTTACGGGCAAGCAATAAAACTGAACCTAGTTTGTTTTGAGTGGACATTAAACCTCTTTTCTCTCCTCTCTCTTCAAATATTCTATTGATCCAAGTAATTTGTTTGTAGTAAAATATATCAAATCATTTAATGTTGAATTTCAATTAATAATTTAGACAAAATTGTATATTACAGATAAATTTAGTTATCGGGGAGCCATTTTTTATGTCCTCGATGTTGCCATGGGATACCTTGTATTTTTGGTATGCTGTGTGCGAGCTTAAGCGATTTATGGTAACTGATGTACCCATATTACCTCATAAAATGTCAATAAAGGCCATTGGTGTTCAATTCCGTGATTTGTGGAAAATCCGAGCACCTGTTGAAAATTGTGAAGGATTTAATTTAGATGTATTTGATCAAGTGATTCAGGTAATTTTGGTGTGTATTTTGTTTGCCTTATTTTAGAAAGGATGGGCAAGAGCATGGAAAATGATCTAAAGCAAGTTTCTTTGTTTGCGGTTTCATCATTTTGATCGTCAAACATTTTTAGTTCGGGTTAATAAATTTGGGTCACCAGATGTTGTTGTCATCTTCAGTAATATTCCTGAACAATTATGTGTCTTTGTTAATACAGTTGAAAATGAAGTCTACACATATGTGAATTAGTGGGGTTGGATGGCCAAATGGTTAGCATGTGGGTACTGTATCATAAAGCCTGTCAGTGAGTCAACTGGCATGGTTTCGAATCTCCGGTTGTACGTGACAAGGAGTAGGGTAGCCTGTTCAACCTCATGGGTTTTCTCCGGTTTCCCCTCACTGCTTAAGACCGCTACGCGCAAGCGAATTATTTAAATAAAGTTAAACCATATGATAGTCTAGAAATGACCAGGTTTGTGTCGAGTGGACTTTAAACCCCATTTCTCTCTCTCTCATATGTGAATTAATAATAATAATAAAATATCATGCATTACCTCTAAAATGGGGGTGGGGTAGGATGGCAAAATGGTTAGCACGCACGTGCCGTATCATAAAGCCTGTCATTGAGGCAACTGGCGTGGTTTCGAATCTCTGGTTGTACGTGACAAGGAGTAGGGTCACCTGTCCAATCTTGTGGTAATTCTCCAGGTACTCCCATTTCCTCCTACTAAAGACCCCTACGCGCAAGTGAATTATTTAAATAAAATTAAAACATATGTTAGTCCCGAAATGACCTAGTTTGTGTCAAATGGTCGTTGAACTCCGTATCTCTCTCACCTCCAAAATGATGTAGTTATGATGAATAAGCAATTAATTCCATTTTCCGCTCTTTCTGTGTTTTAGAAGTCGGCAGATAAATCAGATTCTAATGTAGAACCACAACCATTATGGGAATACCCAGGTACACCTCTAACATCAACCGGTATTGTTGCTCAGTTTGATTGGTCAAAGCAAGTCACAGAAATGAAACCTATATCAACAACTTCAACACTTATTTGTACCAAGTATGTCAGAAACATTGATCTTATTACTTTCTCTTTGAACTCTATCAAAGCATTTACCGGTAAATTTATTCTCACAATTAACAGATCATAAATATCTTTACCTTTTTAAACCATCTGAGACATACATCAGCTAGCATGATATGAACTCATTGGATTTAAAATATACTTATTGGGTCCAATATCAGACAAATGTAAACATTTTCTCACCCACAGAGAAATTATATTAAAAGCTGAACACAACCCACCTTTGGGGCTTTTTTGTTATTTTCTAGTACACATTTTAATCTGGCCGATATCATACAATTTAATATCCTAGCAACCAGTGGTTTTTAATTTCCTTTATCTTAATTATACTGAATTTTGTTTTTAATAGGTCTGGTAACATTAATGGTGTAGCTTTATGGACAGAATATACATTTGATGAAGACCTAGTCATATCTAACGGACCGTTATTAATTAATGATACTTGTATCAAGTGGGATTATTTCTGTCAGCAAGGTGTTCATCTTTACAACAAGCCCATGTCAATAACAGAGGGCCAGTGCTTGGATGTGATATTTTCATTTACTCCTAAAACAGGAGAGTTGGACTTAAAATTCCCTACAACCATATCCTGATGTATTTAAACACAGAACGTTTTTAAAATGACAAAATAATTCCAGGGTTCTTGTTTCAGGCTAATATTATGGGCATTACAAACCTACAAATAAAATCACAACTGAAATCATAAACCGGTACTGAAAAGAACTAAATAATTTAATTTCAACAGTAAAGATATTATTTTATAATTTTTTTCTAAATTCTGGTTAACAATGAAGAGAAAGAATAGTTTTGAAACATGAGCCCCGAGGAAAACCACTAGAATTAGAACATACAAATTAGTTCTGCACTATATTCACACATATATAATCAGGTATTCTAGAGTTACTATGCATTTTTCTCCTTTTTAGAATTAAGTGTAAGTTATGTCTAAAACTTTTATAAGAATTTTTTAAAACCAACTTGAATACGAATAATCAAAATAGTGGTAATATTACATATCATTGATGTTTTTCGTATTTGTAGAAATAATTTAGATTCTTTTATTAAGTGCATGATACTGTCGGTGATAACCAGTTATTCATTTGTATTTGGACCCAGAACTGGGCCCCAAGTGCTACTCATCTTCTTGTTATGACATGACAATTAAAATACGATTGACATAAAATATGGTATCCTTGACAGAATTCCATTTTGGATGACAATTTAAAGATTATAGCAAATATGTCATGCTCAGAACCTGGTCCGTAGTCTTATACTTGTTTTAGCTAAACTTATATATATATATATATATGTGTAGTCTGTTTAATACTTCATGGGACCAATTAAACAGGTCAATTTAGACAGATTGTCTGATTACCCAGCTTTAAAACTTTGTACAATGAACCTGTTATTATGTAAAACCACATTACATGACCTGGATTGTGGGATAATGCTCATTATTATAATATATGTTCCATTCTTGTGAAGATTAGAAGTTTTTGTTGACTCCTACTGTTCAACCTGTCTCTTGAAATCTTGATAAGAGACTAATTCTGGTTTTACACTAACACTTAGATTTCAATTCTCATCCAATTTCCTGTAGTGATACGGATATAAGCGCATCTTTTACTTTGTAAAGAACTGTTATTGACTGCTACTTAAGTGTTTAGACTATTAATTTTTTGTCAGCAAATCAGACAACCTAAATTAAACAGTGAGAACTGTGAACCAAGCTGTAAATTAACACCACCTTACCTCTGTATATTATCATTATACCATATCAAAGGTAACACAATGTACGTTTTCAAAACTCAAAAAATAATGACATGTGCAGAAACTCTGAATATTCATGTACATGTAACTCTTTTATTAATTCTAGTTTGCTTCATTGCAGCTCCAATATAACAGTCCAATACATATACTCACTCATAGCCTTCCAGGGACGTTGAAAGCAATTCTTGATTTTTTTTTGGGGGGGGGGGGGTCCATCGCAAGTCCCTATAGGCAAGGGTCCAGGGCACGCAATAACCTGAAGAAAAGAGTACTTGCGGCCTGCCTTCTTTACAGATTGATTAAACTTACCGTACCTAAAGCCTTCCTATTCATTGATCTAGTAATTACTGTTAACTTTGCAGCTCAATTGTATCTCTTATTGTTGTGTTTCATATGGACCAAGATCGATTATTGTTACATTAAATGTCTGTTATTATTAGATAAATAATACATGTAAAACTGTTGTTGATATTATATTTATATCATATATCAACCAGAATTATTTAGCAGACTAACAATACATTGTAGTGATAACATATTTGTTTACCGGTATTTGTTGGTTTCACCTGACAGTGATATCACAGGGGAAAAAAATGGATAAGACAGCTTGGCAGGTAATGAAACATACATGCATAGCAAGGATGTCATCTAAGCAGACCACATATTTTTTTTTTCGTAGGTAAAATTGAACTGATTAAGAATACACACTTATGAAGAAATTATTGAAGAAATCATTGTGATAACCAATGTCAGAAATCAATAGTATTCTATGTCTAATGAGTCAGGGGATAACTGTAGCTGTTAGAGTATCCAAGAAATTTCGCTAGAGTATCCACAAATAAATGAGGGAATAATGAGGGTTAAGATGTACCTTGATCATGCTTTTGCTTGGTCATTGAAATAAGTACCGTATAGTTCAATTCCAATTATTTCATTTAAGATCGAATGAAGGTGTCGCAGGCAGTACTACGAACAACCTCAATATAAAAGGGAGAGAAATAGCAAAACTTGCAGTGAATTAAATCTGTGACCACACATTTGTATGTTTCATTCCATACTCTTCGCAGTGTTCCTCTTTATTAGAGCTAATTCCACTACTCACTGCCGGAAAGATAGTCTCTATCATCCATAAAAATATTCTACGAATATTACTCTGGATGCGTTGTGAACATTTGAGAAAATTAGCTAGATACAATAACATCTATGGGAGGTAACTCCTCTTAAAACAAGATGTTTATACCTATAAACTGGCTTAAGAGACTGGATAATCAACCAGATTAAAAACCAAACTACCGGTTACGCATGGGCAATGGGTTTTACGTCAAATATTGACAACGGACCTAGACCCTCCGTATGTTGAAGACTAGGAGGTGTTCTGGGTGACCGAGACTACCGGAAAGAGGGAAAATCTTGGTCAATAGTCCGATTAACTACCAATCGCTAACTGCGTTACAAAGGCATTACCCTTAAAACGGGGTGTCAAATTGGACCAAATATGTTAACATAACCTTACGTCATGGCTCACGATTTTATTATGCCCAATTAACCAGTGCATAGCAGAATATTGCAGTAAAACTAATTGCGTGACAAATTAGACTATCAACATTGACATAAAGTAAACAATACTATGGAGACGAACAGACTCAATCTCGAACCAGAAAAATTTTGGAGAAAGAAATTTCTCTGGTGACACTGGGTAGCCATTTTCCCGGAAGGGACGAATCACACGACTGTCATGTGACATGTATTTATTTTACGTTTCCAGATGACCGAATCACTTAAAAATATACACACGCATAGAAAAATAGATCTTTACGAAAACTTAAATTTTTACATTTAGGATCCACTTTTGTTATGTCAGCGAGTTGACTTTGACTCAAGAATCATTTCACAACAAACAAAACGACGATCCGACATCTTGTTTTCGAGAAAAAGACCCCAAAAAGATTGTCCAATCAGAGGTCAGCATGGGCGGGGCTTACGCGTTAAAAAATCTGAAGATAATGGACGGTCTTTGGCCCCAGAGGCCTCCAGCCCCGCGGCTGACTCTGGGAACGAGATTGGAACAGACTTTCACCGTTTTTAATACCTTAAAAGTTTTAGGGAAGACCCCAGATTAAACGAAGGACTGTCATGTTGCTGTACTCCAGTGATAGATTTCATTTTATGGGAAGAATAGACACACTCCCCCAAAATTTAAGTATCAGAAGCCAATCCAGCAATGGTCAGAGAGGGATTTCTCAGGCCATTGCTTCAGGAATATGGTTTCATTCCAGCTCTGGACAGTCGTTCAATACCGTGCCCTCAATTAAGGTACTTAATCTATATACATGTAACTGTTATTTCTGTATCAAAAATATGTTATAGCCAAACAGAATACCTAAGAACATCTGATTATATTCGGTGTCGAGGATATTCAAAATTGTTTCAAGGAGCTTCTTGTTAAAGAAGTTTTACCTCACATACAAGCAGATAGATAATAGGAAGACAAAGTAGAAGACAAGTACATTTAGAAACCTATTTATTCACTTTTATATATTGTAATATATATTCACGCATAGAATTAGAACAATAATTATACTAAACAAATGTAGCTTAATCATTTTATGTCCACCTTTTGTGATGTGAAACATAGAAAGTTTACATAATGTAATTTAAATTACTAAAAAAAAATATATATAACAACATGTATAATATAACAAATAAAACATCTTTTAAATTGTATTCTTTATGTCTTTGGTAAAATTGAGAGTCTGAAATATTGTATATGAAATAGGTAACAATTAAAGTTTATATCATAATTTTATCCATTATTAAATAGAATCTATGGTTAATGTGCACAATACTTCAACTTTTAACGATAAAAAATCTTCCAGGCCTACAGTACATGCACATACTAATTAATAAAAACCAGCAGCTGCCGGGCAGGATACGCCCACATTTTCAAGAGATGGATAGAGAACAAGCTAAAAAGAAAGTGATTTTTCCCACAATCAAGGGGCATAATTCATGAAGTTACAATTCAATATGGGCAAATATCGAAAGGAAGATTCATCAACGGAACAAAATTGTGACAGGGTCCACAACCTTGATATACCATATTTTTACACTATTCGCGTACAAACTGCAAACGGCAACTTTGGTCCGATTTTCACGAAATTCGAACTCAAGCTGTAAACGGCGATTTTTCGGATAATCAAGGGCCATACTTCATATCAAAGGAACCAAGATCTTTGGGTTATAAACATGCATGTCAAGTTTCATAAAAATTGGTTCAAAATTGTGACGTCTATAGGGTCCACAAGCCAATATCGAAAGCAGCCGAGATCTTTTGGGGATAAGCCTATATTTTAAGTTTCGTCAAAATCGGATAAGAATTGTGACCCGTAGATAGTCAACAAACAATTGTGGACGTATATCAACATCACATAAAGTGAACCCATCAGGGTTATAATTCGATAATATTTTGTTTTTAAAATTTTAAAGTTTTTATAATTTGTGTTTGTGCATAATATTCAATAGGCTTTTTTAAGGGTCCTTGAGCAACTTTGAAATGATTGATAGATTTCAACAATGAATACGACAATATATGTGGAGACAAAAAAAATATCCCTCATGCTTAAATCAGACATTTTCATAGAAATTATGTATTTATGGGCTAGGTTAAATAATGTATTCATAGCAGTCAATTAATTGCTCACAGAATTGACCAAATACTGAAAACTATTGTTGATGATCTGAACAATTTGTTTGCATTGTTATGAAAACTATGAAATATTTATATAAATCCATCAAAAGGCAAGACATTAAGACATTGTATACTAAACTACTAGAAAAGGAAAGGTATAACAAATACAATTCTAATACAGCACACTAAATGAAATTTCTAATACAGTACTAAATAAAATTTCTAATATAGTACTAAATCCATCAAAAGGCAAGACATTGTATACTAAACTACTAGAAAAAGGAAAATTTCTAATACAGCACTAAATGAAATATAAAAAATAACCCCGAGTTAGAAATGCCTGTTTCATGAACATTTACAGGGTTAATAGTATGAATACTTCAATAAATACTACCATCCAGTTTCAAGTGAGAGGTTCATTGGGCTGAATAATTATAATCTCTTCTTTATAATTTATGGAAGGCTTCCTCTTGTTGTTTGAGTAACGCGTATATTTTGTCAGGTAGATCACTTCCAACTTGGTCTTCTAAGAATCGCATACTCTCTCGTGTATCATCCAGCCAATAGTGTTTTGGTAGGCTAAACAATTCATCCCAATTAATAGGGTTTGTTAAGCCATCAAAATTTATAGTTCCTAGAAAGAAATCATGAGCAAATATTGTTATGTTGTTTGTAAATCGGGTTGGCTTAATATTGTACAAGGGAGATAATTTGAAAGGGTTGTCTCCCCTTAGACCACAAGTTCAATAAATAACATTCAATCTTTCATCCTTCAGAAGTATGAATGAATGAAATGGGGTTTAACGTCCTACGCTTAAGCACCTAACCTGGGCCAATTGAAGACGGGCATACGCCAACAGTGTGCTATGAGGGAAATTTTGCCCGGGCAGCGGCACTACGGCCTACTCTTATATCGAATTCCAACTGCCAAGGGATCTTTTACGTGCACTCCAATTTGTACACGGGACCTCGGTTTTTCGTCCCATCCGAACGACTAGGCAGCTGTCCTTGTCAGGCCCTCCTTCTGCATCACTGACAAGTGGAAATCACGCCGGAAAATCGAGATGAACTTTCTCGGCCAATGCAGGGATCGAACACTCGACCTCCAGGCTAGCGAACCAGCGCCTTATCCACTTAGCCACCGTGATCCCCCACATCATCCTTCAGAAAAGCTGTTCCTGAATAGACAATGGTAAATAATAACACACATTAGCAACTGTTGTATAGAACATATTTACATATAACAAAACGTACTAATTTGATTTTTTATGCACAGAAAGGTATTTTCATCCACAATAAATTTTTCCTCTTGTTTCCAAACATTTGGGCATTTTTACCAAACACTTGTGTAAATCTATTTTAATTCAATTCAACAGAATATACAGGAAATGATTTTTCTCAATGGACAAAATTTGTCCAATGAATAAACAGAATTTTAGGCAACATTTTGTAATGCAATACCAACAACTGAAGCTGAAATGGTTAAGTCACTATTCTACTCATACATACAGTTGTTATCAGAGCTGTCAGAACTCTTGAACAAGACTCAATTCTGTGTCAGCAGTCAATTGCAAATCTCTCAAATGTTCTTGATTTACTATCAAGCACTTCCATGGAAGTGGTACAGACTTTTCGCTACAACAAAAAAATGTCACCTACCTTTCTTTGGTAAATATCCAATGGGACTCTTTACTGCTACATCTTTACCTTCACATCTTTGAATCACCCAATCTAATACACGAATATTCTCCCCAAATCCGGGCCATAAGAATTTACCATGTTCATCTACACGGAACCAGTTGACATGGAAAATCTTGGGTAGCTATAAATAAGGAATATTTATTATCTTAATTATAATAAAGTAAAAATGGTCAATGAATATAAAACAAATACATTTCAATGGGGTTCTATCTTAGTCAAATATGAATATTTAAGTTTTAAAGATATGTTGTCAGAATAGTCAATAAGGGTTGTCACATATTTTTTCTTATGGCGGTAATGAAACATTTTAATACAGCTAGTACATTCAAATATTCTTTGAAATTTAAATTAGTTTTAAAGTATTTGAGCAATATAGTGCATAGTCTCGGTCACCCAGAACCCCCTAGTCTTCAACGTACGGAGGGTCTGGGTCGGTTCTCAATTTTTGACGAAAATTTACTGGATAATCTACCCCATTAAAAAACAAACTCCCGGTTACGCATGGGCAATGGAACCTATTGGCTAAAGTCTCGGTAAGTGATAGATCTTATGAAGCCGGGCCGATTTTGCTAGATTCTATTGGCTAAGGTCGAATTTGCTAGATTCTATAAAGCGAGGTTGAAATATATCCCACAAGCAACTTGGCACATCTATTATTAGAAAATTTGAGACATTGGAAAAAGCATGAATTGCGATGAAGAATTAAGAAGATTGTGAGAAGCCATACGTCTATTCATGACGGGAGAAAATTTTAAAGGTTTTCATTGTTGACAAGCGAGCTGTTTTGATAGATTCAGTACGTGGTAACTTAAAAGACTGGGTGAACCAGACAATGACCGACTTTCCGTCAAATTTTGAGAACCCATCCAAACTAATATTCGTAGAATATTTGTTTGGATGATAGAGACTATATAGTACAGTACTGTTATATTAATTTTTCAAAATTTCTTTACCTTCAAGTTAGGCTGTCGATTAAAAGACAACCAATGATCCAGATATTTACCAAAGTTGTATCCCATAAATGGTCTCATGGCCATTGGATCATGCATTATCTTTTTACCTAAATGGAATGAGATATTTTAATACCATAATGCATTAATATTTCATCTATTTCAATCTCAGCTATGATTACTATTTATTTCTTGTATTTAAGATTGTTATGGTATGAATTATTTGCTAAATGTAGCAAGTATTATGTAACCTTTTCCTGGAATATAATAATTTAGATCCCATAGATATCGAGTTGATTGCTTACTCTACCATCTATAATACTATTTACAAGACATATACATGTTAGTACAAGGACAGCTCTCTAGCTGTTTGGATGGGACGAAAAACAGAGGCCCTGTGTTAACATTGGCGTGCACGTAAAAGATCCCTTAGCAGTTGGAATTGGATATGAGAGAAGGCCGTAGCGCCGCTGCCCGGGAAGAAATTTCCCTCATAGCACACTGTATGGCGCATGCCTGTCTTCCATTAGCCCAGGTTAGGTACATAACAGTAGGACATTAAACCCCATTTTATTTCATTTATATATTTTAGTCTTCAGGTGTTCTAGACATGACTAAACAAATTTCTGTTTGATATGTATTACAGAACAGCGTTCCCCCACCATCCCAATACTCTACCCCTGGAAACATACCAGTATGTTCAGCAGCAGCTGTAGCCTCTGACTTAACACATGCACCAATCATAACACCATGATCCCAGTCAAATGATTCTAATACAAGTGGTACACCTGAATAAATAGATAAACTTTGGTTAAAGTTAAAATGAAATAACATGGAGTATTGTGCAACTGCAAGGAAATTGCAGAAAACCTTTTTGTCTCTTATTCCGACTTGGTTGATATATTTGTAAGCTTAGCAAGATGATTTTTGAATTCTACTAGTAAATTTACAACATGAACGTTTCATGGAAAAAATGAAGACAGAAATTTATTCTCCATAACAAATAACCAAGAATTACTTTTGTTGAAAACTGGTTATATTAATTTAAAGGGAATGGAAGCTAATAATTTCCTACGAGGACCTCATTTGACCCAATTCTGGGCAGTTTGTATCAAAATGAATAAAGAACCCTGCTGCTGAAAGCATTTATTTTAAGGTTATTTCATCATTTTTTTTCTAAAAACCATGCCTCTGAGTGTTGCACTAAAAGAGTCAATTTGTGCACAAAATCAAAAACAAATTGTATTTAAGTCTATTGAAATACATGTTATTCTTGCCTGCTGGTCTTCTTCCACCAAATATAATGGCACTGATTGGAACACCTTCAGGATCTTCCCATTTAGCATGTATTATAGGACACTGGCTAGCAGGACATGTAAATCTAGCATTCGGATGGGAAGCATTGCCAGGTTTACCAATACGCCATTCCTGATTTAACCATGTAGTAATACTCATATTCTAAAATTATAAACATCGTTCATTAACAAATAATTTAAAGTGTTTAAATAACTGTTCATAATCCAAGAAATCACATCCAGCACTAAAGATGATGTGGAGAAAAAAATGTACTCATGAAATTTGCTGTAAGCTTTTTAAAGAGAACAAAATTTAGATGAGGTTGACAATTGAGAAATTGTATGAAAGCATATATACAAACATGCACCTTAAATCCTGATAGAACTCTTTGTGTGTGGGGGGTGAAACTTCCACAAATTTGGAAGCCTGAATATTTTTTGAACAACCACGTCTATATTTTGGCTATATGTGAGGAGTAAATTTTCAAAATGACCATTTTTCTTCATATCACAATTTTGAATTATTAAATTTTCTAACCTTATCAGTTTCATCTTCAAGACCTTCCCAGTAATATCCTCCATCAGCTGTTTCAGCAACATTTGTAAAGATACTGTTCTTCTGGAAGGTTCTCATTGCATTAGGATTTGTTTTAAAATTTGTTCCGGGAGCAACACCAAAGAAACCATTTTCTGGATTAATTCCCCTTAGTTCTCCTTTGTCATTAAATCTCATCCAAGCAATATCATCCCCTAGAAAACATTTGATACATCATAAAGTACCCTACTTACAATAATCGATAGAGGGGGTCTAGGTATAGTATCTTAACTATCCCCACCTTCAGCTTCACATGGGCAAATTTATCAAGCCAAATGCCATTATTATCGTTTCGAAAAGTATTTTCTGAACTTTATCAAGCCAAATGCCATTATTATCGTCATCAATATGGAGATGTGTCAGTATCTTCTACCAATACAGTTCATTTGCTTGGTAATGTTGAGAGAAAATTCTTCAAAATTTCGCCTTAAAATACACTAGTAGCTGTTTTCCATAAGTATTCATTTTTGTTTTTACATTTCTCTTGGTAACAAATTTGTTTATAAATACCTACCAACACATTGAACTTTATAACCAGGTAATGTTGGTTGTATCATAGCTAGATTAGTTTTACCACAGGCACTAGGGAAAGCTGCTGATATGAAAGTCTCTTTACCTCTTGGATCTGTTACACTCATAATCTGTTTCATACAAAATATACTGGTATTAATAAAACTTATAAGCAAAAGTGAATTTTATTGATCATTCCTGATCCTTGAGTGAAATGACATATAAAGAATCAACATCATGTCACCACAGTTGGACAACTTTCTTAATAACGTAACAATAATATTCCAGTGCATTTTAATACTGAATTTATATGTGCCTAACTTTAACAGATTTAATTCATCAAAATTTTAGGTCCTACTCCTATTCAACTCACCAACATATGTTCTGCCATCCAGCCTTCATCACGAGCTAGAACACTGGCAATCCTCAAAGCAAAACACTTTTTACCCAGAAGAGAATTTCCTCCATAACCACTGCCAAAAGATTTGACTTTTCTTTCTTCCGGGAAATGAGAGATAATAACTCTCTCCGGATTACATGGCCAATGATTGATAACTTTTCCTTAAAAATTAAAAATACTGTTAAAGTCAAATGATTAGTTAGAGAATGAACTTTGGTTTGTATGAAAATGACTGATCATTTTAAACTAATTTAATAACATGGTTTTGTTTCATTTGTCATGCTAAATAATAAGTAAAAAATCAATAGAAACTTAATTTGCTCAAACATATGCTGAGATTAGACAACAAAGCAAATGCTTTCAGTTTCAAACTAAGGTAAAGAATATAAGCTGCGTTCAAAATCAAACCCTATTATGGAGAAAATGATTCTGTAATATGCAAATTTGCTTTTACACAATTTCAATATTCTCATCAATTCAATATATATTTGTGCTTAAAGAATATATATATATAAAAAAAAACAATACACTGTTTAAAATTCTGTTGTTTACTTTCATCACTAATCACACATGGCTAAAATTAGTATTTAAAGAAAGCTCACAAAGACATAAAGCATGATCGCATAACTTAAAATAGTAGGGGTTATATAAAATAGAGGACTAAATAAATGATAACTTACTCTCAACTGGACGTGGACATCCCATAGAATGAAGACATTTCACAAAGTCATTATTGCCTAAAACTTCCAAGACTTTAGGGGATACTCGTGTCATGATCCTCATACAGAGTAGGACATAGTTTGAATCGGTTAATTGGACACCTATTTTACTTAATGGTGAACCAATCGGTCCCATGCTAAATGGTATTACATACATTGTTCTTCCTGTAAATCAAATACAAATAAAGAGCAGTTTTAAATATTAGATAATATTAAAACAGAAAATCAGCCCACAAAGGATTTATTCTGAATTTCAAGAGAAAAAAATACCAACAATTCTTTTTCTAATATAAAAGGACACCTGAAAATAATTAAGATACTAAGTTTGTTGTATTTGATGTAGTAATGGGTCCATAAACAAATTAAATTGCCTGATTGTAATTTTTCCATCCCAATCGGTATCCTTTAGAGTGTTTGGCCTACTAATGTAATAAATATGTACAAAAAATGATAATACCTTTCATGCAACCAGGAAATCTAGACCCTATTTCTGTCTGCATTTCTTTGGGTCCCATCCATTGACCTAGAATACCTTTAACTCCCTCTCTGACATGTGGTACAGTATCATATTTATCTGGTGTTGTAATCCAGGTTTTAGATTCCACTCTAGCAACATCAGATGGATCAGTTCGACAGAGGTAACTAAAATATTGAAATGAAATATGAGTTTAAATCCTACTGTTCCTCACCAATGAGGCTAATGAAGACATGCAAGTGGTCTTTAGATCAGTCACAAGATTTTTCACAGAAATCAAGGGCTATAATCAAAAATCTCCAGTTTCTTCATCTCATACTCTCAATGATAGTGTGAGAGAAATGGGGTTTAACGTCCACTCAACACAACTAGGTCATTTCGGGACTAACATATATATTTTTTTTTAAATTTTTTATTTCAATAATTCGCAAGCGTGTAGGGGTCTTTAGCAGTGGGAGGAAGCAAGAGTGCCCGGAGTAAACCCAAGAGGTTGAGAAGGCGCCCCTATCTCCATGCCACATACGCTCACACCAGGGCTCAAAACCACAGCCGCAAGCCAGAGGTGGCCGGCCAGCTAGAGGTCGAAGCACGGCACTCTAGACCACTAGGCCATCCCAACCCCCCACCCTTAATAGGCTCAATCAGATATTAACTTTAGCCTCTAGAGCAGCGTTTCTCAACCTGGGGTGAATTCACCCCCACGGGGGAAAGGCTCGCGTCCAGGGGGTGAATGACCACACTCCCAGTGTAACTTCAAAAATGGTCATATGTGACAATCACCAGGAGCAAAATTGTGCACTAAACTGGAAACATCTATTTTCATTAAAATATAAATTTGGTGTTCATTGAATCTCATTCCATATTCAATATTGTTTTGTTAATGTGGTCAGGGGGTGCAGGCCCGTGCAAGGATCCGTGGTTCATGTCGGATGGCTTCTATAGAAAAGCACCATTTTCAAGTTCCTCTGAAACGCCTGGAAGAGGGCCTGAAATGGCTGGAAAACACGTTAACAGGCTCCAATTTCTAAAAATCTCCTGGGGGAGACCCGCCCCAAACCGTCCTCGGTGGACGATGGGCAGTGACCTGGGGGGTAAATGGGTTGGTTCGGAATTAATTTAGGGGTGAACGGTGAGAAAAGGTTGAGAAACGCTGCTCTAGAGCATCCACAAGCCTTTTTGCAGTATACTATTCTATTATTCTAATTATGGCTTTACGGTAATTGTAAGAGATATAAAATTACCAATTCTCATATTTTTTAAGTTGTGTTAGTGTTCCTCTCTCCATTAGCTTATGTATTATTTCATCCGCCTCTGGCTGAAATCCATCACAGATATAAATAGCCCTGGGTTGACACATATTCACCTGTTAAAAGTTAAAATTCAATTATCTTATTAAAATCAAAATAAAGTATTTATGTATGCTATACCTACTATTAAAGTCAGGAAATATATTTTTTTTTTAAATAATGATGAAATGTGAAACGTAGGTTACTAGACAAAGTAATATATGTTTACCACCAGCTGATCAGCCATCTGCACTGTATATGTTTTATCTTTTTACCTTGTGTTTTTAGCATTCATAAGGTTTTTGGGACTAGGGCCCTGTAATATTATCATTGATAATGACTCAAAATTTTATAAAAATTGGTGGGAGATCATTTTTAACACAATCATGAAAACCCTGTCATCAATTGACCCTATAGATTGAGTGCAACTAGTGTCAGTCATGGAGCAATAATTATGTGACTACATTGGTGAAAACTTTTAACATTGATAAGGACTGCATTTATCTCACCAGTAGCTATTCCTGAAAATTTGATAAAAAAAAGGTAAAGAATTGGACTGTATAATACATGAAAACCCCATTCCAGAAAAAATGGCGTCTCTCTGTGCATTGTGGGAGGCCCTGAGTAAATTGAAAGGAAGCTGCCATTGCTTTGCATGGGTTTTCTCTGACCACGTTTCGAAAAACGCCGATTTTACATTAAGTGTAAGGATGAAGGATATTTCATACGATGTGATAGAGACCTGGAAGGTTCATGCACTTAAATAATACCTGAGAAAGCGAAATCTTAAGTGTACAGGCCGCAAAAAGGAGTTAGTAGCTATAGTGACAGCGACAAGCCGATCGATACGAAGGTAAAGTTTCGACAGCTGTTTGTTTTGAAGGGTTTTTTTTACCTTAATGCGATCTGTATACTTCAGAATGTGCTTTCTGAGGTATTCTTTACGTGCGTCAACCATCTGTGTCTCTATCACATCACATGAAATATCCTCTATCCTTAAAATTACCGTAAAATCAGCGTTTTTCGAAAGTTGGTCAGAGAAAACCCATGCAAAGCAATGGCAGCTTCCTCTCAATTTACTCAGGGCCTCCCACAATGCACAGTGAGACGCCATTTTTTCTGGAATGGGATTTTTATGTATATGTGAACTTTTAATATTTAAGGGCCATAATTATTGAATCACTTTCGTAATCAAGATCGATAGGGACCTCCTTTGCCCGAATTTTCCTGAAAATTTGAAAAATGTAAGTCTATAGATTATTATTAGAAAAAAATACAATTATGTTAGATTTATAAAAAGTAAATTTGGATGGATGGATTGGGGGAAAGATAATTTACAAACAAAATTAACATTGATGACAAACACTTTACTCACAGAATGTATAACCCATTTCTGTACTTTCTTTGGAAGGCAATGAAAGTCCCCTTTAGCGACCGGAATATGACCAAGTTTTTGAGTCACTATTTCATGGACTTCCATATAGGGTTCTTCTTCATTATCAGACATTTTGTTTCAACTTTTGTTACTTAACTGTAAAATAAATAAACATAATAGTACAATAATAAACATAATAGTAGAATAATAATCATTAGTAGAAAAACAAGCAAACAGTGAGGCTGATGTCTCCCGTCAGAAACCCCAAAATTAATAGATGACACATAATAATTAATCGCACATTCACTTTTTTTCAAAAGTCTAACAATCAAACTGATTATCAACATTACACTAAGTTTCATCACTCTCTATCACATATAATCAAATTTATCTTGTCCCAAAGCATCGACCAATGAAATTGCTTAGCTCAGCTTAGCTTTAGCTTGAAAATTAAATCATTAAACTCAGTTCAAGACATTCACCTAATGAACATTGACGTCAAGTTAAAACATTCTACCTCAATTAAAAGCAGAGTTGTTATGTTCAAAAGTCTTGACCAATCAAATTGCTTATCGCTACTAAGCCTAAGCCGAAAATTCTCATCATCAAACTTAGTCACAGGAATGATATGATGAATCTATACTCAAGAGTTTCATCACTCTCACTTAATTATAACCAACGCTATCGTGTCCCAAAGCATCAACCAATCAAATTGCTTATATCTGCAGACTGCTTACTGTAAGCAGCAAGGGCGTAGATTTGTCATAACTCTGGGGGGGGGGGGGACGTACGTGTTTTCCTGCTATTTCAGCCCATGAACAAAGCAACTTCAAAGTGCAGTTTAGTATTATATACCCTAATTAAGGGGTCTGGCTCGAATTCCAATCAATTCCAATCAATCAGTTACAGTCTACGAAGACGGGACCGTTGGGAGAAATTTTTGAAAATTTAGCTGCCGCAAACGCATTTTCCTGCTATCCAGCCTGTGAATACAGCAACTTCAATTTGGTCCAATATAGCCTACCTGGCTGACCTGAATTCCGAACAACCAACCAATCGTAGCGGGGTTATGGGGGGCCCCCCCCCCCCCCCCCAGGAAAATTTAACCACCGCAAATGCGTTTTCTTTTATTCTAGCCTGGGTAAGCAACTCCAAAAGTATCGAATGGTTTTGTAATCCCACTATGAATTTGAACCATCAATCAGACTGTTGCAGCTGCATTCACAAATAATAGCCTAATGGATATCCGAAAAATGTCACACAAAATTAAAATAGAGTGGCTCCATACAAAATGTTTAAATCCTTAGTCAACTCAGTACAAATTTGTGGTATTCAATTAAAAGAAAAGTAAAATTAGTGTTTTATTAGGGTCCTATGGGAAGTAAAATTAGAAATTCACACCAAAAAAATCAGGTTTACAGACAGCGGCGTGGGTTTTCAATGAGAGGCATAGAAGAGCTGACCTTGTATGGAACCCGCAAGAAAATTTTGGAATATTTGACGCCACCAAAAGCATGTTACTGCTATTACAGGACGTAAAATTGGTGTTTTATTACATTTCTAGCACTTTCTTTTACCAAGTACTGTAGATTAAATAAAATTTTGTCCTGGCAATCAAAATCAGGGGGGGGGGGGAGACAGAGACATATTCGCCCCCTACTCCCTGAATCCAAGCGCATGTGGGCGTATAAAAATTATGCTGACTGCAATGCAAAGTGCTGCTGCAATTAAGAAGGGCTTCTCTTTCTGGCTCTATCCAGAACAGTTCATTCGGCCTTGGAGTTGGAGTTACCTTTTTCTTCAGTTGTTCATTGTTGTTGCTGTTTGTTGTTGTTGTTTGTTTTTATTTGTTGATTGATATGTAATGCATGTTGATTTTCTTATTCATGTACAGCAATTTGCCTGGATTAAACTAAAAATATCTGATTGTTTACTTACAACAACTTGAACAACCTTGTCTTTGCACGGTCAATAAATTTACATCTAGTAGTAGTAAGCAGTATTCGCCTTTTCGGAATGACAAACCTTGACCTTGATCGGGCGCTATTATCTATGATTAAAGTGACCATGAACCTGCCTTGAACCTGCCAACATAGATCCGTGCACGGGAACTCGCTATTACGTGCAATCATAGCGTTACATAACTAGCCACAGAGTAACTCTGTTAAGTAGCCTATAGCTCTATGCAATCAACCAATCTCGGGCCTCAGCGAAACCAAGCTGTAGAGAGAGAGAGAGAAAGACGTCCACTCGACACAAAATAGGTCATTTCGAGACTAACATAACGTCGGTGGGGAGTCAAAAATTCGTGCCTATCTGGATTTTGCGACATTGTCCAGGCGAGCCAAAAACTAGCCAAAAGAGGTTAAGAATCAAAATGTCTTTTAAAACCGTCACGTCAAAATGTCGTATGTAAAATGTCGTATTTCTGAAGCTATTCTCAAATATTTATTTACAAAATATGTGTGTGGCCATTTAAACAGAGAGAGAGAAGTGGGGTTTAACGTCCACTCGACACTTCGGGACTAACATATGGTTTAAATTTATTTCAATAATTGGCTTGCGCGTATATAGGGCTCTTTAGGCAGTGGGAGGAAACCGGAGGACCCGGAGAAAACCCACTTAGTGAAGCCATTTAAACAGGTGGCAATCCGACATGTAAAATATTGGCTGCTTAGCCGAAGCTCAAATATTCCCGCTTGATGTGTACCGTAGAATGCTTTTATATTTTAAGCGTCTATCCAACCCACAACTCAGTATTAACAACCCAATTCTTTTTTCTTCCTTTCAAGAGGATAGTACCCTATCGCCTATTAATCCCAAACTCTCTTGGACCGCAGCCATTGCTAAATTGTGAAATACTTTTAATAATATATCATCTTTAAATCCATCTTCAAATGAAATCACTAAATGCCTTGAAGACAAATTCAATGAAGTTTATGCCAATCTATGCTCTTCAGATACCAAGAAATTAAGAACATTTTATAGGTTTAAAAATAATATCAATGCTACGGTGCCCTACTTGCAAGCTGATAAAAATTCTAAAACTAAAACCGCTATGTCCCGTCTTAGACTAAGCACACATTCCCTTGAAATAGAGAGAGGGCGGTACAAGAATATACCTGTAGGCCCTACATCTGCGGCTTTGCACAAACTGCCCTCAACAGAAAGTTGAAAATGAGTAGGCTACCGGTAGGCCTACATATAACATATCATTTCCTCATTGAATGCAACCGCTATGAGGAATTCCGCAAGACAATTGTATTTGAGGCCTTTGAGACCCAAATCTATCCTTTAACCCGCCGTTTGCTCTAGCAAAAACGGTGTGCAACTTTGTGCACCAGGCTTTCAAATTAAGGGATGGGGCACCCACTTCTATATAAATCAAAAAAAAATCTGTTAGCCACGCCCTTTTTGCTTAGGGAAACTTCCTTCTCCAGCTATTGGACACACCCGTTTTAGGTCGAGAAAACCCCTTTCTAACATGTGATGTTGCACTTTAATATAATATAATGCACAAAAAAAGGATCCTCCCCCCCCACCCCATAAATTTTATGTCATTTTTAGCAAAATTGGGATGGCCATGATTTTCATACCCCCCCCCGTGGCTCCGCCACTGAATATCACACACTCCGTGGTAATATTATAATACAACGACAGACAGGTCAAATAAATTCCCGCGAAAAAATAAACCAATGATAATTATGTTTACAAGGATCGTCCAATAAAAGGATCCGTACCGAAAATTAAGTTATTGAAACATTGGGTCAAAGTTCAACGTTAAAAATTGCGCCAGTCGGATCGCCCTGTACGAGACGACGGTTGATAAATTTATCAATTCTACAATTTCTTTACCAGAAAGTATGGCACGGTGTTATCAAGGAAATGAAAATATCACTGGTAAGTATGAGAATCAGAATGGCATTGCTTTGTACGAATTAATGATTACAAAAATGTTAGTGGATTTTAAGAATACAGATTTAATAAGGGCTAATAAAATAAGTCCCCTAGGCCTAGTCCTAGTCTAGGCTAATACTAGTCCTAGCACCTAGGAGTCCTACCTTTATTTATTCTGGAGGGCTTAGATCTATTAATAATACTGATATTGTATTATAATTATTGCAGCTGAAAAGGCCTAGATTAGTGAATAAGGCTATAGGCCTAGCTAGTGCCATGGGCATGGGTCTAGATCGATCTTTTCTCAGATTGGGATTCATAATCATGGAAATCCACTCGGCCTGCAGGCTGGAGTCGAACCATGAAAATATTCCATTGTGTTTTCAAACAACTAGGCTAGTGTTATTATGAAGGTATAGCTTTCGTTGTAAAACTACGGAAAGATTTTGATTTGACAGTTTTTACGTATTTTTGAAACAGGTTTTGAAGTGTTCTGGTTCTGTTCTTAAATAAAAGTTCTGTGCCAAGACCACCTAAAGATAAGTATTAAATGTTTCCATTATATATACTATTATTATTTAGATTAGAACATGTTTCGCTTGGGTTTTTATATTTTACGCTGTCTTTTTATTGCTTTAATTTTATTGCTTTAAATCTTCCTACTAGTGCAAAATCTGAAAATGGGAAAATTTTAATATAGACCCCCGGCGTCACAAAGACGAAAGGTGAATTTGTATACATTTTTATTGAAAGAATGTTAACTTACGATGATCTTCAGAATAGTTTCATGATACAGAAATGGCTACACATTGACTTTCAGTGCAAATGACCTCATTTAACCTTTGACCCCATGGCGGACTGATAACCACTCGGCATCGTATTCTATGCAAAATTTTACTTAATCAGTATATTAAGGAATGCTCTCTCTATTTTAGACAAAACTATAGCAATATTTAACAAAACCACGGTTTTTGAAGTATGCTTGTTTCTTTTTCTAAATTAAATTTTTTTGTAAGAAAGAGACTAGAGAGGTAGGGAGGGGGTAGGACTAGGAGTATTCATGGTATTGGTGTGCCCTGAGCCACATGGATGTAGGTTTCACTTAATAATAGCTTAATCAACTTAAGATGCATTCAAAAGGTAGGGCATAGTCAGGGGTTGAAAGGAATAAAATCATGGAGAGCTATAAAAGCTGTACCTAAAATTACAAATTCTGCAAATCGCTCTCCTAAAATCCTGCACCTCAGATATTCTAGGAGAGTGTTTTTCGAAAGCAGATTTTGCTTATATTAAGTGCCCCAAATACTCTTGGAAGAATCAATTAGTAGTAGTTTTGGGGTAGGCCAACACCTTGGGGTATAACTAATAAATGTGGATTATAAGTGAAACAAATTGTTTATCCATTTCAAAAATATTAATTTTTAATTTTCTTATAGTCATCAAAATAAACAATAACAGCCAGCATCATTATGCATTTTTATAATCTTGTCCCCATGCTTTGCACAGATTTTGCACCATATTGACTTCACATTGCCGTTGTTGTCAACAACTGTACCGATCTGCCCACATGTGGACCATTTGTTGAAGGTTTTCAGTTGTACGGTTTTCCCAGCCATGGATACGTGTAACTGTAAACAAATGAAAGCGGGAATGAAACGGAAATAATAGTAGTCACAGACTGCTTAGACGTAAATCCCATAACAATGAATTATGTCTAGTATAACCTAGACTCGAGAACACTCGATTAACTGTACCGCCGAACGAAGGCGTATTTTTAAAAAGACAACAAGACATGCTAAGCAAGTCTACTATAAATAGAACACTCGATCAATTGTCTTTGAACGAAAACGTATTTTAAATAGGACAGAAAGACATGTTAAGCGAGTCTAAACCTACTCTTGAAAATCACCGTGTCGATCACCGTGGTATTTCTTGAGACCGTTAAATAAAATAGATTATTTTTACGAAAATATTATTAAAAGCGTTCGCGTTATGTCATATAATATAAAAGGTCAGGGATATTTTAAAAAGAGAACCGTGATTTAGCCTTCGGTACGAGGAGCGTTGTTTATAAAATCCGGGTGCGTCTAAAAATATGTACCTGGGTTTCACTTTAGGTGCGTGGTAGGTGCGCGAGCGCTTTCGCGCGCCTTTCGTTTCGAGCCCTGCATAGTACATCCGTGGCGTGCCTTAAGCCACACGGATATCAGTATATTGAGGAATGCTCTCTCTATTTTAGACAAAACATTTTAAATATCTTAACTACGTTTTTCGGAGTATGCTCGTTTCTTTTTCTAAATCAAATATCTTTGTTAAAGAGAGGGATGGGGGGTCTTATAGTAGGAGTATTCATGGTGTGCCCTGAGCCACATGGATCTAGGTTTCACTTAATAGCTTAATCAACTTAAGATGCATTCAAAGGGTAGGGCATAGCACATCCGTGGCGTGCCTTGAGCCACACGGATATCAGTATATTAAGGAATGCGCTCTCTCTTCCAGACAAAACTTTTTTTCAATATTTAACAACGTTTTTGACGTATGCTTGTTTCTTTTTCTAAATTAAATTTCGTTGTAAGAGAGAGAGGTAGGGGGGGGGGTCTTATAGCAGGAGTATTCATGGTGTGCCCTGAGCCCCATGGATGTAGGTCAAAAGGTAGGGCATAGTACATCCGTGGCGTGCCTTGAGCCACACGGATATCAGTATATTAAGGAATGTGTTCGCTCTCTCTTTCAGACAAAACGTTTTCAACATTTAACAATGGTTTTTGGAGTATGCTCGTTTCTTTTTCTAAATTAAATTTCTTTGTAACAGAGGGGGGGGGGGGTCTTATAGGAGTATTCATGGCGTGCCCTGAGCCACATGGATGTAGGTTTCACTTAATTAATAGCTTAATCAATTAAGATGCATTAAAAAAATAGGTCATAGCATATCCGTGGCGTGCCTTGAGCCACACGGATATCAGTATATTAAGGAATGCTCTCATTTTTCTGAATTAATTTCTTTGTAAGAAAGAGAGGTAGGGATGGGGTCTTATAGGAGTATTCATGGTGTGCCCTGAGCCACATGGATGTAGGTTTCACCTAATAGCTTAATCAACTTAAGATGCATTCAAAAGGTAGGGCATAGTACATCCGTGGCGTGCCTTGAGCCACACGGATATCAGTATATTAAGGAATGCTCTCTCTATTTCAGACAAAACTATTGCAATATCTAACAAAACCACGGTTTTCGAGTATGCTTGTTTCTTTTTCTAAATTAAATTTCTTTGTAAGAAAGAGAGGTTGGGAGGGGGTCTTATAGGAGTATTCATGGTGTGCCCTGAGCTACATGGATGTAGGTTTCACTTAATAGCTTAATCAACTTAAGATGCATTCAAAAGGTAGGGCATAGTACATCCGTGGCGTGCCTTGAGCCACACGGATATCAGTATATTAGGGATTGCGCTCTCTCTTTCACACAAAACTTTTTAAATATCTAACATCGGTTTTCGGAGTATGCTCGTTTCTTTTTCTAAATTAAATTTCTTTGTAAGAGAGAGGGGTAGGGGGGCGGGTCTTATTTTATAGGCGTATTCATGGTGTGCCCTGAGCCACATGGATGTAGGTCAAAAGGTAGGGCATAGTACATCCGTGGCCTGCCTTGAGCCACACGGATATCAGTATATTAAGGAATGTGTTCGCTCTCTCTTTCAGACAAAACTTTTTCAACATTTAATAATGGTTTTTGGAGTATGCTCGTTTCTTTTTCTAAATTAAATTTCTTTGTAACAGAGGGGGGGGGGGGTCTTATAGGAGTATTCATGGCGTGCCCTGAGCCACATGGATGTAGGTTTCACTTAATTAATAGCTTAATCAACTTAAGATGCATTAAAAAAAATAGGGCATAGCATATCCGTGGCTTGCCTTGAGCCACACGGATATCAGTATATTAAGGAATGCTCTCTCTATTTTAGACAAAACTATTTCAATATCTAACAAAACCACGGTTTTTGGAGTATGCTTGTTTCTTTTTCTAAATTAAATTTCTTTGTAAGAAAGAGAGCTAGGGAGGGGGTCTTATAGGAGTATTCATGGTGTGCCCTGAGCCACATGGATATAGGTTTCACTTAATAGCTTAATCAACTTAAGATGCATTCAAAAGGTAGGGCATAGTACATCCGTGGCGTGACTTGAGCCACACGAATATCAGTATATTAAGGAATTTGTTCGCTCTCTCTTTCAGACAAAACTTTTTCAACATTTATTAACAATGGTTTTTGGAGTATGCTCGTTTCTTTTTCTAAATTAAATTTCTTTGTAACAGAGGGGGGGGGTCGTATAGGAGTATTCATGGCGTGCCCTGAGCCACGTGGATGTAGGTTTCACTTAATTAATAGCTTAATCAACTTAAGATGCATTAAAAAAAAATAGGGCATAGTACATCCGTGGCGTGCCTTGAGCCACATGGATATCAGTATATTAAGGAATGCGCTCTCTCTTTCACACAAAACTTTTTAAATATCTAACATCGGTTTTCGGAGTATGCTAGTTTATTTTTCTAAATTAAATTTCTTTGTAAGAGAGAGGGGTAGGGGGTGGGTCTTATATTATAGGCGTATTCATGGTGTGTCCTGAGCCACATGGATGTAGGTTTCACTTAATAGCTTAATCAACTTAAGATGCATTCAAAAGGTAGGACATAGTACATCCGTGGCGTGCCTTGAGCCACATGGATATCAGTATATTAAGGAATGCGCTCTCTCTTTCACACAAAACTTTTTAAATATCTAACATCGGTTTTCGGAGTATGCTCGTTTATTTTTCTAAATTAAATTTCTTTGTAAGAGAGAGGGGTAGGGGGTGGGTCTTATATTATAGGAGTATTCATGGTGTGTCCTGAGCCACATGGATGTAGGTTTCACTTAATAGCTTAATCAACTTAAGATGCATTCAAAAGGCAGGGCATAGTACATCCGTGGCGTGCCGTGAGCCACACGGATATCAGTATATTAAGGAATGCGCTCTCTCTTTCAGACAAAACATTTTAAATATCTTAACAACGTTTTTCGTAGTATGCTCGTTTCTTTTTCTAAATCAAATATCTTTGTTAAAGAGAGGGATGGGGGGTCTTATAGTACTGTAGGAGTATTTATGGTGTGCACTGAGCCACATGGATGTAGTTTTCACCTTATAGCTTAATCAACTTAAGATGCAATGTATTCGTAATTCATTTTGTATATAGATTGTTTTGTTATGGGTTTTTTTGCAGACTGGAAGAAATGACATTCATCCCCGTCATGAGCCTTTTCAAACCGTGGGGAATATATTAAATATAATGAACATTCATCCCCGCCATGGGCCTATTCAGACCGTGGGGAATATATTAAATCTAATGAATTTGGTTATAAGGGTTTCTATTTGTTGTTCCATCTTTCTGCTCTTCCAACCCTGGGGGATGTCAAAAGAGGTCTATGAAAGTTATAGGGTAATTATTTATTGATACTAATGGGATCGTAGCAGATCAAGTCATTTGGCCCAGGTTAGGTGGTGGGATAATTGCAGAAAAGAATGCGGTAAATTATAAAGTAATTATGATAAAGATCTGAATAATGTAGGGAATGCCCTTTTTGCAAAAACAGTCATGATGGCTTTAAAAATCGGTTTAAGGCGCCTACAGTAGGGTTAATTTGAAATATTTTTTAAAATGTTTAATTAATCTATGATGTTTGTATACTTTAGGATTGGTGTCTGTATTGTGCCTTGAGCCACATGGATGAAGAGAGGTTTTTTTGTGTATTGATTTTTTATGATCTGCAACTGATTGTAGGGCTATGACTATGAATGTTGTGACGTCATCGTGGCTAATTTTCATCGATAACGTCAAAATTCGAGACACGTATTACAAAACTATATTAGCAGATGTCTATAATTTAAATTATTATGATTTATATGGTATGAATCGGCCGTTGAAAAGCGTATACAGCTAATCGGGGGGGTTTCTCGCCGTAAAATTTTTATTGTACACCGATTTTTACGATTTTGTGTGCTATTTTTAGTCGTTCCGTAGCTAATGGTGAGGCATCACAGTACCAATCAAAAAGAGAAAATCCTAAAATTAACAATTCTATGTGCCAATTTCTAACCGAATTAGAAGCCAAGATATGCTAAATTGAAGGAAAGATTTGCTTTTTAATAATATTTAGAAGAAGAAAAATTGATTTGTAAAGACGAATATGTGTTCTACCAACTGCAAAAAAATTATACTAAAATATTCATAAATAAATAGCTACGACGGTCTTGATATGTGAGTAAGGGTCACGCATCAATTCTCTTTACAAAATCCAGGAGGCTTGGCTCGATTACGTTCTCTTCGCGGGTGGCTTTCTTTCGATAATGATCACAGAAGAAGATTGTACAACATAAATGTAAGTTTTTAAATATGCAGAACTCGTTTTGTACTAGTTAAGCATTGAAGTTATTAAATTTACTATTATTGTGTAGTCGAGTGAAAGTTTGAAATATTTTAATTTAAATTCTGTACGACACTTTGTACATCATCTACCGTAGTACCTATATTTATTTTTGTTGTAAAGGTTTTAGCAGATTTGCTAACAAAATATGGCTTCACCTGATTTTGATAAAATTGCAGTCAACAATTTCATTGAAAAAATTTCTGAAAAGTTAAATATTTCTACCGAACAAATTTTGAGCTGTTGATTTTAATCAACTAAAAATTGGCTTTATTATTCAACTATTACCGTATTTTGGCAATATTGATCAATGTACTAATCATTTAATTGCTTTATCGGGCAAAAATTCGGATGAAAGTTTAAAAAGGAAAATTGTACGGGTGAATGATAAAAGTAAGAAATTCAATCTTGCCAGGGACAAAGTATGTTGCTTGTAGACAGGTGGGCACTGCTTTATTAAAAGACTTTGGTGCGAATTTTGAGCTGTTGATTTTAATCAACTAAAAATTGGCTTTATTATTCAACTATTACCGTATTTTGGCAATATTGATCAATGTACTAATCATTTAATTGCTTTATCGGGCAAAAATTCGGATGAAAGTTTAAAAAGGAAAATTGTACGGGTGAATGATAAAAGTAAGAAATTCAATCTTGCCAGGGACAAAGTATGTTGCTTGTAGACAGGTGGGCACTGCTTTATTAAAAGACTTTGGTGCGACTTCTGACATTGGTAACATTTTGCATCAAGGTGCAACCACCAAATTTAAGCAACATTATGCAGGCATGCAAGCTACTTTGAAGGATGGTGGTTATTTATGCTTGGGACTTTGTGATGTTAGAGGCGGGGATACTAATACATGTAAATGGCTTTTTTAAGTGATTCCGTTAATGATGGCGAGTATAAAGCCAAATAACCAGATTAAAAGCAGATGTTAAAAGGTGTATGAAATTGTGTATGAGGATTGTCCTAATGATACGTGGTTCTTTCCCTTATTAATTGATTTAAAAAATGGTGACCCAATAGTTAAAGATGAGTAATCCCACATAGTGATCACTCTCCACCCATGTCGGTGGCATGTAGCGTAGTAAGTGTACATGAGGAGGATACACAATGTGATATAACTTATCTCTAAACTTTAACAACCTTGATTTTTAGTGACAATCTTTTATACATAAGGTTTTCAAAAGCAAAGGTGTTTCACTTCCAACTAATTTTTTGCGTGACTGTTAATGAAGTAGACGGTACTATCTCTAAGTTATCTTTAAAACATAACTGATGAAAAACAAATAAAATTTTATCCATGATGCAGTTTTATGCCAGATTAAATTCCATAAATTAGTTTTAAGTCTTCTGGTCCTAAAGACCGTCAAGGGCTATTTTTCAAGAATCCACCCAAAAATCTAAATTTGATATATTTAAATTGATTTCTAACTTGAAACAAATTTTGACAACACTGTGGAAAAATCTGACAATTCTTTGTATTATAAAACTCAAGAAAAAGTTTCTGAGATATTTGCTTCTCAAAAAGAAACACTATTTGCCAAATTGAAGGCAGAACTACAACAAAGATTATTAAAACAGAAAACAAAATTACCTCTCTATCTTGACCACCCATGACAGTGTAAATAAAAGTGTACAACATAAATGCAAAGAACTCGATAGTTCGATATACAATGGTTTATTAAGACAAAAGTTACTGGAATCACCAGATTAAAAGCAGATTTTATATGGTCAGAATATGAAATTGTGTATGAGGATTGTCCTAAAGATAATTGGTTCTTTCCCTTATCAATTGATTTAAAAAATGGTGACTTTGTAGTTGAAGATGAGTAATCCCACATAGTGATCACTCTCCACCCATGTCGGTGGCATGTAGCGTAGAAAGTGTACATGAGGAGGATACACAATGTGATATTACTTATCTCTAAACTTTAACAACCTTGATTTTTAGTGACAATCTTTGATACATAATGTCCTCAAAAGCAAAGGCGTTTCACTTCCAACTAATTTTTTGCGTGGCTATGTGATTTTTCTCACTTCTCGTCTCCTTTTAAGTTTACTATATTATTTTATCTTAAAAGGCAGATTAATCTTTGAGTTCTTTATTTGGTTGATTGTCTTTCTACATCTTTGCATTTTATCACACAAGTATACAGGGACCCGCGGACGCTATACAACTAGGCATTTCCTTTGTTTTATTCAAACTGGTACTCTTAATTTTGTTACTGAGTTGTGTTTTTTTCGTTATGTAGGGAAACGTGTAGATGATGTTTGTGTGTATTGCTTATTGTCTTACTTTAGTTCATTATCCTTGGTTTCCTTATTTCTGTCAGCACATTTAAGAAATACTGGTTATACCATTATTTAATATTTTCAGTGCTGACTAGAGTAATACAACAGTTCATTATTTAATGTTTATTATGAACAGTTCATACTTCATTATGAACTGATGTAACAATACATGTATGAATTGCCTACCAATAACATTCTGTATCGTTTAGATAGTATTATGTATCGTTTAGATAGTATTATGTATCTCTGTACATCATATTTTTCAGATTAATCCTGGGTAAAAGTGGCTTGTCTAGATAAGTATCGTTGTTCTAATTTATGTGTTCCTTGTGATGTGACGTTTTTCGGAAAAGGGGGGAAGAAAGCAACAATCTTTTGTCTTTTTGTCCTAGTGTTTATTCATTTAGGTGGCAACAACATCTGTGTTTCATCGTCCCAACGTGCTATTTTTTAGAGCTTGTATTAATTAAGGCAGCAGACTGCAGACATGTATATGTGGGGAGTATTGTTAAGCGGGACAATTTCTTACAATATCTCGGTCTTACATTAGACGTGTATGAATCCCAAAGAAAAGCAATTAACCGTCTTTTGTATGATCGTTTCAAGTCCTTTTTTGTATTTTTCAGAAATATTAAGCTTCAGAATGAGTTTTTGACCGACAAGAACCATTTCAATGACTACAAATACCTACTACGTAAAACAACATTTTTTGGCAGTAAAACCAAAATAAACAGTAAGACTAAAGGATATATTGCAAATACTTATGTGAACAAATATTTAAATTAATCATTAGTGTGATGCTTTGATTCGGTACTTTTTATACAGCACAATTTCAAATAAATATTGCACGGCTCAATATTAACTTTATCCTTAAAGGGACCAGCCCGAATTTCAAAGAATCTGAACATTACACGTTCATGAACGTATGAAATTTAAACGCCAAAATATAGAGGAATAGTGTATTTACCTTGTCTGAAAATTTAAGTTCAAAATATTGAGTAGTTTGGACGTGAATGCAAAAAATAGCTTAACTGGACACTAGCTCTTTTAAGTTTTTCTTTTAAATTGCTATGATACCAATTTTAACTTAATCAAAGGAGAGCTTTAAAAGTGAGTCAATAGGGTTAGATTGGGTATACCGTTAGATTGAAAGCTGCACATAATATAGACTCGTTTTATCCAGACACTTCTGTGTAATGCAAACAGAACACAAGTCTTCGGCCACTGAGCCGTACCGGCGATTGGAAGTTGTTTGAAAACGTATCACATAGCTTGAAGAAGTTGCTCGGATCTAAGTTGGAGGCTATGAAGGGCTTTTCATACAAAATTAAGCAGTTTTAACCCCCAAAATGTTATCGGGATGGCCCCTTTAATTTCACAAGGGTCACTATTATTACTAAAATGCAGTAAATAGAATGACTGTAAATATTTTAATTTGACTGACAAAAACGAAATTAAATTGTTACTTAGCATATGTTCACTGAGAAACCACCAAAGATGATCAGTTTTGTAGAAAATATTCAGAATCTTACAGATTTTTACTCGGATTAATCACATTTGTGATCTAAGGGGATCGAACTCTTTCACCTATTACGTCCCTTGGATTCCTAAATGCTGATGCAAGTAATGCAACATTGCATGACTATTCAAACACAGAGAATACATTTATACTAAGTTATATTTGTCTTGTCTGTTATTACTGTAATGGTTAAAGAAGTTTGATATGTTGGATTATGACATTTGGTGGCAGCCATCTGGCCAATATCGACCCTGTTTTTTAGTAAGGTTTGATTCAAGAATTTCAAGGAATAAGCCAAAATTTTTTGTTACACATATATAAACTCCATATTAGATTATATAATGGTGGCCATCTTAGATTCAAATATGACTGACATCATCTTATTTGCATCACCGTTATTCTTATTTGGTTAGATGTTGTATTAATTGTTTATTATTCTATAACTGGAATTTGAATATAAATAAATACGATTTCAACAATATTATCGTGGTGTACCTAATATTTATTTTGTCCAGGTATTGAGCATTATTATGTGCTTCTGATCCATTATTAATTCCTGAATTGAGTGCCATTGACCCCTGTGACCTTTGCAAACTATTTGGAACTGCCAGAGTAAATGTCCACATCTTGGCTTCTAATGGAAATACATGTAGGCCTATCTTCAATCTGTAAACAGTTTTATGTTATTTAAATGGAGCTTTGTCAAATAGGCTTATTTGTAAATAAATCCATTAAATCAATTTTGCATTCATAGCCCTACTGATTGGTGTTTTTGATTTGAATGGGATATCTAGTCGGCTACCTTTTATTCTATAGTCTTATTAAAGTAGGATGCTCTATGGTAATCATTTGGTTATTCATTGTCAGGAGAGTTTTTTTATGCAGTTGAGGATACTATTTTACCTCCTTTTGAAGTGGAATGCTACATGTATGTTACAGTTTCTGTATAATTCTTAGGGATTTAACCCACATGTGGAAAGTGATAAAAATGGCTGTCAATGGTGTCCCATCTTGAATCTGGGCATTCCAGGGAACTAGCTATAGGAATAAGTACCTTGCCATTTTTTTGAATGGGTTGTTGAATTTGATTGATAATTTTGTGTACAGTATTTTAGGAGCTTGATAATGCAATTTTATGGGATAAAACTGCTTACTTTTGGGGGGGGGGGCGCTGAACTAACCAGAAACTGTATCAATGCTGTGGAATGGGTGTAGGCATCGGGCGTTCGCCCGAAGGTCCGGTCCGACAAAAATGAAAAGGGCCGGTCCGACAAAAATGAAAAGGGCTGGTCGAATAAAAAAAGATTCCCCTCCCCCAATTCGTCTAAATAAAATCTTTTTCTGATGAACATAATAGGGGGGGGGGGGGTATTGGACCGGCCATGTAACGATTATGATCATATTGCATGTGGCCGGTCCGACAAAAATAAAAAGGGCCGGTCAAATAAAAAAGACCCCCCCCCCTCCCAATTCGTCTAAATAAAACCTTTTTCTGCTGAACATAATAGGGTTGGGGGTGCGTATTGGACCGGCTACGGAGCGATTATGATCATATTGTATTTGGCCGGTGGCTTTATTAACGGGCCGCCAAGTCATCACTTGAGTCTGGTATGGGCTGGTATAATAGACTTTCAAGGCTTAACTTTCGGGCAAGCTGACTTTTCGGGCAGACGGGTAAAGCGTGTAAATAAAGTACCCGAAATCTAATAAAACACATATATTACCGGCTGGGATAGCAGTAAAACGCGCTGGCGGCCGTCAAATATGCCAAATTTTTCTTGGGGGGGGGGGGGTCCATACAAGGAGTATGTAAACCCGATTTTTTTTGTTCGGAAATATCGGATTCTCTTCCCCCCCCCCCCCCCCCTAACTGTCGTCGAGCTCGGCGGTCATTAAATGGGGCCGCTCCGACACGGGAGCCCGGGCCGGTTTCCGGCCCCAATCCGCCCCTGGATGTAGGGGGGCGGGGAGCCCACTTTTTAAAAATATAAATTATGAAGTTTCTTAATCTAATGTGAGTATTTTTTTTTTGTTGTTCTCATTTTCACTTTCCAATGTGAAGGCTCTTTTTCTTGAAATCTTATTTTTTAAGTGCAACTTAACCTTGCTTATTAGAGATAGTTAATTTAATACCATGTGTTTCTTTTTTTTAGTTTTCTATTTAAAGTTTCTGCAATTTAGTGGTTGTTTGTGTCAAGTTACATTGAAGTAATTGATGAAGTATTTTGAAGTGGACAACATTTGAAGCTATGTGGCTGTTTAGCTGTGGTTGCAGATTATTCTTGTTGGGTGTGAAGTGTTTTTTCGCAATTAAATAATATAAACATTCTTTGCGTAAGCTTACTCAACACAGGACCTTGTATCTACAGTTATATAAATTGTTTAATTAAAAGCATTTGTTAGTTGTCGGTAAGAAATCCAACACCACTGAAATTATCAGTGATCAGATAAACAACTTAAAAGATGAACAAGAGTTTTACATGCAATGTTTGCAGAGGTGCCTCCAAAGCCCAGTCAACATTAACCGGTGAAAGCGTGCTAATTTATATTCTAATCATCCTTGGACAAACCAGTTACCCCCCACACACACACACACACACACACACACACACACCCACACACACACTTCAAAAAAGAGAAAGTGTTCTAATTAAGATTCTTATCATCCTTGGACATGCAAGATATCTCTCTTCCACAGTCAATTTAAAACCAAGATAGCATGTGATTAAGCTTACCCCTCAACAGAACGAAATTCAGAACCTTGGTCATGTTATCTTCTTTTCACCACAAATTGAGAATTTAATGGCAGTTTTGGAAAAGACAATAATCGAATTCCAACTGCCAAGGGATCCTTTACGTCAGTGGCGTCACTAGGGGGTGGCACAGGGGGCACGTGCCCCGGATCTATTTTGAGCAGACAAAATCGATAATTTGCAATAATTTCACTACTTTTCCCTATCATTATTTCGAATGTCCAGAGTACGGAAGAGAAGCTTCCAGTGCGAAGCTTTTCTGGATTGCCCTTTCTGGCTCACCGTAGATTTCCTCAGATTGCCTGCACGTGCACAGTTTAATACAGTATTATATAATTAAATAAATATTTGACTGAAAATAGTGTAGAAACAATCGTGCATGACCAAGTTTACCCGCTGTGTATGTTTAGCGTGACAACAATATCACATTAAATTTTAGTTCGTGATAATTTAGCTCACAACTTCACAAGAACTCGTAAATATTTTTCAGTATTCGTTTTAATAACTATATTATTATATCGACAAAAATAATCCGCGGTTTGAAACATCAATAGAATACCAACGGCAACGTTATGTAGTTATTAAAACGAATACTGGAAAATATGTACGAGTTGGGCCTGTGCCCCGGATCTAATTGGGTCCTAGTGACGCCTCTGCTTTACGTGCACGCCAATATATTATACCCGGGTTTTTGTCCTGTCAGTGACTAGACAGGCCCTCAGTCCTGCATCACTGTCCCGGCCAATGCATGGATCGAACACACTATCTCCAGACAAGTGACCAGCGGCTGTCAGGCAGGATAGAGAAAGTGTTTTCTTCTACAATCAAGGGCCATAATTTATGAAGTTACAATTTGGTATCGAAAGGAACCAAGATCTTTGGGTTATAAACATGCATTTTAAGTTACATCAAAATCGGATTTAAATTGTGACCTCTACGGAGTACACAACCTTGATATAGTATATTTGTCCCCCGCCTTTCAAAGAAAGCAGGGGACTATTAAAATGGGTTCGCCTGTCGGTCTGTCACACTTTTTGGGACACAAAAACTCTCGTTCTAATTGAGTTAGAATGTAGTGGGGCGGATATGTAACATGTTTTGGTCGAGTTGTGCGCTTCCGCAAAGAAGCATGACAATTTGGTCATGGGGGGGGGGGGTTGGATATGCTGATTTTAAAAATCGCGGGAACCACGACGTCACTCCAGCCTATCCCGCCTAAAATGGAGAAAATCAAAATGGCACCACAAAATATGTTCTCGTCCATAAAATGTCTGTAGGCCTAAGTGCCCCGATTTCAATGATCTTGATGTCTATATACCTATGTTATGGTGGTCCTGGAACCCATTAAGATACATATCAAAACTTATAACGTACACCTTAATTTTAAAAATGGTAAAACCCAAAAATGTCATTACAATATTTCAAATTTTTGCGTAGGGGCAGACTGATTACCATCTTAGTATCATAGTTGTTGAGGAACAATTATTAAAACTAGAACGGGCTTCAATTAGATCCCTGTCTTCAATTAATTAGCCCAGGTTAGGTGCAGAAGCGTAGGACGTGGTTAAACCCCATGTCATTCACTCGATTAGATCCTAAGATCATTATCAGGGTTGATAAAATAGCTCCAGTTATATACACACATAATGATCTAATTAGTTGTATTATTATACGACTGATTTGCATGGTAAGCATTTGTTTCCATCCACCGGAGCCTGATGTGATGACGTCACATGTGGATTCTGGGTAAGAATTAGGGTAAGGGTTGTGGCCTGCAGATTTAATCAGAGTCTCGAGATGTAGACTGGGCTAAGCCTAACCCTTATTCTAACCCAGAATCCACATATGACGTCATCATACCAGGCTCCGGTGGATGGAAACAAATGCTTACCGTTGTATCTTGCATATTTGTTACAATAGTTCCGGTCTACCATTTAAAATTCTATTTTACACTGTTCTGCGCAGAAGCACAACTGTGTACAAGGCAGATTTGCTTTGACACACTTGCATCCTTTATTAGTACATTTTCTTTTTGCAGCTGCATTTCAACAGTGTACTTGACAACCTTTGGCTGCCTCTGGAAGAGTTGTCCAGCGTGGAGTCCATGGGGAAGCATCCTTCCAACCCCATATTTCGGGTGAAGGAAGTTTGGCTCGCCTGTAAGTGTCTGTCCCCAGATATACCCTGCCTGGTAAACCGCACTTTTCACATGATGTTCCAGGGCATTCAATGTTGAAGGAATGTTTTCCATCTTACGATTTTTATACGCCCACATTTTCATGTGGACGTATTATGTCGTCGCCCCTGGACGTCGGTCCGTCCGTCCACAATTGTTTGTGGACCCTCTACAGGTCACAATACTTGTCCGATTTTGAAGAAACTTGAAATATAGCTTTATCCCCAAAAGATCTCGGCTGCTTTCGATATTGGCATGTATCGGATCGAAACTTCATGGATAATGGCCCCTGATTGTACGAAAAATCACGTTTTTAGCTTGTGGACCCTATAGAGGTCACAATTTTGAGCCGATTTTAATGAAACTTGACATGCATGTTTATTACCCAAAGATCTTGGTACCTTTCGATGTTTGCGCCTATCGGAACGTAATTTCCTGAATTATGGCCCCTGATTGTCCGAAAAATCACCTATTTTAGCTTGTGGTCCCTCTGGAGGTGACAATTATTATCCGATTTAAAAAAACCGTTCGATTATATCACCGTTAAACCCTAAGGAAGGTTGAGTTCGAATTTCGGGAAAATCGGACCAAAATGGCCGCCGTTTGTACTCGAATACTGTTTAAAAATGGTAAATCAAGGTTGTGGACCCTGTAGAGGTCACAATTTTAATTCTATTTTGCTGTAACTTGAAATGCATGGTTGTAACCCAAAGATCTTGGTTCCTTTCGATATTTGCGAATATCGAATGGTAACTTCCTGAATTATGGCCCCTGATTATCCGCAAAATCGCCTTTGTTTAGCTTGTGGTCCCCCTGGAGGTCACAATTATTATCCGATTTAAAAAAATCGTTTGATTATATCACCGTTACACCCTAAGGAATGTTGAGTTCGAATTTCGGGTAAATCGGACCAAAATAGCCATACAAATAGGCCGCCGTTTGTACGCGAATACTGTTAAAAAATGGTATATCAAGGTTGTGGACCCTGTAGAGGTCACAATTTTAATTCGATTTTGATGAAACTTGAAATGCATGATTATAACCCAAAGATCTTGGTTCCTTTCGATATTTGCGCATATCGGATCGTAACTTCCTGAAGTATGGCCCCTGATTGTTCCGAAAAATCCCCTATGGTCCCTTTGGAGGTCACGATTAATATCCAATTTAAAAAAAAACGTTTGACTTTATCACCATTACACCCTACGGAAGGTTGAGTTCGAATTTCTAGAAAATCAGACCATAATTGCCAGACAAAATGGCCGCTGTTTGTACGCAAATAGTGTAAAAAAAAATATGGCATATTAAAGTTGTGGGCCCTGTAGAGGTCACAATTTTAATTCGTTTTTGATGAAACTTAAAATGCATGTTTATAACCTAAAGATCTTGATTCTTTTCGATATTTGCGCATATCAAATTGTATCTTAATGAATTATGGCCTTTGATTGTAGGAAAAATCGCTTTCGGTATTGCTTGTCCTCTATCCATCTATCGAAATGTGGGCGTATCCTGCCTGGCAGTGCCAGCTTACTATCTTTAATGAACAAGTTAGTAGGGTTTGAACTCCCAGATCCGTGACCAATTTCCGGGGAGGAAGGTTTGACGATTGATTCTGGTAGGGGGGACTGTTCTGAGGATTTATGCAGTTTGCAACCTCTGAAAAGTGTGGGCAACTCTCAGGAGAGGCAAAAATCCAAGATGGCTGCCGAAAGAGCACAGTGACTTATAGTTGGCGGCAAATGTCACCAAACCGTCTTTGTAATATGTCATTTTTATAGTTTTCAGGGTCGCTGAATCAATTAAGAACACTCCCAAGCCATTTTGATGAAGCCATATTCCAATATGGCGGAAATATGGCGGAAATGGTGAAAAAAACGGAAAATAATGCCATGTATTCTGGTAATGCAAATATGAGCTTGTATATATTATTTTTAGGATTTTCGTGGATGCTTAGTTCACTTTTGATGGTCTCATGTAAATTAAATCTACATTAGATGTTTAATATGTAACCAAAGTCAGCGAACATAAGATACAGAGGTATACGTCATTCATATAGCACCTACTAATATTATAATTTCTAAAAATTCATAGGCATATATCTTTCACATGAATCTTCCAAGACGACAGCCTCCAATCAGAGTCTGTGTCAGAAAGTTCTGAATCTAATCCACTGTCTGACTCAGATGTGTCACTAACAGAGGTATCATTATCCTCATCATCATCATCAATGTCTACCGGTGATCTGAACTTAAGTGGCAAGGCCGGGTTTATATACCGTACAGGAACACATACATGTATTTTCTCATTCAACTCCCATACATGTCCGAGTGGATCAGCTACGTTACTGACATTGTATATTAGCATGATATTATGCTTGATAGTTCACTCTGTTTATGTGATGTTCCAGATTATCTTGAAAAGGTGGGATACGGCGTGTGCATTTGTTCATTATTATAAGCCATTTGCTAGCTCTTACCACAAGCTACAGTTGTGGAATTTTGGGGCATTATTGATGCATCTCAGCACAAATTGTTCCATGAAGGCTACCAGGTTATCGGATTCAGTTAATGCGACACTTAAAGCATCTAACAATGATGCACCTGTACTAAATGTGGACTTATATAGAATCTTTTTGGATTGGCCAGAAAATCCTGAAACTGTACACAACCGGTTATCGAGTGGAACTGTACGATACGTAGCGCCACATCACGTGGCAGTAATCTTTGTGCACAATTATTATCCGATTTTTTAAAAAAAACGTTTGACTCTATCACGTTACATCTTACGGAAGGTTGAGTTCGAATTCCGAGAAAATCTGACCATAATTGCCTGACAAAATGGCCGCCGTTTTTACGCGAACAGTGTCAAAATATGGTACAAAAGTTGTGGACCCTGTAGATTTTGATGAAACTTGAAATGCATGTTTATAACCTAAAGATCTTAATTCTTTTCGATATTTGCGCATATAAAATTGTAACTCAATGAATTATGGCCTTTGGTTGTAGGAAAAATCACTTTCAGTATTGCTTGTTCTCTATCCATCTCTCGAAAATGTGGGCGTATCGTGTCTGGCAGTGTCCGCTTACTATCTTTTACTAATGAAAGTGCAATTTTTACTTCTGAAAGTGCCTTTTCTCAGACCCAAATATATCCGAATATATCAGCCAAATAGCTCTTGGAATTGCTACAGATGCAAGGAACAGGGATCTAGCAACGCCAGGCGGCATTTTTTTCGGCCGCCAAGCACAAAGAAAAAGCCGCCCAGTCGTATTTAAACCCCCTCGACTTCGTCCTTCTCTGCACACAAACGCAGCGCTCGAAATTTACCACGGCAAACGACAAAGCCATGATAAAAGACTACACAAAGCATGTCTGCCACGGCATTATTTATTTTTGTGTGCCGTAGTAGACCCTATCATCCAAATTTACGGCACTCCAATGTTAAAGGTTTAGATGTCGTTAATGGTGTGGTACGTTCGGTTTTACGATCAATTTTGAAGGTACTGTTAAAATCTACGGTTAATCCTAGCCTATCCACAATGTCAATGTTTCTTATTTCATTTCTTGCCTGTACGTGTTGATCATGGATTTGCTACGGCCCGGTAGTAGGGCTAGGAGGACGATGAGAGCTTTCTCAACTTCTGTTTGACCTGATTGTCATTCCGCCGTAATAATAATAATCAAACAAAACAGCGTGTTTTAATTATCAATATCTACCTGTTGTCATAATTCGTTGTACTCAAATAAAACACAAACACCGTTTGAAGAATGAGCCTATATAAATTTGAATATATAAATAGAAATTGATTTGCATTGAAGCAAATAAGACAGCAAATGCTCAAAAAATACACCAATAAGGATTGCATTTTCATAAAAGACCACGCCCCCCTCCCAAACAATTTTTTGCCGCCCCCCCCCCTTTCCAAAATTCCTAGATCCGCCCCTGCCTCTTGACACAGAACACAAATGTCCCAGTCGGTCGATTGAACATAATATGTAATTGTAGCACATGCCCGAGGAGCGAGTTTAAGTCTTTTGGACATGGTAGGTGAATTATACTTATACCTTATTAGCCTTAAATGTATTTGCTACTCTATTTTGCCGGATTACACTATTTTTCCTATACCGTTTTCTTAGGACTTCGAATTTTGTTTAATAGTTTAGATTGTTGACTTGGTTTTATTTTATTTCACTGAATATATCAATGAAGAAAGCTCAGACGTTTATTGAATGTTTTTACAACACTATCGTGTGCATATATAACATGGTGATTGACATGAAATGTGGACTGTTTTTGTTCGATGAGTAATAGCTAGTTTACACCATAGATAATACCGGTATTATCTATTATCTATGTTTACACTGACATGAAACATAATAATAATCGCGTCGTTTTACAAGGGTAGCAAATTAGGCCCGAGGCTTTTTTCCAATTTGGCCCTTGGCACAGATCGTGCGAATGATTTCGATCATTACTGCAGGAAGAAACCGAAGAACTCGGGGGAAACCTGCCTGATCGGACGGGAGACCGAATATCCCTCTCACTTACAACGAATAAGTTCATGCCGAGCCGGGATTGAACCCTCGTTGCATTGGTGAGAAGCCGCCTCTCTATCGCCACGGCTATCCGACCAGCTGAATTCTTGATATCCGTTTAGCAAAGGAGAAGGTGACAATTTATAGAAAACGCTATGAATTAGAACATCATGAGTCTTCGTGTGTGTTTTACTGGATTGGGGGGGGGGGGGCATGACCTAGTGGCCTAGAGTGCCACGCTTCGACCTCTAGCTGGCCGGTCACCTCTGGCTTGCGGCTGTGATTTCGAGCCTAGTGTGAGCGTATGTGACATGGAGATAGGGGCGCCTTCTCAAACTCGTGGGTTTCCTCCGGGCACTCCGGTTTCCTTCCACTGCTAAAGACCCCTACGCACAAGCAAATTATTGAAATAAAAATTGAAAAAACCATACGTCAGTCCTAAAATGACCTAGTTTGTGTCGAGTGGACGTTAAACCCCATTTCTCTCCCTCTCTCTCTCTCTTTACTGGATTACTAATTTTTAAAAATGGTAAAACGGGCCCCAAAATGTGATTACCCCAAAATGTCAGATTGTTGCATAACGGCAGACTGATTATAAGGTGTACGTTATGAGTCTTGATATGTATCTTAATGGGTTCCCGGACCTCCAGAACATAGGTATAGACATCAAGATCATTGAAATCAGGGCACTTAGGCTACAGACATTTTATGGATGAGAACGTGTTTTATGGATGCCATTTTGAATTTCTCTATTTTTGGCGGGAACGGCTGAAGTGACGGCGTGGTTCCCGCGATTTTTGAAATCAGCATACCCCAAAACCCCTTTGGCCCAATTTTCATGCTTCTTTCCAGAAGTGCACGCCTATTTCACATATGAAGGGTTTCCTGTCAAAACGACCTAAGTCACTTTTCCCAACTTTCCAGGAGAAGCAAAAAACGTGATCTTTTAAACTACCGTACCTATCAACCCAAAATGTTATTCTGTAGTTAATATGTATAAAATGTGTTAATATTAACCATGAGTGCAGTAAAATTGTATTTTAGTAAAAGTGAAAAATACAAAATTCTATTTTGAAGGTAATTAATTCAGAGCAAAACGACCTAAGTCAAATAAAAACATCCAGGCAAAAAAGTCCAAGTCAAGTTAGGTTTTAGAAAAATACGATAAATAGCTCTAATTAAAGGGTGACAATACACATGCAACAAAGAACACAGATAAAAGCGTAAGAATATAACTATTTCAGGAAAACAATATCGACTAAAGTTTCCATTTGAAGGCACATTAAGCCAGATCGTTCATATTTATTTCAAAAATTAAAAATTATATGTACTGTTGAGACTGTAGTTAATGTGTAATGAAGCACATCTGAGTATTAGAAAAAAACTCCACGAAGAATGGGCTTTCTTGTACAGAAAACTATAGCACAATGTGAATCAGTATTATATTTTTCTAAGAGAGATAAAGATGGCGGCGTGAAATCCATAGAAACCAATAAAATGGCCGTATTTGAAGAAATGTTTTTAATAAAAGTAATGTGATATTGTATAGTGTGAATCTCTATATCACACCTTTATTCCGACATGTTGGGGCTTTAATATTTAGTTCAGCAAAATTTCACATAACATATAAACACTAGTCTCTACCGCTGGCCCTCCTCGATCCCACACCCTGAGTGCACATGTTTGGTGTGCCACCTTCTGCTACCGCACAGACCATCTCTCATGAGCTGGTCGGATAGCCGTGGCGATAGAGAGGCGGCTTCTCACCAATGCAACGAGGGTTCAATCCCAGCTCAGGGCATGAACTTTATCATTGTAAGTGAGAGGGATATTCGGTCTCCCATCCGATCAGGCAAGTTTCCCCCGAGTTCTTCGGTTTCTTCCTGCAGTAATGATCGAAATCATTCGCACGATCTGTGCCAAGGGCCAAATTTGAAAAAGGCCTCAGGCCTAATTTGCTACCCTTGTAAAATGACGTGATTATTATTATTATTATTATTATTATTATTATTATTATTATGTTCAACCACATACTCTACTGCATAGCCCATCTCTAATGTTCCACCTACTTCTACAACACAGTTCATAACTAATATTGCATCATCCACTACTGCATAACCCATCTCTAATGTTGCACCTTATTCCATAGCACACCTCTGATGTTCTACCTTCTTTCACTTCATGGCCTATCTATGAAATTTTATGGTCTTCTACTGCACAACCAATCTCTGATGTTTCACTTTCTTCTCTTGCATGCACATCTCTGAAATGTCACTTTATTCCACGGTATAAAACATCGCTGGTGCTGCATCTTTTTACAGTGTAACCCATTTCTTAATGCCCAACCAAGCGCTACTGCATAACCCATTTCTGGTGTTCCATCTACTTCATCTCTACAACTTAACTATGAAATTACACCATTCACTACTTCACAATCAATCTCCAATATTACACCTTCGTCTGCTGTTCTACCTTCCTCCACTATCCATCAAAACAGTTTCACCCATCTCTACTAACCCATCTGCCTGTACTGCTTAATAATCAATGTCTACGTACTTCTTTTCTACCACCCATTTCTACTGTTATCTACCCCACGTTATTATACAATAAATTAGTACAGAAAAACAACGAGGTTCACTAAGAAATTAAAATAATATAGAAGGATATTCTAGAAAAGATATTACGGTAGTGTGAGCAAAGGCATGCATAGGCAATATTGCATCTTTCATTGCCAGGCAAAACGACCTAAGTCCGCAATGGAGAAACTAGCCAAATTACACCCTGATTAAAGTAATATTGGTTATTTTGGTGATCTGCAATAGTTTATTCATAAATCTTGACAAACAGAATATCGAAATTTACTCTAAATAACCACAGAAATCAGTTTTAAGGCTTGACCACATGGCTTTATCACAGTGACCTTGGGCCCTTTTCGTGCTTTTACCCCCTTCTTTTCCCGAGAGCTACCAAGCAAAGTAGCCTAAGTCAAGTGACATCAAGGCAAAACAGCCTTAGTCTGACTTAGGTTATTTTTGCACTGGGCATCGAGCTTTCAACCTGAAAATTTAGGTGCAAGGAGTTGACTTAGCCCGATATGCTTTTCAATAGAAGATGGAGAACTGCTAGGGCTATTTCGCTATAGTACTATGTCAAAACAACCTAAGTCTGACTTAGACGTTTTTGGCACGGAACCCTTCATATCCGCCCCACTAATGTTCAAACTTAGTGTGAGTGTTTATTAGGTCAATGTCTTGATGGAGTTCGAAGATGAGCATTTTCTGCTTAGGGTAAGCATAGATAAGCAATTTGATTGGTTGATGCTTTGGGACACGATAACTTTAGTTCTAATTAAGTGAAAGTGACGAAACTTACTTGAAGTCATTATATAAATAACTGTTTTTAGTTGTGTATATCAGGCTCGTTGGAAAGATATTGATATTGGGGGCTGTTCATTGCTCGTGAACGGGATAGATCCCGTTAACGTGTTCACGGTATATATACGAGCAGATTATTGGGGGGAGCTGCATCCCCCGCTTCCGACGGGCCTGTATATTACAAGTAAATCAAATTTAGTTCTCTTTGATTAGTGATGATTTAGAAATTCAGAATTTATTCATCGCAAAAGATATTTTGTAGAACGTATCATGGACCTTCAAATAAAAATTGAACTACATTTTTGGGGCACCAACTACCCCCCCCCCCCGTCAAAAATTTCCCCGTACGCCAATGCACATAATTCTACCGCTTTCAATTACACCTTCGTCGCTCACAGGCGACGACTCCGAAAAGGGGCCCCCCAACCCTGGTCTAAAAAGTTATTTAAAATGAACAAATATATACATAATAGCATTGCGTCGTAGGCCTACCGTCCATGATAACGGATCGTCATTTACAAATCGCTTTTCAGCCATGTTTGAATTTTATGATACATTTTGCATGACTATATTTTTATACTCTTGTACTCGGGAGGGGGGGGGGGGGTATAACCACAAATACTCTTTACGAAAATGTACCTCGAATCGTTTGGACTGAACCCGATGGAAGAGGGTATTGAAATCGCTAACGTGAGAAACGGAAGCGACCAAAATTATGAAACCAATTCAAAATTGGATTTTAAAATTAAAATGAATTACAAAAAATAAAAATATTCCGTAGTCAATTGGGTTTTTTTTAATAAGGGGGATTAAGGAATCAGTCAGGCATTAATGAATACACACGCCGGCTGTAGGCCTATATAGCTAATTAAGGAATAAACGTTCCGAATATGCCTTCTGTCACTGGCGTCTTTTATAATTGACAAGTCGTTATTATGGGAGGTCTATTTTTACGAATTTGAGTGAAGATAACTGAATTAATTTCAATCGGATTGCCGTGAACTTGCGATAAGTTGATATAGTAACCATCGGCTACACGCATAGATAAATTCCCACGCCCATCTTTCTGCACGAACCTGCACCCCCATCATATTCCAATCAGTGTGCTATTGCCAGTGTCCTCATTGCTCTACAGCCTACACCCTTGGTAAGTTTCCCAAAACCTTTAATCTCTGTGGAGTTAATGACCTGGTTATCTGTCGAGTCTTAAGCTCCTGTATTTCTGTATTTGAAAAAAAATCTATTTCTGACCTGTAGGGCATTGGATAATGTGGGATTCATCTTAATAGGTTCACTAAAAAATCCAAACATGTTTTAAAAATAATCTCTAGCATGTGGAATTCATTTAAAATGTGAGATCTGAAAATTTTGAATTTGGAGGGGGGTACTTCTCATTACTGGATCTCGTATTGCGAGAATATGTGCAATAAAATACATACTAAACAAAATAAGTATTTAACATTTTATTCATTTGCATTGCCCAATAATAATGTGGAAATATTTTTAGTATTAAATTTAACAAAACTAAAAAATTTACCCGCATTCTTCAATTTATTGTTAGTAAATGGATTTTGAATTCCTTTATTAAATACAATATTTATAGTACAATGCCCCCATGGTATCAACTCAACATATTTAAAATATGTATGGAAGATGTGATTACCTGTAGTCAATATATATATATATACAAAAACTTATTTCAAACAAAAATGAAGGACAAATTTTTTGCCACCAATTTTATTGGATGGACAATATCTAAATGTCATCTGATCAGTCTATTAAGCTTGCTACACTAGGATAATCAGTTGATTAGCATTGCAAGTCATTTTCTGAAATAATAGGCTGGCTCCTCTTGTGGACATAAACACTGCATAAACTTAAAGTCAACAGGGGTCGGTTGCTCAAAACTAAGATATTTTAACGATCCGTTAACTCTTTAACGGACATATCTTGGGGACATATCTTGGTAACGTGTTGTTTGCGTTAAATTTACTACAGAAAACACTATAGAATACTTTATTTTTTCCTTTAGAATTATAAGCATAAATCTGTAGGAAAAATTTGCACAACAGAATGTATGGGGCCTTTATTTCCAGCAACAATCTCTTTCTCTCTGTTAAACTTAACGGAGCTTTGAGCAACCGGCCCCTGGACAATAACTTTAAACTCCAGAGCATGTACAAAGAATTGTGAGCGAACATACCATGGACATATACAACCAATTTTTATAGTGGCTGTATAGCAGGTTTTTAACAAAGAATCAGTTCCAACAAAATATGATATCACAGTTATTAATAAATGGAAACTTTGGTTGATTTAAAGTAATGATAAAATATGAAATCTGCATAGTAAAATAATTCAGTAGACCCGAACTAATAAAATTAAGATATGACTGATGAAATTTGGAAAACAAATTATTACAAGTGAATCATGATTTAAATAACTTATTGCAATAAATAATCATAAATTTGACATAATTGAATAATAAAAATTAATAAATAAAATAAACAATTTGACAATTACATTATAATTAAATCTTAAAATAAATGACTTCATTATATAATTAATATATAATCAAGTATTAAAGAATACCCAACAAAAAAAATTGAAAATAACTAAACAATGTGAATTACTGATGTGAAAACAAGAATATGACCCTAATTGAATGCACTATTTAAATCCTTAAAATTCTCATTAATATAATGAAAATTTTTGTATATAATAAAAGTGTTATTTTATGTGTTAAATTGATGCTATTTATGATGAGATCTATTGATATGAAAGATAACATGCGGAATGAATTATTAAAGCTTTTTCACACGTTCATCCAAATTTCTCAGTTCTTCTAATATTTTTGGTGGAAGGTCAACATTAACTTGGTCATCAAAATATTTATCTAAAGCTTTGACCTCTTCTTGCCAAAATTCTCGTGGAAGACTGAACAAGGCTTTCAAGTCCACTTGCTGGGATAATCCATCCAGATTTAGAGAATCAAATTTTGGCACCAAACCAATTGCAGTTTCTTGTGCTATGTCTTCATTATTTATTCTCTTAAAAATCCAGTCTAAAACTCTTGAATTTTCTCCAAACCCTGGCCACATAAATTGTCCTTTGGAATCTTTACGGAACCAATTAACATGGAATATTTTTGGGAGATTTAGTTCATTTTTCTCTTGGAAACTCAACCAATGTTTTAAGTAGTCACCAAAGTTGTATCCAAAAAATGGCCGCATTGCAAAGGGATCATGCATCAATGATTTGGCTGAAAAATAATTAAAACAGGTTAAAAGTGAAATGTCACAAGGCCGATGAATAATTGAAGAATTCGGCTCAAAACATTAATGGTTGCCAGGCAACATACACCCACAGCAGCAAAGTTCTTTGAACAGTCAGCAAGGGTTGTTTCATATATTTTCTTTTGTCAGTAATGAAACAATTACAATACACTAAAATCTGATTATGAGTAACAACTTATCAGAAATCATTAGAATTTGCGAATATAAGAATATAAAGTGACAATCCTTTCCTAGTGCATCATCATGCAATGCCAAAGACCATTTGTTTTCCTCATTTAAATCAAAAAGACATTATGGTGAGCTTTGTTTCAAAAGACATTTCATCAACACAGTTAATGTCTGGAAGGGTCGTTCACCCAGCTTTATGAAAAAGTAACAGCTCCTTTATTTATTATGTATATCATGTCAATTTTATCATTATTATCCTTTCATTTATATAGTGCTACATTACATATCAAAACGTTCCTAGACGCTTCTCAAAAAACACAAGACTACTCATTACAGTGTACAAAATGATTAGTTTTAAGTTTAAGCTCAAATATATGATACAAATTTGATTGTCTAATGGTTACAGGAAGATTGTCCCAGAGTTTGGCAAAATTAAAGGTGCAAGACAATTGGCCAACTCAACTCGTTTGATAAATTTTGGAAAATGCCTATCTCAGATTAGATCATTGGTTTAAATAATGTGTGTGGAGTTCTTTCAGATAGACAAGATTTTACTGTTAGCCCATGAAGATCTTTCATATAGTATGATATAGGGTGTGATGTGTTCGCCCCAAGATGTAAATTCACTTTAAATTTAAAGATAATATGCGTAACATTCCAAGAATCTAAACAGGCATATTAAACCGCGAAAGATAGGTTGCCGGGCAACGAAACATACACCCACAGCAGCTAAATCGGCTGGACAGTCGACAAGAGTTGTAACATATTTTTACTTTTTTCAATAAGAAACATTTATAATACATTAAAATCTGATTAAGAGTAACAACTCATTAAGCAATTATCAGAAAATCATCAGAATTTGTTTGGCTTTTATAAAGTTCTCCTCCATGCTAACGTTTAGTATATGAAAATTTAATATCATGGATTTAGTCGCTCTAGCTATCAAAATTCATTTTTGAAGTGATCAAGGACCATAACTCTGGCAGTAATTATCGGAAATTGCTGAAAAGCAATGAGCTTCCTCGTCTCATGACCTTAAACACTGTGTATAAAATTAAAGTCAATCGGTTATTAACTTTAGCCTTAGAACAGTCACAAAAATTTTCAAAGTGATCAAGGTCCATAACTTGGGCAGTAATTATCGGATATCGCTGAAAATCAATAGAATTCTCCGTCTCAAGTCAATCGGATATTAACTTTAGCTTCTAGAATGTTCACAAGATTTTTCAAAGTGATCAAGGGCATAACTCTGGCAGTAATTATCAGATATAACTGAAAATCAATAGGCTTCTTCGTCTCATGACCTTGAACACTGTTTAAATTTAAAGTCAATCAGATATTAATATTAGCCCCTATCGCGTTCACAAGAAATTGTGGACAATGGGGGGACGGCAATATACGACCAAATTTCCATGTGGGCGTATAAAAATGTAGATGACAATACAATCGAACTCCAAAGGCTAGATAAACCTACCTTTATGCTCTGCAGCAGCTGTGGCTTCTGATCGCATTGAAGCACCAATAAACACGCCATGTTGCCAGTTAAATGATTCATAAACTAAGGGAACACCTGAAATGATATTAATGAAATAGTACATGAACTGACAATTATTCAGTGACAGTTGACATATAGTCAATACCTGTACCCTTATTATTATATATTGATCTAGAAATAATGTTTTATTATTTCACATTTAGAACTTTGTGCTTGACAAAACTGGAAGTTGTATTGGATATTGTTTGAGACTGGGACTTGTTTCCATAAATCCAACTGCATGATGGCTCAAAACATCACATCTTGGATAATGCTAGACCATCATAGTCCGTGAGCTAGGTGGGTTTTGTTCAACATGAAGGGTGCGGAAGCTTTTGGATGCTAGTGATGTATGGCTTGGTTAGGAGACCCCAGAAACCCAATTCTTAAGTTGAGGCAGGGGTGGATGTGGTAGGGGAAGCCACCCATAGTACCCGCAAAAATTTGTTTATTCAACACTGAAGGTGCAAGCTCCACTTCAGTGGCATTTGATAGAGGAATGTGCCCTGAATTAAGAAATATAACTTAAGGGATGTGGTGGAAAGGCCACTTAAGAAGAGGTCAGGTCATCATTTAGCAGTTTTTCCCCATTATCTGGTGACCTTTTCCAGGTATGTTACAGAGAACTACATGGACATGTTTAATACTGCTAGGAGGACAAATAGGAGATATAAAATTAATGACATAACCTCCGAATTAACAAGAATATCACTTGCCCCCCCCCCCATTAATAAATAAACTTTTAATCAACATGAAAGGTGGGAGTATGAAACAAAACCTAAATTGTGCGAAATAATATTCAAAATCATTATCATCAACTAAAGAATGAAATTTCTAGTGGTCGTTGTAATTAAGAAGAGAATAATGCTGGTTTGCACCGAGTGACCCCTTACAAATTTAATAATATGAAAGGTGTGACATTGAAACTAGTAAAATGTTGGGAATGATCAGGCCCCAAGTTCACAAAGCATTCTCAGACTAAAGTTGAGAATTTACTCAATTTTCAATCACTCTTTATGAGAAATATCTTTGATCCAGAAACACAAAAGTTTTCACTTAGCATCTTATTGGTGTATTTAATATGTTAAAACAACAAACGTTTAATAAAGGGCTATATTTTTGTTAAAATAAGGCGAACTATTTTGAGTAAATTCTCAAAGTAAGTCTGAGAATGCTTTGTGATCTCGGGGCCATAGGATTCAGATCACAAACTTAAGAATGAATGTTTTGATTGTAAATGAACTTAAGGACAGCAAATGTGACCAATGTTTTAAATGATCATTGGAACAAAGGGAGTGGGTGGAAATTAATGTATCATTATTATGATCAGAGATTAAAGAGGAAACTTTATATTCCGGCATATTTTACTGTTTGTCAATGAATTTTTATGGGCACTGGTCACATCTGCTGTTCTTAAGTTAATTTACCACAAACATATTCATTCTTCCACATAATTTAAGCTTGGTTTCATACTCGCACCGTTTATGTTGATTAAAAGGGGGGGGGGGGGAGTGATATTCTCATTAATTTAGAGATGTCATTAATTTTATATCTCATATTTGACTTCCTAGCAGTATAAAACATGTCCATGTAGTTTCGTGTAACATACCTGGAATAGGTCACCAGATAACAGTAAAACAGTTCTGATAAAACCGAAACATAGATTGCCAGGCAACGAAACATACGCCCACAGCAGCTAAATCGTCCAGGCAGTCAACAAGAGTTGTCGCATATTTAATTTTTTTCGATAATGAAACATTTATAATACACTAAAATCTGATTAAAAGTAACAACTCATTATGTATTGATCAGAAAATCATTGGAATTTGTTTGGCTTTGATAAAGTTCTCCTCCAGGCTGTTCAAGTTATCTAAATTCATTGAAACTCAATATACTTGTTCGTCTCATGACCTTCAACAATTTGTATAAATTTAAAGTCCATCGGATATTAACTTTAGCCTCTAGAGCGTCCACAAAATTTTGAAAGTGATCAAGGGCCAGAACTCAGTCAGTAATCATCGGATATCGCTGAAAATCAAAAGGCTTCTTCGTCTCATGACCTTAAACACTGTGTATAAATTTAATGTCAATCGGATATTAACTTTGGCCTCTAGAGCATCCACAAGAATTTTTGAAGTGATCAAGGGCCATAACTCTGACAGTAATTATTGGAAATTGCTAAAAATCAATAGGCTTCTTTGTTTCATGACCTTAAACACTGTGTATAAATCAAGGGCCATAACTCTGACAGTAATTATCAGAAATTGCTGAAAATCAATAGGCTTCTTCGTCTCATGACCTTAAACACTGTGTATAAATCTAAAGTCAATCGGTTATTAACTTTAGCCTCTAGAGCGTCCACAAGATTTTTTTAAGTGATAAAGGGCCATAACTCTGACAGTAATCATCTGAAATTGCTGTAAATCAATAGGATTCTTCATTTTATGAACTTAAACACTGTGTATCAATTTAAAGTCAATCGGTTATTAACTTTAGCCTCTAGAGCGTCAACAAGATTTTTTAAAGAGATCAAGGGACATAACTCTGACAGTTATTATCGGAAATCGCTGAAAATCAATAGGCTTTTTCGTCTCATGACCTTAAACACTGTGTATAAATTTAAAGTCAATCGGATATTAACTTTGGCCTCTAGAGCGTCCATAATATTTTTTTTAAGTGATCAAGGGCCATAACTCTGACAGTAATTGTCGGAAATTGCTGAAAATCATTAGGCTTCTTCATCTTATGACCTTAAACACTGTGTATAAATTTAAAGTCAATTGGTTGTTAACTTTAGCCTCTAGAGCGTCCACAAGATTTTTTGAAGTGATCAAGGGCCATAACTCTGACAGTTATTATTGGAAATCGCTGAAAATCAAAAGGCTTTTTTGTCTCATGACCTTAAACACTGTGTATAAATCTAAAGTCAATCGGATATTAACTTTGGCCTCTAAAGCGTCCACAAGCAATTGTGGACGACGGACGGACGGGGGCGACGGCATTATACGACCACATTTCAATGTGGGCGTATAAAATTGCTAATTGATGACCTTTGACCTCTTCTTAAGTTGCCTTTCCACGACAAATCCCATTTTGTTTTGTTTTTTGGGGGTTTTTTTAAATTTTTTTTTTTTTTAAAACAATATTTTATTCATAGAAAAGGATTGAGGAACAGGCTAGGCCTATATTACCTCTCTCCTAAATCCCATTCTCAAGTTATATTTCTTAATTTGGGGCACATTCCTTTATCAAATGCCACTTGCACCTTCCATGTTGAATAAACCAATTTCGGGGGTTACTATGGGTGGCTCCCCCTACCACACCCATCCCTGCCACAACTTAACGAATTGAGTTTCTGGGGGTCCTCTAACCAAGCCATACATCACTAGCTTCCCAAACCTGCTTCACCCTTCATGTTGAACAAAACCCACCTAGCTGCCGAGCTATTATCAACAACAAAAGAATCAGATAATATTTATAGCCACCAGGGGTCCATAATATTTATTTCCTAATTTATTAAGGGCCACAACTTAGTTTCATAAACTTGACGACAGATGTCAAAACTAAACGATGTTTCTTAAACAAACTGAGCATTTTTTGATGAATCTGGACGTCAATCTATTAACTGGATATGTGTATCGAGCCTACATAGTAAGCTCAGTTTCTTTCCTTTTTTCATCAAATCTAAATGATACCTATCCCTAGTGTATACAGCTTCATAAGTGAAGTCTCCTAAAATATGATATGGCCCAAATATATTTCAAATCTACCCAATCAAAGTAAGTTTTCTAACAGTATTCCTTGGTAATTAACTACCAGCTCTTTTCTTTAAAACCGGAAAATGTTAATACAAGAAATATTTACCTTCTGGTCGTCTTCCCCCAAAGATGATAGCATCAATTGGTACACCTTTTGGATTCTCCCACTCTGAGTCTAATATAGGACATTGACTAGCTGGTGCACAGAATCTGAAAGAAAAATATTTCCGATTACCAGTGACTTAGAAACATTCCAAATTACAATTTTCTCAACACTATCTACAGCTGGATATTTTTTGAACTGATGCTGAAAGAGCAGTGCATATAAAGATTATGTTCCACACTGAGTGTAATCACCAATACCATGGAAGTGGAAGGAATCCCAAGCTTTTACTTCTGTTTCTAGAGTGGGCCTCAATTCGATAATAAGAATTTATGCACTATTGCACTGCATATGTCTATTTCATATGACTATATAATGGTCCTTGCTCCTTACAGGCACATTTTTTTTTAAAAATGTAAATAGTATTCATATGTCTTATCAATGATATTTACCTTGAATTTGGATGTGCAGCTGGCTTTTGACTTTTTTCTTTACTCCAATGTTCATCTCCTAACCATGATGTAATTTCTAATTCACTGGATATCTCTTTCTCTAACCCTTCCCAAAAAATCCCACCATCACTAGTCTCAGCAACATTAGTAAATACAGTATTAGATTTGATAGTGTCCATTGCACATGGATTGGTTTTATTTGAAGTTCCTGGAATGTAGCAGAAGAGACATTTTACAGGCATGGAAATAACGGTTTTAGATGAACCCGACAAAGTGTCAGAAACTTATGAAATACTACCTGACATTTTCAACTAAGTGCCGGACGTGTATTGATAATATCATTAAAAAAGACAAATCAGTGCCGGACAAAATGAGTTAGTGCCTGACAAAGCCTGAAGCTGTGCCTGACAATGTGATAGGTGCCTTATTTCCAGGCTTGCATTTTATACTGCACAATCATGTAATCTCCTTTGGGAGACAAGTGACACATCATTCTCCACGCAAGTCTCGCTATCCAGCATTCGACTCTACTGTCGGCTTGCGTACTATAAAGGTTTGACCCGGAGGTCATTGATCACGTGATTTACTACTTGGTCAAAAATGGCGTCTGTCAGCGAAATGTTTGGCGTTATAAACATTTAATAATTTTATGTTTTTTTAGTGAATTCGAAATGTTTATCCCGCAAAGTGATTTTTCTATCATATTTCAAGCATATATCGAGAATTCTTTGATTTGGATAAACTAGACATTTCTAAATGAATTGTTGGGCGTAGTACTTATAAAAAAAAACATGTGTAATAAATATTATTATTTTCTAAAATTAGCACGGCGACATGCGCAGCTCGTATTTCCGACCATTTCACTCGTAATCCAGGCCCGTATCTAGCCCAAAAATGTAAGGGGGGCAAGGGCTGCTGGGGGCGCCGATGGGGCTTCTGGGGGCGCCGGTGTACCTACAGTTGACGGTCCACGGAGAAGGGTCTAGCCCCCCCCCCCCCCCCAGGCGCCCGAAAAGTTTAGAAAATATGGTTTGCACCTGCGGAACTATGATAATGTCAGAAATTTTAATATCATTAAAAAAGACAAATCAGTGCCGGACAAAATGAGTTAGTGCCTGACAAAGCCTGAAGCTGTGCCTGACAATGTGATAGGTGCCTTATTTCCAGGCTTGCATTTTATACTGCACAATCATGTATATCTCCTTTGGGAGACAAGTGACACATCATTCTCCACGCAAGTCTCGCTATCCAGCATTCGACTCTACTGTCGGCTTGCGTACTATAAAGGTTTGACCCGGAGGTCATTGATCACGTGATTTACTACTTGGTCAAAAATGGCGTCTGTCAGCGAAATGTTTGGCGTTATAAACATTTAATAATTTTATGTTTTTTTAGTGAATTCGAAATGTTTATCCCGCAAAGTGATTTTTCTATCATATTTCAAGCATATATCGAGAATTCTTTGATTTGGATAAACTAGACATTTCTAAATGAATTGTTGGGCGTAGTACTTATAAAAAAAAACATGTGTAATAAATATTATTATTTTCTAAAATTAGCACGGCGACATGCGCAGCTCGTATTTCCGACCATTTCACTCGTAATCCAGGCCCGTATCTAGCCCAAAAATGTAAGGGGGGCAAGGGCTGCTGGGGGCGCCGATGGGGCTTCTGGGGGCGCCGGTGTACCTACAGTTGACGGTCCACGGAGAAGGGTCTAGCCACCCCCCCCCCAGGCGCCCGAAAAGTTTAGAAAATATGGTTTGCACCTGAGGAACTATGATAATGTCAGAAATTTTAATTTGCGATATTTGCGTATTATGAACATTATACAAATTTGAAGGAAGGAATACCTATATTAATTAATGAGAAAAACGAAAAGTTGCGCTGTATAACGGGCGCATATAACACAAGCCCTTCAAGGGGCGCTCAACCATGCTGTATTGGGCGCCCCATTGACCAAGTCGTAAGCGCCCAACCATTCTCGCTCGACATTATTTATTATGTGCGAACCGACAAACATACATTGTCATTATAATGCGCCCCACCAATCATATCATTATTGGCGCCCCTCCGGGGTAAGCATCACCACAGCTCGCAGTTTTAGACGCCCCCTCAAGTTAGGTGTTAATGGTGTGATTCATTATGAGGCGCCTCATCATTTTGGTGGTGGAGCGCCTCATATATAACGACATGAATAGAAGGGACATTGGTTAGGGGTCCCATCAATCTAGTAGTAGGCGCCTAAGCAAAGTCACTCGGCTTTAAAGGGCGCCCATCTTGAATATGGACTCATTAGTCGCTGGCTTCGTTTTGCGTCCAATAGAAAGGGCGCCCATTACATTTTTCTCGCAATGGATAAAGGCATTATGCATTATGTGCGGCCAAACAATCATATATTGTCATAATGAGGCGTCCCACCAATCATGTCATTATGGAAGGTCCTCTAGGATAAGGTACACACAGATCACACCGTTTTGACGCCGCATCAAGTTGTGATGTTCATCGTGTGACTCATTGTGAGGCGCCCCACCATTAAAGGGTGCCTCATATATAACGACATTATTGATGACGCTCCCATAAAACCAAGTGACATTGGTTGGGCGCCCTGTCACTCGGCTTTATGGGGCGCGCATACTGATATGGGCATGTAAATCGATGGCCTCGTATTGTGTTCAATGGAAAGGGCGCCTTCGGCGCCCATTAGGGGCGCCCGCTTTTTCTAGGTGGGGCGCCGATTTTTCCCAGGGGGGGCAGCTGCCCCCCCCGCTAAATACGGGCCTGTAATCTTACGCAAAAGAGTTCCCTGTAATATATGTATACATTGTTATTTTGAAATTGTGACCCCATTTCTATTTCAATATGGTTATAGTATTAAATATATTATCATTTATTTTAAATCATATTGTTTATCCTTGTCCATCTTCACCAAGAATCTTGGTGGCGTAGTCAATTGAGCCATTAGCAGAGATTAGTGTAGACTGCAAGGGAAGACAACTCTGTTTGGGAGATTGGTGACACATAGGCCTACATTTAAAACATATATAAGCAATCAATTGTCAATTTGATACATTGTAGCATTCTTCAAACTGAGAAAAACCGACAAAATTCTAGATAAACAGGACTGGTGTGGTTGCATTAGATGATTTGTAAATCTTTCTTCCAAAACATATAGTTGAAAAGTAATAATTAGGCAATTACCTGGGGCTACACCAAAGAAACCATTTTCTGGATTGATTGCTCGAAGTTGACCACTTTCATCAAATCTCATCCATGCAATATCATCTCCAACACATGTCACTTTATATTCTGGTAAAGATGATGTCATCATAGCCAAATTTGTTTTTCCACAAGCACTCGGGAAAGCAGCTGCTATATACTTTTTCTCCCCTTTGGAATTTTCTAACCCTAAAATCTACAACATAAACAATATTTTTTGCAACATGATGATGACATCATCTATATTGTTGCATGTTGCAAGAGTTATCCTTACTCCTGTAGAGTGAATACAGTACTGTATTAATCTAGTGCATAATTTATGGGCAACAACGCTGGAACTAAAAACAAAATCTTAAAATAAATCTTAAAGTCATGAAATTTGATCAAAATTAATTCAGGGGCAATAACTCTTGCACTTCTTTTGCAAAGGCATTCAATATCAACATCTTTACTCAATATTTAGTGGAACTACTAATATGTTGAAAATATCAAAATAAAATCAAAAAGTTGTGAATCCCATGATTGCAAAATATGAACATAGATATGAAAACAATCTTACCAACATGTGTTCTGCAAACCATCCTTCTTTCTGGGCTAGTTTAGAGCCTATTCGAAGAGCAAAACATTTTTTACCAAGTAAGGAGTTTCCACCATAACCACTTCCAAATGAACAAATCTCATTTCGTTCTTGAAAATGTGCTACTAATGTCATTTTAGGATCACATGGCCAATTATTATGCACTGGTGCTGTAAATTAAAAAATAAATAAAAACATAAAAACAAGTACTCTGAGAGTTGAACAATACTAGTCAGGTGACCATGTTCCTAAATATGTAAACTTTCAAGTTAAAGTCATGAATTCTGTTTTTTTTCTATGTGTTTATTTATTAGTCTCAATTTAACAGTTACCCCTAATAGCTGAATATATAATAAAAGAAAACAGCTATAGATATATTTTATATTTACCAGTTAACGGTAAAGGTCTTCCAACTGAATGTAGACATTTAACAAATTGTCCTCCATTAAGAGCAGCCAAAACGTTGGAACCCATTCTAGTCATGATCCGCATACTGGCTACCACATAGGCTGAATCTGTGAGCTGTATCCCAATTTTACTTAAGGGTGACCCAACTGGTCCCATACTGAATGGTATAACATACATTGTTCTTCCTGTTAACAAAATAGTATATTATTTAAAAAAAATAACTCAATTACCTGTTAACAAAATAGTATATTATTTAAATAAAATAACTCAATATCTGGTCACATCTGGATTTGAAACCTAATTAAATCGAGACTTTTGATACCTAGCTAGTTCTCTCTCTTCATATAAATCATACATTCTTTAATAAATCAATTTTCAGTCATTACCTTTCATACATTCTGGAAATCTTATGTTCAGCTCATTGTCCATATCAGACGGTGACATCCAATTACCTAATTGGGAGATTGCACCATTATTGGGTGTAGGTACAGTATCCCTTTTAAGTTCAGTGGAAATATAGGTAAGACGTTCAACTCGAGCCACATCTGCTGGATCTGTACGAGCTAGCCAACTGTTGGAGAAAATAAGGACAGTTGCATGGCACATACATACAATTCACTAGTTTAACGTAGAAAGACAGGTAGCAACAAATAATTGGAATGATCACCATTTGTATAAATCCACCCTGAGAGAAAGTCATACAAAATGTCAAAAATTATTATTAAAAAAGTCAATAAATTTCAGAAAATAATAATTATATATGACATCAACAACAAAGAAACAGGCATGCACATCATTTTTGGTTCCTCTATGAGAAAATTTTGCATTTATGGAAAATGGGTGAAACTATTAGGAATCTGAAGTACGATACATTCTGAATGGTTTCAAAGAGATAAAACAGTTTTAAAGAGACGCAGAATATTTTTTTTTTAAATTTTAAAGAGATAACATAATAAAAAAATAAACTTTTTAAAATAGATAATATTAATAAAGAACATTTTTGAAACAAATACTGACCAATTCTCATATTTAGGTAGTTTCTTTAAGATACCATCTTTCTGTAGCACATAAGTTAATAAATCATTTTCCCTCTCAGACCCATCACAAATATGTACATTATCTGGACGACACAAACGCACATTTTCCTCCACATATGACTGGACATTCTCTGGCAGTAGTCCAATATCTCCATAGATTACTCTGTAGTGTCTCATCTGTAGACATTGTCTCTTTAACACTGGAGAGTCTTTGAGTAAACGGGGAGAAACTCTGAAAAAAATCAAATATGTACCACAGTAAAAAATACCATTCATTTATCTATTCTGTGCTAGCAGCCTACAGAAGGGTTTTCAGCCATTGGAATGACATACAATTATATAGGCGGCTGAAACAAGTAACAAATTAATTAAGATAAAGGATAAATTATGGGAGAATAGATAAAGACCTAGCAGTTCTCACAATACATGTAATACTTTTTTTAGTAAAAAAATAGATAACGTAAAACGAATTTGCTAAAAATTTCAGTCAAATTGATCCACTATGAACCAAGCTATAAGTGATTGAAATTTCGGCCTAGCCTCGATCATCAATACTAAAGTCGGTACGATAAAAAAATATTCAATTAACCATTTCACGACTAAATCATGATCGAAAGTTTGGCAGCAAATCCGATCATAATCGCAGGCTATGATAACATCAAGAGTTGATTCTGGTCTGGATAAGTTAATTACTGCCTCATTAATAATTTAGATAACATTTCAAGCCTGAAGATTATTGATGGTCAAGCCCAAGTTACCTACTTGTTTAGAAGTTACGTACTTGTTTAGCACTTACATAATATAACATGTGACAATAGCTGACACTTCAGTTTTTGACCTACGGTAAGCTAACACTGGTCTTCCACAACAACACTGTAATTTGAGTGAGAGCCAGTGAGGTCAAATACCTTGATGATAGCTGCCCTTTGTCCTTATCTACCTTTCACCCTTTTATATGCTGTCAAGCAGTCACTCATGACCTTTTAGTTTTACTCATTTATGTCACGACTTTTAGACCATTGATTATATCTTAGCTTTGGGTAAAATCATTCAAAGGAATAATTTCAGACAAATGGGACAGTCAAGTTTATATGATGCAATTTGCCATTGAGACAAAAGCTGGTGTTACAAGCTTAATTGGGTCTTGTTATATATTCCACTATACTTTATGACCTCCATAAGAAAACTAACTGGGGTTATTCAAGTTATATAATACTTTTAAACATGACTTGCATTGCAATGTAGGGGGTGGGGTCGCATTATATAATTCATAAATTCTTTGCTAATATTGAATATATCATCTTCAAATAACTTAAATGACCTTTATAATATTGCCTGATTTACGCCTCTGAGCCTAGCCTATATAGGGTATGTTGACAAATACAAGTGCAGACCTAGTCAAATTATTTTTTTATGACTATATAGGGTGCAAGGCAAGAAAACAATCCCCATCAGCAGCTAAAACGATCTTATACAGATTGGATTATATTTGTCGTTTTATTAGTGTTCACAATTAAGGTTCTACAAATTGAAAGAAGGGCCATAGCCCTTAACTCTGGAAGTATTTTACTAATTCAAATAATGCGTATAAATTTCATACAGGTCGGATTATAACTTTTGTCATTTAAATGTTGACAAGGTTCAACAAGGGACATAACTCTAGACATAATTAACAGAAATTGCTGAAATTCTATTTTCTTCTTTGTTTCACTATAAAAATTAAATGATGCATATAAAATCCATACTGATCGGATGACAACTTTTGTCTTTTACTTTTAGAGTATTCACAAGCTTCAACAAAGTGAATTAAGAGCCATAACTCCAGAATAAACTAATGGAAATTATTGAAACTCAATAGGATTCTTCATCTCACTAATGTAAACAACATACATGTATATCAATTTCAAAACTATCAGATGATAAATGCAGAGTGTTCACAAGAAGTTGTGGATGACGGCAATATACGACCACTTTACAAATTACTGCGCACATGATTTTTTTTTTAAACCCAGTAGGACACACTGACTTTTCAAACAGTATTTTTGCAGTGTATATATAATACGAGAATGTTAAGCAAACAATAAAGACATATGTTAAAAAAAGATTAAGATTTTGAAATCTTCCTTCAGACTTCTGGATAGATTAGATACACTGTGGAGTCAGTAAAAGATAGATTTATACATTTATACAAAGCTGTTCATCCCTTTAATAAAGTTTAAATCCTTATGAAATGAACTTTTTTAATAATAATAATAATATCTTAATAATATGGACTGGAGACTTTTTATATATTTTTAAATATTGATACATTTATTTTTTTGTTGTTATGCATATTTCGACACATGGTTATTAATAACATGGATGGACCATATACCGACAAGATGGTGTACGTGATCGATTGAACTTTTAAGTCTTTGCCACACGAATGTATTGGGAACACGTGTGTGTCAAACAGCGAAACCATACTGTCCATATAGTACTTACTACTTACTGGTAATATAGCCTACTGTACGTACGACAACGGGATAATGCTTGACAATTAAATAACGCGATATTTAAAATCTAAAATAAAGAGTTGACAATTAACAAAAAGGGAAAGAAGAAGAAATGAATGCGTTTTTCACACACCTGATAATCTGCGATAACCATCCCATTTTTCCTTCTCGTCAACTTTCCCTATCACATAAATCGCCCGCTGATACAAATCGGTGACTGACCGCTATACCAATGCTACTTTTTTTTTATGTGACGTTTTTAATTCAACATATTAATACGCGGTGACACCCTTTTTCTTAAAAAAAGATTGCTTACAAAGAGTGCATTTCTGAATGCCACGGTGAGTAAAATAAAGAGATGATTTGATTGGAATACAATTATTATGATAATTTATAACATAAACATTTTATTATATGGGACTTTATTATTCAACTCAACCTATTCACCGTATTTAAATTACTTTGGAGGTGTGTCCCCAATACTGTAATTTGAGTGGCTGTTGCAATCACAGCTTTTGTTTATATTATCAGCTGTTCAGGTATACGCGGAGAAAGAGAGAGAGAATGAGGTTTAACTCAACACAACTAGGTCATTTCGGGACTAACATATGGTTTAATTTTATTTAAATAATTCGCTTGCGCGGTGGTGTCTTTAGGAGTGAGGGAAACCGGAGTGCCCGGAGGAAACCCACGAGCAGGGGCCGCGAAGCGGGCCCGATTTCTGGGGGGCTACTGAACATACCCCCCCCCCCCCTAACCTTTTTTCGCTGTTTTGAGCTTTTGGCGACATTTTTTTTTCACTATTAAAAATTATGGCCGGGGCTAAAGCCACCCTAGCCCCCCCCCCCCGGCTCCGCGGCCCCTGCCCACGAGGTTGAGAAGGCGCCCCTATCACCTTGCCACATACGCTCACACAAGGGCTCTTAAACCACAGCCGCATGCCAGAGGTGGCCGGCCAGTAAGAGGTCGAAGCGCGGCACTCTAGATTTCTAGCCCTATAGGCCTATGACAAATCGATTTAGTGTCCCCTCCAGACCAAAAATGAGCAATATTCACGTTAAATAACATAGAACCACCGTGAAAGATTTCATTACAGGCGAGAGTAGCGCGATTTCAACCACATTAAACCCGATCCGATTCAGAAGCCATACAATAAAGACAATGTTAACGGTCTATTATGCTGTGACTAATTTGCACGCTCGAGGGTAAACCGAACTAGAGAGAGAGAAATGGGGTTCAACGTCCACTCGACACAAACTATATAGGTCATTTCGGGACTAACATATGGTTTAATTTTATTTCATTAATTCGCTTGCGCGTATGGGTCTTTAGCAAGGGGGGAGGGGGGGTGGAGGAAACCTACGAGGTTGGACAGGCGACCCTACTCCTTGTCACGTATAACCGGGTATTCGAAACCACGCCAGTTGAGAGGGTAACCCGACACTGTGTGTTTTTTTTAGACGGGATGGTGTGGAGTGGGGGTAGGTAGGCCTATTATCTCCGAAATTAAACGTTATCCCATTAATTTGGAACCTATATATATAGTATTTATCATGAAATACGACAGGACTGCCTTATATGCATAATAAATTGTTCCGACTTGAATGGTGTGAGGGTTCCGCCACCCCATCCCCCTATTTTCGTGGTAGGCCTAACCGCCGGTAGGAGATATGAAAGTCGTTTGTGATTTACTAGCCTAATTGTTTGCAATAAATTATGTAAAATCGGATTTTTAGGCCTTCGCTTTATATTTGCAACAATCTCCATGAATTTCACTTTTCTTTTCTTTTTGTGTGTGTAGCGTCTCGGAAATTAGCCTACGTCACCTCTGTAGATTACGTCGCCTCTGTGGACTAGAACCAATGGGAACGTATGTTTTGGGGTTTGTTTTAAAAAACAAAATTGCATTGTCACAAGTTCATTCATGTTTTAGCCTATTATATGACTGTTAGACCCACATTGTTGAATAAATTCTTGTTGTGTTTAATATCATTTTTATAATCAGACAATTCATTGTGTTCAAAGGCACAAAGATACATACCGCCTTTGTGTCTTTACACTCCCAGAGGTCACATCCTACCTCCGGCGTTTCTTGCTCAGTAATAATGATTAGCCATTTTTACGGACAAAACTTTGGGTATATTGTACAGTTTCTTTTTCCAGAGTGTAAATACGTCTAGACTAGTGAAATCAACGACACACCACTGCATGTGCTAACAAATAAATCGGTTTAAATTTTGCACATGAGGTCCCACTGGCCAGATTATGTTTGTCTTGGGCGAATCTTACACAAATAGCTAGATTTTCCCTGAGAATTCGTGGGAAATGACATCCTTTAATCAAAATGTACACAATCCAGTGATTTGGATGTAGCGGATAATAAACATAAGGATTTGCGTATTAACAGCCGAGTAAAACTTGTGGATATTACTGTAAAATTCGATTTCCTAAATCTTATGGGCTACTATATAATATTTTGCCGTTTTGAGGAGTTGTTTATATATTTAGTATTGCCATAAATCTCTGATACTGATAATAGAGCAACATCACTCTTCGAATAAGTCTACGTCATTTAATTGTTCATTTTTATAATAATAACCATGAGTGGATACAAATTATAATATTATTATTGGCTTGTAATTCATATCGCCCTCGTTTAGACAGTGACCAAAGTACGGTCATTGTGAAAGCATAGAGTTCAACGTACATGTTCTTGATCTAGTAATTTTTCCAAACATTTTTTTTGACTGTAGATCTAATTTAGAGTCAGTACAAAACGTTTTTAAAAAGATAACTTACTGTTCGTGTTCGTTTTCACAATTTTCCAATTCTGGCATGGTGATAACTTTATGAGATTCTCAAACAACTGAATATTGACGGTAGTTATATCGACGTCTACACAGTGGTCAATTCATCGATATAGTACTTATATGATCTGGCGCTTATCCTGTACTGAACTCACGAGCCGTTGAATTTCTATTTATACCGTAACCGCTTAATACGTCATAGTTCCTGAACGAACCAACGCACAAACAAATTTCCACTTCTTTCTAGCCGCTTCTTTACAGTCAATTAAGATTCGCTGCGCTTATCCGTTAATATGACAGCGGGTTCTAGGATATGATATAATCGGTTAAAAATACACTATAATCACTTAGGAATTAAATATTAATTAGTCAGGTTCTTTAATTAGCTATTGTTCTGAGAAAAATCACTTTCCAAGAAAGATATGGCTTTGTTATTATAGAGCGTCGTTTGATTCGACCTTATCATCGGGCCATTGCTTATCAGGAATATGCTATATAATGTATTATTTATTGTGTTGTCGCATTATTTTAATCTATTGAAAAGGTGGTATTTGAATTTTACCCTGTCGCTTCATTATAATATTCAGCATTAGAATTAGTTCCCGGGTATTGCGTTGCATCACCTGAAAAGCTTTCGCAAATTGCATCATCATCTCTGATTCTGTTTTTTTTTTATGGCTGACTTTGTTTTGCTTGAACCAAATTACCCTATACCATACTAGCGACCTTGAACCGTGTGTCGAGTTACTTGATTGGCTATTATGCGGTCTTAACCCACGATGACGGACTTGGAATCAGCTGTTCGTTGTAAACAGTTCAAAGTCCAGAGTATATAATAAACGACTTTAACAACGATGCCGATTTCATCATGCTTCTTCTTTGTATTGGTTATTGTATAAAAATTAGCCTTGTTATTCTGGCTTGGTAAACCTACACATAATACTATCTTTTATTGATACTTAAAAAAAGGGATGGTATATATAAGTTATGCATCGTTGATCTCGCGCTTGCATTGCATCATCCGAAAATTTATCAATAAACATTTTAAAGCAGTTATCGCTAATTATAGTGAATCGTGGTACTCCAATCAATACATTTATGAAGCATGGATAATAATAATGATACAGTTGTATAAATATAAGTAATTGATTTGAACTTGTCTTATTAAATTTTTCAGTGTACGAACAACCTGGCAACAACACCAGGTAATTTATTCCCTTAAAAGACATTGCGTTTTATTCCACGACGTCCTCTCCAGAGAAAATAAAAACAACAAAAAAAAGCCCAAATTAAAAAGAAGCCAAACACCCCCGCATCCCCCACAAAGACAACCCAATCTCATTCACCAATACATGCTGCAAGGTTATTAGTCAGTCTGTGTCCTTTCTGTTGTTGTTTGTCATACTGTTGTACTCTTATGTTCTGTATTTACTAAATAACAGTTTCTATTTATGGCCTGTACAACAAACCCACTTTTACATAAAGTATAATATTAACCCGGTTACAGTAGAATCATATTAATCGGACCTTCAAAACAACTGCAAAGATAGATTATTCTGACCAAAAACTGATTTTTAAAAAAAGGGACAAGCTTTAAATAGTCGTTGTAGAAACACATTAAAATATTTTGAGACTTACATCATTATGTCAATAGTTGCGTCAGGGATTCGTCTCGTCGCGTTATCACCCTTCTTCGGACAGTCACCTATACGGATTGACATACAGAAAATACTAATGTATATTTAGGAATATGTCTGGTCCACAGAGGTCAGTTTGTATCGCCGTTTGGAAGGGACATTCCCGTTTTCCCCAAATCAGTTTAAACCGCGAAAAAACTCCGTATACTAAAGCCAGAAACGGTGAATATCCCGGGAATAACTAAGTAAAACAATTAAATAATTAAATAACTGTAAGTAAATACAGTAAATTAGAAATTAGATCAATCCATGACAAATGAATAAATGTACGAAATATACCCCCCCCCCCCCCAATAGATTTAATCAACCTGCACACGTAAATCTATTTAATCCGTTTCTAATTGTCAAGATTATAATCCAGACAAAACATGCAAACGGATTATCAATTTAAAAGCTATTATATTATTATATAGGGTTTAATTAAGTTCATTCATTTTGAGTATCCATATAATATATGACAGGGGTGTTCTCATCCAGCTCAAAATATTGATTAAATTAAGGGGATTAAGGGTTTAGAACTGGGGGAATATGGTCTGTAGCTGAAATGTGGTCACCTAATTAGAAATGGATTAACCGTTTAATAAGTGTCATATGAACTGTGTTTAATAAGTGTCTTGTGAAATGGTAGTTTACTTCGCTATATGAAATATATATTTTTAAAGTTTAATAAGTGTCATATGAACTGTGTTTAATAAGTGTCTTGTGAAATGGTAGTTTACTTCGCTATATGAAATATATATTTTTAAAGTTTAATAAGTGGCATGTGAACTGTGTTTAATAAGTGTCTTGTGAAATGGTAGTTTACTTCGCTATATGAAATATATATTTTTAAAGTTTAATAAGTGGCATGTGAACTGTGTTTAATAAGTGTCTTGTGAAATGGTAGTTTACTTGCCCATATGAAATATATATTTTTAATGGTATACCTATACCATTAACTCACTGTGCAGACAGTTGACATTTCTTAATTTCCTATTTTCGACCTGCATTTTGCCTTGTATATCGTCTTGTCGACTTTATACTTAGTCATTTTTTGTATTCATTGATGTCAGTAAGAAGGCGCCAACCCACATACCAAGCCAAGTAGAAATTAGGAAATTAACACACCGCGCTTTTAGCGAACTATCATTTCGGCCTGCTGTCATACTGTCGACTTTTCGCCTTCGCACGACTCCCTGCCCCCCCCCTTCTTTGATCCGCGCCTTCTCTTATAACATGATAATAATTAGGCCCTACATCATTTACATGAACCTTTAAGCCTAATTTAGTCGCAACTACTTAAAACCTTCATTCAAGAAAACTATTTACGTGAACCGTTGCTTATGCCTATTGTGATATCCAATCAAAGCAACATACATATACACAGATAATATATTCATACATAATATTCATTACTTTAATTTTTCCCTTCTATTTTGGAAGTTTGTTTACCTCATTATTTCATTCAGTCGCCGATACATAATTGTGAGACCGACTATACTTTCTGCACTTCTTTTGTGACCGACTATTTTTTTCTGGTGGGTATGTTCACTTACAAGACAACAAGAATAATCGTAACCTCCATATAAAGCATACACTGTGCATGAGGTTAGAATATGAAACTGCATGACCAAAAGGTGTGTTAAATATATCGCAATGACCACGCACAGAGCGGCCATATATAAATACAGATGTCGGATTTACAAGGACATTGCGCAGATAGTAACAGGTGAGCGGATTGGAATGGGGTTAGATAATTAAACTGCATTGCCATTAGGCAATAAAACCGAGCTGTATCCAAAGGGCGGAGAGTAGGCGGGGAGGGGGGGATGTCACTCCTCTCAAATCCAATGTTTGCTCCTAAATGTCCCAGAGCTACTGAATTTATAATATATTCAGGTAATCCAAGATACCCTAGCTTTGTTCACATCACTACACTATACTACACAGAAATCAAGCTTCCTAACTAGTTCCATTAGAGTGATACCTCCCGGTTTGCTCCAGCCAAGGAGCGGGTCGTTCTAAGGATTTCCTATGAGCAAGTTTTGATGGCAGAAAAACAAATACTGGCCTAAAAGTACACCGACACCAAGTACTGCACATAACTTAATATAATAAAACAGTTTCCAGTCAATCAAAAATGTAATAATATCCAATATCTACGCGATGTTGTTTTTTTTTTTTTAAATGGCTGCCGAACTTAAATTAAAATTTAAGTTAGAGCACGCACGTGTTTTCACGGCACCTCGAAAATATAGAAAAACAGTTCGGTGCGATAGGATTAAGGTTTCAGTGTTCCAGTCTTCATTATAATATGTAAAATTAATTGCACTTTTCCGTGAAAACTGTGATAATAAAATAAAATAAAACCATGTGGTTTATTCATTTGGGCACCTCACCTGAATTAGGAATAATTAATTAAGATATTGTACTTAATATTTTGAAACATTTACACGTCTTTAAGTGTATACAAGCTAAAACAATCTTTACTTTACTCGTTATGAGTTATAAACTATGGTGGCTGATAGGTATCATGTCGTGATGTGTGAAATTTGTAATTTGAAGTGTGTTGAAAACGAGTACCATTTCATCCTTGTCTGCCAAATCCTGCAAGATATTAGAATGAATTTCCTGCCGAAATATTGCCACTCATCGCCAAACGAAATGAAATTGAAGTCGTTATTCCAATGGAAAAATGAAAATGATATTAAAAATCTTTGCATATATATCAAAAAAGGTATGGAAATAAGGGAAGAAATACTATCAATATAACCAATATAAGTATGATAAAACTGTATATTTTTCGGAAATGTGTGTGCTGTTTACTCTTCTTCATTTATATTGATTAATTATGTGTGTTTTTTTGTTTTGTTTGTTTTTTTGCACTGTATACATTTTGTACTATTGGCTTTTGGCCACAAAGTACTTGAATAAAGATATATTATTATACTATAATATTATTATTATAACCCGACAACCCGACACCACGACACCACGACATTTTTTACCCGACACTACGACATTTTCACCCGACACCACGACATAAAATATGTCGTGGTGTCGCGTAAAAATGTCGTAGTGTCGGGTTAAAATGTCGTGGTGTCGCGTTGTCGTGGTGTCGCGTTGTCGACTTTATTTATCTATGTTGAAGCGGCCAAGAAATCAAGTTAGCCCTCACTATCTCTACCCTTCAATAACTGCGAATCAAACTGGCGGACACTACCAAATTCGCTGGTTGACCATGACTTGAGTAAAATCATGTGCTCGGTATGGGCTATTCCGAGCCGTCGATAAATAAAATCAATTGAAAGTAGTCTATTTTAGTAACCCATTTCTTTGCTCAAAATAAAAATGCTTTTATCTCTTCTAAAGTTTGTAATCATGAATGTGCCCCAAATTACAAGTATATTTAAAGAGCCATAGAAACCTACTTTCCGGTGATGTATGACACTAACGTATTTTGCCATTAAATACTCGCCCCACCCTCACCACTCTCTTTAATTCGGAGGACCACGTGGCTAAGTGGGTAAGACGCTGGCTTGCTAGCCTTGGGGTCGGGTGTTTGATCCCTGCATTGGCTGAGAAAGTTCATGCAAAACAGAGGGTCTGACAAGGACAGTTGTCTAGTAGTTCGGATGGGACCAAAAACGGAGGTCCCATGTACACATTGGCGTGCACGTAAAAAATCTCCAGGCAGTTATAAGAATAGGCTGTTGCGCCGCTGCCCGGGCAAAATTTCCCTCATAGCACACTGTATGGCGTATGCCCTTCTTCATTAGCCCAGTTTACCAGCAGAACAGTGCCTATGGCGGTTTTTTCATTGAGTCAACTGGCGTGATTTCGAATCACAAGGATTAGGGTCGCCTGTCCAGCCCCGTGGGTTTTCTGGGTCTTCAGGTTTTCTCCCACTGCTAAAGACCCCGATGCGCAAGCGAATTATTGAAATTAAATTAAACTATATAAGTTAGTCCCGAAATGACCTAGTTTGTGTCGAGTGGACGTTAAACCCGATCTCTCTCTCTCCTCTCTCTCTCGTTCTCCCTCTCTCTCCCCTCTTTCTCTCTCACTCTCTGAGGACTAGTTTTATTCGCAGTTAGTGAAGGGTAGGTATTCTTAGTGAAGGTTGAAATAGTGGGGGCTAACTTGATCTCGTGGCCGCTGATATTGATAAATAAAAAGTCCCTCTCTCTCTCTCTATCCCTCTATCCCTCTCTCCCTCTCTCTCCCTCTCTCTCTCCATTTCATTTCATCTGTCTTTAATTCAGCCAGTGAAGGCTACCTCACTTAATTTTAATATAATAAAGAGTATATATGCATTCCGCTAAAAATATAATAGATACTTTTCAAGAGAGGATTAACTTTACTTTTCAGTACATGTATAGATATACAGAATTTGGAATTTAGCCCCGCATTTTTATTTCAAATACCCCCGCCCCATCACCTATCAATGGCAAGTAAATATAAATGTGCCAGAAAATTATTTATATATTTGAAGAAAAAAACAACAACAGTAATATGTAACATGATATCTGGAATTTTACTTTGAATAACCCTACCCCCCCCCCCCCTCCTCATTAATTCGCTTGCGTGTCGAGGTCCGAAAAAACAAAATTAGCCTTAATCTTACTATTAGATGTTTAAGTGACCTCACTGTTGTGTAAATTATCCATTATAACCTATCTCACTTGTCCAGAGGGTTCGAAAATATGTTTAAATCCAAGTTGCATTTGAAAGTGCTTACGTAAGGCTTTTCAAACCATGTTACGGCATGTAGTTGAATTTTTTCTATTTTTAAAATTAGGGGTGTTAAGATGAAATTTTGTATCATTTATTAATTGGAATATTGTAAAATAGTACAATTTGGTGACCAGAATAAAGATTGGGACATATTATTCAGTTACAACAAGAGTGGTATTGAGGCTTTAAATATACTTGTTATTTTCGGGCACTTTCATGATTACAAACCTTAGTAGGGATAAAATCTTTTTTTTTTAGCAAAGAAATGGGTTACTAAAATAGACTACTTTCAATTGATTTTATTTATCGACGTCTCGGAATAGCCCATACCGAGCACATAATTTTACTCAAGTCATGGTCAACCAGCGAATTTGGTAGTGAGGGCTAACTTGATTACTTGGCCGCTTAAACAATGATAAATAAAGTCGACAACGCGACACCACGACATTTTTACGCGACACCACGACATTTTTTATGTCGTGGTGTCGGGTGAAAATGTCGTAGTGTCGGGTTAAAAATGTCGTGGTGTCGTGGTGTCGCGTTAAAATGTCGTGGTATCGTGGTGTCGGGTTGTCGGGTTGTCGCGTTATGAAGGGCGACACCACGACATCACGACATGATACCAATCAGCCACCATAGTAAACACTCTAACACGCGTTATAGCTGTGTTCTGTTACTAGGGCATTTAACGCTATATTTAACAAACAAAAACTCAAATACCGTACTCAAATACTTTTGTAACGCAAGATACGTTGTAAAATAAAACTTTTGAAGGGAGGTAGCTCATCCCAAAAACCCTATCGCGGTGTTCAGTACTCATGAATATCGATTACACTTTTGTAATCCAATAAACGGTGTAAAATGATTTATTCCCCAATAATAGTTACACTCTTTGGTGTAAATGCAATATAACACTGGTAGTGGGGTAACAATCTAAAACACCCTACAATGTCCTATTCAGTAGTCATTAATATCGGTTACACTTGTTAGGTGTAGTTCTTTTAGTTGGTTACCCTTAGAAAGCTATTACATTTCAAAAACGCTCGCTGTGGTGTAAAGTTTACACTTAATGTCCGTATAAGGCCCTGTATCCATAGGCTGTTCCCTTGTGGCGTGTTCCCTTGTGGCGTTGTGGCCTTGTGACCCGACCATGTACCCACCCGTATCCATAGGCTGTTCCCTTGTGGCGTGTGCAATGTACGATTGAAAGATAGGTAAAAGAAAAGTCTACATGTACATACGAACGTTGATGAAAAAGCAAATTAACACAAGACAGAACTATCATTATGCGAACCGTTTTTTTTTTATTGATAGCTCGACGATGAATGAATGAATGAAATGGGGTTTAACGTCCTACGCTTAAGCACCGTACCTGGGCTAATTGAAGACGGGCATACGCCACAGTGTGCAATGAGGGAAATTTTGCCCGGGCAGCGGCGCTACGGCCTACTCTTATATCGAATTCCAACTGCCAAGGGATCTTTTACGTGCACTCCAATTTGTACACGGGACCTCGGTTTTTCGTCCCATCCGAACGACTAGGCAGCTGTCCTTGTCAGGCCCTCCTTCTGCATCACTGACAAGGGGAAATCACGCCGGAAAATCGAGATGAACTTTCTCGGCCAATGCAGGGATCGAACACTCAACCTCCAGGCTAGCGAACCAGCGCCTTATCCACTTAGCTCGACGATGAACTCAACTGCTGGAAATCGGAAGGATGAGGAGTATGCCGCTATTGCATTCGGTGTCGGATTAACCTTGTGGGGGTGGGGGGCATACCAACTGTGCGGGGGCCCCATTGTCGTTTGTTCAAATTATTCGTACTGACCACGGATCGTACTAGTGTGTATTCCGCCCCCTTGAGTGTCTGGGGTGTTTTCCTTCAGGATTTCTTTTTTTCAAAATTAGGATAAATTTCAGTGTATCTGACAATAATATTGGGCAGCGATTTCGATGACGTTTTGAATTCATTGACAAATTGAGTATTTTAAACAGACTCTTCCTCTTTATGTTAGTGAAATCCGGGATAAATATTAGTATGACCCAGAACTGTGGGGGGCCCTTATATCTGGGGAGCCCGGGACATTTTTCCCACTATGCCCCCTCCCCTCCCTGATCAGGTACTGATTGCATTTATTTTCCTCCCTGGCGCTGATCTCTTCAGACAAGGCCCACAGTGCTGGGTCCGGCCATTTTTTGGAACTAGCAATGGACTGGGTGAATTTCACACAAGTTTCCATACAATATCGCACTCGTATTGACGTGTTCCCTCTAGTGCAGCTGCAAAAGAATTGACATGTTCATTGTCTGTGAGCCCGGTCACAAGCCACATGTTCCCTCCACAAGGCCACATGTTCCCTGGGAACATCCTATGGGAACGGACACGTTAAAAATCAAAGGTTCATTGTCCCTGTGGCGCGTCATAAGGGAACAAGGGAACACGCCACAAGGGAACACGCCACAAGGGAACAGCCTATGGATACAGGGCCTAACGCAGGGCCGGATTAACCATGGGGCACAGGCCCCAGAGCCCCCCACATTAGGGGGCCCCCACAAAAGTTTTTACTACGATTTTTGTCTTCAGCACCCCTAAAAATCCATGGAAAGATATATTCAAAGACAAAACAGCAAATAAATGGCCTGGTTGTCTGGTTGTGGGGCCCCCCACAAATTTTTTAGTTGCGTCTAGTCACCTCCTCTAGAAATGCCATCATTTCATAGCACTCACATTTATCACCACGTCCGGATTAACCATGGGGCATAGGCCCCAGGACCCCAAACATTAGGGCCCCCCCCCCCCCACAAAAAATCTTAGTTGCGTCCACCCCCCTCCTCTAGAAATGCCATCATTCCATAGCACTCGCATGGATTGGTCCACTGAAATAACACTAAAATGCGCTAATTTTATTTTTTTCTAAATGGCTCCACACAAGTGCCTGAAATGCCAGGAAATCATGTTTCCGGCCTCCAATTTATGAAAATTTCCAGAAAAATAAGGCGTCCCCTCCAAAAAAATTGACAACATTTCAATTATAAAATAATACACTTGATTATGATCACATAGTGATGCTCCTGGGCACTGATGAGTCGGTCGGCTTTAATGGCGCCTACACCTGATCCAAACTTTCTTATATCTCTTATGTGGAGGCTATCGGGCGCCACCACAGGCGCGGACCCAAGGTGCGGACACCAGAAGCGCCAGAAGCGAATGCCTCTCACAAAAAATCTGCCGCCATATAAAATACAAAATTGCCGCTCAGATATCACCCAAATGGCAGAAAAACGTGTTTCCTGCATCGTTATTTTTAAAAATTTCTACTGGAGGACCCCAGACAAGGAAGCCATCTCCAAAGGCGAAGGGTCTCTCCTATCGGCGTCTGACCCTCCACATGACATTAAAGGGTTCGTTTTGGTCGCCCTTATTCACATTTGACAGGCGCGCCACCAATTTTTGTTCTGGTCGCCCTATCCACGTCGCCTTATGGTGTTTCGGACTAGTTCTAGTTTAGAGGATAAGGAGTTTCTCATTTTGGTGTGCTTAACATCAATGAATGAATGAAATGGGGTTTAACGTCCTACTGTTATGCACTTAACCTGAGGTAATTGAAGACGGGCATACGCCATACAGTGCTATGAGGGAAATTTTTCCCGGGCAGCGGCGCTACGGCCTACTCTTATATCGAATTCCAATTGCCAAGGGATCTTTTACGTGCACCCCAATGTGTACACGGGACCTCGGTTTTTCGTCCAATCCGAACGACAAGGCAGGTGTCCTTGTCAGGCCCTCCTTCTGCATCACTGACAATCGAACACCCGACCTCCAGGCTAGCGAACCAGCGCCTTATCCACCGTGATCAAATAAGAAATAGCGCTGCCGAAATGGACATACGGGAGCGACGTTGATTGCAGCTCCAAGCCCCCCACCCCCACGTACACACACGCGCCGTTCCGCACTCAGGGCATTATATTGGCGTCCCCAACACTCTGCTGCACCCCCACTTCTACAATCTTACATACGGCCCTGCCTTCGGCGCTCGCGGTCGGTGATCAGGGGCCCCCCCACATGTTTCAGGCCCCAGGGGCCCCACCATGGTTAATCCGGCGTTGGTATAACGCATATATATATAAGGATACACAGTTTGGGTAGCCCGTGCGGCAAAAAGCTAAAAATAGGTAGGGAAATTCAAACTTTCGCCCTTTCTTGGACACGTGTTCATGGAATCAGAAAAAGAAAATATCGAAATCCGCTTGAAAAAGCGCATATAAAGATACACCACCTGCCGTGTGCTATGTCGGCTCCCGAACCGAAGCCGTACTAAAGAAAACGCAGCTTTATACTTATTCCACCATCAAAATCACAAAGTTCATTTAATAGACCTTGATAGTCTTCCGTAAAAAACAAATCTAAATTTGTGTAGTTTTAATCGTTGTACGTCTAGGATAGATAAGGAAATGTATATATATTATACAAGTAGAACTCTAGATCAAAGATCTCTCTTGATTATCTAATGATTCATGGTCGAGATTGTAAGTTATTTATAATACACGGTTACATCATACGTCATTACCAGGTTACACCACAGGCTACTTGTTAACATATAATGACCGAAATTACGGTTTACCACAAGCTATACGTATCGATAATAGACTCGTTAATATTAATAATTTGATATAATAACTCATGTATACTATGATTTATATTGTATGTGTCAGTAAGAAAGATGTTACATATCAGCTTGTGGTACCTAGTGTGTGTAACTAATTTATATGTGTCAATAAAATTAAATAGGTTAAACGGTCAAACAAATAAAGTATAGCCTATAAATAAATGTTGAGACCAAAGTTCGATGTTTGATAATCAGTCTCGACACCCCGAATTCTTAATCTTACTGTCTGTCACGATACTAGTAATCAGTTCAAGTACTTTCAGAGTTTATACAAATTAATCTGCTGCACAAGTGCATGGAACTATGGCCCAGTTAGCTATAAGCAGTAACGACTGTCGTGCAAATGACAGTATATGCTTGCTCTCTCAGGAAACATGTTTTATATCCTGTAGATACCAATACACTATATCACATACTTATAAATAATTTATTTGGGTGACGTTTCGAGGAGCGCTCCCTTGTGATTTTCAAAATAATGTATATATATAGAACAGGCAATCTATATAAAAAAAAACAAGGGCGAGCACCATAAATAATTGAAAGAAAGTTTTTTAACGGTTTCTGGTAGAGTTGGCTGATTGACATCCTAAAAGGTTACCAAAATTAGGTACACCGGAAAGTCCCGAATTCAACGGGTAAATTCCAGTTTTTCTTAATAGTTCAGCAAATTTATAGAGCAAAAAAGGAGTAAGAAAGGGTTACAATTGCAAGAGAGGGTTATTCAATGGTTTCTGATAGAGTTAGGTGTACTGAGTTAAATCCCAAAAGTTTACTAAACTGCGAGCAAAGTAAATGCAAAGTTTTTTTAAGAAATGAAATGAAATGGGGTTTAACGCCATAATGCTCTGCTCCGACTGGGCTAATGAAGACGGGCGTGTGCTAAGTCATTTTCTTTAAAAGATGAAACCCCAGGCATCATCAAATCGCGGGATCGTCCATGTTTATGAGAAACAAATGAAACTAACATCATTCTTTAGGTTGAGAGGGTTAATATCGTTCATTTAAAATGGTTTTCATAGATGCTTGATGCCCCCTTGTGCCATTTTGGGGAGTATCCCTACACTAAAAATCTATGGCCGAGAACCAATTATATATAATATGTAAATGGATACAAGTCTCCATTAAAAAGGCAATACCTAGTAATTCGCCTTTCTTTATCAAATTTGTAGTTAATAGGATATGTGCTTTCTGTTGTATTAGTTTTTTCAATATTTTGATTTTGTAAGCAGTTACACCCATGACACAACCTATACTAGCAACTTCCTTCGTTTGCCGAGTATACCACAGCAAAACCTAGTAACTCAATAGTAAAATAAATGGATGAGCTTGGGTTTGATATTCATTCATTACGTTTTCCTTTGTTTTCTCTGTTTAGTCATAGAAGAGCCAATTTGGTCACCATTTCATTGTAGATATCCCTAATGACCTTTGCTGGTTCCGTATACAATTTCGAAGTGTACCCCTACCACAATCAGCGGTCTAAAACCCAACTTTACGAATAGGCAAAGGAATTTGGTATCTGAACTAATATTGAAGCTATGATCAGGGGTGTTAAATATAATTTTCAAGGTACTTCAATACATATCCTTTGTAGTATGTACATGTTTTTGCGGGATACCCCTACCCCCGTAATCTGTTGTCGTGGAAAATGACTGAAGCAAGACGAGCAAACAGGAATAATTTACCATTTTGCTCAGCAGAAAGAAGCGTGCTGTCATCTAAATGAATTCTACCTGAATGTTTTTCATTAGCGGAGTAACGTTTGCTAAAATTTTCGCCGATGTCAGTTTTCTGGACTAACACATAGTTTGTTTCATAATTATGCTGCTTTATGTTAGGTCGGTGTGCGCTTCAAAAATAAGTGGCATTGCAAAATTTCCCCCATACGCACTGCATAACCAGGTAGGGTGTTAAACCACATTTCATTCATTTATATTGAGTAGTGCCTTCATTTCCTGGCAGGCTATTGATCATGCCATCATAACCTTGTAAATTAAAATTGACACGTGTCATTTGCTGGGTTAGCCTATACTGTCGAAATTCAATGTACCAGTAACGATTATACATTTTGTCCATGTCACTAAAACGTTGTAAACGCTCTCGAGTAGAGACCAGTGGATTTAGGGTTTTTTACATTAATTTATAATAATTTATTAACTCGTGAGCAGAGGAAGCTCACCTTTCACATTTTTATCGCCTATGTCACCGACAACATGTGAACTCTGTTATGTCCCAGTAAAGGTTGTATTGACCCCAAGATAACTCTATATAGTACAAATATAAATTGTGTGTGTGGGTTGTAACCGATTTACAAAGTTCATAGATTTTCATACTGGAAATACTGTCATTTCGAAAGACAGCATGGCAATTGGGTGATCATTTGCCACACAATCTATGCGTGAGGGTGGGTTGTGTAACGCAGTGTTCTGTCGTTGAGTCCATGGTTTTCTCCAGGTCCGCATAGTCGGGAACGACCTTGTAGGCCTACTGGTAAATTTTCCCTCACACGATATGGTGTATGCCCATCTACATTCGTCCAGATAGGCGGGGCGTGGCGTCAAATCCAATTTCATTTGCTTTTCGTCAGATTTGGGTTTTAGTTTGTATCTTATCCAACACAAAAGTGTTCTAAATCTCTACGTCTACGGCGATGTAATTTTCCTCCAAATTCTAACGGGTTTGGTTCTAGCTTAAAGGAGCTACATCGCTATTATTTGGGACCTAGAAATTGACACAAGTGGGTCGTAATACAGTAATATGAATGTATTATAAACAGATTTACATTCAATGGTTTCCGTTTTTACTATAATTTAAAAGTAGTTATGTTCCTCGAAATAAGCCACCAGTCTCAATCGAATGCAAATTTCCTAGCGTCTGGTTATTCCAGTCTACATAGGCCGTTTGGTTTGGTAAAATATGTCTAGCCTTGCTAGAACTGGGGCTGAAACACTTTATGGAACACGATTCGTGTACCAATGGTAAAATGTATATTTTGTCTTAAATATTGGATATCAGAAGCCCTTGTTTTCCCGGTAAGATCACAGCATCAATGGTGATTTGAATTGACAAATAATTCGTGTTTTTAATGTTGAAGATTTTGGATGATATTGAGTTAGAGACTTAGCTCCTTTAACTGTGTAAGTTCATAGGCCTAGTGCATTCCGTTTGACAGTATCACAATATCAGAGCCAAACTAAAGTCTCGATTTTTTTGTGCCAGTTCCAGTTACCAATCTGATCTATCGAATGTTTGTTCACTTTGTAATTTCACGTGGCAATCGATTTATTCGATTGTTAGTGTGGGCTCCTCTAGGATATCAATCACCGATGTAAAATTTTGATCTATCAAATGAACGCGATTGCGTTGTGTAAATAGTTTTGACATTGTGTCTATACTTATTAGTCATTTCTTTCGATGTTAAACTTGCAACGTGAATCCACACCCTTATTATACTAAGTTGACATTCAGGAATAGATAATAGGCGTGTAGTTTCGATTCAGCGAAGGTCACATCATTGATAAAAGTATAGACAGTATATAAATATATGTCAACTTTTGGTCTGTCAAATAGATGCGAGTGCGTTATAATGTGAATGGGTTTGACACAGTGTCATAAGTCACTTCTTTCCATTTAAAACTTGCTACGCGAATCCGGAACTTTTAATTGATATATCAAGAATAGATAATGGGTGTTGTCTTTAATCGAAAAATAACTAAATTCTCGGATTATCCACTGTCCGCGTCTTTTTCTGTCATTTTTATCTCAGAAAGTGTTGTATATCTAACTCTTCATAAAGTTGATCAACTTGTACATCAAGCGCTCAATGTTCGCGTGTGACCTTTGATATCACATGTGCAGAAATTCCTAACCGTCGAGCTGTTGATTAGGGGTACTCTTACAGTATTGTCCTTTGTATACTGTCCATGAGTGTTTTTCGGGGAATCCAGTATTTTTCCATATATACCGAAATTGCCATACTTTTATTGGAAATAACCACCCGATAAATACTTATCTTGGAACCCATCCATCTTTAACATAAAATTAAGCAGTTTATTCTCCAAAATACAATCGGGATTGGCTCTTTAAGTTAACGTGCCTCTCCCTTGGATTGTAACTTCCTTGGTCGTCACGTGTATACTAGGATACTAAATTTACTATCAAAATCAAAACAAACAAAAAACACAACCCTATAAAATACAGTAAACGCACCGATTAAAATGGCGTGCCCTCACAACATCAGGACTCATAATTAAAGACTGCATTTTCTGCCAGATCTGTTTATCGTCCAAATCTCTGAGGGTGGGGTGTCTGAGTTATAAGAGAAATGTTGTACAAAAGACGGCACTGCAGCCCATTCTTTTTCGAATTTCAACTGTCAGAGATTCTTTTACGAGAACGCCAGTACCTTAGAACTCATTGGGGTTTTGTTTGTCCCAGTGAGCGCATCCGAAACCTCCCGGTTAGCAAGCCAGTCTCTCTCCGAGACACCGGCTCCGCTGGTCAATTTCTTGAAATTTATCGCGGCCTTGTACCTATAGAAGACCAAATGGGACAATATTCATGATTCTTGTTTCTACATTCAAGTTTGAACATTTTAGACACGAATGCAACATTCTAAACTAATGATTCTCGTTTCTACATTCTTATGTCAACACTTCATGCACAAAATCAACATTTTAAACAAAAAATTGTCTTTATGTTTCATTTTCGCCGTTTTATCGATGACTTTTATATTTATTTATCATTAAATATTACAATTATAAAATAATTTCTTAATTTTACACGACAAAGAAATCGATTCATTGGTTTCTGAAAGTGTCTAATAAAAAAAATCTGAAATTTGAACTCTTGTGAAAATATCTTCTACGTTTCAAAAAGTCTTGAAGTTAAAATCTTGAAATGAAAATGTCCAGAAAAATAATGAATTATCAGCATTATTACACCAGAGGGCGCTAACCGAAAACAATTTGGCGACCTATTCGGCTAGCGACCTTTTCGACAGATTCAGCTGGTAGGTAACCTGTTCGTTGGCAACCTATTCAGAATAAATTCAACAGTCGACCAAACTCATCTTTTTTATCAACCAATCAAATCCAACGTTACGTCTATCAAATGAAAGTAGAATATATTATAATTTATCCATTCCTTTAGCTCAGAATAGCGATGTAATTTCGCATTATCTTACAAAATTCTGGACATCCAACTAAATATATTCCGAACGGTATTTAAATAAGCTTTTCCAAATATTATTAGTAAAAGTTTGCACAGTCATATTAAAGGGGTGCACTCTCATCCTATACATGGCCAATTTTGAGAATAAAAAGATTTAAAGGGAAGACTGTTAATGTTAATATGCCGTGTCAAAATTCGGACCATCGTACACAATTCTGACGATCCAACTTAATATTATTCGAAAAGGTAATTGAATAAGCTTTCCAAATATTATTAGTAAACGTTGGCACAATCATATTAAAGGGGTGCGCTCTCAACCTGGGCATAGCCAATTTTTCAATATTCTAAATGTAAAGATAGGCCTGTGTTTTTTTTCGAAGTTCAAATTAGGATCATCCTGATTCCTACAAAATTCTGAGCATCTTGCTATGTATATATATAGCTGGATGCTCAGAATTTTGTACCGGCCTATCTTTACATTTAGAATATTGAAAAAATGGCTATACTCAGGTTAAGAGCGCGACCCTTTAATATTATTTTGTCAACTTTTAATAATAATATTTAGAAAGCTTGTCCAATGACCTTTCAGAATGTATATAGCAGGATGCTCAGAATTTTGTACGGTGATCCGAATTTGACTATGAATATTACCGTTCTTTCACTTTCAAATTGAAAGCGCGCCCCTTTAATAAGATTGTGCCAACTTCTACTAATAATATTTGGAAAGCTTGTTCTACTAATAATATTTGGAAAGCTTGTTCAATTACCCTTTAGAATATATTTAGTTGGACCATCAGAATTTTGTACGATGGTCCGAATTTTGACACGGCATATTAACATTAACAGTCTGTCCCTTTTAATCTTTTTATTTTCAAAATTGGCCATGTTTAGGATGAGAGCGCACCCCTTTAATATGACTGTGCCAACTTTTACTAATAATATTTTGGAAAGCTTATTTAAATACCTTTCGGAATATATTTAGTTGGATGTCCAGAATTTTGTAAGATAATGCGAAATTACATCCGCTATTCTGAGCTAAAGGAATGGATAAATATTAATATATTATTCTACTTTCATTTGATAGACGTAACGTTGGATTTGATTGGTTGATAAAAAAAAGATGAGTTTGGTCGACTGTTGAATTTATTCTGAATAGGTTGCCAACGAACAGGTTACCTACCAGCTGGATCTGTCGAATAGGTCGCCAAATTGTTTTCGGTTAGCGCCCTCTGGTGTAATAATGTTGATAATTCATTATTTTTCTGGACATTTTCATTTCAAGATTTTAACTTCAAGACTTTTTGAAACGTAGAAGAGTTCAAACTTCAGATTTTTTTTATTAGACACTTTCATAAACCAAAGAATTGATTTATTTGTCGTGTAAAATTAAGAAATTATTTTATAATTTTAATATTTAATGATATATAAAAGTTACCGATAAAACGTCGAAAATGAAACAAAGTCAATTTTTTGTTTAAAATGTTGATTTTGTGCATGAAGTGTTGACATAAGAATGTAGAAACAAGAATCATTAGTTTAGAATGTTGCGTTCCGTGTCTAAAATGTTCAAACTTGAATGTAGAAACAAGAATCATGAATATTGTCCCATTTGGTCTTCCATAGGTACCGTGCCAAAATTTATCGCGGTCAGGGTCTTATTCTATAGACAGGGGTGTTTGTACATTAGGAGATAGTGGGCAGCTGAAGGTCATGGATTCAATTTCGCCATGATTGAAGAGATCAGTGACATCCAGGGTTGTCTTATGTTCCTTTTCCCCCAAAATTAGGGATAGACATTAATATCATTAAATTTGAGTCAATTTTCCGCCAATTCTGTATCTTATCCGCATCTACACACAGTACACCCCTTCTCTTTAGAAAAGCGTAACAGTTGACCATCTGTACCCACCACATATGTGTTTATAGATGTACAGTGTTAGAAATTAATGTTATACTAATCTGCAATATGATCAACAAGAACACTTTCAAACCATGTTTTTCCCCCCTGAAGAGCAAACCCGTCCTGCTTGAACACATATAGTAGTTATTCAGGCAAGAGTTTGCACTTGCAGCAATCAGGTATAATCCATTAACCCAAAACTTCTTTCAGCGGCTGCAAGGCAGGATACGCCCACATACGAGAGATGGACAGAGAACAAGCTACAGAAAGGAATTTTTCCTAAAATCAAGGGCCATAATTCACGAAGTTATCGAAAGGAACCAAGATCTTTTGGTTATAAATAAACATGCATTTTAAGTTACATCAAAATCTTATCAAAATTGTGACCTCAACAGGGTCCACGACCTTGATATACCATATTATTTACACTATTCGCGTACAAGCGGCGGCCATTTTGTCCCGCAGTTTCTGTTCGATTTTCAGGAAATTCGAACTCAACCATCCTTACGGCGTAACGATGATATAATCAAAGGGTTTTTTTTAAGTCGGATAATAATTGGGACCTCCAGAGGGACCACAATCTAAAATAGGCGATTTTGCGTACAATATCAGGGATCATAATTCAGGATGTTACGATCCGATATGCGCAAATATCGATAGGAACAAAGATCTTTGAGTTATAATCGTGCATTTCTTCAAGTTTCATCAAAATCGGGTAAAAATTGTGACCTGTAAAGGGCATTCGGCAAACCATGACAGATTATAATTGATGTACGGTACCGGAATCTGTCGAGATTTGCCGAGTGCTCTAAAGGGTCCACAACCTTGAAAAAACACTTTACACTAATCGCGTACAAGCAGCGGCCATTCTGTTCGGCGCTATAAGTCCGATGTTCACAAACTTCGAACTGAACCTTCATGACAGTGTAACGGTGACATAAACAAACGGGTAATACCCGTCCAGATTAGATAATATCCGGTAATTGTGACCTTCAGAAGGAGCACAAGCTAATAAAGGTGATTTTTCGTACAATCAGGGGCCAGATTTCAGGAGGTTGCGATCTAATATACGCAAATGTCGAAAGGAACTAATATTATTAGGTTATGAACAGGCATTTCAAACAGGGTCCACAACCTGAATATACCACATTTTGACACTATTCGAGTACAAGTGGCGGCCATTTTGGTCGGATTTTCACGAAATTGGAACTCCGCCTTCATTACGGTGATATCATTAAACGTTGTTTTTTTTTAATCGGATAATAATTGTGACGTCCAGAAAGAAAACCAGCTAAAAATGGCCATTTTTCGTATAATCAGGGGCCATAATTCAGGAAGTTACAATCTGATATGCCCAAATATCAAAAGGAATGAATGAAATGGGGTTTAACGTCCTACGCTTAAGCACCTAACCTGGGCCAATTGAAGACGGGCATACGCCATACAGTGTGCTATGAGGGAAATTTTGCCCTGACAGTGGCTCTACTCTTATATCGAATTCCAACTGCCAAGGGATCTTTTACGTGCACTCCCAATTTGTACACGGGACTTCGGGTTTTCGTCCCATCCGAACGACTAGGCAGCTGTCCTTGTCAGGCCCTCCTTCTGCATCACTGACAAGGGGAAATCACGCCGGAAAATCGAGATGAACTTTCTCGGCCAATGCAGGGATCTAACACTCGACCTCCAGGCTAGCGAACCAGCGCCTTATCCACTTAGCCACCGTGATCCCCTAATATCAAAAGGAACCATGTTCACAAGCTTAAAACGTGATTTTTTCGTATAATCAGGCGTCATAATTCATAAAGTTACTGTCCGATTTATGCAAATATCGAAAGGAACAGAGATCTTATGGTGATCAACTTATATTTCAAGTTTCATTGAAATCGGATAAAGATAGGCTGGCACAGTGGCACTGAAAGGCAGGATACGCCCACATTTTCGAGTGATGGATAGAGAACAAGCAATACCGAAAGTGATTTTTCCTACAATCAAAGACCATCATTATGTTACAATTTGATATGCGCAAATATCGAAAGGAATTAAAATCTTTAGGTATAAACCTGCATTTCAAGTTTCATCAGAATCGAATAACAATTGTGACCTCTACAGGGTCCACAACTTTGATATACCATATTTTTTTTTTACACTATTTGCGTACAAACGTCGGCCATTTAGTCTGGCAATTATGGTCCCATTTTCTCGAAATTCGAACTCAATTTTCCGTAACGGGTGTAACGGTGATATAGTCAAACGATTTTTTTAAATCGGATAATAATTGAGACCTTCAGAAGTTCAGAGGGACCACACGCTAAAAACGTACAATCAGGGGACACAATCCACGAAGTTTAGATCTGATACATGCCAATATCTAAAGTACCCGAGATCTTTTGGGGATAAACCAATATTTCAAGTTTCGCCAAAATAGGATAAGAATTTTGACCTGTAGATAGTCCACAAACAATTGTTGACCTCAATGCGACAGCATAATACGTCCACATGAAAATATGGGGTATAATAAAATCCAATTAGTGACAGCTAATTTGGAATGTGTACATGTAATTTCATACCCTTTTATGAATTCAATAACAGACCCATCTTTGATAGAACTATGCATTCCCCCACAAGTATTTCAAAGTCCAGATAATATGTTTCAATGATTTATTTACAAGGTTTAATCCACTTTGTCATCAAGGCATAATTTATGCATATTAAATGACATTTACTAAAAATGTTAATATTTACAAGACACAAATGTTTTTACTTTGCTCCCTTCATACATTTCTTAAGACTTAAATTTATAGTATATATACATAACCAAATGAAAAGCCTATTGGGACTGTACAATGCACCCTCAACTTTTTTTGTAATTAAGAATCTTTTCTTTCCTTCAAATTTTAATACGATTTATTTTCAATTGGTATATCAAAAATATATTCTTGATAATTTACTACTGCCAATGACAAAATGTCATGTATTGATCTATCTAACTTTGGTGTACACACTGGAGGTAGCAAACTACCGGTAGATTTATTCGAGTACCAAATGTGCAACAGCAATCACGTTTGCAAGCACCTACTTGCATTGGATAAGCGTGAAAATGGCATATGTAGGTGGCTGAATAGATTAGCCTAGTTCAAAACAATCTGTGCCAGTAAATTTCTTTCTTAGATCATTTGACTTAGGTACAACATATGCATGGATATACCGGTTTTTAGACCATTTTTCCCTCCAAAGGCATAAATTTTAATTATTTGACCTATACATTCATTTATCTTCTAGTACTCTTTCTCAAGAAAATATGATGTATAGGACGAAATAATGTCTATTAATACATAATCATTTAAAACGTTATATATAATATAATCTGTTCATTCATATTTCTGAAATATTTACAGTACCTATTCTTCGGTTACTGTAGTACAACGAATGACAATGTAAAAATGATTTTAATGTGATGTGATCTAAATGATGAGTGCATATGTACAGATGCATAGTTTGATGTAGGTTTTATCTTCTACCACGCCCTCTTCCTCCTCTACCACCTCGGCCTCCCCTCGCACCTCGTCCCCCTCTTGGACCACCACGTCCTCTTCCTAAAGCACCTAAAAATTCAATCATAAATAATTTTAATTTCAAACTATTTAACAACGTCTAACTTGCAGATGATTGAGTCTGCTACTCTGAGAAAGTATATGTAGTAAGTAGTGACATCTATGATTAATTAGGAAATAAACACTGACCATGTAGAGATTTAGAGGACTGTTATTGTCCATTGGATAACGCTTAAATCCAATGAAAACTTTAAGCGGTATCAAATAGACAAAATTACAGTTTGATAAATTCTATACAGAAGGTGTTTATCGATATTGTAGCCCTAAATATTTATCATATTTCTTGGAATTCTTTCTTTCGCAAAAACAATTTTGATGTAATGAAAATATCTGTGACGTAATAAGATAACATTATCTCCCGTTCAGTTTGGTTCACTAAGCGACTGGTTAATTGTGTTTGTTTGAAAAGGGAGGTCACCCTACATTCATTTTGAAGATGGCAACAGAAATCGTAAGTGAATTTTATGTACCTTTTAAATGATTTACAATGCCGGCAGTGACTAGGTTCGAAATAAATTGCATATCATGTTTGATAAATGTCCAAACACTCATGTGACCATGTAGATATATGCTGTGTAGCGTATGCATGCAGTTGCTATGCCATCCTCCTCGCAGTGTTCCGTTTGATTAGAGCTAATCCCACTACTCCCTGCTGGACTGAGTGGGTATTATTGTCACTAATTATGACTGGTCAGTGGCCCTATTACTGACCAATCACTGACTTCGTTACAAAGGTATTACCTTTAAAACAGGATGTTTAATTGGGGCGACTGTGTTTACATAACGTTACGTCATGGCTGCACGTTTATTTATGCTACATTAACCAGCACAAAGCAGGATATTGCAGTAAAACTAATTGTGTACCAAACGAGGCTATCGGTATTGACGTAAAGTAAACACTACTGTATGGTAACTAACAGACTTTCAACGTTTTTGATATCTTAAATCTTTGTCCAAAATATTAAGGAAGACCCAAGATTAAACGACGGACTGTCATGTTACTGTACGTAAGTGGTAGATTTGATTGAATGGAAAGAATAGACACATTCCAGCGTAAGTTCAAGAAACAGACGCCATTCCAGCAATGGCCAGAGAGGGATTTCTCGGGCCGTTGCTTCAGGAATATGTTGCTATGCTTGATTGAAAACTTGTTATTTCGACAGTGTGAAACCAGCGGCTGCCAGGCAGGATACGCCCACATTTTCGAGAGATGGATAGAGAGCAAGCAAAACCGAAAGTTATTTTTCCTACAATCAAAGGCTATAATTCATTAAATTACAATTTGATATGCGCAAATATCGAAAAGAATCAAGATCTTTAGGTTATAAACATGCATTTCAAGTTTCATCAAAATCGAATTAAAATTGTGACCTATACTGGGTCCACATTGTCCACAACCTTGACATACCATATTTTAACACTATTAGCGTACAAACAGTGGCCATTTTGTCTGGCAATTATGGTCCGATTTCTCTAAAATTCAAACTCAACCTGCCATATGGTGTAACGGTGATAGAGTCAAACGTTTTTTTAAATCAGATAATAATCATGACCTCCAGAGGGACCATAGGCGATTTTTCGGACAATCAGGGGCCATAATTCAGGAAGTTATGATTCGATATGTGCAAATAACGAAAGGAACCAAGATCTTTGGGTTATAACCATGCATTTCAAGTTTCATCAAAATTGAATCAAAATTGTGACCTATACTGGGTCCACAACCTTGATATACCATTTTATAACAGTAATCGTGTACACGCGGCGGCCATTTTGTATGGCAATTTTGTTCCGAATTTGTCCAAATTCGAAGTCAACCTTCCTTAGGGTGTAACGGTGATATAATCAAACGATTTTTTAAATCGGATAATAATTGTGACCTCCAGAGGGACCACAAGCTAAACAAAGACGATTTTGCGTATAATCAGGGGCCATAATTCATGAAGTTACAATCCGATATGCCCAAATATCGAAATGAACCAAGATCTTTGGGTTATAACCATGCATTTCAAATTTCATCAAAATCGAATTAAAATTGTGACCTCTACAGGGTCCACAACCTTGACATACCATATTTTAACAGTATTCGCGTACGAATGGCGGCCATTTTGTATGGCAATTTTGGTCAGATTTTCCCGAAATTTGAACTCAACCTTCCTTAGGGTGTAACGGTGATATAATCGAACGGTTTTTAAAATCGGATAATAATTGTGACCTCCAGAGGTACCACAAGCTAAACAAAGACGAATTTGCGTATAATTAGGGGCCATAATTCAGGAAGTTACGATCCGATATGCCCAAATATCGAAATGAACCAAGATCTTTGGGTTATAACCATGCATTTCAAGTTTCATCAAAATCAAATTAAAATTGTGACCTCTACAGGGTCCACAACCTGGATATACCATATTTTAACAGTATTCGCGTACGAATGGCGGCCATTTTTTATGGCAATTTTGGTCCGATTTTCCCGAAATTTGAACACAACCTTCCTTAGGGTGTAACGGTGATATAATCGAACGGTTTTTCAAATCGGATAATAATTGTGACCTCCAGAGGTACCACAAGCTAAACAAAGACGAATTTGCGTATAATTAGGGGCCATAATTCAGGAAGTTACGATCCGATATGCGCAAATATTGAAAGGAACCAAGATCTTTGGGTTATAACCATGCATTTCAAGTTTCATCAAAATCAAATTAAAATTGTGATTTCTACAGGGTCCACAACAGGGTTCTTAATCCATTTTGAAATGAACCGGCCACGGGTAAGCCTAACGGTTAGTCGTATTTTCAACAACACACATGTTCAACATGTACGTTGGTTTATGCATACTTTATTCACGTCAATAATAATTGCATAACGTATTTCGAATAATAATAGCTTAAATTTCGAATAAACAAAGCCTTTGTTGTAATTGCATACCTGTATTCATACATCGATAATAATATCGGAATTTATAGTCAAATTTCCGCAACTTGCATAATGCATTTTCCTACTTTTGCTTTCATCCAACCAAACGGAAGTTATATAATTTAGTAACAAGAAAAACTGCCAGTAAATATAATTATGTTTTTTTTTACAATTATTTTATTGGTAATCACGTGTCAATATATTAAAATAATAAAGAATATAAGCCCTTATCAATAATAACAAATAAGCACAAATTAGTTTCTGTGTATAGTCGGAACTCGGAAATGCCGTGATTTGCCGAGTGATGCCGTACGTACGAAAAGCAGAGTTTTAAATAGAAATCTATGGCGAAAAATTACTTAGCCTCGGTCACCCAGAACCTCCTAGTCTTCAACCTGTAGAATATTTTTTTGGATGAAAGAGACTAAAAGTCACGTGGCCAATTGTCATGATTCAGATTTTGGTTGACCTATATTTTACGTGGTAGTTTATACGGCTTTTGAAACTTCTAATGAGGACGTGCAAGCTTGAAGTTCAGGGTCAATGCCACCATCACTATCGTCGGCTAAATCTCGTTTACGTTTTTTATTGTCATTCTGTTGGGTGTTCAAGTACTTCAACATTGTGTTATAATTATATAGAAATGAATGAACCGACATTGGATTATATGCATTCTTTTACGTGGCAGGATTAACTCAACTAATTAGGAAATTAGCCGATACTGATTGAAGCTGAGTGTATTCATTGTATTGACTAACTCTTTGATGGGCGACGAGTAATAATTAACTCTTTGTTATCGTCCGAAAGTCGATTGATTTATGATAGCATGGTGGCCGGTTCATTGTTTTAAAAACCAGCTAGATTAATATGATGGGTTCTTAACCGACGAGTAATAATTAACTCTTTGTTATCGGCCGAAATTTGATTGATTAATGATACCTTGATGGCCGGTTCATTGTTTTACGAACCGGCTAGATTAAAGATCAATCGGCTAAAGCCGACAAAAAACAGCCGATTAAGAACCCTGGTCCACAACCTGGATATACCATTTTTTAACAGTATTCGCGTACGAACGGAGGCCATTTTGTATGGTAATTTTGGTCCGATTTTCCCGAAATTTGAACTCAACCTTCCTTAGGGTGTAACGGTGATAATATCGAACGGTTTTTCAAATCGGATAATAATTTTGACCTCCAGAGGTACCATGAGTCAAAATAGGTGATTTTTCGGACAATCAGGGGCCATAATTCAGGAAATTACGTTCCGATAGGCGCAAATATCGAAAGGAACCAAGATCTTTGGGATATAAACATGCATGTCAAGTTTCATCAAAATCGGTTCAAAATTGTGACCTCTATAGGGTCCACAAGCTAAAAACGTGATTTTGCGTACAATCAGGGGCCATAATCCATGAAGTTTTGATTCGAAACGTGCCAATATCGAAAGCAGCCGAGATCTTTTGGGGATAAACCTATATTTCAAGTTTCGTCAAAATCGGACAAGAATTGTGACCTGTAGAGGGTCCACAAACAATTGTGGACGGACGGACGGACAGACGGACAGGGGCGACGACATAATACGTCCACATGAAAATGTGGGCGTATAAAAACAGGTGTATGAAAATTAGTCCCTGTCCTATTCATACATGTATCAGTATCAGCCCGCCTTGTATATTTTAAAAAAATATATCACTATTAGTTAGTTACGGTCCGTTGGGAATTCAATAGGTTGTAGTATTTTTGTTCACTTGTTAAAAATCTTCGATTTTGACCAGTCTGATTATGAAAAATGACCATAGCAACCATTATTGTCAGACCAACCTTGAAGTGAAATTTACTTATATTTCAAAATCTTAATCTTGAAAGTTGGAAAGCTGAACTAACTAAATATTTGTTAGCATATGTAAGATAATTCAAATTCAGTTACCTCCTTCACGTTTTCTTTGTCTAGCTTTAGGAGCATCATCTATTAATAATGTATCTAATGGCAAACTGTCTGGTAGTATAAAATACCGGATATTATTTCCACGAATACTTAAAGTGTCTATTTGAACTGGATCTTTATTTTTAACAGTCATTTTCACAGCTTTTAAATGCGTATTCATACAAACATCTACACCTTAAAAAGAAAATACAAATCAAATGATGAAGATAGTTTGCTAGGCAAACAGGCATACACCCACAGCAGCTGCATCGTCCGAGCAGTCGACAAGAGTTGTCGCTTACTTACTCTTTTATATGTGAATTGGGGGCATTTACAAGACAATTTCATAGAGATGCGGTTATAATTTTCATCATTTGAGGGTTCACAAGGTTCTACAAGCTGAAAAAAGAGCCTCAACTTGAAAAATACAAATCAAATGATAAAAGATAGATTGCCAGGCAAACACCCACAGCAGCTGCAGCGTCCGAGCAGTCAACTAGGGTTGTTGGATACTTATTCTTTTGTATGTGAATTGGGACCATTAACAAGACAATTTCATAGAGATGAGATTATAATGATCACTATTTGAGAGTTCACAAGGTTCTACAAACTGAAAAGATAGGCTGCCAGACAACAAAACATACGCATACGCCCACAGCATCTTAATCTGGCATTATGATTGTAAATTGCTGAAAATCAATAGGATTCTTCGTTTCATGACCTTCAACATTGTGTATAAATTTGAAGACAATCGGATATTAACTTTAGCCTCTAGAGCGTTCACAAGATTTTACAAGGTGATCAAGGGCCATAACTCTGGCAGTAATTATCGAATATTGCTGAAAATTGTTAGGCTTCTTCGTTTCATGACCTTAAACTTTGTGTATAAATGTAATTTCAATCGGATATTAATTTTAGCTCCTAGAGCGTTCATAAGAAATTGTGGACGATGCACGGAGGGACCCACAGACCAACGGTCAACGACAATATAAGTTAAAGGCCTCAACTCTGGGAGTCATTTACAGAAATTGTTGAAATTTCAAGGGCTTTTTAGTTTTATAAATTTAAATAACATATAGATCTGATAACTTTTGTAGTTCGAACATTCAACAAAAGTAAAACAAGGACCATAACTCAATAGGAAATTAACAGAAATTATTGAAATTCAACGGACTTCCTTAGCTCACTAATGCAGACAATATGTCAATTTCAAAACAATAAGATGCTAAATGTAGTCTGTAGAGTGTTCACAAGAAATGGCAAACAATGGATGGACGGGACAGCAATATATGAACACATTTCCATATGGAAGTAGTGAAATGGGATTTTAAAGCTCCTAATTCTCTGCACCAACTAAGCTAATGAAGACCGTCTATGAGGAAAAATTTGCAGAGGCAATAAAAGCATAAATAATATGCCCTAATCACCACAGAAAGGAATCATAATCAAATATGGTCCTTCAGGAATTAAAGAAATGGGGTTTAACGTTCAACTTTTTTTGCACAAATCCGGCTAATGGATACATGTCATTATATACAGTGTTCTATTAGTCACGAGGGACGTAAATTTCATTCTGTCAAACGTTCTTTTCATGTACACAGGACCATCTGAATGACTAAATGCTGCTGTTCAAGGCCCTCTGTCCTGCACAACACCCAAGCAGGGAGTTAACACTGAAAAAAATCTTTAGGTTCTTAGGTCAGTTACAAAGTAAAATGTCACATTATACATGTACTAGGCCTACTAGTTCAATTGTGCTCTATCTATATTATCCCGTTGAGATAAAACCATTTATAAAAGCCTGCAACGTACAACTAGTTGGATGTGTAAAAATTTAAGTTACCTGTAACTGTACCATGGACTTGTGTCCCATTTTTTAATTCTATTGTGACTGTTTCATGACTCAATTTCATCAAAAACCTAATAAAGATAAGAATATTAAGATATAACTATAATAATAACACATTCAAAGAGGGGATCTAGTTAAAGAGGGGATCTAGTTAAATGGTGGCCTAGACCAAGTGTGGCCAACCTGTGCCACAAGTGATAATGATCTATCTAAAGTGTGACTTTCCCTCCTTAATTCTCCTCTATGAGCTTACATGTACATGTAAAAGGTCTATACTACTGAAAAAAAGGTGTTTTTTTTAAAAGAAATTTGCTGCAATACGGTATTAAGGCCACATATATTAAATAGACTTGTTGACTGATTAACAGTAATCAATGCCAGCTTTCCCCATGCCATTAATATAAATAAATATTTGGAATCTTTCAGTAATCAATCAATTATACAGTGATTAATTCCCACATTTCCACTCAGTCATAAACTTGCATGTTGAAGAGTCTAGTGATTTCTTACCAAACCCATACTGCAGTAAACCTAATATAAACAAGAACATGCAAACACAAGGACTTTTTACGATACGGTCCTCCCCTCCCAAGTTTTTTGGGTATGGGTTCAACGCAGCAAGAATATTCACTTTGATTCACTGATTCCGTTTGACACATCCTTCTGGACTCTGTTCAGAAAAGCTTATCAATTGTTCAGAAAAGCTTATCAATCAAATTGACCTCCAGGACAAGAACTATTGGCTTGCTACTCAGTCTCAGAGATGCTTTGATCTTGAAGTTTTCAGAATGTCAATTTTGTCAATTAATCGATCGTGAATGGGATGCTTAATTCTATCAATAGAATGTCAAATAAGTTATTTGATTAAAATATTAATAAATATGTGATCATAATTTGCTGGGTTCTAAAATCTAGACTATTATTGGCTCTATCAATATCATGTACCGTATTTCCTCGAATACAACCCCGGGGCTCTCTTTCGTTCAGCACCTATCGACCCCCGGGGCTCTCTTTCGTTCAGCACCTACTGACCCCCGGGTTCTATTTGAGGCCCGGGTTATAATCGAGACCGGGTTGTATTTTTTCAGACCCGAATTAATGCTTCAAAATCTATAGGAGTGACATTTTGGACAAGTAAAACAAGCAGACAGGGTCGGTCTTGCAATTACGAAGGCTAAACTCTCTGTGCGTGACATGACACAATTGTACTTCCTGTGCAGGGATCATCAATTAATTTATATTTTGACAGGGCACATATTCAATTATTACGTTAGACCCGGGTTATATTAGAGACCCGGGTGTTGTATTTATCTCAACAGGATGCGGGACGTTTCATCCCAAGACCCGTTCACCCCGGGCTGTTTCATCCCATACCCGATTTTCTATCGGGCTGTTTCATCCCGGGCTGTTTCATCCCCCTTGTTATTATAGTAATTATTAGTAAGCAGTTAATTAACGGAGTTGTACTTATTGACATTATTGTCGAATAAACTGTTAAACACTTACTTATTGTTAAATAAACATGTACTTTATTGTTTATTATTAAATAAACACAAATTAATTGTTATGGATTAGTAATAAAAACATGACACAGAGTTGAGTTGTATTTACACCCTTTAAATAAGAAGCCAGATAAATGATCAACATAATCAATATAAATATAATTACTTTGATCTAGAGAGTTTTCTGACTATAAATATGATCGAAAGTGAAAGATTATTATTCATCTTTTGGATTTACACCATGGCTGATCTATGTATTCGTTGTTCCTCCGTAGTAAGACCCCGTCAACATGCCGTGACATGTGACATTTGCGATCGTTGACAGCATCGAACATGCAATACAGGTGAGTTGCCTTGAAATATTATTGATAGTAAATCATATATTTATTCAGTAACTCGGATATAGTAATTATTTATTGATAGTAAATCATATATTTATTTAGTAACTCGAATATAGTAATTATTTATTTTATTTAATTTATTGATAGTAAATCCAATATATTTATTTTTTAGGCATTACCAACAAAGATTATTTGGCCGCCAGAAAAGCAAGATTGAACTTCATTTTGCTTGCGCAGAGTGTGTTACTAGGGAAGTAGATTTAGCCACTGGTATACCACAGACACCCAGCGGCGATGAATCCGAAGAACACCACTTTACTCCTTGGAACTCCACTACCGCTACCACTCCTGATTTTTCTTTGGATATGTCAGAAGTCCGACCCACTACTACCGATACCAGTACCACTCCTGACCTTGAATTGTCATTCGACATCTCCAACAGTATCAATCAAACCAGGGAGATCGCTGACATGTGAGTAAATTATTTAACTGAAATACTTTATTTAACTGAAATACTTTATTTAACTGAAATACTTTATTTAACTGAAATAAATAATTTTTTTATATAACCGAAATATTTAATATTTCAGTTCGCTACCAGAAGAGCAACTGAATGCATCCATTATAGAGAGTCGTGAAATTGAATTCGAAATAGTTGAGAATGGGACCGAGAGAGGAAAGCCGAAATTGGTGACCACTGACGGATTTTCTTTCACAGTAAAGGTGAGTTTCATATAATTGTGTATTAATCATCAAATATCATTGTTGGAGTAAATAATTAATTGATTGAGTAAATATCATTTAGTTCATTGTATAATTGTATAAAGTTAAAGGGCTGTGTTTTCCATTGGATACAATGTGTTTGGAGGAAGGTTCAGGGTGTTGGTTTGGCGGGTAGCTACTACGAAAGAAAGACCGTATACAACTATGTCCGTAGTTTGATGGCGCTACCCTTTCTGCCCGCCGACCACATGCTAGGTCAAGGTCACTACACACAAGGACTTCTTTCGGGACGTCCCGATGGGTCAAGGTCATGACCCTGGCTAACATCCCCTGGCTTGAGTGATCAATCTAATTTTTGTGTTCATTTTGTAGGCCTAAGTTTGTATTTAAAAACCGCAAATTCTCTCAGGGCCTCATTTTTTCAAAGATCCGTCCGAAAAATGAATACAACCTGCGCACGAGCCTCGCGCAGGTTGTATTAATTTTTCAGATGAATCGAATAAAAATTTAGCCGCTGAGACTCGATTTCGTAGTGGACGACGAACGGACGGCTGGTCTGTCGGGGGCGACGGCAATATGCGACCACATTTCCATATGCTTCTTCGTCTCATGACCTTAAACTTAAACACTGTGCATAAATTTAAAGTCAATCGGGTATTAACTTTAGCCTCTAGAGCGTTCACAAGAAATTGTGGACGACGAACGGACGGACCGACGGATGGCCGGTCGGGGGCGACGGCAATATGCGACCACATTTCCAGAATTAAAATATACGAAACTCATTATAATTATTATGAATTGCAACGTTGGGCACGGGGAACCGAGTGTTGGGAGTTGGCAATAATTGTATCTCTCGTGGGAAGTTTAATTCGGTAAAATGAAAAGTTATTGACCGATTTCGCTGAAATTTGGTGTGAGGTCATTGTTAGCCGACATGAACACTCCCTGAAAATTTCAAGTCTCTACGACCCCGGAAACTGGTAGAGGTACGATACTGAAATAGAACCAAACAGCCCTATATGTGGGAATCCTAGATGATTCGGTACCAAGTTCATTCGGGACCCGCATTTTGAGATCATTCGGGACCTACAGGTTTATGGTAGGTTTGTGTATTCAGTGATATATACTGTCTGTGGGTATAGTGTATACAGTGATATACTGTCTGTGGGTATTAATTATAAGACAAGGATTAGGATAATTAACACTTAAATAAACAATAAAACGAAAACCTGCGTAAAAATAGCCGCGGTTTCGTATTTAATTTATGTCATAGTTTATTGTGTTTATGCGTTACTATTAATATCTCTTAATTATAATAATCATAGTTTCGTATTCATATGAACAAGTCAGATCGTGTTTTTGCCTTACTTTAGGCCACACTTTTTTTTTACTTGGTTTACGGATTTTCAAGAGTAATTTTGTTGTCGGTAGGTGGAAAAAAAAAAAGAAAAAAAAAAGTCTCTTCAGTGCTTCACATTAACAGAAAATATCGTGCATTTAAATAAAATGTCCTACCAGACATAAATTAATATGTCTTACATTTCAATCAACATGTTAAATATACTGTCAAGTAGCAACAATCATTCGATTTGTTTTACTCATCATCATGACGTGTGGAACTGTGAAATGAAATACCGTGGCGTGACCCTTTTCAAAGTACAGTATCAGTGCTGTTTGGTGGATGACACATCATTTTTTAATCATTTTTAAACTGACCTGATGTCACTAGTTGGGAAAGCCCATATTTATGAAACAATAAACTTTTTGTTATCATTCTTCCCATGACATATTGTACGAATGTACGTGCCTGTTTTCGAAGACTTAGGTCTCCATTACGGTAGGGAAATCTGCATTAATAAATAGACTTGATAATCAAGTCTGCTATTAAATCACGAGATTTAGAAAGAATGGCGGGAAAAGCCATTCGTTTCTCGCTGGAATTATATTGTTACCAGTAGTAAGGCTTTCAGGGAATTTTCAGCTCTGCTTTTTCAATTTCATTTTTACAAGACAAAGGATTTATATCACGTGAATTTTTATTCTTGGATCATGACAGCACAGTATTCGAAATTAGTCTGATGTTTTATACTCAAAGACGGGATTGACAATCTCAAAGGTTTTGGATTAAATAATTTACCAATTCTAGGCTTGTGAGTATTCGAAATTAGTTTGATGTTTTATACTCAAAGATGGAATTGACAATTAATTAATTAAGCATATAATTGACAATTATTAACACTTTAATTAACACCCCCCAATCTGTTTCTCGGAGAATTACGAGTATAGTAATATATCTGTCTTTAACATGTGCTGTCACAGCACGCGGCGTCAATCATTGGCTGAATGACGCGTCCATTGTTTAAAGTGTGAACCCCACACTAATCTACCATAAAACCAATAGGTCCCGAATAATCTCAAAATGCAGGTGCCGAATGAACTTAGTACCGAATCATCTAGCACCCATATGTGGGATGAAACAGCCCGAGATGAAATTGGGATGAAACAGCCCGGGGTGAAACGGTTTTGGGATGAAACGACCTGCTCCCATCTCAACACACCCTTACTCCCGGGTTCTATTCGAGGCCGGGGTTGTATTCGAGGAAATACGGTAATCATCATAATCATGCGATTGCGAGGAGTCCATATTAAGACATTGAATTCATTGTTACTGAAGTAAATACGAATAGCTACTCTATCATTTAACAATAGATAGTATTAGTAATTAATTTGATCTAATCGTTCTATCTATTAGTAGACCAAGTAGTACTACCACAGTACCACTTCAGTCATAAGATATAATCGTGTTTACTGCATTAAAAAGATGAAATCTGTTTCGAGTTAGATTCTAGCCTCTATTATTAAACGCAAATAAGACATATAAAAGGAAATCAATTAAAAAAATATGGCATAAAAGTAAAGATGATATGCTACAATATTTAAATCTTTAAAAGAAATGATATTCATACCGTACTAATTTCATGATGACAAGGATAGAAAACAAATTTATTGTCAACCGGCAACAACAATGGCGCAAATCGTAAACTACACGCTACACCATTTGCAACTTTACAATGAATATTACACGAGGGGAGATAACTATAAGGTAACTGCCTTTGTACCAGACCACAAAATAAATAAAAGTCGTTTTACATTCCATTGGTGCAAATGAAAGGTCATTTCTCTTTTGAGAAAATAATTTTATTTTTAGTTCTTAGACTACACAAATTCTTCATTTGTTATCTTTTTAAATATCTGCGGTCCCAGTACATCTGGTACGGTTTGTGCTATGAGGTAAATTGTATCCGGACAGCGACAATACAGTCTACTCTAATATCGAATTCTAATTACCAAGGGATCATTAACGTGTACGGGACCTTGAGTTTCCGTCCCACTCGAACGACTAACGTCCCTTGCCACCCAGGGGCAGGGGCCCCCACTTCAAGAAAAACCCCAAAAGATGAAAAAATATTTTAATATAAAAGTAAACATAAAGGGTTAAGAGTGTCAAGGGGGTGTTGCACCCCCTATGATTTCTGTGAAAAGGCTTTGGGGCCCCAGTTGCCTCAACTTGGGGGGCCCCATCCCCATGTCAGCTAGCTTTTTCCCTACAATTTCTCTCCACTTTGGCCCCATATTTGACGCAAACTCTACATGTCAGTAGTCTACATGTGGCCAAGGAGCCCCATTTTCCTCAAAAGGGGCCCAATTTTGGCTTAAAAAATACATCAAAATTCAGTAAAATTAATGATTTATTTTTGTCAAAATTGGGGGCCCATAGTTAAGAGTAGGGGCCCACTTGCCAATGGTAAGTGGGCCTCTATTCGATGACCATTGGGTCCCCATTTTCCTCAAGAGGGGCCAAATTTTGGCTTAAAAACTCAAAAATACATCAAAAGACATGTATATTATGCAGATAAGTATATCATATTAAAAAAAGCTTACATGTGTATTTTTGTTTATGCCATTCAAAAAAAGTAGGGGATATTTGATTTTTAAGTGTTATTAAAGTCACCTAATGAATCTGACGAAGAAACAAATGACAAAATGAAATGAAGTTCACATTCATCGATTTATTCCAAATGATCGTCAGACTAAGTAAGGCACAGACTGAATATAAGGGTAAAATCATACCCGGGGTCAAACAGCAAAGTTACCACAGCATCACAACAAAGTCAGTAACGGGTAAATCCTCCTCTGTTAGCCAAACAAGCATTGATCCGATGTGGCATACTCCTTATGAGACGTCTATGGTCATTTTGGTCCAGATTGTCCAATTCCTGTTGCAACGCAGCAGCAAGTTCTTGGACATTGGCAGGACGTTGTTGACGTTGACGTAACCTCTGTCCAAGCATGTCCCAGACATGCTCGATGGGGGAGAGGTCGGGACTCAGTGCTGGCCAAGGTAATGTGGTGATGTTCTGTTGGAGGTTCCCTGTAACGATCCTGGCCCTGTGACATCTTGCGTTGTCATCCTGGAAGATGAAACGGTGGCCATGACGTCGTGCGAACGGCACAACATGGACTGCCAAGATGTTGTCCCGGTAGTACCGGCCTGTAACACGCCCTGCAACAACATGTTAAGCCGTTCTTCCAGCAACAGTGATGCCTCCCCACACCATAACAGAACCACCCCCAAATCGATCATGTCTGATGACGTTAACGTCTTGGAAGCGCTCGTTTCGACGACGCCACACCTTCCTACGTCTGTCCAAAAAATCAACAGTGAACCTTGACTCATCTGAAAACATCACATTGCTCCAGCGTCGATTATCCCAGTGTTGACAATCCCTACACCAACGACGTCTTGCCTGAATGTGATGATCTCTCAAACATGGGATCACGCGAGAACGTCGGGCGCGAAGGTGACCCCTATGCAGTCGATTCCGAATGGTCTGGCCACTCACTCTCACACCTGTGTCTGTTTGAAGACGAGCGCTGATCTGATTTGCTGTGATGACACGATTTCTCAAGGCCAAGGTACGGTTAAATCGATCCTGGGCTTGAGTTGTCGCCCTTAGTCGACCTGAGCGTGGTCTGTCCTGTACAGATTGTGTATCACGGTATCTGGACCATAGCCTGCTTATGACAGACTGAGAAACATTCATCGTCCGCGCCACAACCGCCTGTGTTGTGCCGATATGTAGCATGCCAAGCGCACGTAACCTTTCTTTTGGGTAAGCCGACGCATATCAAAATTTGTTTTCTGGTCACTAAAACCATTAAACTGATGTTTCCACCCTGGAATTCAATGCCACAATGACATTTCAAGTCGTGCAAATCTTGGGTTGGACCCCCATGATGATCCCAAGCATCATCTGCATTCCATGCGGTAGCTATTGGTGCTTTTGGGCGTCACATGTAACTGGAAATGTTTCTTCTGTTAGGTTCTATAGTGATCTTTTTCGTAGTCATTTGCATATTTTAGTATTATGGCCCCAAAATCAAATATCCCCTACTTTTTTTAATAGTATATATACATGTAATCTGCTGATTGGGACCATGGCTTATTGGGACCTAGCCTGGGGGTCGGTCGTTCGATCCCTGCATTGGCTGAGAAAGTTTTATCTCGATTTACCGGCGTGATTTTCTCTTGTCAGTGATGCAGAAGGAGGGCCTGACAAGGGAAGCTGCCTAGTCTTTCCGATGGTACGAAAACCGAGGTCTCGTGTACACATTGGAGTGCACGTAAAAGATCCCTTGGCAGTTGGAATTCGATATAAGAGTAGGCCGTAGCGCCGCTGCCCGTGCAAATTTTCCCTCATAGCACACTGTATGACGTATGCCCGTCTTCCATTAGCCCAGGTTAGGTGCATAATAGTAGGACGTTAAACCCCTTTTCATTCATTCATTCATTATTGGGACCAGATTTGTACCTGATTGGTACCAGAATTATGGCTGATTGGTACCACGACAAGGCCCATTCGGGCCATTATTTAAATGACGAGAGTATTTAAAATATGGTGTATATATTTGATAAAACAAAAATGACAATAATTAGTGTAATTAGTGATTGGTGGCTTCAATTCAAATGAGCTAAATCACAGAGAAGATGCTTCACATTCTTGGCTGATTCGGACCAGATTCTTGGCTGATTCGGACCGTGATAAGACCAAATCAAAACAATGACGATAGTTTTAAAATTATGTTTGCATGTGACAATAAATACTACCCAGTATTGTCCAATTGTAACCCAATATTAAATAGCCTCATACCAGTACTGCAACGAATGCGATATTTTGTAATAAATGAAGTTGAAATAATGACAGACAATTGGCACAGGTATCTTAAACCAAGTTCAAGGAGCAATGATGCGAGCAAATTATCCATCATATTTATATATTCTGATAAATGTAATCTAACCAAGTAATAGTTTATAAAACGTATAATAATTTACATAAGATTAATGAGATAATCTCTGTTAATACAGCCACTGTAACATCAAAAATGGAATATAAACATAAATAACGTACATAAAAGCACATAATTAATATAGTCACGCTATATCAAAACCTCCGTTTCTTTATCATGTGGTCCGAATCAGCCCCATATTGGTCCGAATCAGCCTACATGTATTGGTGGTCCGAATCAGCATAGTGGTGGTCCTAATAAGCCTTGACTTTTGGTCCGAATCAGCCATGATCCCAATCACATAGCCATGATCCGAATCAGCTTGGTTTCGTTTAAAGTAGCCGAGTCTTTTACTGTACATGTAATAATATCGCGTCTTCTTCGGACCTGAAGAGCAGGGCTAGACATCCCCAGGTCCTAAGTTAGACTCGTGCATCTTGTTACATAATTCTGTTAGCCTTGTGATCGTCTATTCTTCTCCTTTCACGTTGTGTACTTTTTTTACTGGTTCCTTATTTCTTAAGACGTTCGTCTTCTCAGTTAAAACAATGTAAGAGTTCGTTTTTACCTTTTATGTAGCATATATAGGTATACATACAAGCAAAGTACAGATTACAATTACAGTCAAATACTAGCTTAAAGGAGCTAAATCACTAATATTTGGTACCTGGAAATTGACCCTAATGGGTCGCAGGGCATATAATAATATAATCTGACTGTATATAAACTGATTTACATTAAATTGTTTTCGTTTTGACTGTAATTTTAAATCAGTTATGTCCAGCGAAATACGGCATGAGTCCAAACCGTATTAAGTATTTATAGTGTCTGGTTATTCTCATCTACGGCGCATGCCCACCAGATAAAAAATGGCCTCATCGTTTGACAGATGACAGGAGTTGCGGTATGAGTTTAGCCTCGTTCTTTCTGGTCACTTGTTAAAAGGGACACTGAAACGCTCTATGGTACACGATTCGTGTACCAATGTTAAAATGTTTATTTTGTTTTAAATATTGGATATCAGAGGCCTACCGTTTCCAGGTAAGATCACAACATCAATGTTGATTTGAATTGACCAATAATTCGTGTTTTCTATGTCGAAGATTTTGGAGGATTTTGAGTTACGGACTTAGGTCCTTTAAGTCTTCTCAACCCTAGCTAAACTCGCTGGGCGAGTTTACTAATAGGAGCTCTCACATCTCTCTCCTTCTGAAACCAAATGTTGTCTGGCGAATTACCACGAGAACCCTTAATTTGTATCAGTTGGATATTGGACATTCAATTATCTAATTGGTCAGATATGATATAAATAAGTATAGAGGTTGGTCAATTGAGCCCATTACGTCAACAACTCACCCTTATATGGTAGAATGGAAATTCACTAATGAACATTCCCATGAGATATTAATTATCATATTGTTGACATATAGAGCCAGTAATGTTTGGCTACACTACTCTTTTTTATACATCAATATGTCAATCTACTCTAAGTTGATCTCAGTACACACCAAATATTATACTAATATGGGTGCAACATAAAGCTATTCTATCTCCCCCTTTTATGTCTATAATCTTAAAACAATGTCCCCACGTCTATATTGCTACAATCCTTCCCCCTTTAAGAATATATATAGAATATAGATATTTTAACTAATTATGCACGCATCAGGGAAATATAAATGATTACTATACTATAAAACAAAGCTGTGAAAAACAAACACAAATAATCAACATCAAAAATCAAAAGTTGCATGCAAAATAAAAAAAAATCTCCAAAAGTTCATCAATGTTCTTCAAAGTCCTATAAAATTTCACTTTAATCTAAATCTAAACACAGAAAACACAAATTGTCTTTTTAAAATCTTCAAGTGTCCTAATTTCAAAACACTATAACACATCACGTAATATTTTCAAAGTTCAGTTTCACATTAATGTCTGCATCAGGAACTCTCAATTTGGTAAACTGGTAAACCATATCTTCTTGGAGTTGTAGTGGTCATCCTCAGCTACCATAGTCTCATGTTGAAAACTTTCTTCGTCTCTTCTCGAAGGACGATTGGTTTGTACAAGTTTATTCGTCAATCAAACATGTCATTGCTATCAGACCATGAACTAACTATTTCTAAATTACTAAAACTTTATTGTGCTATTAATCTAATATTATATTAATATATTTTTCCGAAAACTTACTATCAAATATTTTTCTTAATTAAAATTAAACTTTATTTTATTATTAACTTTGATGTGTCCCTTTAACTATAAATTTTCAAAGTCATTTTGACCTCTTGACCTTACTTTAGTAATCTACAATTTTATAATGTTCTAATTTTATAATTTCCGCTTGTGTTTTTAGAATTAACACCAAACAATTTCACTATTATTTTATAATCGCGTTTACTTTTGTTTTCGATTTCCTAGTGCTAGTTTATAATTCTCCTACGGTAATGTGACCTTTTTTTGACCTAATCATTTACAATTTTAACTGCAGTTTTTTATAAACATTACCCACTTTTACATAAACATTCCTACCAGACTGACACTGACACAAGCTGAGCTCAAACTCATGACAATACCAGACTATAATTTATTTAGAATAAAATGTCAATCAAATATGGCCAGAAAATGAAAGACCTTCCATTTTATCCTACAGTACGAGGCCAAACCCCATGTTATTTAATTTATCCAAATCTTATTTAGAATCATGCTCCAAGCAAGTGACGTGCACTTCACTCCCTCAGAACACAAATCCACATTTATACAAACATGACAGACATAACCTATCTGTAAATACCCCAACAATAATACACCTAGCTGTGAATCATACATAGTACATTATATCTTAATATATATCATTCGATACAGTGACTATTACACACGTCATATTTACCCCGTCATATTTACACCGTATTAGAACCTATGGTATAAAAATATTCGACCTCATGTCAAATTACACCATCTAATCAGCGCGTATTATTTATTTATTTCGGTTAACCAGGTATATAATAGCAAAATATATTAAACGTAGCCTATATATCACGTTCATAAGCAAAAAAATAATTACATAAAATTATATGCCTACCAAAATGTACCACATATTCACTACACTTTTCTACAAAGTGTGCTATTCTTATCTTTACCACCTATCAAACTCGTATTAATGACTTTGTGATATTCACACAATTGAACGAGCCAATAATTTTAGTTGTTTTTTTTCAGGAAAACAATACCTACATCCCGAGATTTTAACCACATGGGATTTTAACATAACCTTATCCCTAGATTTAATTAAATGGGATCTTAACATAACCTAACTCTTTATTCAAAAGCTAAATTACCATACTTTGAAACCTGGACTAATGATTTCAAAATAACCCTACGCATCTACACGTAACCACCTACATGGACAACACAAAAACACAAATTATAGCAATTCAACTTTGTATTCAAAAGTTGAATTACCCCATTTAGTCTTACTCGACTAAAACCCTAATTAATGAGACTTTGGACAAGGATCTCAAAAACTAGATTATATACGAAACAACCGAAAAACACATTTTAACGAATTTACAGTAGCGAGCACAGCCATCTCGAAAAACTAGAGTTAAACACTCAGAAAATCTTAGATCTGCCGCCTAGCCACTGCAATCCGGAGACAACATTAGTTCCTATTTTTTTTCCTTACTTCGTTTCTTTATCCTTATGAATTCTTAGTTATATGAAAGAAAATTTTGTTTGTTTTAAAACCTACTCTATAGAGACCTTCACTTTAAACTTGTATTACTGGAATTAACTATAGGTCATATTGACCTCGCAATATACATACTACACATGTTTATCAAACCTATCAATCAAAACTTATGAATGAATATAATATATTCTCCTACAATTAATTTTAACTATTTAGCTTCAAAATTGATTTTAAACCTAAACGAATATTATTTGGTCATTAAACAATTTTAACATATTTAATTTAACAAACAAAATGTATTTACCAAGATTTTTGGACCATCATCATCAGGTTTTCGTATTTCCACCAAAATTTTTCCCGTCTCTGGATGGACAGATCTGGTCTTGTTTTCGTCTGTGAACGTCTTAAACCATGTATTTTCTTTCTAAAGTGACGTCTTAACCCAAAGGTCGAAACTTGCACGGCATCAAATGAGATATGTAATAATATCGCGTCTTCTTCGGACCTGAAGAGCAGGGCTAGACATCCCCAGGTCCTAAGTTAGACTCGTGCATCTTGTTACATAATTCTGTTAGCCTTGTGATCGTCTATTCTTCTCCTTTCACGTTGTGTACTTTTTTTTACTGGTTCCTTATTTCTTAAGACGTTCGTCTTCTCAGTTAAAACAATGTAAGAGTTCGTTTTTACCTTTTATGTAGCATATATAGGTATACATACAAGCAAAGTACAGATTACAATTACAGTCAAATACTAGCTTAAGTCTTCTCAACCCTAGCTAAACTCGCTGGGCGAGTTTACTAATAGGAGCTCTCACATCTCTCTCCTTCTGAAACCAAATGTTGTCTGGCGAATTACCACGAGAACCCTTAATTTGTATCAGTTGGATATTGGACATTCAATTATCTAATTGGTCAGATATGATATAAATAAGTATAGAGATTGGTCAATTGAGCCCATTACGTCAACAACTCACCCTTATATGGTAGAATGGAAATTCACTAATGAACATTCCCATGAGATATTAATTATCATATTGTTGACATATAGAGCCAGTAATGTTTGGCTACACTACTCTTTTTTATACATCAATATGTCAATCTACTCTAAGTTGATCTCAGTACACACCAAATATTATACTAATATGGGTGCAACATAAAGCTATTCTATCTCCCCCTTTTATGTCTATAATCTTAAAACAATGTCCCCACGTCTATATTGCTACATACATCATCGACATTGAAAACACGAATTATTTGTGAGTGTAAATCAACATTGATGTTGTGATCTTCCCTGGAAAGATGGGCGTCTGATATACAATATTTAAGACAATAAACGAATCGTGTACCATAATGCGTTTCAGCGCCATTTGTAACAAGGGATTCGAATAGCGGGGCTAGACATATTCCACAAGTCATGTCAAATGGTAATACTATCGGTAGACTGGAATAACCAGACGCTAGATATTGTCATTCGATTGTGACTTGATTTCGCCGAACATAGCTGATTAGAAATTAAGGTAAAGCAACGGAATTTAAATCAGGTTATATACATTCATGTTACATTATTACATGCGTTGTGATCCAATTCTGTTCATATCTAGGTCCCAAATATGATCGATTTAGCTCCTTTAAAATATAGAACAACAGTTCGGTTATAAGGGGATTATGCTGGTTCGCGTTCACTAGACCACACGATCACTAGTTCGCGGGTTTATTAGCCCACCGATATCTATTATTAGGGTTGGGTTAGTTTATATGTATTGATACCCATATTTATAGTATTTCTTATAGCGGCGGACTAATGAACCCCTCTCGGTTATAATACGTCACACACTTTAAGCCTCTTGGGTGAAGGTTCAGGGGGGTGGGGGTCGTTAAGTATGAACATCCTAGGTGTCACTGTCGTGCACGTAAGTGAACCCTCGACAATTGGAATCCTGCATCAGTACAAAATGACATATTACTTTTGTCTCAATAGGTGGAGAAAAATATACACAAGCCCATATCCACCCACACACACATCAAATATGACTGGTTATCGGTTTTGGGGATGAGTTAAATGTCCGAATACAAAAATTCCATATTTTATTAAAGGAGCCAAATTCCTATTCCTTAGCACATAGAAATAGGCACAAAGGGTCGCAACGCATATGATAATGTAATATGAATATATATAAACTGACTTAAATTCAATCGTTTCTACTGTAATATAAAACCAGTTATGTTCGACGAAATATGAGAACTGTCTAGATTGAATGGCAGTCTTTGGCGTCTGGTTATGGCAGTCTACACCGCTACTATTCTCCTGTGAGGTATATTCAGCCTCGTTCATCCAGTCGCTTCATTACCAATGGCACTCGGGAGAATTCTGGCACACCATTCGTGTGCTAATTTTAGAACTTTAAGTTTATCTTAAATATTGGATAAAAGACGCACAACTTTTCACGGTAAGATAACAACATCGATGTTGATTTAAAGGAGCTAAGTCGCTAACATTTGGGACCTAGAAATTCACAAAAGTGGGTCGCAACGCATATAATACTGTAATATGAATGTATATAAACTGATTTGCCTCCCTAACTTTCGGGCAAACGGGTAAAGTGAAACAAATATTTTATTTCATCTACTTGGCAAAAAAAGTACCCGAAATCTAATAAAACACTAATTTTACGAGCTGGAATAGCAGTAAAACGCGTTTGCGGTCGTCAATAAATAACCCCAAATTCTCTTGGGGGGGGGGGGGGTCGATACAAAATCAAAGGTCAGCTCCGCTTCTTCGCCTCTCAAAGAAAACCGGCGTCGCTGTCTATAAACCCAAACATTTTCAGGCATTTCTAGTTTTGCTTCCCGAACAGTCATTGAGGCCTAATAAAACACTAATTTTACTTTTCTTCTAATTGAATATCACGAATTTGTACTGGGGTGACTATGGATTAAAACATTTTGTCTGGAGCCACTCTACTTTGTGCGACATTTTTCGGACATCGATTATTATTTGTGGATGCAGATGCAACAGTCTGATTGTATGGTTGGAATTCGGAGTGGGATTACGGTGGATACTGCATTGGCAGATAGAGATGGCCCCTGATTACCGTTGTATGTTTAGTAAAATAAATATTATCTAAAGATCAACAGACCAATCCGATGTAAATTATTTCTGGTAATAAGTGTTATATTTGATATGCTGTACTGTCGTGTAAATGATTTGGCAACTGAACGGACGACTTCGCTGATGTTGGCGTATGCTTCGTTGCCTGACAAACTACCTTTAATTTTTAATTGGGCTCGGCCCGAAAAACTAACGTACCTATATAGCCTACGTACGTAACTAACGTGACGAAATTTATGGTAGCTGGCTTTTTTTTGGCACGTGAATGGCCATTTTGCTTAGTTATACCAGCCAGAATTTGGCTATTTTTTTCAAATTGCGTTAAAGTTTTAAATTTGTGTTTAGAACTGAAATAAATTAACTATTACTCAATCCCTACGCTAAAAACATTAGCATAATTCACTGTGTAGCCTATATGTGAAATAGACACTATTGAAGCGCAAAATAGTGCCAATAGTGCGGCCCCCGCGGGTGTCAAATGTCCGTTTAAACTTGCTAATTCTGTTAAATCCCATTTTCTTCCTGGGATTTATTATTCAATCTCGAGTTGTGTCCGTGTTATTGCACTGACAACCCTGATACGACGCCGGTTTTCTGTTCGTCGAAGTCATTGTACTTTCGTTGGTTTGTTTAGATTACGCCATGTGGATATCATGTCTGTTCACTGTGTCAGAGTCACTTCTCTGCATGTAGGGTGGGTCTGTCGTTCAGATTGGTACCTATAGTGTGTAGTCCTTTGATTTATCAAATTAATAATTTATTCTTGATGTCTAAATTATGGAACAAGCTCAATCTATTTAAAAGTCAATCGATTTATCGCCCCATTCGAATAACAACACGCTTTTCCATGCCAGTAGGCTACCTTTATTCAGCACCACTAACATTGCGAAACCAGCAATAGAAAATTTGGCTTTATTAAAGTTGACTGGATTATTTATTTAGCCTATTTGTTTTACAACCTCTCTCGATTGCAATCAATAGTGCTCTTTAGGGGGTGGGTAGTAGAAGTCGATCAACTCACTTTGATTTTATTTTTTAAACAGTTTTGCCGATTTACTCCTCGAAAAAATGTCTATCGTAAAGGTCGCTTCTTAAATTTTATACAATTCGTCAATTGTTGTGTGAAATGATCATGATACACAGCATCAAATACCAGATGGACGGCCGCATCTAAATTTAAGAGTATCTCTTAAAATAATTAACTCGGTATGATTGTTTAATGAAATGACCAACCAGAAGTTCAATAGAATAGAACAAAGTGATAGACACTTTTTTGACTAGGAAGACTAGCAATCTGTCACCCGTTTTTTGAGCGTTTAAAAAGCGTGGAATAATGTTTAGAAATGAAATTCCAAATGTCGAGGGATCTTTTACGCACACGCCACTGTGTGTGTGTACACGTGCTTAGGAATTTTCTAGGGACCGGACCCTGGATCCCGAAGTCGAAAGAACAAAAAACGTTTTATGCACGCCCTTCCGTCCAGATACATACAAAGTGTCGTGCAGTGCGTTATCATTCAAATTGTGCTCGGAGTTATCCCCCTTAGTAATGGCGAAGAGCAACACAAACTTCCCGAAGTTCGCTTTATCAACAATAATTTATCCTAAATATCGAATAGAAATATTGAATAACTTAATTGAAATAATATTAAAGAAGTAGAAGATTTACTTTAAATGCCAAATGGAACAGATGTGGAATGAAGTGATAACATTTTGGACATATTTGGATTATATGCAAGCCTCTAATGACAGATCCATGCGAACTGACCGTAACAACTGGCCAATTCCCAATGAACTAATTTAAATTGAGTGAACAGTGACGGGGCGGGGCTTGTTAAATCTGTTGAATAGTGGTGTTGAACATGGGTTGAAAATTATTATAACGGCATCTTGTCAAATGAGCAAAGATAGGAGATATCTGTTGTGAATAGATCCACCTCGCAGCTTAACCTTTTGTCTTTAAATCTCGGAATGTGGAAGATTCCCAATCCTTGAATAGAAGAATAAACCAACAGTTGCAATATGGCAGAACCCCCCAGGGCAACTGTCAACAAAGACACATCAAAGCTAAAATCAGAACAAGATAAGGATAAACCCTATGTGTGTGACATTTGTGATGCTAGGTTTTCAGTACAACTTAGTGTTCAACGACATAAAAAAATTCATACAGCAGAATTTAAATGCACCGTATGTGATAGACATTTTTCCAGTCGATATGATCTGGAAGTCAGACATATGCACATTCACACAAAAGAGCTACCATACAAATGTTTAGTTTGTTGTAGTACGTTCCGTACTCGGAAGTTATATAAGGAACACACTTGTGCTAATATTACTTCTCCTCTACATTTTTGTGATGTGTGTGGTGACAGATTTCTATTAGAAGATGATTTAGCAAAACACAAATTAAGCCATGGTAAGAAGAGGAAATCTAGTGATGTGAGCAGGTCAGAAACAGAAAATAAACATTCTAAGCTAACAGTTAACGCTGAGCCAGTACCGATTTTGCCATCCATCGAAATGCAAACAATTCTTCCATATGGAAATGAAGAAAATTTAAACAATGCTAATATTCAGGGTGAAGTGAATTCAGAATTTATGACAGCTAGTAATGCATCAAACCTAATAAATTATGAACAACAAATTATGATGCCTATTTCAAATGGGATTATCACCACAGTCCCTCAGCAGATTCCTGTTGAAACCAGCAATATTATCCAAACAGATTCAACTCTAACAAACCTGGTGTCTGTGTTGCAAAATATGCAATCAGAGCAGTCTGATATGTTGTATTCTCAGAATACTGTACCAATAGTTCAAGGAGGATTCATGAATGTGTTAAATGTGACGGATGCTAATACTGTTAATATGTTTAACAGTGAACAACTAACTATGATGGCTCCTTTGAATAATATTCAGGATAATTATACAACAAATTTAAATGCAAACTCATTTATTCAAATTCAACCAAATTGCAATGATATGAATCTTAATAACATTCAGAATTTTCAGACAACTAATGTCATTAATGCAAATACATTTATTCCAACGCAGAATGTGTCTGCTGGTTATGCAATTCAAACAACCCTACCACCTATTGTACAAACCAGTAATATACCTGCAGTAGGCAGTACTTTACAAACAATATTAAATTTGCCACCTATGGAATCAATGAACACCATACCTGTAGTAACTAGCCCTTTTCAGACAATGCAACAATGTGTGCAGGCAATGCCTGCTGTTCAACAAATTAACAATGTATCCACAGAAAGCAACACTTTACAAACAGTGTCATCCATGCAGACAGCTCAATCAATCCCTCAGTCAACATATGTGCAACCTATTCAATCAGCTAGTACGTTACTGCAGCAATACATACAAGCAGTGCCATCAATTCAGCAAAACAGCCATTTACCTCCTGTGACAGACACTTTACAACAGACTTGTTTGTCGCCAGTGATTCCTCTTCAGTCAACCAACAACTTACCCATAGTAACCAATGTCCCACAGTCAACATCATACGTTCCACCAATTACATCAGTTGGTACTTTACAGATGATGAAGGTAGAGCCACCTCTTCAACAAATCAGCAATTTACCCTGCACCCAACAGTCAACATCATATGTACAGCCTATTCAACCAGACTATAATATAAGTAAACCCTCACAAACAGTCTCAAATGTACAACGAGTACCCCTTCCTTCTAAAGCCAATAAAACTAAGCAATTCAGTATGGATCCAAGTGTCAAACGAACTTTTCACTGCCCTAAGTGTCCCAAAAAATACTACCAACAAAGCTTAGTTGATAAACATATGGTTCTTCACACAAATCCATTTGTGTGTCAAATATGTGGTAAAAAATTTATGACAAAGGCAGCTCTTGAATTAAAGCACATGCTGGTACATAAAGCTGAGAATGATTTAAAGAATAATGTTTCAAATGATTTAGATGACATTTTACATGCTGTCTCCAATGAAGATTATGTGATTGAGCCAAAAGAAGATTTTGTGATTGAGCCAAAAGAAGATTTTGTGATTGAGCCAAAAGAAGATGTTGCATCTGTCCGATACGATTCCACGGAAGACGAATCTTCTAGATTAAGTGCAGATAGTTCTGCTGCTGTCAGCAGTACCGGGACTCTGTCTGTGAGCCGTTCAAAGTATAAAGATAGACCCTTTCCATGTAGTCAGTGTGGTAAAAGATACATCCTCAAAATCCATCTTAATACTCATATGGCAATACATACTAATCCTGTCATTTGTCAAATATGTGGGAAAAAATTTTCCTCAAAGGAAGTATTGGAAAACAAACACATGTTAGTACATAAAGCAGATCATGACATGAAAAATAATGCCACAAATGGCATTGATGACATTTTACTTGCTGTGTCAAATTCAAATTTTGTTGTAAAGAAAAAAGTAGTTAAGAATCTTCTTAATAATCCTATGTTGGATTCATCCACAACATCAAGTTTATCTGTACTGGATAATGATAGTATGAACATGTCACAACCCATAAAACAAGAAGTAACAGACTCACATAAGTCTGAAAGACCATTCTCATGTACTTTATGTAAGAAATCTTATACTTTGCAAATACATCTTGACAAGCACATGGTAATTCATAATAATCCCTTCATCTGTAACCACTGCCAGAAAAAATTTACAACAAAATTAGCATTAGTTACTCATTTGAATAGGTTTCATGAAGGTGTAGATGTATCTCAGCCTGCAGTTCAGCTGGAAAGAGAATCTGATGAAAACAAGGTCATTCATGATATACTCTTGGCTGCAGCCACACAGCAGAATAATCTTGATGCAGTAGCTAAATCTACTACAGATTCAAGACCCTCGATTAATACACCTTCAACTGAAAATGCTAGTCTTAAGTTTACTCACCATGGAATCCCACCTCCTAAATTCAAATGCCCTATGTGTCCCAAAAGGTATCTGCACAAATTTAATTTAGACCGCCATATGAAAGTCCATACTGATCCTGTAATTTGCAATGTATGTGGCAAGAAGTTTGCCACTAAGTTTGTTTTAGAAAAAATGCATATGCCAAAATGCAGCGGTGCTGTTGATGTTAAACCTGGCCTTACATTTACTACCCAACATGAAATGATAGAAACCTTTAATACGAGTGGGAAAATTATGGGCACTTCAAACCAAAGTATTCTGAAAAAACAGCACCAGAATATGATGGCTTCTCCAAACCAACATCAGAATATGATGGCTTCTCCAAACAAACACCAGAATATGATGGCTTCCCCAAACCAACAACAGAATATGATGGCTTCTTCAAACCAGAACATATTAGTTTCTACAACACAGCCTGGTCCAGGAATGGCTATATATAATGAAGGAACATCAACTGAATTGATTCAGGGTGCACCTGTGGTAGTGCAAGACCTCATAGCTCAAGCTATTCAAAAAGATAAACCGTATGAATGTAATGTGTGTAAGAAACGATATTCTGTGAAAGTTAACCTTACAAAACATATGGTAATACATCTCAATCCCTTTGTATGTAAAATATGTGGAAAGAAATTTTTAAGTAAGGCAGCACTGGAAATAAAACACATGCCTATACATAGAACAAATTCATCCAAGGCAACCGAAACCCCTAATGATATCACTAGTATGGATCAAAGCAATATGGGTACACCTCAAGAATTATTAAATAGGAATCCGGAATTCAAAACAGCTACAACTATCGTAAAGCAAGAACCTGGAATAACTGAAAACAGTAGTATTAAAAAGATGAAACCTTTAAAAGCAGCACAAAAACTTCAGAGAACATGTCAGTGCCCTTATTGTCCAAAAGCCTATTTTTCATCAAAGAAACTCAGTCTTCACCTACAATGGCATTCTAAAAAATATGCCTGTGAAATATGTGGGAAAACATTTACGAGTCAAAAATCATTAGAAGATAGGCACATGAAGTCCCACTTTAAACACCTCAATAATTCCAGTACAAATACCAATATTAGTATGGAATCCAGCCATGTTACCAGTGATTTGAAAAACCAAGATGTTAAAATGAATATGGACAGTACAGAAATGCTTAGCTGTACAATTTGTAACAAAAAGTATGCAGAAAAAAGATTCCTTAAAAAACATATGGTCTTGCATACAAATCCCTTTGTTTGTAAAATCTGTGGTCGGAAGTTTTCTTCCGAGCATGCTTTGGAGAAAAAGCACATGTTGACTCATCTGAAAAAGCAACCATTTGACTTTGATATAGAGGGCACACTGTATGATTGCTGCTTCTGCAGAAAAGTCTATACTTTCAGGAAGAATCTAACTACACATTTAGAAGGACATACAAACCCTTCAACTTGTAAGATATGTAAACAATTATGTGGTGACTTTCAGGAAATGGAAATTCATGCTCTGATGCACATTAAGAATACCATGCAGGAAAAAAACAGCCCATCGAGTCCACCAGTTCCATCATTTCAAAAGAAAATAGATCCACCAACTCTTCAGTTCTTTGCAGCACTAGTTGTTATGTCTAATCCCATAGGAGATGATGTTCAACAGGCTCTTGCAGAAAAACTGGCTGTATTAACCCTGGAGAAACTAGAGCAGGAAGAACTTGAGGCTATTGGTGAAAACGAAGAAAACTGCAATGAGAAAACAACGAATATGAAAAGTGGCAGCACTTTCCTAAAATGTCCATTCTGTGAGAAAAGATACTCCCAAAAACAGTATTTGGATCGTCATATAGGTGTCCATACTAATCCTTTTGTTTGCAAAGTATGCGGAAAAGCATTTTCATCGCGATATGCTCTAGAAGCCAAACATATGTTAATACATTCATCAGAAACACCATACTGCTGTACCATTTGTCATCAAGGATTTAAAGAACTCAGACGTCTGCGTGAACATGTGAATAAAAAACATTCGAGTGTCACGCCTTATGTTTGTAAACAATGTGGTTTTCGTTTTATGGATGCAAATGAGCTGAAAGAGCATTCCTTAATCCATGTGAAGCAGGCTTACCAGTGCGGAGATTGTCGTAGGAATTATTTTAGTCAGGCAGCATTAACAGAACATATGAAATGCCACACTGGACAGCGGACTGTTGCATGTGAAGAATGTGGTAATTTTTTTGTTTGTCAATCAACATTTGATAAACACTTACTTTACACTGATAAAGAAAACAAACAATATGTATGTCAACCGTGTAGTCATAGTTTCATGCATAAAGCTCAATTTTACGTCCTTGGACTTGTTTTCGAGAGAAAAACACTGATGGATAAAAAAGAAAATATCAACAAAAAAAGCTATGATGAAAATAATTTGATGCTTAACAAGATAGGTATTGGTTCAAATTTTGAGAATAGTTTTAATCAATTGCCGTTAACTGATGTTGAAGTAGTTAATGTTAATAATAATATCAGTGATAGTGATGTCATCCCGTTGGATGAAAATCATGATGCGAACATAGGCTTTAGTAATTATATAATCGAAACTGTAGCTGATTTATCTTCTTTGAATAACTCTGCAATCAGTGAAAGCCACGATTCTTCAATTATGAACATGACAAATATTAATGGTTCTTATTTAGTGCAAAATTCTGTGTGCAATAATGTTATGAATTCCGAGTCTGTAATGGTTTCTGAAAATGTCTATGAAATTGGTACTAAGGGTGATTGTGTAGTTTTATCTGAAAAAGATGTCTCTTTAGCTCAACATTCAGAAACAGAGAATCTAGCCTTGGCTCAATCCAGTGATGTGGTCAATATTGAGGTAGCTACAAAAGTAAGTCAAAATGTGGCCATACCTAACATAACCAACTATAATTTGTCAGATTTTAAGACCTTCACTGATTCTATAATTGGGCAGTTAGCTTGTGAGGATGCTGATCAAGATACAAAAACAACATTGCATACAAACCGTGACAGCATTGAGGAATTGAACACAATCAGTGAAACTTTGAATGAAATCAGTGACAACAGTGCAGTTTTGAACCACAGCAGTGAATCATTGAATACATTCGATGGGGACAATAGTGAATCTGTATGTAAAAGCATTGGGGACAATAGTGAAGCTTTGAAAACAATCAGTGACTGTGGTGAATCACTGAATATAAACAATGACACTAGTCAACCTTTGAAGACAGTTAGTGAGAACAGTGAAGGTTCAGATACAGTAAGAACAGCCAGTGACACTAGTAGTACATGTATATCTTCGATTATGGTCAATAGTGAAGTATTGAATGTTGAGATTAGTAACAGTGAAGCATTGAATACAACTGCTGACAACATAGAAGCTTTGAATACAACCGATTGTGACAAAAGTCCAGTACTGATCAAAACCATAGACTGTTGTAAAGCACTGAATACAATCAGTGAGACTAGTGACAAACTAAAAACAACCAGTGAGGACAGTAAAGGAGGAAATACAATCAGTGACACTAGTGACAAACTGAAAACAACCAGTGAGGACAGTAAAGCAGGAAATACAATCAGTGAGACTAGTGACAAACTAAAAACAACCAGTGAGGACAGTAAAGGAGGAAATACAATCAGTGAGACTAGTGACAAACTGAAAACAGCCAGTGAGGACAGTAAAGCAGGAAATACTATCAGTCAGACTAGTGACAAACTGAATACAACCATTGGGGACAATAAAGCACTGAAAACACCCAGTGGCACTAGTGACAAACTAAATACAACAAGTGAGGACAGTAAAGCACCGGATACAATCAGTGGCACTAGTGACAAACTAAAAACAACTAGTGAGGACAGTAAAGCACCGGATACAATCAGTGGCACAAGTGACAAAGTGAATACAGCTACTGAGGTCAGTAAAGCACCGAAAACATCCAGTGACACTAATGAGAAAGTGGATACAACCAGTGTGGATAGTAAGGCACGAAATATAATCGGTGACACTAGTTACGAACTGAATACAACCAGTGAGGACAGTAAAGCATTGAATGCAATTAGTGACACTAGTGACAAACTTACTACAACCAGTGAGGACAGTAAAGCATTGAATGCAATCAGTGACACTAGTGACAAACTTAATACAACCAGTGAGGACAGTAAATCATTGAATGCAATCAGTGATGGTAGTGACAAACTTAATACATCCAGTGAGGACAGAAAAGCACTAAATACAATCAGTGACACTAGTGACAAACTCAATACAACTAGTGAGGACAGTAAAGCACTAAATACAATCATTGGCACTAGTGCCAGAATGAATACAACAAGTGAGGAGAATGAATCACTTAATACAATCAGTGACATTAGTGACAAACTGAATACAACAAGTGAGGACAGTAAAGCACTCAATACAACCAGTGATGGTAGTGAGCATTTAAATATAACCTGACCTGCGATAGTGAATGCAGAAAATTATTTTGATGTATCTACCAGATAAATATTATATAGGTGTGTTTTGTTAAGACTTTTCACAAAACCCTGTTTTCATTAGTAGAAAAGTAGGATGTTAAGATATTTAATAACTGTCTATATTTTTCATTGTACATAAAGAACAGTATGGCACAGAAAAAGTTGTATAGACATACACTGGGATTTCACAAAAATGTTTTGTGTAATCCCCTCTTTGAAACCTTCTTAAGACAGTAGCGAATTAGCGAACCACCTTATTGTGAGTTTCCAGGGATTTTTTTTATTCAGATATACATATGTATAAATAAATTTATCTTGAACTATTTTTATATCAAAAATATTGACCATAAACTGTAAGGTAGATCTTACTCCTTTAAATTTGAATCATGATTGAATCTTTGAATAGAGATTAGTTTTTCACTTTAAATAATGTTATGAGTTAGACTTAGAGAAAAAAACTTTATCCATAGTTATAAATAAAATACAGATAAATACTGTACTGAACATATAATCTATAAGATTTTATTTTAAAATTTAAATGTATATATACTGATAAGTAGTCAATCGAGCATCTGTAGAAATAGTGTCAAAACATGTTGTTATGGTAAACTGGCTTTACCAGTAACCTGCAGTGTACAAATATAATTTTATACACCCACATGTAAATGTGCTCGTATATTGCTGTCGCCACTGTTCATCCATCGGTCTGTCTGTCGTCCAAAATTTCTTGTGAACACTCTACAGACTTCATTTAGCATCTGATTGTTTTGAAGCCTATAAGTATCATTTAAATTTGTAAAAAGAAGACGCCTATTGAATTCCAGCAATTTCCTTCAATTACTTCTAGAGTTATGGCACTTGTTTACTTGATGAGATGAAGAAGCCTATTTAATTTCAATAACTTCTGTCAATTTCCTCTGGAGTTGTGGCCTTTGTTGCAACTTGTGAATGCTGTAACAACAAAAGTTATCGTCTGATCTGTATGAAATGTATATGTATCGTTAAAATTAGTAAAGCGAAAAAGCCTTTTGAATTTTAGCAATTTCCGTTTATAACATCTAGCCCTCTTTGTTGAATCTTTTGAACACTCTAATGACAACTGTTATCTGATCTGTATGAAATTTATGTGTCATTTGAATTAGTGAAACGATGAAGCCTATTAAATTTCAGCAATGTCTGTTTATTACACCTTGAGTTATTGCCCTTGATTTACTTGGTAGCACCTTGTAAACGCTGTAATGCCAAAAGTTATCATCCAATCTGTATGAAATTTATAAGTATCATTTAAATTAGTAAAAAGAAGAATCCTGTTGAATTCCAGCAATTTCCTTCAATTACTTCTAGAGTTATGGCACTTGTTTACTTTGTTAAACCTTGTTTACGGTCGAACGACAAAAGTTATCCGATCTGTATGAAATTTATATGCATTATTTGAATTAGTTAAACGAAAAAGCCCTTGAGACCCTTGTTTTAGTTGAGGCCCTAAAACGACAAAAGATATAATGTCAACTGTATGAAATTGTCTATTAAATGCCTTTAATTACCTACAAAAGAATAAATATGCGACAACCCTTGTCGACCCCACGGACGATTTAGCTGCTGCCGGCGTATGTTTAAGGTCGGACAGAATTCTTAAATTATTTTAGAAGTCTAGTACACCATAAATACATGTATATACATGTGAATGTGCAATATAAAATTCTAATAGCGTTCTCCATACTTCTAGTTCTAGGATATAAAGCTTATTTACACACTTTCATATTAAAGTTTTTTTTATAAACTTTTATAAAGTAGAAGCCATTAATTATGCTGGTAAAATTTGTGGATACATGAAATACATTATAAAATTTCTCATGTAACGTTTAATTAAGTTTAAGCAATTTGTTAGAAAAATTATGGTTGTTTGTGAAATTTGGAAAGTCTCCTGTTTATAGAAAATAGTATTTCTTAACTGCCTTTAAACTGACAGTAGTTATGTTACTAATGTCTCAACTTAAATTTTAAAGGTGCTTTTAAGCTATTTGTCCAATTAAATTTATTCAAAGGTATAATCTGTTAAATGTGTCATTTGCATTAGGTAATATGCATTTTTGGTCAGTAATGTTGACAATTCTCACAATCCTACTACTGTAAATCATTGTTTGTAGCTTTAAGGCATAATTTTATCTTAGAATTTATAGAATAGTATTGATAAAGTAAAAGTTATATTATGCCAGTAGTATACTGTATTCTATGTATAGTATGTTTATACTATCAGATTAGATCAATATCTAGAATTGTATGTGTGGTTATTGTTATTATTTCTTATATTATCAATCAAATGAAAATACAGATTTAATGGGGGTTTTCGCCCTGTAGCAGCAGAACCAAATTGCATTTTTTAGTTTTATTTTTTCAAATATTGTTTCCAGACCTGTTTGACAAATGTATTCATACATATATTCAGTCTTGGTATGATATCTTTTGATATGCATGGTGTTTGATGAATGTTTACACTGTTTATATGTGTCAATTTTTTCTAGAATATTTATGAAGAAATATTTCCCTAGATGTAGATAATTTCTTATTGACTAACAAATAACATCGAGACACAAAAGTAAATTGGTTAATAAAAGGCCTTTGAATCATTAGATCCTTCCCTGCAATCAGTAGAAACATTGTAGTGTTATGTATTGTTCACCTCTGTTTGGTAATGTATCATTACATCATGGACAGTTCCATCTTGTAAAAACAATTATTGCAAAGTAAATTGTCTACTGAATGCAGGGCAATTCATAAAGGGGCTGTTCCGTAAAGTTATGCTATTAAGCCTGTTTATAAGCTTCTAGAATATATTCTTAGCAAGGCAGCCCAGAGAATATAGTCTTTAATTTGGCTGTGATTTTATGAGACTACACCATCTTCATGTTATCCAAATCACCTTTAAGAAACCACAGCTATTAGCATGGCTGCTGAAGCAACAAATATAGAACATTACATTTTAAGATAATCTTTGTTGTGTGGTTTAAGTCTTAATGTATCATGATTTTATTTACTATGACAAACAGTTGTATTGAAGACTCTTAACATCAGCAATTTTCTTCATGTATGTTTACTTACACAAATGACTGTCCAAAAACAAAAAAGGCTAAAAAGTTTGGAAATTTTATGGTTAGGTGATATTCAAGTTGGTCATATTATACAATGACCCACTTCATCAGGTTAATAATCCTATATGTAAATCTGGTCTGTGTTTATTATATTATAGCTATATCATTATTACCCATTTATATGTGTGTGACAAGTTATTAAATATTTTAACAACTATGTAATAAAAATTCTGTATATATATATTAAAGCTTTTTACTTCATTTATCTGCTGGTGGTGATTTACTTCAAGCACCCACAACACAATCAAAGCAAATCATTAACCCTTTCAGTGCTAGTACAAAATGAAGCCTAAAACGCGCATACACCGCATTGTAACGCGCATACACCGCATTGCGGTGTATGCAGTGTTTCACTTGTCAGTGTTCGCGGCTGTTTAATTTGCAAAGGGATATGATAGAATCGATTAAATATAGTTATTTCCCACAACTCTTCGGCATTAGAGACGTTAATGGCTCTTTAATGTTTATTTCTGTTTGAAAATAAAAATCGCGAATTTAGATTGGAGGATAAAGAAATATCACGTAAACGTGTGACGTTTATAACCAAATCTAGCTAAAATATACACAATATTTGTCTCTTAATGTTTGATACAATAAAATATCCCATCTATTTCGTAATTCTGTCAATTATTACGTGTAAATTAGATTAGAATACATAAATTCTGAAAATCCAAGAAGGCCACCAGGTCACATGACCAAAGCACGTAATATTTGTTTGCAAATGTGGTCCCATTATCTCCACCAGAATGTTTTTCATATAATATAATAATAAAATTCCATTCGATTATTAATATTTATCATTTATTACCTGCGATGTGCAATATGCCTTATTTTTCTCTTATTTTTGTGATTTTTAATGAAATTTGACTTTACGCGCGCTTTTTTTTTTTGAAAATCTTTATAACTCGGTTATTTTTCAATATATTTCCACCAAATTTGGCTAAAATATAGACAATATTGGCCTCTTCATATTCTATACCACTAATTATCACATCTGTCACATGATTCTGTTAAATATTTAGTGAAAATTGGATTAGAGTACCTAAATTCTGAAAATCCAAGATGGCCGCCAGGTCACGTGACCTGACCACGTAGTATTTTTTTTGAAAATTATATCCCATTTTCTCTGTAAAAATGATTTTTCGTGGAATTTGATCAAAAAATTCACATCGATTAAAAATATTCATCATGTTTTACATGTGGAGTACAATTGACATGTTTTGCATTATACCGTACGACAAGCTTAGCAGTGAAAGGGTTAATATGATTTGCAAATGGCTATGGGACAAGACAAGAGTGATAGCTTATGGCATCGCAATAGTATTAAGGTGGTGCTTCAGGTATATCCACTGTGATTTTGAAAATCAAAAGATCTTGGATGAATTTGATTTTGGTTCAACTGCTTGGTTTATGGTAAAGTGTGATGAATTAGGAACATGGGAGCATGAATCCTATTGATAATCAGCATTCCGCAACCTTCAGTTCCGGGGATAAGCCCCCTCAAGAACCTTGTGGAAGCGATATACAGGCTATCGTTTTATTTAACCATTTCTTTTTCAAATTTGGCGTGTGCATTGTATCATTAGGCCTGTCATTGAGTCAAATGGCATGGTTTTAATTCCCCCTGGTACATGACAATGGAGTAGGGTCGCCTGTCCAACCTCATGGATTTTCTCTGATTTCCTCCCACTGTTAAAGACCCCTATGTGCAAACGAAATTTATGAATAAAATTGAACCATGTTAGTTCGAAATGACCAAGTTTTTGTCGGGTTGACGTTAAACCTATTTCTCTGTGTCTCTCTCTCAAAGACAATGACAGGTTCAACGGACGAATGACACAAAATGATACGTTCTTACCAGACGAATGACAAAATGGCACGGGTGCTGGAAGAATGGCAGGTCCACCTGATGATTGACAAAGTGTATGACAAGAGCTTCATCTCACCAGACGAATGACAAAGTGACTGATAGAAATCACCAGACGAATGACAGAGAAAAGTGCAGTTTCACCTGATGGCAGAGCTACATCATACGAATGTTAACGTGAATGGCAGTGGTTCACCTCACAACTCACAGAAAATAACGAATGACCAAGTGAAAGACAAGAGATTTGCAACGAATGATAAAGAGGGTGCCAAAAGATTCACCGGATGAATGAACAGGGGTTCGCCACATAGGCGTAGGAGCTCTATGACAGTTAGGGGGGTAGAACCCTAAATGCCCGAAAAAATTTCAGGTTTAAAGACAGCAACCACCTTGTATCCCCCCAAGAAAATTTTGGAATATTTGACGGCTGCAAACACGTTTTCCTGCTATTGCAGTCGGTGAACAAAGCAACTTCAAAGTGGTCTAATATAGCCTAATTAAGGTGGCTGACTCGAATTCCATTCAATCGTTTACAGTCCTCGAAGACGGGACCGTTTGCAGAAAATTTTGAAAATTTAACTGTAGCAAGCGCGTTTTCCTGCTATTTCAGCCGGTAAACAAAGCAACTCCAAAAGTGGTCGAATATAACCTTATTAAGGTGGCTTGCTCGAATTCTAATCAATCGTTTACAGTCCACGAAGACGGGACCTTTAGGAGAAATTTTTTGAAAATGTAACTGCTGCAAACGCGTTTTCCTGCTATTCCAGTCTGTGAATACAGCAACTTTAATTTGGTCCAATCAACAAATCAATCGTCGCGCGGTATGGAAAGTTTAATCACCGAAATGCGTTTTCTGCTATTCTAGCCCGTGTTAAAAACTCCAAAAATATTCAATGGTTTTGTAACCGAAATTCTACTCTGAATTCCAACCATCCAATCAGACTGTTGCATCTGTATTCACAAATATTAATCGATGCCCGAAAAATGTCGCACAAAGTTGAGTGGCTCCAGACAAAATCTTTTAATCCATAGTCAACTCAGTACAAATTCGTTACATTCAATTACAAGAAAAGTAAAATTAGTATTGTATTAGGCTCGGTGACAGTTAGGGAAGCAAAACTAGAAATGCCCGAAAATTTCGGGTTTATAGTCAGCGGCGCCGGTTTTCTTAGAGGGGCGAATGACCCCCAAGAAAATTTTGGATTATTTGACAGTCGCCAACGCGTTTTACTGCTAGTTTTTTCTGCCGTTTTCCGGCTCGATGCTCGTTTTTCGGACAATACCTACAGTATTTTCGGGCAATACCGTTTTTTGGCATACATATTAAAGAGAGCTCCGGACATTAAAGAGAGCTCCGGACATTAAAGAGAGCTTCGGACACTTTTTCGGGCATGCAGTGGACAAAAAAAGACGAGGAAATAATTTTCGGGCAGTTTGGATCTCATAGAAATAAGTTAGTTATATTTTTTCTCTAAACGTTAATAGAAAAAAAAGGTCGTCGAATTTTTCATTGCCCGAAAATAAATTTTTAGGGGGGCATATGCCCCCCCCGTCTCCTACGCCTATGGTTCGCCAGACGAATGAAATTTCCCTCATAACACTGTATGACGTATGTCTGCCTGCCTTATAATTATAGGGTATTTACTCCCATTTAATTCGTATCATTTCATTCCATTTCAACAAAGTTGAACGAATGGTAAATTGAATGCCAGGGGTTCACCATGTTTGTGAAGCAGCCCCCGAACTTATAGCTACATTATCCGCCTTTACTACAGTGAACATATCATTATGTGTGTCATTTTATAAACAAGGCTAAGAACTATTCCACAGTACCGTTTGTCATAGAATTAAACAAAGCTATGGAATATTACTGGATTTAATTTATATATAAGAAACAAATAATATCCAGACTTGGTTAATTTATATATAAGAAAAAAATAATATCTAGTCTCGGTTTATTATTGCAGCTACAGATCCCCAGGTGGATCGATGAAGGAGACCTCGGTGTCCCAATTAATAAAAAAATAAGTCGATTTTATATTAAACCCAATCAATACTGGAATTGAATTATATTGACCTAAGGGAATAGTTACTGAATGAATGAAATGGGGTTTAACGTCCTGACCTAATTGAAGACGGGCATACGCCATACAGTGTGCTATGAGGGAAATTTTGCCCGGGCAGCGGCGCTACGGCCTACTCTTATATCGAATTATATATGCCAAGGGATCTTTTAACGTGCACTCCAATGTGTACACGGGACCTCGGCTTTTGGTCCCATCCGAACTACAAGACAGCTGTCCTTGTCAGGCCCTCCTTCTGCATCCCCGACAAGGGGAAATCACGTCGAAAAATCGAAATGAACTTTCTCGGCCAATGCAGGGATCGAACACCGGAATAGTTACTTGGGAGTCTAGGCGGGTAACTGTCAGTGACCCCGGACCTCCAAGGGGCCTCCACCGAATTTACAAAAAAAATCATAATATATTAATGCGGTATCCAATAGTCGGTACACAGCCACAAAGTACATACCCGTAATCATCCAAGTGAACAACAATAAGCAAGAGTTACATTTAAGGACACACTGCCGCTTACCCGAATAAACTATTCACTGATATTATTCCTCATATCTAACACGTATCTCGGAGTATGAATTTTTGTGTTCATTATAATTTAGGGAACGACTTTTAATGGCCACCTATAAGTCATCTGTGCGATTACAGGCTGGGATTGTTTTATCGTCATTGACCACTTTACTATCCATATGGCTTTTAGGGAACCTCAATGGGGTTTATCGTCCTACTGTACTGCTCCGAACTAGGCAAATGGAAACGGGCATAGCCTACGCAATACCGCGCAATACAGTGTGATATGAGGGAAATTTTGTCCGGACAGCGGCGCTACGGCCTACTTATTTATATCGAATTCCAACTGTCAGGGGATCCTTAAAGGACCTAAGTCCGCAACTCAAAATCCTCCAAAATCTTCGACATCGAAATCACGAATTATTGGTCAATTTAAATCAACATTGATGATGTAAACTTACCGGGAAAAGATGAGCTTCTAATATCCGATATTTAAGATAAAATATTTTTTTTAACATTGGTACACGAATCGTGTACCATAATGCGGTTCAGCCTCAGTTGTATTGAGAAACTCGAGGGACGAGGCTAGACACATTGCATTAAACCAAACGTAGTAATGTAGACTGAAATAACTAGCCGCTAGAAGTATGCACTTGGTTGAAATTGCTGGCTTATTTCGCCGAACATAACTGGTATTAAATTGGAGTGAAAACGGAAACCATTGAATGTAAATCAGTTTATATACATTCATATTACAGTATGATATGCGTTGCGACCCACTTGTGTCAATTTATAGGTCCCAAATGTTAGCAATTTAGCTCCTTTAATTACGTGTACGTCAATGTATACACGGCAACTCTTTTTATCGTCCTGTATCACTGACAAGCGGTAACCGCGCCGGAACATCTAAACTTTATCGGCCAATGCGGGAATCGAACCCCTGGCCTCCAGAATAGCGAGCAACCGTCTTACCCACTTAGCGTGCCTAGATAAATATTTCCAAAATTATTTAATAATATTTTATTGAACCTCGTATATAGAACGAAACCTATCAAAATGCTATAAATTGGGGTTTTGATAAGAGCGTGCACATGCTCCAAAATGGACCTATCAATGGTGTTTGTCTACAGTAAGGCTCTTTTGTTTCAAACCACAGTAATTGATCGTTTGTGGACGTCTATATTATTATGAGAGTATTTTATTTATATAAGAGTCAAAATATTAAATGTTTAAAAATATTTGGGGTCGCAGATAAAACGAAATTTTCATTCATGCTATTAGGGACTAGCCTACATTCATTTCATTTTTGGTTAAAAGACACGACAAATATACCCAAACCCTAAAAGATGTCTCTCCAGAACCCAGCAGTGTTCCCCTCTCACAATTCACCTTTCTATAAATATTGGATCACAGCAAACCGTTTGGTCGTGACAGATTTTGCGGTAGAATAGAAAAAAGTAACCGATATTGATTTCATCATCAAATCGGTCGAATGAAAAAATGACGTGCATTAATGCATCCATAAAATTTTACCAAGAGTTATTTCCCTTTAAGAAAGAGATAACCGGAACCGCACTCGAAGATTTCTTTGTTTATTCGCTTTTATCAAATTTTCACCCTAAGAGAGGTCAAATATAAGATTTAGGATGTTCACATTATGCTAAAGGGATTGAAATTATCATCTAGCTATACCAGCAGACCAAGAAGCCGAATATGGTGCGTAAAAACTGAAGTATGAAGTGAATACATTACCTCGATGAAAAATGACAGCATAATTAAAACTCATAAATTTATGTCAGTTGGCGGCTCACCTGTGTTGACCCTACTTCTGATTGTGTATTGTTAATTTTGAAGTATCGGTTGCAAAGTTATAAGTATTTTTTACTGTTATTCTTCATTCCATAGAAAAAAATAAACATTTGATGGCATAATTCAAGTGACCTCCATTTTGTAAACACAACCAACATCATAATCATCCATTATTAAACTACTATTATAGGATGTAGACAGATGTTTATCTTGCCATCCATTGTTTTTGTACAGATAAACACTGAGTGAAATATTGCTGCATATTGGAATTTACAGTGTTAGACAGTATATTGCATAATCAATACAGTAGGACTACCTTTAAAAACACTTACTGCATAGCTCATTGTTTGTGTTAGTGAATCAAGCTGGACTAAATATCATGTCATTGACAATTTTTGTTAGAAAATGGAAAAAAGACTTGCACATGCATTAATGTGCAACCATCGTGGTAATTCCGTTTTGATCATAAAGATTTGAAGCTTCATATCGAAGTTCAGCACAGTATGGATACTCCTTATATCTGTACTGAGTGTGGAATTGGCTTCAAGAAAGAAACAGAATTAAAAGTTCACACAATTATTCATGCAGCAGCCAGAGAACTGACTTGTAAAGAATGTGGAATAGGCTTTCAAAATGAAGTAGACTTAAAAGCTCACATAGCAGCCCACTCAAAAGAGAAAGTATATCCTTGTTCAGTTTGTAAAAATAATTTTTCTGAAAAGAAGGACTTAGACGCACATTTTTTGACCCATTCACAATTAGAAATTAAATCTAAACCAAGACAGGTTTATACATGTGAACATTGTGGTTGTAGTTTTAACAGTTTAGATGAATCGGCAAAACATATTTGTACTGTAGATACGCTAGTAAAGAAAACTGGGGACAGTTCAGAAAAGGACCATGTTTGTAAAATTTGTGGCAAGGCATTTGCCAGTAAGTACCAGTTAGAAAAGAAACATATGCTCATTCACTCGAGTGAAAAACCCTATGTTTGTGATGTCTGTGGAAAGGGGTTTATTGAGAAATCTCGATTGAAACGTCATTCCTACATGCACACAACTGAAAAACCGTTTATATGTCAAATGTGTGGCCGTGGGTTTACTGTTAAGAAGAACTTAAAAGCTCACGAAGAAACCCACAAACCAATTGATAACGTTAATTCTGAGACAAATTCGAGTGAGCGGTCAACTCCAATATCCACTCCTTTAGTGGCTGGACATTTTGGTGAAAATGTAAATGGAATTCTCACATTTATTCCAGATACTAATAATATGAATACCGCAATGTTACAAATTGCGCCAACACCAGAATCATCAGAGGCTGACTACCAAATGGATAATATTACAACTACAAATGTCACAACAGCACTTACAGTTACACCTACGCCAGCCGCAGTCCCAGTACCTGAACCAGTTTATTTATATTCCTGCACCATTTGCCAGAGTCAGTTTGAAAAACAAATTGATTTGGAGGCTCATTCTCTTACACACACAGGTAGCATACCCAAAACAAATTTATTTGCCTGTCAGAAGTGTAAGATTAGTTTCAGCTCCCAAGAAAAATTCGAACAACATTCTTGTTCAGCAGGTGGATCTAAGTCACCTGAGAGAAGATTTGCCTGTGAGACCTGTGGTAAATTGTTCCACCAGAAGTATAGTGTGAAGAAACACATGCTGACCCACAGTGATAAAAAACCTTTTGTTTGTGACATATGTGGTAAAGGGTTTATAGAGAGATCAAGATTAAAACGACATAGCTACACTCACACCCAAGAACGGCCATATTCCTGTGAAAAGTGTGGACATGGATACCTTGACAGAGCTAAATGTAAAGCACATGAGGCATCATGTAAAGGTCCCACTATGCATACAAAGATCAACACAATACCAACAACAAAACCAGCCACCCTGCTGACACCTGTTTCACAGGCTGCAGTTACCTCACAATCGACAGCACCAGTAGCTGTATCTGTAACACCAGACATTAACACCATGGTAGAGACGAGCAGTAACTTGATACAGTTACAAAATGTTGCTCCTACCAGTTTTATATATACTCAAGCCGATTTAAATAACCTCAATAATGGTGCTGTGGCGCTGGCTACTACTGACATGTTTACAGGCAATACCATTAATACTGTGGTTTTACAGGGTGCTTTAGGAGAACATGTTTTACATGGTACCTTGGGAGAACAAATACAGCATATTATTCCTATGGATATGGCAAACCATGGCGAAACACAATCAGCTACAGAATTACTGACCACAATAACAGATAAAGATGGTGTCGCGCCTGTCATGAATCTCATTCAAGATTATTTTGTTGATGTACCGATATATACCAATGCAGACGGCATAAGTCACATTTCTGCTCCACTCTCATCTGTTTCTACAGACAACCATGAGAACTCCGAGATTAACAGCCTACCAGTTGACCAGTTACCAGTTGATCAATCTACGGAAGTATCTGTTATTGACTCAAATCTGGCACCACGCCAATTAACAAGAATGGACCATGCTAAAATATTGTTTAGCAATCAACTGTCAGAAAATGATCTAAAGGTTATCATGGCATCAGGTGCTGACAAGGAGTTTATCACACTGACAGAATACCCAACAGAATTCCCTACTTACCAATACACTGATAATAATATAGGGATGATACAACCGAAATCCTCACTTTGTCTCGATGAAATGCCAACCAATTCTAATGCCACCATTGTCAATTTGGAAAAGGTTGCTCTTCCTGTGACTCATATCCAAACCGACCAAAATGGAACCACACAGTATTTAAACATTTCTGTAGAAGATAACAAACCTCATGAACCTCAAACATCAGAGTTCCAGCAGTTTGATCCGAAAGATGGCATGCTTATGAATGGTGGGTATGAATTCCAAGATATTTATCCTGAACCTATGGATACTCAAAATTATGAAAAAAACTATGATTTACAGTCAACAATTGAAACTGAAATGAAGACGTATGCTGAATTAAGTAATGTTATTGTTGATAAACTTTGCTCTGAAAGTGTCAAACTACAAAATCAGCCTAGTCCCGTTATGCCGACAATGCATATACCCATGGAAATAAAACATGAATCGCCCCCTCCTGCTGAAAATTTAGTCGAAAGTTCAACTGTGGATCAGAAAATACTTCATACAGATGATCAGGATCTATCCATGCCTTTACCTGTCACAGCAACGCCTGTTCCAGTCACACCACCAGTTACTGATAAAAAAGACAAAAATCCACCTTCAGAAAAATCTAAAGTAAAAGTAGCAGTGGAGACGGATGAAGATAAACCCTATAGCTGTGACATATGTGGCAGTAAATTCATCCATCATAGAAGTTTATTACGACATAAGGGTATTCACAATAATCCTTATGTTTGTAAGTTGTGTGGTAGACATTTCTCTAATAAGTATGATTTAGAAAAGAAGCACATGCTAACTCACACCTCTGAAACTCCCTTCGCATGTCATATTTGTGATAAGGCGTACAAAGATAAGAAAAGATTACGAGCCCATATGACTACCCATACCGGTTTAGAACCATTCATTTGCCCAGTTTGTAGTAAGGGATTTTCAGAAAAGAAAAAGATGACACTCCACATATCCAGTGATCATCCAGAAATCCACCTGTATTCTTGCCCAGAATGTAAACGAGGTTTCCCTAACAAGAAAGCACTGCAGAACCATATCTCTACTGCTCATAAGGCCAAGCCATTTAATTGTGGTGAATGTCGTAAAAATTTTGTGTCTCAGGCAGCTCTCACTGAACACATGAAGTGTCATACAGGACAACAGACTGTCGCGTGTGAAGAGTGCCACAAAGAATTTACTTTGGAATCTCCTTATGATAAACATTTATTATTGAACACTGATCAAAAGAGATTTATTTGTCAAATTTGCAGTCAATCTTTCACAGATAAATCCCAGTTTTATGTGTTAGGGCTCATGTTAGAAGGTAAACACAATCAAAATGAACTTCAAAATGGTGCTGCTGAAGTAGAACCTCAAAATACGAACATTAGTGGGCAGTTGTTACCAACAAGTTAACATGTGATATATTGTGTTTAATACAAGATGAATTGAAAATGTGTTGTTATTTTAGTTGTTACAAATACAAGGACAAAGTTCTATGTGTCTGATACACAGATATTCTTTATAAAAACATATAAACAAAGATAAAAAAAAAGTTACAGAATGTGCTGAATACAGGGTAGTAATTGACAATGGGAACGCCCAAGATCAAGTCAGGTGACAAAGTTAGATGTGTGTGATTATAATATCTGGCATTGTTTATGGATGGCTAGCGAAGATCAAAATCTATTACTTGAGTTACTGTTTTACATTTATTTATATTAATGATCACTTTGAATAATACTGTAAAATTGAAAATTATTGTGTGTTTTTCTATGATGTGGGTTTCCGAAAAGGATATGATGGTGTTTATGGAAGCTGTAAACAATGTTTACAATTATTATTATTTATACAGCCATTGTTTAATATTTTATTGACAACTGATCATATGTTATACAATAGTAAAATAGACCACATAGATATAATTTTCATGTTTACAGTATTTACTATAAAGGATCAATGTAAAATGTAGTAGAGGTAGGTTTCATTAACACATGTAGTCACTGAATTATTAATATATCAGATTTAATATCATAGAACTGTTGTTAGTTGTTTCTTTCTGCCTTAATGAATATCAAAGTGTATAAAACATATAATGTAGATAAATATGCTCAAAGTAAGTATTTATGTTCATAATTTATACTTACATATACTAGGTATTGTAGAATATTGTAATAACTGTGCTATTATTATCATATATGTATTTAATTCATTATACATGTACGCATATTATTTATCTTCTGTCTACCTAATGTGTGTAAGTTATACATGTACCGGAATGTAGTCATGTGTAAAACATTTTTAATGGTGTAAATTTCTTTTAATTGCTGAGTGAAATGTATGAAACAAGAAATTGTTGACTCAAAGTAAATTTAAAGCCTCTGAAAAATATTATATCTTTTGGGGAATCAGAACTTAATATTTGGAATATATATAGTTTGAAATGATGCATATATGTTGAAAATTATATTTTTTAGGAATACAAATTCTGATTGTTTTGTAAAACCATTTTCAAAGTAGACTATACATTTCACTCTGTATATTTTTTACCAAGGACAACAATAAGGTGCTTTCAGAACAATACAAGAACTATTTGTAAAACTGTTTGTTTTATACAGAAAGTTACATTGAGTGGCAAGACCAGACAATGACTCTTTTAAACACATTTTGTAAATATATACATACATATTTTATGGTTTATTTTGATATAATTTCTGCACTCAAACCCACATGTACATCAAATAATATGAAAAGAATTACTAATTTTAGTTAAAATGTTGAAAGCTTGCAAGCATTTACTAGTAGTTCTTGGGTGTACGGAAGAGGGAGATAACTTGTCTTGTTGAGATGTTTTTGTACATAATGAATCTCATTCTGTTTTACATGTATATAGATTTAGTTGCATGTCAAGTAGATCTATTGTTAATGTATATATGTATTATGTGTAAATAGTTACTGTCTTCTATTAATTATGACTGTTTTTGAAATAATTAATTAGTCTTATATATTTGTTGTTGATTAAATATATTCTACACCATATTCAATGTAGAAATCCTCCTCATTTGTCATACATAATGTTGTTTAATTATATCTACATGCATACAGATGCTTTTGCCTTGAATTTATTATGTAGAATTTACCGGTACTTCAGTAAGAAATAATCCACTTTTTTATGCTGGCAAGTTAATGAACAAAATTCATAATCAATTGAGTAATAATGAAATATTAGTTAATTACTGGATACCTGACAATAGGGCCTCTTTTATTCATGGGTTAAAATAACAAAAAGGAAAAAGAGGCAGCAATTTTATTGTAGGGTTTTGGGCTTATCCGTCAAATCAAATCTGGAGTCATCAAGATATATATTTATACAAATGTATATGTATTTATATATTAATTCAAACAGTAAACCAATCTTTTTATGGAAACATTTGAAATTAAGTCATATTAATGCACTAAAATAAGTTTTGGTTCAATGTCAGAAACCATTTGAGTGTAGGGAAAGTGACAATACATTCATTGACAAAAGAACAAAATAGATTTATTTGAAATGAAATTATTGTTTAAATATCTGTAAATTATTCTTTTAGTGCTTCTTATACTTTTTGATACATATGTAGTAAGTTCTTCTTTGTCTTTACAAATCGTTGGTTTTTAATTGTTGGTAATTTAAGATTTTTCAATTAGTCACATGTTTTTTAATTTTAATAAAATATTATGAATTCAAATTATTTACATATACAAATGAAGTTATTGAAATCAATTTTAATTGACATTCGCCTTTTTTTAAAAATCTCAATACTTTTAGAAATTTCAACAATCTCTATAAAATACCATGCTTGCTTTTGATAAAAAATGTAGAGATTCTTATCAAGTTTATACTTTCTATTTTGTTCTGAAGAAAGAATTCTTTTGTTCTGTCTTTACTTTATTTGTAGTGACCTTGCATAGAGATGTTCATTAAACCTATAAATGAAGTTAAGACTGTGTCATTCATAATTTGTGTGCAGTTCACCTACAGTAATGTCATTGTAATATATTTTGCATGTTTAAATTATTTGCTGTTTGTCTACTATATTATTCAGACAACTTTTTTCTCTGTCAATTATTGTTAATTGTATATTGCATTATCACTTGAATCAAACATTGTTTACATTGTAAAAATTTTTATTATCTTTCCCAATCATAATATTAGAAAGATGCATCTTCTTTTATCGATCTATTGTTTTAATTCTTTGATGTCAGCTTGTTAACAATAATAATTTAACAAAATTAATCTACGATTTCATAATAGATATCCAAATAACAATTAGCTGTTGGACGTGTTGGTAAGTGAGACATCACTTAGTTTCCTATATTATTATAATGGAATGATGAGGTCATAATAAAGATATATATCATCAAAGGATAGAAATCAGCAGGTATACACAATGTATTTTGACACTAAATTAATATAATAGACTTAATATATTTTGTGATGATGTATATTTTATTAATTAAGTACACATATTGAAAACTCATTTCTTCATTGTATGCATGACAAACATGTATTTTCTAAATTTTATTATGCAAAATCACTTGAATTTCTTTATTATAAATATACTAGATTCCATGTCATTTATATCAAATACATGTACTTTCAAAAGTAACAATCGACAAATACTAGAAGATCTGTACTAAGTTGTTTATTATTAGAGCAATGCCATCTTTAAATGCCAAAAAAATTTTATATTTTATTTTGTGTACAAATGCATAGATTGACTAAAAAAGTTAACCCAGCACCAATTTTATTTGTTTAAATCCCTTATTGTTATGTTAACAAAATGCCTTTATTAGACTGGATTGAAGAGCCTTCTGAATGTTTTATTAGTTAACTTTAACAGGTGTTTTACATACATGTTGGATTATGTCTATTAGTGATGTTTTGTTAGTGATTATATTCCTTATGTGTAGAAACACAGAAGTAGATATTTTTAATTATTATTTAATATAATTTATCAGTTGATGCTCATCCTGCTTTTAAAAGCCACTTCTTTTTACAAAATTGTATTAATCTTCAATTCAGCTCCAAAAGTATGTTCTGTAAGAAATAATTATCAAAATAGATGGTAGGTTAAAACTTTAAGGCTGAAATTAGCCTCTGATCTTGCTTTATTTCCTGGCTCAACATTTTTTTGATCCTGGTCTCTTTTATTCACATTTTAGAATGAATGTTTTTTGAAGTTGTCTGTAAATTTAAATCAGTTGTAATCCGGTTATTCATGCTTTAGTTGTATTATTATTTCTCTTTGTTTTTTTTTTGTTTTTTTGAAGAACTTAAGCATCTTTTTAATTAATACTGAATGATAGATGCTTTACACAGGAGTGGATATATCCAGTATCTCAAAATATCTTATAGAAAAGTAAGACAATCTAAAGGAATAAACATACTGTCATCATAGTACTGTCATTATTTTTGAGACTACCATGGGAAGTTATATTTCTCTGGTTATGTGTGGATATAAGTGGGAGAATTTTTTCATGTCCTCTTTTTATTTCAATGCAAAGGGGTCTTGTGCTACCAATTTGTACATGTGACTCTGTATCTTATTCATACAGATCTGATGGAAAACTATGTTGGAAAGTATTGTCAACTCCTATTCCTTCCCTTTCCAAATTTACTAGAACAAAGTAATTCATGACTGTAGATTTAACCATGTCTAAAAAAGCACATTCATTGCATATCATATTCTGTAGATATCTGACATTGATTTGAAACCATTTATTATTTATTGATAAGAAAAACTACTGTACAGTGGAAATTAGAAAAATAATTTAAGGTGGTTTCTTCCTGATTTTATACATTTTATTTATTATTTTATATTGAAACATCTAATTCATGTTCATATATTAAATCATAAACATAACTGCATTTACATGATAGTGAAAGTGTGTGGAATTTTCTTAACACTTCATTCTTTTTGGACTAAAAACACCACCAAAACATTAACATTTATTTGTTGTCTCAAGAAATCCTAGTCCTCCCCAGTCAACAGTTTTATTAATTATATTTTTTGTGTGCCATTGTTATCACCATTGTCATCTATGTTATATTAAAATGTGCTTTAGTAGTTTTCTGTGCCCTATGTACAATTTTTTAAAACAAGCAAAACAATTTAAGAGAGTAGACATTTTTCAAATGAAGTGGCTGCTACAATCAAGAATGTGTTTTCTTAAAATAAACTGTTAGTAGTCCATTTTTAAAAAAAAATTAATCAATAAAACATTCGCGATTTTTAAGGCATAATAATGTAATTTTATGTTGTGCTATTTAAATGTATGATTCAGTGCAATGGAGTGTCAGTGATATGTGCAATAAATATTATTAAAGCAAATAATGTTCCATGTTTCTCATTCTCCACATAGGCGTACAGGACCGAACTTGTTTGGGGGGGGGGGGGCAGCATATTTTTCTGACAAATATTTTTCTTTAGAGGCTGCCAACCGCCTGTGAGTGACGGAGGCGCGATCAGCCCAATGGGGGGGGGCTCCCCAGGACAGTTTTGAAAACGGGCCGGCCGTAGACTCGATTTTCAGGCATTTCGAATACTTTCTAGTAAATTATGTCAGTTGCAGCATACAAACTGGTAAAAAAGCCAACTTTAAAATACAAGCTCTATTACTACAAAAACAAGAACAAGTCGAACGATGAACTTTTGCCACGTTTTTCATTTTATGAAACTTCAAATTTTTTATCCAGATCTCAGATGTATAGAAGACTGGTATATACTTTATCTACTTTAATATATGAATGACCATTTTAAAAGATTTCAAATTTACAATCTATATATTCCATATTAGGCTTTACTTTTGCCACGTTTTTCATTATATGACAGTTCACATTTTTTTTATCCATATCTAAGATAGATAGATCTAGAATCAAGATAGAAGACTTTTTGAACTTGTAAATTTATATACATTTGATGCGCGATGATGCAGCATCAGTAGAATCGTTATTCGGATTTTGCTGTTTCGTGGCAGAAAAGAATGACGATAACGTTTTCTGATTACCCTCTAATATCCTAGTGAATTTAATGTCAGGTGCTGTGACCATAATGTCTCTCGCAATACAATTTAAAGTGTTCTTTGTCCATTAGCCAGCCACCTCTGGCTCGCGGCTGTGGTTTCGAGCAAGGAGATAGGGGTGCCTTCTCAACCACATGGGTTTCCTCCAAATTCCTACCACTGCTAAAGACCTCTACGTGCAAGCGAATTATTGAAATAAAATTTTAAAAACCATATGTTAGTCCCGAAATGGTCCAGTTGTGTTGAGTGGACGATAAACCCCATTTCTCTCTCTCTGTCCCGAAATGACCCAGTTGTGTTGAGTGGACGTTAAACCCCATTTCTCTCTTTGTCCATTATCTGTTGGCAGGATGTACATTGTATTTGCCGCCGTGATCTTTCTTTGGTTATTTGACTGTGACTCCATATAGTAGATATGTTTCCTTGAATTTGCGGGGGGTTGGGATGGCCTAGTGGTCTAGAGCGCCGTGCTTCGACCTCTAGCTGGCCGGTCACCTCTGGCTTGCGCCTGTGGTTTCGAGTCCTAGTGTGAGCGTATGTGACATGGAGATAGGGGCGCCTTCTCGTCCAATATACAGGAACACAGTACTCAAGAACTGAGAAAGGCCATGTGTACATGCTAGTTCTATTCAGATGGAGTACATGTTCATCATTGACTGCACTGCTTTCTTTCCACTTCCACAACGGCAGATTAACCATGGTAGGGGCCCTGGGTCCTGGAACATGTAAGGGGGCCCCTGATTACCGACCGCGTGTGCCAAAGGTACTCCCCCCCCCCCCCTGGGGCGGGGCCTTTTGTAGGATTGTAAAAGTGGGGGTGTAGTATATAGAGTGTTGAGGACGACAATATAATGCCCGAGTAACTGAGTGCGGAACGGTGCGTGTGTGTCACAAACGCGTTTTCCACCCACTTGGAGCTGCAATCAACGTCGCTCCTGTGTGTCAATTTCGGCAGCGCTATTTCTCATTTGATGTGAAGCATACCAAAATGAGAAACTCCTTATCCTCTTAACTAGAACTAGTCAGAAACACCATAAGGCAACATGGATAGGGCGACCAGAAAAAAAATCTCTAATCATGTCATTTGGTGGCTGCGCTCCCAAAGACCAACAAGGTCCTGTCAAATGTGACCAAACGGAACCCTTTAATTTCATGTGGTGGGTCAGGCACCGACCCAGAAAGAGGTGATAGGAGAGGCCCTTCGCCTATTGGGGCGGAACCCTTGTCTGGGGTCCTCCCTCAGAAATTTTTTGGGGAGAGCCTTTTGCTCCTGGTGTCCGCATCTTGGGTCCGCGTCTGTGGTGGCGCCCGATAGCCTCCACATAAGAGATAAAAGAAAGTTTGGATCAAGTGTAGGCGTCATTAAAACCAACCGACTCATCAGTGCCTTAGGAGTATCACTATGTGATCATAATCAAGTGTATTATTTATAATTGAAAGGTTGTCAATTTTATTTCTGTAAATTTTCAGAAATTGGAAACAGGAAACATGATTTCCTGGCATTTCAGGCACTTATGTTGAGCCATTTAGAAGAGACCCCCAGAAAAAAAAAAAAATTCTGCCACAAAATTAGCACATTCCGGCGTTATTTCAGTGGACCAATCCATGCAAGTGCTATGAAATGATGGCATTTCTAGATGGGGCTGGACGCAACTGAGATTTTTTGTGTGGGGCCCTGGGACCTGTGCCCAATGGTTAATCCGGCCCTGGTGATAAATGCGACTTATATGAAAAAACTACTCCATGTCTAATGACCGATCTCCCCCACCCCCCTCGTACGGCTATGATTTGTTGTAAATACCTTGCCAGCGAACACAAACCTTTTTAGTTGGAGGAAACCCACAGAAAGCAATGAGGTGGAATGTTGGTGTAAAGACAGTTTACAACATTATAGACTGTATTGCAATATTACCCACTACCACATATTTTTATATATCGCTTTTACCTGAGTGGTAGATGTGTTTACAAAAAACATGTGCTTCAGGTTATTTTTACTCTGTTGTGTATACAAGCAGTAGTCCAGTCCATAAGTCCCGCCTAAAAATGATCATATGAGCGTTTTAAATGGACGGCATTTAGGGCAGTGATCATATTCCCAAAGTATAATGAGATGGATCGCTGTGTGCAATATATCAAGGTTGTGGACTCTCTGGAGGTCACAATTTTGAACAGATTTTGATGAAACTTGAAATACATGTTTATAACCCACAGATCTCCGTTCCTAAAGATATTGGCCCATATCATATGGTAACTTCCTAAATTATCACATTTTTAGCTTGTGGTCCCTCTCGAGGTCACAATTTTTATCTGATTAAAAAAAACGTTTTAGTATATTACTGTAACACTCTTATGATGGATGAGTTTGAAATTCATAAAAATCAGACCAAAAGTGCCAGACAATATGGAGCAAAATGACCACCCCTCGTATGAAATAGTGTAAATATATGGTATATCAAGGTTGTGGATCCTCTAGAGGTCACAATTTTGATCCGATTTGATGAAACTTGAAATATATCTAACAACCTAATGATCTTGGTTCCTGTCAATATCGGATTGTAACTTCCTCAATTATGGCCCTTGATTATTTGAAAAATCGACTTTTTGTTTAGCTTGTTCTCTATCCATCTCCTGCAAAATGTGTGCTTATCCTGGCTGGCAGTTTCTGGTTAAAATCTGATAAAAATTGTGATTTCTTGCGGGTCCATAAGCTGACACTGCGAGGCAGGATACGCCCACAGTATAATGAGATGGATCGCTGTGTGCAATATATCAAGGTTGTGGACTCTCTGAAGGTCACAATTTTGAACAGATTTTGATGAAACTTGAAATACATGTTTATAACCCACAGATCTCCGTTCCTAAAGATATTGGCCCATATCATATGGTAACTTCCTAAATTATCACATTTTTAGCTTGTGGTCCCTCTCGAGGTCACAATTTTTATCTGATTAAAAAAAACGTTTTAGTATATTACTGTAACACTCTTATGATGGATGAGTTTGAAATTCATAAAAATCAGACCAAAAGTGCCAGACAATATGGAGCAAAATGACCACCCCTCGTATGAAATAGTGTAAATATATGGTATATCAAGGTTGTGGATCCTCTAGAGGTCACAATTTTGATCCGATTTTGATGAAACTTGAAATATATCTAACAACCTAATGATCTTGGTTCCTGTCAATATCGGATTGTAACTTCCTCAATTATGGCCCTTGATTATTTGAAAAATCGACTTTTTGTTTAGCTTGTTCTCTATCCATCTCCTGCAAAATGTGTGCTTATCCTGACTGGCAGTTTCTGGTTAAAATCTGATAAAAATTGTGATTTCTTGCGGGTCCATAAGCTGACACTGCGAGGCAGGATACGCCCACATTTTCGAGAGATGGTTAGAGAACAAGCAAAACCGAAAGTGATTTTTCCTACAACCAAAGGCTATAATTCATTAAATTACAATTTGATATGCTCAAATATAGAGAAGAATCAAGATCTTTAGGTTATAAACATGCATTTCAAGTTTCATCAAAATCGAATTAAAATTGTGACCTATACTGGGTCCACAACCTTGATATACCATATTTTAACAATATTAGCGTACAAACTCGGCCATTTTGTCTGGCAATTATGGTCCGATTTCCCTGAAATCAAACTCAACCTTCCGTATGGTGTAACGGTGATAGAGTCAAGCGTTTTTGATAAATCGGATAATAATCGTGCCCTCCAGAGGGACCATAGGTGATTTTTCGGACAATCAGGGGCCATAATTCAGGAAGTTATGATCTGATATGTGCAAATAACGAAAGGAACCAAGATCTTTGGGTTATAACCATGCAATTCAAGTTTCATCAAAATTGAATCAAAATTGTGACCTATACTGGGTCCACAACCTTGATATACCATTTTATAACAGTATTCGCGTACACGCGGCGGCCATTTTTGTATGGCAATTTTGTTCCGAATTTTTCCGAAATTCGAACGCAACCTTCCTTAGGCCAAGTTAGGGTGTAACAGTGATATTATCAAACGATTTTTTAATTCGGATAATAATTGTGACCTCCAGAGGGACCACAAGCTAAACAAAGACGATTTTGCGCAAATATTGAAAGGAACCAAGATCTTTGGGTTATAACCATGCATTTCAAATTTCATCAAAATCAATTAAAATTGTGACCTCTACAGGGTCCACAACCTTGATATACCATTTAATTTATGCACAGTGTTTAAGGTCATGAGAGGAAGACCCCTATTGATTTTCAGCGATTTCCGATAAATGCTGTCAGAGTTATGGCCCTTGATCACTTCAAAAAATCTTGTTAACGCACTACAGGCTAAAGTTAATATCCGATTGACTTTAAATTTATACACAGTGTTTAAGGTCATCAGAGGAAGTCCCCTATTGATTTTCAGCGATACCCGATAATTGCATCCAGAGTTATGGCCCTTGATCACTTTGAAAAATATTGTGAACGCTCTAGAGGCTAAAGTTAATATCTGATTGAATTAAGATTTATACACAGTGTTTAAGGCCATGAGACAAAGAAGCCTAGGGCTTTTCAGCGATATCCGATAATTACTGCCAGAGTTATGGCCCTTGATCACTTTGAAAAATCTTGTGAAAGCTTTAGAGGCTAACGGTAATATCCGATTGAATTTAAATTTATACACAGTGTGTACGGTCATGAGACGAAGAAGCCTAGAGATTATCAGCGATATCCGATAATTACTGCCAGAGTTATGGCCCTTGATCACTTTGAAAAATCTTGTGATTGCTCTAGAGGCTAAAGTTAATATCCGATTGACTTGAAATTTATACACAGTATTGAAGGTCATGAGACGAAGAAGCCTATTGATTTTCAGGATATTAAATGTTTCGTATACTAAATGTTAGCATGGAGGAGAACTTTATCAAAGCCAAACAAATTCGAATGATTTTCTGATAATTACATAATGAGTTGTTTCTTGTTATATGATTTTAGTGTATTATAAATGTTTCATTACTGAAAAAAGTAAAATATGCGACATCTCTTGTTGACTGCCCGGACGATTTAGCTGCTGTGGGTGTATGTTTCGTTGCCTGGCAACCTATCTTTTACAGTATTTGCGTACGAATGGCGGCCATTTCGTATGGCAATTTTGGTCAAATTTTTCCGTATTCAAACTAAACCTTCCTTAGGGTGTAACGGAGATATAATCGAATGTTTTTTTAAATCGGATAATAATTGTGACAGAGGTACCACGAGCTATTTAAATAGGTGATTTTTCAGACAATCAGGGGCCATAATTCAGGAAATAACGTTCCGATAGGTGCAAATATCGAAAGGAACCAAGATCTTTGGGTTATAAACATGCATGTAAAGTTTCATCAAAATCGGTTCAAAATTGTGACCTCTATAGGGTCCACAAGCTAAAAACGTGATTTTTCGTACAATCAGGGGCCATAAGTTTTGATCCGATACATGCCAATATAGAAAGCAGCCAAGATCTTTAGGGGATAAACCTATATTTCAAGTCTCGTCAAAATCGGACAAGAATTGTGACCTGTAGAGAGTCCACAAAAAATTGTGGACAGACGGACAGGGGCGACGACATAATACGTCCACATGAAAATGTGGGCGTATAAAAATGACATTTATCGAACAATCAGGGGTCATAACCAAGTAAGTTGGGATATGCACCATTTACGAAAAGAACCAAGATCTTTGTGATTTTACATCTAGTGGGTCAACAACCTTGATATTCCATATTTTTATATTTTTTGCGTGCGAGGAGAGGCCATTTTGTCTGGCAGTCTTGGTCTATTTCTCACAAAATTCACACTCAACGACATTATCGTTAATTGTAATCTCTAGAGGCACCACAACCCTAAAAATGTTATTTTTCAGACATAATCATGGGCCATACAGTAATTTGTTACGAGTTGTGTCCTTTTTGTCTGGCAGTTCTGGTCCAATTTTCATGAACTTTAATTTCACCAAGCATTATGATGTAATGGTCACATATGTGAACATTTTTTTAAATCGGATAAAAATTTTGACTTCTAGAGGGACCACAAGCTAAAAACGCAATTTTACATACAATCAGGGGTCATAATTCAGGAAATTACAATCATACATGCGCGAATATCAAAAGGACCCAATATCTTTAGGTTATATACATGTACGTGTATTTCAAGTTTCAGCAGATGCTAAAAACCTAAAGTTATGGTCTACATGGAAACAAGATCTTTGTGAGATAGAACTTTATTTTCGTCAAAATCAGATAAATATTGAGACCTGTAGAGTGTCCACAAACAAATTGTCGACGGACAGGGGCGACAAGAATATGCATGAAAATGTGGGTGTATAAAAACATCAAATGCAGTGGTAAAGTATTATAAATTTACCCCAATTTTAAAGCATAAAAACCCAGTATAACAAATAACCCCATAAAATCTGTACGGGGTACTGATTATAAATATAATTGAAACAATTGTGAACATAGTGTAATAGAATACATTGGATTTATTTATGTCAGACTCAGAGATGTGGTGAAGTTGGTAACATAGTCCCTACAAGATGGCCACTAAACACATTTGATATTGTACAATGATTCTATGAGACCAAATTATAACATTCTGTGTCATGTTATAAATCTAGGTAAATACATTGTACAGCTAGAATGTTCCCATATTTGTAGATGTTGATGTTTTTTATCAATCCATTCTCCACGTGTTAAATCAAACACATCAATAGTATTACATTTTCTACGATAGTTACCTCCCCTCCAACCACCCACCACATAAATACATCCATTATACATTGTGTACGTAGCAAATAAACGGCATTCATTTAATGTTGCAACAGTTTCCCAACAATCTGTTTCAATATCATAACAATCTATTGTTGAAGCAATGACTCTTTGTTGTGTATGGGTATCATAAAACCAACCGCCTGATATGTAAATTTTTTCATTGAACACAAACATCGAGTGATCTGCTCTTGGAGTTCTCATGGAGGCGCCACTATACCAGGAATTTGTATTCAAGTCAAACCACAATAAATCATCAAAAACATCTCCATCTTGTTCCTGTAGTCCACCCGAAACATAAAGCCGTCTGCCATGTGAAGTACCACTATGCTGCATACGGTTACCAGGCATTGGTTCAATGTCAACCCACGTATTTGTGTCTGGATCAAATGATTCACATGGTGCTGTATCTGGTACACCCAATGATGCCTGTGGATCTCCACCAATAGCAAAGAATCTTCCTTCAAGCACACCAAGATAAAAATTACATCTTTCTTGAGACATGGGAGCAATACTTTCCCAGGCATCACTTTGAGCATCGTAACAGAAACAAAATGGGTGTATCAATTCTTGCATTTGATCATTGAAACAACCACCAACAGCATAGAGTTTATTATTGAGTACACCCATACCAAAATTACACTGATCAACATGGGGAATTTTTGTCAGGTGACGAAGTTGGCCTGTACTTGTATCAAGATACCAAACAGAATTAGTGAGACCGCCTTCATTTGTAAAACCACCTGCTACTATTAACGATTGCTGGAATCCACGTAAATTGGATATTCCTGATGAAGTTAACCAGTCCCTAGAAACAGGATTCTGACCCACTTTCTTTAAAAAGTCTTGAACTTGGGGAACATGTGTCAACAAATTTTTCCATATAGAATTCGCACATATAACTTCCATCTCGCAAAAACTTATACATTCAAACATCACTTCTCCTAACAGTTCTGGCACAAATTCTATTCTCTCAATAAAATTATATTCCAGCCAGTCTAATACTGATGAAAGAATCTGATATTCTGAACAATCAACAGGAAAATGAGAGGATAATAAAATGCTTAGTTCTTGAACACTGAGTTTATGAAAATCGTTTGATAGAGCAAATGTAGACCAATTTTTGCTGATATATTGTTGAGCTACTTGGTATAAGGGTTGTAATGAATAAAGTTCTGCAACATTCATGACATCAATACAATTATTTAGATCTAAATGTTTTTTGAGAAAATCTTCACATGCTGTTAGAACTGGTAATATCTGTACATGATTGGCAGCTCCCAGTACATCATAAACATTATCTGTAAGTTATAAATAAATATATAAACTAGTGGTACATTAATCAAGTATTTCCATGTATAAATGCACAGCTTTAGAATTAGATGCAAATATTAAATAACTGAATTTCAAATATTAAATAATTGAATTTCAAATATTAAATAATTGAATTTCAAATATTAAATAATTGAATTTCAAATATTAAATGATTTAATTTCAAACTATAAATAACTGATTTTCAAATATTAAATAACTGAATTTCAAATATTAAATAACTGAATTTCAAATATTAAATAACTGAATTTCATATTAAATAACTGAAATTCAAATAATTATCAAAATACAATGTAGTGGGGCCCATAGCCACGGTGGGGACAGAGGGGGAGAGCTTAAAAAATACTCAAATAATCCTAAAGGTATTGCGGGTGTGTTTATTTAAGATAATAATAATAAGCAGTAGCCGGTATGCCTGTATCTATGTTGATTTTAGAAGTGTAGGCAAAGTCAATAAGATTCCTCATTCCAGTAGCTGTCACACCATTCAGTATAATACATTCTTGTTTAGATTCTTTTAAACCATCAGTAAACATTGCCCTGCAATTAATATTTTTCACATGTTTAAGAACAAAAAATAAGGTACATATGGGATTTAATATTCACTTTTTCACAAATGTTCCAATTTGAGTGTTTTACCAAATTATCCCAAATTTTGGGGTTTTTTTTACAATCTGAGAGAGAGCATATTATATATTTATTATTGTTACATAATTTAAAGCAGGATTAGTCTGCCATCAAATAATTAACATAACAGTGAAAACAGCAACTAAAATAATTATTGCATATATTTACCTGAAATATTCACTACAAGAAGCTAAAACTACACGATGTACCGGTAAATCTTCCTCACCAACTGTTAGAATCATGTCAAATAATTGACATTGATCACGCAAGTGTCGTAATCCAGCCAACATAACATCACCATGATTAGCTGCCTCAAAATGAAGCTGGTTATCTTTATCCATGATAATTCAACTCAGCCGAAAACTGTTAAAAACAAATGAAATCAACTTTGACATGAGGGGTAAATCTAGCTACGAGAACGTAGCTAAAAACGTTGAGATATGTGATGTGTTTTGTTTTTTTTAGCTACAATTGGATGCCTTTAGTTCCAAATGGCAAACTCAATTTCTTTATTATATATAATGCATACATCTTTAAAATAAGATAAGTTTTTGATGCTATTATGACTTATTAAACGTATCCCCTCTAAAAAGATGGTTGTCTTATTAACACCTCGATTTTAAATACGACGATTTGTACCTGTTTCAGGTAGGATTATGCTTAATTGTAGTTGTGTGATGCAGAAATATTATAAATAACAATCATCATTAATCAATCATTGTTTTGATGAAAAATATCGCCAATTTTGTTTATTTCAACAATGGCAGTAACTTTGAACGAAATCATTGGAAGTTAAATTGTTGTTTTCAATTCTTTCTGTATCATCTGATCTATAAATACTAAAAATAACAAATAAATATAAATTTAAAAAAAAAGACAATATCGAATTTGAATAACCTTTCTTCAGTGCTTTTTGTGGATTTCTGCTACTTACCAGATAGACAGAAGAGTAGGGGCGTAGTGGCGCATCAACCTAGCTACATTTTTATATTAAAAAAAGCCTACTCACTTGAAATAATGAGGCTGTTATAATTTTAATTTCTATTCATCTGATTATTATTTTTGTTGAGGGAAAATGTATCCCCAATAATTTAAATAAGATGAATCTGTCAGTGTTTTCTTGTCCTGATTTTCTTTTCAGTCTCTCTATTTGAAGGTGTAAAATCTATAAATATATCAAACGATCATCTTTCAAATACCAATATCTTTGTTTCTATTGTTTATTGTATTGGAAGATTACAAATATGACAACACTGATGTCAATCACTGATTCAATCAGCTGCCGTGGTATATTGTTTCAAAATACTATTAATAGTAGTTCCGGGATTTTAGAATACCCGGATGAATATAATATCAACATTACACTGCGCAGACTCTCTGTACTAACTCGCTACGTATTCTGGGAAAGTTTGACAAAAATGGTGACGAAAAATTTAACTCAGTTACCCTACCCCGATAAGAAATGAACTAGACGAGGTCTAATGTGGTTTGATAGAAAGATCTGTGAAACATCAACGAATTAAGTATTATGTGAATTTTCTGGTAATTTGTGGGTGTGTCCACTGTAATGTCGACTTCTAGCACGAATGTTCCTGCTTTGAACATGAACTCGAAAGAAGGGGCTGGAGGTAAACCAGGACTGTGGAAAAGTTCTATGACAAGTGTGCCTGGTAGTATTCGTCCAGTGTATGGTGCTCAGCATCCGCCAATGAATTTCAAACTTCCAAGTTCACCAAAGAAGGAAGATAAAACCAAATACACAAAAAGAGATACGTTTGCAGATTTTGAGAATAAAACCTCTGATGCATGGGATGATACAGATGATGAGCTTCTGTCAATGTCCAACATGCAAATGTCTCTGAAAGATGTACAATCGACAGCAAGAGCTGTCTTAGACAATCACAGCAAACAAAGCTTAACACAGAGTTCTAAAGATAATGCTCTGCTGAAGTTGGATGGGAGTAAAGCCAATACCTCATCCAACAGTCATCACGCAGGTCCTGGCCTTGGAGTGAGATTAAACAACAGCTACAAACCACCTAAAACTACACACATACGTTTTGCCCAAAATACAGATGTAGAAAGGGAGGCAGCTAAAATTGATAAATTTAAAAAGTTATTAAACGAACCAAATCTAAATCTTGATCAATTAAGAAGCTTAAGCTGGTCTGGAATACCCAGATTTATTCGCCCAACAGCTTGGAAAATTCTGTCAGGATATTTACCTGCTAGCTTAGATAGAAGGGAAGAAACTCTGGAGCGAAAACGCAATGAATACTTTGGTTTTATTGAACAGTACTATGATACTCGTCACCAAGATACACATTCAGAAACTTTCAAACAAATTTTGAAAGATATTCCTCGAATGACATCACTTGCACATCTATTTCAACAAAAAGTGGTTCAAGAAATTTTTGAAAGAATATTGTTTATATGGGCCATTAGACATCCTGCTAGTGGCTATGTTCAGGGAATCAATGATTTAGTTACACCATTTTTTGTTGTTTTTCTATTCGAATACATTGAAAATGATATAGAGGTGGAAAACTGTGATTTACTTGAATTACCGAAGTCTATTTTAAATATAATTGAAGCGGATAGTTTTTGGTGTACATCTAAATTATTAGATGGTATACAAGATAACTATACGTTTGCTCAACCTGGAATACAGATGAAAGTAAACGCCTTACACGAACTTGTCAAACGAATTGACAACCCATTAAACACACATTTAGAAAAACATTGTGTGGAATACCTTCAGTTTTCTTTCCGATGGATGAATAATCTGTTAATGCGAGAAATACCATTACGTTGTACGATAAGACTTTGGGACACATATTTATCTGAAATAAATGGCTTTGCAGATTTCCATTTATATGTTTGTGCAGCATTTGTTGATTATTTCTCCAAAGACATTCAACAGGAAAGAGATTTTCAAGGAATACTGATGTTACTTCAAAACCTACCAACACATCATTGGAAAGATAAAGATGTTGAAGAACTCTTAGCAGAAGCTTTTAAACTCAAATATATGTTTGCAGATGCACCAAAACATTTATCTAGAAAATCCTAATTAGTGACCGAGTTAATTTTAAAGTATGTTAGTGTACCATACTTACATTTGTATAGATGTATAATAATTCTGTATTTAATTCTCAAAGTTGTGGTTATTACTAGTCTTAAGATCTAGGTGCTCATGGCCCAAGTAACTTTAGGCTAAATACATGAATAAATGTAGTAAACTGGGCTGTACTGTGATGAATCGAGCATAAAATGTGTTACCACTACCTTTGACTAGTTTGAGACTAATATTGCCCGACAACCACCCACAAACATCTTTATGATTATGTGTATTGTTTCTTTTGAACACCTTTATGGGGTTGTAAAACAGGTTTTACAGTAGGGTTAATACAGGTGGTGTGCATCAAGTGAATAGCTTTATAAATTATTGCCACATTAGATTTTCTTTTTTGTACATACCTGTATCATAGATTAATGTAAAAAAGATATCAAAGGGACAGTCACTTCAATATAATTTATGTCATTTAATAAGGTGTAGTGTGGAAAAGAGCATACACAAGGGATATAATCGCATTTAGTTATTTAGATTTTCAAAAAGAATGTTTTAGATTTTCTAAAAGAATGTATAAGCTTACATGTAATTTATAATAGCAAAATATACTGTATAATAAAATTAAATAATATAGAGAATTTTAAGAAGCAAATCCTCTTTTTAATTATGTCAAAGTATTGTCCTTAAATTGGATTGATCTGACATGTTAAAATTTCGATAGTCATGGGACAAGCTCTATTATTATACTGCTTGTTTGCAGTCTTTAGTTACATTATTAACCGCCCACAGTTTCATGATACGTATTGGTATATTGTCGTCATCCCTGTCCGCCCACAATTTGTTTGTGGACACACTCTACAGGTCACAATTTTTATTTGATTTTGGCGGAACATTAATTATAGGTTTTATGTATCGGATTATAACTTCATGGATTATTGCCCCTGATTATGTGTTAGCTATTTGACACTCAACAGGTCACAATTGTTATCTGATTTTGTTGACCCCCAATTATGTACGATAAATAACGTTTTTAGGTTGTGGTCCCTCTAAAGGTCACAATTTTTTATCAGATTTAAAATATAACGCTGTCACACTATAATGCCGGTTGATTTTGAATTTCATGAAAAACAGACCGAAACTGCCTGACAAAATGGTAGCTCCCTGTATGCAGACAGTGTTCAAGTACCGGTATGTAATGTAAACCCTCTAGAGGTCCCAATTTTGATCAGATTTTGATGAAATTTAAAATACATGTTTATATCCCAAAAGTCTTGTTCCTTTTTGATAATTGTGCATTTCTGACTGTAACTGCCTGGATTATGGTCCCTGATTGAACAATAAATCATGATTTTAGCATGTGGACACTCTTGAGGCCACAATTTTTATCTAATTTTTAAAAACCAGCGGCTGCCAGGCAGGATACGCCCACATTTTCGAGAGATGGATAGAGAACAAGCAAAACCGAAAGTGATTTTTCCTACAATCAAAGGCCATAATTCATTAAGTTACAATTTGATATGCGCAAATATCGAAAAGTATCAAGATATTTAAGTTTCATCAAAATCGAATTAAAATTGTGACCTCTACAGGGTCCACAACCTTGAAATACCATTTTTTAACAGTATTCGCGTACAAACATTGTATTGTAATTTTGGTCCTATTTTACCGAAATTTGAACTCAACCTTCCTTAGCTTGTAACGGTGATATAATCAAACAATTTTTTAAATCGGATAATAATTGTGACCTCCAGAGAGACCACAAGCTAAACAAAGGCGATTTTGCGTATAATCAGGGGCATTAATTCAGGAAGTTACGATCCGATATGCGCAAATATCAAAAGGACCCAAGATCTTTGGGTAATATCCATGCAATTCAAGTTTCGTCAAAATCGAATTAAAATTGGGACCTCTACAGGGTCGACGAGCTTGATATGCCATTTTTCAACAGTATTCGCATACGAACGACGGCCATTTTGTATGGTAATTTTGGTCCAATTTTTCCCAAATTCAAACTCCCCCTTCCTTAGGGTGTAACGGTGATATAATCAAACGATTTTTTAAATCGGATAATAATTGTGACCTCCAGAGGAACCACAAGCTAAACAAAGGCGATTTTGCGTATAATCAGGGGCCATAATTCAGGACGTTACGATCCGATATGCGCAAATATCGAAAGGAACCAAGATCTTTGGGTTATATCCATGCATTTCAAGTTTCATCAAAATCAAATTAAAATTGTGACCTCTACAGGGTCCACAACATTGAAATACCATTTTAAACAGTATTCGCGTACGATCGGCGGCCATTTTGTATGGCAATTTTGGTCCGATTTTTCCAAAATTCAAACTCAACCTTCTTTAGGGTGTAACGGTGATATAATCAAACGATTTTTTAAATCGGATAATAATTGTGACCTCCAGAGAGACCACAAGCTAAACAAAGGCGATTTTACGTATAATCAGGGGCATTAATTCGGGAAGTTACGATCCGATATGCGCAAATATCAAAAGGAACCAAGATCTGTGGGTTATAACCATGCATTTTAAGTTTCATCAAAATCAAATTAAAATTGTGACCTCTACAGGGTCCACAACCTTGATATACCACTTTTTAACTGTATTCGCGTACAAACGGCGGCCATTTTGTATGGCAATTTTGGTCCGATTTTCCCGAAATTCAAACTGAACATTCCTTAGGGTGTAAAGGTGATATAATCGAACGGTTTTATAAATCGGATAATAATTGTCGGCTCAAGAGGGACCTCAAGCTAAAATAGGTGATTTTTCGGACAATCAGGGGCCATAATTCAAAAAATTACGTTCTGATAGGCGCAAATATCGAAAGGAACCAAGATCTTTGGGTCATAAACATGCATGTCAAGTTTCATCAGAATCGGTTCAAAATTGTGACCTCTATAGGGTCCACAAGCTCAAAACATGATTTTTCGTACAATCAGGGGCCATAACCCATGAAGTTTCGATCCGATACATGCCAATATCGAAAGCAGCCTAGATCTTTTGGGGATAAAGCTATATTTTAAGTTTCGTCTAAATCGGACAAGAATTGTGACCTGTAGAGGGTCCACAAACAATTGTGGACGGACGGACAGACTGACGGACAGGGGCGACGACATAATACGTCCACATGAAAATGTGGGCGTATAAAAATGATGGTTGGTTTCGAATTTTGTGAAAATGGGACTGAAAATGGCCCCTCTAGATGTCAAAACTTTTATCCGATTTTGATGCAACTTAAAATAAATGTTTATTTTCCAAAGAACTTATTCAAGCATATCCGATCCCAACTTCCTTGATTATGGTCACTGATTGTGCGAAAAATTGTTTGTTTTTTAGCTTGTTCTCTGTCTAATTCTTGCAAAATATCATGGGCGTATCTTGCATGGTAACTGCTTGTGGCCTTACTGTGCCGACAGTGGAACCCAAAATATTCTATATATTTTATTAATTATTATTAACAAAATCTTTGTGTATATTAAATGGATAGGTCAATAGATGGTTTATTCTATGGAATAAAAAATATTGTAGAGTAAACAGTAATCAGTTATATTTGTCATGTAATCAAATAAAGAATATTCTTTTTAAATAAAAATACAAAACCCACTGAAATGGATTGAATATATCTTATTCAGGTGTCTCGTCCATGACATAGAAATTGAAACACTATAGGGTCGCAACACATATAATAATGTAATATAAATGTATATAAACTGATTAACATTCAATTGTTTCATTTTTACTCTAATTTCAAATCAGTTATGTTCCTCGAAATACGTCAGAAGTCTCAATGGAATGGCAATCTATAACGTCTGGTTAATCCAGTCTACATAGTATTTATTGCCATTCTCTCTAGATAAAAATATGGGTCACTGTATTTTTTGGATTTAAATCAATTTGAAGCATTTCTCTTGCCTGGCCATATAAAATGTGCAGATAAATAACTATTTAAACATGCATTAATCAAGAGCTAAATCTGCCTAGTGCAGGTCTTTATTTGGGCATGAAATGTTTTCAAAAGTATTAATTAGACATTAATTAACTGATCCAGGCCTTAATCAACTTTGGATGGCATCAGATTGCTTCGACATTGAACAGATTAAAACGTTTGAGTGATAAAGCAAATATGGCGCGCCCAGACGCTTTGAGTCTTAGCTTTGATCAACCAGGACCGTGGTTTAAATTATTGCACAGGTCGGCAAAATCTTCAAATGCCAATATCTTTGCTTGCAATAGAGTAATTTGAATGAAATTTTCAAATTATTCATTTTACATCATCTACTTTCGAACTAGTATAGCAAGAATGGCTAGTTCTTATCTATATCTTGAATAATGTAACTTTAATATACATGTAGGAAGTTTGATGAAATTTTTTTGTAATGTGAAACATAGGTTATATATGCATGCATAGTAATTTTCAGTGTCTGTTATTGGATAGTTGGGGGGGGGGGGTAAATATAATGTAAACTGTTGCCTTTCATAGAATATCTTTTTATACGCCCACATTTTCATGTGGACGTATTATGTCGTCGCCCCTGTCCGTCTGTCCGTCCGTCCGTCCACAATTGTTTGTGGACTCTCTACAGGTCACAATTCTTGTTGGATTTTGACGAAACTTGAAATATAGGTTTATCCCAAAAAGATCTCGGCTGCTTTCGATATTGGCATGTATCGGATCAAAACTTCATGGATTATGGCCCCTGATTGTACGAAAAATCACGTTTTTAGCTTGTGGACCCTATAGAGGTCACAATTTTGAACCGATTTTGATGAAACTTGACATGCATGTTTATAACCCAAAGATCTTGGTTCCTTTCGATATTTGCGCCTATCGGAACGTAATTTCCTGACTTATGGCCCCTGATTGTCCGAAAAATCACCTATTTTAGCTTGTGGTACCTCTGGAGGTCACAATTATTATCCGATTTGAAAAACCGTTCGATAATATCACCGTTACACCCTAAGGAAGGTTGAGTTCAAATTTCGGAAAAATCGGACCAAAATTACCATACAAAATGGCCGCCGTTTGTACGCGAATACTGTTAAAAAATGGTATATCAAGGTTGTGGACCCTGTAGAGATCACAATTTTAATTCGATTTAAGATGAAACTTGAAATGAATGGTTATAACCCAAAGATCTTGGTTCCATTTGATATTTGCACATATCGGATTGTAACTTTATGAATTATGGCCCCTGATTATACGCAAAATCATCTTTGTTTAGCTTGTGGGTCCCCCTGGAGGTCACAATTATTATCCGATTAAAAAAATCGTTTGATTATATCACCGTTACGCCCTAAGGAAGGTAGAGTTCGAATTTCGGGAAAATTGGACCAAAATTGCCATACAAAATGGCCGCCATTCGTACCCGAATACTGTTCAAAAAATGGTATATCAAGGTTGTGGACCCAGTAGAGGTCACAATTTTAATTTTCGATTTTGATGAAACTTGAAATGCATGGTTATAACCCAAAGATCTTGGTTCCTTTCGATTTTTGCCCATATCGGATTGTAACTTCCTGAATTATGGCCCCTGATTATACGCAAAATCGTCTTTGTTTAGCTTGTGGTCCCTCTGGAAGTCACAATTATTATCCGATTTAAAAAATTGTTTGATTATTTCACCGTACACCCTAAGGAGGGTTGAGTTCGAATTTCGGTAAAATTCGGAACAAAATTGCCATACAAAATGGCCGCCGCGTGTATGCGAATACTGTTATAAAATGGTATATCAAGGTTGTGGACCCAGTATAGGTCACAATTTTGATTCAATTTTGATGAAACTTGAAATGCATGGTTATAACCCAAAGATCTTGGATCCTTTCGTTATTTGCACATATCAGATCATAACTTCCTGAATTATAGCCCCTGATTGTCCGAAAAATTGCCTATGGTCCCTCTGGAGGTCACGATTATTATCCGATTTAAAAAAATGCTTGACTCTATCACCGTTACACCATACGGAAGGATGAGTTTGATTTTCAAGGAAATCGGACCATAATTGCCAGACAAAATGGCCGCTGTTTGTACGCTAATAGTGTTAAAATATGGTATATCAAGGTTGTGGACCCAGTATAGGTCACAATTTTAATTTGATTTTGTTGAAAGTTGAAATACATGTTTATAACCTAAAGATCTTGATTCTTTTCGATATTTGTGCATATCAAATTGTACTTTAATGAATTATAGCCTTTGATTGTAGGAAATATCACTTTCGGTTTTGCTTGTTCTCTATCCATGTCTCGAAAATGTGGGCGTATCCTGCCTGGCAGTGCCAGCTTACTATCTTAATGTATTATAATTGTTTCATTACAGAAAAAAAGTAAAATATTGTTGACTGCCCGGACGATTTAGCTACTGTGGGCATATGTTTGGTTGCCTGGCAACCTATCTTTTAACCTTGTTTTTCATCTCTTGCAAAATGTGGGCATACCTTTCATGGCAACCACTTGTTTCTAAGGTTATTGGCAAAAGATGAATTGTTTACAGTAATAAGTGAATATCAGCGTTTGGTATTAAATATATATAATGTGGTGAATCTATATCTTTGAAGTTCCTGAAAGAAAATTGATTATGCTAACATCTAGTTTATAGGTTTATATGTGTCATTTTTATACGCCCACATTTTCATGTGAAAATTTCAATTGATAGAAACAGGAAACACAAACCAAATACAGACGATTTGATGGGATCACTTTTGACTAAGTCAAAATGATGCATTTGATATTCAGATAGGTTGGTATGAAATAATTAATAAAATACAATATCAAAAAACCATCGTTTTATCCAACGTTTCGTAAGCAAAATGCCAACTTTCTCAAGGATGAAAGAATCAAATTCAAAATGGCTAGAAGTCAGTTATGACATCATAGTAAGATATGACATCATGGGAATGATGACGTCATAGATACAATACACATAACATGAATTTAGGTTAGCTTAACTAAAAGTTAGGTAAATTATGTATGATTATGAATAATTTTGAAACCCCCTGGATTTAAATCATTTAACCCATTTGGCCAAACTGAATCAAGTCTATGAATCCATAGACTTTCTGCTGTGTTTAATTTTTTCTGATCTTTATCATGAACTTTTTGTACTATGGTACACACGAAATCATGACCAGGTATATTAAAGTGGGAAGCTACATGGGGGGAATGGCCTGGTTTTTTAAGCTTTATATTGCTTCTATGCTTATTAAGTCTAATGTTAAAAGGAGTGATCGTTTGACCGACGTATTGCATTCTACAGTTTTGACATGTTAAACAATATACAACATAAGAACTTGCACAGTTGACAGAGTCTCTAATCTTAAATGATTTCATGTCTTTACTGGTTACTTCTTGACTATTACACATAGTCTCACATGATTTGCATAATTTTCGTAAACAAGGTTGACATCCGTATGAAATTTTGTCCTTAATATGGTTATTGGTAGTGTCAGAAGTTCTCAACTTATTTTCTTTCAAGATATTGCCAATAGTGAGGTTCTTTCTCTCTGCTATTATTATTTTGCTGCTATCCATAATTTTTGTCATCCGTGAACTTGTGTCTAAAATACTTCGGTCTTTAATCATTTGGTGAAGGTGAGGTTGTCGAGGGTCAAAGGTAGTTGTCCATGGAATAATTTTCATATCAGTATCGGTCTTTGATTGGTAGGTCAATAATTCAGTCCTGGTCTTCTGATCTGCGCGTTTAAATGCCTTTAGAATAGTTTTCTTGGGATATCCGGATTGTTTAAGATATGATCCAAAATTTTTTAGGTTTGATTTGGTCCAGCTATCTTTACTACAAATTCGTTTTATACGTAGAGCCCCACTGTAAGGGATAGCGTTAAAGGTGTGTTTGGGATGACAACTTGATGGAGGAAGATAATGATGGCAATCTGTTTTCTTTGAATATAGATTTGTCTCTAACTTTTGTTTTTCTTTGACCACTTTTACATCTAGGAAATTAACTGAGTTGCTATTTATATCTACAGTAAATTTGATCTTCGGGTGTTGCTGGTTTAATCTTGAAACAAAATTATTACATTCTTCTAGTGGGAGAGAAGATAAAGCCCAAATATCATCGATGAATCTGTATGAAATATCTGGTTTATTAGGTAATGATTCATAGTAGGTTTTCATCCAGTATGACATATAAATATTAGCATATGTCACAGCAAACGGAGTTCCCATGGCGGTCCCAGATATCTGTCTATAAAATATACCAGAAAATTCAAATTCATTGTTGTGAAGAACAAAATCTGCTACTTGTAGAATTGATTCTGAATCTTCGTTAGTCACAATTTTAGTTTCACGTAATGCATGTTTAAGTGCTTCTAAACCTTCAGAAATAACAATATTCGGATATAGACTGATAACATCAAGAGTCATAAGCTTACTATTCTTAGAAATAGATTTGTTATTTATAGCTTCTATCTTTTGAAGGAATTGAGTGGTGTCCTTAACTAATTCAGGGCAGTAAAGCTGTGCCACAGGTTGTAATTTCCAGTCAAGCCAAGAAGAAGCTTTACGAGTAGGTGCAGTAACTTGGCTACATATAGGTCTTCCTGGTGGTATATCTGTAGGATTAGGAACTTTATGAACTTTTCCTAAAATGTAGAAATGGGCTGGTTTATCAACAGGTCTGTCTAAGATAGCTTTCCGTTCATTTTCAGAAATTTTAAGGCCAGTCACTAATTTTGTCAATTGTCCATGAATCTCGTTTGAATTGTCTCCACTGACTTTCTCATACACAGAGGTATCTTCTAGATGTTTCATACATTCTTTAACATAGTCTTCTTTATTCCAGATGACAATACCACCTCCTTTGTCAGCTTTACCAATGATAATATTAGGGTCATGCTTTAAACTTAATAAGGCTTTCCTCTCTTCACGAGTTAAATTATCTCGTACTTTATTTTCTGTGTAGTTTTTTATTGTTTGATACTGGTTGGTACAGTGGAGCTCCAGCGCTTCATCTCTTCCACAAGGTGGTGACCATTCACTCTTGATATACAGTGATTTAGGTAAGATTTGTTGTGATGGTTTTTCAAAAAAGAACTCAGATAGTCGTAGTCGTCGATGAAATGCTCTTAAGTCATGAAGTTCTCTAATTTGGTCATATTTAGGAGGTACTGGACAGAATGATAATCCTCTATTTAAAAGTTTTAATTCTGAAGTTTCTAACTGTCTAGAGCTAACGTTGTAGATGAAATTTTTGGAATCAAGTTCTTTGTCTTTTATTTTCTTGAATCTACGATTTTTCTTCTTTTTCCTCACTGGAACACAACTTTTTGCTGTTGTCGTTGTAGTCGTTGTGTAGTTGTCAATCTATGGATTCATAGACTTGATTCAGTTTGGCCAAATGGGTTAAATGATTTAAATCCAGGGGGTTTCAAAATTATTCATAATCATACATAATTTACCTAACTTTTAGTTAAGCTAACCTTTCTTTCATGTTATGTGTATTGTATCTATGACGTCATCATTCCCATGATGTCATATCTTACTATGATGTCATAACTGACTTCTAGCCATTTTGAATTTGATTCTTTCATCCTTGAGAAAGTTGGCATTTTGCTTACGAAACGTTGGATAAAACGATGGTTTTTTGATATTGTATTTTATTAATTATTTCACATTTTCATGTGGACGTATTATGTCGTCGCCCCTGTCCGTCCGTCCGTCCTGATGTCCGTCCACAATTGTTTGTGGACTCTCTACAGGTCACAATTCTTGTCCGATTTTGACGAAACTTAAAATATAGGTTTATCCCCAAAATATCTCGACTGCTTTCGATATTGGCATGTATCGGATCAAAACTTCATGGATTATGGCCCCTGATTGTACGAAAAATCACGTTTTTAGCTTGTGGACCCTATAGAGGTCACAATTTTGAACCGATTTTGATGAAACTTTATATGCATGTTTATAACCCAAAGATCTTGGTTCCTTTCGATATTTGCACCTATCGGAACATAAATTCCTGAATTATGGCCCCTGATTGTCCGAAAATTCACCTATTTTAGCTCGTGGTCCCTCTGGAGGTTACAATAATTAACCGATTTAAAAAATCGTTTGATAATATCACCGTTACACCCTAAGGAAGGTTGAGTTCAAATTTCGGAAAAATCGGACCAAAATTACCATACAAAATGGCCACCGTTCGTATGCGAATACTGTTAAAAAATGGTATATCAAGGTTGTGGACCCTGTAGAGATCACAATTTTAATTCAATTTTGATGAAACTTGAAATGCACGGTTATAACCCAAAGATCTTGGTTCCTTTTGATATTTGCACATATCTGATCGTAATTCCTGAATTACGGCCCCTGATTATACGCAGAATCGTCTTTGTTTAGCTTGTGGTCCCTCTGGAGGTCACAATTATTATCTGATTTAAAAAATCGTTTGATTATATCACCGTTACACCCTAAGGAAGGTTGAATTCGAATTTCGGGAAAATTCGGAACAAAATTGCCATACAAAATGGCTGCCATTCGTACTCAAATACTGTTAAAAAATGGTATATCAAGGTTGTGGATCCTGTAGAGGTCACAATTTTAATTCGATTTTGATGAAACTTAAAATGCATGGTTATAACCCAAAGATCTTGGTTCCTTTCAATATTTGTGCATATCGGATCGTAACTTCCTGAATTATGGCCCCTGATTATACGCAAAATCGTCTTGGTTTAGCTTGTGGTCCCTCTGGAGGTTACAATAATTAACCGATTTAAAAGATCATTTGATTATATCACCGTTACACCCTAAGGAAGGTTGAGTTCAAATTTCGGAAAAATCGGACCAAAATTACCATACAAAATGGCCGCCGTTCGTACGCGAATACGTTAAAAAATGGTATATCAAGGTTGTGGACCCAGTATAGGTCACAATTTTAATTCGATTTTGATGAAACTTGAAATGCATGTTTATAACCTAAAGATCTTGATTCTTTTCGATATTTGCGCATATCAAATTGTAATTTAATGAATTATAGCCTTTGATTGTAGGAAAAATCACTTTCGATTTTGCTTGTTTTCTAACCATCTCTCGAAAATGTGGGCGTATCCTGCCTGGCAGTGCCAGCTTACTATCTTTTAAAATAACCATATACTTTTTTGGGAAAATGACTACATAAGATAAGGAGTACAATCTTAAAATGTGTACATGTATATTTTAGTGATAAACTTACACTCTCTGTCTACAACTATCTTTGCTTGAGAGTTTGAAGAAATTTTTTTGTAATGTGAAACATAGGTTATATATGCATGCATAGTAATTTTCAGTGTCTGTTATTGGATAGTTGGGGGGGGGGGGTAAATATAATGTAAACTGTTGCCTTTCATAGAATATCTTTTTTAAAATAACCATATACTTTTTTGGGAAAATGACTACATAAGATAAGGAGTACAATCTTAAAATGTGTACATGTATATTTTAGTGATAAACTTACACTCTCTGTCTACAACTATCTTTGCTTGAGAGTTTGAAGAAATTTTTTTGTAATGTGAAACATAGGTTATATATGCATGCATAGTAATTTTCAGTGTCTGTTAATTGAATAGGTGGGGGGGGTATATATAATGTAAACTCTTGCCTTTCATAGAATATCTTTTTTAAAATAACCATATACTTTTTTGGGAAAATGACTACATAAGATAAGGAGTACAATCTTAAAATGTGTACATGTATATTTTAGTGATAAACTTACACTCTCTGTCTACAACTATCTTTGCTTGAGAGCAGACACTAACTAGTTCACCAACATTTTTATTCCTTAATTGACAATTTTAGTCAAAAACTCTTAAGTATTTTCCGCAAGTTGTGAGAAGTATTTATTTAGCGTCCATTTAATTAAATAGAAAAGGTTTATTGACACTTTGGACGTATGACTGATGAGAAACGAAGTAACATATTACAAACAAGTATACAAATCTTTAGATGTGGTGGCCATTCAGAACAGAGATCTAATCTTAAAGTAGTTAGTTCTCGGTTTGCAGAATGCAGGCAGATCTGTTTTAAATTTCACATGTACCCCCCCCCCCCCTATATAACTCTGTAGTCCAATCACATATTTTTCATCCAGTTAAGATCTTCCAACCCCAAATGCCCTAACCTAATTGGTGTACAGATACTGAAATTTCTGCAAAAGATGTATAGATGGGTCTTCTGCTATTCAACCAATTAACAAGGCAAGAATGACTTCAATATTTATTTTTATTGGTCTTGACAAAATGGTCAAATATTGACTTTGAGACACACTTTAAATAAATATATTGAGATACATGTACAATGAAAATGCACCACTATACCCATTCAGCAATATTTTTTTTCTAGACAGCATGGCAAGTGTGACTGCTAGAGGTGGGTGCATGTTACTTTTCATTTTACACCTTGTTCTTACTAGTAAAGTTATGTTCAGTAGTCAAATTTTAACTGCATTATCTCTCACCAGCACATCCGTCTTCCAATCATATTAGTGGTGAATTTTCAGATTTTTCATCTAAAACCATTCGTTTCTATCTATCACTAAGATAAAATTAATGTGTATACCATCTTAGAGTATCTGTCTTTTTTATTAATAATAACTTCACAATTCTGTTGGTTAAATTTTAACATTAATATTTGAGTTGGTTTTCAGCATTCGGGCATCTTGAGGATTCATATTTGGAATTCCGTCAATAATTGAATAGACTACACCAATTTCATCACTTACTAGTTGATTTGTCTCTTTGTCATACCTGTCATAGAGAAAACACAACTTGTATCAAACATTTTTAATAATTATCTGAGTTATTACCCAACAGAAGAAGCATATTTAATAAGTACACACATCTATTGAACATTGTAAAATTTCTAAAGGGTTTAGTCCGACTCAGAAATCTTGGGCTCTTGGAACCCTGCATTTATGGCTATTCTGATTTTTGATAACCAGGTTAGGAGTTGGAATAATAGGTGTCAAGTTATTTTATTTCATAGACTTAGCAGCTTCACAGCCCAACTTAAGCGAATTATTGAAATAAAATAAAGCCATATGTTAGTCCCAAATTGACCTAGTTTGTGTCGAGTGGACGTTAAACCCCATCTCTCCCTCTCATCAAGGCTTTTACCTAATTAACGTCTACACCAAGTTTGAACATTCTACCAGGGTTTAACGTCCTACTGTTCTGCTTCAACAGAATAATGAAGACGGGCATACCCTGTACAGTGGGCTCTGAGGAAAATTTTGAACCCCTGATGGACCCATTTTAATAGTCTTCTGGTTTCTTTGAGAGCAAGGGGTGGGGGTGGCGTAAATTGGACGGAGTGATGACGTATAATGTGGCCATATCAAAATAGTTACCTCAATGGCTTTTTGGAAAGTGGACAAGTCAAAACTTTTAACAAATTTTCATCAAAGTCTTTAAGTGTACTGTCTGGTTCATCATGGTAAACAGGGGGAGACAATATAATTCCTCTAGCAAGATTTAATACAGCTCCTGTTATAATATAGAAGACATATTATACAGGTGCTTGTCACACCCCCATATACTCACCACACATCTACAATGTCAATGCTAGCTATAAAACAAAAAAAGATAGTAAGCTGGCACTGCAAGGCAGGAAACGCCCACATTATCGAGAGATGGATAGAGAACAAGCAAAACGGAAAGTGATTTTTCATATAATCAAAGGCCATAATACATTAAGTTACAATTTGATATGCACCAATATTGAAAATAATAAAGATCTTTAGGTTATGAACATTCAATTAAAGTTTCATCAAAATTAAAATTGTGACATCTACAGGGTCCACTTTGGCAGCCATTTTGTATGGTAGAGGGACCACAAGCTAACCAAAGGCGATTTTGCGTATAATCAGGGGCCATAATTCAAGAAGTTACGATCCGATATGCGCAAATATCGAAAGGAACCAAGATCTTTGGGTTATAACCATGCATTTCAAGTTTCATTAAAATCAAATTATAATTGTGACCTATACAGGGTCCACAACCTTGAAATACCATTTTTTAACAGTATTCGCATAAAAAAAGCGGCCATTTTGTATGGCATTTTCGGTCCGATTTTCCCGAAATTTGACCTCAGCCTTTATTAGGGTGTAACAGTGATATAATTAAATGATTTTTAAAATTGCATAATAATTGTGACCTCTAGAGGGACCACAAGCTAAACAAAGGCGATTTTGCGTATAATCATAGGGGCCATAATTCAGGAACTTACGATCCGATATGCGCAAATATTGAAATGGACCACGATCTTTGGGTTATATCCATGCATTTCAAGTTTCATCAAAATGAAATTAAAATTGTGACCTCTACAGGTCTACATCCTTGATATACCATTTTTTAACAGTATTTGCGTATGAATGGCAATTTTTGTCCGATTTTTCCGAAATTCAAACTCAACCTTCCTCAGTACGAACGGCGGCCATTTTGTATGGTAATTTTGGTCTGATTTTTCTGAAATTTGAATTCAACCTTCCTTAGGGTGTAACGGTGATATAATCATACGTTTTTTTAAATTGGATAATAATTGTGACCTCCAGAGGGACCACAAGCTAAAATAGGTGATTTTTCTGACCATAAGGGGCCATAATTCAGGAAATTACGTTCCGATAGCCGCAAATATTGAAAGGAACCAAGATCTTTGGGTTATAAACATGCATGTCAAGTTTCATCAAAATCGGTTCAAAATTGTGACCTCTATTGGGTCCACAAGCTACAAACGTGATTTTTCGTACAATCAGGGGCCATAATTCATGAAGTTGTGATCCAATACATGCCAATATCAAAAGCAGCCGATATCTTTTGGGGATAAACCTATATTTCAAGTTTCATCAAAATCGGACAAGAATTGTGACCTGTAGAGAGTCGATAAACAAAGTGGACGGATGTCCGGACGGACAGTGGCGACGACATAATACGTCCACATGAAAAGAAGGTGTAAACAAACATATGCTACAAAATTCAGGTCCCAACAAAGAATTTGACCTAAGTTTTATTAAACTGTACAACTCACATGATTTAGTAATTTGAAAGTAAAAAGATATGTGATCTATAACTTCTGAATTTTAATAAGGTTTTTTCAATAATCCCACAAAGTTTTAAAAACTTTATCTTGAGAAATCTGTTCTGTAGCCTTTTCACAAGCTTTGAAAGTTAAAATGTAGACTCCTAAAATTGCATTAAAAATTAAGCCCCAATAAACAATACTATTTTTAGTTTTAAAATGTAGACTCCTAAAATTGCATTAAAAATTGAGCTCCAATAAACAATACTATTTTAATTTTTTAAAGATTTCATGAAGACCAATCTCTGAATTATGGATGGGGAAAATCATGTCAAGAATGACAACAAACATTGAATGAAAAAATGAAAAACAATTCGGAACTAGAAATTTGTATCAGGTTTTCAAAGAATGCTGGTTTGCTCAGGTTTGACTTATTCTGCCACGAAAGAGATTGAGTAATAAGTATTCTTTTATATGGCTAAACAGGTCTTCGTTGGAATGGTAACAATTTAATGTGGGGAACATTATTTTGGATATGCCCCTTAATCTGATTGGTTTTACATCATCAAGATGAACACGGACTTTCACTGAAAAAACAAGGTTGTGATCAATCTCGATCCCAGAGGTTAGTTTACTCTTCTTTTATCTCTGGTAGGGTGGGTGGATGGCTGAATGGTTAGCATGCGCGTGCTGTATCATTAAGCCTTGCATTGAGTCAACTGGCGTGGTTTCGATTCCCCAGTTGTACGTGGCAAGGAGGAGGGTCGCCTGTCCAACCTTGTGTGTTTTCTATGGTTTCCTCCCACTGCTAAAGAAAGACCCATACATGCAAGCAAATTATTGAATAAAATTAAACCATATGTTATACCCAAAATGATCTAGTATGTGTCGAGTGAAAGTTAAACCCCATTATTCTCTCTCTCTCTTATCTCTGGTAAAACTCACAGGCCATTTTGAATGTCATGTGATGTATCCTTCACAAAGATCCAAGATGACAGCTCAAATTCTTGTTTCTTCAGAATATTCAAGCATTATCTGACATTGAATCACTGACATTGTGCGGTAAATATAATTCCCAGTAAATCATCAAATCAACTATTTTCGAATAAACTTTTGATGTCAAAAGATGTTCCAGAGATCTTGATATTCATGAAACAAACTGATGCCTAATTGTGGAGACATCGACAGCATTTCATTTTAACAATTACTGCAAATCGGTATAAGCCACAGGGACGGAGCTAAACAACTGAATTCATGCTGATCAATGGCCAGCATGTTTTGCTAGACATAAATGTGGGGTAAAGTTATCTCTTCTGGGATTGGGTTGTGATAAAAAGATGGTTGGCTCTCAATGTACAGTAATGTGAAAATCTCCAATAGAACAGAACAACCAAAATACTTGATATATATAATGTTTTATTTACACAAATCAGCACGAGTAAATCAATACTGGATTAACATTTACAGAACCAATTAAACCTCGTCACAAATGAGTTCCACTGATTAATATTTAGTTAAAATTGAATCATTTTTTCTCCAATGTTTTAAACTTTGCCTCTAAACGTTTGGAATAGTGGTCTAAGCTATAAGCTGCTTGTTCAAGAGATGCAACACTATCTTCTATTTGATCAATCTGCTCTAAATATGGTTGAAGATTTTTGTACTTGGAATTCAGTTCTTTGAGTGCAGTCTCTATATTCATTGCTATATGTTTCATCTCGGAATATTTACACACTGTAACTTTATTCATTTTTTCCAATAAACGGTAATCTTCTATAGTTCCTTCAAGTTCCCCCTGCACATATTCTGCAGATTTTTGGAATGTTTCTCGGCACAATTCTACGACACTGGCAGGAACCTCGGGGTGTTCTATTTTGCCAATCCCAGTATTTCTTTCACCTCCTTCCTCGTTCTTTTGAGAGACATCTTTAGTAGTTGATGACATATTAAATGGTCGGTAATTTGTCGAAAAAGTGGTTATTTAAAAATTGAGGTGTTGACTATTTTCCTGTTTTGATTTCCACCATTTTGACTTATATTTGCAATCACATGATTAAAATACCCGATTAACCAGGGCTACATACTGTTTATTTGTTAAGGCCAACTCAATTTTTGTCAAGGTCGCGGAGATGTAAAAAAAGGTTATGCACGTGATTGTTGACGAGATCGTAGGTTAGGGCCATTTCCAGCGTTAGGACTACGTCCATGGTTAGGGTTCGGATTGGGATTAGCGCTAGCCCTGTAGACACCTCGTCACCTTTGACCAAACTTGATGTTCGCCTTATCAAATAGATCTAACCAATAATCCGACACCATAACATTTTTCAGTCGGAATAACGAGACGAATTGACGAACCTAAAATATGATTGTTTTCATCTCTTTGCGTATTCGATCAATAAAATTTCCTCGGAGGTAATGCGATAGTTCACTAAATGTAAAATGCTTCAAAGTATAATTGTGATATAAAAACGAAAATGATCGCAAAATGGCAAACAACATAATTGTTATATTTACCCCTTTCTCCCAAAAGTGTCCTCGTGCAAAGCATTTTGTATTGGGCCTTCATCGTTTTTTTCCACGGGAGATACATGTAGGGGGAGTTGGTGCCCTCATAGAAATAAATTTCTATTAGTAAGTGCAGGAGGGCTGCATCACACGCAAAACAATAAACTACAAGATAAACCTGCGGACAAGACAGAAAATAGACATTGCAAAAACAAATAATTATCAAATCAAGTTAATGGATCCGGGGACCAGCTGTAAGAAGCTCCACTGCGCTGTACAGTCCTGGGCCTGTTATGGTACAGGCTTCACTAAAATGATTTACAAAAAAGACGTAAAAAAATATGTGTGCCCCACTCCCACCATGCCTAAATTCTACCATATAGCCACATTGGGTATTAATTCCTTACTTCTCCTTTTGTACGCCATATTTTTACGGGTGCCCCACTCCTACCATGTCTAAATTCTACCATATAGCCACATTGGCCCATTGGGTATTAATTTCTTACTTCTCCTTTTATACGCCCACATTTTAGTGAGGGCACATGGCATGACCCAGTCCGTTGGTCCGTAATAATTTGAATGAACATAACGGAGAGTCTTCAAAAAAAATGATACTTTTTTTTAAAAAATAAAAATAAATAATATGATGCGCAGCATTGAGATTATGGGTGAACGAACACTCTCGATATTTAGTGTTTCAGCACTACAAACCCCGTAAATATAAATGAGGTGGGGGTGTCTCTGTGTGTGTGTTGAATGGCCGAATGGTTAGCACGAGTGTGCTGTATCATAAAGCCCACCATAGAGTCAACTGGTGTGGTTTCAAATATATACCAATTTTCTAAGGGGGTCACTTTACAAGCACCAGTCCATTTGACATGGAATGACCCAACTGAACATTTTCCAGATCAAATGTACAGCATTATAAAAGTGCATTAAACCACCCTAGTCAAAGAAAATGTGAATGGGCTGCATGCATGCCTTTCTGTAGTCATGAGTATTCTTCAAATATTAATATTTAAATTGAGATGTGATTGATGATTTCCAGTGGGAGCAGTCTTGTCTGCATTGACCAGAAGTGTTTTTGTAAAATTTGGAAACCGGCTAAGGTGATGCCTTGGATCGGTAACAGAGATACAAAACAAATTCACGTAAAAGCTTGAATATTTTATAATAATAACAGTCCATTAATAATTTTACAAAAATTAATAACATTAAGATTTTAAATCATAGGTCTTGCTCTCTGTCTATTTTTATTTGACTAAATTTTTCAAAAATTGCCTCTTGCTTTGTGACCCACGCATGGATCACTACAATAAAATTTAAGTAATAATTCTCACAATTTTTGTTGTCATCATATAATATACAGAGTATATAGTTGACCTATTTTGTGGATACATGTATTATATACTGGCTGTATTAATGAGGTAATTAAGGCTTACTATAGCTCTATCAATGAAGGAACAATCTTGTACAAAATACTGGATTCTTTACATAACATAAAAATGTGTATATCAGTGTTCTAGACATTGTTGACAAATCTGTTCTATTAGATTGTTAATTATTTGATTGCAAATAATATTCTTTTCCTTTACACAAGTACCCCCATTACTTTCTACAAAATTGTTTAACAGAGCTTATATTTCGCCTTGCCCACCACCACCCCTTTACAAACAACTTATCATAAATAGATTACTCCAAGTTCTCAGCATATGCATATTACTACACATAACACAACATGTCATAGTTTATATAACAAATTAATTTTATTACAAAGTTTTTTTTTATTTTGCTTTTTCTCAAGTACAATGCGCACTTTGACATTATAATAAATGTAGATCGATCAACTCTAATTTTCTGAACATTATAATAAATAATCCCCATAATGGCTTTTTCCAAGTTCTCAACATATTCATATTACAAAGAAAAGAAATCTACAAGTCATAGTTTACATTAATTTATTTAATTACAATATTTCTTTCATTTCGCTTTTCTCAAGTAAAATGTATTTGCAGGAATTTTAAAAAGAGGGGTGCACTTTGAAATTATAATAAATGCCGATCCACATTATAATAATCTCTAAATCGTTCACACACTTGAAGTAGGGTTGGGTAATATACCAGCGATTTTATCATATAGGACTTACTAAAATATATCGAGAAACCAGTATATTGTGATAACCATTGTGGTATGATAATTATTATGTCCCAATATTTACGATAATACATATGATGCTACATCATTTTATTGATATAATTCAATTCAAAAGTAAAAATAGCATTATTAAGTACCAGCTGGTCTAGGGCAAATCCCCATCATGGCCTCAATAATTCAAAATTATTAGGACACACATCGGTTATCACAATATTTGACAAATTGTTAAGATGATATTTGATATTTTTTTCTCATTATCGCCCAACGCTAACCTTAGCTCCTATTTATTTAATATCTCTCCTTTGATGACCCTTAAAATTTCATACTACAGGCCTACAATAAAGAAATTAACCTTAAATCTCAAATAAAAATATTTCACCCGGTCACATACTTTTGATTTGGAGATATGTTCATTTTAACAAATAACCTACAAAGTGAAAATCAAGCATCATCAATTGTACTGTCCTAGCTTATATTTATAAAAAATGAAAAATTAAAAACATTTTAAAACAGCACAGTTTATTGTTAAATTTAACTTTGATAAAATTTAGGTAAAATTTCTTAAATGCTGATTTTACTATTCGAATATCTAATTCATTATCGGTATTAAATAACTGATACATTAAATTAAAATGATATTTATTTCAACTTTCAACTATTTTTGGGTAGACTGTCAAATTTCGGGAAACAATGATGTACAGTAAATCTTCCAAATCAATATATTTGGTCTTAAATTATTAGTTAATTTTTTAACAATAGTTAATATTGGTTAAGCAAATAGTTTGTTGGAGACAAAACACAGATCAGTTACCATTAGTTAAATTTAACTGTTCATTCTGCATTTCTGCTTTTCAAATTGACTCTTGATATAAGTATTTAACTACAACATTTTATAGGAATTGACAACAAACTCTGTAAATACATGTAATATTTAAAACATATTGATGGTTAGTACATGTTGTAAGGTTCATACTGATACAATAAATCACAATACATGTAAATGTATTAACTTTTGAAACTTCCACTAAATTCCATAGAGCATTACAATTGATTTAAGTCGTTAAAAACTGAATTTGCTGAAAATTACAGTCAAATTGATCCACTCTGAACTGACATTTTAGCAATTGAATTTCGGCCTGGCTTCGATCATCCTTACTAAAGTCTGGGATTATCCATTTCATGATAAAATGATGAATGAAAGTGGAGCAGCAAACTGAAACCTAATCTAATAACATTTCAGGCCTATTAAAGAAAGACCTGCAATAGGCAGATTTATCTCTTGCATAATGTATGTTTAATGGTGGTTTATTTTAATAGCTTTTTTTTCTGCCCCAACTGGACTAATGAAGACAGGCATATGCCATGCACTGTGCTTCGAGGGAAATTTTGCCTTCAATGATTTCCATCTGTCAAGGTCAATTGGTTTTCCATCAAATCACAATGTCTAATGCTTTTCCTTGCAAATAATCATAGAAATGCATCATCTTTCAAAAGGATTCATTATTTTGATTGTGCAATTAACCAATTTTACAAAATCAATATATAGCTTCAACTTATAATAAGAAAATTAATAGTTTGAGTTGAGGAACATGTGACAGACCATTACACCCATATCAAGAGGGCTTATATAAAAAGACAGTCTATTATTATCATATATAGATACTGAATGTAAATGTTCTATACACACTGTTACTTTAATTTCCTTTATTTTAATTAAGTCACTTTTTAATTTCAGGTCAAACGACATGGCTTGCAACAAAAACAAACCGTCAGTTGACATAATATATGTAACTAATCCCATAAAAAAATGAATCCAAAACAAGTTTATACTGTAATACCAATATCAATCCCACCCCTTTTAATATTATTAAATTATTTTTAAAATGGTATTGCCATTCTTGGAATCAAACAATGTACATGTATAACTATTAATAACATGTACACTTCCTATTTTTTGTTTTTTATATACATGATGTCAATAACATGTATTAAATGTCACTCATACTTCCATTTTGGATAGAAACATGTAAACATAAACCTTATAAAATTAATAATTAAGCCATATATATAAACATATTTATATTGTCACCATCACGCTTCATATATTTATGCTCTATAAGCCACTCAATTTGTTCTTTAATCAGTTTCTTGGATGGGAGAAACATATTTTTTAAGATTTCAACAAGTTCAGTTTGTAAGGCTGCATTTGTAATTCTCTTTCGCATCTTCATTATTTTAACAACAGCTTCTTGTACTCGTAATACTCGGAGCTGCATTATGCCTTCATTATCTTCTTCTTTACTCTTCTCAGTAGAAAGTTGAAGACGTCCAACAAGATTCATTTTTCCCCTCTTCTGCACTTTACCATTTTTGACCATTGTGAATTTCTGATTCACCCAAAACAATGTACTGTCTATAAAGTCTTTAGGAGATTTTATGTCAGAGCTGCATAAGAGAATCTGTTGTTTCAGTTTAGGAAAAGCTACCAATGACCATAAAGTTTTTCTCAACTCAGCATCCGGTAATTCTGTAGCCAGTCGTAAACTTTCATACGACACTTTATCTTGTGGTCTTTGGTTCCAAGCAAATAGTACACCCATTTGAAAAGTTGTCACTTCCAAATCAAATTTTCCACCACTTTCATTACAAAAATTGATAATACCATTGGACATCAGATGATGCCACTGAAGTTTTCGACCGCTGTGTTTCAATTTGTAAAACTCTTCAACCTGAGGAATATAATCTTCTAATTCTCTTGGTAATGTGACAGATACACGATCACTAGATCTAGCCCATGCGCCAGCATTGAGAATCTTTATGTTGATGGCATCTGCTAATCCTTCATTATTATTTCTATGAATGTCTTTAAATTCAACATTCAAATCTTCACTAACTTTGATATCTTGAAACATTCTAGCTAGTTTGTTGACATAGTCAGCAGGCATGCCCACTTCTCTTAACCATTCCACCATGTTTTCTTCTTTTTCGTTGTCCGCTGAGGTGTCTAATATAAGACGTCTTGTCAGATGAGCCTTGTGGTATCTCATGAAAACATCTTTATTTTGAACATACTTCAGCACTAATAACACGTCATGTAACTTAGCTTCTACTTCTTCTGATGTCAGCTTCTTACTAAGTGGGGTTTTTCTAAGAAGCATATCACAATAATTTGCTAAAAGTTCAGGACATTTTGACTCCGGTTGCGTCTTTATTCCAGCTACACCCTTATTTTTCACAGGGATTTCTAATCTGAAGACCGACGTGTCATTAACTACAGTTCGATAGGCTTTGTCTCTGGACGTGAGAAATCTTGGATCATCCATAAAAGCATCTTTCACAAGTTTACTGAACCGATTAAATAAATCCAATAACTGCTCTACATATTTTTCAGAATCTGTAGTAATAGACAGGGCTGCAGACATCATATCAGCTAAACCCTGGTTTTTTATATGGGCTTCAAGATCTAGAAGCATTGGGGCTATACCATCAGGCACACGGTCCATTAATGTAAACATTAGACGCAATTTTTCAGTTTCATTGTTTTTAATCATGGTTGCACATTCTTGTAAAATTGTTTCTTTAAAATCAGTAACTAAGACTCGAACACAGCATTCAGTTAAAGCAGCCACTGAATTACAACCATATCCTGTCTCTAGATATCGTCTGGCTCTCAGTTCTTCTTCTTTTAACTTTGAATCAGCGAAGCTCATATAATTTTGTACACCATTTTCAGATAAATATCTTGGTGCTTTCATTTTGAAGAAGGACTCTGTGGCTTCCAAATAAGCTTTCTCAAAGTTATCCCTGTAAATTTTCAATTTGTCATCAGTGTCTGAACTTAAGTTGACATATGATTCTCTAACACCTATAACAAGCTGTGAATCGAAGGCTTCTCCATTTCTTTCTGAATGCACTAACTTCATGGCACTATCCTGCAACCGTTTCTTTATGTTAGAAAAAATGCTTTGATTCCAACTATCTAGCATCAACTTGCGTACAAGACTGTCTTGATCTTTCTTTTGTGTACTGTTGTGTAACTTACCAGAAATATTTGCTTCTAGCTGATTGAATGGCATGGGTAAGTAATTACACTGTGTGAAGAATTTACCCCATTCCGCAATGTAAGCTCTTATTAAAAGAGCCGAGTCATCTTTATGTTGTAAAACTCTAGTCTGAGCATCATGTATAAAGTCTAAGATGTCATCTTCTAATGCTTTATATATTTTAGGTGGACCCTCTTTCTCATCCCACATACACACGGAATGAACAGCCTCAAACAAATAATGCCATTCATCTCGACTAACAGGTTTTTGGCAAAGTAGTTTGAGAACAGTTGGTCTCATATACGGCCACTTGTCCTCAAATCTACATTGTCCTTGTTGACCAAGCATCGCCATTATTGTGAATTCGGTGAAAAATTTGTTGATTATTGATAGAAATGTATTTTAAAGCACTGTCATCGAACAATCATCACAGGACATTTCTACAGTAGACATTTGCAACTCAACATCCGGGTAATTTACAGACGGAAGTGGGTGAAGACCATAAATAATCAACATTATATTTGGACACGGACCAACCAATATTTCAGTCGTGTCATTTTATCACTCAGACTCAGACTGAATGCCTATAATGGTCTCCCTAGAATTTATACGCTATCATTGGCATACCTGTATTATCAGAGAGGATGTTGTTCTTGTGGTAGAAGTATGCACTCCTGGATGATGCAAGCATGCTTGAACAAGTAATTAGATGTATCCAAATATTTAATTTGAATCAGATTTCAAAACCATTTGTTTATTTACCCTCTGTTTTCTGTTTAAACATTTCACCGGCGTATAATTTCTCTCTATGAACACTGTTTATCATTTTGATTCTTAATTTTATTGTCAATCAATATGTCTTTTAGAATGAAAGAAATGCACATTCAAAGAATTGAATAAATAAAATGTGGTCTGATTCGGTGTTTAATTGCAGTTACCCCCCTTTCTGTTGGTTTCAAGAAAAGATTTAGTTTTCTACGCAAAAGGCTAGATCTATCTCTTAAGGCCAACTCAATATTTGTCAAGGTCGCTGAGATGTTAGGAAACATGATGGTTGGCGAGATTGTAGGGTAGGGTAAGTGTTAGGGGCAGGTCCAGAGCTCGGGTTAAGGTAAGCGGCCTGTTTACGTCTCGTGACCTTATTTATATTACTTTTACTATTAGTTGAATGTTTTGTATGTGAGTATTTTTTAATGTCTTGTTCTGTGTTACTGTCTTTTTCATTTCTTTGTTTTAAAGAGCAAAGTTGTAAACAGGCTTTAAGATATTATTATTTGACAGGTGTCAAATTTAGACTCCGTTTACCTTAGAACAGTCTGGTCGTTCGAAAATTGCTATTTCCATAGCGCATGCGTTTAAGTTTATCTCGTCTTCCTTCGGAGTCGACAATTCTATTAATAACCTTTTCCCCACGTGTTGAATGGTAAAATGGCATCAACAGAAATACAATTTGCCCAAAGGCTGGCATCGAATGAACGCAAGATTCGGGACAAGGCGATCAAAAAATTGAAGAAATATTTAGAGATAAGGTCAAAATCTAAAAAACGTTTTACAGAAGATGACTTTACAAAGATATGGAAAGGACTGCATTATTGTCTATGGATGCAAGACAAACCCCTTATTCAGGAGGAATTAGTAGAGAAAGTGACAGCTTTGGTACACTCGTTTGCAAACAGTGATCAGACCTTTCTCTTCATAAAAGTCTTCTTTATAACAGAGATTAGGGAATGGCCGACTATAGACAAATGGAGAGTAGATAAATTTATGATGTTGATCAGACAGTTCTTTCGACAATCACTTCACTACATACAAAATAGTTCCTGGCAAACAAGTTACATTGAAAACTTTACTCATGTGTTCCAACAGACGTTTTTAGACCCTCAGAATAATAGAATATCACATGGTTTCAGAATGTACTTCAACAGTATTTTTCTTGGAGAATTAAAAATGACCGGACTAAAGGACTTAACAACAGAGAAATTTTGTTTGTGTCTGCAGTCATATATAATCTTTATTACTAAGTCAAAACAAAAAGAAGTTATTGTTGATATTATAAAGAAAATATTTGAACCATTAATCAATGATTCTCTGAAGATAAGAGCTCAGCAGCAACCAAATCAATTGGGCAGTGATGATACCGTTACTACCTGTAGATTAGTAGATGACAAACAAGTCTGTGAATGGCTAGCTGATCAATTATTCACATTAGGAAGAAATCCTGCATGTTCCACTTGGCATAGAAACCACTTTTATGCAATGGTCAGAAAAATAAGAGATAGTCAAGATAGAAAAGTCAGTACACCAAAGCCAGATTATGAAAATGAAGAGGACGAAAATGCAAGTTGTATCTCAGAAACTGCTGAAACATTTGACAATGTAGTTAAGGAGTTAAAACAACAAAAAAACATGACACCAAGGCAAAATGCTAAGAAGAAAATTGCAGAAGTGGAAGATATCAAAATAAATATAGTAAAAAGTGCACCGGAAATTTTAAATTCAACAGAAGTTGATTCCACACAAAAAATTGAACCTAAAATAAACAAAAGTCTGAAACGTAAAACTTCTGTGTCAAATGATTCTAATATTGTTAGTGCAAGTGAAACGATAGGCAGTCCTAGCAAAAAGAAAAAATCAAGCTCTACCATTATTGAATCACCAACAGGTACTTCAAAACAAAAGCACACAAAATTAAAGAAGTCCAAAACATCTTCAGTGAAAAAAAATGACCGAAAACAAAACATGCTCTCCAAAGAAAAAAAGAAAGTAATCACTCCAATGTCAGGCATGAAGAAGAAAGTTGTGTTTGATATGAAGAAAAATACTGCACTGAAGTTTAAGAAGGGTATGGCTGTAAGCCCACATCCAGCATATGTTCCCACAAAGCAGCCAGAACAAGGAATACTTAAATCACCAGTCTCACCTGTTCCAGCTCCCCGTACAAATAAAAAACCAGTACAGTTATTTCAACCAAAAGAAGTTAGTAAAACAAATAAAAGGAACACTGCCCCTGTGAATGTTAAAACAAGGAGAATGACCAGATTAGGAGCTGCTGATTTTTTCTAAATATATTACTTAACTAGTGTACCGGTATATTGTTTGCAAGGCCAACATGTAGACTGTATAGTCTGATGAATTTATTTTAATCCAAATTATTTGTCTGCTTTAATAAATTTTATATAGACGGCCAATACATAAACATATTATATTACTTTATTGAAGATACACCCCCCCCCCCCAGTATCTCTGCACATTTTCATACACTGAAATCCAGGTGTCAACTGAATAATGATGATCTAGACCATTCAGTTTATGAATTTATCCCTAAAAAAATGCAAGAAAACGTTTTTATGTATTTATGCGTTTATTTAGGTGTACTTCATAACATCCCGAAAATTGACAAAATTTTACCTATTCATAAATTTGGGTTCTCTGTTGCAGGTTATGGGGTTAGGGGTGCCCAAGAAATTGATATAAGAAACCAGTTAACACCACTGGGTATATATACCTTAATTAATGATAAAACAGTGCAGAATTATTAACCTTTAAAAACTGTGGTTCTGAGTCACATGGTTTCGGGGTGAGGATAGCCAAGAAAATGGTACAAGAGAGCATCAGACATCTATGACAGCCATTTCACAAGCAAGACCATCTTCAATAGAAGGCTTGATCTGGCTTTATCTAAGTACATCTTATCAAGACCTTCACGTAATACCCTGCAAATTTCGGCACTTAATTTCGATTGGGTACATGCCCAGCTTGTGAGCCTCTCAGATTCCTTCACTGTCGCGAATACCAAGCCTCGTGCTTTCAAATGAAATGAAATGGGGTTTAACATCCTTTTGTTATGCACCTTACCTGGTCTAATGGAAGACGGGCATACACCATACAGTGTGCTATGAGGGAAATTTTGCCTTGGCAGTGGCACAATGGCCTACTCTTATAACAAATCCAACTGCCAAGGGATGTTTACGTGCATGCAAATGTGTACACAGGACCTCAGTTTTTTGCCCCAAACAACTAAACAGCTTTCCTTGTCGGGGCCCTCCGTTCTGCATCACTGACAAGAAGAAACCACGCCGGAAAATAGAGATAAACTTCTCAGCGAATGCAGGGATCAAACACTCGACCTCCAGACTAGCGAGCCAGCGCCTTACCCTCGTACTTGCAAGCTGAAATGTCTACCTGTGATAATCAAGTTGCAAAGTTCAAGGTTTCAGTGGAGGTCGGCAAGTCACAACCTCTGATTGGACACTTCTCTAAAAATTAATGAAATTTGTGCTTGCCTGAAGTTAAACCTATTATAGGAAAATAAGGTAAAAAAAACCTGGCTTTTACCCTCAAGGGAGACAAGGCTCAAAATTTGAGACTTTTAGATACTCCGATTTTGGTAAACTTTGAAGATGACTTGGTGTACAACCAACGCTATCAGAAACCATGTAAAAGGGTTTTCTTACTATTTTCAGGGGTTGACCCTCCTTTTTTCCATAAATTGACTGGTCTAATATTGCACCATCGTCAACGAAGGTTTCTCAGGATATTCAGATGTGACTTCCCGTTGTCAATGGTGCAAAACAGTGTCTTAGTCAATTAAATGATACAAAAAACAAGGTCCTGTGAACCTATTCACTATGTAAAAGTCCCTTTGACACTGGAATTCGAAATAAGAGCCTGCTGCTGTCTTGGCAAAATTTCACTGATAGGAAACTGCATGGCGTTTTCCTCATCAGCATTTACCTGGATGGAGCAGAAAAGTAGCACATTTTATTAGCCGGAGGACCAACTTATGTGAAATGCTCAAACTGGATAAAGATCATTAACAGATCGATAAATGCCACTAAAAGATTATGGATAAAGATCATTTTGTACACCAATCTTATTATTTCTGAACCTAAAGACGAACCCTACAGTATGAGTATAACAGACATTGCCCATTACTAGTAACCAGGCAGGACCATAGTACATTTTTGAACAGTAGCTGGAACCCAATTTACTTTTTTGGTGATATTTAGGAAACATAAAACCTGACCCTTTACTTTGTCTTTTGTTACGCCCATTTTAAAATGTGGGCAGTGTGAGCATTTCGGTTGTCCACATTTCCTATTGACACTCTACATTATCACCACCTGAACCTCAGGGGGCCGTGCCCCCCCCCCCTCAGCCTCAGCGAGACTGGTGTATCTGCTCTTTAATTGATGATATAAACATTATGTTCACATTGTCTCTGCCCAAGCAATGTGATGAAAACTCTTGGGACAACACCAAACCACTAATGCATGCGGCACTCTAATGATAACCCTTTGTTCCAATGTATGCCCCTACAAAATCCTGGAGACCGGCCTTAACCCCACCCATTCTACATGTATTATCTGATCTTTATATTATGTTGCATTTCGGCAATTTCTAATTGCTTCAGTTATTTCCCTTGGTCACTTTGTAGAATCTTGTGAATGATGAGCGAGAAATGAGGCACAAGATCAATTTGACATTACCATGTGTTTGCAAGACAAACATATTATGGGATATAATTAATTCAATAGTTTGAATGTGCACAGAGGTTTCCAACACTCTGGGGAAATCATAGAAAACCCACTGGGTTATCAATGTGAATTTTGAAGTCTTGTCTCACTGAACTGTGATCACCCCCACCCTTTTGAAAATGCACCACGAAAACTGCCTCTCCCTATAATTATTGCTGCACTCTTGTCAATATTAATTTAAGAGTGTGGGAATATACACTATTGCACATGTATGGTCTCTCCAACCCAGGAGGAATAAATTAAGTATAATAAAGAAAAATACTCAACGCATAACAATTTAACTAATTTATCTAACATTTCATATTAATCCCATATGTGATATTGATTAAATAAAATGGGAGAAATCATAAATATTTATGCTTAAAATCTATGAAGTAGTTTATCTGGAACACAATCACCATGTTTCTTAGTTATAGCAAATGTTTAACAATACCTTTCATTAAATAGGTTTAAAACATTGACTATTGCATAAAAAGTTTTAATAGTTATGTAATTAAACAGACTTAATTAACTGGAATTAAGGGATCTGTAATTCAATCATAAAAGAGGTTGTCAGGCAACAAAACATACACACCATAGTCGCAGCAGTCTATAAAAGGGTGGCACATCGTGATTATTAGTTTAAATTAAAAGCAAACTCTTTATTTTCAAATGTCATTTGAGTGTTGACAAGATTCTATAACAAAATAAAGGGCATTACATAGATGATGACTTGCTGTTTCAGAGTTCACAATATTCTCGAAACAATTAACAAAAATTATTGAAATTTGATTTGCTTATCTATAGAATTAGCATTTACAAGACTCTACAAAGGGCATTAATTATGGTAGTTACTGGCGGAAATGATTGAAAGGCTTCTCATTAAAATGCAAAAAATAGAAATGTTTTAAAAGGAAAGGATGATAAATTTAGTTTTAGAGGTTGAGGACAATCGACGGATGGGGGCTACAGTTATATATGGCCACATTTCAATGTGGGTGTATAAAAAGAGATACAACATTTCAAGCCAAGAATAAACTGTAAGTGACCAGCACATTCAATGCTCTTTGCAAAAATATAAATTAATAAATATGAAATATTCCAAACAAATCCAAAATGAAAAGTTTCAACTTAAAGTCATCTGTATGTGTGTGCATTTTACTAGAACGGTAACATGGGTTGTTGTTATGAGATTTTACATCTGCTTCCACCAAGGTTATATGCAGGTAAAAAAACTTCTTTTGAACTTTATAGGTGCAAGTAGCCAAGTTCCTCGGATCTTTAAATGGTAACCATTCCATTCAAGTACATAAATGAATCAATCTTCAGTGAACATTAAGACAGGATAACAATTATACTGATCACATGCCCCTAGAAATGTTTAATTTGAATAAGTTTTTTCAAACTTTTAAGTTGAGTAAAATTCTCTGATTTTATTGTACACTATCTTTTCTTCATAGAACTTGTAAATGATATAAAATATAGCGCTAAAAAATAGTACAATTTTAAATGTTTTCTCTTTTATTCGACACATCATTATCCCTGAAAAAAACAAAACAACAACATTGCCTCAGAAATTCACTCTGCATCAAAGAGATGATGTGTTTACTATATAATGGCTGGTAACCCTTATTGATGTATAACCCAACACATTCACTAACCACATGCAAACTTATTGTAGTATGGACAAAAAAATAAATCTAACATTATGATTGTATTGTCAAATGTCAAATGTCAAAAATTTAAATTAAGATAAATAGTTAATAGAGATAGTGACGTAATTTAGAAGTCAAATTAGTGTTTATAAAATTAGTTCATTATCACATATGGCAGTTGTGCCATAGCTCGACCACACCTGATTTTTACTATAGCACCTTTACTGCGAGCCTGGGTAGCCCGACATCTGATAACTACTATTCAAAATGTCACATACGTAGTGTAGCCAGAAGGAAAGGTCGAACATACCCTTCAGCCCAAAAGAGGGTGTTTCATCTCATGAAAATGAGAGAGTCAGTCCCCTCTTTAATATAACACTTTTGTTTAATCTTTTCCAAACATACCTACATATAACATACATAGAGAGATTTTTTTTGTGATCTGTGTCCTTAAATATATATTTCTTTGAGAATTGTTGTTTGTAGTTACACTAATATATATTTAAAATTCCAGAGAACTGCCATTTGTTGTTTTCAAATAGCTTGTAAGCACTGTCATACATTACTATTATTATTATTATATTGAATTTTACTCTTGTTATTCCCTTTTTATAGGCTTAAAAGACAGATCTATCATTTTATTTATCCAGCTCTAGAAGATTCATATTTTCAAACCATAACAGTTTAAGTTTGAATAAGTTAACTATTTAACCTCAAGGGAATATACTTTAAAGACACAGTGCGTATAATAGTTTAAACATATCACAGCAGAAAAGAAACAACTTCCCTTCTAAAAATTTGAACAATAGAAGGATAGCTGGTTCCTCTCAAATGTTTACAAAATTTTACAAAACTTTTCTCTATGGCCTATAAGGGAACATTTTTTTTACCATTGTATAACAAATCAGAACTAACAAAGTTATAAGGGACAACAATCACTGGTTTATTTGTTAATTCTGTTATATTTCTAATCGCTAATTTTCCACTAAAGTATTATATAACAAATTGTACATTTTTAATTTGAACACTCCCATTATTGTAAAATTCATTATGAAAGTACATTTAGACCATGTAATATTATACCCCTGTCTGAACCATGATTTTAATATACTCTTAAACTAAGCAACAAACAATTCTAAAACCCTTACCACTAAATTTGGTATTTTCTCAAGTTGCTCAAACAGTTTCACAATGAGATATTACTACAAATAAAAAAGTTATCTCTTGTAATATCATAATTTTAGTAATAAAATCGTCTGGCCCTGGTTCCAGGGCGAATAGTGGCCTATGGGAGATTAGATAAAGAGTCAACAGTTCATGGTATAATAGTTAATTAATAGATAATGTAAGGGGAATATGCTAAAATTTGTTACTGTTGTTACAATAAATAACAAAGTCTCGATTATCTATTTTTACAGTTAATCATCAACAGCGTTGAACCGCAGATCAGATTGAAATCTGTTGAAAACCAGACCCATCAAGAGTTGATTATGGTCTTGTCATGTTAATGAATGTCGTTTATTTAACATTTAAGGCCTAAAGAAAGACCTGCATTAGGCAGATTTAGCTGTTGCATTATGTATAATTTACTCAACTTTCAATCAGTTTATGAGAAATAGCTTTGATGCAAAAATTAGCACATAGTTTCTTATTGATGTATTTGATACATTACCACAAAAGTTTTATAATTGGCTACATTTTAACCAAAATAAGGCCAACAATTTTGAGTTAGTTCTTAACTAAAGAATGTTTTGTGAAACTAGGGCCAGAATGAATGTAAACAATATCATATTTTCAGTAGTGGCGTGAAACTTATTCTAGCAATTTGGGAACCACAGGGTTTTTTTTAAGCCGAAAAGAAAACTACATGTATGTAAGAATACGGTAGTTTCAATCCACAGAAAGACCGGTTAATATATGACTTTTTTTTATATTTCTAGTAGATATTCAAAATATCAAATCTTTTTGTAGGATCCTTTTAACAGAAATGCTTTGATGTACAAAAATTGCAATGTTTTTTTGTAATTTAAATACCTTTAAATGTAAATTATTGATAAGACCTACATTAGTATCAGGACCCTTCTGAAAAGGTTTTCCGATATGTATTGTAATGGTGGTTAGTTGTTGTGATATTTTCAAGAACCAGAGATGAATGCTGGATTTCTGAAAGACCTCATTGGGAGGGAAGATTGCACTGGTTTGTTTACATTTCAAACACATTTATAAAGAAATTAGTGGATGTTACAACAGGTCACCTTTTTAATTGTGGGAATATTTTATTGATAAGTCAACTAGAGGAAAGCACAAGCTTTAGAGCTAATGGTATTTAGAATAATTCATTGCTCAGTTTTATGGTAAATCAAAATCGGTGAGTTATAGAGTAGACATCAGTAGCATAATGCCATCAATGTTACCCAGGATGAATAATGATTATACTGAATATCCATTGGAATCTCTTGATCCTTAATCTTTGGTTTTAAATGATGGATAAAATAATTGAGATATAATTATGAGCACTTTTTCAACACTTGATTAATCAAGAGTAAGATCCATTTAATCCTGAGATTCTGTAAATTTCTTGTATCCATCTTCATCCATGAGAGATTTCAGTTCATTTGGTTGCGAAAGTTTAATCTTGAATAACCAGCCTAAAATAATAATGTTTTTTTCTCATGAAATCTTACTGAGTATCACTGATTTCTGATAATGGATTTTCAAAAAATATTCATCATTTTATTTCTCTTCTCATATTGTGTTTGTAACAACAAAAGTTTAAAATAAATATAAACAGAACTTTAGGACAGGTTCCATTGTTAGATATACAAATCTATAAAACATGGCCTATCATAGCAACCCTTGAACAACTTGGGGCTTCTAGCAAGCTGTGTCAAGTTTCTGTCATGAATGTCTGAGAAGGGAACGGGAGTGGTGATAAGACCCTGTAAAGGTGTAAGCACAAGGATAAATTTTTAAAAAAAACAGCGGCTGCCAGGCAGGATACGCCCACATTTTCGAGAGATGGATAGAGAACAAGCAAAACCGAAAGTTAGTTTTCCTACAATCAAAGGCTATAATTCATTAAATTACAATTTGATATGCGCAAATATCGAAAAGAATCAAGATCTTTAGGTTATAAACATGCATTTCAAGTTTCATCAATATCGAATTAAAATTGTGACCTATACTGGGTCCACATTGTCCACAACCTTGACATACCATATTTTAACACTATTAGCGTACAAACGGTGGCCATTTTGTCTGGCAATTATGGTCCGATTTCTCTGAAATTCAAACTCAACCTTCCATATGGTGTAACGGTGATAGAGTCAAACGTTTCTTTAAATCAGATAATCGTGACCTCCAGAGGGACCATAGGCAATTTTTCGGACAATCAGGGGCCATAATTCAGGAAGTTATGATCTGATATGTGCAAATAACGAAAGGAACCAAGATCTTTGGGTTATAACCATGCATTTCAAGTTTCATCAAAATTGAATCAAAATTGTGACCTATATTGGGTCCACAACCTTGATATACCATTTTATAACAGTAATCATGTACACGCGGCGGCCATTTTGTTCCGAATTTTTCCAAATTCGAAGTCAACCTTCCTTAGGGTGTAACGGTAATATAATCAAAAACGATTTTTCAAATCGGATAATAATTGTGACCTCCAGAGGGACCACAAGCTAAACAAAGACGATTTTGCGTATAATCAGGGGCCATAATTCAGGAAGTTACAATCCGATATGCCCAAATATCGAAATGAACCAAGATCTTTGGGTTATAACCATGCATTTCAAATTTCATCAAAATCGAATTAAAATTGTGACCTCTACAGGGTCCACAACCTTGATATACCATATTTTAACAGTATTCGCGTACGAATGGCGGCCATTTTGTATGGCAATTTTGGTCCGATCTACCCGAAATTCGAACTCAACCTTTCTTAGGGTGTAACGATGATATAATTAAACGATTTTTTAAATCGGATAATTATTGTAACCTCCAGAGGGACCACAAGCTAATCAAAGACGATTTTGCGTATAATCAGGGGCCATAATTCAGGAAGTTACAATCCGATATGCCCAAATATTGAAAGGAACCAAGATCTTTGCGTTATAACCATGCATTTCAAGTTTCATCAAAATCAAATTAAAATTGTGATTTCTACAGGGTCCACAACCTGGATATACCACTTTTTAACAGTATTCGCGTACGAACGGCGGCCATTTTGTATGGTAATTTTGGTCCGATTTTCTCGTAATTTGAACTCAACCTTCCTTAGGGTGTAACGGTGATATAATCGAACGGTTTTTCAAATCGGATAATAATTGTGACCTCCAAAGGTACCACAAGCTAAACAAAGACGATTTTGCGTATAATTAGGGGCCATAATTCAGGAAGTTACGATCCGATATGCGCAAATATTGAAAGGAACCAAGATCTTTGGGTTATAACCATGCATTTCAAGTTTCATCAAAAAAAAAATTAAAATTGTGATTTCTACAGGGTCCACAACCTGGATATACCATTTTTGAACTCAACCTTCCTTAGGGTGTAACGGTGACATAATCCGGTTTTTCAAATCGGATAATAATTGTGACCTCCAGAGGTACCACGAGCTAAAATAGGTGATTTTTCGGACAATCAGGGGCCATAATTCAGGAAATTACGTTCCGATAGGCGCAAATATCGAAAGGAACCAAGATCTTTGGGATATAAACATGCATGTCAAGTTTCATCAAAATCAGTTCAAAATTGTGACCTCTATAGGGTCCACAAGCTAAAAACGTGATTTTTCGTACAATCAGGGGCCATAATCCATGAAGTTTTGATTCGATACGTGCCAATATCGAAAGAAGCCGAGATCTTTTGGGGATAAACCTATATTTCAAGTTTCGTCCACAAACAATTGTGGACGGACGGACGGACAGACGGACAGGGGCGACGACATAATACGTCCACATGAAAATGTGGGCGTATAAAAACAAGCCAACATTCAGGTTGATGCTACACAAGTGAATTCCAAAACAAAGTATCAAGCAATCAATTGATTATCTATCTATACTTGGTCTAAGAAGTATTGTTCACGATCGAATGTAGTCAAGATTTTGAAATATCAGTGAGAATCAAATTTACCTTGTCCCAAAGCATCAAGCAACAATGAATAGCTTAGCTTAGCTTTAGTGGAAAATGTTTTTGTTAATCACTGAACTCAAGTCAAGACATTCACCTACACCAAGTTTAAACATTCTACCTTTAATCAAAAGCAGAGTTGTTAGTTTATCAACCAATAAATTTCTAATCTTTGCTTAGCCTAAGCAGAAAATACTCATCTTCAAACTCCAACAAGGCATACATAAACAAACACCAACACTAAGTTTAAACATTCTAGTTCAATTAGGACACTTATTGTGTCCCAAAAAGGGTGATGGACAGACAGATGGATGGACAGATAAACTGATTTTAATTTATCTCCTTTGAGATGGGGGACAGTGAATAGATGACACATATTAATTAATTACCCATTCATCTTGTTCGAGCAATCGGAATGCAGAAAATGCTCATGATCGAATTTATTCAATGTTTTGATGCAACAAGCGGTTGCCATGCAACACACACTCACATTTTGCAAGATATTGACAGAGAACAAGTTATAAAAACGCCTGATTTTTTGTACAATTGTGACTTCGGATAAAAATTGTGGCTGCTTGAAGGTCTACAAGGTAAAAAGTGAATTTTCATACCATCAGGGGCCATAATCAAGGAAGTTATGGTCCAATATGAGAGAATATAGAAAGGAACCAAGACCTTTGGGATATAAGCCTATATTTAAGTTTCATCGAAATGAGATAAAAATTGTGACCTCTAGAGGGTCAACAAGCATGGTATTACATAATAATATATACTTTTACACTATTTGCGTCCACTTTGTCGGTCAGTTTTGTTCGATTTATATGAAATTTAAACTCAACCATTAGCAGTGACAAATTTAAATGTTTTTTTTTAAATCGGATAATAATTTTGACCTGTAGAGGTCCCATAAGCCTAAAAACGTGATTTTTCGTATTATCAGGCCCCAAGTTCACAAAGCATTCTCAGACTTAAGTTGAGAATTTACTTAAATTTCAATCATTGTTTATGAAAAATATCTTTGATCCAGAAACACAAAACTTTGCACATATTATCTTATTGGTGTATAAAATATATTAAAACAACAATTTTTTTTATAAATGGCTTTATTTTAGTTAAAATAAGGCGAACAATTTTGAGTAAATTCTCAACTTAAGTCTGAGAATGCTTTGTGTACTTGGGGCCTGGAGCCACAATTCAGGAAGTTAAAATCCATAATGCGTGAATATCGAAAGGAACCAAGATCTTTGTTTAAAAAACATACATTTCAAGTTTCTTAAAAATCAGATGAATTTTATGACCCCTTGAGGGTCCACAAGATAAAAATGTGATTTTTCGTACAATCGGGGGGCATAATATATGAAATTTCGATCATCCGATACATGCCAATATCAAAAGGAACAGAGATCTTTTGGAAATAAACCTGTATTTCAGGTTCCTTCAAAATCACATAAAAATTGTGACCTGCAGAGTATCCATAAACAAAATTGTGGAGTGACAGGGGCAACGACAATATACATCCACATAAAAATGCGAGCGTATAAAAATAGATAATGCAAAATGAATATATTGAAAATGTTATTCAAATATTTTTATTCTGGGCCAAGTTATCACTGTTTGTAGTTTTGACAAGAGGTGTAAATAGATTCACCTATTCGTCATTGTTCAAAGGGAGATAACTCCTCCGCTAGAGGCGCTAGGTGCGGGTGGTTAAAAGTGCATGCGGAAAACACGCACCGTCAGCGATGGGTAAACACGCTTTTTGTTGCGCTTTTGAGTGCGCTCATATACGAGAAGTGAAAAGGATAAGTGTATTTTTTACGAATTTCCCGTCCATGAGTATTGGCGTTAGCTATGGGTGCAAGCTGTCAAAAGAAATATTGTGACAGACGACGGGAAAGTTCAGTCGTGGATCCCTAGACCTAGTGATAGCTCGAAGCTTTGTGTTACGTGTAGCTGTCATTTCCTGAATCCGCCAAATCCATCATCCACTCAAGACAAAAAGATAACAAACACGTACTCCCAACAGTGTTTGTATACAGAAAAAAACAACACTTAGGCCTTCAACCAAATCCACTTCAATGGATCAACCACCTGTAGTCTTGAAAAGGAAACGAACGCCTGATCAGTGATGGTGATACGATCAACAAGGTAAACAGTAAGCTAGGCCTTTGCCTTTGGCCTTTTTGGGCTAGCCTACTAGTACTAGTAACTATTACTACTTTGTAATATTATTACTCGCCAGTAGCCTAGATTAGAATACGTACTCGTCGAGTCGAATGTCTCCCTACACCCAACTCATTAAATTATCTAAAAATGCCATGAGGTGTTGAGGGCGAGGCCTATTTCATATTTATAATTTATTGTCATATTATAATTTTTAAATGCTTTTTCCTAGCATATCCAGTACACACAGTCGACTGTATTATTTAATTGTTATTATTTAGGCCCAGTAGTATAGTGTATTCATATAGTCAAAATACTAAAAAAATAGCTAGGATTGCCAAAAATAAAATCAATCAAGGCCTTGTTCTTGTTCAGTTGTTTGCAATTCACATCATTCCACTACTCGGCTTTTGGCTCAAACTATCACCAGAGTTTAATAAGTATTATGCAATGGAGGTGGGTGTGCCTTGGGGGGGGGGGGGGATTTCATCAGGTTCATAATTTAGAAGAGGCACTAGGCCTATAGGCCTACTACTAGTACTAGCCTGTCACTCTTCTTGCCCCAAAAAACCCCATTAAAATGATGGATTTAGTTTCGAATTATTGAAAATAACCTTAGTTAGACTCACCTATTTTTGGAAACTTAAACAAATGTCTTACTAGTATTGGTATTGATTAATATTATTAATAAGTAAATTTATTATTTCTCAGAAAAACAAGAGAAAAGAGTGTAGAAATTTTGGAAGCCGAGCATTCAGCACGAAAAAATTGATGGAATGAAACAGTTATCTGTAAGTTAAATATGATATTTTATTCTTTTTTTAAAAAATGTACTGATATTGAATTACTACAGCACATTTTTGAATAAAATCAATACTGTCACACAATTTTACTATAAATAGTTCGACACGTACATGTACAAACAGTCAAACAAGTCCTGAGGCTGTAGTGATAGGCCTACATGTACATGCTTCACACAAAATGAAACACAGCAAAAGTCTTAGTGAGAAAAAAATTTCTCATACCGTATTTCCTCTAATAAGCGCCCGGGCGCTTATTTTTTCAGCACCCCTTGACCCCCCGGCGCTTATTTCTTTAATAGCAAATTGAATTTAGGGTAAAGCCGTCATTTACCATGGACATTGGGCCTGATAATCTTTTGAATTACGGCATTTGATCAAGAGACCCGGCGCTTATTAGAGATCCGGCGCTTATTGGAGGCCCGGCGCTTATTTTTTCAGCACCCCTGACCCCCCGGAGCTTATTAGAGGCCCGGCGCTTATTAGAGGAAATACGGTATATATAAGTTACATATTTCAATCAAGTGACCTTTTGTTACATTTTTAAATGATGTGTTCTTTTCTTTTTATTTCAGTCAACCCAGCATGATCACGATTATTTAAGTACAATCGGAACAGGTAGACTGGCCAATGCTATTGATAATTTGACAAGTCAACATCCCGAGTTTTCTACATTATTTATATAATTTAAAAGTTAATGACAATTTATTTCGATATTATACTGGTTTTCCTACTTATTCAGTGTTTTTAGCCTTATTTAATATGATAAAGGGAATAAAACTGACGAATATAATTTGTTTAGTAATCGGTGCAAACTAAAGGTTCCTGTTTTAAAGATTTTAATAATATTACTTATTACAATTACTATAGATAGTACAGAGTCATTCCTCCCATGATGAAGTAATGTTTTGCCTGATTTTACTCTTGTGTAAATATTATGTATTTTGCTGGATGTTATGGTACATTTTCGATAATAAAACCAGTTTTTATTTTAACTTTGTTTTTTTTGGTTAATGATTCAATTGCATTAATTCAAGAGTCAGTACAGCAAGGAAAGTAATAATTCTGTGACTATATATATAGGCCTATCCGTAATAAAAGATGGTAGGCTACTAATTCAACTGCATCCAAGTTATATATATCCTTAAGATCGGAGGGTCCAAATGTTTACAAGGGTTTATTATTTACGGGTCAGAATAAGAAGAATAAGTCTTTGAAAAAAAAAGAGAAATGAATTGTTTATCAATAAAATAAATTGTGGTGTCTGTTCGGAAGGGGGGGGGGGTATATATTATTTTAAAAAATAACTTAATTAGTTTTTAAAACTTACAGCCAGAGCAGTTTTTAAAAAAAATAAATAAATAGAAACATCGTCTAGGCCTATTTATGTTTGTTTTTGCTTGTTTTGGTTTTTTTTTAAAACAATACTCTCCAAATATGTCCAACATTCATTTACGGAGTGGCGAAATATATTTAAGTTTTTTTGTTAAAATCGCTTCATACATGCATCGCATTTTCCAATAGGCCTAGGTCTATATTTATTTATGAACGGCGAATTCCGAACATACGACGGCTGATTATGGACATACAAAAACCAGCATTTTCCTACTTCGAATTTTCACCCAGCTCATTTTTATTGTTCACCCAAAGAATGCAGACTCTTAAAGGGTGGGGGGGGCATACTAGCCGAATCAAATGAAGGCTATTTATTTAGTAGACCGGTCATAATACTTCACTTGGTCGCAAAGAATTTAAGAAATGACATGACATGTTACTAAAAATAGCCCTATCGATCGAAGCATTTTATGATATGTTCCGACATAACACAATTATGTATAATTATATTGAAAAGGTACATTATTTAAAGTTACATCATCAATTGATAATACATAATTTGAAGAGGGAAAAGTTCAGTTTGTATGTATTGACTTATTGTCGCCGACGTCAAGCTGTCAAGCGAAGCCACTAATATTGTTAACAACGTAAAGCCCCCCTCAACTAGCGCCACCAGTGGCGGAGTTACCTCCCTTCAACAATGACGAATAGGTGAATTGTTTATTATCGTAACCATTGTACTGGTATATTCGAGGCTCAGCCTAGATTCTCCATTTTTAAACTTAATCAGTCAACGGCTGAACCATGCTACTCTAGTTAAAATCCTGAGTATCCTATGGCACTGAAAATTGATTATATGTTCTTGTCATGTTAATAAATATCTAATAAATATACATTCATATAATATTTTAGGCCTAAAGAAAGAACTTTAATAGGCAAATTTAGCTCTTGAAAAATGTATCTTTAATTAAAATCAAAGAAATCAGGTTACAAAGCATCAACCAAATTCTAGCTCAATCAGAAGCAGTTTTAATTATTGGGTTCCAACAGCAGTGACAGACATGCTGACAGGCAAACCCATCTTCGCAATTGTGTCATGCAATTAATGTGACTTAAAGCGAGAATTTCAAATTTTCTAAGAAAGTTAAAACATAATTTTTCCTATAATAATAATGAGTATATTTATAATGAGCTATATCCATAAACCAAGTTAATTATCACGGTCTCTAGGATACAAGTAAAGCCTGATTAGTTCCCTTTACCGCCAAACTCTTAGAATTCTATGTCTTTTGCTCAATAGGTTATCAACTCACTATTACACGATTATTGGCATTATTTCCCACCCTTAAAAATCATTGACAGAGGAAATAATAACACAATTACATCCCTTGTTTTCCTGTTGACTACATGTTAAGGCACATTCAAACGTTGTAATTTGAAGTTGAAAATGATTTTTTTTCCAATTTCTCAGCAGGCAATAGTGAATTATAGCAATATTCTTTAACAAGGTAGGACTGTTTATGGATACCATCTATTTTAAGGCTTTATTTTAATAAATTTTAAAAATATAACTTAAAAAATTTGAAATTGTAGCTTTAAAGATGGTTGACATAAATGCATAGTGCTATCTGTTACATATATATCAGATATCATTGTTATGTCATTAACAGCTTTGATTAGCCTATCATCTAATTATAATTGATTATTTGATGGTTTTGATGAGTGTCCTGTTTGATTATTTATGTTAATGAGACTGGCAACAGGTAATTTCTTGTCACATCACTTATTGTTTTAAAGTACATTTTGTATCATTTGAACTGCCAAATAAACAAAATAACTTAAATAAGTCACTTTCAAGTCCAAAGGAAAGGCTGAGTGAGAAAGTTGCAAGTCTCCTTCATTAATAACATTTTTTTATTTATTAAACAGTTGTTTATTTCTATTTACTTACACAATCTTATTGGTATTATTTAGCTGCTAGGCATGAAGATTTCAACAAATATGTGTGCCAAATCTGTTTTAATTCAAATTATTGGCTGCTTGCTGTGATTCAAATGATCAAATCTCAGCTCAACATTGGCTCAGAGATTATTTAAAAATTTGTGTATGTCATTTACTACCTTTTTCGTATGGTGAATCATTTATTAGATTAGGTGTATTTGCTAACACCTGATTTATTTCTGTAATAGATCCTGATACAGGACTATAAATTTCACTGGCAGCTTTGACACTTTCTAAACATCCAGCTTCACCTATTAAACGAAAAATAAAATTTTAATGCTTGTGAATACAAAGGAAGGGAAATGAATGTAAATTACAGGAGATCATCCAACTGTTTCTATATTCTAACAAATGAAGGAAATCAGTGAGAGCTACTTGGATCAACTTTTACCCTTAATTAAAGATAATTAAATTTGGTCTTCCAAGTTTTAAAATTATACCACTTCAGTAAATTAATATAAAATCTATCTATATTTATATTGCAATATAAAGGTCTTCCACAATACGGCAATATGTAATTTGATGAATTTATATTTTGACAGATTACTTGATGTTTTTGTTAAAACTGTTTAAAAATACAGCTGTTAGACTATAGAAAACAGGGGACAGTTTATTTCAACATTTACCTTCATTCAATTTGAGAACAACATTATGGTACAAAAAATTTATACGGTTATGCCATCTTGACAACATGTGATGCATTACTTCAGCTTTTCTCTTTCAACTTTAAACACATATCTAGCTGCAATCTGCACACATCTAACAGTGATTTGACTCAGCTGTTTTCATTGGGGGACTAATTATAATTAGAAGACAAGACAAGAGAGAGAGAGAGAGAGAGAGAGAGATGGGGTTTAACCTCCACTCAACACAACTAGGTCATTTCGGGACTAACATATATGGTTTAATTCTATTTCAATAATCTGCTTGTGTGTAGGGTTTTTAGCAGTGGGAGGAAACCGGAGTGCCAGGAGGAAACCCACGAGGTTGAGAAGGCGCCCCTATCTCCATGCCAGATACGTTCACACCAGGGCTCGAAACCCACAGCCGCAAGCCAGTGGTGGCCGGCCCACTAAAGGTCGAAGCGCGCACTCTAGACCACTATGCCATCCCAACAAGACAAGAAATGTCTACAAAATGACGAGACAAGATGTGTACATCATTTAAATCTGCATCGATTGAGCTATTCAGAAATGTATAGGTTGTTGAAATCTATGTGGTACATAATGACGATAAAGCCAAACAAAAATTAACTGTGTTCACGGTTAACCGACCAACACTATTCATGCGGCACAAAATTTACCCCCCATACCCCAAGAGAAAAAAATCAGACCATCTGAACCAATTTTTTGGGCCAAATCGTCATAAACACAGGTATTAATTGTTTTTCACCTAATAAATGACATACCATTTGCTTCTACATCAACTCCTGTTTCTGGTAATTGAACATAAACAACTTCTCCTAATTTATCCTGAAAAAGAAGACACAATTTGTTCACCAGAAAAATTTATATACAAAACTTTATACTTAAGATAATTTTCAGTGTCAATAAATCTGGTACTAATTATGTCTTTCTGCTACCCTCATTCATATCATATTACCGGTATATACAACTGGTGGTAGTTTTTTCTTTGATGTGCACACAGTTATATCTCAGGAGTTTCATTAAGAGCCGGCGGCTGGCGAATTTCCCCGGCTACTTCACTCCTTGCGTCGGCAACCTGTCATGAAATCATGTCAGGTTGATATATTCAGTTTATATAAACTGGTGATGACATTGATGAATGAAATAATACAAGGAACATAGGAATAAATTTTTATTCTTTTGACAATTAAAAAATCTATGGTACAGTTTGTAGCATTCAGCACATAAGTAGAAGGCATACTTATTGGCATATGTCTTAAGATATCTTTCAGAATTTTCTTTTCCTCAAAATTTTGTTTATTTCTCCACCAAATCCAAGACATGAAAGTATTTTAAGCCCCAAGCCAAGAGTTCCCTTTGTAATGTATTTTTGCGTTCAGTAAACTTTTATATTGGACCATCATTGAAAGATGGCCTACGACTTAAATCCCATCAAGCATTGCATCAAAATATGTCAAATCATGTGTAGAAAGTGCTATTTGGATAGACATAAATTTCATAAACACTTTCAGCATTGAAAGATGGCATAATTTAATTTGTACAACTTATAACAATCAAGCATTGCATCATAATATGTCAAGTCATGAGTAAAAAGTGCTACTTAGATAGACAAAGTGATGTCATGAAAAATGCTTTAATAATAATTACCTGAGCATACTCGGAGATGCCTACTGTGCCAACGCCATCAGTAACATTAATCCATTCATGTTTTTCTGTGAACAATCGACCTATAAAGGTAAAATAATATTGAAAATATCATAGAAGGATAGTGACTTAGATACATAAAAACACTACTATAGGAATATTCTCTCGGGCATTCCAAAGAGTTTTGTAGGATGTCATAATGATGACTATGAAGATGTGGGCATGTAAAGGGAGAGAGAGAGAGAATTCGAGTTTAAGGCCCAGTCGACACAAACTAGGTCATTTCGGGACAAGCATATGGTTTAATTTTATTTCAATAATTCGTTTGCGCGTAGGGGTCTTTAGCAGTTGGAGGAAACTGGAGGACCCGGAGAAAACCCACGAGGTTGGAAAGGCAACCCTACTCCTTGTCACATACAACCGTGATTCGAAACCGCGCCAGTTGACTCAATGACATGCTATATGATACAGCACACACATGCTAACCATTCGGCCATCCAACCCCCCCGTGGGCATGTACAATATACAGGGGAGATGCTATGGTACTATTATTAAGGTTATCACACATTTATAGTATAATAGGTTACTTAGGTGTTCAAATATAAATGTGGATGGGTGATGAACATATATATATCTACATTTAACATTACAAAGTATGCATAGGCGTATAACCAAAACAATGTGTGAATAATTTCATTTCTTTTGTAGGGTTTGATAGTAAATTATAAAGTGGATTGAAATGAGATATATCAAAAAAAATATCCTTCCCTTAAAGTCAAAGTTTAAACTGGTTTTTATGTAGTTATTCAGAATTTTTACAAGCTTTATATTCATGTGAAACAGGTTTTTCAGGTCCCAAAACCAACTCTGAGACAAACACAATTTGAATTGAATATCTCTTAGACGACTTCTTTCAAAGTCAAATATCCATTGAAGCAAGGCTTCCATTTCGGCCGTATATGCCGGTCGGGACCTACGGCTCTGGAAAATGACCTACACCCGAGCAGACCCGTAGGTCATTTTGCATGCCGGAAAAATAGCATATTTTGTGCTAAATCATAAAATCCTAGGATACGAAGAAACTCTGTGCGTGTTGTGATGTAAACTGTCGGGTATAATCAAATTAACAGTGTTCAGTAGTCCGCGAATTAACACCACTGCCAATCAATTATCCTTGTGTATATTGCTGTACTCACAATCAACGGACGATCAATATCAAACAGATTAAAAGCTTGACATTCAATCACGTTAATTAACCGAGTTTTTTTTTTTAATCAGTACTGGTGACCATTATTAAAACCGAGTTGTTGTTACAGCATTTTCGCCGACTTTCATCGCTCGTGCAGCCATATTAACTATGTCAACATCAAACAGATTAAAAACTTTACTTTGATGTCTTCACTTGATAACTAGAGTTAAGCATGCGAATGATATATAAAGCAGAAACGTTTGCATGCTTTATATCATTTCAAAATGTTGAAATTCCAAACCTCTCAGAATAACGATTGTCGTCAAATGAATCCAACCGCCTTTTTTCAACATCGGCCCATGTGGAAGACAAATTCTGTCTTAAAATCTTGTCAAAAACATTCCCGTGGTTAATATTTAATATTCCTACACAAAAATGTATTGTCGGTTGTTTTTTTTAATCCTTTTGTTTTCTTTTATGTAACAACTGATTGCCGTTACTTTACTTGACACAATGAACTATTTACGCTGGCCGCCATTTTGATACACTGTGAATCAATCTTTACATGTTATCGAGTGCAAATACAAGAACGATCTTCTTTGAGCTCCCCAAATAATAATACGAGTTAATAATATATTAATTAGTTTAAAAAGTATGTTAATTATTGTACATTGAATGACTTTTAATAATTTAAATGCATTAATCACTCGGAACTACTTTTCGCCGTGTATGGAGAAATAGTCAACAGTCTAACTTGTCCCGTAAACGAACAGGTTAATTAAAAGATCGTTGTTAGAAATATAACGCCGAGAATGGTTTTGTGATTGTTCCCAAAATTTTCGAAAGTCGGCTCTTGTAGAGCACACTGTCTCCAGTGACCATAAAACGTCACATGAACACGAATATCGACTATTTAAAGACGTTATACCACAACAGTTCCATTTGAGATACGACGAGTATATACGGGTGATGTTGTAAAAAAAGTAAGAAAATAGTGTACTTGCGAATGTTTCTTGTTGTTATATTTTTATATTATATAAATCTATAAATGATAATTGGTTACATGTGTTCCTTTATTGAGGGGGTGGGTGGGTATAAATGCCGACGTGAGATTAATTTTCTTTGTGACTGTGCTTGACCCAATTAAATCCGAACGGCATTTCAATATCATGTTTTATGGCTTCTTATTTTGTGCTAAAAATACCATCACTTTCTCCATGGGAAAAATGACCGGTTGTGAAAATTTTGAAGTGGAAGCCCTGCATTGAAGCCATTGGGCTATAGCTTAGTTTATTGTGTTATGAAAAGAATTTGGATTAAAGATGAAGCATCCATGTTTTTTTGTTACATTATATCCTTGATAGGAACATATAAAGAGCATTATAAAGTATACACAAAGAAAACAAATTTCATCCAAATCCATCCATATAACTCCATATTTTTAAATGTTCAGATATACAAACAATGAGATTATCTAAATTATAATCCTTTTTGAGTTAATCACACTAGTCTGTCAATATTTTGATATAAAAGATGCATTATGTAAGAGCTTAAGAGCTAATATGCCTATTGCAGATCTTTATTTTGCCAGCAAATGTTATATAACTATTATTTAGACATTTATTAACATGACAAGCCCATAATCTACATTCTAGATTATTGGATGGCAGAGATTTAAATGGATTGAAACTCCCACAAGATTTGACCAGCAGTTGCCAGGCAAGATACGCCCACATTTTTCAAGAGATGGATAGAGAACAAGTTAAAAACAAAATCGATTTTTTGAACAATCAGGGGCCATAATCAAGAAATTGTTTAGTCTTAAGTGCCTAAAAATAGAAAGGAACTGAGATCTTTGGATATAAACATATATTTTAAGTTTCATTAAAATCAGATAAAAAGTATTACATACTTTAACACAATTTGCGTACAAATTTGAATTCATTAACCTTCATTATGGTGGAAAGATATATTAAAACATTTTTAAAATTGGATAAAAATTCTGACCTCTAGAGAGAGAGAGAGAGAGAGAGAGAGAGAGAGAGAGAGAGAGAGATGGGGTATAACATCCACTCCACACAAACTAGGTCATTTCGGGACTAACATATGGTTTAATTTTATTTCAATAAACGCTTGCACATAGGTGTCTTTAGCAGTGGGAGGAAACCGGAGGGCTCGGAGGAAACCCACGAGGTGGACTTAACTATAGAGAATCCACAAGCTAAAAAACATGATTTTTCATACAATCAGGGGCCTTAATCCAAAAACTCTAGAGAATCCACAAGCTAAAAGGACACAGGTCACCAAATATTCCTGGGCCGTCACCCACGAATGTAGGGCGAAAGTTATTTTTAGTCTCTCTCTCCCTTTCTCTTTTTCCCCCCTTTGCATGGCGATTTTTGTTGACTTTTTGGTGTAGAATTGAAAAAAAGGGTTTGAGAATACATTTTCTCCAGGTTTTGGTGAATATTCATGATTTTGAGGCGGAAGGATATAAGAGTTGTTAGGTTGGTTTCGTTGAAATGTAGGGCCTGAAATTGCATGTTTTCTTGTCCCTAATTCCAGCTTGTGTATCTCAACTTTTTCATGGTCAACCTCATACATGCTTTTGGGCAAGAGTTTGCCACATGTTGCTGTATCTGTGGCAAAAAGCGTTTTACCCAACGAAAATTTGGGAAAAAGTTAGAGCCGGTCTAAGAGACGAGAATTAACATTAGAGTCAATGGGGAAAGAATAAGTGACCTGTGGCCTGTCAAACATGATTTTTCATACAATCAGGGGCCATAATCCAAAAAGTGACGGATGCGCAAATAGTGAATGGAACCAAGAACTTTGGGACATAAACATATTTTAAGATTCATTAAATTCTGGACTGTTCACCCTGCATTAATTAATTAGAAATAAGAATTTTCTATTAATAAAAATGAAAATAAATTACTTTATATGTTCATACATACAGAAAAGATTATATTCATTTTAGTCCACACCCCCCTTAAAATTATATTTAAAGACTGCTAAAACTTAATCATTTTTAGTGTATATTTTTGATGGCATTTTTTATTTCGAAATGTTACCGGCATTAATAATTAAAATTAGTTTGAAAGGTGAAACTAAACAGCAGCAATAAATGATAGCTAAAAATAAACACATATGGTTTTTTTCCGTAACGTTGGCTGTGACTTTGATAGTGTCTTGACAAGCCTGTCTATATTCAATATTGTATCGCGCCCTTTATTAAAGTTTATCCATACTGGACATGTAGTAGTCACTGGATGGCACATAAAACCTATATTGCACAGAGTCCAGGCGTCGGCATTGTCAGAGCACTTACCAGCTAACAATCTTGATGTTGTGACGAAGCTACGCGTGTATTTTTCACAACGAGTTTCAACATTAAATACACTAACTCGACATTTAATATACCGCAAGCCCAACCTTCGCAGAACTGTAGAAGCCATGTTGAAAATATACAGTGTCAGTGCTCTAAGTAGAAGAACACGTGACAAACCTGACCTCTTTCCCATCCACGAAGGTCATTTTTAGACACACTTGTGTAGATCTAGGATCGGGAACACTTTTAAAAATTTAAGTTTGGAGGGTGCTTTAGTCGAGTGTAGAGTGGTTACAGTCTTGTAGGTTGTGGTGATATTATCAACCAATTGGGAGTCTGTAGGAAATATCAGCCTCACCTCAATAACAATATTCCGCAGACCAAAATTAAAAATATTGGCATTTTCTTATGCCATGGGGGTTCGGGATAGGGTCTACGGATAGATATTTCTTAGAAACAAATTAACGCGTATTGCATTCATATCTGTAGGTATAGGGGCCTACTATTAATACAGCCTACCGTATTTCCTCTAATAAGCGCCGGGGGTCAAAGGTAGACCTAGTTGAGAAAATAAGCGCCGGGTCTCTAATAGGCATTAGATTGCTTTTGATCCAATGCCGTAATTCAAAAGATTCTCCGGCCCAATGTCCATGGTAAATGACGGCTTTACCCTAAATTCAATTTGCTATTAAAAAAATAAGCGCCGGGGGATCAATGGGTGCTGAAAAAATAAGCGCCCGGGCGCTTATTAGAGGAAATACAATACTATTGTTTCAGCACAATTTCAATTGACGGGATTTTTTTATTTTTATATTTTATTTTATATTTTCAAATGGCCTCAGCGGAGCGGGTTATAGAAACGTGCAGTCAAAAGTAAAAAAAATTCTGGTCATATTGACCTATGGTCATAACTGATTCTAAAATATAATGGGCCTTTAATTTTGTCTGACGTGCAGAGCGGGGCAATTCCAAAAATTGGTTGACACATCCTACAAACGACCCATGCATCTGTATTTCTTACTACACATTTCTGTAGCCTTGTGATCGTCTAGAATTGCTCTCTAGCTGTCTTTGCTTCTACTTCACGTTGTGTGTTTGCTTTTTCCTGTTTTCTTTAGGCGTTTGTCTTCTCAGTTATAACAGTGGAACAGTTCGTTTTGAAATGTTATAGCATAGATATACATGGTTACAAGCATGGTACAGTAGGCTACTACAATATTAACTACAGTCATTCTCATGTCCTAAAATTATACTAAGCATTGATTTACGAAAAAGGTCATATTTTCAGTCCTATACCAAGGGCGGATCCATGAGACCATGGATCAGGACCGTATGCAGGATATTTACTGGGGGTGCAGTAGAATGGTTGGCGCGCCAAATACCCGAGTTACTGAGCCATCGCCGAAACCGCTAGAAAGAGATCCCGTGTGCCAATTACGTCGGCGCAATATCCCCTTTTTATTAAACCATAGAAATATATACGTCAGTATATATTTCTATGATTAAACACACCAAAATGATAAATTTCTTGCCGGAAACACCAATAAGGCCATGTTGATAGGGTGACCAGAACGAGAATATCCAATAATGTAAAATGTGGATAGGGCTATCAAAACGAACCATCTAATGTCATGTATAGTGGGACAGGTGCTGACTCAGAAAGGGGCGATAGGAGGAGTAATCTGGTGATATCTAAGATCGATTTCGTATTTTTGTGGTCGATATTTTTAGGGGCGGCACATTTTAGGAGAGACATTTGCTACTGGTGCCCCCATCCTTGGATCCGTGTCTGTAATGACGCCCCATATAGCCTCCACATAAGTGATATAAGAAAAGGGCACAGAAAGAATTTTTAAATAGTAATCAGCATTAGAGAGACTAGTCAAGATTATACATAAAAGAGAAGATAAAATGTTATTTGATCGAGATAAGATTAGAATCTGTTTCACATATCTATAAATTTGTGGACCGGATCAAAAATATTAGTGTTAACATCAAGACTGTAGGCTGTGGGCCGAATAAAAGAAATAATTATCTTTGTTACATTATTGTGTATATTAGCCCACGACTCATATATTTGTATCATTTGCTTGATAAAGACGAGAGTATCCTCGTCGAAACGTCGCTTAGTATCAAACTCAGTAATTGTGTATCCATAAAATTGTACCTTGTGTTAATATGGACCTTTCGTATTGTCACGAAAACGAACATATGTTCGTTTACGTTTCCGTTTTCGTAACCCCTAACAATGTTTAAAAAAATATTTTATCTCAAATATCGGATATCAGAAGCTCATCTTTCCCAGTAAGTTTACATCATCAATGTTGACTTAAATTGACCTATAATTCGTGTTTTCGATGTCGAAGATTTTGGAGAATTTTGAAAAATGGTGGAAAATTCAATATATGGGTCAAATTGGCCAAAATCCAAAATGGCCGCCGGTAAATTCCGATTTCCACCCAAATTATCATAATATGATAGAGTTTGGTATCAAAATATACGTTTTTGGGGTAACTTAATCCATGTCCATAAACATTTTGGTGATTAGACAATATTGGGAAATGATTCCACGTGGCGGTCAGTTTTGGCGGGAAAATTCAAATTTTACAAAATGACCACATTTGGTGTTCGACGAATTTGTTCATCTTGGTAATTAACTGGTTCCCCTGGCTCACAATATATTGGAGACTTGGGGAGTAAGAGTAGTTTAGTCTGCCTCAGATCTCATACGATGACACTCATCTTGAGCATCAACTAAATTTCATTTAGACGCTTTGGCGGCCCACTGCACACTATGGAAGCAACGTACCAAGCATGATGAAGGGGCCATTGTCAGCCCACAGCTTCGTGGTCGTGTCCGATTTCAAACACCAATCTCAAAAATTGAGCCAAGGTGGCCAAACCTATTGAAGCGAATTCATGTCACAAACTGATTCAAAACTTAAGACAGAGATGGATAGTTGGATACAGTATCGCCTGTTTGTCAGATATGCAGTGAATCATTTGGTAATGAACTGACCCCCGTCATTCCGAACATTTCAGAAAGTTAATGGGTATTGGAAGCCAACAATAATGAGCAGATTAAGATCCCTGGTTTAAGTTCAATAATAAGTGGAGTTACCAATTTAGTACAGAGTAAAACTTGGTGTAAAGTCATGACTAAGTTCGAAAATGGGCCAAGGGCATGCTATGGCCTCCGAAAGAGGGTAGGCAGACCAAAGTTATGGTACTGGGGCCCATCGGGAAAATGTGAGTTCTGTTGCACATGGTAGAAATCATTACATACCATACATTGACACTTTGTTGAGGGATTATGATTAAGTCCTAAGGATCCGAACATGGACATAGTTAGAGATGGATACATTATCACCTGTTTGTCAGGTATGCAGTGAACCATTTGATAATGAACTGCCCACCATCATTCCAAAAATGTCAGAAAGTTAAAGGGTATTTGGAAGCCAACAATAATGAGCAGATCCCTGAGTCATGACTAAGTTCGACAATGAGCCAAGGGCATGCTAGGTTCTCCGAATGATGGTAGGCAGACCAAAGTTAAATGGTATTTTAGAAGGTGGTGGGACCGGATCGGGAAAATGTAAGTTTTGTTGCGCATGGTAAAATCCATTACATACCATACATTGACACATTGTTGAAGGATTATGATTAAGTCCTACGGATCCGAACATGGATATAGTTAACTGCGATCAAGAAATAAACGACCTTTGAGTAAAGAAAAACAAGCATAAAAAAAGGACTGGTATTCCTTACAAAGGGTAGGCCTACCTGGCAAGTTCCATTCGATTCTTTTTCCTGATGAGGGGATGTGTAGAGGTAGAATTGATATTAAACTCTCAACACCAAGAACGAGAAGATGATCAGGTTTGTAGGATCTCTGGATTTGGTTGGAACAAGGGAAAGGGCAGTAGAAAACGGGGCACAGTCTTTTCATTTGGGTGAGCATTTCCTTGAGTGTTTATGGTAACTCTGTCGAAATTTCAGGGCACATTTTCGGAAGAGGGGGCACATAGCCTTCCCCCCTTATACTCTGGTAAGAAATCGTATAATCAACCATTTCCACTTTCTTTTGCTTTTATGAGAGCAGGATAGGCAATTGACTACCTGCCCAGCATTCCTGCGATGTTTTGCTTAGGTTACACTGAGGGGTGAACAATTTAAATGCTAGCATTAGATGTGAAAACTAATTTTTGAGTGTCATCTATTTGGGGACACCCGGGGACACTCAAATACAACTAGATTAATGTCCAGTCGTAATTTGTCCGGTCTTGACATGTCCAAATAATGTGTTGCAAGCTCTACTGTTTATTGTCTTAACAGCGGTCACCGATTATATCTGTTGCAATGGACCGTCTGTTAGTCTTGCCTACAGACCATGTAAAAGACAACAATCTGCAAAATTGATTTTTGGCACCACAGACCGCCTAGAACTTGATACAGGACCCTCCACTTTAATAGCATTACAACATTGTGCAATAACAGTGATCTGTTCATTATCAAATGGCTCACTGCATATCTGATAAACATGCAATACTGTATTCATTTGTCTCTCAACATTTGAATCATTTTGTGAAATAAATATGCCACGTGCTTACAAAAGGCACAACCAGCTACATCAGCGAGCTGGCAGACAATCCAAATCAAATTTATTTTATACTGGATACATGCCATTGTACCAGGTCTAAGGCAGACGGGAGTATCATTCATCTCCGACCCACAATCAGAAATCTAAATCCCTAATTATAGCCTTTCTCCTATACTGACACAGGGAATCACTTTATCACTAAAATATGTACAAAAATTGACCGCCACCTTGAATAACCCCCGATATTGACTCAGTGGCAACACTTATCATAAAGATAGTAAGCTGGCACTGCCAGGCAGGATACGCCCACATTTTCGAGAGATGGTTAGAGAACAAGCAAAACCGAAAGTGATTTTTCCTACAATCAAACGAAGGCTATAATTCATTAAATTACAATTTGATATGCGCAAATATCGAAAAGAATCAAGATCTTTAGGTTATAAACATGCATTTCAAGTTTCATCAAAATCGAATTAAAATTGTGACCTATACTGGGTCCACAACCTTCATATACCATATTTTAACACTATAAGCGTACAAACGGCGGCCATTTTGTCTGGCAATTAAGGTCCGATTTCCCTGAAATTCAAACTCAACCTTCCGTATGGTGTAACGGTGATAAGAGTCAATCGTTTTTTTAAATCGGATAATAATCGTAACCTCCAGAGGGACCATAGGCGAATTTTCAGACAATTAGGGGCCATAATTCAGGAAGTTATTATCTGATATGTGGAAATAACAAAAGGAACCAAGATCTTTGGGTTATAACCATGCATTTCAAGTTTCATCAAAATTGAATCAAAATTGTGACCTATACTGGGTCCACAACCTTGATATACCATTTAATAACAGTATTGGCGTACATTTTGTATGGCAATTTTGTTCCAAATTTTTCTGAAATTCGAATTCAACCTTCCTTAGGGTGTAATGGTGATATAATCAAACGATTTTTTAAATCGGATAATAATCGTGACCTCTAGAGGAATCACAAGCTAAACAAAGGCGATTTTGCGTATAATCAGGGACCATAATTCAGGAAGTTACAATCCGATATGCGCAAATATCGAAAGGAACCAAGATCTTTGGGTTATATCCAAGCATTTCAAGTTTCATCAAAATCAAATTAAAATTGTAACCTCTACAGGGTCCACAACATTGATATACCATTTTAAACAGTATTCGCGTACGATCGGCGGCCATTTTATATGGCAATTTTGGTCCGATTTTTCCGAAATTCTAACTCAACCTTCTTTAGGGTGTAACGGTGATATAATCAAACGATTTTTTAAATCAGATAATAATTGTGACCTCCAGAGGGACCACAAGCTAAACAAAGGCGATTTACGTATAATCAGGGGCATTAAGTCAGGAAGTTACGATCCGATATGCGCAAATATCGAAAGGAACCAAGATCTATGAGTTATAACCATGCATTTCAAGTTTCATCAAAACTGAATTAAAATTGTGACCTTAACAGTATTCGCGTTCGAACGGCGGCCATTTTGTATGGTAATTTTGGTCCGAAATTTCAACTCGACCTTCCTTAGGGTGTAACGGTTATATATTCGAACGGTTTTTTAAATCGGATAATTATTGTGACCACCAGAGGTACCACAAGCTAAAATAGGTGATTTTTCGGACAATCAGGGGCAATAATTCAGGAAATTACATTCCGATAGGCGCAAATATCGAAAGGAACCAAGATCTTAGGGTTATAAACATGAATGTAAAGTTTCATCAAAATCGGTTCAAAATTGTGACCTCTATAGGGTCCACAAGCTAAAACCATGATTTTTCGTACAATCAGGGGCCATAATCCATGAAGTTTTGATCCGATACATGCCAATATCGAAAGCAGCCGAGATCTTTGGGGGATAAACCTATATTTCAAGTTTCGTCAAAATCGGGTAAGAATTGTGACCTGTAGAGAGTCCACAAACAATTGTGGACGTCCGGACGGACGGACGGACAGGGGCGACGACATAATACGTCCACATGAAAATGTGGGCGTATAAAAATGTGTATGGAAATGGATTCGGTTACCCCGAAAACGTATAGGGTGCGACTTTTTGGTGTTGATTATGCGCACTGTGCATTGACCATGAATACATTATTTTTATAAAATAAAACTCTGGTTTTATCAAATCACCGCATAATACAGTTTGGGATTACGGACTCCATTTCGAGATGATGACTGTGGGTTTAAGTTGTTTGAAAACGTATCACATATATTGAGTTAGTTGCTCGGCCCTAAGGTATCGGATCTTAATGGATTTTAACACAAAATTAAAGAGTTTTATTCTCAAAAACATTATCGGGATTGACCTTTTAAGAACTGCCTTGTCTATTTATTTGACATTGGTGTAGTCGTGTGGTCTAACACGTGCAGTTCGGATCATAAAGGTCTACATGGTAGTGAACTATTGAAATAAAATATATGTTAGTCCCGAAATGTTCTTATTTGTGCTGAGTGGGGGTAATTTTAATTTTTTACAGCAGAATAAAAAAATATATGCGGGAAAAAAAACAAATACAGATCTTCAAGTCGTATTATCCCAATATTTCGGCATTTGCCGTTCGCACCAAGGAGCTTTAGTTCGCACTTTCGAAGAATCAAAGGCACCGCATACACACCCTCTTACTCACATTGTGAAAATTCATAAGTACTGGTACTATCATTTTTCATTTCGATGCATAAACTTTCCGCAAAAGCCTTTTAAACTTATTATAGGATTATCCGACCCTCCGGTTTCCCCCCACTGCTAAAGACCCCGATGCGCAATCGAATCAGTGAAATAAATTTTTTTAACCATATGTCCTAAAGTGCAGCCCATGGGACCATTATTATTTTTATTATATACTACTCAAAAGAAGTTAAGGGTCCGGGGCCTGTTTCACGAAATTTTAACTAAGATACAATCCGATTTTAGTAATTCGATTGGATAGTATTAGATTGATTTTAGCGCTTTGCCAATCAGATTAAAGTATGTACTAAAATTTGGATTTTATCTTATGTTAAAATTTCGTGAAACAGGCCCCAGACCTTTTTCTTCTACCAGGTAATTGTCTATGCATATATCAGATATATATATATATATATATAATTATTGGCGGAAATCGTGTCAAAACTGGTTCACGATATCCTGACGACAAAACCTGTGTTCAAGGCATATATGTCATTTTCAAACATCTCCTTACTTAGAAACCATAAACTAAAGCTCAAAACAATTAAGGATCCACAAAACTTATTGCATCGCCCAAACGCAGTATGTACGACTTTTTAGAGTTGGTTATTTCCTTGCACGTGCACTATGCATTTTCCATGAACAGTTTTGGGTTGATAAAAAAAAACTTTCATAATCTTGCTGCTCTCAGTTGAAATTTTAACATGGTCAGACGTCAGCTGAGTGAACTTGACAGAGGAATGTGGCACAGATAATCGGTTGTAGCCAGAGTGTGACTGGGGGGCTATATGGCAGCGTTTCCACGCAACCACTTCAATTAAGAATCGCCCACGGTCTTGTAGGCCAATATCAACGTCGCACCGTCAAAACAGGCATGTCATTCAAATTTACCTTTTGTTTTCAAGAACAGCACATGGACCATTCACCGTAAAGTACGGGAACCGAATATCGGGTCACCCAACGAAAGAATTGACCCGAAATCTTAAAAGGGTTACGTGTCCGGATAAGCTGTTTTAACGCTCACGTCCAAACGACTCAATATTTTGGCGTTTAAATTTCATACGTACTCGGACTTTTATTTTTGAGGCTCTGTTCTATTCGGGACTGTCCCTTTAACACAGTGTAAAAATAATCAAAACAATTTAATGATGTATTATTATTTATAATAATTATAGTTACATTATGCATAACAAAAGTAAGACAAAGCCCAATATCATAAGTGAGCGTCATGTCGCAAATCGTGCCCTCGGAGGATGCGGGGACAGTTCACCTGGAGCCAGTTGCACAAAACTAAGTTATTTTAACGATCCGTTATACTCTATAGGATCGTTATCTTACTAACGTGTCGTTTGTTAACGGTCCGTCTGTTGCTGGAAAGTCAATTTCATTATCCGTTAGCTAACGGATTGATTAAAGTTAATTCAAGAGAAGACTAGCTGTTTGTTCATCGGCTGAATTTTGCCCAGACTTTTGGGATGCCTGTATATAGGTTTTCTGTACCATCCAAATGACTAGACAGCTGTCCTTGTCATGTTCTCTGTCCTGCATCACTGACAAGACAAGGAGAAACAAAGTTGGAAAATCCAGATAAATTTTCCCGGCCAATGCAGGGATTGAACATGAGACTTCCAGGGAAAGGATATCATAAACTTCTCTGTCATCAATTTCATCAATAACAGTATCATCTTCATCTGCTGCTGAAATCTGTCTTGCTCCGGATCTTTGATACACAATGGGATTGGCATTGTCAAGAGACATGGCGCTAAAAAAATATAAAAAAATTAGGTGCTATAATATTTTTCCCATGCTATCAAGATTCAAATTTAACCACTCTTATAATTAAAATAAAAAAACATCATTTCTTACTTGTAACATATATTTTTATAAGAATAAGAGTGTTTAAAGGTAATTTGTTAATATTTGTGTGACACATACCTCCGATCTACATCCTACAAATGATTAACATAACTTCAAAAACAACTTTGGTCACCCCTAATAACGCTCACGTCCAAACGACTCAATATTTTGAGCTGAAATTTTGAGTCAGGGTATATACAACAGTCTTCTATATTTCGGCGTTTAAATTTCATACGTACTCGGACTTTTATTTTTGAGGCTCTGTTCTATTCGGGACTGTCCCTTTAACACAGTGTAAAAATAATCAAAACAATTTAATGATGTATTATTATTTATAATAATTATAGTTACATTATGCATAACAAAAGTAAGACAAAGCCCAATATCATAAGTGAGCGTCATGTCGCAAATCGTGCCCTCGGAGGATGCGGGGACAGTTCACCTGGAGCCAGTTGCACAAAACTAAGTTATTTTAACGATCTGTTATACTCTATAGGATCGTTATCTTACTAACGTGTCGTTTGTTAACGGTCCGTCTGTTGCTGGAAAGTCAATTTCATTATCCGTTAGCTAACGGATTGATTAAAGTTAATTCAAGAGAAGACTAGCTGTTTGTTCATCGGCTGAATTTTAAATTTTTAAAATCAATGTACGGTACATGTATAACAACTTCATAGAAATTAGTATTAACAAGGAACTGAAGACAGTGGGACAACTTTACTGTGCAGTCTGTTCACTAAACTTGATTAAAAAGAAAAAGATAACTGTAGAATTTTAGCATAAATCTGTAGGTTTGAGGCAAATATTTCCTTCAGGACCCCTAATTTCTGTAGAATACTATAGCATTTCATCCTTTTGTCACTCCTTTACATGAAACTAAAACCGATCAGGGCCATAGTTATTTTGTGTTCAGTCTCTTTAATAGATCTTAATCAATGTTTTATCATAATGTTTCATATATTATATGTGTCAAATAGTATTGTAGATTACTTAAATATCTCCAATGAAACATGTAATTTCTCCTATTCCATTTATGAAATGTCTTCAGTGACATATACATTATCTGAATCCATGACACCACAAATTTATTACTTGTGACTAGAAAGGCATTAGCTATTTCCAGTACATTGTTTTCTCTCGTTTAATATTAGAGTAAGAGTATTGATGTTTTAGTTTTCATTATTAGAGAGACATTCATTTACAACTTTAAGTAAATGGGAGTTCTCTAAAGCTGCTGCAACTCTTTCCTTATCTGCTAATTGCTTGTTTACTGGAAGAAAAAACACCAAAATAAGGATTATTTAATGCAAATAATTTATTGACAAGTTCAAATTCATATTAAAATTTTATTTAAACTATAATAACATAAGGTGAATGACCCGGTGTATTAATTTTATCCAAAGCAAATCTTAATTTTGTTTTCAAGCATACTCTACACTGTTTGAAATTAATTACAAATACTCACAATTTTCTTGCTGGCATACTTTCAAATTGATATACATATTTGTTTTAACATTAAGCAGTACAGTTAGACATTATTTAAAGCTTAAAATATGTTAGCTTTACAACATTTTGAAATCTTGTTGATCAGTTCTCAGTTGAATTATTAATAGAAAATTATATAGGCCTTCTAAAAATGAATTTGGATAATAATTTAAGCATTTCCGATGTAAAAATTGGTAACTTGCCTGCTTCTTCTGATGCATGACTACCTGGTGAAATTTGGACATCTACCTAATAAAACAATGTTTTACAATGAACTAGTGTATAGACACACAAACAGAAGTTAATGAAGTGCAAAGCTTCCCCACTTTGTTTGTTCAATAGTCACATTTTTTATCTGATTTTGAAGAACCATGAAATGTGCATATCATATGATAACTTCCTGGATTATGGCCCCAACTTCCTAGAGTGACAATTTGTATCCGATTATTTATTTTATTTTTTTTTTTGGGGGGGGGGGGGATATCGGATGAAAAATGTCGGCCTAAAAGGCCAATCCTGGTATAAGAAAATTCAGGACTGGTCAATCTTCTGGGATTAATTTTTTGCTAAGTAAAATTGTTTCTGCTAATGGTAATTATCATTTCTGCTAATAGTTATTATCATTTCTGCTAATGGTAACAATCATTCTGCTAATGGTGATTGTCATTTCTGCTAATGGTAATAATCATTCTGCTAATGGTGATTGTCATTTCTGCTAATGGTATTTATTACTTCTGCTTATGGTAATTATCCTTAGAATATAATTATTTTCTAGAACATAACAATAAACTGTTTCTGATCAGAATCAGATTTTGATAAGTTTACTTTACCTTAAATCTAGCTGGCAAAGAACGGAGTAATTTAACCCTTATAGACAGACCTATTAATGTGGCCATACTACAGTGGGGTATGGTTGGGGTGAAGGATATTGCAACTTGATTCTTTTTATTATCAACCTTTAAAACATTTAAAAAAAAAAACAGACCTATTAATGTGGCCATTGTCAACATGGTCTATCAAGACATTATAATTACCTTTCTATGGTTTAATTAATTATGGGTTACCATAATATTGATATGACATCTTGTAGCTCACACAGTATTCCATTCTTATTAAACTACTTATTATGAGGACTTTGCTCCAAGATGTCCTATATCAATATTAACTAGAACTGCGTTGTCAGGTCACATCAAGTTACATCATGAACTATTGAGTATAGTAACATAAAATACCTATTAAAGTGGAAAACCTGTCACTTTGAATAAAACCAGAAGTTATACTTTAAAACCAAACTTTTTGATACTAGTTGTAAGCGAATTACAGGGTTATCATATATACAAAGGGTAAGGACCACGGAAGTGGACAGACGACCCTACTCTTTGTCATGTACAACCGGGTATCGATACCACGCCAAGATTATTTTTTGTTCCATCTGTAAAACACTTCCTGTGTGTCACAAATAGTTCCTTGATACCAACAATATCTAAGTTGAATAAAACCAGAAGTTATACTTTAAGACCAAACTTTTTTGATATTAGTTGTAAGCAAATTTCAGGGTCATCATTATACAAAAGGTAAGGACCATGGGAGTGGACAGATGTCCCTACTCCTTGTCATGTACAACCGGGGTATCGAAACCACACCAAGCTTCTTTTTTTTCCATTGATAAAACACTTCCTGTGTGTCACAAATATTTCCTTAATGCCAACAAAATCTAAATTGGCATAATGTTTTCAACATGTAGAGTTATGGCTGCTTCCTTTGATTAAAATACCCCCCCCCCCCCTTAAAAAAAACCCAGGTACTGAAACATATCAGACTGTCATGAATGTAATGACAAGAATATATAGTATATGTAAATCGACACTATTTACAATATTTGAGTATGGTATCAAAATTGAAAGGATTAAAAATACATCTGATCCTGAAAATTCAGAATCCAGAATTGATAGTAAAATTATTTATTATGAAGCATCTCATGTCTGCATAATGAAATATGAATTTCTACTTACATGGACATTAGCATGTTCCACTACATTTAGTTCTTCAAGTGTTAAAGGATGTTCTGGATCATTTATTGATCTGATAAGATGTTAACAAAGTTAAGGAATCAGTAATTGAAGAATAGTATAAATATTGCCCAGACTTTTGGGATGCCTGTATATAGGTTTTCTGTACCATCCAAATGACTAGACAGCTGTCCTTGTCATGTTCTCTGTCCTGCATCACTGACAAGACAAGGAGAAACAAAGTTGGAAAATCCAGATAAATTTTCCCGGCCAATGCAGGGATTGAACATGAGACTTCCAGGGAAAGGATATCATAAACTTCTCTGTCATCAATTTCATCAATAACAGTATCATCTTCATCTGCTGCTGAAATCTGTCTTGCTCCGGATCTTTGATACACAATGGGATTGGCATTGTCAAGAGACATGGCGCTAAAAAAATATAAAAAAATTAGGTGCTATAATATTTTTCCCATGCTATCAAGATTCAAATTTAACCACTCTTATAATTAAAATAAAAAAACATCATTTCTTACTTGTAACATATATTTTTATAAGAATAAGAGTGTTTAAAGGTAATTTGTTAATATTTGTGTGACACATACCTCCGATCTACATCCTACAAATGATTAACATAACTTCAAAAACAACTTTGGTCACCCCTAATAAAATGTATTTAAATTAAGTACTCTTCCAAAAAAGGAGGTGATATGATATATAGTCATGAACACTTGACATTCTTTGAAAGTATGTTCACAGATGAAGACTTATCGCCTCAACAGAACCACTGAACTGTACAATAGCCAGTGATGTCCAATATGGCACCCAACAGTTTTACCGATATCAGATATTGACAGCCAAACATATAGGCCGATACATATAACACAGATAGTGGTGGATATTATTGTATTACGCATTAAAATACCTCGAATGACATGATAATCTATGTAGATATATGTCATAGACTAAAGTGATTGGTGCCTGTAGTCTAAAATAGATGGCAGAATGTTTCATTTAGTGATGGCAATCATGTGAATTTCTCCAGCCAGATCGCAGTGGGACCTCCACGATATACTCACTTTTTAAGAATACTAATTACTATTTCTGCGCATTGGAATAGGGAATAAACCATTTGCATGATGATCAAAATCATAGAATTGGAGAACACAGTGGAGTGAGTATTTTTTTTTTTTTAAACAATATTTATTCACAGAAACTGGATTGGTCTATAGGCTTCTGCCTGTTCTCCAATCCAGTTTCTGTGAATAAATATTGTTTAAAAAAATAAAATACTCACTCCACTGTGTTCTCCAATTCTATGATTTGATCATCATGCAAATGGTTTATTCCCTATTCCAATCAAAACTTTTGACGGGTGGAATAATTGTTGTACATTGAATGTCTGTCGGCACATGCGCAGAAATAGTAATTAGTATTCTTAAAAAATCGCACCAAGAGACCACAGAATAAAATTATTCTTAGTCTGTGATAATGAGAGCCATGTATTACCTGTTAGTCTCAATAGCAAAGCATGCGGCAACTGAAATAAAACTTGTTCGGTTGCTGTGTGCGTGGCTATTTAAAGATAACATTAACAGAGACTGGTAAATTTGTTAAGTTTATTCTTTCCCCTTTACATACAGAGACAGCCCCTGCGTGAGAGTCGTGTGTTACCCGTACGTCTTATATACTATAATAGCAATGCACGTGGCTATTTAGATGTACCGCGGGGCAAGCAAATCAAAGATAAGTTCACAACTCAGATAATATTTTAAAGGTATTTACCGAGCCGTTTTGAACGGATATCAGCAACTCCAATATCGGCAAAATTTGCGCATATCGGTCGATACCGATTTCTTTCAATACTAGACAATAGGCCACTTATTGGCTAATTAACGATATTAATAATTTGTGATTCACATGATATATAAATCAAAACTCCTTATTTCGTTCAGCTAATGCCATATATCTAATACATTTGTTTTTTAACTATTACATTCAAAACATATTTGTTTACAACTTACCAAACATAACATGCCTTGAAAATTTTATGAAAATAGAGTGACCTCCCTTTCCGGAAATCTGGACTACGGACTACTTCCACTTTATTTAGGGGAGGGGCCTAATTTATACAGCTTGAAGGAAGACAAGAAAGTGGCGAAATGACATCAATGTAGAGTTTTTATTTTTAATTCAAAACTTATTGATTTAAACTACATGTACATGGAGTTAAAATTGCATATAGATGCGTTTAAATCGATACCTATAGCGAGGAATACCTGACAACTAAATCCAAAGATAACTCATCACAAGAAAACTCTTTCCTAAGACAAATTATCCCAAGTTAGAATATAGGATGCAGACCACCATTAAAGGGTCAATCCCGATAATGTTTTTGAGAATAAAACTGCTTTTTTTGTGTTAAAATCCCCTACCTTAGGGCCGAGTAACTAACACAATATATTCAAACAACTTTATTCCGCCAGTCTTTATCTAGAAATAGAGTCCGGTGTCAAGCTGTATTTTGCGGTGATAGGATAAAACCAGACTTATTTTTAAAAATTATGTGTCTGTGGAATTTACTTTTTGTATCAAGTACAGCACATGGACCATTCACCCTGTAGACCTCAAAAGGAACGGAAATCGATTATCTGGTCACCCAACGAAAGAATTGACCCGAAATCTTAAAAGGGTTACGTGTCCATATAAGCTGTTTTAACGCTCACGTCCAAACGATTCAATATTTTGAGCTGAAATTTTGAGTCAGGGTATATACACCATTCTTCTATATTTTGGCGTTTAAATTTCATACGTACTCAGACTTTTATTTTTGAGACTCTGTTTAATTCGGTAGGCCTACGGTTCCTTTAATATTAATTTCCCCAGTGACCTCAATGTTAATTCTGGCCTCTTTGCCCACCTCCAACATTTCCCCAAACTTTTGTTGGACTGAATGCTTTTCACTAGGCCCTACAGGCAGACAAATGGTCATGTATTTGCACTACCGGTACTGTCTGAACTATGGTAAATAATAAACGGATTTCTTCGATTATGAACAAACTATTTAACTTTGGTTATTTATAAACTTACCTGTGTGTTTGAAAACAACTCCGTTTAATAAAATCAATTACACAGTTAAATACCACAACTAATTAACTAGGTTCTCTCTTGAAAAATTGAACTCGAACAAACTTGACATATGAAAATGGAGGGGAAACTCAAATTGAGGCTGGTTACGTCACCGAACACAATTTGGCGACCTATTCAGCTAGCGAGCTATTAGACCAATCCAGCTGGCAACCTATAATCTGGAAGGTAATTAAATAAGCTTTCCAAAAACTATTAGTAAAAGTTGGCACAATCATATTAAAGGGGTGCGCTCTTGTCCTAAACATTGCCAATTTTTCAATATTCTAAATGTAAAGATAAACCTGTACTTTTTTCAAATTCGGACCATCATACAAAATTCTGAGCATTAAGCTATATATATTCAGAGCACCCGGCTATATATATATATTCGAAAAGGTGATTAAAAAAGCTTTCCAAAAATTATTAGTAAAAGTTGGCACAATCATATTAAAGGGGTGAGCTCTCATCCTAAAGATAGCAAATTTTTCAAATTTAGGATGAGAGCGCAGCCCTTTAATATGATTGTGCCAACTTTTACTAAAAGTTTTTGGAAAGCTTATTTAATTACCTTTCAGATTATATATAGCTGGATGCTCAGAATTTTGTACGATGACCCGAATTTTGACTCAAAATATTACCATATTTTCACTTTAAAATAACGATATATTCTATTTTCGGTTGATAGACGTTGCCATGGATTTGATTGGTTGATAAAAATAGAGGAGTTTGGGCGAGCTTTGAATTCATTCCGAATAGGTTGCCAACGAATAGGTTGCCAGCTGGATTGGACTAATAGCTCGCTAGCCGAATAGGTCGCCAAATTGTGTTCGGTGACGTAACCAACCTCCATTATAGGTTTCCCCTCCATTTTCGTATGTCAAGTTTTTCAAATTCGGACCATCATACAAAATTCTGAGCATTAAGCTATATATATTCAGAGCACCCGGCTATATATATATATTCGAAAAGGTGATTAAAAAAGCTTTCCAAAAATTATTAGTAAAAGTTGGCACAATCATATTAAAGGGGTGAGCTCTCATCCTAAAGATAGCAAATTTTTCAAATTTAGGATGAGAGCGCAGCCCTTTAATATGATTGTGCCAACTTTTACTAAAAGTTTTTGGAAAGCTTATTTAATTACCTTTCAGATTATATATAGCTGGATGCTCAGAATTTTGTACGATGACCCGAATTTTGACTCAAAATATTACCATATTTTCACTTTAAAATAACGATATATTCTATTTTCGGTTGATAGACGTTGCCATGGATTTGATTGGTTGATAAAAATAGAGGAGTTTGGGCGAGCTTTGAATTCATTCCGAATAGGTTGCCAACGAATAGGTTGCCAGCTGGATTGGACTAATAGCTCGCTAGCCGAATAGGTCGCCAAATTGTGTTCGGTGACGTAACCAACCTCCATTATAGGTTTCCCCTCCATTTTCGTATGTCAAGTTTGTTGGAGTTCAATTTTTCAAGAGAGAACCTAGTTAATTAGTTGTGGTATTTAACTGTGCAATGGATTTTATTTAACCGGAGTTGATTTCAAACACACAGGTAAGTTTAAAATAACCAAAGTTAAATAGTTTGTTCATAATAGAAGAAATCTGTTTATTATTTACCATAGTTCAGACAGTAAGATTTTTACGCTATTACCCACCAAAAATTTGAGATTCACAAACTTGAAGAACTTATCCTTCCGCCTCAATATCATGAATATTTACCAAAATGTTAATTCAAACCCTCAATGTCTATTCTAGAACCCAAATAATCAACAAAAATGGGCATGCAAAAGGGGAGAAATAGGACAGAATTGCTATAAATTCATAAATAGACGGACAACAATTTGTGGGTACCGAGATGGTGAAATTTAATGGTGGTCTGGTTTTATAAGTTCATATATCATCAAAATTCTTTTCTTTATAGCTTCACATTTATTTTTGCAACACTATTATAATTAATACAGATTAAAAAAAATATGATTAGGCCTTCTTCAGAAATTTTGATCCAATGTACTGTTTTGTATCTCGGGTTGCAGCTCAGGGCCCGTATTTATAAATATTCTTAGAGTTTTCATAACTTTTACTCTAAGACTTCCTAAAATAACAATTAGTTAAAAGTTACTCTTAAGAAATATTTATAAAGGGTCTTAGAGTTACTTTAAATTAAATGTAATACTTGGGTCCTAACCAAACTAAATCTGTCACAAAAAGAATCCCACCCATGTCCATTCGATATCTCCTTATCAACTCATCATTGTTGTACTCCACTAAGAAATCTCTTCTTGTTTTAAACTCTCTTAAGCGGTGTACACGGACGGTCATATTAACCAAGATAAGAGAACTTTTAAAAAGTTAGGAGTGCTACAGGAGGACTCCTAAATATGTGTCTTACTTAGGCGTAATTCTTAAAATAAAATGTTTTATAAAAAGGTCTTAGGAAACTCTACAAAGTAAGAAGTAATTTTTAACAGTTAAGAGTTGGTTCCAACTCTTAGAATTTTTATAAATACCGCCCCTGATTCTTTTATACTAGAATTGGAGATTCTTTCTTAATTTTGTGAAAATGTGAGTTCTGCAAAAAAAGATTTAAAGAGTTTCAAACAAGTCACATCAAAAATATCAAAATATTGGTATATTTTTCAAAAAATTACTTTCTTTATTTATACCTTTTCTCGAAATGCCAATATTTTCCTATTTCTTGGGAAGTCTGAGATGAAAGGCATTTATTTCTGGAAACCTTGGCCGCAGTATATAGATCAATGTATGATTCAGAAATTACCACGAAATACAAGTCTAATTTTTAATGGATACGGAAAGTATGTGCACATATTTGCTTTCAACCATCAAAATGGCTATCAAGTAATTCAATTGTGTTTGTAGTATGTAATTATTATGTAACATGAAAATAATGTAGAAAACTTAAATTATGATTTGACTTAATTTTATTTTAGGAGTCAATTATAATTCCCCCCATGTATGTATTAAGTCCATGTAACACTAAACACACCAATAATGGCTACATCAAGACCAAAAGTAAAGCCTTACTATATCAGAGGGAGCATTGTACCATTTGAAGAAGATGCAATGCATGAGTTTAAAGGTCATAGAAATTTGTCAATTGAGGAGCTACCCCCTTGGACACAGGAGAGTAAAACAGAAAAATCTTCCCGAAAGTCTGTTTCAAGGTATTTATATGACCTGATGTGAAAGGTTCAAGAAAGTCATTCACAATGTGCCATTGTTGTACATCTATATTTTAGTGTGGAAGTATTATGCCGTCACCCCTGTCAGTCCACATTGTGTTTGTGGGCACTACAGACCACAATTTATATTTGATTTTGATAAAACTTGAAATCTCCCAACAATCTTGGTTCCTTTTGATATTGGCATGTATCAGACCATAACTTTATGGATTATGGTCCCTGATTGTTCAAAAAATGATGTTTTTAGCTTGTAGACACCCTAGAGGTCACAATTTTAATCCTATTTCGATGAAACTTGGAGTGCATGTTTACAACTCCAAGATTTTGGTTCCTTTCAAATTTGCGCATGTGTATCGGATCGTAACTTCCTAAATTATGGACCCTGATTTTACGAAAAATCGTATTTATAGCTTCTTGTCCCTCAAGATGTCACAATTATTATCTGATTTTAATTTCTTTGAATATATCACCGTTAACAGTAATGAAAATCTGACCAATACTACCGTATACGCAGAAAGTAAATGGTATATCAAAATTGTAAACCCTCTAGAGTTAAGTTTATATCATCAATGTTGATTTAAATTGACCAAAAATTTGTGTTTTCAATGTTTAAGATTTTTGAGATTTCGAGAAAGGGGGCCCAGGATTATAGGTCCTGTTCTCTGTCCATATATCTTGCAAAATGTGGCCTTATCTGAAAAATGTCAACAGCTTGTTTGTTTGTTTCAGGACGATTAATGCCTTTTTAAACACAGGATATGGTGGTACAGTGTATCTTGGTATAATTGATTCTGGTAAAGTTAGTGGTCTTAAGCTTACACAATACCAGGTATAAATTGTATTTAAATGAAATAAATGTTTTTCTATCTCCACACATTATTTAAAGTGTCAAGAAAGTTGATGGCTAATTCTAACGTACATTATTGTCATTTTACACTACATTGGTTTCTGTTGATTTTGCACCACTATATTGTAAACAAATATAATAATAATAATTCTTTAAAATACAATCTGGCTTGTTGTGCCATTAAAAATATTAAAGCAGGGAATTGGTTGACTTGTATTGACAAGATTTCACAATTATATGCTGTGGTATATGATAGACAAGGACAAGTGTGACTTTACATAGTGAAAGGGAGACAAATTTAACTATTTCATTTTGCGTTTTTAGATGATGATGGTTCTAAACAAATCTAGCGGTTTCTGTAAAAAAAAAAAAGAACTTAGATAGTTTTTCTGTTATAACATTGTTGTTTCAGGGTTATTCTTCATTGAATAATACTCCAGACAGTAATCTTTTCCCTCATTGTAGGATCCATGGGGGCTCAGTGATGTCTAGAGTTCGCTCCTGGTAATGGCTTAGAAAGTTCCTCGGGTCTTTCTGGCACTGTTTCCCCAGACTGACAAGGACAGTGTCTCGTCATATGGGACAGAAAACTGAGATCCTGTGTACATTGGCATGGACATTAAAGACAGGGGGGATATAAAAATAAGAGTAGGACAAATTTCTCCTCATAGCACACTATGACTTCTGTCTGTCTTCATAAACCCAGTCGGTTCCAAGAAGTAGAATGTTAAACACCATTTTATTTCATTTGTCCTCATTTTAAAATTGAAACAATTTGTGATATGTATTTGTCACAGGATTCTGTCAAAGATCTTGAAACAGCAACTTGCACTGGGTTTTATTTTATTGTTTCAGAAGGACCATGTGACAGGTAGTTTACAAGATTTAATGGGTAGATATACACCACCTGTTAAATCTCATAGATATAAAATTAGATTTATACCGGTATTATCCAAAGGTTATTCAGAGAAAGACATTACTAGACAATGTTCTTATGATTCTAGGTATGACCTGATAACATTTGCATTATATTAAAATATCAAAAGTCAGTGTAATTAGTTGAAACAAAATCTTAATTAATCAATTATACTCCTAATCTCGTATAGTAGCATCTGATTTTTTTGATTTTTTTTAATGTTTGATGTACATTTTCATGATTTCTGTTACAGTCCACCGGCAATACAAATATACAATGTAGTAATAAACTGTTTAAATTAGAGCCAAACCATTGAAGACCTTATCAAAGCCTATATATTGCTATCTATTCTCTAATATTTTTTTTTCAGTTCTGTGGTAGATATTACAGGTAGATCAAGAGAACATTTATATAGAACACACCGTTATTGTTGGTGTGATAACGACTCTAATGCTCAACATAACTGTGTAAGTTGGTGAACACTTTGTAGAAGAAGTGTTTATTAAAGTGTCACACGATGTACATTTACATATCATAATCCAATTAAAAACTTAATTAAAAAGAACATCGCCCGGCCATGACGGCCTATGGGACACTTTGTAAAGATCTTTAAAATAAGGTGTAAACGACATAATGCTGTAATTGAATTGAGAAATCAAGAGCATATAAATCTTGAATAATTTTTAATAGATTGATGTCAAATTGGTGTATATAGTACAAGTCAGCGCTCACGCTGTCGATCGCCATTTCCGCCAATTGTGATAAAAATATAATTTTGGCGATAAAATATTCAATCTTGCGGATTTTTTGGCGATAACTTTTTCCTACATGGCGATTCTTTTTTACCTTTGGCAATAGTTTTTTCTAGTCATAATGACAAAGCGTTGATATCCACACCGTATAGACGCGTTACTGTCCATTGCGCTCGGTTGAATGACAGTGAGTCAATTAACAATCAATAAGGTATCAATAGACCTATCTTTTGTCTCTTGATCAATCTCGGATTAGTGTTGATAAGTATATACGGTAAGAGTAGTAATAAACTAATTAAGAGACATAAGATTTAATTATTTTTTTTCAATACGAATCGGTGAAATTTTTTATGGTTTGTATATATTCAAAATGGCGGACACAGTGTCGGTGAACAATCCTCGATCGATTCGTTTGGGATTTTTGAAATTATGACGACTGTTTGATATATTTCTTACTGAAGTTACCAGTATGTGAATTTGTTAAAATAAGATACCCTTAACTTGTCCGAAGAAGTGATGGCATTTCACAATTATGTTCAATTATCTGATTTATGTGATGTATCTATTACTGCCATTTGTAAATTTGCCTTAAACCTAAGACGACATATTTCCAAAACTGTTTATGATATTAGTAAGCGTTTGCTCACAATTCCTGTTACAACTACAGAACGTGAAAGAGGATTTAGTAGACACATTATATATATAAAAAACAAATACCGCAATTCATTAAAAACCAATACGCTCTGTAATTTAATGGTTGGCTACTGAGCAGTATTCGAAAGGTGGTTTCTCCGGATTTTAAAAAATCCTTCAAAAATGTGCTTCTGCAAAGCAGAAAAGGATATTGTAACTTGTAATAGACTATGTACAGTATAAATGTAAATAAAAATGTTATAAACATTACTGAAAATTTTAACTGATTTTGGCGGAAGAAATATATGGCTAAAAAAATAAAATTAAAATTGGCGGGAAAAAAATGGAACCCAGAGTGAGCACTGGTACAAGTACAAAGCAGTTTTACATGATCCCTTTAATTATTATACTCTTTGAACTAAAATCTGAAGACAGCAGGCGTGGATCCAATCTAAAAGCCTGAATCTGACCCACATTAAGTTGAGCTGGGGCCTGTTTCACGAAATTTAACTTAAGATAAAATCCAAATTTTAGTACATACTTAAATCTGATTGGCTAAGCGCTAAAATCAATCTAATACTATCCATCGAATTACTAAAATCGGATTTTATCTTAGTTAAAATTTCGTGAAACAGGCCCCAGGATGGTAGAAAGGCTTCTACAGCCTTATCCTTTACTCTTCCTAAATAAAGTTATTATTAGTTATGACTTTCATTCCTCCATTTTGGGTAAAACAGCTCTGGCAGTTAGCGAAAAACGTTGACAGCATAAATCGCAGTCGTGATGAATTAACCCCACGGCAAATCGGCTATTGATAATGGTAATTTTTTAATACCGCACTGTATGAAAATATAAGTTTTATTAACGCTGTTGGCTGTTCGCCGGTTGACGTTGAATATTGTTGTGTTTGCTTTTTTTTTTATCAGCAGCATTGATAAGAAAAAATACCTGGTCATATATTTTATCAGATTGTTAAAGAAAATTTTAAAATATGCTAGCGGAATTTACCTGATTTTTTAAAACTTTGATGCATAACATATTCACCGCTTATGTATTATTGTTATACCTAAAGAGAATGTCTTATTAGGTGAATTTGGAACATGCCCTTACCGTAAATCAGTGGAAGGTAGGCCTACACTACAGCGATGAAGTGCAAGTAAAATACTTCCGACAGGTCGTTATTCAATTTACATTCAATCATTTCCGTCTTTAATCTCATTTCAAACCAGTTATGTTCGGCGAAATACGCCTGATGTCTCAATTGAAAGTTAATCTTAGGCCTCTGGTTATTCCAGTCTACATTTTCTATGTCTCCAGATAAGAATATGCGTCACCGTCTAGCCTCGTTTTTCAAGTCCCGTAATTTTGTAATTTACCTTCAGGAAATATGTCAAAATGCACCAAATTGAATCTAATTTGCCAGTATTTGTACAGACTATGTTCATCCCTATTGAAATTAATTCATCGCTGATTTTCATAAATTCTAAATGTTCCTATTACTAATTAGAACAGGTTTCACTTTAGTTTTTATACGCCCACATTTTCATGTGGACGTATTATGTCGTCGCCCCTGTCCGTCTGTCCGTCCGTCCGTCCGTCCGGACGTCCGGACGTCCGTCCGTCCACAATTGTTTGTGGACTCTCTACAGGTCACAATTCTTGTCTGATTTTAACGAAACTTGAAATATAGGTTTATCCCCAAAAGATCTCGGCTGCTTTCGATATTGGCATGTATCGGATCAAAACTTCATGGATTATGGCCCCTGATTGTAGGAAAAATCACGTTTTTAGCTTGTGGACCCTATAGAGGTCACAATTTTGAACCGATTTTTATGAAACTTGACATGCATGTTTATAACCCAAAGATCTTGGTTTCTTTCGATATTTGCGCCTATCGGAACGTAATTTCCTGAATTATGGCCCCTGATTGTCTGAAAAATCACCTATTTTAGCTCGTGGTACCACTGGAGGTGACAATTATTATCCGATTTGAAAAACCGTTCGATTATATCACCGTTACACCCTAAGGAGGGTTGAGTTCAAATCTCGGAACAATCGGACCAAAATTACCATACAAAATGGCCGCCGTTCGTACGCGAATACTGTTAAAAAATGGTATATCAAGGTTGTGGACCCTGTAGAGATCACAATTTTAATTCGATTTTGATGAAACTTGAAATGCATGGTTATAACCCAAAGATCTTGGTTCCTTTCGATATTTGCGCATATCGGATCGTAACTTCCTGAATTATGGCCCCTGATTATACGCAAAATCACCTTGGTTTAGCTTGTGGTCCCTCTGGAGGTTACAATAATTATCCGATTTAAAAAATCGTTTGTTTATATCACCGTTACACCCTTAGGGAGGTTGAGTTCGAATTTCGGAAAAATTGGACCAAAATTGCCATACAAAATGGCCGACATTCGTACGTGAATATGGTTAAAAAATGGTATATCAAGGTTGTGGACCCTGTAGAGGTCACAATTTTAATTTCGATTTTGATGAAACTTGAAATGCATGGTTATAACCCAAAGATCTTGGTTCCTTTCGATATTTGCGCATATTGGATCATAACTTTCTGAATTATGGCCCCTGATTATACGCAAAATCGCCTTTGTTTAGCTTGTGGTCCCTCTGGAGGTCACAATAATTATTATCTGATTAAAAAAATCGTTTGATTATATCACTGTTACGCCCTAAGGAAGGTTATGTTCCAATTTCGGAAAAATTGGACCAAAATTGCTATACAAAATGGCCGCCATTCGTACGCGAATACTGTTAAAAAATGGTATATCAAGGTTGTGGACCCTGTAGAGGTCACAATTTTAATTCGATTTTGATGAAACTTGAAATGCATGGTTATAACCCAAAGATCTCGGTTCCTTTCGATATGTGCGCATATCGAATCGTAACTTCCTGAATTATGGCCCCTGATTATACGCAAAATCGTCTTTGTTTGTCTTGTGGTCCCTCTGGAGGTCACAATTATTATCCGATTTAAAAAATCGTTTGATTATATCACCGTTACACCCTAAGGAAGGTTGAGTTCAAATTTCGGAACAAAATTGCCATACAAAATGGCCGCCGTGTGTACGCGAATACTGTTATAAAATGGTATATCAAGGTTGTGGACCCAGTATAGGTCACAATTTTAATTCAATTTTGTTGAAACTTGAAATGCATGTTTATAACCTAAAGATCTTGATTCTTTTCGATATTTGCGCATATCAAATTGTAATTTAATGAATTATAGCCTTTGATTGTAGGAAAAATCACTTTCGGTTTTCCTTGTTCTCTATCCATCTCTCGAAAATGTGGGCGTATCCTGCCTGGCAGTGCCAGCTTACTATCTTTATATTTTCATTGACATTGATTGCTTTAAATCAACAGAAAATTTGACCTCTGGGGTCACAAAGATATCCTCAAATATGTCTTGATGCATTTAGTAATATATTTCTAGGAAAAATATGGTTGTGGTAGATTGTAATTGAACTTAATTTATATGTAAATAGCCCAGTGGCAAAATTGGAATACCTAATACTCTTTGCTACATATCCATCTTAATTTTACTGTAGATTACGGTACCTTTAACACAGGCATTGTCTGTCCCTGTACCTTTCATAACATGTCCAATGGCAAGGTATGTTGATGACTAAGTCTTCTTGTTGATAATAACTTAAATTTCAATACTTATTTATTTAAGGGATTATTAATAGCTGACTATATTATAGAAATAAGGATTAAACCGTGGGATTCAACTGATTCTAGAAACAAAGATCATGGTATGGGCACCTTAATCAACCTCCATCCAATTCATGAAAATGAAGAAGGATCAGTTTATTTTCGAAGGCAAGCTAGTCTGGTTAAGGTATTATTAACTAAGATATTTATATTTTTATATACGCCCACATTTTCATATGGATGTTTATTATTGTCCATCAGTCAGTCCGTCCAAAATTTGTTTTAAGACACTCTACAGGTTACAATTTTTATGAAATTTTGGAGAAACTTGAAATAAAGGCCGCCCCTCAAACGCATTGGTGTAAATATATCGTGTATCAAAGGTTGTGGACCCATTAAAGGCCACTGTTTTGATCCAAATTTGATGAAACTTGAAATACATGTTTATAACCCACAGATCTTGGTTCCTTTTGATATTTGCACATATTGGATCGTAACTTCTTGAATTATAGCCCTTGATTGCATGAAAAATCACATTTTTAGCTCGTGCTTCCTCTAGAGGTTATGATTTTTATCTGATATAAGGGCGTTGAGTTGTCTAAGATTCACAAATCTTGTTCCAGGTGTAAAATAACCCAGAGGACAGCCACCCCTTGTATGCAAATAGTGTAAAAATATGGATATCAAGTTTGTTGACCCTCTAGAGATAACAATTTTAATCTAACTTGAAATACATGTTTATAAGCCAAAGATATACGTGCATGTTGGATGTAACTTCCTGAATAACGGCCTTTGATTGTCCAAAAAGTCATGTTTTTAGATTGTGATCCCTCTAGAGGTCATAATTTTTATCTGATTTATAAAACTGATTATATTTCTGTTACACCCTAATGACGTTTCAGTTTGATTTCGTAAAAATCAGACAAAATGACCCCCACTCGTATGCAAATAATGTAAAAATATGGAAAATCAAAGTTGTGGACCCTATTGAGGCCACATTTTGATCCGATTTTAATAGAACTACATTATTTAAGTTTAAATAATAAAGACCTTGGTTCCTTTCCATAATCACGTATATTCAAAAACATCCTGGATTATGGCTCCTGATTGTTCATAAAATCACATTTTTAGCTTGTGGACCCACTAGACTAGTAGAAGTCACAATTGGTATTCAATTTTAAAAACTGTTTAATTATATCATTGTTACATATCTATGAAGGTTGAGTTCTAATTTCGTAAAAATCTGACTGAAACTGACAGAAAATATGACTGCTCCTTGTTCATTAATAGTTTAAAAGTATGTAATTACCAGATTGTGAACTCTCTAGAAGTCACTGTTTTTATCCGATTTTGATGTATGTTTATAACCGAAAGATGTGCAAATCAGACCGTAACTTCCTTGATTATGGCCAGGATTCCGGATTGTTCAAAAACTCACCTTTTTACCCTGTGGAACCCTCTAGAGATTTAAAAAAATGTTTAAATTTATCACTGTTACATCCTTATGAAGGTTGAGTTTGTATTTTGTTAAAATTGAACCTAAACTGCCCGACACAATCGCCGCTCCTTGGACACAAATTGTGTAAAAGTATGTCATACAAATAAGGTTGTGGACCCTGAAGAAGCCACAATTTTTATCTGATTTTGATGGAAATTAAAATGTATGTTTATATCCCAAATTTTGGTTCTTATAAAGTCAACCCTACACTGTGATTGACCAATTTTATTTGCTAAAATATATCTGGGACGGCTCCTTTAATTGTATTAGAGTACAGTAATAATATACAGGTAAATGTATGTGTTTCAGTATTCTATAACAGATATTGTGCAAGTTACTAGAAAACAAGTTAAAGACAGTTGCCGAAAGGAAATAGAGAGGTAAACATTTATTAATAACCATATATTAATAACCATTTCCATTTATTAATAACCATTACCATTTATTAATAACCATTACCATTTATTAATAACCATTACCATTTATTAATAACCATTACCATTTATTAATAACCATTTATTAATAATTGATAGACATTCAAGAATTGGGAGTGGTTCAATGCAATGCATTTAAAAGAAAACAAATAACTGGAAGGACAAAAACTACAATAGCATATATTTTGTGTGTGTGTGTGTAGGGGGGGAGGGGGCACGGTAACTAAGTGAATACGATGCTGGCTGGAGGTAATGGGTTTGATCCTGGTGTTGGTCGTGACATTTCATCAGAATTGCTGCCATGGTTTCCCCTTGTCAGTTGTGAAGGACAGAGGGCCTGGAAAGAACAGCTGTGTAGTCATGTGTTCACATTGCGGTGAACGCAAAAGACCCCTTGGCAAATGGAATTCGATATAAGAGTAGGCTGTAGTGCTGCTGTCCGGACAAAATTTCCCTCAAAGCATACTGTATAGCGTATGCCCGTCTTCATTAGCCCAGTCAGAGCAGAACAGTAGGATGTTAAACCCCTTTTCATTTCATTTTGTGTGGCTGATATGTATAATATTAAATGATTGATTGGTGTATATATTGGAATCTATATGATCCAGAACATCCCTGTAGCCTGGAGTTGCTGACCATAGTTCTAAAGTACCTACTGTTTGTAATAGACAGCAGTCACAGATAATCATGTGGAATATTGATTTAGGGAAGTGGCACCTGGCACCTGGCACCACTTATGTTCTGATATCTGTCTGCGCAATATTTTGTACTGATTTTCCGTATGGCACTATCATGGACCCCTGACTTGTCACTATGTTCAAAATTTGCAAGAGTACAATATTTAGTCTAAAAATGGTTTAGTGGCCGACCAATTTTCAAAATTTTCAAGAGGGACACCCCGCCTCTCCCCTACAAAGTTCAATTCCCCTTGGCAGTCAGCAAGCTGGCTACTGGCCTAAACAAGATGTGTAACCCCAATCTCATCTATTGTGTTAAATATTTGTTTACAATTTTCGTTTTAGATTAAAAAGAGAAATACATCAAGCATGCAAGAAATAGTTTGATGAATGGTAGAATTTCCTGATCTTCTCTATTTTTGAGATGTAATATCATTTTTATACGCCCACATTTTCATGTGGACGTATTATGTCGTCGCCCCTGTCCGTTCGTCGGTCCGGACGTCCGTCCACAATTGTTTGTGGACCCTCTACAGGTCACAATTCTTGTCCGATTTTGACGAAACTTTAAATATAGCTTTATCCCCAAAAGATCTCGGCTGCTTTCGATATTGGCATGTATCGGATCGAAACTTCATGGATTATGGCCCCTGATTGTACGAAAAATCACATTTTTAGCTTGTGGACCCTATATAGGTGACATTTTAGAGCCGATTTTAATGAAACTTGACATGCATGTTTATAACCCAAAGATATTGGTTCCTTTTAATATTTGTGCCTATTGGAACGTAATTTCCTGTATTATGGCCCCTGATTGTCCGAAAAATCACCTATTTTAGTTGCTGGTCCCTCTGGAGGTGACAATTATTATCCTATTTGAAAAACCGTTTGATTGTATCACCGTTACACTCTAAGGAAGTTGAGGTCGAATTTCGGGAAAATCGGACCAAAATTGATATATTAAATGGCCACTGTTTGTACGTGAATACTGTTAAAAAATTGTATATTAAGGTTGTGGACCCTGTAGAGATCACAATTTTAATTCGATTTTGATGAAACTTGAAATGCATGGTTATGACCCAAAGATCTTGGTTCCTTTTCGATATTTGCAAATATCGGATTGTAACTTTCTGAATTATGGCCCCTGATTATACGCAAAATCGCCTTTGTTTAGCTTGTGGTCCCTCTGGAGGTCACAATTATTATTCGGTTTTAAAAACCATTTAATTACATCATCGACACACCCTAAGGATGGTTGAGTTCGAATTTCGGGAATATCGGACGAAAATTGACATACAAAATGGCCGCCGTTTGTACGCGAATACTGTTAAAAAATGATATATCAAGGTTGTGGACCCTGTAGAGGTCACAATTTAATTTGATTTTGTTGAAACTTGAAATGCATGGTTATAACCCAAAGATCTTGGTTCCTTTCGATATTTGCGCATACCGGATCGTAACTTCCTAAATTATGGCCCCTGATTATACGCTAAATCGCCTTTGTTGAGCTTGTGGTCCCTCTGAAGGTCACAATTATTATCCGATTGGAAAAAACGTTTGATTATATCCCCATTACACCCTAAGAAAGGTTGAGTTCGAATTTCCGGAAAATCGGACCAAAATTGCCATACAAAATGGCCGTCGTTTGTACGCGAATACTGTTAAAAAATGGTATGTCAAGGTTTTGGACCCTGTAGAGATCACAATTTTAATTCGATTTTGATGAAATTTAAAATGCATGGTTATAACCCAAAGATTTTGGTTCCTTTCGATATTTGCGCATATCGGATTGTAACTTCCTAAATTATGGCCCCTGATTGTCTGAAAAATCCCCTATGGTCCCTCTGGAGGTCACGATTATTATCCAATTTAAAAAAAACTATTGACTCTATTACCGTTACACCCTACTAAAGGTTGAGTTCGAATTTCTAGAAAATCGGACCATAATTGCCAGACAAAATGGCCGCCGTTTGTACGCGAATATTTGGCATATTTTGATGAAACTTGAAATGCATGTTTATAAACGAAGGTTCTTGATTCTTTTCGATATTTGCGCATATCAAATTGATACTTAATGAATTATGGCCTTTGATTGTAGGAAAAATCACTTTCGGTATTGCTTGTTCTCTATCCATCTCTTGAAAATGTGGGCGTATCCTGCCTGGCAGTGCCAGCTTACTATCTTTTCAATATCATTTTTGAGATGTAATATTAATATCATTTTTGAGATGTAATATCATTTTTGAGATGTAATATCATTTTTGAGATGTTATATCATGTAATATCATTTTTGAGATGTAATATTATTTTTTCAATGTCTATTTTAATAATGGTATTGAACATAGTAGGCAACCTATCTTCCATATAGTTTGTAATTAGAATCTTAAATGGTGTCATTTGTAATTCAAAAGTAAAATTTCAGTACAGTGAAAAAAAAATCAATGGTGTAAGCTTATTATTATGCCTTGTAACATGAATTTTAATGAAGTAAATCAAAGAAAGTAATTAAAAAAATCAAACAATAAAAATATCTATATGCGAAATGAATATTGTGTTTATGTTGATATATATTTTTGTATTTTATACTAGTAGATTTAGTTTTTAATATAGTAATTAGTGGATTTAATATTTTAGTCGAGTAGTTATTTGATAGCTTTTTTAGGAAATTATACATTTTTATAATTAAGGACCAAAATCTATTTGATTTTAATTAAAAACTGAATCGTTAATTTGATATTTTTGTATTTTATACTAGAAGATTTAGTTTTTGATATAGTTATTAGTGGATTTAATATTTTAGTTGAGTAGTTATTTGATAGCTTTTTAGGAAATTATATATTTTAATAATTAAGGACCAAAATCTATTTGATTTTAATTAAAAACTGAAGTGTTAATTTGATTACTAGTACATCTAAAGTCATATGTAGGCATTGTAATAGGGTTACCGGTCAGTCCATATGATTAAATTTTCAGCTTAGTGACCTACACAGAAGTGTGGCTTTTTAGCTTTCTTTTTGTCTTGGACTGTCTACTGCATAATTATCTGGTGGAATCTACCATAGCTACAACTTTTAATGTAGCATATTTCTCACCTAACCCCACACCACTAACAAATTAATACTTCATTTTATAATCAAAGCGGTTGTAACCATTTAGTAAAAAGAGTGCTATTTTAATCTTATATAAATCACACAATTGTAAATATTTTTAATGATTTTTTAATTCATGTATGATTGTCGCTCTATGCAGATCCATCTACACTATGTTGCAAGAAACTTGTCATGCGTCATTTCTTTTATTTAGCTTGTTCTCTATCCATCTCTTGTAAACTGGGGGTGTATCTTGCCTAGCAAACCGGGTTAAGCTGCATGTTTATGTCATTTTTATTGTATTTTGTGCATTCTCTTGGGTCTTATATACTGTATAACTATTTTGCCGGATTAGCTAGCTGTAATAAGTGTAATGAATGTTGTTTTTGTATGGACACATTTAGATTTCAGTTAAGGAATAAAAGAGTTTTTTTTTATATAATATTGTTGGCGTGTAAATTTTTTTTTATCCAAACTACTAGAAACTTATGTCGGCCTAACAATATTATATGCTGTATGTTTCTTTACCAAATGAATCTGTTTAACAACTATGTTTTATCATCCCTGGCCAACATATGAACATAAAGACTAAAATGTGTGCAATAAATATGAATTATGGTTAAAAATATGCCTTGATGAAAGAAAAAAATGTCATATTTGATGACCACCCCTCTCTAACAAAAGGGTCACAGAATACACAATTTTTACAAATTTTGAAATATTTCAATGTTATGTTTTCATCATCTCAAAGTACAGAGGCATCATACATATCTTCATTGCAATTCTTGTGCTGAAGCAAAATGTCGGGCCCTTACATCAATTTCTTGAATAAATGAAGTCAAAAAATAGTTATGAATTGGGGCAAAATTAACATTTTACTGTTCTATAAGTAACATAAATGCAACAAACACCACTAATCCTAGATTTTGATAAAAAATATTGAACAACCATAAATTACAGTTACTATCATTTAATTGTCAATGCAAGTGCAATTAAAGCTCTCAAAACACGTTTATAAAAAAGGGTGGGGTGGGGCATTTATAGCCTCTCTTAATGGAATGACGGGGTGAAAGATGTCTAGAATGACTGAAATATAGCTTCTTATATGAAGGAAATGCAAGAATTTAATGTTTCAAAGAAGAAAAAAAATGCTTGTTCTGCGTAAAATAGTGCCAAAATTGAGCCACCCCTGTTCTGGACATTTTGTACAAACACATCTTCTGTACATCATTACCTCACTCAGTGCTACCAATTTTCAATTTTCTGTAGGAAAGCTGGAGCCATTAATAAACCTGACAAACTTATAGATCCCATCTAAATTATATAGCAATGAAATTAAAGACAATTTTAGATATTTTGACTCATTTGAGTAGTCATGAAAGGATTAATTTATACATTGAAATAGGAGAATCTGGAGATTTTATGTGAATATTCCTGATTTTTAGACAAAATTTGGTGAAATTACAATACTGTTTACTCTATCTGTGCTTTCTGAGACTGAATAAGCCAAAATTGGGCATGGATATTGAGAAATTTGTAATAAAGTCACAAGTTTTCTCCAAACTTTGATTTTTTTTTTTTAAATTTAACTTTTTTAAAGTTTTTCTGTAGTCAAAATATTTCATACATATTTTCTGAGAATTTAGTCTTCATATTTTCAAAACTAAGGCATATATCATTCACAGCCTTGTTTATATTTTCAAAACTAAGGCATATCATTTACAGACAGGCTACAGATCACTAAAGATTTCCCCATTGACTTATGTTAATTCTGGTCTCTTAGACCGGCTCTCACTTTTTCCCAAAATTTCGTTGGGTAGAAAACTTTCTGCCACGGATGGAGCAACATGTGGCAAAGTCGTGCCCAAAAGGATGTGTGAGGTTCTTCATGAAAAGATTGAGATACTCAAGCTGGAAGTAGAGACAAATAAACATGCAATAACTGCCCTACATTTCACCCTCGCCAGCCTCTCAACTCATGTGTCCTTCCGCCTCAAAATCATGAATATTCACCAAAACTTGGCAGAGAATATATTTTCAAACCCTTTTTTTCAATTCTACACCAAAAAGGCAACAAAAATCGCCATGCAAAAGGGGGGGAAAGGGAGAGAAAGACTAAAAACAACTTTTCATTATTTAATGGTGACAATAACATCTCTTACCGCATATTTGGAGATCTGTGTCCATATAGGAATGTATGAAATATCCACATTTCAGTTATATATGGTAACAATAATTCTTTTACCGTGGTACAACAAAAAAATGGATCAATGTAAGACGAAAGATATTTTTAGTCTTTCTCTTCCTTCCTGTTCCCCATTTTGCATGGCGATTTGGGTGACTTATTGGTGTAATCAAAAAAAAAAAGGTTTGAAAAAACATTTTCTTGATTTTGAGCCGGAAGGATACGAGAGTTGTGAGCAGGCCTTTAGTGAAACTTTAAGGTGGGGGGGGGGGGTCACCCGGCACAGTCTACAGTAGGTATTTTAAATTTTAGAATTATGGATGACAATTTTCTTAATTTTCTTTGGGGTGGGAGGATACTGATTTTACTTGAAATGTAGGGCAGAAAGTTGCGTTTTTTCTTCCTGTTTAAGTATCTCAAGTTTTCTTTGGTGGTGAAGGTGCTTTTCAAAAAGCAAGAGGTTGCCACATGTTGCTCCATGGTACGATTGGTCGGAATCAAGCTGATTGGGACCATGGCTGACTGGGACCATATGTCAAAGCTGATTGGGACCACATTCTTGGCTGATTGGGACCACCTCTAGGCTAATTGGAACCATATGATAAAAAAAATACTAGAAACTTAGGTTCTGATAATGAATTAAGTTTAAAAGAGTTTTATATACGGCGTGACTATAATTATGTGCTTTTATCTAGGCCTATGTTATTTATTTTTATATTTCATTTTTTTTATGTCACAGTTACACTATATAAACAGAGATTATACGAAAATCCAAAACCATTATTAATTGTGTGTAATAATGTTACAGAAATAATCTATTAACACAATTAAACAGGTAGGTGGTATCTAGGAAAGTGTACTACTACTACATACTACACGTATATATGTGTGATTTGAATCTGATTGTTTATTGGATTATTAGACTTGTCATTAGTTAACAATGGTGTGTACTGTGATTAGGGTCTTGTATATTGCTACCTCAGTTTTATACTACAAAGTGTGATTTAATTAACTTTGTTTAATGTGTATTTGTGTATATTGCTAAGAACATTTTACATTGTCATCAAGAAACCAGTAAACCATGAATTGAATCACCACCAAATGTCTTGTTATATGAAATAAAATGATACAAAATATTATACAAAGAACAATTTGTCTGTCATTTCAACTCATTACAAACTGTTGCATTTGTTGCAGCAATTATACTGATATGAGGCTATTTGATATTGGGTTACAATATGACAATTAATACTGGGTGGTATTTATTGTCATGCAAACATATAAACAATCTCGTCATTGGTCCCAATCAGCCAAGAATCTGGTCCCAATCAGCCAAGAATCAGGGTTGGGTTGAAAAAAACCCCCCAAAAACGCTGATTTGTGTTTTTTTTATAAAATAAAATTACCTGTAACTTAGAAAATCGTCAAGTAATCGTCAAATTATGAAATAATTTTCTTTTCGAAGTTCTAGTGTTCATTTGTGTATTTCTATGTATTTAAATTGTACTGTATTAATAAATATTACGTAAACCACAGTAGTAAAGATCAAAGTGATGGAAACCGTTAGTTTTAGTTTAGAGCTCAAACTGACATTTTTAAACCATATCTATTTGAAGAAGAATTGGTATCCAAAACTCCTTGCTTGGCCTGGGGGCCATCCATAAAGTAAGTACGCTTGAAGGGGGGAGGGGGGGTCACGCCAAAAACGTACAGGTGCGTAAATTCATTGGCAAAACGTACGTACAGGGGGGGATGGGGGTCTGAATTTTACCCATTTTGAGCGTACAGACTTTATGGATGGCCCCTGGTGGAAATCCATCCTTTTTCCAAAAAAGACTATATTGATCTTGGTATGCTAGAATTGGTAAAAACTTTGATGACCGCTATTTCACTGTCAGTAAGCATCGGAAGAATCTTTTCAACATTTGGTCTTGTTCACTCTAAATTTAGAAACCGACTAGGTGTTGAGAAAGCTGGGAAGCTTGTCTTCATTTATATTATGACAAACATGTAATTTAAGTAATGGTCCCAATCAGCCATAAATCTGGTCCCAGTCTAGTTCCTTTATGAACTGTTTCTGAGCGAACGATGTCTTGTTAGCGAGACATCGTTCGCTCAGAGACAGTTCATGAAGGAACTAGTCCCAGTCAGCCAAGAATCTGGGGCCTGTTTCACGAAATTTTAACTTAAAGATAAAATCCAAATTTTAGTACATACTTAAATCTGATTGGCTAAGCGCTAAAATCAATCTAATACAATCCAATCGAATTACTAAAATCGGATTTTATCTTAGTTAAAATTTCGTGAAACAGGCCCCAGGTCCCATTCAGCCACAAATCTGGTCCTAAACAGCCATGGTCCCAATTATTAGCCAATTACCGATTGGTCATTGGTAGAAAGCATTCTACTCAACGATTATTTGTATTGGGAAAAAAAGAGTAATCCATAACTGACAGCGACGGTCTAAGAGTACGAGTAAGTCAGTAACTGACTGAGTAATCTGACTTAACCAGTCGGTGAAATGATCCGTGATTTGTCTGCGATAGCACCTCGGTGAAAGCGGGTGTTAAAAAAAGCAATTTCACACACATTTTTTACTCATAATTTAGTGATTTGTCTTTGACTTATTAACCGTGCATTACAGATAAAGGTCTGGCTAATCACGACTCGAAACTTTAAGTTAATATTATATTTATATTATATTTATATTATGTCTTGTCGTTATATTTGTCCTTTATCATTATGTAAATCATATGTGGCGCAGTTCCCCTGCACAACTATTAGTATTAGTGATTTGTCTTTGACTTATTAACTGTGCATTACAGATAAAGGTCTGGCTAATCTCGACTCGAAACTTTAAGTTTTGAGTTATCTTTCCTATCAGAATTCTTATGCGTTGTGTTCAAGGCGCTAAACTATTAGCTAAAGTAACAAAAATTGGTGAAAATCTATTATTTTGGGGGGTAATTTAAACAGTTTGTTGTTGTTTTTGTTTTGGTTAACAGACATGAAAAGTTGTGAACTTATCTGTTTGAAAAATTCTCACGAACCTATTGAACTACCGGATAGTGAAGCCGTTAAGATTGGCAGAAGTCCTGCCACAAAAATAAAAGATGCAAAGTGCTCCAGACATCAAGGTAGGCCTACTTATTCATTCAGGTTCAGGTCTATATTACCATTACGTTTATTTCGTCGAAGAAATAGCTAACCCTTCCTAAAATAAATAATGAATTTCAGAACGATATATATTTCTTTAATACTGTACCGTGTACGTTACGTTGTATTTACATTTTTTCTATATACGTTTCTTGAGGTACTGAGGTAGGTAGAGAGTTGGACATGTCAAGTTATTATTAGTAATAATTATTGATACTCTGGTGATAGGTCTACTAGTTGATAAAATAACAACATAAGCTCTAGCAAGCTTTTAATATTAAGTAATGAGTTTTGTTGTTTACGAGTTAACTGACATCCTACACTAACACACTAACACAGGGGTCGAAATAACGCTTGTCTTCAACTACTAGCCTGGAAATAAGGCATGTCACTGACAATGACAATGACAATGTCAGGCACAGATCCAGACTTTGTCAGGTACAAAACATCTGAAGCCTGTCATTAGGTCTGGCACTGATTGGTCTGTTTTGTTGATATTTTTCATACATGTCCGACACTAAGTTAAAAATGTCAGGTACTATTTCATTATAATTATAGTGCCTGAAGTAAAAAATATTTCTACTTGTCACGTCCGAGACATGTAAAATTTTACAAACTTTTCAACCCTTGCCTATATACTTGTCTTGTGATACGCTTGCATAAGCAATTTATACTATTAGTACAAAGCTTACTGTATTTTTGTATTTTTTTGTTTTTTAGTTCAATTGACAGCTAATTTCAAGAAACAAGAAGTTGATGTGAAACAGTTGGGAAGTAATTCCTGTACCATTGATGAAACTAAACTTGGTAAAGGTGAAAGTGCCAAATTAAAAGCTGGTTCAACGCTGTTTATTCTAAACGATGAATATCCACATACAGTTAAATTTAATTTTCATGATATTAAAAAGAAAGATGTTGAGGAACCTCAAGGATCTTGTCACAACAACTCTCGTAAAAGACCAAGCTCTGAAAGTTTAGAATCAATAGAAAAAGACAATACTAAAAAGCTGAAAACTGATGATAATGGAACAGATATATATTTATCGAAAACTAAAATATCAACAAAGGTTTCTAATTTACTACAGACAAAAATAGATGAATTAAAAAATGCCAAAGCGGAAGGCAAAACCGTAACACCGAAATTAAATGAGAAAATTACAACGCATTCCAAAATGGATGGAATAGTTTTAAAAGATTCAAAACAATCTAAACCAAATGATAAAAACTTAAAGCATTCAAACAAAGATGACAAATCTATTCAAGAATCTAAATCTGATGAGAAAAGCAAAAACAAAGATTCTGAAATCAAGAAGAAAGAAAATATATCAGAGGTAGAGTCCAGTAATGGGGCCAAAGAAGATAAGAAAAACAGTAAAGAAAAAAATAACAATTTATCAACTGACCGAAACAGTGAAGAATCTCATCTGAAGAGTGTTGCAGACAAATTACAAAAAATGAAAGAAAACAAAAATGATACAATGCCAGCTACCAGAGATGCAAGTGATTCACCACCCGTGCCTAACAAACCAAAAATTGAATTTAAGTTTTTTACCAAAAAATCATCACATTCTATTACAAGTAACTTATTATGGAAACAACATGAGAAGCTGTGGATCTATACACCAGATGGTGTTGAGGGACGAGAAAAGGTGAACTGACTCTCTCTGATTAAAATAAAGGTTATAGAAGGTTTTGTAAGCTCCTACATGCATTATATAATTAATATTAGAATTTAAAAAATTCCAGCAAGTCTAGCATTCTTCAATCTTATACATATCATCATTCAATCGCTACTAATTTTTTATTTGTAATGTGGGTTTAATGTCTTTTATCCAGCTCCTTGATTGTAGCAGTCATGTATTGGCTATAAAATTTAAATGCTACATTGAGTTTATCTAGCATTATACCTACCCCCCCCCCCCCCCCCCCCCCAAAAAAATATACAGTGATGACTGACGAGATGGTAGAACCAGCACCCTAACGGCTGTGCCATTACCCAACCTTAACAAAACATAATGTTATAATAATCTTAACATTTACTTTTTATCGTTGCTTTACTTTTTAACAGATTGCTGGGTTTGACATAGATGGTACAATTATTACAACACAATCGGGCAAAGTTTTTCCTACTCATTCAGGTGACTGGAAGTAAGTACACAAAACAATATTTCTTATTATCTTTAGACTAGAATCTAGAGCAGGGATTGCCAACTTCAGACACATGTGCTTAATGTGGGTCATTACATCCCTTGTTTTGTAAAACAATTTTATAATACTAGGAAAGATGGTCCCATACCTGATCAATATGAGTTTAATACTCATACAGTCATAGGACTATTTTTACAAGAAGATTGGAGTACTAGATCTTATTGAAATTGAAACAGATTATTTGTCTCAAAGAAAGCCTATTTCTTTTCAACATTTGTTTTATCCCCAGTCTTATTCAAATTTGTTGCTCTATTAGTTTAACCAGAATTCATAAACCTCAAATGGGTACAGAATGGAACAATGAAGTCGACAAACTCATTGTTGCAATGATGACTTTTATTTTCATTTTTTTATTTCAAAGGTTACATTACGTAGAAATACCCAAGAAAATAAAAGAACTTTATGAAGATGGATACAAAATTGTTTTATTTACAAATCAGGTTAGATTTGAATTGGGTTTTTTTTAATTTATAGTGAGAGAACATTTTTTACAAGGAGAACATAAAGATTATATGGTCAGAACATTAACTGTATAATATAGAAATGAACTCATGTCAAATTGCCTTTTGCAATAATTAGTGCAAGTTTGTAAACATAAAAAATAAAGAAAAAATTTACATTTTATTTGAAAGTAGAAATAAATTTTATTTGAAAGTAGAAATAAATTTTATTTGAAAGTAAAGAATACATTTTATATTTTCTTAGATGGGTGTAGCTAGAGGTAAAGTTAAGATGGATGATCTCAAAGAAAAATTTTCTAGTATAGTAACCAGACTTAGTGTTCCAATTCAGGTAGGTTATTTTCATTAGGTAGTATATTTCGCCACCCATGCTTAACAGGGGCCATTGCTCAAAGCTCTGTTATCTTTTAAAGATCAATTAACATTAATTTCCAGAGAAATATTGTTGCTAGAAAAAAAGGTCCCGAACATTCTGTGGTGAAATTTTTTCCTACAGATTTATGCTAATCTAAAAAATAAAGTACTGTATAGTGACAAATGTTTTCTGTAGTAAATTTACGGAGAGTTAACAAACAACACTTTATCAAGATATGTCCGTTAGAGTTTAACGGATCTTTAAAATAACTAAGTTTTGAGCAACTGACCCCAGTTATTTCAGAGATTTATATATATAAAAACCAGCGGCTGCCAGGCAGGATACGCCCACATTTTCGAGAGATGGATAGAGAACAAGCAAAACCGAAAGTGATTTTTCCTACAATCAAAGGCCATAATTCATTAAGTTACAATTTGATATGCGCAAACATCGAAAAGTATCAAGATATTTAGGTTATAAACACGCAATTTAAGTTTCATCAAAATCGAAATTAAAATTGTGACCTCTACAGGGTCCACAACCTTGAAATACCATTTTTTAACAGTATTCGCGTACAAACAGCAGCCATTTTGTATTGTAATTTTGGTCCTATTTTCCCGAAATTTGAACTCAGCCTTCCTTAGCTTGTAACGGTGATATAATCAAACGATTTTTTAAATCAGATAATAACTCGAATACTTTGCTTGTAACTATGGATGTTACGTCTCTATACACTAACATACCAAATAGACAGGGTATACTACACGTTGCCCGGGCAATAAGAAAACATAAACCGGAGTGGAGTATTTCACCCACCTACTTGCTTAAACTCTTAGACCTCGTACTTCATAACAATGTGTTTACATTCAATGATGAAATCTATCATCAAATCTCTGGCACGGCTATGGGCTCCCCCGTAGCTTGTTCTTTTGCCATTATTTTCCTAGGAGAATTAGAAGAATTATTACTCAAACAAACGAGTGATAGACCGGATTTATATGTGAGATACATAGACGATATCTTTATGATCTGGCCTCACGGCGAAGCCAGGCTAGAAAAATTCATAAAAGAAATGAATTCCTTGCATGACACAATTAAGTTCACTGCAGAATACTCTAGAGAAAGAGTATCATTTCTAGATACTTGGGTTAATTTCAATCAAATTACTAAAAAGTTACATTTTGACTTATACAATAAACCCACCGACTCACACTCCTATCTTCTATATACCTCATGCCATCCTGGCCATATAAAGACTAAAGGCCCTTTTAGTCAATTCTTACGACTAAAACGTATATGCAGTTTAGATATAGACTATGAAAGACATAGCCAAAATCTTCTTAATTTTTATCTCAAAAGAGGCTACCCACGCAAAATAGTGTCGGAGAATAAAAACAGGGCAAAATCTCTAGCCAGAAAAGACCTGTTAAGCCCGACTACGGCTACCATTAAGAGAAAACGAAAGTCACTCGTTTTTATCACGGATTTTAATCCAACAGCTGTGCAAGTTAGTTTGCTCATAAAAGAGAAATGGCATTTACTGACCGGATCGGACATGTGCCGCACAATCTCAAACATCAAACCAATCACGGCATTTAGGAGAAATCCTAATTTGAAGGATACGTTGATGAAAGCAAGACTCGTCTATCCTCCACGAGACCCGCAAACTAGCGGAGTCACGGTTCAAAATCTTTTCGAAAAATGCCTCAAGAAGGATTGTGATATCTGCCGACATTTAGACCAAAGAAACTACATCATTAGTGGTAAAACTGGTAAGAAATACCCTTGCCGCACGGGCTATAACTGCCTAAGTAGGAACATAGTCTACTTACTCACGTGCAATATTTGTTATAAACAGTATTTGGGAGAAAGCAAGCGTGCCTTTTCAAAACGAATAAAGGAGCACTATGCAGATATTAGACACAAGAGGCCAAAGCCAGTCTCTTTACACTTCAATTTAGATGGACATACGAGTAGGAATGTCTTGATTAAAATTATAGAGCGTTTTAATACTGACCCAGATAATGGTAAAAACGATGCCATAAGGAAAGCAAATGAATTCAAATGGATTCATACTTTAAGAACTTTCGCACCGGATGGCATTAACGATAAGATGTAGTCCCGGGTGGTCCCCTACTTTATTGTTTACTCTATTTCCCCCACTGACCACCTTGCACTACGTTCTTTTAATTCCGTTAGCTTTTTCTCTAGTGTGCAAACCCCCTCTCTTTTTAGAAAGGGATATGGGGTTATACGTCCACTCGACATACATCATGCCGTTTCGGAACTAATCCCCCCATTTATAGGAACTCGCTTTTTCGACTCCGCTCGAAATCCTTGTCGCTATGCCAAGGCCCAGCCTTAGAGATCTCCGATGACGTCACAATAGGGACGTTCATTACTTTTATCTACCTTCAAACATGAAGCATACCTGTGGGGTCTGTAAGGAGATTTTCACGCGATCATACAACTTGAAACGCCACTACCGGAGTTTTCATACCCAGCTTAAGTTCTGGTGTAAGTCGTGCAACCGAAATTATAAAAGGTTGGACGATTTAACGCGTCACCAGAAAAAACACCAAGTCGATATCTTGGACGCCGCTGTGAAACAGAGCATCGGTCATCTTTCTCCTCAAAGCGGGGAAATTTGTTCTAATAGCAGCATCCAACACAAGGAAGCTGTTGTTGCGGACAATGTCTCCTTAACTACGGAGGTTAAATATGACAGATCGCCATGTCCGATACCTTTTCCAACCATGAGCAACTGGGAGGCTTTTTGCGACGGAGTCGATCCATGTCTCGAACTAGAGGCATGGCCAGTTTTTCGCGCTATGAACCGCGACGATTTGGCAGAATCAAACATCAGTAAAGAAGACTGGTTTTTTTTACAACGTTTCGACCGAGAAACGCAAAATCAATTACGTGAGCTCCTTGCCGAATTCAAAAAAGATTTCCCTCGAGCTACGTTTGAAAGTATGCGTAAAAGTAGTATTATTCTTAGCCTAACACAAGGCAGAATATAGGAAACAGGGACGAGTTCCCAACTTATTTTAGCCGTGGCAAGCCCACGGCGAAAACTAATAAAAAATTAGTGCATACACACCCTTAACCCAATAGTTATTTTTAAGCCCTAAATAGTCTAAAAAATGCTAGACTCATAGATCAATAGGGTCAGGAGCCTTGAGTCAATGCAAAAATCGCATAAAAACCACGGCAAAATTTAGCCGAATACATTTGCACACTTTTCGGAATAATCGACTCCGGTGCAAATTTTCGACTCCGGTCCATCTGTGACGTCACATGTGCTCCGGTGCCCACCGACAGTATATATAGAGGGCGATCTCACACTCCTATCACCAGTCTGATGAGTTCAAACAAGAACGAAACTAGTCACTGTAAGAGAAATCTGGGAAGGCTGTTCGCCCATTAACAGATATTCTAACAGATAATAATTGTGACCTCTAGAGAGACCACAAGCTAAACAAAGGCGATTTTCCGTATAATCAGGGGCATTAATTCAGGAAGATACGATCCGATATGCGCAAATATCAAAAGGACCCAAGATCTTTGGGTAATATCCATGCATTTCAAGTTTCGTCAAAATCAAATGAAAATTGTGACCTCTACAGGGTCGACGACCTTGATATACCATTTTTCAACAGTATGCTCATACGAACGGCGGCCATTTTGTATGGTAATTTTGGTCCAATTTTTCCGAAATTCGAACTCACCCTTCCTTAGGGTGTAACAGTGATATAATCAAACGATTTTTTAAATCAAATTAAAATTGTGACCTCTACAGGGTCCACAACATTGATATACCATTTTAAACAGTATTCACGTACGATCGGCGGCCATTTTGTATGGCAATTTTGGTCTGATTTTTCCGAAATTCAAACTCAACCTTCTTTAGGGTGTAACGGTAATATAATCAAACGATTTTTTAAATCAGATAATAATTGTGACCTCCAGAGGGACCACAAGCTAAACAAGGCGATTTTGCGCATAATCAGGGGCATTAATTCAGGAAGTTACAATCCGATATGCGCAAATATCAAAAGGACCCAAGATCTTTGGGTAATATCCATGCATTTCAAGTTTCGTCAAAATCGAATTAAAATTGGGATCTCTACAGGGTCCACGACCTTGATATACCATTTTTCAACAGTATTCGCATACGAACGGCGGCCATTTTGTATGGTAATTTTGGTCCAATTTTGTCGAAATTCGAACTCAGCTTTCCTTAGGGTGTGACAGTGATATAATCAAACGATTTTTTAAATAGGATAATAATTGTGACCTCTAGAGGAACCACAAGCTAAACAAAGGCGGTTTTGCGTATAATCAGGGGCCATAATTCAGGACGTTACGATCCGATATGCGCAAATATCGAAAGGAACCAAGATCTTTGGGTTATATCCATGCATTTCAAGTTTCATCAAAATCAAATTAAAATTGTGACCTCTACAGGGTCCACAACATTGATATACCATTTTAAACAGTATTCGCATACGATCGGCGGCCATTTTGTATAGTAATTTTGGTCCGATTTTTCCGAAATTTGAACTCAACCTTCCTTAGGGTGTAACGGTGATATATTCGAACAGTTTTTTCAAATCGGATAATAATTGTGACCTCCAGAGGTACCACGAGCTAAAATAGGTGATTTTTCGGACAATCAGGGGCAATAATTCAGGAAATTACGTTCCGATAGGCGCAAATATCGAAAGGAACCAAGATCTTAGGGTTATAGACATGAATGTAAAGTTTCATCAAAATCGGTTCCAAATTGTGATCTCTATAGGGTCCACAAGCTAAAAACATGATTTTTCGTACAATCAGGGGCCATAATCCATGAAGTTTTGATCCGATACATGCCAATATCGAAAGCAGCCGAGATCTTTGGGGGATAAACCTATATTTCAAGTTTCGTCAAAATCGGGTAAGAATTGTGACCTGTAGAGAGTCCACAAACAATTGTGGACGGACATACGGACGGACGGACAGGGGCGACGACATAATACGTCCACATGAAAATGTGGGCGTATAAAAATTATGGTATTGTTGGGCTAGTTCTAAAGAGAATAACTTTATTGGGCAATAATTTTTCTTCGCATGCAAACTTTCTAGAATTGTTTAGTTACGGTAGTCATAAGAATGATTTTTATTGCTTGTTCACCTAAAACTTCTGAATGCTGTACAGGTAGGGTTTCCAAGGTTCTTATTTCAAACTAACTGGGATTAATCACATAAATTTGTAAGAAGAACCAGATTAAAATTGAGAGATACGCAACAGTTCCATCCAAGTTTATAGGAGATCTTTTTCAAACTTGTTTAGATAGTCCAAAGGTGTTACCCCATTGAAATCACAGTTATAAAACAATAGAGTTGGAGTCGATGTATGAATGGCTAATAATTAGCATTTTACTTTAACTATTTTCATTTTATTCCAGGTTCTGGTAGCAACTGGTAGTGGTATGTATAGAAAACCATGTACTGGAATGTGGGATTATTTACAAACTCAGGTAAATAATGTTATATACTATATACATAACTTTATATAGAATATATAGAGATACACATATCGTCGCTGTGCGTCGAAAACCTCGTAACTCAGATTTTAGCGATAATATTTTTATGTGACGTCTAGGTCAATAGACTACCGATACACTAGGCGCGAAATTACCTAACATAATATCCAATCAGAAATGTTCAAATTGGTCATGTGAAAAAATCTCGTATTTGGATTGGTGTTTAATTTTAACTTCGAAATCCTCGTATCTCGAAAGTTACGTCGAGAAGTAGGCACACGTGTTTGTAAACCTTGGTAAACGTATGAAATAATTGAAAAAAAGGTAAGTTTACTTTATACATTATTTCGAAGATCATTTTTAAAGTATTATAGTTGTGAATAAACGTACTAATCGATTTATATAAGCTTCGAATTTAATGCAATTTTGTGACCCAATTATATTCAATGACGTAACGTCTTATTGAATAAGTCAAAATGTCTATTTACTCGAGAAAGGGGCGAATATTGTTACATTACTGATATAATTAATCAAACAAATTTTGATTTACTTCATTATTATGCAAATTATTAAAGTACAAAGTCTTCATTTTCAATTCTGTTTAGTCTGTTAGTGAGATACGAGTTTTTCACATTCCATTATAATGAGGTTTTAAATCTGATTTGGACGTTTAGTGAGATACGAGTTTTTCGCATTCTTTTCTATTGAGATTAATAAAGGTTTTTGTTTTGTTTTAGGGTATTCACTGAGACCTTACCACAGTATAATGTCATCTAGAGGAAAACAGCTGCTTCAACTAGCACTGGAGAAGATAGGTAGGCCTATGGTGAGCAAAGGTTTTGATATTCCTGACAATGGCATGTGTGACCAAGGATCTAGTAGCAGGAACTGTTTCACTTTGAAGCCTGTTATACACAGTCCAGCAATTACCACACCAGACTTTGTAATCAATGAAATAAAAGATTCTGATATAAAACAACGGATGGTATTTGATAGCTTTAGTGAATCTGATTCAGAATTAGATACTGTTACTGATCCAGACTGGGCACCAGACAAGAAAATGTCACGGCGGTATAATTCAGATTCAGAGAGCACGGATGAAGAAACATTTATATCGCATAAAAAACACAAAGCTAGGCATGTGGCGAGGAACAAAATTGTTCTTAAAAGCAGTGTTAAGTCTAGTTTTAGAAACGTTTTAAAGCTTGGTGATAGAACGGATAATGTTGTTTATGAAGCAGACAATAAAAGAACTGAGGGAAAGGATACAAATAATAATATAGATAAGGCCAGAGATAGAAGAGTTAATAAAGATGATACTATTGAAGGTATTGTTAATGGTAGAAGAGATGTCGATAAAAGTCATGGTGATGTTAACAGAAGTCATGGAAATTGTAATAGAAGTTATACAGATGTTAATAGAAGTCATGCTGATAACAGTCATGTTAATAAAAGTCATGTTGATAGCAGTCATGTTAATAAAAGTCATGTTGATAGCAGTCATGTTAATAAACGTCATGTCGATAGCAGTCATCACTAGGGATCTGGTATCCTTTAACTTGGTTGTTTTGCAGTTTAATTAATATAATAGCCTTTAATTTCAAAACATCCTTTTATAATTGATAATAACCTTTAAATTTCAAAAATGGTTTAATTAGTACTATGGCTTTATTTAATGGTACACCATTTAATTTCTGCTCAGCTTGTAATTAAAGGCTTTAGATAATTAAATGGGTCATCCATTTCTAAACCCCTCTCTATAAAATTAAATGGTGTGCCATTAAATTAAGCCATAATACTAATTAAACCATTTTTGAAATTTAAAGGGTTATTATCAATTATCAAAGGATGCTTTGAAATTAAAAGGCTAATATATTAATTAAACTGCAAAACAACCAAGTTAAAGGATACCAGATCCCTAGTGCATGTTAATAAAAGTTATGTCGATAGCAGTCATGTTAATAAAAGTCATGTCGATAGCAGTCATGTTAATAAAAGTCATGTCGATAGCAGTCATGTTAATAAAAGTCATGTCGATAGCAGTCATGTTAATAAAAGTCATGTCGATAGCAGTCATGTTAATATAAGTCATGTTGAAAGCAGTCCTGTTAATAGAAGTCGTGAGGATGTTGACAGAAGTCATGTTGATCGAAGTAGTAGGGGTGTTGATAGAAGTCATCGGGATGTTAATAAATATCATAAATATGTTGATAGAAGTCATAAAGAGGTTGATAGAAGTCATGTTGATAGAAGTCATGTGGGTGGTATTAAAAGTCATGTGGATGTTGATGGAAGTCATGGGGATGTTGATGGAAGTTATGGGAATGTTGCGAGAAGTCATGGGGATGTTGCTAGAAGTCATGGGGATGTTGCTAAAAGCCATGGAATTGTTGATGAAAGTCATAGGGATGTTGCTAGAAGTCAAGGGGATGTTGCTAGAAGTCATGGAGATGGTGATGGAAGTCACGGGGATGTCGATGAAAGTCACGGGGATGTTGATAGAAGTCTTAATCATGATGATGTTAACGGAAGTGACAATGAGGATGTTGGAATAAATTTAATTCAGGTAGATCATGAAGAAGTTGTCGACACTCAAAATGAAGGGGTGAGATCCAAAAGAGGAATGTCTGATCCAAGCAAATGGCAAAGAAACAAAAACAAGAAATTACGTATGGAGGGAAAGCCATATAAAGGAATAGCAAAGGTAGACGGAAGAAAAAGGTTTTGTGCTGAAAGAGAGGAAAGGATTTTGGGGGCACGGAACTGTAGTCGTAAATGTGAAAAGTCAAGAAAATGTGGATTGATAACTGATAATAGCAGAGAAGAAATTTTCAAATCTTTCTGGCATAACATGGATTGGAGTGAAAAGAAAATTTATGTTACCAATCTTGTAGATCAGTGTAATACTTTAACTACAGTCGGGGAAAATAGTCAGAGAAAATTTACATTCAGATATTTTCTGAAAAATGGTCATCAGCGATTACCGGTTTGTAAAAATCTTTTCCTGTCAACTCTCGGAATTGGCGAATACACTGTTTACGAATGGTTGAAATCTATAAATGAACATGGTGTACCAGTAGAAGAATGCGATAAACAACAGAAAATCCCAAAAGTATCACTTCAAAACTCTTATGCTCGACAATTTCTTACACAATTACCTAAAATGCCTTCACATTATTGTCGAGCTACGACAACTAAACAGTATTTAGAGCCAGTATTTACTTCCTTCTCCGAACTCCATCGTGTTTACGTACAAGATTGTGAAGTTCAGGGAAAATTAGCGGTGAGTCGAAAGGTGTTAATAAAATTATTTGATGAAATGAATCTATCCTTATTCCACCCTAAAAAGGACCAGTGTGATATCTGCGTTGGCCATGGTACAGGAAATATTACAGATGGTGATTTTGCTGTACATGTTGATAGGAAAACAAAAGCACGAAACGAAAAGGTTCGAGACAAAGAGCGAGCAATTGAAAACAGTAAAATAAAGGTGTCTACAATGGATTTACAGTCTGTCTTAATTTGTCCCTCAATCCAAGCTAGTGCCGTCTATTACAAAACCAAGTTAGCTTGTCACAATTTCACAACGCACAATTTAGCTACCAGAGATGTCCATTGCTATTTTTGGCATGAGGGAGAAGGTGGATTATCTTCACACAATTTTGCCACGTGTATCCAACATTATATAGAAACCCTTATTGAACCTGGAATTGAAGAAATAATTTTAATTAGTGACGGTTGCGGTTATCAGAACAGAAACGTTTCTCTGTCAAATGCTTTACTTTATGCAGCTGTTAAGAACGGAATTAATATAATCCAGAAATATTTAGAAAAGGGACACACACAAATGGAGGTGGACTCAGTCCACAGTACCCTTGAAAGAAAATTTCGAAAAGTGCCAATTTATTCACCGTCGAATTATGTTGAATTAATTAAACAGGCAAGACCAAGTCAACCGTACGTTGTAAATTATTTAACCCATACGTTTTTTAGGGACTTTAGTTCTTTGAAATATTATGATACGATAAGACCAGGAAACAGAGTCGGTGATCCTTGTGTCCACGACTTAAGGGTATTAAAATATCTCCCTTCGGGTGTTATCCAATATAAACTAAATTTTGATGACGAATACAAGGATTTACCTAGGCGTCGTAACTCATCCACAGGCCCGTCATTCAACATGGAAATTATCCCATCAGCTTATAATAACCCTCTACCAATAAAAAAATCAAAATATGATCATTTACAACAACTCAAAGCTGTTATTCCAATAGATTATCATTCATTTTACGACCGCCTTCTCCATGATTAACTTAATGAAATTATCGTGTGCAACATTTTAAAGTAGCTAAGTCTCTAGCTCAATATCATCCTAAATCTTAGACATTAAAAAAACAAATAATTTGTCAGTTTAAATCAACGCTGATGTTGCCATCTTACGGGAAATACAGTAGATGGGCTTTTGATATTCAATATTTAAGACAAAATCAACATTTTTACCATTGGTGCCATAATGCTTTTTCAGCACCATTTGTTACAAGGTACTCGACGAACAAGCCTAGACATTCAACAAGTCGTACAAAACGACAAGAGCATGCCTAATAGACTGTCGATTTCTAGGTCCCAAATATTAGCGATTTAGCTCCTTTAAGACGTTCAAAACTTTTAATACCTATTCCTTAGCAATTTAACCTACTGTTGAATTTGAGTTTTGTTAATGTTTATGAAATTAAATTGTTATTAAGTAATAATTATTGTTTGTTTGTTTTTTACTGATGAATTCCCCCATAAATGTCTCTTTATCGACAAAAACACTGCCAAAACTGCCAAAGTATTTAAAAAATTATTTCGTGCCTTTATATAAGTGTATTTAAGATATTTGCCTGTATTACCGTAGATAGATAACAGTACGTTACTTGCGATATTGTAACAAAATCTCGTATGTAAACATAAAACATCCAAACTTTGTAAAACTTTGGCAAAGAAATTCACGTAAAACTCGTATCTCAGAATTTGGTCAAAAAAATATGATCAAAAATCCAATAAGTCTCATTGCCTTAAAACGACAAAAGAGTTTGTGTTATCTGTTTGGTGTATGCTAAAACAGCGTTTTTTGTTTTTATTGGAATGGTTTTGGAGTTAGTTTCACTCAAACCAAAAAATTGTGAAAGTTTTTTCACTCTCCTGAAAAGTAGTGAAAATTGGGTTACAAGGTTTTCGACGCACAGCGACGATATATACATTTTAATAATGCTTCTTACAAAAGCCTGTGTACAACTGTTCTTATTTAATGTTACAGTTGTCAGTGGGGGAATAAAATACAGCCATGTAACAGGGCTCGACATAAATCGCGAACGGTCGTGTAGGTTAGGCGGCGGTCACGACGATTCAGTTTGGCGGGAACGGACGATCGTTCCCGAGAAATGGAAATTCAAAAAATAGCAAATTACTTAAAACTAGGAGGCATCCATCTTATTTTTGTGGAAGGAAATCTCTGGCTCGCTCTATTGAAGAGTTCTACCTTGTTCTGGATTTATAGATTCAAACGGAAGTTCAATAAAACAAATTGGAACAGAGTTCTCAGGGATAGAAACTAACGCTCGCCCGTGCCATGGCGAGTGAAAGTCAGTACGGGCGAATGAAATTCAAAATCAATCAGCCCTTGTGGCGACCTGATATTTTGGTAGTTCTAATAATTGATAATTTGTACTTAATGAACACTGTCATCATAGAACTGTACACGATCTATGCTGTCGTGAAACTAATTTCTGAAAATCGTCGCCATCATTATTTACGTGTTTTTAATCTTTGGCTGTTTCATATAGCCATACCGAGCTTGCTGATTGGTTGAAATTGTATGATAACGAGGGAGGCTTACGGAACAGCCTCTGTTTACAGTTTACACCTCGAAGAATTATGAAGCGAAAGTCGATATAATTAAATAACTTTTCAGTCATATTTCAAGTTAATTATCATAAATGGCCTACCGGTAAAATAATTGTTGATACATGAAGCAAGTTAGCGAAGAACATGGATGTTAAAAGGTTTTATAACAACGATATATTACGGCAATGAAGATGCTCGTAAATACACGTGGTCTGCTATTGCTAATCTATAAATAACTTCATCACTCGAGGACAACTTATAACTTATTATATATATATATGATATTAAATTTTAAGGACAATACATCATATTATTTTGCACCTCACAACTGAATTATAAAAAAGGTCAAAACATGTCCATATAATATCGTAACCTGTAGGTTATGACTATGAGCCTTGGTTTACATGGAACCTACACATAGGTTTCGATGCATCCCCGATATGTTGAGGCCTGTGTAATTTTTGAGAATCTATGAAATAACAAAATGTGCTATAAAATGAATCATGCAGATAAAAGACAATGAACAAACACAAGATGTACAATGTAATTGTTTGTTGAAGTAGAAACAAGGGCCAAACTGTTAATGACTGAATGCTGTTTTGAAATCTTTTGTCAATTTTTGATTTCCGGTAATTATTTATGTTTTAGGGAAATGACGGTGTGAAGATTGAAAATAGAGACAGTTTTTATGTTGGTGGTAGGTATTTATTTTATAAATTTTTCTAATTTTAAAACCAAATACTCTGTTTAGGCAATGATTTATAATTTTTCATATAAGTATTAAATATAATGTTGATATATTCAGCGTGACTGTAGAAATAAATATTGATATTTAGATGCTGCGGGTAGACCTGATAAATGGAATCCTGGTAAAAGAAAAGACTTTTCTTGCAGTGATCGTCTGGTAAGATATGTTAAGTTTTCCCAAATCTTTTGTCTATACACAATAAAAACTTTGTTTACACTGAATTGTATATCCATTTTGAAATTACTGTGGATTTATTTGTGTTCAATAGCAACAGCATAATTTCTAGTTATTGCCTTCCGTACATAATAATTAGCATTTAGATTAATTTTTAAAATATCGTGTTTGGCTAATATATCTTCAAATAAGAACAGCAAAAGTTGCCTATCGATGAGTTAAATTTAATCACTAAATAAATGTATTTCAGTTTGCTATAAACATTGGTGTCGTGTTTCATACTCCAGAAGAATTTTTTTTGAAAAAGCATGTAGCAAGGTTTTCTCTTCCAGAATTTGATCCAGTAAGTTCAATTTTAAATTTAAATTTGATCCAGTAAGTTCAATTTTAGATCTGAATTTCACATTTATTTAAGAGTTAATTTATTTCTTTATTATTAGCATTTTGATTTATTTTTTTATAAGCATTTTTATTTTTTTAATTTTTTTTATTTCGAAGAGGATAAGGTGGGGGGGGGGGCTTTTTTTTTTTACCAGTAACAGCTTACATGCTGATGGTAGCAGTATCCTTCAGTAAAGTTTAAAAATTGATTTAATAAGCGTCTTTCAAAGTTTCAAGCATAATTGTTTTCATTCAGACCTATTAAAAGTAAATTAAACAGTGCATAGCTCTATTCTTAGGAACCTAAAATAGTGAAAATGGGTCTAATCCGTATCTTTGGTGAATTAATATGCAAATGACTGTCATTTTCGCTGGCTTAGTCCATTTTTGTCGTTTGTGAGTCAACCATTTTTAATTAATTCCACATTGTCTTCTGGGATAAGTTTTTCTTTGCTCTAAACCATTACATGCCTAGAGTACCAGTACATGCCGTTGTGTACTGGTTTGAAATAGTTCATTGGATATTGTGACCTCATATTTTTACAGAAAGATAACAACTACGTCAATATTGATTGAACTGGACCAGTATTGAATACTAATGTGTGTTTATCATTTCAAATATTGAGTTGAACAGCTCTTCCAATTAAAATTGACACCAACATTTCAAATTAATGAAATTTACCTAGACCTGATTTATACTCCCTCCAGACTGGTGTGTAAATCTCCTTGAGACATTCTTTAATTTTGAGAGATTTAATTTACCTTTCAGAGAAATTTATCAGAAGAAGATCCTATAACAGTCCCACCTGGTGAAAAAGTTACATCTAAAAAACAAGAGGTAGGAATTTATAATTATATCTTATTAAACATTGTTTTGAATTGATGTTAAAAAATTTTAACAGTTGATTCTCTAAAGATGGTTGAGGTCGAATTTCGTCAAAAACGGGCCAAAACTGTCAGACCAAATGCCCACCCCTCGTACACAAATAGTGTAAATATATAGTATATCGAGGTTATAGACCCTCCAGAGGCAACAATTTTGATTCAATTTTGATGAAGCTTTAAATTTATGTTTATATCTCAAAGATCTTAGTTTCTATCAATTATATCAGAACGTAACTTCCTGAATTATGGCCCCTGATTTTACTTTTTCTACTATTTCTCCTCCGACTTTGCACCCCTTGCTAGGTACAGAGAGAGGTAAGTCACGTGACACAAACATTACCTCTTTTGACCGATTTTTTTATAGCAGGGGTAGTCCTTGATAATTACAAGTTTTAAGAAGAATTTGAAGCAAAATTATGATAAATTAATTAGTTTGAGAATGTATTATGGTTATGTGACATTATACCAAAAACTTATCTCGCATTGTGTTTAGTGTTGAAGGGATTTGTGTCAGAACATAATTAAATTTCATTGTACATAATATGTATTATTCTATGTATAATTCATGTGTATGGATATTTATTGTATTTCATTATGGTGATTATTTCAGGTGGTTGTATTGTCTGGCTATCCTGCATGTAAGTAGGCCTTTAAAATTTTTTTGTAAACAATGAGCCCAATGTTTCCGTAGGGTGTAGTAAACTGCACTTTAATTCATAAGATTGTTGTTTTGATTCCACACTTGACTAGGGGTATGATGTTCTCGTTTTTTCCCATAGTTCATACAAATTATTAAAATATGTTGGTCCCAAAAAAACCTTATTGCATGTTTAGTGAATTTTAAGTTTAAGCTCAGTTCTCTACTTATGGGAACCTCTTAAATGAGTAATTGATCGTGTCATACTTACAATATGTTCCTTCTGACTGGTCTATAGTCAAATACCTCTGTCATTTATTTATTTTTCTTTGTTTTTTCCAAGTTTTACATGAACAAATTTTCAAAGTCAAAACTTGTGCCTAAAAACAATACATTTTGACTTGTATATTGACATTTCAAATGTCTTAAAATTAAGGTTTACTTTCCTTATAAACATTATAATTTTTTTGCAGCCGGAAAGTCATTTTTTGCAAAAACGTATTTGGTACCCAAAGGTTATGTACATGTTAATAGAGTAAGTACAATATTTGACATTAATAACAAACTGATGAGTTAAACTGGTAATAACTTATATATAATATATACTCCACATTTCTTGTGGAAATAGATTGTTGTACATCTATCCACAATTCTTTTAAATACTTTACAGGACTAAGTTTTTGAGGATTATTTTTTGTCCCCTGCCTTTCGTTATAATTAAGTGAAAGTGATGAAACTACGAGCATAGATTCATTACATTATTACCTTGTGATGATGAGAATTTTCTGCTTAGGCTAAGAAGCGATAAGCAATTTGATGTAGATGTTCATTAGGTGAATGTCTTGACCAAGTGATTAACATTTCAAGCTAAAGCTACACAGAGCTAAGTAATTTCATAGGTTGATGCTTTGGTACTCTCTGATAGAGAGTGATGAAACTTAGTGTATAGTATGATTGCTTGATACTTTTGAAAAAAAAAAAATGTTTGATTAATTAATATTTATTTTGGGATTTTGGCAGGGGAACATCAGCCTCACTGTTGGCTTGTTTGAATTGGCTTATGGTCCCTGCTTAGCCAATTGTGAATGTAAGATATCACATTGTGAGCTTAACTGTAACTCAGTGAGTAAGCGGCTGGCTCGCTTACCAACTTCTCCCTTGTCATTAGTGCAGGATAGGAGAGTCTGCGAAGAAACTGTGTCTTGTTCTCCAGATTGGAAGAAGCAAAGAGGTCCCATGTAGCTATTGGCATGCACGTTAAAGAACACTTGACAGTTGAAATTCGAACAGTTGAAATTCGACAAATAGTGAGTGGAAATCGCCACTGTTGAGGCAAAATTTTCCTCAACTGCCACTGTTGAGGTAAAATTTTCCTCATAGTGCACTTGAATTAAAAGATATGAAACAGTGTTAAAAAATTATTTTTTGAATCTTGTTGTGCAAGTTGAGATCTATTTGTGTCTTATTTATATGCAACTATAGATATATAATTATATTTTATCTTGTTTGTAGGATACATTAGGAACGTGGCAGAAATGTGTGAGTTTATGTACCAAGTCTTTAGAAAGTGGTAAAAGTGTGGTTATTGATAATACAAATCCAGATAAAATTTCAAGAGAAAGGTAATTTATGTTTCATTGCAAACTATACTCACTGCCATAACATGGTGTAAGTGATTATTGGGTGCGTGCCTTGATGGAGTTTGAAGAAGAGCAGAGATAAGAAATTTGATTAGTTAATGCTTTCGGACACGATAACTATCTCATTAAGCTTGATTATGGTCATTTCCACTTAGTGTAAGCAGAGCAATATGGTTGGACTTTGGATCTCAATAACTTTTTATCTTATTGATTGCGATACGATTAATTTTGTGTGGTCAAAACAAGTAAACACTGTCTATAATCTTCACTAAAATATTTTACTGGGCCTGCATATTATCCAATATTCCCTTCTTGATCAAAGTTGAGCCCCTCTCCCTGTCAATCAGATCCTATTAGACAATCATAATGTGTTTTATCATGAACTTTTGTTTTATATTTGTAGATATGTAAGTTGTGCTAAGAAAGCTGAAGTACCAGCACGATGTTTTATATTTAATGTATCTATTGAACAAGCGAAACACAACGAAAGGGTAAGATTCATATTGGAAAACAAAAGAATAATGCTAAATTTTATTGATATGAACTAGTTTGAATTAGGGACTAGGGCTTGTTATATTGTCAATCTTTCTTCCACCATTTCTTTTCATAAACATCTTTCCTTATAATAAGACGTTATCTCAAAACATTACACATGGCTTTGAGACAATGGAGTGCTGTTAAAATTGAGTAATCTCAACACAATTACAGTTTAGATGATAATGTGTGTCAAATTTAATTAATCTCAAACAAGACTTGCATATGTTCTTCATTGCTTATAGAGAATTTCCAGTTCCTTCATGGCTGAGCAATGGTCACAACACAATTCATTGCATGATAACTTTCCTTTTTAATTTGTTATTTTTAATTTCAGTTCCGAGAAATAACAGATAAATCACATAAAGCAATTAATGACATGATTATGAATTCATTTAAGTAAGTTCTCTTTTTTTTTAACACACATAATTATTATTTTTTTTTTTTTAAAACATACAAGTTTTAAACATGGTTATCAAATTAGAGGGTGAGGACAACTACTCAACAATACATGTACAAACAGTACTTATAATCTTTGAATGGCATTTAGTGACTGAACATAATATAACACAATACAGTTCTATGGATAACAATCACTATATTATATACACACGATGGTACTTAAATCATGTACCAGTATTATTTATTTAATAATATTTCATTTTATTTGTTGTTTATTGTAGATCTAAGTTAATCAATCCAGAGGCCGGTGAAGGATTTAGTGAAATTCTCCGTGTGAACTTTGTACCCAAATTTGATAATCCTGATCATGGAAGACTTTATCGTCAATTTTTGATGGAAAAATGACAACGGTTTGCTACTGCACATCATCATCATAAGATAATAACGATAATGTTCACTTCATTCAAAACTTTGAGAGTCTGTACATAAAGATATTGAATCAAGAGATATTTTTCCGTGCTCTTGATATGAAAAAATGTGTGAAATTCCTTAGTGATGTTTATACACTCAAGTGTGTAATGTTGTTACCCTGTCACTCAATCATTCTATCAGTCAACAATTGAAGTCATGAGCATAGGCGTAGGAGCTCGATGACAGTTTGGGGGGCAGAAAATTAAATGACCGAAAAAAATTCGGGTTTACAGACAGCAGCAAACCTTGTATCCCCCAACCCCCAATAAAATTTGGGAATATTTGACGGCTGCAAACATGTTTTGCTGCTATTGCAACTGGTAAACAAAGCAAATTTAAAATGATCTAAAATAGCCTAATTAAGGTGGCTGACTAGAATTCCAATCAATCGTTTACAGTCCTCGAAGACGGTTGCGTTAGGAGAAAATTTAGAAAATTGAACTACCGCAAACGCGTTTTCCTACTTTTGCAGCCGGTGAACAAAGCAACTTCAAAGTGGTCTAATATAGCTTAATTAAGGTGGCTGACTCGAATTCCATTCAATCGTTTACAGTCCTCGAAGACAGGACCGTTAGGAGAAAATTTAGAAATTTTAACTGCCTCAAATGCATTTTCCTGCTATTTCAGCCGGTGAACAAAGCAACTTCAAAGTGGTCGAATATAGCCTTATTAAGGTGGCTGACTTGAATTCCAATCAATCATTTACAGTCCACGAAGATGGGAGCGTTGGTAGAAAATTTAGAAAATGTTACTACCGTAAACGCATTTTCCTGTAAGCAACTCCAAAAGTATCCAATGGTTTTGTAAACGAAATCCCACTCTAATTCAAGCCATCCAATCAGACTGTTGCATCTGCATTAACTCTTAACTGACCCAAGGCTACTTTTGTCGACAACTATAACGTTATCGTTTAGTACCCAAGGCGACTTTTGTCGACAAAACATGTTAGCCGAATGCAACGTTCCTAGCGTAATGAGAGTTATTTCCCTTATTAACAGACGTCTTTATCTCATTTGTTTACTTACTGTTTGACATTTTGACAGTTAAAAATCTTACTGTTGCTCCTTGAAAATTATAACAAAACGGTGATATGTCTAGGCCTATACGGCAACGTTCTCCTAATGACGGATTACCATCCTTATTGAATGACAGTGATTCAGATTTTATGCGTCGTGTAGATTTTTATCGTTTTGTGTTAGGTCTAGAGTAGAACGTGATAAAAAGGGGTAGGCTAAGTTAATCAACAAATTTCAATTACGGTAATTAAATGAGCTTAAATTAAAAGAGATTCGATGATGAATGATTTTTAGTTCACAACAGCTGAACAGAAAAATAGAAATAGCTATTATACACATAAGTTTGCATGAAATATCTAAATAAATTTTTGTATAAAATTTATATTTATGAAAACGGCATTAAATTTAGATTATTTTATTCATTTACATGAAGGGTCTATCTTCAGTTGTTTTTTAATAATATGACTTAAAAATGTTAATATATATTTTAATACTATTGACCATAATGACGTGGGTTTTTATGACGTTATGACGTCAAACCTCTGGGTCGTTTAAGAGTTAACAAATAATAATCAATTCCATAAAAATGTCGCACAAAGTAGAGTGGATCCAGACAAAATGTTTTAATCCATAGTCAACTCAGTACAAATTTGTGATATTCAATTACAAGAAAAGTAAAATTAGTGTTTTATTAGGGCTCGATGATAGTAAGGGAAGCAAAACTAGAAATGCTCGAAAAAATTTGTGTTTATAGACAGCAGTGCCGGTTTTCTTTGAGAGGCTAATGACCCCCCAAGAAAATTTTGGATTATTTGACAGTCGCAAATGCGTTTTACTGCTAGTTTCCTCTGCTGTTTTCCAGCCCGATGCCCGGTTTTCAGGCAATACCTATTTTCAGTCCAGCCCGTTGCCCGGTTTTCAGGCAATACCTATTTTCAGTCAATGCCGTTTTTTCAGGCACACCTATCATAAGAGAGCTTCGCGCATATTTTCGGGCATGCAGTGGACAGGAAAAACATGAGAAAATACTTTTCGGACAGTGTTGATCTCATGGAATAATTAATAATTTATAGATAAAAAGGTCGTCAAATTTTTCATTGCCCGAAAATGGTCATGAGAGGATGAACACTAGTGATTTTCAGCATTCTGCGTCTTTCTGGTCCAGAGTTATTCCCCCTTTTCTGAAACCTTTAGAATGCAACAGACACTGTAGTTTTTAATGGATGTTTTTTAAATTAAGTAGAAAGCATTGGGTCATGGGAGACCGAACCCTATTGATATTCAGCGTTCCACGACCTTCTGGACCAGAAATAACGCTTCTTTGAAGAAAACCTTGTAAATGCATCTTTAGGTTCCAGAGTGATCACCCCTTTGCTGAAATATCAAATTTTGTCAACAAGTTTTCATTTTGCTATCAAGACATTATTGCTGTTTGGACTTTTTCCCCGCTTCGGGTGGCTATCTTGAATCAACAAAAGAAAATTAATAGTTGTGTTCCATTCGAGAAGAATGTAAAACAAAAGTTTAATGTAACATTCAAAATGTGGTCTTGTGAATTGTAACGTATCATTCCACTCATATTAATAATATCTATAAGATATACTGTTCGTATCATACAATTGCTGTTGTTTCTATGAAAACAAAAGATGGATTCAGACATGATAAATAGACATTTCTGTCTTCTTACACGAAGGTGAAGGTCATTAGAGTAGATTTTTGTTTCTAAAATTCTAAGTCATGAACATGTCTTGTGCTCATTAAAGAAACCAATTTTCAGAATAATTCACAAGTCTAATTGAAAGAGGAACCCTTGTCGACATTATCCATAGTAGGTTATTTAAAGTAAACATGTGTAATAGGCATACTGGTAATTTAATAGTTGTCAATGATAGATTTTTTAAAGATATGTTGAATACCCTCATACAGGAAAACAAGTACAGGAACTCACTGCCATCTTGGAATTATATCAAAGGAACAAGCATTCCAAATTTCATGTCCATTGTACTTCAATTAGTGGAGCCTCATACTTTTTCGATGACCTCCATGCAGAAAAAGAAGATGAGTAGCGCTTGGGACATAATTCCTGATAAATAAATTAAAGCAGTTTAGGCCATTGCTGCAGAATGATTCAACCCAGAGTTTAGGCCTGATCACTGGGTTATCATATACAACATAAACTTTTTTGTGGTCCGGCCCCATTCTGTTATTAGAAAAGTCTAGAATAGAAATGAGCTTACTAAACTGATCAATATAATAAACAGTAATCAGGTCATAACCTCAAAACTGGGTCCTATTGTATAATTATATTACAAGAAATGGTGATCAGTAACAAAAATAAAGTAATAAAGAAATTCAAGCATTAAGATGTTTTGCAGTATTAATCCAGAAGTAGTAATCCCCAACAAAGCCACAGTGGCTAACTGAGTAAGATGTGCTGACTCGCTAAAGTTTTTGACAAGCAAGTTTTGAAGGATTTTTCAGTCTGGCAAGGATCGTTGTCTAGCCATTCAGATTGAAAAACCGAGGTCCTGTGTCCACACTGGTGAGCATGTAAAAGAACCCTTGACAGCTGGAATAGGATAAAAAAAAAGTAGGCAGGAACGATACTGTCCTGAAAGAATTGCCCTGGCATAATTGTCTTTATTAGCCTGATTGGCACAGAAGTACATGTGGGATATTATAATCCCATTTCCTTTAAAATAGCCTTGTTAAGTTTGTTGGTTGGAGATTACTACCTGTGGATTATGTTTAGAGGATTGTTTATATTCCTGTTGAGATATAGTTTTGATCAGTCTCATATGTTGGATGTTAATAATAATTGTGTTCTATAATTAAATATTACAGTGTTACATATTTTTGTAGTATATAAATCATTTCATTGTAAATAAAGCGAATCACTTTCTAGTAGAGCTATATTTTCAAATTTTCGATTTTTATAAATGTTATGTTTGGTTCCTGCTCAGTAGTAAAGACAGGTTAAAACTAATTATTAGTTAACATTGTTGATGCAACATTGGTTAGTTACAATAATTTAAACACCTGTAAAATGTCTAGTGATAATGGGTATGGATTGAGGATATGTGAGTATTTGTAGAAGAATAAAAAAGATATTCAAGGCAGAGACCTTGTTCCATAACCTGATCAGATTAGAATGAATGAATGAAATGGGGTATAACGTCCTATGCTTCTGCACCTAACCTGGGCTTAGTTGAAGACGGGCACACACCATACAGTGTGCTATGAGCAGACTAAATGAGTCTTTAATTTTCCAGGTTATGTAGCAAATCTGTGCAATTTGTGAATGTACCCCTTTTGCTTCCGAGTTTAGTGTTTTGAGTCATAATGATTATTAACTGGCTTAACATGCTGTGTTATTAAACAATAAATACACCATGAAACTTTGGCTGGAATTAAGTTGAATGTCTTATCAACACATTATGTGGTCATTTAATATACATTTATTATTTGTTTGCTATTTAGAATGCAAGGAAAGATAATTTTTACCCACTTTTCCAAATTCGAAAAGGCATTGGTTCTATAATTTGCAAGCCAATGACTGTTTGTTCACCCCAATTGTATATGCCCACAGTTAATGCTAAGTTATGTAGTGACCTGTGTCCCAAGTTGATGCAGCTTGTGACAACACTCATTACCACAATAAGGTTTGCTATTTAGAATGCAAGGAAAGATAATTTTTACCCACTTTTCCAAATTCGAAAAGGCATTGGTTCTATAATTTGCAAGCCAATGACTGTTTGTTCACCCCAATTGTATATGCCCACAGTTAATGCTAAGTTATGTAGTGACCTGTGTCCCAAGTTGATGCAGCTTGTGACAACACTCATTACCACAGTGGATTACACAATGGCCACCATATCCGCTAATACATGGATAAAAGCACCACAACCGAGACTATTAACATAACAATGGTACTTGACAATCAAGAATTCAAACTTTCTCTTATTTTCACTATTGTTTCAAGAAAACACTGATTTAAATTATTTAGACTAGTTTATTCTAAAAGAATAATGTAATAATAAATATGAATATAATGAATAAATTATAAAAAGTTTATTAAGTTATCAATTTTCATATATGAAATAGAATTATATGTCAAATATTGCAAAAGTAGCTTCTTTAAAATGAAAAAATAAAAATTGCTTTGTTGGTATTTTACTATAAGTAAATGATTATGTTATGCAAGAAGATATATTTAAGTCATCTGCAAAACTTAATACTGATATTCAATAATTCAATCACAATGCTGATGTAAACAAAAGGCCAAATAAATAAATGAACAAAGATCACAATAAACAGAAATTACTCTCGCAATAAATGGAGGGATATAAATACTGGGACGGATGGTAACAAGAAATAGAAATAACCAATAGAAAACTAGAAAATAATCACAGACTATTAATAATGCTGTATCATTTTATATATAAAAGCTTAAAGTATATATTATTTAATCTTATCACATACATTACTACTTAACAAGCACAATAAAAAAATAATACAGATCTATTTGATATCACAAAGTAAAGCTACACCTCGCAAGATCCAATGAGCGGGTGAGGAGTTTGCAGATTGCGCACATTTTAACGTGACATTGGCTATGTATGTCAGATCTGTACGTCTTGGTTTCTTGTAGATTGGGCAGACATAATGAGTTTTAACATCATACGTTACACCACCCGAACTGTTCACAGCCGTAATGTGAACAATGGGCATAATATCAAATAATTGTTTAGGTCGTGGTTCGTATAATTTGTTGTTTCTTTTATCCCATCCTGCTCCTTCCAGGAAGAGTCCATAAACATAGACACCTTCTGTTGGTGGTTGGATCAGATCTTCTTTTGATTGGTATTTGGTGACATCATTACTGAGAACAACGCTATCTAAAGCCCAACCCTTGTGTGCTCGTGTTACCTCCTGAAGAACAAAAGAAAGATTGCCCTCGTGTTTAATAACTTACTATAAGTAGGTTTGCACTGTCTTTCAATAATAAGGGGAAGCTAAGATTATTTCAAATCATTTTGTTCAAAATTCATAACATTAGTTTTTATAACCAGTATTTAAAAACAATCGATTGGAAGAAATTAACAAACAATTTACCTGTCTCATGGCAGTAAGAAAACCTTGAGGATTAAAGAAGCCAGTCATCCAGAAAGAAAGAGGTCGACCGTCAAAACACCATGTGTGGAACTGTGCATTACGATCAATCAATTCAGTAAACCAGAAACCAAGGGTACTTGAATCCCAAGAGACCTGAAAGTAAGATTTGTTAAATACTAATCTCTATATCTAAAGAGATTTTTTTTTTTTGAGCAATAGAATCTATATGGGAACAGTTGGGTGGGTATAAAACAAATACTGATAATCAATGACACATCTTAGTTTACTGCATATTTATCAACATTGTACTTCAAAATATTAGACACAAAATAAGAAAATATAATTAACGGGTGTCTTTTTTCCATTTTAACATTTGAATGGCTATGTGGAAATCATAGGCGCAATAATGGAGATTCCTTCAAAATTGTAAAATTCAGGTTAGGTTCATCAGTCCCCCCAAAAATGACATTACTTGGGTATTTATCTTTTTATGAGGCACATAGCAATCAAATTGTTTATCAAACCTAACCTACCAGACAGACCCATTTTAATAGAAACATGCTTTCTATGAAAGGCGTTGGAAAAAAACAAACTACAGTAAGATTCAATTGAAAAAGACAATTTTGTATTTTTGCTAATTAGGATATTGTGAAATGTCATTATTTACAAATATTCAAAAATAAATACAAAGATTATTACCTTGCTCCACAATTTGGGTATACGAGCATCATACATAGAATCTAATGCATCTCGTAGATTTTCACTCATAATAATTGTACCCTCTATGGCTAACTTCAGATCTTGTAATGTGCTGCGTACTGTTGATATGACTCTTTGCATTCTGTCAATCTCTTGTCTCAAGAAAATATTAATAGGTTGATATTCTCCCATTTTTTTAAGAGCACTGGTAACTTCGAAAGGTACATAATCTGGTGGTAATTTATCCAACATGTCATCTGCCAGTCTATTAACTATACTCTCTCTAGTTTCACCGCCACCACTGCTGCTGTCTTTAGGTTGTATACTTAATATAGTATCTAAACTATCTTTAGCTGTTTTACTCTGATAGCTGAAACATATACAAAAGAACTAATCATGAGTTAATCAAGAAAATCACAAATAATCATTTTAAGCTGCATATCTTACATTATAACCATGATAAATAGAGAGAGAGGGGAGAGAAATAAAGTTAACCTCCACTCCACTCGACACAAGCTAGGTCATTTCGGGACTAACATATGGTTTAATTTTATTTTAATAATTCGCTTGCGCGGAGGTCCCGGAGAAAACCCATAAGTCTGGAGAGGCAACCTACTACTTACCAAGTACAACCGGTGATTCGAAACCACTGATTTGAAACCACACCAGTTGACTCAATGACAGGCTTTATGATACAGCACGCACATGCTTACCATTCGGCCATCCAACCCCCCATGATAAATAGAAACATTTAATTCATTACTTTGTAAAACCTCTGTACTTACGTTATATCTGCATTTGCATGTAGACCAAATACTTCAGGTGAATCACTAGCTGGTAGTTCATTAATATAATCATGGTATTCATTGATTTTATTACATTTAGGTATTGTGTAGCCTTTACTAAAGAGAAAATTTCCAAACATTTTTTCCTCAAACCATTCAGAACAAAACGTATTGAGCAATCGTTTATCAAAATCGTCAGTGACACGACCACCATATTGAATTTCCCCCAACATATACCGTACACAAGTCCAGTTAACACCCTGAAATAAGAATTGATAATCTTTCAATGTGCTAAAACATGTTTCTTATTGCATGTATTTTATACAGAAAAGTCTAAAGGATAGTAGAATAATAATGACCTCTGAACACCATCTCTAAGTTCTGACAACAAGAATAGATCTTAAAATTTCATATTCCTTTTTCATAATCTTATCAACTGCAAAATAAATTCATCTTACCCTCTTTATATCCATATCATCAAGATGATTCTGTACAAACTGTATACTAGCATTATAATCAGCTGTATTAAACTCGTAAGGTATATTCCAACCTAATGGGCCAAATTTTCTTCTTTCTTGTACAATAGTATGAAGGAATCCTACAGCGTATAACATTGGTCTCCATTGAGGCATATTAGAAATATCTAAGAAATCTTGTGTAACATTAGCATAGGTTCGTTTAAGACCAGCTTTGATACCTTGCGGTGGTTCATTGGTGAATTTTATTGCCATCTGTTAAGTAAAAAAACCCAATTAGATTATTTTTTTTCTCTAAACCACACCTCTATTACATGTAGTTGATTAATGATTACATTCATTGGAGCCATTTGAATTGATTAGCTCCGTGAAATAAAATATTAGCCTTGGCTTAAAATCAACAGAAGATCTGAATTAAACTATGGTTTTAGTCCATTTTATTTTAGAGTAGATCTATCTTACCTGTAGGAAACTGATGGGGAACTTTGTATGCTCTTCTGTTGTAACCCACAGACGGAATTCATCATTTATATTTTCTGTTTCAAGAATGGTGTCCATCACTTCAACAACAAAGTCTAAACTAAGATGACAGTTCTGTAGCAGTAACCAACCACCATTCAGGATGCCATAAGCTGTGAGTCGTCTGGCATGAACTTCTTGACCTTGACCCATAGATATGGCTTTACATTCTATAAAATAAACAGATATGATTTATAAAATGTTTTTTTTAAGTCAAGTATTAATTTTACAGCCAAAAGATGTGGAGTGTTGGCACAATTATTATTTCTTTTTCTTTGCCAAATAAAACAGGAGAAGCTCCCTGGTGTTTTACCTATTCTGTGTTTCTTTGCTAAACCTTCAATACTGTTGGTTGGATCTGATCCCATAGATAGTAGACAGATTAATGGATTACGATTATCACTCTCCTGCCACATCTTCTCCATGTCTAATATAACACCTTCTGCATATTTGTCACCCAGTGTATCCGCAATATATTTTTTAGCTTGTGGTAAAGTCCTGTCAGGACACCAGGAACGAACCAGTAGTAGACGTCGGAAGACATCCAGCGAATCATTGTAACCATCTGGTATAATTTCTTCTTCTGGACAGTCTTTATCAAACCATGTCTTCCAGTTCTTTTCATTTCTAGATACCTAAAATCATAATTGAATAATAACACACAATAATAAATCAATCCAGATAATAAGGTGATAGAGAGAAACAGGGCTTAACCTCAACTCCACACAAACTAGGTCATTTTGGGACTAACATTGGTTTAACTTTATTTCAATAATTTGCTTGCGTGTAGTGGTCTTTAGAAGTGGGAGGAAACCAGAGGACCCGGAGAAAACTCCCCTGAGTTTGAACAGGCGATTTTACTTCTTGTCACGACAACCGGGGATTCGAAACAACGCCAGTTGACTCAATGACAGGCTTTATGATACAGCACACACTCACCATTCGGCCATCCCTCCCCCAGATAATAAGGTAGCTCCTCGTCTACTTGTTTGAAAGTTTCATTAGCTATACCGACAAGCTATGACGGGTGTGTTGCTTACTTTTACAAGAACACTTAATACTACATTCATTCATTGGACATATCTAGCAATTTCTGTTGTTGTTTTCTATAGTTTTACTGACATTTATAATCTAGATCTTGTAAGTGTATGGCAGATAGAGCGAGGTGGGCCCTTCTCATTATGACTTTGCTACAAAAAACCTGGGTACATACCTGGTCCAATACACCAGAAAACTGATGTAAATTACTCAACTCAACCAAATTCAACCAGGTTAAATCAACAATCCATCTGTGTGGTTTGGGTGTCACAACATTTAAATCAAGAGATGCACCACCTGAAATTTTACAATTCGTTCTATTAACTTCTGTGTAAGATTATAAGTGAATGTAGTTCTGTTAAATTTAAAGCTTTACATATTAAGAAAAGTGTAAGAATGTTAGACGATAGCAAAATTGTGATATAAAAAAAATGCTGACCTTTTACTCTACAAAGATGATTTTGTGTGTGTTATATTAAAGGGGAATAAAATGTTTGACTATTAATTTACCTTTAATCAGGGTCATAAATTCTTCATGTTTAATCTTGCCTGCTTGAAGATCAATCTTCAAGGCTAACAGCAAGGTGAAGGTTAGTTTATCTATCTCGTATAAACCCCGTACAGCGTATCTATATACCTCATACGTCATGAATTCTATGATGTTCTGTATACGTTTCTGAGTGATGGGTGATTTAGTCGATCTGGAAGAAAAGATACAAATTTTAAAAAATTGTATGACAGGCAAGAAAAATGATAACTCCTAAGTGGAATAACTTAAAACCATTAAATTCTATACTTATATTTATTATTGTTACTTCAATAAAACTCTGATTTGAAATATCCCTAATTCCATTCATTTCAAGTCACCCCAAAGGAATACAGATACCACACAAACAAAATATCATCATAGATTGTAAGCATCTGAAAGAGGTTGATTCTTTCTCCCTTTCACCACTTTTGCCTATCATTTTTGTTTACTGTTTGGTCTAGAATTAAAGAATGGTGTTTGAATCTAAATATTCTACAGGTTTTCATGAATAGTCAAGATCTTGAGGCGGTAGGATTAGGAAGTAAACAGACATGCATTAGGGAAATCATACAAAAATGATGTTACAGCCTTGGTTCCTTTGATCAGGCATAGCAAAAAAATCAAGATGGTCAACACCCTTCAATTTTTTTTAATCACATGATTGTAACATGTTGGGCTTTTTGTGGTTATTAAGATTTAGATCATACGAATGTTCAAAGCCAAAGAATGGCATGGAATCAACATTTATGTAAATGAACAATTACTAGTCTGAATCCTGACCCCTATTAGAATTATCTCCCTTATGAAAGATGTCAATGAACAATTACTAGTCTGAATCCTGACCCCTATTAGAATTATCTCCCTTATGAAATTGGTGCCTAGCAAAAGAAAGCTCCGTCTGCTAGTGTCATTTGGCTAGTCACCTGTGTTGTGGAAGGTTGTTAGTTGTTTTTAACATATAAAAGGGGAAGTAAAACTTGACAAGTACTAGTAGGTAATGGACTGAGCAGTTTGGAAGCACTTAAACCCATGCCAAGGTATGTAGGCCTACAGTCTTTTTTAGTCTAAATGTTTGATAATAATGGTTGAAACAATCCATGTCAAATGTTTGTCATACAATGAAATCAATTCTTTTAAATGTACTTATTGACACAAATAATTGTTTTAGCACCAACTGAAGGATTAAACCATAAAATACTCCCCAACACCAGATAGACTTAAAAACACACACCTTTTTGGTTGGTATGAGAAGATAAGGTTCCACTAATAAACTGATAACCCACAAAACATCTTTTTGGTAAATGAAAACAATAACAAATGGGACTATTTTGCCAAATATAGATAGAACACAAATCAATGGTTCTTCAATATTTGCAAATGCACTCAAAAACAAAAATGATACCCCCCTTCTTCAAGCAAAGGGCGGTACATGCACCCCCTGCACCCCCCACTGGCTGAAACCCTGAAGACCTATTTACGATTTAAAATGATAACTATAGATAATTCTAACTGAATAATGTAAAACTTGATGGCGTGGTGTAAGGTACATAAAAGAACCTTAACAATTGGAATTTGACATAAAAGTAAGCTGTTGTACCACAAGTACCTCTGTCCGGGCAAAATTCCCCTCATAACACATTGTATGGCATAATATGCCTGTTTTAATTAGAAGTCTTGGTGAAGAAAAGTAGGACGTTAAATCCCATTTAGATCATTCTTCAAGATTCTGTCTGTGTATTGTTATGGTGTACAAACTGGATTGGTGGATGTTAAATGTCTTTATTCTGAATTGGTAAATGTTGTTTATAGCCAACTTTTTATTGTGATTTGTTGGAAATTGTTTTGATTAAGAACAGGTGACTCTGCTGTTGAAGGGCATAAGGGGCCTGTCTAGCACATACCTGTCTAATGGACTATCCTAGTCGTAAAAGTGCTTTGATGGTATCATATACAATAACTAACCAACTAAAACACAAGCCACAAATCTCAAAATTTCACCATTAATACTTCTTTCAGATTGTAAAGGATGAAATAGAACTGGGTTGTGGAAGCTCCTTTAAACTTAGATAGACTTTGTACCGAACGGTTTATACAATAGCTAAAAAAAATTCATGAAAGTTCTAGCTCGTCTGGAGTGCTAACAAGATTGTATGTATAATAAATCAACAAAACTCTTGAAATTGATGAAAAATAAAAACGTCCCATTACCAATCTTAACACTTTTTATCAAAGGTAAAATAATTGACTTGTGGTTAAGAATTTGTCTAAATCCTGGGGCATAACTGCATTAAATATACATTAAGGGGATTAGATAAAGAGCTGGCAGTTTGCACTATAATAGTTAAAAACTAGACAAAGTAAAGGGAATTTGCTAAAAATGTCAGTCAAATTGATCCACCCAGAACAGAAAATTTAGCGAATGAATTTTTGACTCATCATTACTAAAGTTGGTACGATGAAAAAAACATGACTTGATTATCCATTTCATGATTAAATCATGAATGAAAGTTAAACAGCAAATCGATTCTTATCCAGTAAATATCTCAGGCTAGCGATCGATGACATCAAGAGTTGATTAGGGTCAGGATAAATTATTTATTAATGTCTAATGAATAACTTAGATAACATTTCAAGCCTAAAAAAGACCTGCAATAGGCAGATTTAGTTCTTTCTAAATGTATGTTTAATTATTGTCAGAAGGGGTGAATTAAAACTGCATTTCAGTTCAATTGTATGTGAAACTAAGGATTGCTTTTCAAGAGGTTGGATGGCCGAATGGTTAGCAGTTAGCACGTGCGCGCTGTATAATAAAGCCTGTCATTGAGTCAACTGGCGTGGTTTCGAATTCTTGGTTGTACGAGAAAAGGAGTAGGGTCACCTGTCCATCCTCTGAGGGTTTTCTTCGGGTCTTATAGTTTCCTCCCTTTGCTAAAGACCCCTACACGTAAACGAATTATTGAAATAAAATTGAACCATATGTTAGTCCCAAAATGACCTAGTTTGTTTTGAGTGGACGTTAAACCCTATTTCTCTCTCCCCTTTTTAAAGAGTTAGAGTTTATGGTGAATATTTGTAGTTTTACAGAATGATACCAGAAAAATGTTTATCCTACCTGGCTAGAGATCTATCAAAGAGACCAAGAAACTGACGGAGTGATGTCTGGTACATGACATTCACTAAACTCATTTCTGTTATCAAGAAATAAAGAATACTGCCTCGTGTAGCCACAGGACGGAATTCCTCTCTTGCTGCATTTATCTTTATTTCTGTTTCAGCAGCATTCTTCAGTTTCTGACTGACATCATCAGCTGTAATTTTAGTTACGTTTAGTACATTGATGAGATCTTCATCATCTACTAATGACCCCTGAAAACAAAAACAGTTTTACAATTCATCCGGTTAAAAATGTGACAATTCAACAACTTTATCTTTCAGCTAAAAATGATCTGTTTTTTAATACTCCTAGCCATAAATCATTTTAAAACTGTATTTCGCAGTATATGTACCTGTGTACTGGTCAGTCTAAAGAGTAGATTATCCTCTAATTCTTTCATTTTTCTTTTATTGGATGTAACTTCTTCCATCAGATTTACTCTTTCACTCTCTAATTCCTGGAAAATAAATACAGATTTAATTTCAGGCAGCAAGATATTTAATTAAGAAATTTTACCTTAAGCTTGACGAGATTAGAACTTAGAAGATGGAATATAATGTTATAAACAAAGAAAAGTTGTTTTTAAAATTAACTTACAGCCTTTTCTGTGAGGATGACTCTCCCTAATAACTGATCTTCTAAACCTTTCATAGTAACAGTAAAGTCTATAATAGATGTACCAGCTGATATTTCTGGAGTATACGAGGGATTGGGTAGTTTGGTTGTTATATATAGAGTAAATCCTTTCATTATGTCACATTCTTTATCTCCTACTTTCACTTTCAATGTTGATCCAACTTTTATAAAGTTTTTCTCTAGGACATTGTCTAATGCTGGATCCAGTTCTTCACCTACGTCCTCTATGACTAATGGACGACCTAGGGACATGGAGTCTTCTAAATGTTGACGGAAATATTTATGATTCAGTGAGGTGATCTAAAAAATATTTAATAAGTCATCAGTTACATTTTTCTTGTCAAGAAGGCTCTTTTTGGACTAGATTTTGCAACAATTTTTCTTTTCTGACATAAGGTGTCTTTGATACACAATTTAAATCTGTACAATTGACCCATGAATTTATTTTATGCTATATTTTACAGATATGTAAAACACAAACATTACTGTATATCTGTTATATATTTGATATTTTCTTGTTGGTGTATGTCTAACAGTTACTGTGCAATATTGAAATCCCTACCTGCATTTCATTCTTTATCTCTCTATTCTTAATCCATGATTTACCTTGACCTTGTGGATCAATAAGTAATGGATACCTGGCAGCTTTAGTAACAATAATACCATTTTGTATTGATAACTCATCACTAGGTAAACCTTGTAGATTCCATTCACCAATCTAAAATGAACAGATGTTACTGCAGGGTGATGTTACAGAATAAGGATACATTAGTTTTTGTTATTTTTCCCTTTGCAGCCATGGCTGAAGAAAGAAATATTACTCTTAATCATATTTTTTTTTTTAAAGGTGGAAATAATAAGGATGGAGATTTCAGTGTGAAGACAACATTATATTACGATATAAAAATCCTAAACAAAAGTATTAAACTCGCTTTCTGCACTGATATAACATATATATTAACAGTAAATAACTTACAGTAGTAGGATCTGTTAACATGGTAGTGACATTTAGATTGGCACTGTATGGTATCTTTCTAGTTTTCAATTCTTTCATCCAGTTTTTATTGAGTAAAAGGCGGAAATCTTGATTAAATGGTCCAGAATATGACAAGAAGGCTGTACATATCAATACATCACCAACCAACCTATAATAAAAATAAATAAGGTGTGTAATTCCTATTGTTAATTACATCCAAAATGAAAGTTATAAATCTTATTCACAGACTATCACTGCAATAATATAAATATCACACTCATAGAACTCTTTGTTTATGGTACAAGCTAAATTAATTAGATGCAAGTCAAAAATATACCTGGACATCATTTTACTGTAAAGATTGTTGTTAACCTTCATTAAGAATGGACAGGCTTGTACAAAAGAGACTCAAAATAAGTTAAAATTACCGTAGCTGATTTGAATACTACATGTACATGTATTTGGTGCAAAAAGTCTTTGATTTAAAGAATACTGTCTTAAAACCACTGGTGCTTTCTTTAAGTGACAGATAGTCAATCAATAAATATAATCTATATATAAATACCTTCCAATCTGTGCTTGAAATTCTTTACTTTGTTCTGTCCATCTTTCTTTTTCTCCTGCCAATCCATCAATAAGAGCAGATGCTGCATTCATCTTGCGTCTGCAAGTTTCTGCATCATCTACCAAAGTCTTCATAACAAAAATATAATTATTAGTTTTCAAATACATTTGTATTGTGAAATTGACAGAACAATTTGTTTTTAATATAACTACCTTGTAAAGGAACAGTCCTCTTTTTTAAAAAAGATTTCATTTTAAAATTATATGCGTGAAGTAATGTGTGAAGTAAAGTGTGCACCTGTTTTTCTGCCATGGCCTTTTCATATTCTGCTCTTACAACAGCCAGTTCTTTTTCTTTAGCATCCAATGTTTCCTGGGCAGCGTTTAAATCAGCCATAGCAGAATTCAGTTTGGATTGTTGAACAATTAGATTGGCCTGAAAAGCAATAATATTAATCATTGATTAATCCATCAAACAATTTGTTCAAACTTAGGTATTGTATATAAAACTGCCTGTGAACCAAGAACTTGCCAATGCAGCTTTAAATGACATTCCATCCAAATGTCATTTATGTGAGAAATAACCAGCGGCTGCCAGGCAGGATACGCCCACATACAAGAGTTGGATAGAGAACAAGCTAAAAAGAAAGTGATTTTTCCTACAATCAAGGACAATAACTCATGAAGTTACAAATCGATATGCGCATATATCGGATGGAACCAAGATCTTTGAATGGGTTATGAACATGCATTTCAAGGTACTTCAAAATCGGATTAAAATTATGACCTCTGCAGGGTTCACAACCTTGATAAACCATATTTTTACACAATATTCGCATACAAGTGGCGGCCATTTTGTCCGGCAGTTGTGGTCCGATTTCACAAAATTCAAACTCAACCTTCATTACAATGTAACGATGATATAATCAAATGTTTTTTAAATCGGATAATAATTGTGACCTCCAGAGGGACCACAAGCTAAACAAAGACGATTTGCGTATAATCAGGGGCCATAATTCAGGAAGTTACTATCCGATATGCGCAAATATCGAAAGGAACCAAGATCTTTGGGTTATAACCATGCATTTCAAGTTTCATCAAAATCGAATTAAAATTGTGATCTCTACAGGGTCCACAACCTTGATATACCATTTTTTAACAGGATTTGCGTACGAACGGCGGCCATTTTGTATGGTCATTTTAGTCCGATTTTTCCGAAATTTGAACTCAACCCTCCTTAGGGTGTAACGTGGATATAATAGAACGGTTTTTCAAATTGGATAATAATTGTGACCTCCAGAGGTACCACAAGCTAAAATAGGTGATTTTTCGGACAAACGGGGGACATAATTCAGGAAATTACGTTCCGATAGGCACAAATATCGAAAGGAACCAAGATCTTTGGGTTATAACCATGCATTTCAAGTTTCATTAAAATCGAATTAAAATTGTGACCTCTACAGGGTCCACAACCTTGATATACCATTTTTTAACCGTATTCGCGTACGAATGGCGGCCATTTTGTATGGTAATTTTGGTCCAATTTTACCGAAATTCGAACTCAACCTTCCTTAGGGTGTAATGGTGATATAATCAAACGATTTTTAAAATCGGATAATTATTGTTACCTCCAGAGGGACCACAAGCTAAACCAAGGTGATTTTGCGTATAATCAGGGACCATAATTCAGGAAGTTACGATCCGATATGCGCAAATATCGAAAGGAACCAAGATCTTTGGGTTATAACCATGCATTTCAAGTTTCATCAAAATCGAATTAAAATTGTGATCTCTACAGGGTCCACAACCTTGATATACCATTTTTTAACAGTATTCGCGTACGAACGGCGGCCATTTTGTATGGTAATTTTGGTCCGATTTTTCCGAAATTTGAAGTCAACCCTCTTTAGGGTGTAACGGTGATATAATCGAACGGTTTTACAAATCGGATAATAATTTTGACCTCCAGAGGTACCACGAGCTAAAATAGGTGATTTTTCGGACAATCAGGGGCCATAATTCAGGAAATTACGTTTCAATAGGCGCAAATATCGAAAGGAACCAAGATCTTTGGGTTATAAACATGCATGTCAAGTTTCATCAAAATCGGTTCAAAATTGTGACCTCTATAGGGTCCACAAGCTAAAAACGTGATTTTTCGTACAATCAGGGGCCATAATCCATGAAGTTTTGATCCGATACATGCCAATATCGAAAGCAGCCGAGATCTTTTGGGGATAAACCTATATTTCAAGTTTCGTTAAAATCCGACAAGAATTGTGACCTATAGAGAGTCCACAAACAATTGTGGACGGACGGACGGACGTCCGGACGGACAGGGGCGACGACATAATACGTCCACATGAAAATGTGGGCGTATAAAAATGACTTATTGTATACATGAAATTATCCAGATCAACTCACTTTTAGTGGTAGAACTTCTTTGTTGATACCAAAGAAATAAGACATAGCTTTAGTCCAACCACATAAACCAGCTACATTACCACAAACACGTTTGGCTGTTTCCATAGTATACTCTTCTGAATTAAAATATGGTTCTAGAAATTCAACAGTTTCATCATTAATAGAATCTTTGGGGAATGTAACCAAAGCTTGTAAAAAGTTGGTTCCAGACATCAACTGAAAATTGAAAAAAAAACTACATCATTTATTTAAATTGAAAACGTTATACCTGCATATGATAAAATTTTAGTCAACTAAGGTAGCATAATTTTTAGACCAATTTAGCCTAATTTCATGATGTTGCATTAGTTTGTTACAATTCCCATTTGAATGAAATAATAAATTTTATTCAAATTCTAACAGTTACATACTTTATAATTATTTTTAGTCTATTTAATTAAAAACATCACAAAAATTATGCAAAAAATTACCTTCAAAGATTCTGACCATGATGGTTTAAGGAATTCTGGTTTTTCAGGATCAACTATAACAGCATTGACTTTATTTTGGAATAACACCAATACACAGTCCATAATTCTCATGATGAGATGTGGCGGACGACCAAGTTTTCGAACAGTAGATATATCACCAGGTTTAATAGTGTTCAGGGCAGCTTCAGCCTCTTCCAAGGCAGGTCTAGCAGCTTCTAACTTCTCCTCAGCTACAGCCTTGTCTCTGTCAATCATATCTACAATTGCCTGGGCTTTATCTTTAACTTTCTGTACTTGATTTTTAACTTTCTCTGCAGCTTGAGCTTTTACTGTTACTTCTTTCAATACCTTTTCAGCTTTTTCTGAAGCAACGGCCAATTCTTTTTCTTTAACGGCTAAATCTTTTTTTAATTCTGCAACCGCTAATGAGGCTTCTATCAGTTTTTCCAAACCTGGAATTTTGAAAAAACAAAACAATGTATTTTGTATAAACTTCAAAATAGACTAGAATATAGACTTCCAGGAGCTATTTTCTATAATGAGTGTGTGAGAAAAATTCTGACATAGTACAAATTCCTTCTAATTACAAGATGTCGAATTCCTTGAGATTTTCACATGTAGATCACGTTTGGCATAATTTATTTAATAGCCTTGCAACAATCTGAACTTGGAAACTTGTGATTATCATCAATACACATAAATAATTTCATGGATATTACAGTCAATTACACATAATCCTATATTTTGGTTAACATTGTGTGATTCTGATGCCTTTTATTAGAAGACATATTTATACTACATGTATTACATTAATTACCTGTTGTCATTCTTTTAGCTAGATCTCCAATTTCTTCTTTCTTGTTGGAATAAATAGTTTTATATCCATTGATAAATGATAGGTAGGACTTCGGTGTTACATGAGTAGAGCGTCGATACCTGAAACACAATACAGTTTTATATTACCTAAGAATTTTTTCACTGATCAAAGAAATACTGAAAATGAAACAAAGAAGTCAAATCATCTCTGAAATCGCTTGCATCACTCTGTACATATTGAGACTAACAGTGATATCACTAGTTTGAACTGGATTTCCTACAATCTGCGCATCTACATGCACCCTTTCCACTGCTAATAGTATTGTTCAGTGGGACCCAGGCCTTATCAGTTGTAAGAATAAACTTCAGAAATAAGAAGTACCTTTGGAAATATTCCACACAGCTTTCAGCTACACCATCATGTATGGTTCCCATAGAATGTATAACTTGAACTTTCACCTCATCACTGCATTTAATGTCAAAATTACACAGGAAATGATCAGCTACAGCAATTAAAGCATCCTTTGGCCATCTCTGGAACCAATCCATGGTACAACCAGAAATCAGTCCAGGAAACTTCAGAGCCCTCTGTCTGAACTTCTCTCCAACCTTATATAATAAATAAATATTTCAATAAATCTGACCCGTTATTTTCATATGAATCACTATAAATAATCTAGACTGATCCTTTTATCTAGAATGGGAGCCCATATTTTTATAATCTAAGTACTATGAATAAAGGAGGGGGGGGTGTATAGCCGAATGTTTAGCACGTGCGTGCTGTATCATAAAGCCGGTCATTAAGTCACTGGCATGGTTTCAATCCCTCTGGTTTCCCCCCACTGATAAAGACCCCTACGCGCAAGTGAATTATTGAAATAAAAAATTAAAACCATATGTTGGTCCTGAGGTGACCTGGTTTGTGTCCAGTGGACTTTAAACCCCATTTCTCTCTCTTTCTCTACTATGAATAAAGAGGAGGTTAATAACTTGTACTTACAGGTGAGAAACAGAGTGAGATATGCAGATTATTACGAACTCTCGACAAGTAATATTCATATAGATTTTCATTGGATGGTGGTCGTCTTGGAAACTCCTTCTTCATGATAGGAACCAATTCCCCTAATATCTCATCCATTTCATCACGAGCAAACAAATTGGCAACCTGAAAAGGGTTTCATCAGTTGATAATTAAACAATACCGAAAAATTTGGCAAACTGCTGTAAACCAGCAATCTCTATGCTTAAAAAAAACCATGCTTATGTCCCAGAGTATAAAGACCGAGACTCAACAAAGTAGTCTCAAAAAATACTGTTATTCATTTGAGAATCAAAATGTACACAATATAAGATAATATTGACTAGTTTGTAAATTACTACATTTACTTCAAAATGTGACGTTTTTAGATAAGCTTGAATAAACTTTTTTTTAGATTAAATTACTTACCACACCAGATGACAACATATTATTGAGATATTCTAAGAAACCTTCATCTTTAATTTCTTGATCAGTAAATATAAATGTTATTCCCTTTCCTTGTTGACCAGCCGTTCTATAGAGATACTTCAAATCTTCTAATAAGTTAGATACATTGTATGATCTGTAGAGAATAAATATGTAATAAACTAATTTTGGTGTCAATAAGAACATTATTTTTCAAACTACATAACTGTGATGTTTTATTTATCATGATATAAAACAGAAGCCCAATTCTAAAAAGAGAAAACAACCAGTGGCTGCTAGGCAGGATACGCCCACATAGAGAGATGGATAGAGAACACGCTAAAAAGAAAGATTTTTCGTACCATCAGTGGCCATAACTCAGGAAGTTACGATCGATATGCGCAAATATCAAAAGGATATTTATAAACATGCATTTCAAGTTTCATCAAAATCAAATTAAAATTGTGACCTCTACAGAGTCCACAACCTTGATATACCATATTTTATACACAATTAGCGTACAAGCGGAGGTCATTTTACCTTCTAATTTTGGTCCAATTTTCACAAAATTAGAACTAAACCTTCATTACGGTGTAACGGTGATATATTCAAACGGTTTTGTAAATCGGATAATAATTGTAAGCTTCAGAAAATGGTGATTTTGCGTATTATAAGGGGCAATAATTCAGGAAATTAGAACTAAACCTTCATTACAGTGTAACGGTGATATATTCAAACGGTTTTGTAAATCGGATAATAATTGTAAGCTTCAGAAAATGGTGATTTTGCGTATTATAAGGGGCAATAATTCAGGAAGTTACGCTCCGATATGCGCAAATATTGAAAAGAACCAAGATCTTTAGGTTATAAACATGCATTTAAAGTTTCAATAAAATCAGACTAAAATTGTGACCTCTACAGGGTTCACAACCTTGACATACCATATTTTTACACTATTTGCGTGTAAGTGACGGTCATTTTGTCCGGCAGTCTTGGTCAGATTTTCATGAAATTCGAACTCAACCTTTATTACGGTGTAACATGGATATAAGCAAACAGTTTTTTAAATCAGATTACAAGCTAACACTGGTGATTTTTCGTATAATCAGGGGCCATAATTCAAAAAAGTTACGATGCGATAATTATGAGCAAATATCGAAAGGAATCAAGATCATTGGGTTATAAACCTGCATTTCAAGTTTCATCCAAATTGGTTCAAAAAGTGTGACCTCTAAAGTGTTCACAAGCTGAAAACATGACTTTTTGCCAATATCGAAGATCTTATGGTGATAAACCTATATTTCAAGTTTCTTTAAAATCGAATAAAAATTGTCACCTTCAAAGTGTTCGCAAACAATTGTGGACAGACAGGCAACGACAATATATGTCCACGTGAAAATTTGGGCGTATAAAAATAGTAATACGAAGACCAATATACAAGTCTATTAATAATTTAGATATATTTCTATAGCAGGTCTTTCTTTGGGCCTGAATTATAGTATTAATTAGACATTATTTAACTGATCCAGGCCTTAATCAACCTTGGATGGCATCAGATTGCTCCGATATTAAACATATTAAAATGTTTCAGTGATACTTCGATTTAATCAAATATGGCGGACCCAGACGGTTGAGGCTTAGTTTCGATCAACCAGGACCGTGGTTTAAATTATTGTACTCGTCTGCCAAATCTTCAAATGCCAATATCTTCGCTTGCAACAGAGTAATTTGAATGAAATTTTCAAAATATTCATTTTACATCATCTACTTTCGAACTATTATAGCAAGAATGGCTAGTTCTTATCTTTATCTTGAATAATGTAACTTTAAGAGAATCATCTTGTATTTAATACACATGGTTAACAGTGTGTAATCAATAATTAAGTTATTTATTTTTTGCCTGATTTAAGTAAATAATTTTTATTCTTTCAAAGTATTCCAACAATAGACCAAATTCTTAAACAGATTTTATGATTAAATTAATAGTTATGTGAAGAAAGGTAGAATTACCTGGTTAAAGTAATCTGAAATGTTTTATAGCCTGCAATAAATGAAGCTAATCGTGTCAAAGATTGTTTGCCAGATCCACCAACACCAACAAGTAATGCATGTCCTCTAGGGGTTCGTATTATTCTGGAAACTTTCAACAAATGTATCATTGCATCTTTAAAAAATACCAGATCCATACCAGCACCACGGATACTATCATTATACTGTTGCAAGAAAAAGCCCAATCTTTCTTCTAATTGTTGTAGTGATTCAATCTGAAAAATAGGAATTGCAAAGGAATGAATTATTTTAATGTATAAAAACTAGTTCATAATAAACAATCAGTTATGGCTACATACATAATTTCCTGTACATTTGTGAAAACTGTAGAGATGTACCAAATAGATCAATCAAGTTTAAAATATATCTAAATAGATTACTGCACATCTAAAAAGTTAAATGATCAATTATCAGACTGGTAAATCTACTTATCAATTTGCATGCCACAAAAATCAAACCTGTTAGTTACTGACAATTGGATTTCTTAAAAATAAAATGAATAAAATATCCAATTCCAATCAGATGTATTATTGTTTCATTCCTTAATTCAAGACTTGTTATAGTCATATCTCTGGGAAAAATTTCAAATCTGACAGGTGTAACAACTGTTTCAAATTTTTGTGTGAACGCTAGAGCAGAACATCTAGGAGTAAATTGTTGTTGAACTTACAGGTTCATACACCTTTGGCATATCAAAATCTGTATCATCTGGTTCATCTCCTGTAGCTTCAGGTGCATCTCTAAATATCATAAATATTAAAGATTATATCTATATTCTGGATACAATAACAAACGTATATCATATTAATTTAATAAAAAAAGGATACTTTAAAGATTTACAGAATACTTTTACAAAATGACAAAATTTAAAGAAAGCAAATTTAAATAAAGACTGTTTATCCAATTAATATTATTACAAACTGTTTTAATATATATTATACTGTAATTATTTTGCATGCAGTGTTGTAATTTGTGAGTAGTGTTAGTAGCTGTTTTCATGCATGTTATCAGACTTCAACAATTCTTCACATTGATCAGCCAAAGCTATTTTTAGAAAACTTCAAAGCGTAAAAAACAGTTCTAGGTGTCTACAAGGGCAGCATATTTAAAAGCTGATTCATTTACGAAAAGGGGGTTGAATGGCTGAATGGATAGCATAAGCGCTGTATCATAAAGCCAGAGGCACTTGAGTGGGTTAACATAAAATTTCTTACTACTGCTTGACTATATATTATAATAGAGAAAAAGTCAAGCAGTAGTAAGAAATGTTATTTTAAGCCCTTCAAAAGCCCGTGCAAAAAGCCTGTCATTGAGTCAATTGGCTTGGTATCGAATCCCCAGTTGTACGTGACAAGGAGTAGGGTCGCCTGTCCCTATTCGTGGGTTTTCTCGGAGTCCTCCAATATCCTCCTACTGCTAAAGACCCCTACGTGCAAGCGAATAATTGAAGTAAAATTAAAACTATATATGTTAGTCCCGAAATTACCTAGTTTGTGTCGAGTGGACGTTAAACCCCCTTTTCTCTTTCTCTCATTTACGAAACCGTCAAAGACACCAATAAATGATCAATTTGTATTACGATGTTTCCAAAATAAAAATACGATGAAATAAATATAAGTTTATATACCAGTTATTTACTGTTTGTAGTAAATATTACATGTATATACCTCAAAAAATCACTGAAATGCAATGTATGGTTTACAAGGTCAACATTTTCTTCTCCTAAATCTTCTCCCACAACTCGTTTCAATGTCTTATCAAACCAGTGTCCATCTTCAGGATTCACAAACCTATTGTATTAGTAGCCATAAATTTAATATTCAAATGTGCACAAAATATTAAGTTTAGGGAAATGAATGTTATTTCTCTGTAGTGGGGTGTTTTTAAAAATGCACAATATTTATTTTGTATGTCTTTTAAATACACTCCAATCTTAAGTCAAGCACAAGATGAACATGCCTAGGTTTTCTAAACATCTGATCATTTATATTCTCTCAATATTTAATAGATTATGAACGATTGTGTAAAAAGTTAGGTGTTTGTTTAATCACCTTTTTACTAATAGGGGATAAATCTATTAATTTTCCAACAAAAGGAACACAAAATTAGAATACATTTTATAGTTTCCACTTAGAAAAATAACATTCATTTCAACACATCTAAATAAAGGTGAAAACCAAACCAAGTGCCAGGTGTAAAAAGCCACACATCTAGATCTGCTAGTGATCTCAAATTTCATTCGACTTTACCTCAAAAAATCTACATAGAACTCAGTTGATTCAATCATACTAGCATGGCTTTCACTTAAATCTTCTGTAGCCACACGTAACATTGTTTTAGTAAACCATGACATATCCTCAAAGCCTGTAAATCTATGTCCCACAAAACAACATCATTATATATATATATATATTTGAAATTCTTAAAAATTGAATAAATATTGTTTTTAAAACATTTATCATTTTATCTCAGGATTTAAATCTTAAAATTTTAATTCAAATTTTATTTATCCTTTGTTATTTATTTCACCTGTCAGCTATGACTCGACAACATTCATGTTTCCATAATCCCATCAATATTTCTGGTGTAGTTACAACCGATGATTCAGTATTTAACATGCCCTGCCAGATACGTGACAAATCTCGTAAATTAAAGATGTAATGGAATTTAGCTGGAGTTGGCAACATCTTGATCTGTGGAAGAGAGAAGATGTGTCTTACTAAACGTTATAAAATATTTGACTGAAAAAACAAAGCATGAAATTAATCAGCAGATTCACATTAATTTCTTTCATGATCGATACATTGGTAATTATTTAAAGAAATGTAAACAACAAACCTTGGTTAATTGCCAGAGTCGTCTGGTGACAGAAACTAATTTCTTTACCAAACTCCTGACATTATCAGAAAAGCCTCGTTCACTACAGAAATGGCCTGTACCAATAACGGAGAAGATTTTATCAATAGATGGGTTTGATGGTAGAGTACAGTTGAAGATGGCAAACTGTCGTTTTAAACGTTGTGGTATATCATTTCTACCTCCTCCTGGTTGAATCATAGCAGCACAGAACTGGCAAATTAAAATACAATACAATTAAATTTCAAGTTAAAAAATTATCTAAATGAAATGACTGGAAACAGGAACTTTAATAGAATAAATACAATGTTTATTTACTTAAGTTTATAATAGCATTTTAAGAATGGCAGTTCATAACAATTTTAAGATTCCAATTGAACACTAACGTATTGAAGAATGATTTAAGTGTAGATCTTAAATACTTGAAACATATTGAAGTTAGAAATTATCTCTATTTGGTTGTATAATTACTTTACCTGCATATCAACTAAATTGATAACATCTCCAGGTTTCTCTAAATTATAAAAACCTTTTGTTTCCATCAACTGTCGAACTATTTCATTCGCTATCTGATCTCCCCACTCATTAATTACAGGCATATTAATATCATCTATAAATACAGTCATCTTTTTACCAGCTGGTGGACCATACGTAGTACCAACTCGTTTATCAACATAACTTTCTATGGTCCTCTATAGAAAAAAAAAACGTTTTAAATAAGATTGGATGCAATCAACTTTTCTCACATTTTCATATCAAAATTTTCACACGCTTTGGAGAGAAGTACTGAAGTGTTTTCACACAAATAGTATTAAGCTTAAACAAGCCAACAGTAATGCTGATGTCCCCCCCCCCCATAAATAGATGACACATATTAATTAATGGCACATTTAGTTTTTTTCAAAAGTATCAAACAAATTGCTTATTGCTACTTAGCCTTAGAAGAAAATACTCATCATCGAACTTATTCACGGTAATGATATATGATGAAATTATACTCAGAGTTTCATCACTCTCACTTAATTATAACCAACATCATCATGTCCCAAAGCAACATCATCAACCAATCAGATTGCTTATCTCAGCCTACAGTAAGCAGACAACGTTTATCACCAAACTCCATCGTGAATGCCTACACCAAGTTTGATCATTCTTCCTCAATTAGAAGGAGAGTTATTGTGTTATATAAAGTCTCAACCAATCAGATTGTTTATTGCTTTGCTTACCTTAAGCAGAAAATGCTCATTATCGAACTTAGTCAAGGTATTGATGTAATAAAACTATACAACAAATTTCATCACTCTCACTTAATTAGAACTAAAGTTATCAAGTCCCAAAGCATCAACCATCAAATTGCTTATCTCTGCTTACCCTAAGCAGAAAATGCTCATCTTTGAACTCCATCAAGGCATTGACCTAATAAATACCCACACCAAGTCTTGCTCAATTAGAAAGAGAGTTATTGTGTCCCAAAAAAGTGTGAAGGACACTACGAATAGACAGACAGACAGACAAACCCATTATAATAGTCTCCTGCTTTCTTCGAAAGACGGGGGCAAATTATTTGATTGTGATGATGAAGAGTGTCAAATGTTTTGATTAGTGGAAATATTTTCTTTTACAATTGGTACATACTTTGTCAAAACATTAAGAGAAATCAAATTTTAAAAAGTATTCCCAACATAGCTAGTGGTTTAGTGCCTAGATCTCCTGGGTTCTTATTCTCCTTACCTGGAAGAGTAATGGTGTTGTAGCAGAAGAGAAGTTGACAGATTGTGCCAAATGTTCTTCAGGATTATAATGATTCATATAATTAGTTATCATAACCGTTTTAGCTGTACCCTGTTCTCCTATCAATAATACAGCTTGTTCTTGCTTACAGATAGTTTTTATCAAGAACTCTGTACGAGCATTATCTACATTAGGTACTAAGATGTTACAATATTCTGGTGTATGATCTGATGGATAGATATAATCTGTTACTCTCTGGTTCCAGTGAATCCATGATCCTGTAGGAAAAAAATACATTAACATTCAACTATCAGTCACACACCGTAAATATTTTGTTGTATTAATTAATTGGACAAGGATTCAAGAAGCATGAATATTTAATTTATTCCACCCCATTATTTCTAATTTAGAGTTTATATTGAAGAATATATTTAAAATTTACCATCTGTATCAACTAGATAATCAAACATAGTGGAATCCGATCCTGCGGGGATTTCAGGAAGTTTCAGTTTAAAAGAATCATTCTTCCTTATAAATTCCTCCATCTTTGCTCTATCATCCAATTCAAGAAAAGCTCCAACACTCCACATAAGGGTAAAGATATAAAGTTTCTCATAATGGTCCTTGGTATAATGACCACCTTCTTTGTCATCTTTGAGGGGAATCAGTCCTGACATTAATTTAGTAGCCTGTAATGTAGAGAGATTTTTTTTTAATTATACTATTCAACCATGCAGATGTTTGGTGACTCCATCAAGAAATCATAGCGCGTATTTTTAAGCATCATATTTTTCTCAAAAATAATTAATTATATATATTACACAGACAGTCTACTTTATGTTGCGTGATTTTTGTCAAATCAATTCATTGGCCAGGCATCAAACATCTTTATTTATATTCATATAAACGAATCTATCATGGATATGTTTTGGTAGAGAGGTTCTATTCACGTTATTTAACTCACCTGTGTAATAATGAAAGCCTCCAATACGTCCATTTTGAATACCAGATTCTGGACAGCATATCTCAGTATAATTGGGAACGAGTCTTTAAACAGATTGAGGATTATATCTGTCTCAAAATTAGGCCTATGGAGCAACCAACCCTATAGAAATTAAAATTCATAAAATTACTTTCATGGTTTTTTTTATTTTTCATATTGGACAGTGTTTTTTGTTTTTAGTGATATCCATTAATCACATTATCCCAAGCTGTACATCTCTCAACCAAAATCAGTGGGATAAATTGACTACACATCCAACGGAATGTGGGGTAAAGTATTTTCACACAACACACTGTAATTCTCTATTGTAAAATTTCGCTTTGAGGCAGGGTTATGTAAATGAAAACTAAAGAAAGCCCTGTCCAATTCTCGAAATCTACATCTTAAATCTATAACACACCTGAGTTAATACTACTGACCTTTAAGATTGGTTCCCAATGCAGACCCGAACTACTCATATAAACCATACCATTTCTAGATACTGTTGCTGGAGAAGCATTATCAATATTGTGTGGCTCAAATATAATTTTACAGTTAGGTGCCATAGGTATACGATCTCCATTAGCCAAGGTGAGAGTTTTATTATCATCTAATACAGAATTTAAATTCTCAATCCAAATGGCGTCAACTGGTCCATCTAATACTAGCCATATATGTTCACCTGTAAATAACAATACAAAATATGTAAAACTAACAAGCATCCCTTCATATAACTGATATAAAATTATAAAGCTCTAATAAAATGCCTAAAAAATAGGCTGGTGTTTGGTTCTGTAGATCATACTTTATCAGATATTGATTTGCCACCAATGGTTTTATTCGATGAAGAGAATGTATTACACAGTAAAATGTAAGACTATCAAGAAATCTTTAAAGAAATGAAATGGGGTTTATAACATTCTACTCTTCTGCACCTAACCTGAGCTAATTGAAGACAGGGGGGGGGGGGGAGAGAAATCTTTAAACATTTCCCTATTCCATTAAAACTTAATGATGTAAACCAGTGCACTTTTCCTAAAGATAATAAATCATCCCTTGTAGTGAAGTGTATGGTCAGGCTTATTATTTCAATTCAACCCAACTCTGTCAGAAAACATGAGATCCTGGAAATACTCGAGGAAATTGTAATTTAAATTTTGATATTGCCTGTTTTTTTTATCTCATGTTTTCATTTCGTCATGTGGTATAATAAATGACATGTCACACCAACATTTGTCTTTGGTATTCATTAAAATTGTGTGTGTAGTGTGGGTGTGGGTATGTGTTTGGGTGGGGGTCCTTTGCTAGTAGCACAGATAATGTTTTACTCACATTTTGCACCTCAGACTTGATCATGTGACTTTAAAGCTACATTTTCATATTTTTATATGCCCACATTATATTGCCTTCGCCCCTGTCAGTCTACAGGTCACAATTTTTATCCGGTTTCTAATAAACTTGAAATATAGGTTTATCACCATAAGATCTTGATTCCTTACGATATTTGCATATATCGGACCGTAACTTCATGGATTACGGCCCCTAATTGTATGAAAAATCATGTTTTACGCTTGTGAACACACAGAGTTCACAATTTTGAACTGATTTTATTTAAACTTGAAATGCATGTTTATAACGCAAAGATCTTGGTTCCTTTCAATATTTGCAGCCATCGAAACGTAATACCCTGAATTATGGCCCCTGATTGACCGAGAAATCACCTTTTTAAGCTTGTGGTCCCTTTGGAGGTCAGAATTATTACCCGATTAAAAAAAAAAGATCATTATATCACTGTTACACCCTAAGGAAGGTTGAGTTCAAATTTCAGCAAAATCGGACCAAAATTGCCAGACAAAATGGCCGCCGTTTGTACGCATATAGTGTAAAAAAATGGTATATCAAGATTGTGCACCCTATAGAGGTCACAATTTTAATTTGATTTTGATGAAACTTGAAATACATGTTTATAACTCAAAGATCTTGGTTCCTTTCAATATAATGTAACTTCCTGAATTATGGCCCTTGATTGTCCACAAAATTGCTTTTTCTTAGCTAGTGGTCCCTCAGGAGGTTAAAATTATTATCAGATTATAAAAAAACGTTTGATTATATCATTTTTACACCATAAGAAAGGTTGAGTTTGAATTTTGGGAAAATCAGACCAAAATTACAAGACAAAATTGAAAAATCACTTTCTTTTTAGCTTGTTCTCATTAATTATGGCCTTTGATTGTAGGAAAAATCACTTTCTGTTTTGCTCGTTCTTTATCCATCTCTCGAAAATGTGGGCGTTTCCTGCCTGGCAGTCGCCAACCTATTTTTAAGTTATACTTTTAAAATCTATTAAAATAAAGCCTTAAAACAGATGGTATCCATAAACAGTCCTACCTTGTTAAATAATATTCTATTTAATCCTATAATTCACTATTGCCAGCTGAGAAATTGGCAAAAATATCATTTTCAACTTCAAATTCCAATGTTTGAAGATAGCTATTCAATTCAGGGAATAGGAAAACAATAGAGTAAATTGTGTTATTAATTCCTGTGTCAATAATTTTTAAGGGTGGGAAATAATGCCCATAATCATATAGTATAATAGTGAGTTGATCACCAATTGAGCAAAAGACATAGATATAATTATGTTTTGAATTTCATAGAAAATATCAAATTTTCACTTTAAGCTATGTATCCATCCATAGTGTTACCTTTCTTAACTCTTGTAGTTCTTCTCCATAAAGTAGAGAATATACCATCTGTCCAATCATTTGTAGCAACATCAAGTCGTCCAAACATCTGTGGTGCTGTTATAGCTTTAGGATTCATGCGCCATTCTTTGTGTGGTTCACCACATTCTGACATAGCCTTCATCAACATATGAATACATGACGTCTTACCAGCACCACTTGGTCCTAATGCCATCATACCATGACGTACACGTTGAGTTTCAAACAACTAAAATAAAAGAATCATTTGTGGTGACAATAGTTTGAGTTACACAATTTGGCATGTACAGAAAAGCATAAATTAAGGGTTTATTTTAGCGTTCACTATATTATATATCTATAAGAATAATTTTGTCATCAAGGCTTCCAATGTAAAAATCACATTTGAAATGGACAAGAGTAAGGCAAAGAAATCTTTTCAATTTTTCAAATGGAATGGTTGACTAAATAAATACCTGTACAAGTTTAAGCGTCCATGCTGGATGATTGATCAACTTAGCTTCGTCAACATTATCAGTTATTGCTTTCTCCAGTTCTGGATATCCAGCCTTATCTAATGTTATACCAGGGAATAAATCGTTGATTAGAGACAAGAACAATGGTTCATCTTGATCTACTAGTTTGGATAGATTCATATCACGTAAAACTCTCATCACAATAGTTGATTCTGTATCTGTTGGGTTAAGACGTTTATTTGCTCCCAGAGTTCTCAATACAGACAGAATGTTTCTCAATCCAAAATCATAATGAACCTGAAAGTACGGTAATCCAAATTATATATGTGGTTGCATATTATTTCAACATGTTTTTTATACTCTAAATTACAACAGTTAATATACAATAATGGATTTCATAATAATTTTATGTTCCTAAAATTTCAAAATTATTTTATGTGGCATATTCAAAGTATCATCATTTCATATCAAATTGAAAGAAGAGTTACCTGTTTAGTAAGCTGTTCTTCACACAGTTTATACAGCGTGTAGAATTTTCTAGCAAGGGTTATATTATCTATAAAACCGACAGCAGCCAGTTTAACACGGATAATAATTTGTCTATCTGGCACCATCATAGCTACTGTACGGAAATTAATTTTCAAATTCTCTGGCAATTCTTGACGACCAGCATAACCAGGATTCTTGAAAAAAAAAAAAAATATGCTAGAGATCATTCAATTGAAAAACAGATATACAAACATAAAAAAAAGCACAAATATTGTCCAAGCAGATAACAAATATGTCTTAAAATACAAAATTTTCAAATTAAATTGTAATTAGTCTTGGCCTCTTTAATGCAGTTTAAGAAGCATTCCCTGGCCAGTTTACATGCATTACAGATTTGGATTCACTTTGAATATTTTCTTATCAAAAGAATTTACTTACCATGGTTAAAAAGATACCAAATTCAGGATTAAGATCAACATTATCTCCATCAGTAAAGATAAAGTTCTTCTTTCGTTCTTTCTTAGAGCTCAAGACAATGGCAATTTGTTGAGCAGCAACTGACAACACAGGCAGGTCAATACGATTGAATTCATCAAAACATCCCCAAGATCCAGATTGTGCTAAACCTGAAACAATGAAAATAAATGTCAAAACTAAAATGTATATCATTTTTTAATACTATCATGGCACTTACAGAAAAAGGCTGTGCGTCATATTTAATCTAAATGTTTAATTTTCTTACCTTTGAATATTCTTCCAAGACCTCTGAAATCCATCTGATCAGAACAGTTGAATACAACAACATATTTTCCTAAACATCGACCCATATCTTTGACAGTTTCTGTCTTTCCAGTACCTGCAGGTCCAGCTGGAGCACCTCCCATAGACATACCTAATGCCTGAGCGAGAGTGATGTAACATCTATCAGTCAATGGTGTAATAACCAGTCTCTCCGTACACCCTAAGAACTCATTCTGATACACAAAGTCTACATCTGTGATAGAAATCAAACATTTATCTTGATCTTCTATAAAATAGAATCGTGACTGCTTCATCCATTCAAAATCTGTTGGAGACTTGATGTGGCTTCTGACCTGAATGATACAGAAATATTGGCAATATACCGATTTTCACACAATTTAAAAAAAAAAAAAATCAATATTCTAATTTTGTATATCATAATAACAATGATTCTTTTTATAGCCATGTTAATTGATTTATTTAATTAGGGGGGGATTAAGAAATCAATCAGGCGTTGATGAATACACACACCAGCTGTATATAGGTAATTAAGGAATAAACATTCTGAATATGCATTCGGTCACTGTGACTTCACTGGCGTCTGAGGTGATTAGAAGTGTTTTCCATAAATGGCAATGTTGTTTTACGGATGGTCTTTGAGTAAAAACGTCCTCACGAAGGAAGCCCAACCATCCTATACATTTATTTTAATTTATTCATTTTACTTTATCTTTATACTTTACTTTTACTTAAATTTATTTTATATTTATTTATTACCTTCAATTTATTTTTTATTTTTTCTACTTATTTTTTATCTCAACTTATTTTTTTTTATACGACGTAGGGTGGGGAAGTAAAAACGTCCTCTCGAAGGAAGCCCAACCACTCTACAACTTTATTTTAATTAATTCATTTTACTTTATCTTTATCTTTACTTTACTTTAATTTATTTTATTTTATTTTATTTAATTTTATTTTTATTTATTACCTTTAAATTAATTAACTAATAAATTTTAATTAATTCATTTTACTTTATCTTTACTTTATCTTTACTTTATCTTTACTTTATCTTTACTTTATCTTTACTTTACTTTTACTTTAATTTACTTTATTTTATTACCTTTAATTTATTTTGACTACAACTTTATTATACTCTCTTTATTTATTTAATTTTGTATTAGTTTAATTTACTACTAACATCTACTAAACTGGCGGGATAGTGGAGTAAGAGGGAGTCATGATCAGATGGGCTCTGCATCTAAACACTATTCTGCCAAAACAAATACCAGTGGGATAGTGGAGTAAGGGGAGACCACGAGAAGACAGGTCTGGCACCTAAAAACACAAATCCCACAAAGAAGACATCTACCAATCCAGAAACAAAAGAGATCATCTACCAACGATGTGTTTTTATTAAATAAAGGGAAGAACTTCCCACTAAAACCTAATCCATGGCCTAAGGCCAAAATGGAAAGATTGCAAAATCATATTCTAAAAATCAGGAAGCAGCCTCGGCTCTCCTATGTCTTGTCTGTGATATCACTTAAGTGGAAGCAGACGTTAAACACCAAAAGAAGAAGAAGAAAGAACGGATGGTCTATTTTTATGACTTTGAGTGAAGATACCTGAATTAATATCAATCAGATTGGTGTGAACTTGCCGTAAAGTGAATATAGTAACCATTGGCTACACGTAGCTATCATATGTTCACTTTAAATGAGCAATCTAACTCGATATGTACTTACCAGATCATCAAAGATATCTCTTTGATGTACATGTATGGTGATCAAAGTTTCAAACTTTGTTCTTTCTATTTTTCCTAAATCCTGTGTTGTTTTATCAATGAGTTTATTGAGTAAATCCAAGAAACCTTGATTTGTCTGCTGCATTATCTTCTTGTCATATTTAGCATTGGTCAGAGCTTCAGTTGAATCACGAGTCCAAATCATCTGAATACCTAACAATCCAATCTAAAAGAAAAGAATGGGAAATGAATGCATGTTTGTGTTAATAGCTGGTACAATATATAGTTTATTTTTTATTTGGTGCAGTATTAAATGATGATATTCACAATTAACAATTATGGCATTATTATGGAAATATTTATAAAGAACATACCATTCTTTTTCAGACTAGTTCATTACCATCATGATTACTATGTATTTTTCTGGCAAATTCTTAACTCAGAATCAAAACTATAGTAGACACTCACCGAGTGACTAATATTATACAAAACAATTCAGAAGAAATGATTGACACTGAATTAATGTACTCTTAATATCAAAGAATTTTACATCATTCAAACTGTTAATTGTTTACACTAAGTTAAATAAAGAACTTACTTGGGCTGGAAACATGTTTAAGAACTCTAGTAAATTAAAACTAGTGTCTTGTATAGCCATGGCAGCAGTTCTAATAACACCATGAAGTGATTTCTGTGACATTTGTAGCAAGGACATTAACCACACTTCTACATTACCTTCTGCTTTCACAAACTTCTCTAACTGGAATCAGGTATAAAATTATTGTCATTCAAAACATAACTCAAAGCTACCACAATGGATTTAAAGTCAACTGATTAGCTAATTGATGCTTTTGTACACCCACATTGATTAGTTGAGGATATAAGTGTTATGCCTATAGTTCCAAGCAGGAACCATGGTTCTATTTTCAGTCATAATTACCAGTATGAATTGCTTGCTGGTTATAAGGAAAACACTTTTAAAATTCATAGTTGTGTAACTATTTTTAACAGTTACTGGTCTTGTCAATGAAACCTTGTTAATGCTCTGCAGGTCAGACTTTTAGCTGGGACTGTTCAGCTTTTCCTGTATCAATATTTAAAACCCTGAAAGTCACCCACCAAATTGCTTGTGTTGGGTGTGTAGTAGTTGCCTGGCAAAAAAATATTATACAAAGTGGCTAGCAGCCATAGGTACATGTACCCTATGGTGGAGAAGGTGAATAGGAGTGAAATAAATAGAATATCAATATCTTGCCATACACTAGTACTAGTTTCCTTCGTTTTGGTATCAATTTCATACTACTACTGCATAATTTAAGAGTACATGTATTATATAGTACTTATTGCAAACACAAAAATATTTTTAATACCTCAATAGTTTCTTTTTCGGATGATTCGATGGCCAGAATATGATCATAGAATTTATCATGGAATTTAACAGTTTTGATGTTGTCAAAGACACTGAGCAAGTGAGCCTGGATGGTATGAGGGTCACTGGCTTGACCCAATATCTCTAGCAAGGCTGGATCAGATACAAAGAAAAATCGTGGAAATGAGAGACGTTTCTTCTCCAGATATCTGAAAAAATAAATAATTGTTTTAACATAAAGTTTTGTTTGTAATTCATGAAGACATATGAAATTTAATTCATTACCATCTCAAGAAATCATTGATCCATTAATTCTTTCAGAAAAAAAACTCCAGTCTCTTGTATGATTATTGTTTGTACACATTTCATATTGAAGACAAAAGTAGACACTTATGAAAATACTAAAATATTTACCCCGTCAATGATTTTTGACAAAGTTCTAATTGTTCCAGTAAATGTGGCAGCAGTTGCATTAATGTTTCATCCCCAACACAACATTGTACAACAGCTGATGTCTCGTGAGCTCGGGTCATGATCTTTACCCAGGATTTATCAATATTACTAAATCTTTTAGCTTCCTGTAAAATTAAATGTTTGTTTTTATGCTTTATTAATGTATAGTTAACAAGGGCAAAAAAACTCCAAATGCAAGTTTACCAATCACAGCTTGTTTTGTAACTTGATGCACAAATTTCCAAAGAACAAATATGCCTAGTTTCATGTCAATTGTACTCAAAATTCATTGAGCCTAGGATTTTCTTCAAGAAAAAGAAGATTACCAAGTGTATGGAACAGTTCCTGGTTCAATTATATATTTTTCAAATATTATATATTATATCGAATTGAAAAATATATCAATTTCTCCAATCTTACTTATCATGTAAATACAATATTTTATTGTTCGTACCTTGGGTAACTGTTTAGCAATATCTCCACCAACAAACACAGCTTCTAAATAAACCCAGAGATTCTGTACGGTCATCCAATTCTCTATTATCTCTGATGAATTGGTTAAATTCTGTACCCAGTGTTGGATGTTCTTCTTAAATGGTGCATTATATCTGAATAAAAATTTACAAAATTTCATTACCTTTGAACTGAAAACCTGTGACCTCCTTGATCTTTGTGTAAAAAATATTCAGAGACTAAATGGACAATTGAATGCATATTTCAATTCAGATTTTCTGAAACAACTATTGTACTTAGTTTTATTTTGGTTAGGGATGTCCTTTATGAAGTCGTCTTCATTAGTTTAATTTAAGGCAGAACAGTAGGACATTAAACCCCATTTCATTTCATTTCAGTTTAATGAAATGGAAGAAAAAGGATTTCATTACAGAAGAAACAATTTCTATTATTGACAAACCTATTAAGAAAATTCATCAAAATAACCTCAAAGCATCATTTCAGTAGAAAAGTACCAAATACCTGTTACTCAGCAGTGAGCTTAGAACCATGAGTGAATCCTCCATGATAGACACAATTTCAGATGTAGTATCACCTCGCAATAATAATTCCCCGCGACTCTTGAAGCTACCAAATGTAAACTCTTTAGCACTCCAATCTAAAGTTACTTGTTTCAGTTTAGCTTCAATATCCTTTTCTTTAACAGCTGAGATGCAGATATCCTATAAGGAAAATACAATATAGTTTAGTCTTTATTTCCACTGCTATCATTGTTACGATAGTCTTGATTAAACATTTTTATATTTTATATTGCGATTGTGTTTCAATCCATTCAAATCATGACCATCCGATGGTATAAAGAGTTGATTATGATGTTGTCATGTGAATAAATGTCTAAATAATGAAATATATTTAAGTAATTTTGTTTTGAATGTTTTGAGTTTAATGTTTCAATAGCACAATATTGATACCAACATCAAGTAACTATTTCTTATAGCTCAGTATTTGCACTCTACTCAAGCAGTTGTACATAAAAATTAATTCCATTTTTTTTTCATTTGAAACACAAAAGTGATTAAATTCAAGAAATTCCAAATTAGCAAAAGGCATAACAACTTTAATAGGTTGATGTTTGTACTAAGTTTCATTGAAACATGCTCCAGAAACAAAATTGAACTCCAAAAACTGTGATATGCTTCGGACGGACACCATATATCCCTCCCTAACTTCGTTCGTTGTGGGATAATAAAGAAAGCCAGATTAAAATAGCATGAAACCCTATCAAAAACACCATAAAGTTTTATTTCTTGCAAACCCCATGTCATATATTTTGCTTCGTAATGCACAGTAGGATGTCCAGAATCGAACTGGATGTACTCCTCTTTTATTATGTGGTTTTTAAATATACAAATATTGTAAATTTACCTCAATTTCTTCTTTATATTTAAGTAATGGTGCCTCTAGAATGTTCCTCAATGTGAACGATTCACTTTCAATATCAAAAACATGTCCAGTGACATCAGACATACGTTGCCAATGACGGTTTTTCATAGCCTTGTTTGCCATCAACTCTAACAATGGAACCATTTCATTGAAATCATCGATTGTCTTCTTTAAATCATCAAAAGCTGGCCAATCTTTCAAAGCCTTTGGTAGTTTACGGCATCTACAATATATATTAAAAAGTTCATTTAGTAGAGAATAAAAAAAAAAGTGATTTTGGGGCTTTTAATTTATTTATAGCTATAGATTGAATATATCAAAATGTACCTTGTCTGGAAATCCTGTAATTCTTGTGTAATTTTATCAATATTAACTTCCTGCCATAGAATGTCATAGTAACCATGTACTGTATCAATAACATCATTATATAATCCATACAATTTTTGAAGTAAATTCAGTTCCTTTCGAATTTGATGAAGTTGTTGGTATTCTGTAACTTGAAGTCCGAACAATTCCTCGCCGCCTGAATATGTCTGATATTTACGGAACAAAGTATCAAATTGATTTTGGAATACAATCAGTCTATCTGATGCTTCTCTAGGTTTTACTCCAGGTACCATTGGACCAGCCTGAAAACAATGCAAATTTAGATTTATGTCACAAAGATTAATGTCACACAGAATTAATGCTATCCAAAACTGATTAAGGTATAGAAATGTCTGAGGCAAATGTTTGTAAATTGTCATATTAAACATTTCCATAGAACACTAAGGTCATCTAAAACCAAATAGTTCTGTACATTTCTGTATTATGTTGTAAAGCAATATGTAATTGTTAAGAAAGATAAAATATTTCTTTACCTCATCATAATCCGAGTAGAAATTATTACAATCTACAACAAATACTTTAACATTATCTATTAGATTTCCACGGAAATTAGGCTGGATTTCCAACAGATGGGACTGGACTGCAGAGGCTTGAGCATTCAGTTTTTCCCATGAATATCTCATTGTATCACATTTCTCAGCATCTTCTTTCACCACAGGTAAATCATGTTTATTTATCAAGGCATATGATTCCTGTTGAAATAAATGAATTAAAACTCTTGAGTTTTTAAAATTTGGTATCTATATAGAAATTGCAGATTTATTGTTCTGTTCAAAGAAACTTTCTACAGACCTGGGCCCTGTTTCTCAAAATCTTAACTAAAGATAAAATCCAAATTTTAGTAGATACTTCAATTTTGATTGGCTAACCACTAAAACCAATCTATTATTATCCGATTAAATTACTGAAATTTGGATTTTATCTTAGTTTAAATTTCGTGAAACAGGCCCCCCAATACTTAAAATTCAATTTTTACAACATTATGAGAATGTTAGGCGCAATACAAATTACAAACATATATTATTAAATTAAAAACATACATTAAATATTTTACCTCAATAGGACCAAGACTCATATCAATTCGAATCTCGTTCTCACGAATTTCTCGTAAGGCTTGCATAGAAAATCGTATATCATCCAGATCTTTGATAGGACGATTAAGGCGTTTAGTCATATCTTCAATAAAGGTGAAGATTTCTTCCATTTCCATATGATATTTATCATCACAAGCTTTACCGAAGTGCAGACGCCAAGCTTTAGTCTCGGTGGTAAGCCCAAGCTTCAGTTTCTCTATAAAAGACATAATATGAATATCATATTTTTGGCCATTGTTAAACAGAAAAAGCTCAAAGTTATCTTTCTGTCGGAATGTTTTTGACAGGTCATGAATATTCACTTCCAATTTTAGATAATGTTATTTCAGATAATGGCCAATCTAAGGCTTTCCTTGACGTAGATGTAAATGATAATAATCTCAGGGCTATTCAATGTAGCCTGGGTACAAGTAATCCACACGTTTCTGTTGAACATCTACTACCTATCAAGTTAATGATATAAGAAAATGGTCAAACAGAAAATGAATGAATTATGCCATGGCTACTGCAAGTATCAAATAGTTCTGGTTGGCAAGAATACAAGGTACATACCAGTGTAAAGAGCTATAGCTCCAACATCATAATATTCTGGTTCGGCCATTATCTGAATTTCTAATTGTTCATAATGACGAATCTTAGCTTCAAATTCAGATAGCTTAGGATCTTCTTTCAAGAAGGCTTCAAGTTCTTCTTCTCTATTACGAGCCCATATAGAATGGTAGTGAGCAAACTTTTCTAGGGCAGTTGTAATTTCCTGTGAACATCAAATCAAAATAATTACTTAAAGAGTTCTCCATACAATTATTTCAGATCACATTTTGCTTCTGCTATTCAGTTTTATACACTGGTAATGGCAAATTCACATTAATGGCATGCCTCATTTTAACCCACAGCAATGAGTCATTCATATAGGTATACATGTATTTAATAAAAACATCCTGATGATTACTATGTGCATTTGTATTTCACTCAGTTTAGGGAAGCAACTACATTAACAAAATTTTAGCTTATAATAAAAATTTGAAACACATTAAAAATAATGAAAACAAACCTTTTTAGTTGAATTAATGGAAGTAGAGAGCAGAGAAGCAAGCTTTGCAATCTCTTTGTTATCTGACACACTCTTATAGTAATTCTTAGCCTGTTGTTGTATCACCATACTAGATGACATCTGTTCACCTTCTACACGTCGTCTACCATCAAGATGGGAACCATCAGATACCAAACTCATTACACTCACACGTCTGTCAATAGAATAATCTCCAAGTGCAGATGAAGAACGGTCTAAGAGTGGAGTCTTTACCGTCTTCTTGCGTTCCTTGCTCCATAGTGCAACACCCTTGCTGACACTGATGATGGTTTGTACAACTTTATTTAAGGCTTGTTGTACTTCATCTAATGCTGGCTGCATGATAATATTAGGTATAGCTAGGACAGCGTTAGTCCTAAAGAATGGTCGACTATCTTTTTTACCATCGCCATAGGAAGTATCACCTGCAGAAGAAAATAAGCATGTACAAACTATATATTGAATTCCAAGCTGCTGATATTAATGGGATAATCTTCTCACAGAATTGACCTTTTCATTCAAATTGCATTTTGGAATATTGCCCAATTCTTCATAAATCAGTGAAGACATTTTTGATACCTAAATAATTAATTCTATAAACAATTTGTTTTAATTTTAAGTCTTACCTATGTAATGAGCCATAGAGCTAGATGTGATACGTTTACGAAGAGATTCCAGTGTGTATCGTGTAGCTCTAAGTAGGGCATCCAGATTCCTGTTGTTAAAATGAATCAGTAATTCCATGGCAGACTCTTCTAGGTTTTCCCTCATTTCTCTCTTCTTCTTAGCAACGCTTTGCGCTTTAGATGAGAGTGGTCGTGATTGACGACTTATTGACTTGGCAGATGCTGGTTTACTTCTATCTGTATTATCACCTGCTGAAATAGACATTTCAAAATTAAAGAAAGGGCTATACATTTTCTCAATTTTATACCTTGTTCATTTCGCTCATTGGAAAAACAACTTGCTCCTGCCATCATTTTGTGAATTCATAAGGTATTTCAGGTCCTGCATTTTACAAGCAGAACTTTAAGCAGAAAATAAAATAATTTTTCCCTCTTCTTGGCAGAATCAAAATAAACCAATGACTGAGTAAGTTATGGTCAGTGGTCACAGACCTCACAAAATCTTAATTAAAGCTACAAGATGTTGTAACGGAACAAGCTGAACATTAAAGATGAAATAAGATTTTACCTTCCTCCCCCTCTTCTTCCTCTTCCTCCTCAGATTCGACAGTTTCAGGTTCAGAGTTTACCAGCATGTTAATCAGTTCATTGGCCGCCTCTTCTACTGTCTGGCTCTTAGTCTGCAGTATCTGAGCTCCTTTAGCACATAACATCTAAGTCAAAAATAAATTATTTTACTAAAGATACAAATCACGAATCAGAACTATCAAATAATAAGCATCAGCAAAAAATAATCAACTGAGCAAGTTACATTATCTTAAGGCAGTAAACTTATCCACATACCAACAAAACACAATGGAAGTTTGGTAGGCTACTATTAGTACTATACCATACCTGGGTATTTTCTTGGAACTTTTCAACAGTCCAGGGTTCATCTTCAGGTAATTCACACAATTTGGTAGAAGCCATATCCCGTAAGATGGTGTCAATACGAAATTCTGTTACATCATGTGCTCTGTTCATCAGTAGTTCAAGATCAGCCAATTTAGCATAGACATTTGCAATATAATCACCAATACCAAGTGACATCCAGTTTAATGTTGTTATACCAGGTTCAATAGCGTCATCAACTTTTGCTAGATGATGTCCCATTAGTGTTTCAAAAGCTTGAGGTATTTTTGCTCGAACACGTTGATTTTCTTCCAACATCATCTAAAATTTTAAAAAGAATAAATCAGAGTGAGATTGTTCCTTAATTTTTCTTATATTGTCTGTCTCAAATCTAGTAAAACAAGAAGCTAGCTGCAATTACTGTTTATAAATACTCCCTATTATTGTGAAAATAATATGCACCAACCTGTAAAGCATTGTAATTATCCTTGTATTCAATTTGTTTAGCTCTCATCTTAACAGCTATTGGTGGAATATCAAGTCCAAGTCGACTCATACATTCAGTTTCCCGTATCATTGAAAGAATTTGGGGGTCAAAGTTCAGAAATATTTCTTTAGATTCTGGATGCACTACTTGAATCAACAGAGCAGCTTGAAGTCCAGATTTCACCGTTTCCATCTGAAAAAAAGATTTCATAAATATCAATTTATTTGGGAAATGAAATAAAATTATAACATTAAATTTCAATTGTAAATATTCAATTTAAATGAACTCAAGCTATGTAAACAGGTATACGGAAAATAATATTAACACAATATCTTTAATAAATGCGTTATCTGAATCTTGTTACAATTCATTCAATAATACAAATCTTGGTTTTATCTCCTTGCTTTTTACCTGTCTTATCCAGCCTCTATGATAAAGAACTTCAAACTCAAGAAGGACTTTAGCTAGTTTGTTGAAATTTTTTATGATCTTCTTGGCTTCTGATGTTTGAAGTATGGGTGGGTGTTGTTGAAACACTTCCATTGGTTCTTGAATACGTCTAAACAGTTGCCGGGCCCAAGCAATCTTTCCTTGAATGAAGAAATAAAATAATATTCACTTGACATGATGTTATTCCTATGTGGTTTAACAAACATGATTTTAGACACTTAATATCGTGTGGACATACTCAATGTTTGTTTATAGCTGTCTATATATATATAGAAGATATTTGTCGACAAATGTTCTATTTATTTTATGATTTTACAATCATTTTTAGGTAAAAACAACATGGACTACTGCTAGCCAGTGGAATAACACTTTTATTTCACTGATAAAACACGGTATTCAACTACTGATCATAAAATAAATATATATATCATTTTTTCATAGCACATTGAAATATCAAAACATGGTTTACCAGCAATTGGTGGAAGATCACGAGCTATTGGAGGATCTGTCTTGTTCTTCTGATATAGACGTGATACATTTTCAATGTCACGACTATAATGGCTCAAGATGCGTTGATATTTATCCTGTATTCCAAGATTAGGTAGATTGAGGCGTTCAAACTTTCGTAACAGATACAGAGCTTTCTGTGTACTAGCAATCTTTTCAAATTTACTATCCATAAATTGAACAATGGTTGCCTGTTGAAATAAAAAGCAAATTATGATTATTAAACCTGCATACATGTATAGTTAATTTTAAGTCATTCGGCAACCAACAAAGCTCCTATAATAATAGTTTTATATATTTTACAACACATTACCATTTCCAAGGTTACCGAACAGATATGAACCATAATTTATTGTGAACTGTGACACAAATTAGTATGATTAAGGAACACATATAAACACAATATCAAAAGGGGATAATAGTATAGTATTGACATTTTAATCTCATGAACATTTCCGCACACTAGCTACAATGTACAACAACTTACATGCAAATCCTGAATTTGTCTCCTGAATTCATCAAAATCTTGATCAAATTCCATCTTTCTCTGATCAAGGTAATCATATGGTTTCTTCTTCATAGTAATAACTATCACATTAAATTTACTCACTGTTCCCTCCATATCTACAAATTGAGTACATTATTTAGTTTAAACAATATTTTATTCGTTAGAAAAGGATTGAACAACAGGCAAAGCCTATATAAGTTCTTTCCCATGGATACAGAATACAATAAATGATAAATATAAACATATACATAAAAATAAGATTAAGTATAATTAAGTGTAAAACCAAACATGGTATATGCAAAATATAGCTGATGCAATTATTTAGTATTGTTCTACAATATGTAAAATCAAATCAAAACCTTTTGGTACTTTTAATAAAATTATGGACTGCTTCAAAAATAATAATATTAGAGGTATTCGAAAGATCTTTAGAGCCATTCAAAATTAGATCTAGATTAATAGTTTCTGTGAGTACCTTTAATGAATTTAATAGTTCGATTTGGATAGGTGAATACGATGGACAAGAAAAGAAGAAGTGGAAGTTATCTTCATTCAAAGATTTACATTTTGGACATACTTTTGATTCAGATAGGTAATGATGAAAAAGGTGATTATTGAGATTACTAGATTTATTTCTTAGTTGGCAGTGAATGATAGGATAATGATTTAGGACACCGGTTTTAAAAGTATTGAGAGATGGCGAAAACTGCAACTGCGCAGGTAGACTAGTTTTATTGTGTTTGGGAAAAACTTTTTATATAAGCAGACGTTTTACATTGTGGTATTTCTAGTTTGGGGTTTCTAAGGTTGTAATAATTTGATTCAGGTTGTATTTTAGTTAGAATATCGGACAAATACTGGGGACTATAATATAACAATTAAGAATTTTATAAAAAATAGACGAGTTTATGCTTTTGACGGCATTTGAACAGTGGTTCCAACCCTAATTCGTCATAAACATAATTTCGGTGGGAATTTCGGCGCAGACCAGTTATGATTCTCCCTGCTTCTAATTGAATATTCTCAAGTAATTCTGAATCTTTAGCACTACAATTGTCCCATATACTATCTCCATACTCCATAATAGGACGTATGAATGACATAAATATGGTACACAATGTAGATCTATTTAATTTGAATTTTAATTGACGTAATATGTTGAGTCTATTGCAAGCTTTTTTGTGAATTTTAGAAATATGTTCTGTCCATGTTCCATTTAGATGAAATGTCAGTCCCAGGTGGCAGTGTGTGGAAACTTTATCAATAACTTTATTTTCAAAAATAAGATTAGGATGATAAGCTTTTTTACGTGTGAATATTAAGTTTTTAGTTTTATTTGGGTTAAATTTGCCATTTATTAGCCCACGTTGATATTAGCTTCAGATCACTATTGATTGAATTTGCAGTTTCTAATGAGTTATCATTTATAATTGCAAATAAGGACGTATCGTCAGCAAATAATCTTACATTGTTATCTAGATTGTCTGAAATATCATTTATGTATAATAAGAATAGAAGTTGGTTTATTGTTGAATCATATTTTTGAAATCCTGACTGATGTTTAGATAATAAATCATTTTTTTTAATAAAGTTGTACAGGTGTTTTAGGATAATTTTTTCAAAAATCTTACAAATAGTACACATTAAGGAAATAGGGCGATAATTTTCTGGTAATTGTGGATCACCCTTCCCTTTAAAGGCAGCTGTGACATGTGAAGTTTTCCATATGTCTGGAGTTTGTTTATTTGTAAGGCACAGGTTAAATAGAGGAGTTAATGGAATTACAATGACGGGAGTTAAAGTACATTATTTAATTTAGATGTCAACAAGAATACATCAAAAATAACTTTTTATCAATCTCTACAGAATGGGATTTCTTTCATAGGATTTTTTTCTAATAGACAGCTAAACAACTCCCAACAAATTTAAATAGTTTCCATTTGTTTAAATCTGAACTGACGGAATACAAAACGAACAAAACGAAACTATAGTCACTGACATTCGAGATAGTAGCCTTTTGTAGCCTTTCATTAAGTCCTTTCTATAATAATCCTAAAAAACAAACCTTCGATCCTAGAATCAGCCAAGTGAGAATACATCTCCATTGTATCAAACATGTTGATAATTTTCTTCAGTCGTCTTGTAAAGGTGTCAAATTTACCAAATATATACATCTCGGAGAAATCAAACGGTCTCTCGTTTGGCATCTTTTCTAATTTCGCTTTCGTCTTATGGAAGCAATCCTGATATTCTTCATTTAGTTTAATACAGTCATTTAATTTCTTCATAACTACATCAATAGGTTGTGACCATACAGTCTCACTATGTTCATTTGTTATATAAGATTTACATGCTGTAATCATCTGATTGGTAATCTACAAAAATGAATTAAGATACATAAAACTACATAAAAATGAGACATTAGTTTGAAATTCAAACTCATAGTTAAATCCATTACAGGGGATTCTTTAATAACCTCTGTCTATCTACACTCAATACAAATCATTTCTTTTTAATTTGGAGTAAGAAATAACCAGGATGATAAAACTTGTCATATATCTATATGTGTGAATGTTAACTACAGATATTCAAAAATTCTGCTAATATGTACATGATTATGAGAAAATTAATACATCTTTACCTTAACAAATAAAGATGTCATTCTTTCTGATGTATTATAATATTGTGATATACTATGTATCATACGAATAGCATTAACTAAACCAGGTATAGCTTCCAACATTCCAACCTTAAACAAAAATACATGTACAATAATTAAATATACATTTTTATTAAACTTCAAACTAGGTAAATCAGCACTGAATATTTTTAAAGCCTTTGATTGGCCCTGTTGTTCAAATTGTTCAAAGTATGTGGGGGGGGGGGTGGCTGAATGGTTAGCGTGTGTGCGCTGTATCATAAAGCCTGTCATTGAGTCAACTGGCGTGGTTTCGAATCCCCGGTTGTACGTGGCAAGGAGTAGGGTCGCCTGTCCAACCTCGTGGGTTTTCTCCGGGTCCTCCGGTTTTCTCCTGTGCAAGCAATTTATTGAAATAAGATTACACCATATGTTAGTCCCGAAAAGACCTAGTTTGTGTCGAGTGGACGTTAAACCCCATTTCTCTCTCTCTCTCTCAAAGTATGTATTACAAATTACAGAGAACTGTTACATTTGCCATAACATTTTTATATACTGTTTCATCAAACTGTAAAGCATCAAACGAAACAGAGAAACAGGCTTATACTTACTGGATCACTGTTATAAAGTGGATCACAGAATTTCTCCAGGGTATATAAAAACTTAACATTATCTTTAGCTTCATTAGCTGTATCTGTTATTCTTCTATCCAATTCTTGCCAATTCTGAAATTGATATTTTGGAGTTTTGGTGACTTGAGAATTGTCAATGAACTGAGGTATTTTATCTCCTCCTACACTTTATTTTAAAAGTTTGGAAAAGGCTAGCTTAATTAATTAGGTAATAATAGGTCACTCTTTTTTTTTTCATTACCGGTAACCGCTTTTCCACACCATTGTAATATAATTATAGAATTGTTATCAACCCTCCTTTTACCTTGATCAGTTTTGATTTGGCCGCATGAAGAACACCAAGAACAGCCTTGACATCATGACCTTTGATCTGGTCCAATAAATAGTTGAACTTTGACATTCTTTTCTTCCAATGATCTAATTCGGCTCTTGGTCCAATGTCATCTGCTTCACGTCGCATCTGTTCACTCTCTGCAAGAACCTGAAATACAGTATAACGAACGTTAATCAAATTCAACAACAATATAGGAGTCAGGTGTCTAAATATATTTCTAAATAACCTTTAAGCACAGTTTTATTTAGCTTAATTAATAACTTATTGTCCAACTTTATTTCTATTAAAATCTGTATACATACTTGTTCAATCTGTTTTATCCAAACTCTCATACAAGCTTCAATACTTTCTAATGATTCGCTACTATTAGCAACTGTCATATAATCATTAGGTGTATGTATCTTATTTAGATCATAACCTTCACATGGTTTTAATGTGACTTTTTGCTGTAGAGATTCTTGAGCACCTGTAAATACAATACACTGTAGGTCAATCAGCAATAAAGAGGATACAACCACATCCGTTATTTTAAGACTAAGATGTTATTTTTATTTTCAATGTTATATTTCCAACGATATGCAGAGAGGCCTTTGCCTATAGACAGCAACATCTCCTATACTTTTCTTCTAATTCTGTCGAGGAAGATTTTAATTTGACCATAAAATGTGACCTGTTTTCCACTCATCCAAATGACTAGACACTTTATCGGTCTTGACGAAAAAGACTTGAACAATTCTTATTGTCCCACATAGGAATTCAAACTCTGAACATATATAGTCAAGATGATTGCAGCCATTTTTCGATATAAAATAAATAGGCTTTAAGATGTACTAATATGTAAATTTCAAACTAAATACACAATATTGTGACATTTTGGAAAAAAGGAAATTTTCTATAAATTCCTTGACAATGCTGTTAAAATGGTGAAAGTGTTAAACAAATTTTTAGATTAAGCACTTGACCTCTTTTAAAAATAACAAAATAAAAGCTATAGATTTTTTGACTGGCCATAAACAAGATTATAAGCAATGTGATATCAAATTCTGTACACTTACCAACTAACACAGAAACAAAAGAATCAAGTGAGTTGAGGAAATCTGCCCGAACCTGGTCACCAGAAGGTTGTTCATTTAATTGACCCCAACCTTTGTCTAAATTACGTAAAGCAGGGATGAAAATACTAGACAAGAGATTTTCAACAGCTTTCAGTAAACCACGACCATTAGCACCTTCAGTATTCGCATCCAATCGTGTAAAATTCACTTCCTGAAAAAAGAATTGATTAGTTGACAAAGTATTACAATGGTCATATTTCTCTCAAAGCCAGTTGCCCCATTTATATATAGGTATAACATATGCTATGTCACACACTTGGCATACTTATCTAAAGTATGCCTTATGAATGATGTATTTTGTACTTTCTATTGGTTTACATTGGATTAGAAATCCATGATAGTAATAATATGTAAGTAATTAAGTATATCAATTTACCTTTGCATGGTTGGCTTCTGTAATGGCAAGATTACTTTGAGATGATTTTGTGAAAATAAGACCCACACCTCGTAACGGTATGTCTGTACCTTCAGCAATAAAAACCTTAGGTTTATTTGAACGTATGACTTTAGTTGTAGGTGGTCCTAGTCTTACATGATCCACTAAAATAATACAAGATTAAATTAAAATTTAAAAAAATAGCATGTAAATGGAAATTTCAAGAATAAACAGCAACATTATATGAGACATTAATTATGCTAAAATAGATACTATTAAACAAGGAAATTATTATGTGAGTTGTGGAGACTAAAGGGAGACAACTCATGATGAATATCTTTTCAAATAACTGTTCTTAAAATAAAAGTTTGTCTTTTAGTTACCGTACAGATATCATCAAAGCCCAGCTTAATCGGAGGGGGGCCTGGGCCTGACTAGAATTGCGGGGGCCCTGGGCCTGACTAAAATTACGGGGGGCATAACGCAACAAACCGATTATTTCATATTCTTTTGAATGGCACGTATGCGTAACACACAATTAAGCAGTCTATAATACAAGAATAACTACATAATATCTCATCACATACGAAATCTATTCAGTTACGAATTAAATCATCAGATTGAGTTGTTACAATTTGAGTTCAGAACAATTTGTGTCTTTGTTTACGACTACTGAGCTCATCGTGGAACTTCATCTGGAACTTGATTTTTTTCTCTTTTTGCCATGAACCGCGAGGCAACATAAACCCCGGGGCCCCCTAACCACAGGGTTCTGGGCCTGAGCCATTCAGGCCCATGTCTAAAAAGATGAGCTTTGGATATCATAACGGGTATTTAAACTAAACCATTAAACTGAATAATCTGTATCATTATGAATGTAACTAATTTGAGAATTTGAATGAGAAATATGTAATTTGAATTAAAATCAGTCTTAACGGAGAAAATTTCTATTTTCCATTTCTTCATAGAAAATTCTTTAATTAGATAATTTATAAATGTTTGAATATTTTTCATTTAAAGTTCCGAGATTACTTTGATTGTAGATATGTACAAATAATTCTGTCATTCATACATCAAACAAAACCCCTCACATTAACCGTTACATTATCAGATAGTTGAGATAAACCCTTTATTGACATTAGTTTTCAGGTTTGTTCAAACATGACACTTTTACAATACATTCTATACTTATAGTGCTTGATTTGGGGGAGAGAAAAAAGATCACTTATCATGGCACATGACAACTCCCTTAGCAACAAACAAAACAAGAAATAACTTTCTATAATACATTGTAAATTTTGTCAGGTTTCCAAAGAGCAACAGGTAATAGCATAACCACCAAGAAATTTAGCTTTCCCTCCCATTAAACCAGTATATATTTCTATGATTAAACTAATAATAAACTAAAAAAAAATTATATACAACATACCAATAAAATAACTGTCAATCTTATTAATAAGTACTATTTATATATTTGATATATAAATCCTTTATGTTATTTTGATACTATACTGTCTCTAATCAGCAATATATATTTATTAGTCTATTCAATATACCTCTTATATTACTATGTGATACGGTGCATAATTCAAGTACTTGAGTGCAATTGAATAAATACGAAAAGTTGATAAAGATGAATATTATAATATTATAAAAGCAACTCCTCAAGATAAAGGAGTGTTTTTATTTAATTTATTATATCTTTTAGAAAGAAAAACAAGAAAGTTGAAGAAATAGCTGTGGCTAATTGTATTATGACAAACTGGCAGACTTAAAGTCCTCAATTATAAAGTACTGAAAATAGCCATAACAGGTCCAACTCATTTGACGATATAACACAAATCCCTCCCCTAACCGAGAATTTTACTTTGCTCAACTCAGATTTCAATTAGATTTCAATCACTTGTTCCCAGCACTCAAAATCAAATAGTGTCAATAGTTACATTTATATAGTGCCTATAGTTACCTATCCACATATTTTGCCAACCCACTTCTATATTGCAATAAAGACATTGTAATAGTTTCATAATTCTAATAAAAACTGGACCGGGCAAAGATAAATTTCATGATTTTATGGTCAGATTTGCTTACTAGATTAATATTTGAATGAGCAGAAAAATGTATGTCACTTGTCTTGACTTGGTGTAAGAGACAGATAGTACAAAGACAATATTCATGGCAATCACATCATATAATGTAAAGCATTCTGAAACATTTGAAAGCCTTTTCATTCTGGGTATTGTACTTTGTACAATAAATAACTAATATGTGTTGTTGAATACCATAGTCAATGATGCTGGACAGTCAAACAAGTGCATAAGAAATTTTCAAGAATTATAAAAAATTTGTATACAGTTTTGTGGAGCCTACAAAACTTAAATTCATTTTTGATATACTTCAATCACATTTGTAAGATTTTAAACTGCTTGTTAAGGTTGTAAAACATAAATAACAATGCAAAATTTATAAACACATTTGAATAATTTCAAAGTGTGATTAAGAATATTGAAGAATAAAATTTATAATTTGCATTTTCTAAAACATTAATAACAATGTAATATTTATAAACACGTTTGAATATTTTCAATATGTGATTAAGAATATTGAAGAATAAAATTTAAGATTTGCATTTTCTAAGTGCAGTTGTGTGAAGTAATATGACAAACAAAGCATGGGTGTTTGAATACATTTAACATCTAGATGTGCAATTGTGGACATTCATTTAAAAAACAAGGGTGGCATACTGTTACTCGGTGGCCTTTTATCAACATTAACTGTGGCCGAACCAGGAATTCTAAATTCAACTCCTGTAGAAAATTAGCATTATGTGGAATTGTGAATAAATGACAATAAAAAATGAATGAATGAACAATATGACAGAGAATCAATAATACAAGTTGTATACTATATAGGTATATCTTTGACATGTTTTCAATACAAACAAAAGTTGTGTATGGAGAAAAATGATAATAAAATAAATTTGTGATCACTGTGATGACCGAATATTCATAAAATTGCTACTAATTATATATACTGCACACAAATAGATTTACTAGCCTTCTACAAAACTAAATTTACACAGAAATTCACCAAACCAAAAAAGCTATACATAATTACAAAACATAACATACCATGTTCTTTTTCTGGCTCTGGTTCTTGGTAATAAAACATTAACCTCATCATACCATTTTCACTCATAAACTTATCCATTGTCTCAATCTGAAAGTCAAAATTGTAAAAGTACTAACATAATTATAATCCAACCAGTGCACTTTTGGATATAAGAAAGTATTATTCATGGTGAGCATGAACCATCCACCTATCTATCTCCCATTCATTCATTCATTCATCTATCAATCACCCCATCCATCCATTCATTAATGATCTAGTATGCTTTGGTTGGGAATTATTATATGTCTATACGTTTTGAAAGTATTACTCCCAATTTCTGACCAAAAGATTTTTCAAAAAATTCAATTTCAAATGGAGAAGGCCAGCTTAAGCCATTCTAATTTAGATTGAAAAATTTACACTTGCTTCCCATGTAAGATTGATGAATCATGGAGTTGCCATGCAAGATACGCCCACATTTTGCTAGAGATATTTCATAAAATCAGGGCCCTTTATTTGCCTGAATATCGAAAGGATATTGTTTTAAGTTTCACCAAAATTGGATAAAAAGTGTACTCTCTAGAGGGTCGATGACCTTGGTATTAACTTTTACATAATTTGCAAAAAGGAGGTCCATTTTCACTAAATTCAACCTCAACCATCATTAGGGTGTAACGGTGATATGTTTAAATGATTTGTAAAAGTGGATAAAAATTGTGACCTCTAGAGGTGTCCCATAAGCTAAAATCGCGATTTTTTTCGTACAATCAGAAGCCATAAATCAGATAAATATTCTGACCTCTAAAGAGACCACATGCTAAAGACATGATTTTTCGTACAATCAGTAGCCAAAATCCAGGAAGTTACTGTCCATTGTGAGCGAATATTGAAAGGAACAGAGACATTTTTGGATTATCTCATAATAACCATGACCTTGAGTGTGCCCACAAACTAAAAACATGATTTTCCTTACAATCAGGGGCTACAATCCATGAAATTACCGTGATACATACAATTATCAAAAGGAACCGCAATCTTTTGAAGTTAAACCTATATTTCAAGTTTCGTCAAACTCTGATAAAAATTGTGACCTGTAGAGTGTTCACAAAAATATCGTGGACAAATGGACGTCTAGACAGAGATGATGAAAATGTGGACGTATAATAAGATTTATTCCAATTCATAGTAATACCTGGTTTCCTTCAAGAAGATAGTCTTCAACCTCAGATTTCTCCAAGGCCAGACTGTCAGCGACAGTCTGTAGAATATAATGATGGCGTTCATCTAGATGGGCTCGTTTCTGTTCCCTCTCTTCTTTTAACTTTTGCTGAAATATTAATAGAGAACAACTGGATAATTCCATTTCAGAAATCAAATTACATATCATTTCATCCACTAAGAAACAGAAAAAAAACTACAGACAACATACCATTTGTAACTCGCGATTGAGTTTGATAGCTTGAGCCGCCGCACTAGTCATTTTTATTTTCAATCACAATTCAATATTATTGATAAATCCTAATCAATATTCCACTAAAATCACAGATTTTCTATACATGTATACGCTACATGTAAAATATTCCAATATATTCACATAATAGGTTGCAGAATGACAGAAAGCAGTCTGTGACTAAAATATGAACTAATTTGTAAATATGTCTCTAAACTCCAAAACTGTCCATTCTATTGGACCATTGCTTGTAAGAATGCACAATTCTATTGTTTACTGACTTTATATTCCCATAAACGACGAGCAGTGTTAATGAATAGATTCAGCTAATCTCACAAGCAGAAAGATAAATAAAATCATTCAATAATCCCTTGTTATTCTTCATCATTAACTACAGATAATCAACGAAGCATGAACATAACAATCAATATGAGAACACCTTAAATATTGGCTATAATATTATTCACATTCCATACTACTGGGCTTTAATAATTCTGTATTCTATTGTTCATTGTTGTTCAGTGCACGAAAAGTTATTGAGATATCAGTTCTATAGAGAAAGGATTTCAATAAGCCATGTCTATAATATATAAAGTGTATATCATGCTAAACATATCAATCAGGACAGGGTTGTGTTTATCTAGCTATTATAATATACCTGGTGATTTATCAATAATTTTACCAGTATAAATTGAATCAATATTCATGTGTAATAACCATAAACAGTAACCCCTGGTCACTAAACACTATGTAAACCTACATCAAATAGATATTTTCTCTTTCAAGATGTTATTGCATGTCTTTCTAAGATCAATCTTTTATACATATTGACTTTACTTATATAAATAATAAAGGTTATCAAGAACAAATACCAATTTATAAATATTTATTGGCCAGTAATTTAGAATTTAGATACCTTATGACAAATTAAAATTATTATAACGAAATTTTGACAGAAATGTATATAAGGCATTTTATTTTAACGTTCTATAAAATTAATTCTATAAATTTAAATATAATTCCCCGCGTACAAACTGTGTGATTTGATGATCTATTTCAACTAAAAACATATTCAAACTAATCAATCTATCAAAAATTTACATCGGATTTCTCTCAAAGTTTTGTACTCAGGGGGAGATACCTCAATCTATAAATAAACTGTGGTTAGAAGCCATGGTTGTCACATAACTTCATTGTTGAATATTTACATGGTTTTAGTGACAATGACAGTAACTGCACAAAAATAATGCTCAAAGGTACATTTTAATAGACTTTCTCCCTAACTAAGACTAGCTAAACAATCCCAGCAAATTTAATAAAAATCTAATAAATTATGACTGTAGAACGTTTACAAGGTAGACATTATAAATATGGATGTATATAAAGTCAAAAAACAAACAAATTAGTATGTTTTTTGGAATTAACTATATCCACCCACTTCCCATCAACTTAGACTAAAAATGTACCTAACAATTCAGAGAAGATATTTTAGTCTTATTTGAAAAACTTCTAGAGACACTCCTTTGGTACCCTGCAAAAATCACTGAAGTCATGGCAACAATATATAGCTAATAGGACAAGCTATATATGAAAGGAAACTTAATATGAATTTATGCTGTATACGTAAACTATAAATGCTGCAGGTAATAAGAGCCTATCATCAATCAAACTGTATAATTTCTCTATTGATGATTTCAGGATCATTTCCTAAATCAGTATTCAGCAATCCAAATCAATCTTACACAAAAGCCTACTGAACAACAGATTTCTATTAAGTTGTCGATCAATCGATTACGATAAATTGATCTTAAAAATGTGTCTTTATTCCAGTGGCATATTTCTAATTTAAAGAGGGCAGATCATCAAAAACATATTTTGCAAACAATTTGAGGTCTATCAACGAACTTGCACACGTAATTGTTGAAGGGGATTTCTGAGCATGCTGTCAAGCAGGGGGGTAATGGGGGTGACGGAACAAGTCTTTGTACAGGGCATCTGGAAATGAAAAAAAAAATATTAAAAAAAGGGAAAGTTTAATGTTTTCAGCACAAATACATTTTGATTAAAATATGTCAGAAACCATGAACAGTAGGTCACATTGACCATACAATTTCTGAAATTCTGAAAATGAACTATGACTATTGCATTTTGGGCATTTTAGATTGTCGAACTACGACTATGGCAGACCATAGCAAATTAAAGAGTAAATTAGACACTAAACAAATGATTAATTGGCATTTAGATTGTCCCCGGGCCAAGGCCCACACAACAGAAACCGTTGCAGACTATACTGGTTTCTGAATTTCTAGTCCAGTGAATGAAACAATGGATGAAAATATAAGAAAATATATGAAAAAAAATATGTTGATAGGCACGATCGTCTGACTGCAACGGTTCAATGACCGAAATTTTCAGTTTTCTGATTCAAAAATGTTTAACAGTATGACAGTTCAACAGCATGACAAAGATAAATCTGCTGATGGAGGGCTATGAAAGCATCGTCGTAACAAAAGCTGGATGATTATTTTTACGACTAGTCATTACAATAGCCACTGCATTTATCTTAATATTAGTACAATTATGTGTTCATGTCCATTCAAGTGAACTATGGAACATGCATTACTCATTTTAAACCAATATGTATCTACAGAGACCATATAGAATTTACCATTTAGACTTTATTTCGCATGAAAATTAAATACTATATTCATCATAATTAATACTTGGTGGATGCCAAAACAAACAGAGGCATATTATACACAACCCAAAAGATAAGCAGAGCAATACACCCTCTTTTCACTCCCTTTTTCATCTCGCATTCAATGAACAAAGACCAAAAACGACTAATTACACCAACAACATAAAAACGCACTTAAACATTTGTAACCTTCATTTCTTTCATTTAAACTACTAGTAATCTGAAAATAATCTGTAAGTAGCTAAGTATGTAACTCCATATCATCCAACATCTTGACATTGAAAACACTAATTCTTTTGCAATTTAATTCAGCATTGGTGCTGATTGGTGTTGTGATCCTACCTGGAAAAGATGGGCTTCTGATATCAAATATTTAAGACAAAATAAAAATTTTACCATTGGTACGTATCGTGTACCATAATGCGTTTCAGCGCAATTTGTAACAAGATGCTCAAAGAACAAGACTAGACATATTCCACAAGTCATGTCAAACAGTGATGCCATGTTCTTATTTGGAGAGCATGCGTAATAAATACTATCGGTATTGACTGGAATAACCAGACGTTAGAAACTGACTTTTGGTTGAAACTACTAGCGTATTTTGGCTAACATAAATGATGATAATTCTCAGTAAAACGGAAACTATTGAATGTAAAAAAGTTCATATGAATTCCTTTTACATTATTATATGTGTTGCAACCCATTTGTGCCAATTTCTAGGTCCAAAATATTATTGATTTAGCTCCTTTAAGTCCATATTATCATGAACACAAAAGTTCCATTACAAAACAGTATTACCATAAACATGGATTAATGCCATTGATAGACTTATTTTACAATAATTCTTCAACCTTATTCTGATAAACACTTTTTATAAAGACATATTTTCAAATCCAATCAATAATCTAATGATTTATAAGATAAAAGTAAAAGCAAAAAGAAATAATTAAAATATTTACATCAAGGATATTATATAAAATAAATTACAGTTTCATCTATAATTCAAATTCATTTATTACAGTTAAGCTTCATAGCTTACATCGAAATATTTCTTGTGGAGGACTGATGACAATACTTTTCATTGAGGGCATACGGAAATAGTAAGTGTGGAGAACTATGGAGTTTACGTGGAAGCATCTAGAAACGTTTCAGAGTACCATCTGTCTGCATCTTTTCATACCGCAGCTGGCCAATTCGTAATATCCACATACCAGGTATTTGAATAATTGAACTAAACCTTTATTACCCCAGATTTCCATATAAAATTGAAAAGTAACACCTTTATATTAAATAAGACTATTGCAATCTTACTGGTTGTTAATATGATTTCAAACACTACCTGCATTAAATAAGCCTAATACCCAACTAGTTTATAAAAAAGGAATTTTGAAATTTAAATAATATTAAAAATTCAAAATTAAATTTAATTGGTAATGGTAACCAATTAAATTTACTACTTGTAATGATTTTTGCCATTGTAAAACAGCTTTTAATAGAGGGAGTAATGACAAAACATATCAGTATAGGGTTTGTAATCTCTTTATCCCATGCATCAAAAGTGAATGCCTAATTAAGTGACAAAATATTGGGTGGGTATAAAAATAATCAGCTTCTTTTTCCTTAAATTATTAATTTCTTGTTTTTACTGTCAACATATGTAAAATAATGGAATCTGATAATATTGAAGAATAAAACTCTCTAAAAAATACTGACCAAAACTGCAGATTTATCCACATACATAAAACTTGGCTGTTTTGTTAAAATCTTTTTCTTTGGAGGATATGCTGAATTTGCCATTATGTCTTCAGTAATTTGTTCCAATTACAAAAAAAATCAATTAAACAACTTCATCAAGCATGAACAAGTCTGATGCTCCTGTCCATGTGTCCTTAATTCATATTTATGTCCAAGCTGACTCAACTCACAGAGATCATATGGCTCAAACAAATAGAGCTATTTTCTAAATATCCAAGGTACTACTATATCAACAAAACCTAGATCACTTAAATAGGGTACCACTTCATCTATTTAATGGCCATTTTAGAGATAGCATATACCTATCACCAATCATTATATTGCAATACGTATTAAATCATATTCATAAAAAGTGACAATGGCACTTGAATATGAACCTGTCTGCTGTGTTAGAACTGGAGTTATAGAATAAGTCATATGACCTGTAGACAGTGTTAAACAATAAGTATATTGACTAATGTCAGGATTGGTGTATTTGGAGAACCAAGTCAGACCAACCTGTTTTCTTATACTGTATTAATAGGGGGTTTAACATCACTTGATTAAACACAGATTTACTGATTACCTATTCCCCTGCGACGCTTTGTAATATTACCCTGACCCTCACGAGTGAAATGAGATATTTCATGTAATTGTTGTCTTTAATTGCCCAACTTGTATAATTTGAGTTATTGATTAAGATCAAACACATAACGGCTTAACACATTAAAGACACATTATGGGAGATTAGATAAAGTGCTGGCAGTTTTTACTATAATAGTTAAAAATTGATCCACTCTGAACCAAGAATTTAGTGATTGAATTTGGGGCTTAGCCTTGATAATCATTACTAAAGTCGGCACGATAAAAAAACATAATGTTGATTATCAAGTATATAGTGATGACGTCGAGAGTTGATTATGGTCCGGATAAGTTAATTAATCTCTAATTAGTAATTAAGATAACATTTCAGGCCTAAAGAAATACCTGCAACAGGCAGATTTAGCTATTGCATAATGTATGTTTAAATTAGGATCCATGATCAGTTTATAAGATGTACATGTATAGTAACTAAGAAATATTGAAAATAGACTTAAGAACATCCATAATTTCATATGACACTGCCTTTGAACCAAATTTGTGTGATTAAAGACGAATATTTTCAGGCTGATAGTGATAATATACACAGTCAGAAACCTGGAGGTAATCTGCTCTCGACCTTTGATTATCGATCTATTAAAGACAGCTCATCAATACAGATACTGTATTCAGATATTAGCAAGTATTTTGTTATGCACAGTTTCAGGTTCCGTTGAATTTGAATAAAAACCATATAACAGTTGCTAAACCATTTAAAAACTCAACTTGGAGAGCTGAACACAAGGTAAGAAATTAAAAAAGATTTTCAGAGATGTAAGATATTTAAGACAAAATAAGCCATTATAACCTTTGCCAAGAAAACAGATTTAACAAGATGACTAGTCATCACCATCGTGCACCCTTGCACTTGTTTGGAAGGCATAAGGAAAAATAATTTCTTGGAATATCAATGGGACTATGTCAGAAGATTCATACTCTGATCATCATAACTTGTCAAGGCAGGGTCTGGCAGGGTGGCTACTTACTGTAAGGGTTGCGCAACAACCTTTGCCTACCTCAATCAGCTACTGTATGTTTAACAATAAGCTCATACGAACATCAGACAATAAAATGAAATAAAACCAAGTACGAACAATCCAAACCATTAGACAAAATTTGAAGTCCTAAAAAACCGGTGTAGGCAAAATAGTGTAATCTGGCAAAATAGTGTAATATGTTGATGTTTGTACAAAGTTTCATGACAATACCTTGTGTAGTTTATGATGTATGCTCTCCGTAAATAAAATTGTACACCAAAAACTAAGTCAAATTCGTTTCCATATAAACAAAAAAAATATAAATGCAAGAAATTCCTAAATAGCAAAGGCACAACTACTGTGTGTGCAAAGTTTTGGAAAGATATCTTTAACAGTGTTTATGACACAAAATTGTACACCAAAAACTAAGTCAAATTTGTTTCCATGGAAACATAAAAATGATTAAATCCGACAAATTCCAAATTAGCAAACTACTATAATAGATTGTTGTTTATACAAAGTTTCATGTGTGTACAATGTTTCAAAAAGATATCTCTAATGGTTTGAGATATACTCCAGAAAAGAAATCGTGAAGGACAAGTAGACGGACGGTTGGAGCCCATTTCATTAGCACTGGAAACAGAACAAATAAAAATCCAAGAAATCCCTAAAAAGCAAAATGTACAATGATTGAGTGTACAATGTTTCAAAAAGATATCTCTAACAGCTTATAAGATATGCTCTGGAAATGATATCGGGATGGACAGAAGGACTAGCAGATGGACGGACGGAGCTCCATTTCAATATCCCTCCATTTCCATAATTAAATTTAATACTACTTTAAACTAACAGTTGACTCACAGGCAGCGTACGCCTACATTTTGCAAGAGATGGATAGAGAATAAGCTAAACAAGCCAACAGTAAAGCTGATGTCCCTCGCCGAAATCCCAAAATAAATAGATAACACATATTAACTAATCGCACATTTCTTTTTTTCAAAAGTATCAAATGTGGGGTACCGGTACAAAAAAAGGTGATTTTTCGTACAATCAGGGGCCACAATTCAGGAAGTGGCGATCCGATATGCACAAATATCGAAATGAAAGATATATTTGAAGTTTAATAAAAATCGGATCAAAATTGTGCCCTCTAGAGATTCCAAAACCTTGATATACCATATATTGACACTATTTGCGTACGAGGGGTGGCCATTTTGTCCGGCAGTTATGGTTCGATTTTCATGAAATTCATTATCATGTAATGGTGATATATTCAAACGCTTTTTAAAATTTATTGCGGTGTAACAGTGATATAATAAAACATTTTTATTTTAAATCAGATAATAATTGTGACCTCTAGAGGGACCACAAGCTAAAACGTGATTTTTTGTACAATCAGGGGCCATAACTTAGGAATTTACGATCCGATATGCACAAATATCGAAGGGAACTAAGATCTTTGGGTTTCATCAAAATCAGATGAAAATTGTGACATAGAGTGTCCACAAGCTAAAAACGTAACTTTTTGTACCATCAGTGGCTATAATCTATGAATTTTCGATCCGATACATGCCAATATCGAAAGGAACCATATATTTCAAGTTTTATCAAAATCAGATAAGAATTGTGACCAGTAGAGTGTCCACAAACAAATTGTGGATAGACAGAGGCGACAACAATATACGTCCACCCACATGAAAATGTAGTCGTGTAAAAAAAAATCAGGATTCTCATTTATTTACGAATAAAGGATTTAAAAATTTAAAATTTTAAAGAAAAATCTGTATGTGTGCCATATTACTATATAATATTATGACTATTTCAAATGGTTTCTAAATTTACATTGAAAGCAGATATTTTGCAAAATATGACATGCCTGGGCACGCTGTTAGTTTAAATCCGGGTATGAGCACTCCATGTATGTATATTGTGATTGTACATTTTGTAGCCTATAATTAAACATTTTTTTAATGCATCTAATCCAAGACTGGATTGGTTTTTGATAATTGTCAAGTAATCCAAATTTACAAAATACTGTATACTATTCAATTCAAGTATACAACTGTCAAAAGATTACAATTCATAAGAAAAAAACCCAACTTTATATTCAATGAAAGAAAAGTTTATCAGTATATGAAGACTTATCTCCCCTAGCAAATCAATTTGTGAAATATTTTCACGTTTGTCAATTTCTCATTATTTATGAATACCATTCCGTCAGTTTTTAACAAAATAATTGCTATATTCAGAGAAATTTAAAAAAATGAAATCTCAGATTTGTAATTAGAGGAATCTTTCAGAATGACTAAACCATACTCTGAGATTTGTAAAAGGCAGGCAAAGATTGCTACAAACATTACCTAACATAATTCATTATTTCACATTTTAACCCTTAGAACCCGAAATGCTGCAAAACCGGCTTGACGTTGTATCGCATATACCCCAAATGTCGGTTTTGCGGCTTGGGAAATGTCAAGCTACAATTACGGTGTCGTCATAATTAATATGACGTCCTGTAAATCCAGGGAGGGATGTGCAACACCCCATGTATGTATGCATGTTAATGTATCTGTATTTTTGTATACTGTTCTTAATGGACGTAATATGCAAAAAAAAAGGTGAAAGTTGAAGTTGAAGTCAGGGTTAAAAGGGTTAATATCTTCCAAGATATTCTTGTTTCCAAAATGTAAAGATGAGACCTAACAAAATATGACACAAAATATTGAAATAAATGAAGATCATTGACTTGAATATTGAAAGAGTTATCTCCCCTAGCACATCAAACTTTAAAAGGGAAAAGAAAACTGCAAGTATCTAATATCCTACCTAAATATGTCAAACTAAAAGGCTCAGTGACAATTGATAACATATATCATTGGTAAAAGAAGTCTGTAACTCCCTGAAGCAATTTGATGTCTATTTAAATGGTATTTAAATACTTTTGTATAGTTGTTGTATGCGCTATGAGCACGCTTTGTGGATTTGGCGCTATATAAATGGACATATTATTATTATTATTATTCAATTCAAAAGTTTAAGGTGAAAATCAGTAGGTCCTATAAAAACACATGTACCTCCTGGAAATCCTCGTAGTTAATTGACACCTAATGACTCATATCTAAGATTCATTCCTCATTTTGTGAAGGCAAGAATATGTAATCCAAATCTTAAATTTCTATGGCCTCTGACAGCTATTCAAAGAATTGAGGGACTTTCCATATCTCCAAAACCTACATACATTTTGAGTATTTGAGTTCTGGTACAGAGGACTAATAGTAATTAAAAAAATACACATATTTGGCATGTTAAATTGGTATGATTCTTTTGAAGGTTCAGAAAATTCACTACCAAAATATATATAAGGCCTTACTTTTCTGACTGTAACCGGTCACATTTGTCAAATATAGCCATCAGTAAACAGATAATTCTGACAACAATACCTACGCAGTAGTGACTGCAAAGCCCATTATGCAAGAGCTAAATCTGCCTGTTGCAGGTCGTTCTTTAGGCCAGAAATGTCATATAAACAATTAATTAGACATTTATTATAATATTAATATGACAAGACCATACTCAATGCCATTGGAAATATCCGATATCAAACAGTTTAGAACATTTCAGCCATATTTAGATTTTAAAAAAAAATTGAGAAGTGAGACTTAGCTTCAAACAACCAGTATGGTGGTTGCACACGTCTTGTGAAACCTTCAAAGGCTAATATATTCGCTGGCAAAAGAGTAATTTAAATGAAATTTTTGAATTATTCATTTTACATTATCTATTTTTCGCAGTATTATAGCAAGAATAACCAGCTCTTTATCTTAATGGGAGATAAGATAAAGAGTTGGAAGTACTCACTATAATTATTAATGTAAAGGAAATTTGTTGAAAATTTTAGTCAATTTCATCCAATCGAGCAGCAGATCGGATTATAATCCAGTAAATATCGCCAGCTAGCGATGACATCGAGAATTAATTATTGTATGGATAAGTTAATTAATGTCAAATTAATAATTTAGATAACATTTCAGGCCTAAAGAAAGACCTGCAATTTGCAAATTTAGCTCTTGCATAATGTATCATATGTTTAACATTTACCAGCTGCAGTTTTAAATTTTCAGTCGTGCAGAATAAGGAGTAGGCTAGGCCTACTGTGAGTTGTAGCTGTATAGTCATTTGGATGGGACAAACAACTAAGGGAGGTCGACCTGTGCTTATTGCTTTGAATGTTTAAATGGACCCTTGATAGTTGGAATACAATGAAGAGAAGGCAAAATTTCCCTCATAGTCATAGCCATAACTCTTCAGGACATCAACCCTCAAACTGGAATAATACAGTGGAATTTCACTCAGTCACTACAGAGGGCCTACATATTAGGCCTACCCTACATTGATATCATTGTAGAAATGGTTCCACTACTGATGTCTTCCGCCACCTTCAGACTCAGTAGTGGTTTGTCGAACAGACTTCCTTTGGCGCGAGTATTTTTAGTGTCAAATGACTACAAAAAAGTTTCTGGCCTATAGCTCCCTTAATTTACACATTAACTGACCCAAAACAGTACTGCACATAGCTTAAATAGCATAAAGTAAATCAATTCCAATTGAAATAAAGGTGAAGCCTTACCGCATAATTATATGATTTGATGAAACTCAACTGCTACGAGGAAATTTATCTCGAGCAGTGTCATGGCGACTCATGGCCGCTTGTGTAATACGTCATACAAAATTCATCGTTATGTAGAACGCATTACAACAAAGAAAAACTGTTCCGTAACTATTTTAGTGGTCCAGTCTTTACTATTTGTCATAGAATTACCAAACTGTAATGATATGTGTTGACAATTGTGCGGTTGAGCCTATTTAAACTGGCGTAGGCCTACTGTAGGCCTAACAATTTTAACGTTAAAAGTATTTTAACTAATATCATTGCAGAGGAGTTTGACCTACCATGTTACTGTCAGTCAGTCAGGCTGTGCAGCCTGAAACAGTTTTCAAAGGCCCCAGAATGCCCATATTTCTGTTATTTACAAGTTTGTTTAGCATTTTATTTTGCAAGGAAGCCTACCTTAAGTCATTTTATCAAAATAATATTTCTAATGCTAATAAATAAATAAACAAATAAGGTCTTCAAGTTCAAACAGACTTTCAAAATTTTGGCTAACCTGTTTTTCTTTGATGTTTTCACCTGGTGCCAAAGCTGCCAATCTCGACTTATTCTTGGCTTCAGCACTTCCAGTGCGGATTTTACCGCGATTAGCACCCGTTTGCTCGGACATTATGTCCAGATATTTGATGTAATGTCAATACACTCCTTAAATAATTGATTTTGAATTTCGAAAGTCTTAAATTAATTCATTGATTAAAGTAAAACGTTACTTCAAACGTTACTTCAAGCACCTGTTCGGCGGCCATCTTGATTGTTTACTAGTATCCATGTTACGGTCACAGCTCATTTGCATATAAATCAAAACATTGAAGGTAATGTCATTATTGAATATTCGCTATTTTATTTTTTGAGATCCACCACGCCAACTTAGTAATGTACTCAGTCATTCATAAGCAATATATATGAAAAGCTCTCACAATAAAAGAAATAAATTCTATGTCTTTCTATTGTTATTTCTGTTACCCAAATGTTGTACACAACCTAGTTGTAAAGATCACGGCAAATCCCACGTTTACTTTTCACATAGTGACATAGTATCCAACCCAATAAATTACACTCTATTTATTAGGTTTGTATCATTTGACTTGTATATTAGATACCATAGAAAACTACAGAATAGCTTGAATCAATTAGTGTGGAGACCACATATATAGTTTAATTTTTGGTCGTTTTATTTGGTATGTACATTATTAACTACATTCAGAGCTTTGGATCTAGAGGGTGAGCAAATGGGAACAGCTGTCCCCATGGGAAGATGTGAAGGGGAAAATTTTTTACTGCTCTGACCTAAAAATAATAACTATTCCCATTAGATTAATATTTCTAGACAAATATAGGACATTTAGAATTATGCAAGTTAAATCATTTTTAACAATTAGGTAATATCTGGACTAACATTGTTCAATTTTATTTCAATAATTCACCTGCATGGGGGGGGGGGGGAAACTGCCCTCCCAATACCGAGTCTTCCCCCCCCCCCCCAATATCACAAGAAAATTGGCCTTTACCGCAAAATTCATGCAGATGCCCATGCTAGTTGGCCCTCCCGAAAACATCTTGCCCCCCCAAAAACAACTTCCTGGCTACGGGCCTGCCTGCATGTCCGGGTCTTTAGCAGTGGGAGGAAACTGGAGGACCCATAGAAAACCCACGAGGTTGGACAGGTGACCCTACAACCGGGGAATTGAAATCACAACAGTTGACTCAATGACAGACCGTATGATGTAGTATGCACACGCTTACCATTTGTCCATCCAACCCCCAAATTTAAAAGAGCTAAATCGCTAACAATTGGGACCTAGAAATTGACACAAGTGGGTTGCAACTCATTATAATACTGTAATATGAATGTATATAAACTGATTTACATACAATGGTTTCGGTTTTAACTCTAATTTCAAATCAGTTATGTTCCTCGAAATAAGCCAGCAGTCTCAACCGAATGCAAATTTCGAGCGTCTGGTTATTCCAGTCTACATGCACCATTTGGTTTGGTGCAATATGTCTATCCTCATTCCTCTAGTCTCTTGCTAGAACTGGGGCTGAAACGCATTATGGTACACAATTCGTGTACCAATGGTAAAATGTTTATTTTGTCTTAAACATAGGACATAGGATATATTCTTTGAATGGCATTTAGTAATTGGAACATAATCAAATAACACACACTTTTATGGAATAATAACTATGGTTTATTTCACTGCGACGTTTCAACAAGATTTCACAAGTCGTTATCAACCTTATACACAAACAAATTAAATGAATTGTTTGTGTATATAGCCGTGGCGATAGAGAGGCGGCTTCTCACCAATGCAACGAGGGTTCAATCCCAGCTCAGGGCATGAACTTTATCGTTGTAAGTGAGAGGGATATTCGGTCTCCCGTCCGATCAGGCAGGTTTCCCCCCCCCCCCCCCCGAGTTCTTCGGTTTCTTCCTGCAGTAATGATCGAAATCATTCGCACGATCTGTGCCAAGGGCCAAATTTGAAAAAGGCCTCAGGCCTAATTTGCTACCCTTGTAAAATGACGTGATTATTATTATTATTATTAAATCTTGTGAAATCGTGTTGAAACGTTGCAGTGAAATAATGAATGAATGAATGAAATGGGGTTTAACGTCCTACGCGCAGTGAAATAAACCATAGTAATTGTTATTCCATAAAAGTGTGTGTTATTTGATTAAACATAGGATATCAGAAGCATCAATGTTAATTTAAATTGACAATAAATTTGTGTTTTCAGTGTTGAAGATTTTGGATGATATTGGGCGTATCATAAAACAATAACAAATGATCAAATCTGCAAAAAAATTTATTAATGACCAAAGCATCTAGACCATATTCATGGCAAGTATAACAATGATCTTATGTCGAATGATGAATATAAATTGCTAACAGATAAAACAGAATAAAATATTAAAATAAATTCATGACAATTCAGATAATAATTGTATGAAACAAACCATAATATAGAAAATTGTATAGACTGGTCTAGTGAAGGCAAGATGTATTTTTGAATCGATGTATTACGATTCACTTTCTCTTAAATTGTTTTGGTCCTAATTTTATCCACATCTTCAACATCGGCAGGACTACAAATATCAACTATTCATTTATCATGTTGATTTAATGGTATATTGACCGGGTTGTGAATCTTAATACGAATTGTATTGTAGCATCCGAATCGCAATACATATCCTATCGTGCCTGCAGAGGTGATACCCAACACTAGACTAGTATTATAACAGCAATTTAATTCAATTTCAACTCTAATTTTTTAAGTTCATATGGTATTATATTATAAAATTGTATAATTAAAAGAATAGTAGTATTACTAGTAACCTAACTTATCTTCATGTTTTCTGATTTTATAACAAATATTAAAATATTTAATTAAAACTTTTGTTTTATATCATTTATATAATCTGACAACTGGTACTAATAATTATGAGGAACTAAAACTTTCATTGAAATAACGTCATGAATATAAAATATTTACATCAAACAAAAAATTGCATTGTACTTGATTAATTATGATGATTGAAAAACCTCTAAGGTTACTGGTGAAAATGAAATTGTATGGCTGTTATGAAAATGATTTTGTCTAAAAGCATTCACAAAGATGCATGTTCAATTTTGGTCAAGGCGGTAAAACAAGAAAAAAAAACCTGTTGCCATGGTAGCAATATAAACATGCAATATATGTAATTTATTATATGTATATGTGTTAGTTTGTAATCCATACATATGTGATAACCCACAAAATTAATGATCATAAAATTGTACATGTACAGTTAAATTTTACAACAATTTAATATGTTAACTTTATTCAATACATTTCAACAAAGAATACATAAATAAGCCGATTAAAAACATACCTTCTTTCGCACAATCAGACATACACATCTTATCTTAATCAGATCACAGTTTCTATACAATCCATAATATTAGCAACATAAAAATATAATATAATTCACTATACAAACAGCTTGTACTGCCTGGTTTAACATATAATATGCATTTTATGTGACCACAGATATTACAGATAGAATAAGGAGATATTTAATAAATATATATTTGATTCTTGTTGGCATGGAAAGTCTTTTAGGAATGAACAATAAATTCATGCATTATACATCAGTTGAACGGAATATTTAGTTTTAAATATTTTAACAGGGACTGAGATATAAGCCACATACAACAGACATGGTGAGTAGGTATTGATATATATATTTAAAGGTCAAATTGAAGGTTGGCCAACATTATAAACTGTGCTTAAATATGTACATGAAGCATAATTGTACAGCACTACTCACATACAAGTCATTAGATGGCTAATTGTGTAGTGGTTTTAATTTCAATACTAGTATCAAATTATAATGAATAATTTTCTTTTTCTACATTTGCAAATCCGAAGGTTAGTTTCTGTGTCAGATACCAACTCTAACAAACCTGGGGTGAAACATTCTGAGGATTGGTTAAATTATTAAAGTGGTTCATCTGATTTGCTGAAATAGTGGCTGCTGCGCTTTTTGTCTGGTGTAGAGAGGGAACTGAAAAATTAATAATAGGAATATTACCATAGTTATAATTAATCAGATTTTCCAAGAGATAGACAGAGACCAAGCTAATAACAAACGCGATGTTTAGTACAATCAGGGGCAATAATTCAGAAAATTATGGTCTGAAATGCGTGAAAATTGAAAGGGACTGAGATCTTTGGGATATAAAGATATGTTTTTTTTAAGTTTCATCAATCATCAAAAGGGTCCACAACCATCATATTACATACTTTTAAACAATTTGCATACAAAGAGGGGCGATTTTGTCAGTCAGTTTCATTTCTTTCTTATATTCAAATTGAACCTATATTTTGGTGGAATGGGGACATTTTTTAAAATTTGGAACAAAATTGTGACCTGAAGAGAATCTGCAAGCTAAAAATGTGATTTTTCGAACAATTAGGGGAAATAATTCGGGGAATTATTAAAAGGAACCAAGATCTTAGTGTGAAACAGTGATATATTCACACATATTTTTTTAATCGAATAAAAATTAAGACCTATAAAAGGACCACAAGCTAAAAACGTGTTTTTTTGTACAATCAGGGGTCATAATGTGGGCGTATATAAAAAAGATATCTTGTGTACAGCTTATGATCCACATATGTTCGGTAAGATGTAGGTGAATATTATTGAGATAATTGGAAAGCCTCACGAATCAATACTTACTGTAACCCATGCCTTGTAAAAAGAAAAGAAAAGCTTCACAGACTTTTCCTGGTTGTTCTTCTAATGGCATACCACCACAATCAGCAATCTAAAAATGAAATTGTTTATCAATAACATTTTGTAGACATGCAAACATACACCTAGAAGTGTTTTTCTAATCAATGTATTCTCATCGCCTCCCTTTCCCATATAACTCATCAACATTATGAGTTAAACATTCCCGATGACTTTTCTAAATAGTTCCAGTATCGTGTTCAGGAGATCTAAAATTCAAAATATTTAACATATACCTACAGCTATAAGATAAGTACATCATTTTGGGTTAACATATATGGCATTGTTATTTCACAATTGTACACACTGCTCTTGAAGAATGGGAGAAATTTCATGCGGCTCAGGGTTAGTAACAGGAGTTAACGTGTCTCAAAAGTGTAGTGCATGTTTAACCTTAGTATGCACAACAATGTTCTAGTATTGTTATGTATGTAGTTAGTCTTGTCGTTGAACATGATTTGTTATTCATTATTAGGTTTCACTTCACAATTCTGTGGTCCTTAACATAACTCAAAACATTTAAGATACAAACCTTCATAAAATCAGTTTCGGATGGATCCATTTTACCATTCATGTCAACTACATCATCTATATGAGGAGAACTATCACCAACTAAAACCAATGAACGACATCTGAAACAATAAGTATACAATTAATTATATCTTTCTATTGCTATGTACTTCATATTTGAAATAAGCTAAACACAATTTACAATATTAATTAATATTCAGAAGATTACAGCTTTAATAAACCAAGTTTGAGCACAATATATAAAAACAGTTTCCTCCACTTACTTTACTGTTCTAGAAGAAGCTTTTTTCATCAGATCCATCTCTCGTACAATTCCTAAATCTGAACGTCTGCAACATAAAATACATATATTATATATGTAAAAGCTTAATCGTAATAAAAGGAAAGAATAATACCACGTGAAATGTGATTACATACTGCTGTAAAACTCTGAACTGTTTTAAATCTACCAACAGATAATTTCACAAGTTAGAATAGAGCATGATGTCATGATGTGGTTTGTATTTATAAATTATATTGTAATCAAAATATTACATAACATTTGATTTGTTTTTTAATGTTATTGATTTTACACCGGCACCACCTTTTTTTTTATCTTTATGACAAATTTAAAAGTAATAACAATTGTGCCAATTTGTACAAGCCAGCCCATTCCACATTACTGTTTTTTTTTTGTAATACTCATTTGCAGCTTAATTACATAGAAAAAAGAGCATTTACATTAAAGCCCCAATACCATTCTTGTTGTAACTGAATAATATGTCCTAATCTTTATTCTGGTCAACAATTTGTACTATTCTACAATATTTCAATTAATAAATGATACAAATTTCATCTTAACACACCTAATTTTAAAAATTGGAAAAATTCAACTACATGCCGTAACATGGTTTGAAAAGTTTTACGTAAACACTTTCAAATGCAACTTGAATTTAAACATATTTTCGAACCCTCTGGACAAGTAAGATAGGTTGTAATGGATAATTTACACAACAGGTAGGACACTTAACTATCTTGTAGTTAGAATAAGGCTAATTTTTTTCTCGACCTGTCAAGCCAGCAAGAGTGTTATTGTCCTTTTAAAAAGAATTTACATATATGTTAACAATCTGGCTTGTTATGCCTTTAAAAAAACAAGTCCTTACTTCAGATAAGATTCGATGAATAGACCTAAATTCTGGGCATTTACAGACTTCATGTATTCTTTATAACAGGTGATCAAATCATGATTCTCCCATCTTGTTTTCTGCAAACAAAAACAGTATAGTTATATAATCTTGTAAGGAAATCTTTATAGACTGGTTTGAACTTTATGAAGAATGCCATAGCATTTTTCTGACAAAATAGTTTCCTCATGAAATACAAAATGTCTTAGCTATATGTAAGGATCATATCTTGCCAGTGTTGGTAAGCATCCATTACTTCAAGTTTAACTCAATTAAGCCCTGAGCTCCACATCTCTCACATTATGCTCTAAAAAACAGTGGTTCCCAACTTTTTGGCAATAAGTTGAGTGGTCAATCGTCGATCAGTCATCACCATGTCATGTAATCGGGTAATGTCTTCTTTAAATGGTTTGTTGATGGCCTTTTAGGTTTGTGGGCCATCATCCAGAATCTCTCTTCTTTAAAGTGAAGATTATTTCGCCATGTATTTGTCGTTGGTCAATCTAAGGCTATGCACATTAATCTAATGGGGCCAAGTTCCAAGTAATGAAAGGTTAACAGTTTATAAAATTAACAATCACCTTTCCAAACCAATGCCACAATAGATATTCTTCTGTGAAATTAGTCACTTGCCCACTGAATAGATACCAGGAGTTCATCTAAAATACAAAAAATAAACTTTAACTGTTTAATCAATTTTTTATGCTGTTTAGAGAGCAAATTAAATCACAGCGTTCTTATAGAAGTTAGTGAAAGAATATAAAATACAGCGAAAAGCATGCCCACAGCAGCTAAATCATCCATGCAGATGACAAAGGTTGTGGTAAATTTAATCTTTTACAAGACATTGAAAATCAAATTCATACATATCAAATGATGATTACTTTTGTCAGAGTACTCAAGAGTGTTCACGATGATCGATAAATTGAAACTATCACCATAAATTTTGAATAGAAATTGTTGAAACTTATAGACTTTTTCATTTTACTAATCTAAATCATGCATAAAATGGGCCATATGGCATTGGTCTTTTTACTATTTAAATAAAGCATACAGATCAGATGATAACTTCTGTCAATAGAGCACTTCACAAAGTAAACAATGTCAATAACTTGAGAAGTTATTAACGAAAATTGCTTATCATTAGGCTTCTGCCTTTTACTATTTTAAATAATACATATAGATTTCATACACATCTGATAATAACTTTTGTTGACAGAACGGTCACAAGGTTAAACAAAGGGGAAACAAAGGCAAGGAACACTGTGAAAGTTATAGACGGAATTTGGTGAAATTCAATAGGATTCTTTGCTTTAGAGAAGCAATGAAAGACACATTAGTTGAGAACCAAATATGTCTATTGCAAGTCTTTCTATAAACTTCATTTAATTAGACCTTTATTTACATAATAATAATAATAAGCCCAAATTCAACTCTGTAGAATTTCGAAGACCTGGTTGGATACAGCTTGGATTTAAACAGTCGTCCATTTAATAGCTGACCAAGCCAACATTTATTGTTAATCACGGACCTCACTCCCGAGACTGTGGATGAAGGACTGATAATCAGGGGAACCGTAGGCATTGAAAATGTTACTTGATAATCAAGATTATGTGAACGGAGTTACTGTCTGTCAACCAAACGATCGACAGTTCTCAGAGCCGGTGCAACAGTGATAACTTCATTCAGAATAAAGTAATTTGACAAATTTTTTCAATATTTTCTTTTTTTATCATCTTTTTTTTAACTGTTATAGTGTTATTCAAGAATGACTACTCTTCTTTGTCTCACTAATGTTAACATATTTATAAATTTAAACCAGCGGCTGCCAGGCAGGATACGCCCACATTTTCGAGAGATGGATAGAGAACAAGCAAAACCGAAAGTGATTTTTCCTACAATCGAAGGCCATAATCAAGTTACAATTTGATATGCGCAAGTATCAAGATATTTAGGTTATAAACATGCATTTCAAGTTTCATCAAAATCGAAATACCATTTTTTAACAGTATTCGCGTACAAACAGCAGCCATTTTGTATTGTAATTTTGGTCCTATTTTCCCGAAATTTGAACTCAACCTTTCTTAGCTTGTAACGGTGATATAATCAAACAATTTTTTAAATCGGATAATAATTGTGACCTCCAGAGAGACCACAAGCTAAACAAAGGCGATTTTGCATATAATCAAGGGGCATTAATTCAGGAAGTTACGATCCGATATGCGCAAATATCAAAAGGACCCAAGATCTTTGGGTAATATCCATGCATTTCAAGTTTCGTCAAAATCGAATTAAAATTGGGACCTCTACAGGGTCGCATCCTTGATACACCATTTTTCAACAGTGTTCGCATACGAACGGCGGCCATTTTGTATGGTAATTTTGGTCCAATTATTCCGAAATTCAAACTCCCCCTTCCTTAGGGTGTAACGGTGATATAATCAAACGATTTTTTAAATCGGATAATAATTGTGACCTCTAGAGGAACCACAAGCTAAACATAATTCAGGAAGTTACAATCCGATATGCGCAAATATCGAAAGGAACCAACAACTTTGGGTTATATCCATGCATTTCAAGTTTCATCAAAATCAAATAAAAATTGTGACCTCTACAGGGTCCACAACATTGATATACCATTTTAAACAGTATTCGCGTACGATCGGCGGCCATTTTGTATGGCAATTTTGGTCCGATTTTTCCGAAATTCAAACTCAACCTTCTTTAGGGTGTAACGGTGATATAATCAAACGATTTTTTAAATCGGATAATCCGATATGCGCAAATATCGAAAGGAACCAAGATCTTTGGGTTATAACCATGCATTTCAAGTTTCATCAAAATCAAATTAAAATTGTGACCTCTACAGGGTCCACAACCTTGATATACCACTTTTTAACTGTATTCTCGTACAAACCGCGGCCATTTTGTATGGCAATTTTGGTCCGATTTTCCCGAAATTCGAACTCAACCTTCCTTGGGGTGTAACGGTGATATAATCGAACGTTTTTTTAAATCGGATAATAATTGTCGGCTCTATAGGGTCCACAAGCTAAAAACGTGATTTTTCGTACAATCAGGGGCCATAACCCATGAAGTTTCGATCCGATACATGCCAATATCGAAAGCAGCCGAGATCTTTTGGGGATAAAGCTATATTTTAAGTTTCGTCAAAATCGGACAAGAATTGTGACCTGTAGAGGGTCCACAAACAATTGTGGACGGACGTCCGTACGGACGGACAGGGGCGACGACATAATACGTCCACATGAAAATGTGGGCGTATAAAAAGATCAGATAAATAATGATGGACAGACTAAGGACAGACAGAAATAATACAAAATTTGTTGAAATTTGACAGCTTGACTAATACTAATAATAATGCATATTTATACATATATTCGGATGGTAAATTTTGTCATTCGAGGGTACACAATGTTCAACAAAGTAGAACAAGGGCCATAACTTTGATGGAAATTGGTGAAATTCAAAACACTTCATCGTTTCACTCGATTGGAAGATAACTTTTGTTATTAGAGCATTCAATAAAGTTAAACATGGGCTATAACTCTAGACGTAATTAACAGAAATTGTTGAAATTCAATAAACTTCTTTGTTTTAATAATTTAAATAATGCATACAAATTTCATACAGATCAGATGATAATTTTTGTCTTTAGAGCGTACACTAAAGTGAAACAAGAGTCATAACTCTAGGCATAATTAATTGATATTGCTAAATTTCAATAGTATTCTTCGTTTCAGTAATTTAAATAATGCATATAAATTTCGTATAGAATACAGATCAGATGATAATTTTTGTCGTTAGCATTCACAAGGGCAATAACTCCAGAAGAAATTAACAGAAATTATTGAAACTAATTAGGATTCTCCATCCCACTAATGTTAACAACATATCAATTTCAAAACAATCAGATCATAAATGTAGTCTGTACGTTCAAAAGAAATTGTGGACGATTGACGGACTGAATCATTCAAAATCAATACGAACAATCTTTGCCACAATAATGATGATTTCTGAAACTGACAAAAATCCAACGAGAAATTAGACATGTAAGGTGATTGCGAATAGGGCAGACCGACATAGAAGAACAAAAACTTATAAACTTAAAATATAATAATGCTAACCTTTTGGTATCCCCATTCAATCCAGCCTGCAGGTGTTGCGTTTGCATTAACCAAAGCCAAAGAATCAATACTATCAGGATGACTTAGCTAAAAAATATTTACACAACATATCAAATAGAGTCTACATATAGTGCAACAGATAAATTTCCCCTTTGGTCTTTGTGTGTTTCTAATGCAATCTCCACCAAGTTTTCAAATAAACACCCACACATCACCCTAGAAAATCACCTTCAGGATAACGAACCAACATCTTTCTCACTGAGCCACCACGGCTCCGGAAAGGTGTTAGAATGCAGATTATCTATTGACGTATTGTGTTCATTCTCTCATGACCTCAATTCTTCACACCCGGAAGAGACTTGGAAAATTCATTGATAACTGTAGTCTCAATCATTTTCAGAGTAACTACTATTGCAACAATTCAAAAAGACTGTATATAGCACTATAGAGAATGTATGTTACTGATAGTTGAACATGTAAGGGAATAAAGCATTCTGTTTTGACAAAGAGATAAGGAACAAATGGGGTTTAAAGTCCACTATACACAAACTAGGTCACTTGCGGGTAGGGGTCTTTAGAAGTGGTAGACAACCAGAGGACCTGGAGAAAACCCATATGTTGGACAGGAGACCCACTCCTTGTCATGTACAATTAGAGAATTAAAACACCTCCACTTGACTCAATGACAGACATTCTTATCTACAGCTCATATGCTCAACCATTCTGCCATCCCCCGTCTGTTTTGACAGAGGAAACAATAATCTTATTTTCTATTCACTATATTTCTCAACTTTTTTGAATAAATTACTGATTTTAGTTAAGAAAAAAACCAAAATAAAAGTCTACATGGTAATTATAATAAATTACTCACAGCATATCGACTTAAAATATTTGCTCCAGCTCCAACACCAAATCCAATAAATCTCTTCATTCTAAAAAAGAATATTTAGAAAATAAAGACATAACCAGCTTTGACCCTAATCAATTACAACCAAAGAGGTTAAACTTTGTAGTTTATATAATGCAATCAATAAAGACAGAAATAGCTTCATTTGTTTATCAACTTTGTAATCTAGCAAATTTGATCATACGTTAGTCTCAAAAAAAGGCTTACCCATAATGCTCTACGACATGATGTACTGCTTCAGCTAATTGATCCATGGTCGGATAAACAAACCTTAATAAATGAAAAACAAACTTATAAACAGCTACATATGATAAGTTACATTGATGTATGTTGTTAGTAATAAATAAAGTTTTAAATGAATAATTTATAACAAACTTGGAATTATAAATATTTTATGCTAACAGAAGACAATATAAACAATATAAACATCAAATATAAAATATATGAAGCAATAAATTCTGTATTTTGGTTGAATGTATTAACCTGATAGAAACCATTTCAACTATGACAAGATATTGGCAAGGAAATACGGATAATATGTTTTTTCATATTCTTCTTCCCAAAAAATAGTTTCTAATCCGCATATTGGAGGGGGGGGGGGGGGGTGAAAACCAGTGCATTTGTTGAGAAAGAATTTATGTGAAACTTCAGTAATTACATAATTGTTCTTTTAATGAAAGAAATCAAATTACAAAATTATATTGTTTATTATATCATAAATAATGTACCAGGTGATGAATAACAGTACTGATTAATATGCAGGATGTTCTCAATTTTACATTTATTTAACCTATTTTTAAAATAAACATTCAATTTTCTTTTAATAAAGATAGAAAATAAATCATAAAGAAAAAATAGGAAAAACCAAACCATAAAAAAAATTTAATACATTTTATTAAACAGGAAAAATATTAGTATTACAGCATTATTCAACATTTCTACTAAAATGTTGATTCTATTCTCTCATAATAATGGGTTAGACATTTTTCATTATTTGCCCTGTGGCAATCATGTGTAAGGTTATATATTTGTTTTAACATAAAATGAAATGCCACAAAACAATAAATCATCCATAAGAAATAGGTTGTGACTGTGTGTGATCGTCTGATTTTCGTGTTTGAGGTCACTTGAAACACTACAATTTTATCCAAAACACATGACTAAAACTACAAGACAAGGAAAAAAAGAAAAAAACACGCGGTGGAATGATATGAGGTGAACTGCAAAGCAAGATGGAATACAAAAACCGAAACATTTATAATATAAACACAACAAACTGCATACAAAGGGCGTGCAACAGAGAAGGCAAATATTAAATAATGCATTTGCATATCAAACCATAATCCTGGACTGCTGGAGCTAAAAATATCTTACTACATCTACAAGAACCAAGACCAGGATGTACTACTGCAGCTTGTAATGTTTACCATGGTTTTCCCATTTTAAGCTTTATTAAAATAAGGCCTAAGATATCTCTACTCTCAGCCAAATTACAGTAGTTTTGATATGTAGAGCAATGACAATATTTGTGCATTTGTGTTTTTATAATAATATAACTTTTTAAAAGCTTCAAATGTATTTAAGAAGTTGTTCAATCAACATTTAGTCTGAGTGGAAGTCTATACACATTTCCACCCAATTCAAACAGTCATATTTTTTATCTATGTTTTAATAATAATATAACTTTAATCCTCAAATGTATGTAAAAAGTTGTTCAATCAACATTTGGTCCTTTAGGTTGTCTATATAAATGTCGTTGAAAAGCTAACAAACTACAGTGGATCAAGAATAGAGATTTCAAAAATTAATCCTTGCATCTAGCGCCTTTACCTACAGTATTATGTACATCCTCATTTTCAAAATTATCATAACATGGAACTATAGTTTCATTGATTATTTGGATTAATTTTGTTGAAAATTAGAAAATAAATGTAATTTCTAATTAATTCATTATTACATGCATCTAATATTACTAATAAGATCTTTCAGATATTTGAAACAGAAGGAAGAGACTAACATATTAAAACTACATTATATAATGATTCAAGATGGTGATTGAAGTGCTGAAGAAATACATAGTACATTTTATTTTGGGTGTTGGAAGAAATTGAAAATAATAAACTGCAAGAAAAACTGGTGCTACAAGGAGATTCACTTTGTCTAACCTACCTGTTACCAAGAGAATCAGGATTACCCAATGCATCATGTCTGTTGACAAGCAATTTGGAAATAGCACACATAGTTTATAAGATTCTTATTCATAAGGACAAAGCTAATATATTTTACATACAAATTATGCCTGGTTTCATCTATTCTATAATTGAAATCATGATTGAAAATCTATCTTTTCGGCAACTGAATTATAATTTCAAGGGCGCAGAAAATCTTCAGAGTTAAACTGCTCATGCAATATTAACAAAAATGAAAATCACTAAACTAACATGGTCGCTTCTAATATATTTTTGATAATATCCAACATGTAATCTACCTCTTCAAGTCATTCCCACAAATATCAAGAGAAATGCTAGATATATCCACAAATGTTTATCTTTAAAATTTGTATACTTACTCAGGTTTCAAATGAAGGGCGCCTTCTTCCTGTCCAGGAGCATTTATGTGGTAAACACTGAAGTGGTGAAGTATTGGTTGCATTTCAGTGAAACTGAAAAATCCTTGGAAACATGTCACATCTGCAAAAAATGTAAGGGGGTTAAAATGAAACTATTCAAATCAAAATTCTGAATTGTTTGAAAAAAATTAACTAATGGTTTATCAAATTTTTGAAAATCTAGTGTACTAAAACTAGTATGACATCATTGTCTTTCAGTTTTCTGTCACAAAACTTACTCTCATACAATGCTAGTATGCTTTTCCAGTAAAAATAGTAAATTCATGATATTTTTTTAAATGGGGAAATTTCAAGCAAATGACCTTGGTTAAAAAAATGATATTCATCAATTGTTGATTTAACACCATACAATATTTTACTCTCTATTTAAATTAAAATTAGCTAAATCAGCCTATTGCAGGTATTTCTTTAGACCTGAAATATTTTCTAAATTATTAATTAGACATTAATTAACTTATCCAGACCATACTCAACTCTCAATGTCATCGCTAGCCTGCGATATAAACTGGATAAGAATACAATTTGCTGCTCAATGCTCATTGATGATTTAATCCAAAAATGGATAATAGAGACTATGATTTTTATCGTACCAACTTTAATAGCGATGATCAAGGCTAGGCCAAAAATAAAAAAGCTAATATTTCGGTTTAGAGTGGATCAATTTGACAGAAAGTTTCAGCAAATTCCCTTTACATTATCTTGTTTTTAACTGCATTGTTCTATAGTTAGTGAGAACTGACAGCTCTTTATCCAATCTCCCATAATGCCCCTTTAACAGAATAATGTACTTACGATTTAACCCGATGTCATGGAAGGTTACAATAGGCATCTTGGATCTATCCCCTTGAATAGCAACATGCATGTTACCATATGGTGTTTCAATATCATCCTCCTATATAATATCAAAATTAAAAAATTTTAAAAATAATTCTTGTAATTTTAAAACATAGACAGAGGCTTTTCAAGACCTTATCAGCACTTGTGTATCTCACTATATCAATGTCAATAAATTCCTGTCGAGCAAGTCTTATAATATCCAACTCCATTTGAAAGTTTTTCTGCTTTACAAGCCGTAAATGTGACTGGAATGTGACGTCCTTGATCAACCATAAATGATTTGACGATTCGTTCATTTCCCCCTTATTTTGTATTTTGGGCTTAAAATTAAAACTGAACATGCTATCAAAGACGGTTTAGATGACACCATTGACTTTGTTTTTAATCACATACAATGTGGACCAGGTGTACAAAAAAACACCTTTCATGGCTTTGTTCTAGTTTCAACTAAAAATAAATGAAAACAATAAATTACCTGAATAAGAATAGCTGAAGCATCGTAAAAAGACCTTGGTTTAGGATCTGTAGTATCAATACTAGTTAGCTCAATATCAGTCAATTTCTCCATTCTTCTATTCTGAAATTGTCAGCAAACAAAATTATATGAAATGTCATATCAAATTTCTCTAATACAACATCTAAATATATCACACATTTAATCCAACAATTAGACAAACCTACTTTCATATAATCAAGCAACACAGTTTTCTATGATTTGCTAATAAAAAAACACACAATTATATACATGAAAATAAAAATATTATAACTTCTCTTTTTTCCAAAAATATACAGACCATGCGTGTGTAAATATCAAAACTTGCAAACATAAAATGAATATAAAACAATAAGTAGCCATAACAAAAAATTACATACTATACTATATATGCCGGTAATATGATAATATTTGTAAAAAAAGGTTCTAATTTGTCAAAAAATAAGAACAGGTTTAGTTTGAATCCACTGAGATAGGTTAGAACAAGATGTTAAATGTCAGTCAATGTCAAGCATTAGATTATTTTTTTTCTAAAAATAAATTTCTGTAAAAAATAACTAACAATTATTAGTTTATGAATTTTTATTAATGTAGGTAAATAAAATTAAGACAAAGGACATCTTCCCTCCCCCAGCAGCCCAAATATAATTCCATTAATTTTTTTTATTTTCAACATTTGTTGAGGTTCACCATGCAATAGTGTAAAGTAATATACTTCGAGGACGACAGTAGGTCATGGAATACTTCTACCATGTACAATTGGCTGATCTTTTAAAACATACCCTTTTTTATGTTATGAAAAATGTCCTAATATCTATATAATCCTGAAAGTACACACATCCGAACAATTTTGAAGAGATTTTAGAAAGACTATCAATGAAGTAAAAATGCACTACTTTTTTTCCTCCTTCCTCTCTGACAGGCTACAAAACTTCTAACTTGATAAAATATTGTATTCTTTATGGACAGCTTTATTGTTCTATAAATTATGGTGTTCTCAACACAAGGTCAAACGGGAGAATCATATATAAACATTATTCTGATTTCTTTTAAGAAATCTGAACATAAAAACATCTCATTTTACTGTTGTGTACTTAAAATTTATTTACTTTTGTACATAGTTTCGTTATATGATCTTTAATAAACAAAATTACCTTAAAACTTTTCATAATGAAAACTTGGGATTAGAGAGTAGATATATAGAGAGAAATGGGTTTTAACATCCACTTGACAAAAACTAGGTAATTTCTGGACTAACATATGGTTCAATTTTATTTCAATAATTCGTAGGTCTTTAGCAGAGGGAGGAAACTGGAGGACCCATGAATTGGTCAGGCAAACCTATTCCTTGTCACTTTCAACCAGGGAATCGAAACCACCCCAATTGACTCAATGACAACACTTTATGATACGACGAGCTCGTGCTAACCGTTCGGCTATCCAACCCCCAATTAGAGAGTAGTAAAGAGACAGTAAATCTTGGTTGTAAAATGTAATTTCCTAAGCTCTACATTGCATATATGTGGGTCAGAAGTCAGTAGTATTTAATATGCAATTTAAATTGGTATAAAAAATGCTAGGGTATATCAGGAATATTTGGTATAACTGGTTATATGGGGGTAAATTCAGAGGGTTTATAAGTAATTGGGGCAAAGTTGCATCATAATAAGTTCTGTAGAACATTCTAATTATTTAAAGTATAAGCAAAAGTCTTCTAATCACCCATAAAAAAAACTACTCTATTCTAAAGACTATTCTGGCATTTCTACAAAGTATTCTGGTCACCAAAATAGTTGTAAGCATGATGCAGTCATCCTTAGATTTGGTAGACAATGATGTACCGGTAAATAACAAAAGTATATGTCAGTCAATCTGATTTAAATAGATACATATCGTCTGTTTAAATTCTTGAACATATAAAAACCATCTGTTTAAATTATTGAACGATCTTATCAAAAATATATCTTTTTTGTTTTGTTTTTGTAGTGGAATGATAAATTGATATGATTTAATTTGCATTTTGACCCTTAAAAAAACTGTGGTGTTCTGTAGATTAGAGAATGGCAAACTACTAATGTTGAATTTGATAAGATGTAACTTGAAAAACAATGACAGTAATATAAGCCAATGGCTTTAGTTAACTGTAGTAGATAATACCTGTCAAAGTTGTCAAATGTCATTTCAATTTCATGCCTGCAGGTGAATTCATCAATAGTATCTTCACGAATTTTATTTAACATTGACAAGCTGATTCAAGAGAGAATTACATTGGTTAATGTTGCAGGTCTAATAGAATGTAGTTTCCATTTATTTCTTAAAAATCTTTTAAAGATAATTTATCAATAGTAAAACAGAATAGAATCTATGTTTTATTCAGCTTGGTGTTCGGTACACTAACATTTTGTACTAAACAAATTTTCCAGTAAGTATGCATGTTAGTCATATAAAGTTACAGGTGCTGCTTACTAAATTGGCTTTTCAAGATCTAATTTTAAGACAACTTGTGTAGTATTTATCCAATAGTATTGTCACAATTTGACCTGCCAACAGTCAGTTCATATTCTGATTGATTTATACTAAATCATAGACAATCGTAAGTGACTATCTATTAATCAGAATGCAATGTTACACACGATTGTCTATGAACCGTCTAACCTTGAACTCATCTCTTGAGTCTTGACTCATCTTAAAAGGACAGGTATATTGTGGTAAGCACCTGTAATATTTGTCATACATTTTCAATTAGTCTGAATTAATAGGGCAAATGACTGCATCTAGCCACCAAAAAGCATTAATAATACTAAAATGTTAAAATTAAAATTATCCCTCATAGCCAACTACTAAAATAGAAACTTAGAAGACTGAAGAGCAGTAATGACCTGACTAGGACATTTTATTACGGTACTAAAACTACAGTACATTTACATATCTTATCTAAAGAAAGGATCAAACAAAAACAATAAAGGCATTAATTTTATCTGTGAGACATGAACACAGGACACAAATCTTTGAAATGTACAATTACTGGTCATATCTTTCTTCTTTTGCTTTTACAAGGTTTTGTACATTTATTGATCTTCTGAATTTATATAAAACAATCTCATTCCCAGGCCTGTTAATCAGGCAGTCAACGGTTAGAAAGCTGCCATAGCACAACTAATTTTAAACCAAGAGTATTAAAGATTCTAAACAAATAGGTCTATTGTATGAAACATTAATACATGTACAGTATAAAGGGTAATTTGGGGGTGATAAATGAGAGGGAATTAAGGTAGGGTTGTTGCATATAATTTATAAATATACTGTTATGAATAGTGTTTAAGATTTTTTTGTTAGTGTGTGGCAGTGGCACCCTAAGATAGAATTGTGTCCTGTGTACAATGTATCCAGTTCAATTACAAAATGCCACTGAAACAATTTAAAACATAGGTTGCCAGGAAACGAAACATACACCCACAGCAGCTAAATTGTCCGGGCAGTCAACAAGAGTTGTCGCATATTTACTTTTTCCAATAATGAAACATTTATAATACACTAAAATCTGATCAAAAGTAACAACTCATTACCGGTAAGTAATTATCAGAAAATCATTCTAATTGTTTGGCTTTGATAAAGTTCTCCTCCATGCGGGATCACAGTGGCTAAGTGGATAAGGCGCTGGTTCGCTAGCCTGGAGGTTGAGTGTTCGATCCCTGCATTGGCCGAGAAAGTTCATCTCGATTTTCCGGCGTGATTTCCCCTTGTCAGTGATGCAGAAGGAGGGCCTGACAAGGACAGCTGCCTAGTCGTTCGGATGGGACGAAAAACCGAGGTCCCGTGTACAAATTGGAGTGCACGTAAAAGATCCCTTGGCAGTTGGAATTCGATATAAGAGTAGGCTGTAGCGCCGCTGCCCGGGCAAAATTTCCCTCATAGCACACTGTTGGCGTATGCCCGTCTTCAATTGGCCCAGGTAAGGTGCTTAAGCGTAGGACGTTAAACCCCATTTCATTCATTCATTCTCCTCCATGCTGTTCAAGTGATCAAAATTCATTGAAACTCAATATACTTGTTTGTCTCATGACCTTCAACACTGTGTATAAATTTAAAGTATTAACTTTAGCCTCTAGAGCGTCCACAAAATTTTTGAAGTGTTCAAGGGCAATAATTCTGACAGTAATTATCGGAAATTGCTGAAAATCAATACGCATCTTCATCTCATGACCTTGAACACTGTGTATAAATTTAAAGTCAATCGGTTATTAACCTTAGCCTCTAGAGCGTCCACAAGATTCTTTGAAGTGATCAAGGGCCATAACTCTGACAGTAATTATGGGAAATCGCTGAAAATCAATAGGCTTCTTCGTCACATGACCTTAAATACTGTGTATAAATTTGAAGTCAATCGGGTATTAACTTTAGTCTCTAGAGCGTCCACAAGATTTTTTGAAGTAATCAAGGGCCATAACTCAGACAAAAAATTATCGGAAATCGCTGAAAATCAATAGGCTTCTTCGTCTCATGACCTTAAACACTGTGTATAAATTTAAAGTCAATTGGATATTAACTTTAGCCTCTAGAGCGTCCACAAGCAATAGTGGACGCCGACGGACCACCGGACAGACGGGGGCGACGACAATATTCGACCACATTTCAATGTGGGCGTATAAAAAGGGAGGGTTTCTTTAATAAAAGCAATGAATGCAGCGTGTGAATAAAGCAATGAGGTTGGCTACTAAATACGCTACTTTACATATATCTGACCTCTTCAACTGATGTACTGGTTTCCAATAATCTGTGGGTCTCCATTTTATTAAAACTTAATTAAGACAAACCTGTCATGCAATCAAATTATATATAAATTATATTATGAATAAAGCCATACATGTATGATAAATGAATGATACTAATAATAATTATAAAACTAGATATCTGCTCAGCAGATATGAAAGCTTTCATATTTACAATCACTTCCTGTCACGCGTCATGGGTCATATAAAGAATCTGAACAAGATATATACAATCATTTAAATCAGTCAAAAAATCATTAATTAAATGCAATTTTTAACTCGTAAATTTCAAAATTCGAAATTGTGACATTTTCAAATACCCCGGTACCATAAATTTGACCCTCATCCCGGTTATCCAGAAATGTATTCATTTTGTAAAAGGAGACATATTCTCCAATCTACAGCCTATTGTTTTTATTTTCAGGTCCTTTTTCGTCGATTTTATACTTTTCTCACATTTGGTTCAAAATGGTGCCCATCAATTGACCGATATCAAAATTCGAATCCAATTGATTTTTAGGCATTCCTTCAAGGATTTAGAAAATGTAACTCCCATGTCTGTAAGTAAATTTGCTAATGCCCTATAGATTTTTCACGTTTCAAGATGGTGGCACTTCCGGTTCAATCAGCAATCAGTACTTTCTAAATCTTAGCCAGTAGTACAGAAAAAAAAAATCAAGACAATCTGACTTATATTTCGTCGGGATTTTTAAATATAAAAGCTTAAAAAATAAAATAAAATTTCATTTAAAAGATGAGAAATGAGATTAGCATTTCGGACAACATCCGTGCAACAACATTCATATAATGAAAAAACCTTGTACATTTGTAGTGGGATAGACAAATAACTGGATAATATTAATTATTTAACATACAAACCAGAAAAAGCACACCTTGAAATACATTTAATTACCGACATGCATTGATGAATTTATAGTATAGTAAACAAGTAAATCTGCTGCACATAGCATATGGCTTGACCTTTAATTAAATTCAAGGATATTTTGTCATCCTGGATTATTTCTTATATGTACCTACCTTACATTAATTTCATACACAGCCAGATAAACAATATCAAGTAATAATTTAACAGTACATTGTAAGTAACAGTCCAAATCAAACTTCCTGGGTCTTTACATTTAAATTGTCTAGTTTACATTCTATATTTTGTCAAGTCACCAAATAATAACTGATTATCATGATGGATAGCTTCATTTAATCAACATTGTTAACTACAATTTATGTAGATTTTTACCTGATAGTTCTCCTCTGCCACAAGTGTCTATTTAAAAAAATAATCTGTGTTGAAACAAATTTTAAAACATTATTACTTTTACCTTCAATATAATACTGTAAAGATGTCCACCAACCTCACTTATTTTTAGTATAATATACAACACATTAAATGTAGGGTACACCATTCACACAATAGACATATTATGATATATTATGCAGAAGGTGATGTGGCAATCAAATGTCTATTATGCAACAAGGTGTATCAACACACAATGCTAATGAACCACACTCAACAATGAAGTCTTACTGATGCCTTTAGGCCAAAAAAATAAAAATATCTACATGGACTGGTGAAAGAACAATTGCCATTCTGCTCAAACTAATGTTTACATTATATTGAAACTTGAATCTAGTTGAATGAACAGGTTTACATGTACATTGTGCAATGTGCAATACATGTTTATCTTATGTCACAAAAAAGTATGTTCATATTGTATTTATTAAGAGTCATGAACAGAATAGTTTGGGTTTACTTTATTTCTGATTAATGATTACATAATTGAGAAGATAGTTAGGTCTTGACACATTTAGAGTAACCGGTGGAATTATATAATACTAATAGTAATAGTGTTTAGCAAGGTAGTTTGACATTGCTGTTTTATAGTAATGTGGAAGAGCCAAGAATATGTATTTATTTAACGGTTGCCGTTTTTCCACATTCAAAATATTGATATTATATTATAATTATTTGAATAGTGGGCCTATCTAAAGTTTAAGTTAACAGTTTAAGTCTGAAAAATGTCAATCAGAGATGTCCCAAGAGAACAGTATCAAAATAGGGTTGAATATTTACAGGTAGTAATTGTTTTAATTTGCGAAGATGAAATAATTTTTGGTGAAATTTTTTAAAAATATATTAGTTAAAGAAGTTAAGTCTCCAACTCAATATCATACAAAGTCTTCGACATTAAAAACACAAATTATTTATCAATTTAAACAAACAATGTGATGATGCGATCCCCGGACAGCCTGGGTGAAAATATGACAACATATAAAAAGGTCTTCTGGTTATAATAAATTACATGAACAGCAACAAAGAGGTTAGAGGTCATCATAGCTAAATAAATGTACATTTGATAATGTCTAGCGAGAAGACATTTGATAATGGCTTGCCATGAGACGCGAGCAGTTGCTCTGGCTCGCGCTGTGCTCACGTAAATATACATTTACACAGCGGTTCTTTGCTCGCGCAGAATTTTAAGAAAAATCTGTAAAAATAATCAAAATATTGACAAGTTTATTGCCAAAAACGATGTCAATAACGTCATAAATTCGTCTGTCAAACTGAGATTCCCCAAGCTGCGCGCGGCATTTTTTCCTTAAATTTGATTGGCTAATGAGCTAACTCAAGTTGTGTTTACTAAAAATACAGTTTAGACTAGAATGTCATGACTGGTTTTCCTACGAACAACAGAAATAAACGCGTGATAATCGAGTCTAAGGTAAAGAATGTTTACATCCGGCTTTGGCATTCACGCTGAACGAACACGTTTTAAACTAATATTTATCGGTATTTCTTATTTTATCAGAACTTTGATTTTAATTCCATTGTGCAGCCGTATAATATTCAATCTAAGCGTAATTATGCTAAAAGGAAACCTGATTGTGCCCTATCCCCATTTATGTCGTGAGGTGAAGAAATCCATACGGAAATTGGTTTTAAAGAAGAGTATGACGACTGTCATTTGAAAAACAGAAAGCGATGGTCACACATGTACTATCACTATAAAGAATAGAATATTTTTTTTTACAAACCATCATTATTTATTTAACAAAAGTATCCAGGCAAGAAATTTATTTTAAAGGGACAATACCACTCTTGCTGGCTTGACAGGTCCAGAAAAAAAATAGCCTTATTCTCACTCTCAGTCAACTCAGTGTTTAAGTGTCCTACCTCACCTGTTGTGTAAATTATTTATTACATCTTATCCTCCTATTTTACTTGTCTCGAGGGTCCGAAAATATGTTTAAATCCAAGTTGCATTTGAAAGTGTTTATGTAAAGCTTTTCAAACCATATTGTTACCATGTAGTTGAATTTTTCCAATTTTTTTAAATTCGATGTGTTAAGATGAAATTTGTATCATCAATTAATTAGAATATTGTAAAATAGTACAATTAGTTGGCCAGAATATTGATTGGGGCATATTATTCAGTTACAAAAAGAGTTGTATTGGGGCTTTAAATTAAAACAAGTTGCAAAATGTGTGCTCACGCAAACAACATTTTGCGTGAGCAATATTTTTTGCGCGCCTTGCTCGCCCAAACCTATATTTGGGTGAGCAGTCATCTGCTCGCCATCAATTTATTCGTGGCCAGCCCTGATATGTAGTACTAGTCTAAAAGAACAACAAATATCAAGTGAAATACTATTAAAGGGGAGAGAGAGGGAAATGGGGTTTAAGGTCAACTCGACAAAAACTAGGTCATTTTGGGACTAACATATAGTTTAAGTTTATTTCAATAATTCGCCTGTGTGAAGGTCTTTAGCAGTGGGACTGGAATGGAACTGGAGGACCGGGAGAAATCCCACAAGGATACAACTTGTCTTGCGGAATATGTCTAGCCTTGTTCGTCGAGTACCTTGTTACAAATGGCAATGAAACGCATTGATAAATATGTTTATTTTGACTTAAGGACTTAAGTAACTTCACAATTAATTTTATATTATTTTTCAAAGTCTGTTCAGTGTTCCACATAAATTTGGTATGATCATTAAATGGATATCTGAAGCTGTGATTTAAGTCATAGTTTGGGCACATATTTTTTTGTGGTTTTAAAGGTATTAAGTTATTAAATTAGCTTAAAAATGATCAATTTTCGTCATAAATCTAAACAGTTCTCAGTCTTGCCCGATTCAAATTGAATAATTTTTGGCATGCAAATAGCTAAGCTAGTATTTAATAAAATTACGGGAGGTTTTTTTTAAGGGTGCAAATAATAATGCCAAAATTCCAGAAAATCAAAAAAATTCATAGATCGTTATGTTAACTGGTCTCAAATTTAATCTATTTCATATAATCACAATTGGTCCCGTAGAAATGTTCCTCCGATGTAAGCTTCAATCTGATGTCAAGTTCGTTAAAATCGGTTGAGTAGAACTTGTATTTTCGTCGTTGTTTTTGGTGGGTACAAAAAGGCTTCCTTGGAATCATGACGTAATTGTGTAATAATTAATGCTTTTTGTAAAAACAATGGACTGTTATCATGAATTAGCAATGAGTAGACTTTGCCGCTCTTGTCTGTGTAGTTTATGAAAATTAATACAATATCTTAGACTGACAAAAAAAGAAACTAATGGAGACATTTTTTCGTTATTGGCAGCTTTCGATAAGACAAGTTATTATTGATTGAATAAATTCCCCTTAGTTAAGTTTCTATGTATCAGAAATAACCAAAACCAGGCAACAGAAGCATATTTATATGCAGAAACAGAGAAAGACGAGGTACTTTAACAATCAAAACAAATTTGGCAACTATTGTTAGATCAACCAAGGTCAGGGATTACCTCCCTTTGACTAATTTGACTGACAATCCTGACCTATCCGGCGAAGTAAAAGCTTCTTTCTGTTGACCACTGGTTTTTTTTCAGGGGAAAGGGAGACAGGTACTAAAAGTATCACCAAGAAACAGTTTGAAAAGTTAGTGTGAATCTTAGACATGGCAACCCCCTTAAATATTGGATAACAAAAGAAGCCGATGTTTTCCCGGTAAGATAACAACATCAATGTCAATGGTGATTTAAATTGACAAATAATTTGCGTTTTCAATGTCGAAGATTTTGGTTTTTCTGAGTTCGAGTCTTAGTTAGCTACTTTAATAAACCTAGCTAAAACCTTTAGATATACTGATGTGTTTGTTTTTACGGAGGGTTCAGAGAGAGAGATATATGGTTTAAGTTTATTTCAATAATTCGCCTGCGCGTAGAGGTCTTTAGCAGTGGGACTGGGATGAAACTGGAAGACCCCGAGAAATCCCAGGAGGATACAACTTGTCTTGCGGAATATGTCTAGCTTCGTTCGTCGAGTACCTTGTTACACATGGCACTGAAATGCATTGATAAATATGTTTATTTTGACTTAAATATTGGATAACAAAAGAAGCCCATCTTTTCCCGGTAAGATAACAACATCAATAGTAAGTGCAGGGGGACTGCACCACATATGATTTACACAAAAGACAAACATAACGACAAGACACCCAGGGTTTCAGCCAGTGGGGGGTGCAGGGGCTGCACGTACCCCCCTTTGCTTGAAGAAGGGAGGTGCATACCCCCCTTCAGTCAGGTGAGTAACGTTTCAAAAAGTGTGTTTTGTGTAAGAAAAGGGGGTTTAAACGATCTGTAACTAATGAAATATCATATAAATCTCAAGATGTGATCGAGTCCATCTTTTCTGCCATTTAGGTCAATACATGTACAAACGTGCCTTCTTTTGACTTTTTATTAGTGGTATTAGGCCGGCGCTTATCAGTCGACCGTATAAATTGTACCCCCCTTCAAGACTTTTCTGGCAGAAACCCTGACACCATACTCAAAAAACAACAAACAAACAATTCAAAAAGAGCGAATGGATCCGGGGGCTAGCCGTAAGCGTCCACTGCGCTGTACAGTCCCGGGCCTGTGGTGACACAGACTTCACTCATATTTAAAAACAACTGGGAATGCAACCCAAAGAATTATATAGTGTCAGCATGAGTCATGATCTATTATATGTTGTAAGAATTACGAATGCAAGCATATTGTTGTATAAATTCCGCTACACAAGTAACCACATAGTTAAATGTATCAGAAGTAGGCCTAGTTCAAAACTAAATTAATAAAAGGATTGAAGTATATTAAATGCATTTAGGACACACATTACAACCGTCACAGAAACAAAAACAAAACTGAATACAAAGAAGCAAAGGAATATAGACAAGACTATCTAGGGAGACAGCCGAGCCGTCTGCTGACTGAGTGGCGTGACGTGAATCTGCTGTAATAGTTGTTATGACGTCGTGGTTTAGAAGGTGCAATTTCCTGATAAAAGGGCGATAATCTAGATAAAATAACGTTGAAATATAAAAACTATTAGTTTTTAAGACCATGCAATTGTACAAACCATAGTATAATTATTATATAATGTCCCACGTAAGAAATGCAAAACAGGAATGCTAAAGAAATCGTAAGTTATTAGTGTATTCATAAAGGCATGAAAATAAGGGCGATAATCCGGATAGGACTAGACATCTAGAAGCAATTTATATAGAATCATTATCCAATATGTAGTCAGTAATATCGTTATAAGAAATGTCAAACTAATTATGTTGAAGAAATGGAAGTTTTGAAATTTCTTTCAAAATGCGTAATTGTGTACCACCTTTGGCCGTGCACTTAAAATTAAGAGTTTTTATTCGGGAAAGAAACAGTTCTTTATTGTTGCAGATTTTTAAAAATCGTAATGCCTGTGAATAGAAAACTTTGTATAGTGTCGTATCTGGTATGTTACTATGAGCTGACGGGTATTTTACTACTTCAAAACCAAATTTGTCCGTTTTATCGAATATACCGACATTAAATTTGTTATTAATTATATTGATGTCCAAGTCAAGGACAGATGCATTTATAGTGCCCGAATTTTCTTTATTTAATATAAGTTCAGGAGGATATATTTCATCTTTGTATTTATTGAAATTACCATTATCATTGATTGGTGTTATGTCATCAATGTAACGGAAGGTATAATTTAGACTTTTTGCTACCTTGTAATCTGTTTTTCTTTTATGGCATTGAAAGTCGAATTCGTATAAATATAAATGTGCATTTGCCATAAATGGGGCGGGGTCAGTTCCCATTGGTAAATCAATAGTTTGTTGTATTATCTGATCCCCAACCCCAAATATGGCATTGTCAATGAGAAAATGTATAATATTTTGAAATTTTTCTTTATCGAAAACTACAGTATTGGCATTGCACCGTTTTATGATCCATCTTGCATCTTGTGAGTAGATGGCCATCAGATTTCTGCCTTTTCCGAAAGCACCAGTTGGCAGTTAAAGGCTTTCAATGTCGAAGGTATTGGATCATTTGAGTTAGAGACTTAGTTAGCTACTTTAATAAACCTAGCTAAAACCTTGAGATAATGTGTTTGTTTTTACGGAGGGTTGAGAGAGAGAGATAGGATTTGTTTTATATTATCATCTAGTAAGGGACGGACGACCTGGGATCGACAAACAAGTGCATGATTCCTAACGTTGCGTATATTTTGTGTTTACGTTCACGTGATAATTGTCTCGATTCTATCGATGCCACAGTTCTTGTGGACATACATCATCATGTATAGATTAAGCTTTTAAAGCCCTAAACTATGTGATAACCAGGACACCAAAAAATACCTTCTTATCCTTGAAATTACGCAGTCTCTTGACCTCAAACAGTAAACAAATTACCAGAATTTGGGAAGGCCAATTTATGTCACCTTCTCTATGATTGGCTCCTCTTTTAATCATTGGCCAATAGAAAAGATTAAAACTAGACACGACGAGGATAAGTCAAAAGGGAGATAACGCCTACACCAGGAAGGTGGAATCAGACTAGTTTTATCTTACCCATAAGATCATTTCTAATACTAATATTTCTATGATCTAACCTATTTCTTGGTGTAATATTTTTTGCACCAGGTTCCTTTTCACTAACCAAGTATAGTATACCTACCGGTATATCAAAAGAGCTTAAAAGCTTAGCCTATTGTCTTTAAATCTCCGATTATACCATAAAATACTTATTTATTAAACACATAATATTGTATGGCAGTAAAATTACGAGCTTTTAATACACTAAGTTTTGAGTTCAATAAAGGTTTCTTTCAGAAAGATATATAATGCTATATATATAGAACCTGATAAGCTACATGTTATATTTTGTAAAATTCTCTAGGGGGTAACGAAAATAGTTCAAGTATTGCAGTTCTGGCCCAAAAAAAGTATATTGCCAATGGCAATGTATAAAATTTCGAAATTGTTAAGACTCTCCTTTGTTTTGGCATCACCTTGAGAGCTCATCTCCAGATTCTTTTTTAGCTCATGCTCTAGCAAATAGCAAAGAACTTTCTTGGCTTAAGCAAAGAGGATCAATGAATCCTGTGAAAATAGCCTCATTTATTATTTCCAACTGAAAATTATCTATCCGAAGGGATATCACCAAGCTCAAAATATCCTCATACGCTCATAATATAGAAACTGGCAGGAATATAGGATTAAATCGTGTGATAACACCTCTGTGAAAAAAGTCTGCCAGGGAAAGTTGAAAAGATGAAGGGGTTTTATTTTATTGATTTTGCACATTTCAGTCATCTGGCAATAGACAGGAAATGTTAATTTGAGGTTATTGAAAAATCCAACCTCACTCAGCAACTTGATTCAACTGAACAAATTTTGGTTACTAATAGTATACTAAGTTGTGAAAATGTAGACATATTTAATGAATTAGGTCGCTTTTTACACAAGAACTTGCCATTGGCAAATTGGCATAAGATTTTTTTATTTATCCTGGTTAAGCACCATGCAGAGAATGCTTAGTCCTACATAATTTGACTTATTTAAGTTATAAGTTAATTATTTGAAAAGCTTACAGAGTTAAGTTGATTATCTCCCTTTTTTAAAATGTCCCCATGCGCCGTTATACCATCGAAAACAAAACTTGTCACAAGAAAATGTGAACTGGCAAATGGAATTATCGTTTTCTGTATAAAAAAAAGGCAGTGGATATTCAACCGTAAACGGCACTTTACTTTATTTACTATATCGCCGTAACTTACGTTTGACATGCGCAATTCTCTGATCCGTGGACTTAGCAGATTTCAGTAGTTTTCGCTTTTGCAATGAACTGAAAATAGCAGTGAGTTTACTGAGTTTTATTTATTTATTTATTTTTTTTTTAGTTTTTAGATATTATTAGTTAGGTATTACTATTTTTAGGCTAGAAAATACGCGTTTTAAAGTTAATTTGAAATGCGAAATAGACACTTTCTAAACTGGTACGATAGGATGGCTACTCCGTACTCGGACGGTGCACAAATTGGTAAATTTAAAAAGGCCCCGGATTCAAACAATGGGCTTACGGCAAGTCAAACTGATTCAACCAGCTAGGCCTACGTACCGGTAACGTAATAATACTTACTTCAAACTTGTGTTACGTTAAATGTGTCTGTGTGGCTGGAGGGTAAGACGGAAGACATCAGTACTGGATCTAGTCCAGCTCTTTACGAGTTCAATGAAGTCTTTCGTCCAGAGCTGGACTATACTGGAACCATTTCTTGGCTTACGTAGTGTAAGTAGTAGTAGGCATATTATTTACGGACTAAAACAGTAAACTCAACTGGACGGATCATGACAGCGATATGCAGCAGTCAGCGTGGGCCTAGATTATCTACTCTACTCTCTAAGTCTCTAGGCCAATTAAAAATGTATTTTTGTTAGGCCTACCTTGATTATATAATGACTATAGCTCGTCCTTATAAGTGAATCAACTTTATGTTGTGCATAATATTGTTCGTGTTCGAATACCTTTTCCTTTAGCGACTGAGAACTATAATTACAACCCATCTTTTCAAATGTTATTCAAGCACCGACCACTGCTGATTTACTTGAAGGCTAAAAATGGAAAAGGGCGACCTCTGTAATTAAGGAAGATAACTCCACAGCCTCGCGGTTGATTCGCTTGGGTAGGCTATATCAAGCCTTATAATACGGCTCTGTGTATATCCGTATAAATGTTTGTTGGGATTTTTTTTGTTGGTAACATTTATGCCTGGTTCCAATGTTTATTCTTATACAGTTTTTATACGCCCACATTTTCATGTGGACGTATTATGTCGTCGCCCCTGTCCGTCTGTCCGTCCACAATTGTTTGTGGACCCTCTACAGGTCACAATTCTTGTCCGATTTTGACGAAACTTGAAATATAGCCTTATCACCAAAAGATCTCGGCTGCTTTCGATATTGGCATGTATCGGATCGAAACTTCATGGATTATGGCCCCTGATTGTACGAAAAATCACGTTTTTAGCTTGTGGACCTTATAGAGGTCACAATTTTGAGCCGATCGTTTTGATGAAACTTGACGTGCATGTTTATAACCCAAAGATCTTGGTTCCTTTTGATATTTGCGCCTATCGATACGTAATTTCCTGAATTATGGCCCCTATTTTAGCTTGTAGTACCTCTGGAGGTGACAATTATTATCCGATTTGAAAAACCGTTCGATTATGTCACCGTTACACCCTAAGGAAGGTTCAGGTCGAATTTTGGGAAAATTGGACCAAAATTGCCATACAAAATGGCCGCCGTTTGTACGCGAATACTGTTAACAAATGTATATATCAAGGTTGTGGACCCTGTAGAGGTCACAATTTTAATTCGATTTTGATGAAACTTGAAATGCATGGTTATAACCCAAAGAGCTTGGTTCCTTTCGATATTTGCGCATAACGGATCGTAACTTCCTGAATTATGGCCCCTGATTATACGCAAAATCGTCTTTGTTTAGCTTGTGGTCCCTTTGGAGGTCACAATTATTATCCGATTTGAAAAACCGTTTGATTATATCACCGTTACACACTACGGAAGGTTGAATTCGAATTTCGGGCAAATCGGACCAAAATTGCCATACAAAATGGCCGCCGTTTGTTCGCCAATACTGTTAAAAAATGGTATATCAAGGTTGTGGACCCTGTAGAGGTCACAATTTTAATTCGATTTTGATCAAACTTAAAATGCATGGTTAAAATCCAAAGATCTTTGTTCCTTTTGATATTTGCGCATATCGGATAGTAACTTCCTGAATTATGGCCCCTGTTTATACGCAAAATCGCCTTTGTTTAGCTTGTGGTCCCTCTGGAGGTCACAAATATTATCTGATTTAAAAAATCGGTTGATTATATCACCGTTATACCCTAAGGAAGGTTGAGTTTGAATTTCGGGAAAATCGGACCAAAATTGCCATACAAAATGGCCGACATTGGAACGCAAATACTGTTAAAAAAAGGTATATCAAGGTTGTTGACCCTGTAGAGGTCACAATTTTAATTCGATTTTAATGAAACTTGAAATGCATGGTTATAACCAACAGATCTTGATTCCTTATGATATTTGCGCATATTGAATCGTAACTTCCTGAATTATGGCCCCCTGTTTATACGCAAAATCGCCTTTGTTAAGCTTGTGGTCCCTGTGGAGGTCACAATTATTATCCGATTTGAAAAAACGTTTGATTATGTCACCGTTACACCCTAAGGAAGGTTGAGTTTGAATTTCGGGCAAATCGAACCAAAATTGCCATACAAAATGGCCGCCGTTTGTATGCGAATACTGTTAAAAAATGGTATATCAAGGTTGTGGACCCTGTAGAGGTCACAATTTTAATTCGATTTTGATGATGCATGGTTATAACCCAAAGATCTTGGTTCCTTTTGATATTTTTGTGCATATCGGATCTTAACTCCTGAATTATGGCCTCTGATTGTCCGAAAAATCCCCTATGGTCCCTCTGGAAGTCACGATTAATATCCAATTTAAAAAGACGTTTGACTCTATCCCCATTACACCCTACGGAAGGTTGAGTTCGAATTTCTTGAATATCGACCATAATTGCCAGACAAAATGGCCGCTGTTTGTACGCGAACAGTGTAAAAATATGGTATATTAAAGTTGTGAGCCCTGTAGAGGTCACAATTGTAATTCGATTTTAATGAAACTTGAAATGCATGTTTATAACCTAAAGATCTGGATTCTTTTCGATATTTGCGCATATCAAATTGTAACTTAATGAATTATGGCCTTTGATTGTAGGAAATATCACTTTCGGAATTGCTTGTCATCTATCCATCTTTCGAAAATGTGGGCGTATCCTGCCTGGCAGTGCCAGCTTACTATCTTTTTATACCATATTTCCTGGCGAAGATGTTTGTTGAACAATCATGATATTGATAGTCTAAAGCTGGGCCAGCGGAAGTAATTCGTGGTGATGGGGGGTGGGGGCTACCATTGAGGATCAAGGAGCGGCGGAAACTCTTGAGGTTCTAGGTCGTCGGGGATGCTTTCCTGGCGATTTCTGGCTAATAGAATTACTCAGCAATGTAGTGAAATTTAATTTCTTTTTTGTCCCTCTTACCATAAAAAAAAGATCTATGGTGGAAACTCTAGATCAAGATGTTCAATTATATATATCATTATCAGATCACAATTTTTATCCGATATTGACAGAACTTGAAATATAGGTCTCCCAAAGATATCAATTGTGTTACCTTGACGATATCTGTCGGTAGCTTTAATATTTTGATCTGAAAGTAATACCCAAGATGTAGCTAGATCATCCTACGGCTCAATTTTGATGAATCTTGAAATTTACATCCCAAAGATCTGGGTTCCTTTCGATATTGGCTGTCACAATCTGTATCTTATTTTCAAAACTGTTCAAATATATCACCGTTAGACCAAAATTATTTCCTCAAAATCGGACCAAAACTTCACTCTCTCGTTTATAGGCCTAATAATAATAATCGCGTCATTTTACAAGGGTAGCAAATTACGTTTAAGGCCTTTTTCCAATTTGGACCTTGGCACAGATCGTGCGAATGATTTCGATCATTACTGCAGGAAGAAACCTAAGAACTCGGGGGAAACCTGCCTGATCGGACGGGAGACCGGATATCCCTCTCACTTACTACGATAAAGTTCTTGCCCTGAGCTTGGATTGAATCCTCGTTGCATTGGTGAGAAGCCGCCTCTCTATCGCCACGGCTATCCGACCAGCCTAGAGGTCACAATTATATAGCCAACTCGATTTAGATGAACTACTATCACTAGTTCTTGGGTGAGTTCAATTTTCGTGCACATCTGCCCATGGATGAAGTTTGAGGCCCTTTCATCTGCCCCTGCCTTTAACATGAATGAAGTAGCGGACCTTTCACGATGAAACTTAAACTGTGTATTAAGTATCAAAAATTCTTTAGTGAATTCGACTTTGGTAGCTTTAGCCATGGGCGTGGATTCAGGGGTTGGGGCAGCCCCCCCCCCCTTAGAACCTTAGAATCGGAAGGGGGGACGAATATGTCTCTGCACCCCCCCCCCATAATTTTTATTTCATCTACTTGGCAAAATAAAGTGCCCGAAATCGACTAAAACACCAATTTTGCGGGCTGGAATAGCAGTAACACCTTTGCGGCCGTCAAATATTCCAAAATTTTCTTTCGGGTTCCATACAAAGTTAGCTCATCTTCTTCGCCTCTCAAAGAAACCCCGACGCCGCTGTCTGTAAACCTGAATTTTTTTCGGGCATTTCTAGGTTTACTAACCTAACTGTCATCGGACCCTTAAATAATTTTACTTTTCTTTTGATGGATACCACGAATTTGTACTGAGTTGACTAAGGATTTAAACATTTTTTATGGAGCCACTTTATTTTGTGCGACATTTTTCGGGCATCCATTAATATTTGTAAATGCAGTTGCAACAGTCTGATTGGATGGTTGGAATCAACGCCGGATTAACCATGGTGAAGGCCCTGGGGCCTGGAACATGTGGGGGCCCTAGTCCAGCTCTGAACGTAGATCTTGTCGAGTGTAGGATTTTAAAAGTGGGGGTGCAACAGAGTGTTGGGGACGCCAATATAATGACCGACTAACTGAGTGCGTGTGTGTACGTGGGGGTTGGGGGTCTAGAAGCCCCTCCCCCGAAAATTTTGAAAATTAGACTGTCACAAACGCGTTTTCCACCCACTTGGAGCTGCCACCAACGTTGCTCCCGTGTGTCAATTTCGGCAGCGCTATTTCTCATTTTGATGTTAAGCACACCAAAATGAGAAACTCCTTATCCTCCTAACTAGTCCGAAACTCTATAAGGCGACGTGGATAGGGCGACTAGAACGAAAAATCTCTAAACATGTAATTTGGTGGAGGCGCCCCTAAAGACCAACAAGGTCCTGTAACTAACCCTATAATGTCATGTGGTGGGTCAGAAGCCAATCCGAAAAGAGGTGATAAGTGATATGATAGGCCCTTCGCCTATGGGGGTGGCACCCTTCGCCTATGGGGGCGGCACCCTTCTCTGGGGTCCTCCCTCGGACAATTTTGAAAAATAACGATGCAGGGAACACGCTTTTCTGCCATTGGGATGATATCTGAGTGGCAATTTTATATGGCGGCAGATTTTTGGGGAAAGGCGTTTGCTTCTGGTGTCCGCACCTTGAGTCAGCGTCTGTGGTGGCGCCCGATATAGCCTCCACATACGAGATATAAGAAAGTTGGATCAGGTGTAGGCGCCATTAAAACCGACCGACTCAGCAGTGCCCCAGGAGCATCACTATGTGATCATAATCAAGTGTATTATTTTATAATTGAAAGGTTGTCAATTTTTTTAGAGGGAGCGCCTTACTTTTCTGGAAATTTTTAGAAATTGGAGGCCGGAAACATGATTTCCTGGCATTTCAGACACTAGTGTGGAGCCATTTGATAAAAATAAAATTCTGCCACAAAATTAGCGCATTCTGGTGTTTTTTCAGTGGACCAATCGATGCGAGTGCTATGAAATTATGGCATTTCTAGAGGAGGGGGCTAGACGCAACAGAGATTTTTTGTGGGGGGCCTGTGCCCAATGGTTAACGCGGCCCTGGTGATAAATGCCAGTGCTATGAAATGGTGGCATTTCTAGAGGAGGTGGCTGGACGCAACTGCGATTTTTTGTGGGGGGGGGGGCCTAATGTGGGGAGCCCTGGGACCTATCCCCATGGTTAATCCGGACCTGGTTGGAATTCAGAGTGGGATTTCGGTTACAAAACCATTGGATACTTTTGGAGTTGTTTAGGCTACATATAGAATAGAATAAAACGCATTTGCGGTGGTTAAATCTTTCCCCGGGAGGGTGAGGCCTCCCATATTCCGCTAGTATTGATTGGTTGTTTGGAATTCGGGTCAGCCAGGTAGGCTAATATTGGACCAAATTGAAGTTGCTGTATTCACAGGCTGGAAAGCAGGAAAACGCGTTTGCAGCAGTTACATTTTCAAATTTTTCTCCAAACGGTCCCGTCATCGTAGACTGTGAACGATTGGTTGGAATTCCAGTCAGCCACATTAATTAGGGTATATTACAACACTTTGAAGTTGCTTGTTCACGGGCTGAAATATTTCAAAATTTTCTTGTGGTCATTAGACAAGAGAACACGAAAGAAAGACAGAAAAATTCCGTGCATTACAATGTTTTTGTAAGGCATAGAATGAATATAAACAAGGGAATGTACGGTCTATAGGCTATTTCTATTTTTCTCGTGTTCTCTTATCTAATGACATTGTATTCGAAGAAATTATTAGTGAGCAGAATTTCGGCATCTATTATGATAATTATCACTCATAGCTTCAGTCAGCTATAGCGGCCACTCGTGTTTTCCTTTTCGCTACGTTACTGCTGATTCGGGAAACGTGTATTACTCAGCAATGATTTCTGCGTAAGAAGTATATTTAGATTAAGTTTAACCAGCTCTATTACATTATGTGATAATGACTGGCACCAATTTTGTCCTTTAAGGATAAAAAGATCTTGATAATCCCTGTTGATTTTACCTCTTCCCCATCCATTTCTTGCAAAATGTGGGCATATCTTGCTTGATAACCGCTTGTTATAAAATGAATGAATGAATGAAATGGGGTTTAACGTCCTACTGTTATTCATTTAACCTGGGCTAATTGAAGACGGGCATACGCCATACAGTGTGCTATGAGGGAAATTTTGCCCGGGCAGCAGCGCTACGGCCAACTCTTATATCGAATTCCAACTGCCAAGGGATCTTTTACGTGAACTCCAATGTGTACACGGGACCTCGGTTTTTCGTCCCATCCGAACGACTAGGCAGCTGTCCTTGTCAGGCCCTCCTTCTACATCACTGACAAGGGGAAATCACGTCGGAAAATCAAGATGAACTTTCTCGGCCAATGCAGGGATCGAACACCCGACCTCCAGGCTAGCGAACCAGCGCCTTATCCACTTAGCCACCGTGATCCCCCGCTTGTTATATAGGTTGTACAAAATGATGTTGGTTTTGGAATTCAAGTACATTATTTACCGAAATATTGGAATGTGTCCATAGGCGTACGAGCAAAATTTCAGGTACACGTTTTTATAAAGTCAACAAACCCCCCAAAAAAAGATTTTTGAGGAAAACAAAACTTTTCACCTTTTAATAGTCAAAAAAAATTAAGTTCCCGAGGTCCACTCTGCAGTGTGTGCAATTTTCGGGTGTCGAGCATTATATTATTTTACTTAATCATTTTTTTTCGGGCAGATCTTACACATTCAATCAAACCAAAAAAAATAACGTCAATATTTAACTGTGTCATTTAAAAATTACACGATGCCGATGGCCGAATGGTTAGCGCGTTGGCGTTGTATTATTAGGTCTGTCATTGAGTCAACTGGCGTCAAACAGGGCCGCCTGTCCAACTTGTTGGGTTTTCCCCCTGGTCCACCCACTGCTAAAGAAAAAGAACCCTACGCGCAAGCGAATAATTGAAATAAATTAAACCAAAATGACCTGTAGTGCCTACGTTACCCCCGGAAAATATGTCTGTGCGCAGGGGCGGATTGGAGCCGGGAACCGGCCCGGGCTCCCATGTCGGAGCGGCCCCTTTTACTGACCGCGGAGCCCGGACGGGGAGCCAGTACATGTAGCTCTTCCTCGGGTAAATTTTGAAAATGAACCCCAAATATTTGGTGGTATATCTGATTTATGGGGACGGGGACTGAGATAACGTTCTTACGCTGGGAGGCAGACACCCCCCCCCCCCCCCCAAGAACATTTTGGAATATTTGACGGCTGAAAACACCTTTTCCTGCTATTTCAGCCAGTAAACAAAGCAAATTCTAAGTGGTCTAATATAGTCTAATTAAGACGGATGACTTGAATTCCAATAAATCGTTTACAGTCCACGAAGATGGGACCGTTGGGAGAAAATTTTGGAAATTTAACTGCCGCAAACGCGTGTTCCCGCTATTCCAGTCTGTGAATACACCAACTTCAATTTGGTCCAATATAGCCTATATACCTGGCTGACCAGAATTTCAAACAACCCATCAATCGTCGCGGGGTATGGGGGCTTCACCCTCCCAGAGAAAATTTTGAAAATTTAACCACCGCAAACGCCCGTGTAAACAACTCAGAATGTATCCAATGGTTTTGTAACCGAAATAAAGTTAAATCCAAGTAAGAACAAAAATTCTTAAAAAAAACTGTAAAGGCAAAATAGTGTAATCAGCAAATGGACTGTTCACCACTCTAAATTCCAACCATCCAATCAGCTTCAGGTCCCGTGTACACATTGGAGTGCGCGTAAAAGATTCCTTGGCAGTTGGAATTCGATATAAGAGTAGGCCGTAGCGCCGCTGCCCGGGCAAAATTTCCCTCATAGCACACTGTATAATCGATGCTCAATATAAATTCGTGGTATTCAATTAAAAAGGGAAATTAGTGTTTTATTAGCGCTCGATGACAGTTAGGGAAGCAAAACTAGAAATGCCCGAAAAAAATTCAGGTTTACAGACAGCGGTACCGGTTTTCTTCGAGAGGCGAAGAAGCGGAGATGACCTTGTATGGACACCCTAAGAAAATTTTGGCAGCTTTACGGCCGCAAACGCGTTTTACCGCTATTCCAGCCCGTAAAATTAATATTTTTATAGATTTCGGGCACTTTATTCTGCCAAGTAGATGAAAAAAGATTTTTCTTCCCGCTTTACCCGTCTACCCTAAAAGTCAGCTTGCCCGAAACTCAGGAAAGCGTCTCGCACTCATATTCAGCCAGCAGACCAGCTATGGCCAAATTGCGCTGAAATTGAGTTTTTGTGGGGAGTAACGAACCATCGGCAGACGTTTCTGGCGTATCCCCACAAACAGGGTGCAGGTAACGTAATAATTGGTAGATTTGCGAGCGACAGTGACGGGTGAATCCGATGACAATTTCGAATGAAATTCGGTATACCCGTTGCATGATTCCGAATTCCGGCCCACACCCAGCACAACCGGCCCAGAAAGTCTATTATACCAGCCCATTCCAGACTCCAGTGATGACTTGGCGACCCGTTAAAGCCACCGGCCACATAAAACATGATCATGGCCGGTCCCCCTCCCCATCCCATCACCCGATGCAACTGAGGTATACTCTATTCAATAAGCCTCTATGATTCAGCTCCATCCGGTTGAGCAGGGGAACTATTATAATATAATAATATATATGATTGAGGTGGGTCTATTCAGTAGGGTAAAAAAATAATACCATAGCATCATGTACATACGCATTAGCCAATCAGATTTCATGTCTACGTCATCAAAATCTAAAGAAGAAGGTTGGTAGTTTTAGGCGCGATTCGACATCTTGGACAAGAATTAGTTATTTTTACTCTGTGACTCGGGCCTATGAATTTACCGTTACGATGTCGCCGACGAAACAAGTTTCTGCTACTCCTACACCTATACTGCCACAATCAGAGGTAAGATTCTAAATACTTTTCACGGATCAAGATTCTAAAAATAGACTTGACCAAGGTAGGCCTCCGGACTACCCTATTTCTTAATATTTTTATTTCTAGATTTATTTGAGTCTAGTCCTATGCCTTCTTTGACCCCAAACGTGTTTTTAGCTGGTGAGGTCTAGCTTTTTTTTAGTATTACATATTTAAAATATTGTCCCGAGTTTGCTTTTTCTTTTTATCAAATCGACAACTCTTTGCTGTGCCGATAATCGATCTAAGGATGGTATCGAGTGCGCCCTTGTACTTTTTTTTTAAATTTAAAACTGACCTTGTTCTAGAAAAAAGGTTAGGCTCCAGCTTATAAACATTATATAAAACCCATTCCGCTATGGTTAGCCTATGTAATATATTTGTTAAAGAAAGGCCAGCTCAGTTTTCGTCAAGGTCGCTGAGATGTTAACAAGGTTAGGCCTAGAGGGGGAGAGAGAAATATGGGGTTTAAGTTACTACTCAAGTCTCAATACTATTACTAGCCTAGAGTAGGCCTAGGTCATTTCGGCACTAGGCCTAACATTATAATTATAAACATGCATGGTTTTAATTTTATTTCAATAATTCGCTTGCGCGTAGGGGTCTTTAGCAGTGGGAGGAACCCAGAGAAAACCCACGAGGTGGGACAGGCGACCCAACTCCTTCAAGTCCTTGCCACGTACAACCGAGGATTCGAAACCATGCCATTTGACTCAATGATGACAGGTCTTAGGCTTAATACAGCGCGCACTTGCCATCAGACCCCCCTAGCCTAGAACTAGGAGGCACACAATTGTTATTGTTAGCGAGATTGAAGGTTGGGGTTAGGCCTATAGGCAGGAGTATAGGCTACATATTTTTGGTTTCTGCAGGCCTTTCTAATATTAAAACGCAATAAAACAGGAATAGGCCTATTTATGCCAGGGGACGGAATATATCGACCTCTTCGCCCATGAATAAATCATTGGAATTTGTACATTTAGATTGTTTCATTTTAATGTTTGTTTTGCAGATAACTTACCAAACATTGAAGACTGCACAGCGCAGTTGAGGCTGTTAGTGGATGATGACTATGTACAGAGATATAGCCCAAAAGCTCCCCACTGTTGTTGGCACAAAGAAAACCCTAAAGAAGAATTTTCCTTGGTAAATTTGTTTTAATCGCCCACATTTTTATGGTGTCGCCCCTGTGAGGACGTCAGCTCTCATTTTTATGGAGGACTCTACTATTGTCCCTGGTTGTACGAACATTACCAAGTGTGAAGCATTGGGCCATTTCATTTGAGCATTGTCATCATTGTCGATTGCCTCTCGTTCGTAGGGCAGTAATTTTCTTGTAAATATATAATTGAACGAGGCTAGATTCTAGATGTGAACCATTTTCGATCAGATTTCACGTGAAGTGTAGGGACCCAATGTACACTTAATAATTTTAACTTTTGAAATGTGGGGGTTGAGTGCATGGCAAGCCCTTGTTGTTGAAAGATAGCTACAGTGTTATATACTCATTTGCCTTCATACGACTATGTGAAATTGCGGTAGGTATTGATGGCTCTTAATGTATGTGTCTCTTGTCTATAACAAGGCTTAGAACGTGCAAAATGTCAATGCGCCACGCTTCAGTATGATAATTCTATTGATATATATAAAAAGAATATCTTATTGCACCGGCATACTACACGTGTGGATAATTGATGATAAAATAAACTCTTTTTATTTTCAGATTACCGACTTATCCGATGTAGGTGTCGATCTGGTTTGTGTAGACAAGAACATGGTGGGTAACCAGATTATGCGAATAAGGGGTGTTACAGCGACCCTCCCCCCAGTATGGTACCAAGAAGCTCAAAATTGTCCGGTAAATGTGGTCTATTATTGATTCAAATTACAGTTTGTCTATTTGGGGATTTCATTATGGCTTCAGAAGTTATATAAATTATTATTTATACCTTTTATTCACGTGGCAAGCACAAAATTTATTCTTTAGACGACCAGATAGCTTAGATATTGAATGGATTCAATAATTCCAACCATGTGTGCGATAAACGCTAATATTTCCCCGCCATGTGTGATGTCACTAACGGAAATAACTTCGCACAGAATATCAATAAAGTAATTTGACTGAAATTTTCAATATATTCATTATTAATTAATTTAATAATTACATCTGGCCTCGGAAGGGTCTACAACATTCGTACATAATTTACAATTACAAGTAAATGTTAGGGGACCAAAATCAAACTAGGATACTAGTTTTTATGCGCCCTCATTTTCACGTGGACGTTAAGTGTCCTCGCCCTGTCCCCAGTACCCCCACAATTTATTGTGGCCACCCTACAGGTCACAATTCTTATCCGATTTTTACGAAACTTGAAATATATGCTTTCCCCAAAAGATATTGGTTCCTTTCGATATTCGCATGTATCAGATCGTAATTATTTAACTTTATGGCCTCTAATTGTATGAAAAGACACGTTTTTAGCTTTTGGTCCCCTGAACAGGTCACAATTTTTATCCAATTTAAAAAAACGGTCACTATATTTCATCATTCATCACTGTTAAACCATAATGATAATTGGGTTCGAATTTCGTATAAATTGTACCGAAACTGCCCAACAAAATAAATGACCTCTGTTGCTCTGTTTTCTTGTAAAATGTAGTCATATCTTGCATGTTAGCCTTTTTCGTGAAATTTATGTACATTGACACTTAAATTTGTACATAACCTACGTACATATTTTACAACTCTACAAAAGGGTTAGGGGGCCAAATTCAAACCTAGAGGTTACAGTACAGTTTTTTAAAGTTGTTTTTTTATATTTAATGGGGGATTACGGTGGCTAAGTGGATAAGGCACTGGTTTGCTAGCCTGGAGGTCGGGTTTTCCATCCCTGCATTGGCCGAGAAAGTTCATCTCGATTTTCCCGCGTGATTTTCTCTGTCAGTGATGCAGAAGGAGGGCCTGACAAGGACAGCTGTCTAGTCCTTCAGATGGGACGAAAAACCAAGGTCCTGTGTACACATTGGAGTGCACGTAAAAGATCCCTTGGCAGTTGGAATTTCGATATGAGAGTAGGCCGTAGCGCCGCTGTCCAGGCAAAAATTTCCCTCATAGCACACTTCGAAGAATTTCAAATTAGATCTTAATGATCTTATACAGACCAACTTTTCAACATGTTCATTTGTTAATGATGAAGGTGGTATTGCAAGAATTATTGAAGCTACACTCAAAACAGCTTCTGATGCACACAGTCCCTTTACATAAACTTATCTCTTTAGTTTTATTATTTGGAACACAACTAACAGTTAAATAAGTTTTAATAGTTTATATAGATAAAAGTAACAAAGAAAAAGGAAATTCCAGTAAATAATTATAATTTTATTCCAAAATTCCAAGAAAGTTTCCCACCCTTTGCAACCCGATCGGTTGCACGCCAATGTGTGCACGGAACCTCGGTTTTTAGTCCCATCCTAACGACTAGACAGCTGTCCTTGTCAGACCCTCCGTCCTGCATCACTGACAAGGGGAAACCACCCCGGAAAATCTGGATGAACTTTCTGGACCAATGCAGGGATTGAACACCCGACCTCCAGGCTATCCAGTCAGCGTCTTAGCCATGGGGCATGTCAATGTTTTTTGTGGTTATACCATTACACCTATGTCACAACCTGTTTTTCAGGGTTATTTTTATTGAAATATACAGAATATTTAAATTATGTTTTTCAGAATATGAAGTAGAGAAGGTTATAAAGAGAAGAAGGAGAGGGAAATATGAATTTCTGTTAAGGTGGAAAGGTTTCCCTTCCTCCTCCAATTCCTGTGAAACAGAGGATAATTTAAATCCTTACCTTTTAAACATGACTAATTATTAAAAATTATTACAAAAAATAAAGTGTTTGTATTTTGTACATTTATCTGAATATTAACTATTTGTATCATGTGCACATGTTGTATTTTGGGCTACCTTAAGCCTTTATATCCTGAGGTTTTATATCCATAAATCCTTTCATGCGTACGGAAAAATTTGTCCTATAGGTTTTAGATTTTCTGGCCTACGGATAAATCCTTAGGTTTAGAACAAGCCCTATTGACGTAGGATTTGTTCTATGAATTGACCAATCAAAGGCAAGCGCTCCCTGTATGTATGACATTAACTCAAACACTGGGCCATTACAAAATTTTATTTTTTATTTCAACCGCCAAAGCATACTGTGATAAATTCAATCTTCAAATTACCATTGACACAAGAAAGGGCTTATTTACATTTCTGCTTACTGTTGTCGCATGACAAAAACCCATAGGATTTTACTTACTGTATGACTAAAAAAACCTAGAGGATTTATCCTTAAAGACTTTCGCTGTCAAATGTCTGGATAATCAATTTAAGATTTTACCCCCAACAAATTGCAAGAAAACGTTTTTATTCATTTATTCATTTTTGCGTTTATTTAGGTGTACTTTATAAAATCCCAAAAGTATACCAAATTTTGTGCACCGGAAAGTGGTAAAATCTAAGAAAACCCTAAACTGTTGGTTTAAGACACTATAAATAAACTGAGAGCTCGATGACCGAACTGTAAAAAGTTGAGCACGAAAGGTTTGACCATCGGAAGGTGACTGCATATCGATAAGAATGAGAAAAAGTCATTTCTTGAGTTTCACGGTTGGGGCGGGGCATAAGGGGGTAGGCCCCCGAAAGGGGTCGCAAATTGTGCTTTGAATTAAAACTTCTAGAACGAGATTCATTTTCACATGGTGTGTTCTATGAGGTATATAGAGTAAGAAAAAAGTGGTCAAGGAAAAAAAATCCCAGGCATTCTCAAACAAGAAGGCGGTTCCAAAACCCCTCAGGGGGGGGGGGGGCAACTGTAAAATTTCAAGCAGGAGTGAAATTCGTTTTCCAGTCATTCCTTTGGCATCCAATGATGACTAAAAAACATGGTCAAGGAAACTTTTGCCCGGGCACCTACAAATAAGAAGGCAGCGAACTGGGGGATGCTGAGGGGTTTCGGCATTCAAGGAAAATATGAAATGTTGCGCACGAGCAAAATTTCTTCGTTGATCATCGGACATCGATGCATTGGTCATATATCAAGTCCACAATAATTTTCTCACCGGGGCATTTACCAACAAGAACTATATGGAAGAGATGGGGTCCAGTTGAAATAACTTAACAAGTAATATGGACGTTTAGATCGCATCTCATTAGCATTAACTGGCGTTATGTCACTTTATAATTTAACGCTGATGCTATTGCGACGTCATCAAATGTCCCTAATATTGCATTCAATCATTCTTCCATAAGTAAATTTTTGATGATAGAATATATGCATATGACAAAATACAAACACTAGTATGAGCATTGACTCGCTAAACTTTTAGATATACAGAAAATTAAACGGATTTGTAGATTCAGATAATTTTTACAGATTATTGAGATTATTTCGGACGTACCTTAACCTTAGGATACTTATCCGATATCATAGTCACCTGTCCAAGTTTATATAGTTTTATAAGACATTGAATTTTGAACAATAGATTAATCCTGGTCTTCACATTATACATAGATTAAATATCTGGATGAAAGGATGTGTTTCGGCTGTAAAAGTTGCTCTGTTGGACGCATAGATTCAATATCTGGGTAAAAGTCGCTCTGTTCATCTGGATATAGTTAATGTCTGGTCGATGGTGTGTATATAATATAGGTTTGGGCCGCTAATTTCGCTCTGTTAGGTACACACACTAATTTCGCTCTGTTAGGTACACACACTAAATATCTAGAAGTTAGGATGTGTAAACGTGGCTTTGTTCAACTGATACAGTAAATGTCTAGAGGAAAGGATGGGTTTGGGCTGTACAAGTTGTTCTGTTAGATGAACACATTAAACATCTATAGGAAGGGAGGGTTTGGCCTGTAAAGGTCGGTCTGTTAGGTGAACACATTAAACATCTAAACGAAATCATGGGTTTGTACTGTAAAAATCGCTCTTTAGATGTGCACATTAAACATCTAGACAAAATCATGGGTTTGTGCTGTAAAAGTCGCTCTTTAGATGCGCACATTAAATATCTCGAAAAAAGGATGGGTTTTAGCTGTAAAAGTCGCTCTTTTACATTCACACATTGAATATCTGAGAAAAAGTCGCGATATATAACTGTTACAGTAAATGTCTTGTCGAAGGGGTGGGTTTTGACTCTAAATATCGCTCTGTTAGATGCACACATTAAATATATCTGGAAGGACGGGTGGTTTTGGGCTGTAAAAGTCGCTCTGTTAGATGTACACAATAACATCTAGAGGAAAGGAATGCGTTTGGGCTGTAAAAGTCACTCTGTTAGATGCACATAAAAAATATCTAGAGGAAAGGATTAGTTTGGACTATAAAAGTCGCTCTGTTTAGATGAGCACATTAAACATCAAGAGGAAAGCATGGGTTTCGGCTGTAAAAGTTGCCCTGTTACAATCACACATTGAATATCTGAGAAAGGGTAGCTCTGTTCAACTAATACAGTAAATGTCTGGTCGGGGGGATAGGTTTTGGCTCTAAATATCGCTCTGTTAGATGCGCACGTTAAATATCTAGGGGGAAAGACGGGGTTGGACTGTAAAAGTCGCACTGTTAGATGAACACATTAAACATCTGGACGAAATCATGGGTTTATGCTGTAAATGTCGCTCTATTAGATGCGCACATTACATATCTAGAGGAAAAGGATGGGTTTGGACTGAAAAAGTCGCACTGTTAGATGAACACAGAAAATATTGCAACAGTCTATATCACAACCTACGCTTCACCCAAATACAAAAACTCCAAACCTTACAAAACTCTGCTCCCCGATTAGTTACAAGACAAGGCAAGTTTGCTCCATCAGTCCCTATACTACATGAACTCCACTGGCTTCCAATAGCCCAAAGATCAATATTCAAAATCATTCTATTAACTTTAAACACTCTGCTCCTAAACTCTGGAACTCTGTCCCAATACACCTCCGTGAAATCGCAGAAATTGCTTCATTTAAACGCTGTTTAAAAACACATTTGTTCAAACAATGCTACTCGTGAACATGTTTGTATGTATGTGCATGTATATGAATATGTAAATATGTGTGTATGTGAATATGTGTGTATTATACTCCTGTTTGTATTGATTGTATTAATTGCACTTATATATTTTTGTTCTTTTCAAATGTACCTATTTTATATGTAATGCCTTGTACAGCGCATTGAAACTATGTGTAATGCGCTATATAAAAATAAATTATTTTTTATTATTATAATTAGAAAAAATTTCGAAGCGATTCGAGCGTTTTTAAAAAAAAGTTATAGGATTTTTGGGTGAAAAACGCGACTTCGGAAATGTCGTTACGGTCCCCCTGGAATAACGATCGCCCTGACCCTCTCGGAATCACGATCAAGTTCAAATGTATTTCATTTTGGGCAGGTAGCCAAGGGTTAGGGCCAAATTTGGGACCGATCGGGACCATAGGGGGTTAATACGGGCCCTTTTCCGGGGGAAAATTGGTCAAAAATCGCCAAAAAAATGAAAATACTAGCGCGCGGATGCATCTCACACCCTTCGATTCATGCGCACACACTCGAAACTTACTTGGGTCCCAGTCACAATGTCCTTAAAAATGTTTGGGCCATGACCCATATGGGCCGAATGGGGGCCATTTTCCTGGGGGGGTATATAGGAAGTCAACTTTCATTTTTCAAATAGAGGTGGAACTAGGTGTTCGATTTTAATTTTGAGACCAGATTCGCAATGGTCGAAAATGGGGGTTGGGGGTAGCCAAAAAAGCTAAGAATTTCTTATATGTGTTAGCTAACATCCCAAGGTACAATCTCTGAAAATTTGAAGAAATTCTAACAACCCTTACCCCTGCTGAGAACATCGGGCACGTGGCAGGGTGTCAAACATGGCTTCCCAAAACGAGGGGCCATATATTGCGGCCCTATATCTCGGCCCCTATGGGTTCGAATCCAGATGTTGTGGGCGGGATCGATAGGCCGGACAAATCCCTCCATTGTATTAAAGTTGGGGTCCCTCACCCTAACTCCGTGCACGTGGTAGGGGGCCAAACATGGCTTCCCAAACCTCTGGACCAAAAGTCACTTTTTAAAGTTTAGGCCTGCGCTACGTTTGCGGCCCTATATCGTGGCTCCTATTGGTACGATTCTAGATGTTTTGGGCGGGATTGATAGCCCGGACAACTCGCTCCATCGTATAAAAAACTTAGTGCCCCATAGTCTAAAATTTGGGCACGTGGCAGGGTGGCAAACATGGTTTCCAAAAACGAGGGGCCATGTTTGCGGCCGTATATCTCGGCCTCTATGGGTTTGAATCCGGATGTTTTGGGCGGGATAAATAGCGCAGAAAACTCCCTCCATCGTATCAAAATGGAGGCCTCTCTCTCCCACATCGGGCACGAAGCAGGGTGGCAATCATGGCTTTCCGAATTTCTGCATCCAAAACTCAAATTTTCTCTCAGCGGCTCATTTTTTGAACGATTTTTCTGAAAATTTAATGCGAACTGCGCATCCCCAACGCGGAGCTTGTATTGAAATTTCAGAACAATCGTCCAAAAATGGAATATTGTTTCGAATTTTGACCCACTTCCGGTAGCCGCAGAAAAAATCCGAGATCCTGACGTGACGCGCAAGGGTCCATTGTGGGTAGCCGCAAGGACATCACTTTCCGGTTTGGTCAAATTCCCAAAGTTCGGGAGTTTGAAGTTGACCTTTGAACTATGTCGGAGAGGTCAGACTACATGACCTTGACCCACCAGGACGTCCCGGTCTACGAGCTTGTGAGTCATGACCTCAACCATGACCTATCTGCCGAATTTCTGGACGGTACCTAAAGTTTTGGGAATTTTTCGACCTCAAGGTCAAATTTCAGATCAAAGGTCAAGGTCTGACATGAAAGGTCATTGATGTGTTCATCCAAGGTCATGACCCTTTCCTTGGCTCGTAAAGGTCAAGGTTAAGGTCAAACGTTACTTCATCGGGCCGTCTCGCCTACTTCCGGTCGCCGGACGCCCATTTTGAAGTGACCCAGCGACTTGTCGGGGTAGATATACCTATCGAATACCAAGCCTCGAAACCTCGGTGAAATTGCTCCAAGTCCGGTGAGATTTAAGGTGATTTTTTTTCTATGTCCCCCAGGGACAGCACGCTAAGTCAGCCAGGGTCATGACCTTGACCCAACTGGACGGCTCGGTCAAAGTCCTTGTGGGTCGTGACCTTGACCTTGACCTTGACCTATCTTCAGAATTTCTGGACGGTACCTAAAGTTTTGAGATATTTTGGACCCGAAGGTCAAACGTCAGATCAAAGGTCAAGGTCTCAAATGAAAGGTCATTGATGTGTTCATCCAAGGTCATGACCTTCGACATGCCACATGGCCCTGGGATCGAAACATAGGCCCCTAAACACGCGTTTATGTAGTTATTTGGATGACCTTGACCCTTTCAGATGGCCTTGACCTTTTGGGGTCATGTGGGTCATGACGGAAGCTCGACAGGTCAAGACCCGAGGGTTCTATTTTAATTAGTTTGGCCTCCAGGGGGCAAAAACCGCACAACTTCCGGCGCCCCTAGCGGGTCAAGGCCACGAATTTTGACTGGCGGTTTTAAAAAATGAAGAACAAATGGGGGGGTGTTCTACCCGGCAACGCACTTTTGGGCCGATCGGAAGACCATTTGGAAGAAAAAATCACTCAGAAAGTCAAATCGATCGTGAAAAATGCCTGTGGGCAAAGGGGAGATAACTCTTTCGTCCCTAGTGGATTCTGGCGACCTTGAGATCGCGGCCTTATAAACTAAATCGACCCCTGGGAGTCGCGTGGTGGCCTTGGTTTGACCCTCAGAGGTCAAGGTCAAGTCAACATCGTGATGCCATCTGACCCACTTCCGGTGGTCGCAGAGAATTTTCAAGGGTACCACGCGACTCCCAGTTGTCGATTTAGGGTATAGCCACGAGGAATAGTTCCGCAAAAGAGCTGACATTTTTTAAAAAAAAATATAGCTAAAAAATGCACATGTGCCCCCACCCGAACCCGAAGCGACCGAAAATTCCAGATTTTTACACCGGATCCTGGGTCGGGACATCGGTCTGGGTCACCACACCAATTTTCAGACCTCTATCACTTCCGGTGTGGAATTCCGAAAAAATTCTACACCTCTGCAACTGCTTTTTCTGGGTTAAATCTCCGCGAAGGGACAAGGCCCCTGGAAAAGGGCCCTACACCCTAGAATAGGACATTGTGAATCAGGAAATCGAGCAAAGTGGGCCTTTGAGGCCTTTTAGTTAAAAAAGCCGCGATTTCACCCACTTCCAGTCCCAGGGGGGGGGGGTCTGAGGGTAAAAAACGAGTCCCCTGGGGTGATATACTTTATGAATACCTAACCTCGCCCCCGGGGGTGCATCAGGGTGTTTACAGGTGAAAATTGGTGTTTTCGGGTAAAAATATTTGGACTCTGAACGGAATGATGGGTCATGTTTGCGACCCTATATCTCGGCCTCTATGGTTTCAATATCGAGCACGTGGCAGTGTCGCAAACATGGCTTCTCGAATCGTCCACAGCTCCGCCCCTATGGGAAGTAAACCTTAGATTTTTTCGGGGCGGCAGGGCCATAACAAAAGGAAAGTTTTGACGTCGGAATATTTTTTTCCGGGGGGGGTGCATGCCCCTTTAATTTTTTTGGGGCCAGACACACCCAGGAGGCTAAAATGTCAAATTGCGAAAAAAAATATTGCCCCCACCCCCTCCCGGGGCCGTCCCCGACAAATTTCCACACCCCACAGAGCTTGATTTTAGCGTTGCCCGGGAACAGGGGCCTTTGACCTACATAATAGGTCCTCAATCGATAACCCTAACCCTAATGACATCGCTGATAGTGAGGTAGCCACGTAAAAATATATAGGCCCTATTTAGCGTAAAACAGGTCATCCGCACAATCGGAAGCTTTAAACCCAGGGAGAGTCGAGATAACGCCATGGATAACCGAGCCTTAAACATACTTGTCCCGCGGTGGCCTTTATGTCCACATGAAGGCGGTCATAAATTTACCGGGACCGCCTTGAAGGCCGATTTATTTTGTTTTTATTAGCCACTTCAATGCGGTAATAATATTGGAACGGGTGAATTATCTCAAATAAAATAAAAACCCATAGTCCAGGACAACAAGTCATCTTTTCTGTAACTTTCAACGCTATTAACGTCAGGCCCATGCCGCAAATATTTTCTACTTCAGATTAGGACCGATTGGGTTTTATTTATTTTATACGGAATTTTCTTTTATAACGGGGGGGTATTTTTCATAACAGGGCCGAATAAGGTCACCAATCGGGCTTGAAAAGGCACAGATGTATAGCTTGACAACCGAGACTAGGATGTACTTGATTACCAATATTCGATCATGCTCTTTTGCACCCCCCACCCAATCTCCCAAACAGAGTTGTCTTCCCTTGCAGTCCACGAATGCTGGATAGCGAGACTTGCGTGGAGAATGCCCCCCCCCCCCGCCCCACCTCGACCCCCCTTACGCCTAGGTGCTGTGCTATTCGTATCTTACCCTCGCCTATAGCTCATCCTACTGACATACGATGATATAGAATACAGAAGTATTTTTTAAGCTCCTGTGCGTCTCATCAAATTATTAGGATAAAATGAGGCGAAAGAAAAAAACAACAACAACCGTAATAAACCATGCAGACAAATTTGTTTTAGCCCATTTTAATTGGCTTTAGTTCCCCATTGCAAACAATGCCATCTTTTTTGGAATGAAACAGTTATTTAGAAAATTAACGTGAGTAAAATTAAAGGAAGAGGGCATGCACCCCCGCCCCCACCCCCGACCCCTCCTCCGACCACGACATAATACACCAAACTAGGCCTGTCGTCACAATAATGTCGGCATAAAAATGGATAAATCTGATTGGCTAATGCGTATGTACATAATGCTATGATATTATTATTTTACCCTACTGAATAGACCCACCTCAATCATATATATTATTATATTATAATAGTTCCCCTGCTCAACCGGATGGAGCTGAATCATAGAGGCTTATTGAATAGGGTATACCTCAGTTGCATCGGGTGATCCCATATTATGTTCAGCAGAAAAGTTTTTTTTAGACGAATTGGAAAACAACAAAAAAAAACAACATTTTTTTGTCCGACCGGCCCTTTTCATTTTTTTCCGACCGCCCGATCGCCCGATGGGCCAATCCGCCCCTGTGTGCGTCCCTGCGTGAGATGGTTCTAAAAATAATGATTTTAATACTCTTTTTCGTAACATCGTAATGGTGCAATATAATGATTGAGTGAATGAGTTTCTTCCCCAACAGTAGCCTATTATAAAGACGGGGGCGAGCCATTCATTGTGCTATGGGGGAAATTTTGCCCGGACAGCAGCTGATTTACAACTGACATGGGTTCTTTTACGTCTATGCTCAGCAGAGTGTTCTTCCAATGCAAACGACTAGACCATGTTTCCTGTAAGTCCACAGTTGAACAACCCGGGAAACTTTATCGGCAAACAAAAGAATCGAACCCCGGAACTGACGCACTGACCCCCCCCCCCTTTCCAATCATGAGAAATTTTATTGCATAAAGTAAAGGGGGTAGAACAGTAAAAGAGGACAACCCGTTAAAACTCAACATGTTTTAATTATTTTTTTCTTGAAAATGTAAATGGTACCCGTAATAAAATGAATGGGTTAAAGGATTTCTGATTCAAACGGGAATCCGGGATTATAAAGACAGGGATAGGCCTACACCCATCCTCCTCGCAGTGTTCCGTTTGATAAGAGCTAATCCCACTACTCCCTGCTGGACTGAGTGGGTATTATTGTCACTAATTATGACTGGTCAGTGGTCCTATTACTGACCAATCACTGACTTCGTTACAAAGGCATTGCCTTTAAAACAGGACGTTTAATTAGGGCAACGGTGTTTACATAGCGTTACGTCATGGCCGCAACTTTTTTTTTTGTTGCTATATTAACCAGCGCATAGCAGGATATTGCAGCAAAACTAATTGCGTGACAAACGAGGCTATCGGTATTGACGTAAAGTAAACACTACTGTATGGTAACGAACATACTTTCAACGTTTTTAATACCTTAAATCTTTGTCCAAAATATTACGGAAGACCCAAGATTAAACGACGGACTGTCATGTTATTGTACGTAAGTGGTAGATTTGATTGAACGAGAAGAATAGACACACTTACTTAAAAGTTCAGGAATCCGAAGCCAATCCAGCAATGGCCAGAGAGGGATTTCTCGGGCCGTTGCTTCAGGAATATGGCCTACACCATGCAGTGCGCTAGCGAAAATTTTGCAAGGACAGCAATATTATTGAATTCCAAATGTCATGCATGGATTCTCTTAGATACATTCACCGGAACCTCAATGTTAGATTCCGTCCGAACGACTTTACCCCGGAACAAAAGTAGCCTAAACCCCTGGAACTCCTTGTTTGTGATCTAGCGCCTTATCCATTGAGCGATCGCGACTCTATTCCATCATGGGACTATTTAGTTCTATGCTTCCATAAATACGGGACGGCAAGAGTTTATGTAAAAGAACGCCTGTAATAGGCTTTCACTAACGTCAGAACTTTATGGGAGACTATGAAAATAATTTTATCAACAATCCTGTAGGCTTCACTTCGGTAATTGGCTGATTGGGACCATGGCTGATTGGGACCTGGCTGATTGGGACCAGATTTGTGGCTGATTGGGACCAGATTCTTGGCTGACTGGGACCAGATTTGTGGCTGATTGGGACCACGACAAGGCTCATTGGGACCATTACTACCTGGACATCAATATCATTAACAATAGATTTAATGTTGGTATTTTCGACAAAACGGACAAATTCGGTTTTGAAGTAGTAAAATATCCGTCAATTTATAGTAACATACCAGATACAACACTATATAATGTTTTCTATTCACAGGCATTACGATTTTTGACCGTATGTAACAATAAAGAACTGTTTCTTTCCCGAATAAAATCCCTGTTTTTGAAATGCACTGCCAAAGGAGGTACACAGTTACGCATATTTAAAGAAATTTCGAAACTTCCGTTTCATCAATATACCAAGTTTAACATTTCTTATAAGTATATAACCGAGTACATATTGGATAATTATCCAATTTAACCATCCCATCAAAGTCAAAGCAGCTATCATTTCAACCCTCACCCACAGAGCCAAGAAAATCTGCAATCCTGAACTCCTCAATAAAGAACTAGAACATATAAAACATACATTCTGCAACCTCAACCAATATCCTGAACAGTTAGTCAAGAAAGTCATCAACACCGCTACCAGCAATGAACCTAAACCAGCTAAGACTAAACAAGATTCACAAATTCGCATCTCTATACCATTCCACAACAAGCTATCCTACCAAATCCGGAGGCTCCTTAAGCCAGCGGGAATAGACACCAGCTTCTACACTGGTTCTACAATAAAAGATATCCTCAGCGCAAATGGTAAATGCCGACCAACAATACCTCTGCAACCAAAGGGAAGTGTTTACCAGATTACCTGCTCCTGCAAGAAATTTTACATAGGTGAAAGTAAGCGTCCATTAGATATCCGTCTCAAAGAGCACCAGTCTAAAGGCACCACCAATGAATCAGCTGTATCAGAACACCTGAAAAACAACCCCCGCCACAGAGTGAACTGGTCAGCTGTAAATACCCTTAATATCAACATCAATCAAAAGAAAACTAGAAAATTAATGGAGGGAGTACAAATAAAGAGACATCAACCAGAACTTAACAGAGACAGTGGTTTATATATCCCCAGAGCCTATGATGAATTAATAAAAACAGACTAAATTAATAATTAACATAGACTTTACTTTCACACAAATTCTTAGTATCTTTTACTCAGTTTAGCAGTTTAGTTTAATGTATTGTTACATTATATGCAGCACATAATTATTATAGTACTTATAATTTATAAAAACAAACAATAAGATATTCATTAGTTTTTTCTGTAACCTATAAACACATAAATATTAGCATACAGTTTCACGACTAGAGTTAATAAAATGGCCTCGCCTTTTATCCATTGTTATGGTAATTTAAATACATCAAGGCAATAACCTTATATTAATAAGTGGTTTCTACCCAGTGTACATTACAATTAAATGCTTTTGTCAATCTATATGGTTTCATTATAAGAACAAGGGTCACTGTTTTCCTAATTATGTTTTCATTGAATGTTGTGATTGTACATAGTATATATATCCCATTCCTTCTACCTGTATCAGTATTGTGCTTGAAAACGACAAGAGAATCATTGTTGAAACGTAGCTTTAATAGAAATATAGTAATTGTTATCCATATAACTTTGTGTTTATTATTCAATTTAATTTAGTTTAATTTGTATAGTTACGTAACCATGTTTGGATTATCGCCCTTATTGTTATTATTTTATGACTTCATAAATACACTTACATTGTATGCTTTCTTCTACATTCCTGTTTTGCATTGCTTGTATGGGGTATTTAGTATTATGTTTTGTGCAATTATACAACTTAAAAATTATGATTGGTTGTTTAAACTTATAGCTTTTAGCATTATTAAATCTTGATTATCGCCCTTTTTGTTAAGAAATTCTATTGACGTCATTGATAACGTTACGACGTATACGTCACACCATTCAGTTAGCAGACGACTGCCTCCCGAGGCGGTCTACGTTTTCTTTGCTTCTTTGTGTTGGTATGTTTGTGCGTTTTCTTGTACGAGTAAATATGTTCAATTTTGCGTGAAGTCTGTGTTGCTTCAGACCCGGAACTGTACAGCGCAGTGGACGCTTACGGCTAGCCCCCGGATCCATTCACTCTTTTTTGAATTGTTTTTTTGTTTGTTTTGTTTGCTGTTTCGGAGTATGATGTCTTGTCGTTGTATTTGTCCTTTTTGTAAATCATATGTGGCGCAGTCCCCCTGCACTAACTATTAAAGCCCCAATATCACTCTTGTTGTAACTGAATAATATGTTCCAATCTTTATTCTGATCAACAAATTGTAGCCTACTATTTTACAATATTTCAATTAAAAAATGATACAAATTTCATCTTTACATACCGAATTTTAAAAATTGGAAATATTCAACTACATGCCGTAACATGGTTGAAAAGCCTTAAAGCCCCAATACCACTCTTGTTGTAACTGAATAATATGTCCCAATCTTTATTCTGGTCAACAAATTGTACTTATTTACAATATTCCAATTAATAAATGATAGGCCTACATATTTCATCTTAAAACACCTAATTTTAAAAATTGGAAAAATTCAACTATATGCCTTAACATGGTTCGAAAAGCTTTACGTAAACACTTTTTTTTTTTTTTCTGACACTATTTATTCAATAATATGTTCCAATCTTTATTCTGATCAACAAATTGTAGCCTACTATTTTACAATATTTCAATTAAAAAATGATACAAATTTCATCTTTACATACCGAATTTTAAAAATTGGAAATATTCAACTACATGCCGTAACATGGTTGAAAAGCCTTAAAGCCCCAATACCACTCTTGTTGTAACTGAATAATATGTCCCAATCTTTATTCTGGTCAACAAATTGTACTTATTTACAATATTCCAATTAATAAATGATAGGCCTACATATTTCATCTTAAAACACCTAATTTTAAAAATTGGAAAAATTCAACTATATGCCTTAACATGGTTCGAAAAGCTTTACGTAAACACTTTTTTTTTTTTTCTGACACTATTTATTCAATAAATATTTTACATAAAAGTACACTATATGATTGTGGGATCTGAAAACAAGCCGGGGCTTATATAAATTCATCTCCCGGGGACATTATTTACAATAATAAAATATAAATACATTATATTATAAGATTGTAATCATAAAAACAAATTAGTATAGAATTACAAAGTAAATGGTTTTACTCTCATTTGATTAAATTATAAAAAAGAAAAACGTTTTATTGGATACAATATAAATCAGTTAAAGTACGTAATGTAGTAGAAATGTGGTGTGGTATGCGAAATGGTTATCTGATGTTAATAGCAAGGAAAGGGTAAGCGAAACTCTGGTTGTGGTAGTAGGAGAAAGAAGATATTATTGAGAATATTATTGAGATGGGAGGCGTCTGGCTTTAATATTAAGAACTCGATTTGAATTGAATTCGGACAAGTATTTCCAACCTGTCACGAGGCACTATTTGTCATATGATTAGTGTTTAGATAAGTTTAAATATCTAAGCTTCAGCATAGGTAAGTCCATAAAAACACGTCAAGTAAAACCCACAAGTACACATTTAGTATGGTCGGTAAGTAAACTAAACAGTAGATGGCAAGTAAAAAGACGAGTAAATGCCCACAAAAATGATATGAATCGTCGTTCAGTATGATCAATTTAGATAAGTATATTGATAAGAATGGGTAATCAAGAAACGGCGAGTACACATTATGTTTAGACAAACAAGAATCGGTAAGTAAACCAACCGGTAAGTTTATACTGTAAACAATCAGTAGGTGGTGATTAAAAGCACGATAAGAAGTATGTATGCCACTAAAATTACCGAACAGTAGGTGGTAAGTAATAAAACATTAACAAGTAAGTATGCGGTGGGTATTAAAGTATCACCCAACAGTGAGTTGATCAAATATATACCCAGTAAGGAAGATCAAACAGGGACGGGTAAGTGGAATATTTGGAGCACGGTTATTGATTACTTAAATCTATTGGATTGGTTTATGAATAATTGAACTGAAGTGAAAATGTCCATGTTTGTCGACGAAGCGAGAAGGTTGTTTCCGTATAACAGCGTTCTAATCTCCCGGTGAGTACTTGGTAGTAATAGTATAGTTTCTTGTCTTGTTCTAGTAAAATGTGTGCAATATAATAAAAAATGTTCGCTGTCCTCAATAGTGTGTCCACAACTACAGGATGGATTATTTGAAATGTGCATTAAAAATTTGTGATAGTTTAGAGTACTTTTTTGGCATCTTAGTCTTGTGTGAATGATTTGCAATCTTCTTTCTCCTAAATGGTAATGATTTGGGATCGATTCGTCGTTTTTTCGTAAATGATCTTTGAAGTGTTTCAATGATAGACTTTTCATTACGTCGTCTGTTAGATTATTCCAGGATGAAATAGTAGAAGGAAGAAAGGACTGTTTATATATCGATGTTGATGCGAATATGTTTCGGAAGTGAGATTGGTTGCGTGTAGCGTGAGAATTTAATGTAGAGACTCGGGGTGGTACGAGCAGTGAAAGGTAGTCGGGAGTTTGCTTATTGATCATCTTGTAGAAAAGAGTTAGTTTATGTCTCGTGCGTCGTTCTTTTAACGAAATAAAACCGGATTCTTTGTATATAACGTTATGTGACGTTCCTCTAACAAGTCCAGTTACTGTTCGTAAGGCATCAAGTTTGAGTTTCTCAAGCGCATAAGTCTCGTGGCCTGTACAGTTGTCCCATAGGACATCTGCATAGTCAAACAGAGGAAGGATGAAGGACTTGTATATTATTTCGAGTGACTTTCTAGATAATCTGTATTTTAAACTTCGAAAAAGGTCAATAGTTTTGTTAATTTTGGATATGATGTGGTTTAAGTGATGTGTCCAGGTGCATGATTTTTCAAGATAGACGCGTAAATGTTTGTGAGAAGAAACTTCAGATAGGACAGTGTTGTTGAAAGTCAATGGAATGGATGAAGGGTGTTTTTTTCTGGAGAAAGTAATACTAGTGGTTTTAGTGGGGTTAAATGCTACTTTCCAGGTAGAAGCCCATTTGCTAATGGTTGAAAGGTCGGTATTCAGAATTCGTTTAGATGAGACGGGGTCTTCAATGACAAGATATAGGGAGGTGTCGTCTGCGAAAAGTCGTATATTTGATTCTATATCATTAACAAGATCGTTTATGTAGGCAACAAATAGTAAAGGACCGAGAACTGATCCCTGCGGTACTCCTGTACGAACAATTGACGAGTTCGAAGATACTCCGTCGATTACTACGCGCTGTTGTCTATTTGATAAATAACTTTCCAGAAGCGAGTGGATATTTCCACGAATACCAAAAGCATGAAGTTTTGAAAGAAGACCTCGATGCCAGACTTTATCAAAGGCTTTGCTTATGTCGAAGTATACTGATCTGACTTCTTTGCCTTCGTCAAGAGCTTTACATATTTGGTCATATAGATCTAAAAGTTGGTAAACTGTTGAATCGTTCTTGATGAAACCAGATTGGAGCGGTGTTAGTATCTTAAAGTCAAGAAAGAAGTTGTATATATATTTGTAGAGGCATCCTTCGAAAATTTTACCAATGCAGCTTAATAGGGAAATGGGACGGTAGTTGTTAATGGACGATGGTGGACCATTCTTTAATATCGGCGTGATATGCGAATCTTTCCATTGATCAGGAAATACTGAGTGTTCTAGGAGAAAGTTAAACAGATTTGTGAGTGGGTTTGCCAAACTGGAGCAACATGATTTAAGGACTTTGTGATTATACCATCTGGCCCTGAAGCTTTATCAATAGATAGTGACGCGATAATATCTTGGATTTCTGATTTTTTGAATATTGGTGTGTCTAGCTCAAAATCATTTTCCGGAATGTATGGTGGGTTGTCGTTTGGGTTTTCTACGTTAGACTGCGCCATGAAATACTCATTTAGGGCATTACCCTTTTCAACTGCGTTGTACAAGATTTTGCCTTGTTCGTCTACAAGAGGGGGGATAAGACTTTTGTTCCCCTTAGAACTTAGAACATTTGTTTTTACTAGTTTCCACCATTTCTTTTCGGTAAAATGGTTTTCACTGATTTCTTGGTCAATTTTTTGATAAAACTCCTTTTTTACTCTCCTAACTTCGCCAGTCACATAGTTCCGCTGATGTCTAAAATTTGCCCAATCTATCGGCCCATTTGGTCGCTTAGCTTTTTTGTGGAGACGATTTCACTTCCGTATAATACGGCGAATGTGACCATTCATCCACGGACAATCTTTTGGGCGTACAGTTATTTGTTTATGTGGTACATATAAATCAATACCTGATAAAATGACGCTAGAAAAATTGTTTACTAAGACATTTGGGACTAAGCCCTTCTCCACGTATAATTGATTCCAGTTAAAGTTGTTATAAAACCGATTTAAATTTACAATGTCCATACATTCATAGTTCCAGATTATACGAGGATATGCACGATCGTGTGGCTTGTCTCTACATATTTGAATCTCGATTGGGCAATGGTCACTCAAGCCGGCGTCAAGAACATTTGAGGAAACGATATGATCTGGACAGGAAACGAGACATAGGTCAAGAAGGCTTGATGAATAGGGCGTTATACGTGTTGGGCGTGTAATGAGTTGATGCAGGTTTAATCTATTGGCCAAATCAAATATCTTACCAGTAGGATACCGTAATGTATCATAGTTAAAATCACCAAGAATAACACAATTCTTATTATCTTCCTTTGCTAAAGAAAAACTTTCTTCTATGGCAGTGTGCCACCGGAGAATCGGGCTTACGATAAAAAGAACCTATAAGAAACACTTTCAAATGTAACTTGGATTAAAACATATTTTCGAACCCTCTAGACAAGTAAGATAGGTTGTAATGGATAATTTACACAACAGATAGGACACTTAAACATCTAGTAGTTAAAATAAGGCTGTTTTTTTTTTCGAGACCTGACAATCCAGCAAAAGTGTTATTGTCCCTTTAAGTAAGCACTTTCAAATGCAACTTGGATTTAAACATATTTTCGAACCCTCTGGACAAGTAAGATAGGCTGTAATGGATAATTTACACAACAACAGGTAGGACACTAATGTCTTAAACATCTTGTAGCTAGAATAAGGGTATTTTTTTTTCTGGACCTGTCAAGACAGCAAGAGTGTTATTGTCCCTTTAAATGACGCTATTTTTGCATATTTTGTAAATAAGACAACAATGACAATAAATAATGTAATTAGTCACAAATAATAGTGTAATTAGTAGTGTTCGAATATTCGAACAAGAACACTATTCGAATATTCGACGGGTCTTAAAATTAGTATTCGAATACTATTCGAATATTTTCAATATATTTAAAGTGGTTTATTTTCAATGTATTATAATTCCCAATCAATTATTAAATACGTGAAATCTCTGTGAACAACGCGCGAGAAAATATGTTTGCAATTGCCAGTGAATCTTTTACGTAAACTGCCAATTTGTACACAAGTACTCGGCCTTCCACGACGTCAAAACTAGATTTTCAATCACCAATGTATAGCAATTCTTCCGCGCTACTTCCGAAATAAAGGGCATCTCGTTCATTCGTGGGTCTAGCACTGCCTCATTTCACGGAAATCATTGTGGTCTAGTCACCCAGCTGTTTCTTCATGAAGAATCCAAACAAATTCATCAGAGAGGGAGAGCATCGAGCTCCCTGGTAAGTCACCGAATAACTGTCTCTGAAGGGGTAGCACCCTTACAAGCTGAGAGACAGAGAGAGAGAGAGGGGGGGGGGGGTAACGTCCAATAGACACAAACCAGGTCATTTCGAGAGTAACATGGTTCAATTTTATTTCAATAATTGGCTTGCGCGTAGGGTTCTATAGCAGTGGGAATAAACCGTAGGGCCCGGAGAAAACCCACGATGTTGCACAAACATTCTCACTCTCCTTGTCACGTACAACAAGTGATTTTGTTTTACTTTTACCTAATGAAATAAACAGTGCCCAATGTGAAACAGACTACAGCTAATCCTTCTTTGTCACACTAACATTATAATTTGAGTTTTTAGCTGGGTGAGAATCGACCTTTTATAACTACACATGGCCTAGTAATTGCAGGGAACGGCGGGCGCCACACATTTAACAAAAAAAGCCGTAGAGATAATTACTGTCAGAGTTATGCCTCTTGATCACTTCAAAAAATCCGCTGGACGCTCTTGAGGCTAAAGTTAATATCCGATTGACTTTAAATTTATACACATTGTTTAAGGTCATGAGACAAAGAATACCATTGATTTTCAGCGATTTTCCATAAATACTGCCAGAGTTATGGCCTTTGATCAGGTATTCGAAATTATTCGAATATGGTGATTGCTATTCGAATATTCGAATAGTATATTCGACGAGCGAATATTCGTGCCGAACACTAGTAATTAGTGATTGACGGCTTCAAAACAAATGAGCTTACATGTAATTACAGAGAAGATGCTTCACATTCTTGACTGAGTGGGACCAATGACGAGAGTGTTGATACAGTTTACATGACAATAAATATCACCCAGTCAGGGGCGGATTGGGGCCGGGAACCGGCCCGGGCTCCCATGTCGGAGCGGCCCCTTTTACTGATTGCGGAGCCCGGACGGGGAGCCAGTACATATAGCTCTTCCCCGGGAAAATTTTGAAAATGAACCCCAAATATTTGGTGGTATATCTGATTTATGGGGACGGGGACTGAGATAACGTTCTTTCGCTGGGTGGCAGACCCCTCCTCCCCCCAAGAACATTTTGGAATATTTGACGGCTGAAAACATCCTTTCCTGCTATTTCAGCCAGTGAACAAAGCAACTTCTAAGTGGTCTAATTTAGTCTAATTAAGACGGATGACTTGAATTCCAATAAATCGTTTACAGTCCACGAAGATGGGACCGTTGGGAGAAATTTTGGAAATTTAACTGCCGCAAACGCGTTTTCCTGCTATTCCAGTCTGTGAATACACCAACTTCAATTTGGTCCAATATAGCCTATATACCTGGCTGACCAGAATTTCAAACAACCCATCAATCGTCGCGGGGTATGGGGGCTTCACCCTCCCGGAGAAAATTTTGAAAATTTAACCACCGCAAACGTTCATGTAAACAACTCAGAAAGTATCCAATGGTTTTGTAACCGAAATAAAATAAAACCAAGTAAGAACAAAAATTCTTTTAAAAAAATATAAAGGCGAAATAGTGTAATCAGCAAATGGACTGTTCACCACTTTAAATTCCAACCATCCAATCAGCTTCAGGTCCCTTGTACACTTTGGAGTGCACGTAAAAGATCCCTTGGCAGTTGGAATTCGATATAAGAGTAGGCCGTAGCGCCGCTGCCCGGGCAAAATTTCCCTCATAGCACACTGTATGGCGTATGCCCGTCTTCAATTAGCTCAGGTTAAGTGCATAACAGTAGGACGTTAAACCCCATTTCATTCATTCATTCTAATCAGCTTCATTCAAAAATAATAATCGATGCTCAATATAAATTCGTGGTATTCAATTAAAAAATGGAAATTAGTGTTTATTAGCGCTCGATGACAGTTAGGGAAGCAAAACTAGAAATGCCCGAAAAAAAAAGTCCAGGTTTACAGACAGCGGTACCGGTTTTCTTCGAGAGGCGAAGAAGCGGGGCTGTTCCAGTCCGTAAAATTAATGTTTTATAGATTTCGGGCACTTTATTCTGCCAAGTAGATGGAAAAAGATTTTTCTTCCGGCTTTACCCGTCTACCCTAAAAGTCAGCTTGCCCGAAACTCAGGAAAGCGTCTCGCACTCATATTCAGCCAGCAGACCAGCTATGGCCAAATTGTGCTGAAATTGAATTTTACGACGTTTCTGGCGTATCCCCACAAACAGGGTGCAGGTAACTTAATAATTAGTAGATCTGCGGGCGACAGTGACGGATGAATCCGATGACATTTTCGGATGAAATTCGGAATCCCCATTGCATCATTCCGAATTACGGCCCACACCCAGCACAACCAGAAAGTCTATTATACCAGCCCATTCCAGACTCCAGTGATGACTTGTTGACCCGTTAAAGCCACCGGCCACATAAAACATGATCATCATCGCTCCATGGCCGCCCCCCACCCCATATTATGTTTAGCAGAAAAGGTTATTTTAGACGAATTGGACAACAACAACAAAACATTTTTTTTTTGTCCGACCGGCCCTTTTCATTTTTTTCCGATGTCCTTGGCCGAGAGATAATTTATACCAATGGCCAGCAAATTTGTAATAATTTCAACAGTCTCAAAGGGTGCTCCCGTTACAATTGTGGTTTTGGTCACACTTGTAAAATCTGCAAGTCACCAGCACATGGTCGTAGCACTTGCTCTCAAAAAGCAGCCGACACAAATCAGAAAGCAGAACGAGCAGATTTTTCAAACAAACGCCCACATAGAAACCCATGACTAATTAGATCCACACATAGTAATCATCCCAGTTTTCCACAATACGCTTCCACTCCAATCGACATCGCAGCCCTAGAGAAAGAACTTCAAAATCATCCGGATCAAAAGTTTGTGAAAATGCTATGTGACGGCCTTGCTCAAGGTTTCGACACTATGGTGTCTCATTCGGATCTCCCAACTTACGAATGTAAAAATTCGCTTTCTGCCAGGAACAATCCTATCAAGGTGAATGAACTCTTGCAGGAGGAGGTTAGTAAAGGTTTTTTGTATGGACCCTTCGATGTGCCCCCTTTTTCAACCTATAGGGTCAGCCCACTTGGTGTTGCCACTCACAAGTATTCAGGCAAAAAACGTCTAATTATAGATCTATCATCTCCTCATAATAAACCTGATCATTCTAGCATCAATGACTTAATGGACAAGGACTCTTGCTCCTTATCATATGTTACAATTGATGATGCTACAGAACTTATCAAAACATTGGGCCGTAACAGTATTTTGTGCAAAGTCGATATAGCAGACGCTTTTAAACAAATCCCTATAAACCCAAACCAATGGCATTTGTTTTGTGTTAAGTGGAATAACCTGTATTACCATTACGTTCGTTTGCCTTTCGGTTCAAGATCCAGTCCTAGACTCTTCGACAATCTATCGCAAGCCGTCTGCTGGATCGCCTCCAACAACTACGGAATCAAAAACATTCTTCACCTGTTAGACGATTTTCTGACAGTTGATGAACCCCTCGCTGAAGGTAATAGAAGCATGGCATTACTGACTCTGGTTTTCAACAAACTCAAAATCCCACTATCAAAAAAGAAAACAGTTGGTCCTGTCTGTGTTTTGGAATATCTAGGCATCATCTTAGACTCTAGCAAACTGGAAGCTCGACTTCCTCGAGACAAAGTCGAACGTATTATAACTTTTATTCAACAAGTACTTCGTAAGACGTCTTGTACCCGTAAAGATTTGGAACAACTTTTAGGACATTTAAACTTTGCTATGCGAGTGATTCTACCAGGCCGTGCTTTTGTATCCTATTTATACAGACTTATGACCTCTGTTAAAGAAAGCTATTTCCATGTACACTTGTCCAGAGACTGTAGGGACGATTTGTCAATGTGGCTAAATTTCCTTCAAAATTGGAATGGCATTTCTCTGTTCTATGAGCCTCACATTACAAGTGCTCCAGACTTTAATCTATTTACGGATGCGTCATCTACCAAAGGATTCGGAGGCTATTACCAAGGAAAATGGTTTTCCGAACAGTGGCCCACTAATCTACCAGATATAGCAGACTTTTCTCTTTCAATGGCTTTTTTAGAACTGTACCCTATCGTTGTGGCAGCCGTGCTATGGGGTCATAACTGGAAACGTAAGCGAATCAAGTTTTACTGTGATAATCAGGCCACTGTGCATATTATTAGCAAAGGTAGATCGAAAGAGCCAGTAATTATGAAACTGATGAAAACATTAATTATGTGTGCAGCAAACAACAACTTTGCCATTTACAGTGAATTTCTTCCAGGCCAATCAAACTCTATAGCAGATTCTTTGTCTCGTTTTCAGATGTCCCGCTTTCGACGTCTGGCCCCAGAAGCCGACCTGGTTCCTACACCGTGTCCCCCAGTGGATCAACTTATTTGGATTCGAAAGTAGACAGCTTATGGAATCATGCGATCTCCGACAGTACTCAGCGTCAATACAGCACAGGAACTAACACTTATTTTCGTTTTTTGCATCTTCATGGTTCAAACTGGAAAACCGACCAAATGCCCCCAGTGGATGAACATTTGTTAATGAAGTTCTGTGCTTACTGTGAAGACCTAAAACTGCGTTACACAACAATCAAACTGTATCTGTGCGGTGTGCGCTTCCATTACCTTAGACACTGGGGATTTAGCCCTCTAGAAAAATCAAACGGTCAAACTTTACCATGCCTACATGCAATTTTAACAGGCATCAAAAAGAAACAATTGTGTAATGTGCGACGTACTCGCCTGCCAATAACTGCAGACATTGTCCGGAACATGTGCAACCTGCTTGATTCTGGTGTTTTTTGCATGTTTGTTAATACTATGTTACACTCAGCTTTTCTTATCGCCTTTTTTGGCTTTTTGCGCTGTGGCGAATTTACATGTTATAATTTGTTTAATCCGAATGTTAATTTATGTTCTGAAGATGTCTTAGTGTTAGAAGACAGACTGGAACTGACTCTCAAAAAATCCAAAACCGACCCTTTCAGACAGGGTGTCACAATTCAGATATTTAGTAATGGCACTGCTATCTGCCCTGTAGCTTCTTGTAAAAGATATCTTAAATTAAAGTCTGCGCGCTTCGGCCACCATAATAGGCAAGCATTTTTCATTACAGAAGATAACACACCTGTTTCTAGAACTTACTTCATTACTCATGTCAAAACCTTGCTTGAAAAATTAGGTCTAGATTCAACGCTGTATAACGGTCACTCGTTCAGACTCGGATCGGCAACTTCAGGTCACCTAGCACGTTTAGAAGACCATTTAATCAAGTCTCTCGGTAGGTGGTCTTCAGATTGCTATACTCGCTACATTCATACCTCCTCAATTGTTCTTAAGCAAGCACAAAATCAATTGTGTAACACAGCCTTTGTCTAGTATGTACAGTACCTTATGAATATCGTTATTATTATGTATAGTTAGTCATTTTAAACTTCACACAATTTAATTTTGTATAGGCAGACACAGCAGATGAGGGTTTCCATTACTTTTATTTTATATTTCCAATCACTACTATTTTTGTTCACAACTTGGGGACTACAGCCGTGCATTGTACCAATATCACACCTGTATCTGGGAATTTCCTAACCAGTTCAGTCTAGCAAATACACCTTTTAACTAAACTGGTAAATCAATATCCCCAAGCTGTTTTGCCTTGGGAAGGAAGGCTATTAATAGAATGTATCTTTTATACATTTCTACAACTTCCGCATTGTTATTTCCAGGTATTATATAATACACTGATAAGGTTATGTTTTATTTGTTACTTTTATTATGTATTATGTGTGTGATGTATTGCATAATCAATTTTGTTTGTATTATTTTGCATTTCGAGCTGGAAGTCCCCTTGAGCCAAAATAAATAGTAAACTTAAAAGTTGTTGTTTGAGTATTTATAAATTTTTGATTTATGTTACACATAATCTTGGTTTATAACACGAAAACATTTCTCTTTATCTAGAATTACCTCCCTTGTTACTGTTGTCTGCAAACAGTGCCGACCCCCTGCTGCTACTTGGTGCCAGCCTCGCTCTGGTATATCTGGCAAGTGCCGCCAAAATAGATATGCACAAAGCATTGTTCCAGCAGCATTCTAGTCTCAACCGTAGTACTGATAGCACGCTAAGCTTCGTTCTGTGTTTTCTCGTTACCGCCACCACCCCTCCACTCTCCTGTTGTCTGCTTATGCCTTAGGGGACTTTTGTACATTATTTCACTTGTTTGTTACCTATAAATTGCCTGTATTATTTTCTTGAAGTTATGATATGCTAGTCATTGCCTTAATAGATTTATGTATATATTATGTTTTTACTGGTCAGACTCCATTGGTATTTAAGTGCTGAGTCTCTGCACCATTCACACCCTGTGTACACATGGTCGCTCAGTGTTTTGGCACTAATTACTTTCCCATGTTGCAGGGTTTGTTTCTCTTCGCTACATTCACATTCATTTTCCCTTGTACACATGGTTGCCTTGTGCCTTCGGTGCCATTTACTTCCCCATGTTGCAAGGTTGCAGTGATTATTTTTACCTATGAATTTTCCCATGTACTCATGGTTTCTCCAGGTTACATACACATTAATTTTCCCTTGTACACATGGTTGCCTTGTGCCTTTGGGTACTATTTACTTTCCCATGTTGCAAGGTTGCAGTGTTCACTTTTTACCTACTTATTTTTTTTCCAGAATGTAGGGAATTTCCTAACCAGTTCAGTCTAGCAAATACACCTTTTAACTAAACTGGTAAATCAATATCCCCAAGCTGTTTTGCCTTGGGAAGGAAGGCTATTAATAGAATGTATCTTTTATACATTTCTACAACTTCCGCATTGTTATTTCCAGGTATTATATAATACACTGATAAGGTTATGTTTTATTTGTTACTTTTATTATGTATTATGTGTGTGATGTATTGCATAATCAATTTTGTTTGTATTATTTTGCATTTCGAGCTGGAAGTCCCCTTGAGCCAAAATAAATAGTAAACTTAAAAGTTGTTGTTTGAGTATTTATAAAATTCGATATAAGAGTAGGCCGTAGCGCCGCTGCCCGGGCAAAATTTCCCTCATAGCACACTGTATGGCGTATGCCCGTCTTCAATTAGCTCAGGTTAAGTGCATAACAGTAGGACGTTAAACCCCATTTCATTCATTCTAATCAGCTTCATTTAAAAATAATAATCGATGCTCAATATAAATTCGTGGTATTCAATTAAAAAATGGAAATTAGTGTTTATTAGCGCTCGATGACAGTTAGGGAAGCAAAACTAGAAATGCCCGAAAAAAAAAGTCCAGGTTTACAGACAGCGGTACCGGTTTTCTTCGAGAGGCGAAGAAGCGGGGCTGTTCCAGTCCGTAAAATTAATGTTTTATAGATTTCGGGCACTTTATTCTGCCAAGTAGATGGAAAAAGATTTTTCTTCCGGCTTTACCCGTCTACCCTAAAAGTCAGCTTGCCCGAAACTCAGGAAAGCGTCTCGCACTCATATTCAGCCAGCAGACCAGCTATGGCCAAATTGTGCTGAAATTGAATTTTACGACGTTTCTGGCGTATCCCCACAAACAGGGTGCAGGTAACTTAATAATTAGTAGATCTGCGGGCGACAGTGACGGATGAATCCGATGACATTTTCGGATGAAATTCGGAATCCCCATTGCATCATTCCGAATTACGGCCCACACCCAGCACAACCAGAAAGTCTATTATACCAGCCCATTCCAGACTCCAGTGATGACTTGTTGACCCGTTAAAGCCACCGGCCACATAAAACATGATCATCATCGCTCCATGGCCGCCCCCCACCCCATATTATGTTTAGCAGAAAAGTTTTTTTTAGACGAATTGGACAACAACAACAAAACATTTTTTTTTTGTCCGACCGGCCCTTTTCATTTTTTTCCGACCGGCCCTTCGGGCGATCGCCCGATGGGCCAATCCGCCCCTGCACCCAGTATTAATATTGTAACCCAATATGAAATAGCCTCATATCAGTAAATTTACTGCAACAACTTTGTATAATATTTTGTATCATTTTATTTCATATAACGAGACATTTGGTAGTGATTCAATTCCTTTACAAACCAATATTTTATTTCATATAACAAGAAATTGGTTGACAAATACGTAAAATTTTCTAAGCAATATACACATTAAACAAAGTTAATTAAATCACACTTCATAATATAAAACTCAGGTAGCAATATACAAGATCCTAATCACAGTACACACCATTATAGCCTAATAATCCAATAAACAATCAGATCCAATCACACAAATTTCCTGTTGTTGCTGTCAGTAAGATCTGAGTAATTTTCATGTACATGTAGTTATAATAATAGTACACTTTCCTAGATACCACCTTTCTGTTTACTTGTGTTAAAATTGTATCTATAAATCTATTATGTTTTTTTTCTGTATAAGGTAGGATATACATTTTGTTGCGAACGATGTATGAGAAATCCCGAAATGGATTCTCAGGCTGGGCCCATAAATAGCAGACTAATGGCTTTGAGTTACGATGGGTGAAAAAAGAAACAAACACGATGTTGATGGTACGAAATCTCTAGTGCATCTCACATGCTTTATTTGGGACTACATTTATACATCAAAATAGCATGCGTGTATTCATACGCCTGGTAGGCGTAATTAACCAGTCACTATAAAAAAGATAAATGCAGTTCATTTCTAACACATCCCCCTCCAGGATGTAACATACAATGACACATCCTAAAACACAAAATTCCGTGATACTATTATAAATTCACAAAATACGATAGAATTGAACATTCTCGAACAACGATAGACGATTATCACTAATACTACTCTAGCAGCATTCCAAACGACGATATAACCAACACTACTTTAAATAGCGAAGTAATATACACATCACTATTTCGATGAACACTTTGCGATGAATCCAACGATGAACACTGTCGATGAACTTTACGATGACTCCAACGATGAAACACTGTCGATGAACTTTACGATGACTCCAACGATGAAACTCTGTCGATGTACTTTACGATAACTCCAACGATGAAACATGGATAATAGGCACACTATTTAACGATAGACACGATCAACGAATTCAGAACGATGACGATATATAACTAAGCACATTATCGATAGTCACTTTTTCCACACACTATACTTAGGTATCTAAGCTTCCAATGGGCACAGGCGGTGTATCGGTCTTTTAAGTATATTATCGACGACTTTGACGTCAACTACTCTAACACGATTGTCAATTCCAGGATACGACTTTACTATACGACCTAAGGGCCACTTACCCCTTGGGGAAAGCGGGTCTACAACTAGTACTAAGTCACCCTCCAATAAGTCCTTATAGGGGGTTTGCCATTTCGAACGATTATTTAATGTCGGTAAGACTTCTCGTAGCCAGCGTTTCCAAAATTCTTGAAAACATATGTCTTGAGGCGAAAAACGAATGTTCTTAACGAAGCGAAAAATCCAACTACATGTAGTTATTAGCAACAACTTAATCCAGCTTAAATATCGAGAAGGTTCTAATCTACCAAGATCGCGCTGGGGTGTCTTGACAAGGAACGATTTCTGAGCTGAACGAAGCTCCAATAAAGCATCTTCGGAAGGATTAGAGTTTATATCATTAGTCAATTTTAAAGATGATATAGATTGTTATGAAACTTGCTTATCTATTGGCGAAATGACTGCGGAAACGTTACTAACTCCCGATGTATCAAGTTGCAATATATTGCGCATCGAAGTGTTTGTATCATCTTTCACAAAAACTGTTCGAACAAAGTGATTCGATGATTGTCTATAAGAGTTAAGTTCTAAAAAGGGACCTATACATGTCCATCCCAACGGCGTAAGTCTGGCGATGGGTTCTCCGGGTCTACCACTGATTTCGGTGAGCGCGCGATGTACATCAGATACATTAAGGCCTAATAATAAATCAACGTGAACTCTACCACCAACACGAGGAAATTCAATATCACGCAAGTGGGGCCAGTTATGTGCATATTTATTCCAATCTATCATTTGCAAACCGTCGGTAACGTTTGCAACTGTAAAAGCGTCCAGATTCAGACTAGTCTGACCATCAAGACTAGTTATAGTGAAGTTAACTTTACGACTTTTTAAACCATCGCGTTTACCACCTAACACAGAAACGTTCAAATAGGAAACTGGTCCTTTAAGTCCCAATTCCGATGCAACAGATTCACTAACATACGAGTCGATTGAACACTCGTCCAACAAGGCGTTCAGCTGGAGCGTACGATGTCCGGTGTTAACAATAACCGGGATTATGCGCATTCCCACGTGATCTCCCTCAGAAGTGACCATATTTGTTCGCGGCCATCGACGATTAGCTTCCGAATCAACAAACGGTGGCCCAACTGGATATCCCCCTCCGTGCAAAAGGGTATGATGAGACCGGGGACAATTGTCTATTCCACAGCGATGAGAGTTTTTGCAATAGCGACCTTCGTGACTTGGACTTAGACATCGAAAACATAATGACTTATCTTTTGCAACTTGCCATCTCCGGTTAACAGCAAGAGATCGAAAGTCTGGACAATCGACAAGTCGGTGATTGTTAGTGCACAAGTCGCATTTCGGCCTGCTGTCGTTGTAAGTCGTATATGCGCGATTCTTTTTGTAAGCGTTATCGGTACCACTTTGATTTGGAGCGTAGATACCATCAACCTCTTCCTGGGCTTCAACCCTAAACTTGACCTCTAAAGCCAACCATGCGTGGAGATTAACAAGACTTTCAGATTTCTTTTCTAAAGAGACCCAACGCTTAAAGTTAGCAATGTTCATTGGCGACAATTTTGATTTCGCGACCGAATAAAACATTGAGTTTTCTTCGAATTCTTCGACACGACCAGCATCTTTTAGCGAAACTATCGAAAGTTCGAGCTTGTCTGTAAATTCTTCAAGCATTTGTAAATCGGAAGAGTTAATAGGTCTCATTTGACGAATATAGTCTAAATGTAGCAGTACAGTACGACGATGACCACCGTATTTTTCTTCGAGCCTTTTCTTAGCGGACGCGTAACCCAAAGACGACGCTGAAAAACCTTCAATAGCCCTTAAAGCATCACCGTGTAGGTACTGTCTAAGCTGAAGCATTTTGTAACCATCACTACAGGCAACCCTATCGATGCAATGTTCAAATGCGTCCTTAAAAAGTGGGTAGTCTCTTTTATTACCATCAAATCGTGGAATAGATACACGTTTCAACTGATTATGCATATCGCTATCTATCGAATACGGCTCACGGGACTGAGCAGTTATAGAATTAATTGGACTCGGTTGAATATTATCTGAGGTAGGCTGTTCGTTTTCAGTCACAGAACTATTCTGAGGGAATTCTATATTTTCTCTAGGCGACGGGTTATTCGACGATGATTGACGGGTTTTGTCAATCTCACTAGATTTTGACTTGATCAAAGCTAATGTACTAAATACAGTTTCTGTAAATCTCGGGTCATCTTGTATCATATTCAGTTCGTCATCGTACCTATCTGGATCAAGCTCGCATAGGGACAACAAAACATTGATAACATCATCTTGTGTTTTCAAGACTTGGTCAACACCAAATTTCAATTGTTCTAAGTTCGCGGTTTCTGAACATAGTAAGCTAGTTAAATAAGACTTAGCTTTCGTAAAACAAGTTTTTAGCAAACGTTTTTGTTTTAATAATTCTGACTTACGATCAGCTGGAGTTTGATGTTGGTCATGATCGTGTATTTCTTCATCGGTGATACCTGTTCCATCATGTTCAGACATTCTAATGGTTGTAGGCTACTTGAAAACAAATTAAATAATTATTGACCTGGTCTACGACGATGACATTCTGGCGACTAGATGATCATGCACGTGGAGCTCGATGTAAACAGCAACCATTGAGTTCAGTTGTACCACATTACCATTCAGATTTCATATTTTCACACAGCAAAACCACGCTCTGCTACCAGATTTATGTTGCGAACGATGTATGAGAAATCCCGAAATGGATTCTCAGGCTGGGCCCATAAATAGCAGACTAATGGCTTTGAGTTACGATGGGTGAAAAAAGAAACAAACACGATGTTGATGGTACGAAATCTCTAGTGCATCTCACATGCTTTATTTGGGACTACATTTATACATCAAAATAGCATGCGTGTATTCATACGCCTGGTAGGCGTAATTAACCAGTCACTATAAAAAAGATAAATGCAGTTCATTTCTAACACATTTTGACTGCTTTTATATACATCATATTTGAAATAACCGATTTCCGTTGCTACTATATTGCTGGTATTAGTTTTCAAAATTTGTTTGGTTTAAACATTTTTTTATAACATAATTATACAAAATTAATGTATAATGTTTTGGGATTTCCGTATAATCTCTGTTAATATAATGTAACTGTAAAATGGAATCTAAACATAAATAACGTAGCCTACATAAAAGCACATAATTTTTAGTCACACTATAACAATCCTATAGCCTATATAAAATTCCTTTAAACTTAATTTAATATCCGAACCTAAGTTCTAGTATTTTTTAATCGTGTGGTCCCAATCAGCCTAGTGATGGTTCCAATCAGCCAAGAATGTGGTCCCAATCAGCCAAGAATGTGGTCCCAATCAGCTGTAACATATGATCCCAATCAGCCATGGTCCCAATCAGCTTGCATTCTTCACTTCTACTTGTACAAGTACAACTCCCCTTCTCAATCATTCAATATAAATATCTCCTGGAGAATTCTAATTTTACCGCCTAAAAGAAGACGACGACGCCATACATAATGTTTAATACCGTACGGTAACTTTGTTCAAAAAGGTGAAGGTCATTGAGACTATTATGGCAAGTAATTTGGCAACTACTGATTGACTGGTCAACCAATAATAACGGTATTGTATAATATTGCGCCAAAAATTAGTACCATTAGATTAGTTTACAATTTCATGTACCCATCTAATGTCGGTTGTCAAAATGTATTGACCTTACACGTCATAATACATTGGGGTTATCTGTCGTATATTGCACACAGACAAACACTGTGTACAGTTTTAGATAAATTTACATACAGTAAATAGCATTACGTTGACAATCCCACCATCAATATCCGCTTTCTTTCTTGTCATCTCTCCATATCTTCCATACGACACACAGTAGGTTACGAACATAGAGTTATTAATCTATGGTTATGAATTATTTTATGGTGTGATTTTATTGATAATGATAATAGTGCCTATATTTAATTTAGATTTATATGGATACTTTGGTACTGAGTTAGTGAAATTGTTTCCATTATAAGTTATATTAAATCATATCAAATTCAATCTGTTAATTGATTAAATGATAATTACACTATATATTTCACTTTTGTCCCAGGCTTTTATTATAAATGAGCAAGGGTGTGGATTTGTCATAACTTTTTTTTTTGGGGGGGGGGGGGGGTGGACGAACCCTGGAACATAATAATTAGGCCTACGAACAGTTTACTGTACCAGTGTTATCACGATGAAAGCTGTAACTAGGGGTAATAATATGATGATGATATGGAAAAATTGACTACCAATTACTGTGGCGTGACTCAATGTATTGGTTAGATAGCCTTCAGAACGGGACATTCATATTCATGTGGATATAAATCTAAATTTCTGTCCTGGCGATCAAAATCATGGGGGGGGGGGGGAAAGAGACCTATTCTACCCCCCGTCCCCCCGAAATGTATATGAGCAGGACTAAACAATATTAATGAAAACATGGTTTATTAAAAATTTCCTAGGGTCCTAATTCGGAGAAAACTAATAAAACAAAATTTGAACTATATAACTAGAGTATAAGATAAGCTACAGACTGGGGGCTTGAGACTGATCTTAAACAACTAGAAAAAAAACTTATAGCATTATTTCAATATAATATACTGATCTTGAGTTTAGTCTTAAGGGAAAGTCCTCAAAATTGAAAGCGTTATTTCCATTTTAGACTGCCAGAATTACAGAAATGTAATTTAAGTTTTGTCCAACTACAGAAGACGGAGAAAGAACAAAATCCTATCACTAACTTATTGACAACAACAATGAGTTTTAATCCTATTGATGTCAGCTTCCAAACTACTTCCACAGATAAAGATGAAGAAATTACAGAACCATGTGATTTGGAAACTAAGCGATTATGTGCTGATGGAAGTTGTATTTTAAAAAATGCTCTCTGTGGTAAGACATATTTTTACAATATTAAAAATGTTGAATACGTATATACGGGCATGAGTGCCACACATAAGGGGGGGGGACTGAATATACTTGGGACCCCCCCTCCCAAATTTACATAGTAGGCCTTAACTCCTATTTATTTACAAAAAATATTAGGATTAGTTAAGATTACTTTTTGAAATCCATTTATGATAAACAAAATGTACAAAATACTTTAAATATGTATACAACTTTCTTGTAAATGTCAATGTCTATATGTAAAGTATTGTAGTTAACAAGGTGAATTTCAAATATGCATCCTCATAAACAAAAAAATTGTTTCATTTGGATTCTCCTCATAAATTCCCTTACTAAACTCTCTTTGTTCATAACTCAAGCTAACAGTAACATTCAATATGTAAAAGTCATGAAAAAAAATATGAATACGGCACCCCTGACTTAAACATGATAAACATTGTATTGGTGTGATGTTTTAGTTTAACCATTAAAGTATGACAAAACAGTGTTTACAGAAGATTGAAACTTTAAAAAAATGTTATGGGGGTCGCCGGTGCCCCCCCTCCCCCAATTATATTTCTGTCAACTCAAAATCATGTTACATTAAATTTACTATGACTTGTTCTACTAATACATGGAATACTGGAAAGACATTTCTTATTCAATAATACAGGATTGTACACAACTATCTGGTTATACTGATCTAGCTAGATATGTACTCATATTTAAATATTTAAATGTATACATAAGTCTTTCTTTTACTTTATTAACAGAAGAAGAAGAAGTTATGAATCAGAACACCATACTGATAATGATAGTTGTTGGAATGGCTGTTGTGATATTTCTCATTATTTTATATTGCTTTCAACAAAAAACACAAACTCGACCTAACACAACTAACAGAGACTGTAAGTATATAAAATCTGCAATTTCAAATATCTTGGAGATAGACCCACTCAAACAAACTTAGCCACTGATGTCAGACTGTGGCTCCTTATCACATGTTAAACACATTCCAAATATAATTTTAACACACAGAGATCATTGCTACGGTATATACATAATGAAGAATTGAAGAATCGGGAAGTGACACAAAAAATGGAAAACATGTGTTATCCTTATATTTTAACTGACTAAAGGAAGAAACGAGCAATAACAAATACATGGTCAAATTACAGTGCACAGATAATTCTGTTGGAGAGGAAAAGACTGCAGTGAGAGAATATCTGACATTTTAAAAAAATAATTGACAAGAAAATATAAAAAGACCCGTGCATTCCCTGGTTTCTATTCATTATATGGTAATACACATACTTTTTCTATTTTTTGTTTCTCTTATCTAGTGACAGTCAATTCTTATTTTCCATTTTTTGTGTTAATTCCTCTTTCTTCAAAACTCTGTGTTAAAACTATATTTGGAATGTATCTAACCTGTCCTATCATTATGTGATTATGATTGACACCAATATTGTCCTTTTATTGCAACCGAGTGACACTAACATTGTACAATATATGTTCAAGATTGCAGGGGAGCCATAGTGGCTCAGTGCGTAGGACTTTTGGTGGTAATCTGGAGGTCCTGTGTTCGATCTCTGCGTTGCTCAAGAAAGTTCATCAGGATTTTCTGGCATGGTTCCCCTTCTCAGGGGTGCAGGTGTGCACGTAAAAGATACCTTGACAGTTGGAATTTAATATAAGGTGAGAACCGCTGTCAGGGCAAAGTTTCCCTATAGCACACTGTATGGCATATGCCCGTCTTCATTATCCCAGTCGGAGAAGAACAATAGAATGTTAAACCCCTATTTCACTATCTAATGCTACAATCCTAAAATTATTAATCTTATTCTAACTTATTTAAATCTTGATATATATTTTAGCAATGTTTGAAGCTGGATTAGGGGAAGGAGATAATGCATCTTTGTATAATCCACCCCCCCCTTATGATGAAGTTATAACATCTGGTCTTTATCCTCCAACACCTCAATCTCAAAGACAGGCAAGTTCAGTTATTAACTTTTTTTAGACTATGTGATGGTTCGGCCATAATCATGACAACCCAATTTTAAGTAATAATTTAAACAGGGAGATAACTCTAACTATGTAGTGAGCAATAAGATAACACTGTCTGGTATCACATATTGAAGAATAAAGTTGATCACAAATGTTCTTGTGGTCCCAAAATGCCCAGGTCATGTCAAGTTTATTTCAAAATATTTCAGTGATTAAGATAACAATATGAGGCATGGGATGGGTGCAATTAATTCATAGCACATGTCTCGCTATGACTAACAACAAAAGTAGTTTTGACAATAACTTATTCAAGATATTATATTTTGACCAGCTTCTTAACTTTTGACATGCCAATCAAATGGTTCAACATTTCACCCAATACATAAGATAAATATAATCTAATAATTGACTTTAAAGATGCATTCCCGGGACAATAACACTCTTGCTGGCTTGACAAGATGTTTAAGTGTCCTACCTGTTGTGTAAATTATCCATTACAACCTATCTTACTTGTCCAGAGGGTTCGAAAATATGTTTAAATCCAAGTTGCATTTGAAAGTGCTTACGTAAGGCTTTTCAAACCATGTTACGGCATGTAGTTGAATTTTTCCAATTTTTAAAATTAGGTGTGTTAAGATGAAATTTGTATCATTTTTTAATTGTAAAATAGTACAAATTGTTGACCAGAATAAAGATTGGAACATATTATTCAGTTACAACAAGAGTGGTATTGGGGCTTTAAAGTAACCAATCTATCAAAAATTTGCTTCAATTCCCTTTCAAAACTGCTCCCTGACCTAAGCTAGCAGACAATAAGCCAGCAAATCCATTTCGGGTTGACAGTTAGTGATTCCCTGACAATATTGTCCAGTCCTTGCCCCATGGGCGATTTTCGCGTAATCTAGTATTTTTCTAGTAAGATTGGATGTCTATACTTTTCATAAATACCAAATTTACCATACTTTTATTGGAAATAACCAGCCGATAAATACTTTGCTGGGAACCCATCTTTAAATCTACTATATTTCGTTCAATGGAAAGTTAATATAAATATTCCTGGTTGAATTGTAGCTTTATTTTACTTTTTTATGTTTTATTCTGTTTTCTAGACTCGAATCTCATCTTCTGATGAACCAATGACGCCTCCACCAAATTATGAAGCTGCTCTTAACATTCTTGCTCAAAGTCATGAATCTATTTTAGTGAAGGGTGCTAAATCCTCAGTTTTTCGTAGAAGTGTTTCTGTGGATAGTGTTTCTCGACAAAATAGGTCTAGTCCAAGTGGAACAACTAGACAATTTTCATTTTTTCAATCTATAGGATCGTAGCAATGGTTGGTTGTTTGCTTTCAGATAAGTGAATATGTGTGCAATGACGGAGTATCTGTGATTTATTTAGAAGAGATAATTAATATGTGGGGGATATTCTTTCTGTTAAAATTGGGAATGATTTGTTGAATGAATGTTAATGTTTTTATAGCACATTTGTATATATAGTTTTATTAGTAATTTACACATGTAAAATATGAAATCGTCATAATTGTAGATATATATATCCTGCCATATTTTAAGCAAAGAATATTTGTAGAAAGTTGTATTAATTTATGAAATTGAAAATATTTTGTGTTCATTTAATCAAATGATGATGTCAAATTGTTAATGAGTGGAAGAGATTTTTATAAACATGGGTTAAAGAATTAGATGTGCAGATAGAACAGTTTATGGCTTTTTGTAAATAATTTATATTAAAGATGCCATATTATGCATTATTGCCCGGCCCCGATCCAGGATTTTTTCGAGGGGGGGGGCCATACATTGTAATAAATGGTAATCATTAGAGTGCTGCATGTATTAGTGGTTTGGTGTAGTCCCCAGAGCCTTAGTCGCATTACCAGGGCAGAGACAATGCCAAAATCAGTTTATATCATCAATTAAAAAGCGGATACACCAGACTCGCTGGGGCTGAGGGGGGGGGGGGCATGCCCCCCCCACTGGATCCGCGCCTGATTGCTAGGACTTTGTTTTGGCATCTAATGTTATGTAATCAACAGGCCAATAATCAACTCTCTAGACCATTGGAGGGCAGAGATTTAAATGCAGCCCCCCCCCCCCCCAATTATTTGGCCGCAAATTATTTCTTTAGGTTATCGCCTATAGGGACTTGTGATCGAGAAGCCCCCCCCCCCCATTCAAGAATTGCTTCCGCCAGCCATGAAATGGAATGAAACATTATTACCATTTAAAGATTTAATTTAAAAATGGTGAATCAAGGCTTAGTCTTAATTAAGAAGTACCATTACTACGATGATAATCTATGCCACATCTTGTCAAAAGCTTCAGAGATAACTTCAATCAGAATAATGCAATTTTAATGAAATTTTCAATGTACATGTATTCATTTTGCATTATCTATATTATAGCAAGAATGGCCAGCTCTTTATTCAATTCTTACATAATCTTTATGTTAATTGTTGGTATCAGTGAATGATTGGGTTTTTTTTAAAAAGAGAAAAGGTGCATTTTCTTGAAAAATAATAATTTATGTACACATCTGTATAACAAAACACCCTTTTTACAATTGCCATTTATGTAAAGTATAAATTCCTGATCTCAAAGAATCTCAATATTAGTTACAGTGAATGGTCATACAATTACATGTATATCCATATTTTTTAAAGGGAAAAATCTCTTCTTTTTTTTTGAAGAAATTTGTTAACCGGTAGACAATTAACATAATATAGCCAGTTGTACTATTAAAGATCCATTGACCATATACATACAATGAGTCACAACTCGTACTGGAAATGTCATTCAGTACAGTGGTCGTATACCACACGATTGTTTTCTGTGTATATCCAGTCCATTTAGGAAATAGCACTGTACCATTTTCAACTATATACTTTAACTTACATAAGACTGTGTTCCTAATGCTAGATGATATAAATTTGATGGTATTCCATTCAATTCTCTTGTCTGTGTATATATTTAGTCCAATTACTAAATGGCACTAAATCATATTTACCTTATACTTTAACTTACATAAGGCTGTGTTACTAAGGCTATACAATATCAATATATATATTTTTTATGTAATTATTAATGTTATCGATTCCCAATTTTTGTATAAATATATCTATTTTGTCAGTTAATTGATCAGAAAAGAAGTTTATTATAATTATATTTTTTTAAAAGGTGGCTAAAAATATGTTTTACCTGCAATTGAGAGGAATATTTTTTAATGCTTTTGTTTATATCGAAAATGATTGAAAACATGTTATCTGGAACTATTGAAATAAATTTGATATGCCGGTAAGATTGAATTAGTTAATTAATTGATAAAAGCCCTAGAGAATCCAAAATTTGAAATATAAGTCATGGCCATGGGTTTATTTTTTGTTTCCGAAACCATATTCAACTCAATTGCATGAGATTGCCCGAGCAGTCATTACGAATCCCAAAACATCTGTAAGTGCCATACTGCTGATTTACATATGGCACACATACAGCTTATTGTTAATTAGTACGGACTACGGGTACAATTCTTTGATTGAGTTCGAAAATGAGCATTTGATTAGCTGCTGCTATGGGACACAATAACTTTGGTTCTATTTTAGTACCTGATAAAACTTGGTGTATAGTTTCAATAATATAATTTCTATGTTCGATGATAGACATTTTCTGCTTGTTGAAGTTTGATTGTTGGATCCATGGGATACAGGTTTGTTATATGTCAGACATGAATTATATGTCCAAATTCCTGCTCAATGGAAATAGTAATTTTCAAATAAAGAAAATAGAATCAATGGAGGATGGGGCATACACAAAAATCAATAGGTTCCATTCTCTGTCTGAAATCAATAATCGTGCATTTACATCTATAGACTAGGGGCATTTACATCTATAGACTAGGGGCAAACCTCTCTTATAAAGTAATGATCATTTCAAATTTGAAAAAAAATACCATTAAAATTTGCGGGTGTTTTCAAACAAACAATAAACAAAATATCGACAAATAAAATATTAATAAAACAATGTGAGTGTGGCACCACCCCTATGGATAGCAAATGCATCAAAATCAATAGTGGTATAAAAAAATGTGTATGCCAAGCTTGCAGGCAATGAGTGTGCGAAGTTTCAAGAGGACCGGTTAAGAAATGCTGTCACAAAATATTAACAAAAATAGGGCACAGACCAATATATATTATATATAGGTACAACCTGTTATTGAAATGATTGATCTTACCATAATTATTTGAACCAAATATGTTTATAATTCCGAACTGTATAGTATTTACAGACAGAATATTAACACTAATGTGGGTGTAACACTACCCTTGGGGGGGTGTCAGATATACAGCAAATTCAATAGTTGACATTATTTGAATATAAAGTATAAGTATGCCAAGTTTCACGATGATCCTATGAGAATAGCGGTCTCTGGGCAATACATAACATAATTGGGCTAGGCACCGCTCTGGGGGGTGGGTATGCACCAGAAAAGGAATAAATATGCCACGTTCAATGATGATCCATTCTGAATTGCAGCTTTAAGGTGGTGCAGACAAATATTGTGTATGGCAATCAATAAGAATTGCGTCCTGTAGGGGATGTTACACAGACACACTCAAGGATGACCGCATAATTATGAATGTGGACATATATAAAAATTGACCCATTCCCTCGGGGAATTCATCGCATGAATTAAAAATAGTAAGCTGTCACTGCCAGGAAGGATACGCCCACATTATCGAGAGATTGATAGAGAACCAGCGATACCGAAGTGATTTCTCCATCCATCAAAGACCATAATTCATTAAGTTACAATTTGATATGCGCAAATATCGAAAAGAATCAAGATCTTTAGGTTATAAACATGCATTTTAAGTTTCATCAAAATTGAAATTAAAATTGTGGCCTCTACAGGGTCCACAAATTTGATATACCATATTTTTACACTATTCGCGTACAAAAGACGGCCATTTTGTCTGGCAACTATGGTCCGATTTTCTAGAAATTTGAACTCAACCCTCAGTAGGTTGTAACGGTGATAGAGTCAAGTTTTTTTTAAATCGGATAATAATTATGACCTCCAGAGGGACCATAGGGGATTTTTCGGACAATCCGGGGCCATAATTCAGGAAACTATGATCGGATATGTGCAAATAACGAAAGGAACCAAGATCTTTGGGTTATAACCATACATTTCAAGTGTCATCAAAATCGAATCAAAATTGTGACCTCTACGGGGTCCACCACCTTTTAACAGCATTCACGTACAAACGGCGGCCATTTTATATGGCAATTTTGGTCCTATTTTCCCGAAAAATGAACTCAACCTTCCTTGGCTTGTAATGGTGATATACCCGGTAATCAAACGTTTTTCAAATTGGATAATAATTGTGACCTCCAGAGAGACTACAAGCTAGCTAACCAAAGGCGATTTTGCGTATAATCAGGGGCCATAATTCAGGAAGTTACGATCCGATATGCGCAAATATCAAAAGGAACCAAGATCTTTGGGTTATAACCATGCATTTCAAGTTTCATCAAAATCGAATAAAAATTGTGACCTCTACAGGGTCCACAACCTTGATACACCTTTTTTGACAGTATTCGCGTTCAAACGGCGGCCATTTTATATGACAATTTTGGTCCGATTTTCCCGAAATTGGAACTCAACCTTTCTTAGGGTGTAACGGTGATCTAATCAAACGATTTTTGAAATCAGAAAATAATTGTGACCTCCAGAGGGACCACAAGCTGAACAAAGGCATTTTGCAGATAATCAGGGGCCATAGCTCAGGAAGTTACAATCCGATATGCGCAAATATCGAGAAGAATCAAGATCTTTAGGTTATAAACATGCATATTAAGTTTCGTCAAAATTGAAATTAAAATTGTGACCTCTACAGGGTCCACAACTTTGATATACCATATTTTTACACTATTCGCGTACAAACGGCGGCCATTTTGTCTGGCAACTATGGTCCAATTTTCTCGAAATTCGAACTCAACCTTCGGTAGTTTGTAACGGTGATAGAGTCAAGGTTTTTTTTTAAATCAAATAATAATCGTGACCTCCAGAGGGACCATAGGGGATTTTTCGGACAATCAGCGGCCATAATTCAGGAAGCTATGATCGGATATGTGCAAATAACGAAAGCAACCAAGATCTTTGGGTTATAAACATGCATATCAAGTTTCATCAAAATCAGTTCAATATTGTGACCTTTATGGGGTCCACAAGCTAAAAACATGGTTTTTCGTACAATCAGGGGCCATAATCCATGAAGTTTCGATCCGATACATACCATTATCGAAAGCAGCCGAGATCTTTTGGGGATAAACCTATATTTTAAGTTTCGTCAAAATCGGGTAAGAATTGTGACCTGTAGAGAGTCCACAAACAATTGTGGAAGGACGAACGGACAGGGGCGACGACATAATACGTCCAAATGAAAATGTGGGCGTATAAAAATAGATAAATCTGCAATAATTTATATGTGTTGTGTATCTGTTTTGGGATAGAGGCTGGGGACATTTACCTCACTGTTGTCTTGTATTATTTTTATCTTGCATACAAGCTAACATAAACAAATGTTTATTAGTGAATTAAGAGATTTCAAAGCTTGTTTTCAAAATGCCACCAAACAAATGTTTGCAAAGACTAAAATTAGTTTATTTCCATAGATTACTAGCTAAGTTACCCAGTGTTGCAATGGTGAAAATTAGAGTGTTACCAAATGTTCTATAGAGTAAGCACATACTGTTTAGATGCAGGACACATGTTACTAGCTACTTATTTCTTAATATATCAATAATTTGGATTTTAGGTGTCTAGTTTATGGAGAAGGTGAACTTCAGATCAATTAAAGAATTGTAAGACATGTTCTAATTTTTATTGACTTCCTAAAATAACAGGAAAAACAAATTCAAACAAGCCTATCAAATAGTATCTTTTAAGTTATGTCATTACTTTCCCTTATTAGAAATTAAATGAAATGGGGTTTAACGTTTACTATTCTTTTTTAGGAGTGGATAACATCTACATTTTAATACATAATCTATAAATTTATTCCATACACTTTTTAATTACAAATTTACACAAACAAATATAAACAAAACAATACACATTACATAATTATCTGTATACATGATTTTGAATAGGATGGGTGGGGGAGGCAAACAAAGCCTTACAGATTTGAGGGAGTCCCCTTTTTTTTTGTTTTCTTGTGAATTTCGATGAAATAAATGTTGGTAAAGTTGACTGAAATTGCCATTTGTTAAATTCAAATAATATGTGACGTTTTTGTTTCACATTGTATGCACAATATGCCTGAAAAAGATGTAGGAAAAAGAGGACAGTCCAAGTGGAGTGTGTCAAATAAAGGATGTGTTGATTGTACATTCTGAGGTTTTATATAAAAATTAATAATATATTGGCAACACAGTATTTCGAAGAATTTATATTATTATGTATAAAAAAAATAACCAGGCGAACAAAGTTCTTAAAATAATATTCTTAAAGTGGTTAGGCCATGTCCCAAGTCTTTCCTGAAATTTTTCCTATACCATTGAAGACTTGGTAACAAGCTAATACACAGCAGATAATATCATCATAATACTCCTTGCAGTGTTCCACATGATTATAGAGCTAATCCCACTTCTCACTGCTGTAAAGAAAAAACATTCTTGTTCCAAATTATCACTGGACGATAGTCCCATTAACAACCAATCACTAACTGTATAACAGAGCTCCACATTGGACCAAATAGGATTAACATTACATTACGTCATGACTCACAATTTTATTATGCCCAATTAACCAGTGCATAGCAGAATATTGCAGAAAAACTCATTGTGTGACAAACAAGGCTAACAGAACGGGTATAATGTAAACAATACTGTTTTGAGATGACAACACATTCATCGTTTTTAATACCTTAAATCAATGGCCAAAGTTAAAGGGAAGACCCCAGATTAAGCTGTACTTGAATAGACACACTCCCTCGAAAGCGAAAGTATCAGAAGCTAATCCAACAATGTCCAGAGAGGGATTTCTGAGGCCATTGCTTCAGGAATATGCATATGTTTACATGGACTAGTGCATCTTCTCGAAATTCCATAACTTAGCAATCCTAAGTGATACTATACATATGGCAAAGTGAACAAATATCATCCCCATAATTTTATTCAGTCATTTAAACAAATACAGAATTCTCCTAGAAATTTCCTTAATTAAACAATTTTTACAAATATAACTGGGAGCGAACACATTATTTTTACAAGGATCGTGCTTGTATATGAAAAATAACAAAGTAGGTACAGAATGCACCCAGTATTACAATTTATACAGTAACAAAGTTTTTCCATCTGTCACATCTCTTCATCCTAACACAAGCTAGTAGACATGTTTCTCCTCATGATATATCACAGTCTTTAGCTCAAAAACCAAATAAACATTTAATCTTTTTTATAATTATCTGCAAATTCTTTAATTTTACTCCATAATTCCTGTGGATCATCAACTTTAGGCAACTGAAATTAAGAACACATGTTGCTTACTTTTCTAAGGGGGAAGCAAAGGGTGTTGATAATAAAATACATATGGATAACAATATCTAGAGTATAGATGCAAATTTATCAAAGCTCTTGCATATATAATGACATAGTCTTCAGTAATTATTTTCTTGTTGGAAGTCGAATTTAAAAAACACTATCACTCAGTATGTCTCATTGTCACGTCAGGCTTGTCATGACCATACCAGTCCAGTTTACTAGGGAGATTGACTGTGTTGTTTGACATTAGCCCTGTAGCAAAGTAATTATTATAATAAACAAGCATTTACCATGCAAGATACGCCCACATTTTGCAAAAGATAGACAGAGAACAAGCTAAAAAAGCAATATTTTGCAGGGGCCACAATCCAGGATGTTACAGTCAAACATACGACAATATCAAACGGAACCAATATCTTTGGGATATAAATTAAATACATGTATTATATTTAGTTTCAACAAAAAGCCAAAATTTACAGTCCAATATACGTGAAAGGAACTGATATCATTGGGATATAAACATATCTTTTAAGATTCATCTTAGAAATCAGATAAAAATTGTGACCTCTAGAGAGGGTCCACAACCTTGGCCTTACATATTTTTACATTTTATGCATACAAGAAGTGTCCATTTTGTCTGGCAGTACCAGTCTGATTTTTGAACTCAACCATCATTAACGGTAATATATTTGAACTGTTTTTAAAATTGGATAAAAATTGTGACCTCTAGTATCGAATGTCCACGTGCAAAAAACATGACTTTTCCAACAATCAGGAGCCATAATCCAGAAAGTAACAGTCTGATACATGCCAAGCCAATATCGAAAGGAACCAAGATCTGTGGGATATATACCTATATTTCAAGTTTTGTCAAAATCAGATAAAAATTGTGACCTGTGTAGTACAATTCCTACATGTACAATTGTTTCCAAATATTGATTTTTGGCACTTAATGCACACCATAGTAGTAGATAGTTGACTGTAATGGATAGTCAACTGTAAGCGATATAGCGTTATTAAAGGTGTGTTTATAGATGACAACTTGATAGTAGAAAATAATTGATTCATGGACTTAATTCGGTTTGGCCTAACGATTCAAATAAGTTAAATCTTGGGAATTTTTACCATTATTATATATATATATATAAGCCCATAATTATATATATATAAGCTAAGTCCACGACATCATCGTTCCTGATCATAACTGACTTCCAGTAATTTTAACACAGATATAGAGGGCATTATCTAATCCACTCAATAACTAAGCCATTTGATACTCTAGAGAGTTAATTATTGGCTTGTCATGTGAATTAACGTCTAAATAATGATTTACAGAACATTTAAAGTCAAAAACGAAGCCAGAGTTAAGCTCATAATGCCTCATTAAAATTATAACACAGAAGAAGAAAAAAATGTCTTACTTTGTAATGCTGGTCAATGAAAATACCTGCATATGTTCCAACAACTAAACAAAGCTGAAATAAATTTAACAAAGTCAACAGTGAATCTGATATCTGCCACCTCAATTCCAAAACAAATAGATAACACTCATTAATTACTGTTGATGCTAAGCAGAGATACTAGGCAAGCAATTACATCTGCTGATCTTCAAATTAGAGTTGTATCTGCACACAGTTGGAACTTCCTACCTCAATTGGAAAGAAAGTTAATGTGTTCCAAAGTCTCAAGCAATCTAATTGATCAGATGGATGACTGAAACCATTTTAATAGAGCGCCATTTTGTCCAATAAAGGACGAAATTTGGTTGCCACGCTATCAAAATTATTTTGTGAAGGACAGGACTAGAAATGACTGCCATGTTAAATACACCTGACTACAAAGTCACCAACAGTAGAGATAAGGACAAAATGGGATTCTGATTGTAAAACAAAAAATTTCTTATGATTATGATACAAAATTCTAAATCTCTATCTGACTTGATATTGGATAACAACTTACCAATTTTCCAAACATTTTTAATGTTACAATAGTGAAATCAACACCAACAAGTTTCAAAATCTGGAAAGAAATGATATCATTCAATGATTTATTTCTAATTTCTATTCCTAAGGATAGATAAAGATAACAACATCAATAGTATTAGAGTAAGTTCACTTTGCAATATCTTCATCAAATTGCATAAGTCAAAAGGACATGTCACATGAAATAAGCAAAAGTAAACATGATTGGATACAATTTATGTTATTTTTTTAAGGATTATTAGGTAGGCCTACTGCCATAGTACCATGTTTTACTGATGTAAATTGGAAAAATTCAACTATGTACATGGTTTGAAAAGCTTTACATAAACCTTTTCAAATGTAACTTAGATTATAAAATATTTTTGAACCCTCTTGACAAGTAAAATAAGATGTAATGGATAATTTACTTAAAACATCTAAAAGTTAGAATAAGGCTGTATTTTTTTTCTGGACCAGATGTCAAGTCAGCAAGAGTAAGAGTTTTATAGTCCCTTTAAAGCTACAATTTCATATTTTAAGTTATATTTTTAAATTTATCAAAATAAAGCCTTAAAATAGATGGTATCCATATACACAGTCCTACCTTGTTAAAGAATAATCGTATTAACCCTATAATTCACTATTGCCAGCTGAGAAATTGGCAAAAATATAATTTTCAGCTTCAAATTCCAACGTTTGAAAATAGCTTATCGAGTGAATGGGAAAACAAGGGAGGTAGGCCTACTTGTGTTATTATTTCCTGTGTCGATGATTTTTGAGGTTGGGAACTAATGCCCATGGTCGTATATAATATAGTGGGTTGATAACCAAAAGAAAAATAGTTATCATGTTTTGACTTTCTTAGAAAATAAGAAATTGTCGCTTTAAATTAAAGTTAAAGGGCCAATCCCGATAACTTTTTGGGGAATAAAACTGCTTAATTTTGTGTTAAAATCATTTAAAACCCATTATCTAAGGCCGATCAACTAACCCGATTTTTGAGATACGCTTGTAAATAACTTAAACCTGACAGTCTGCATCTGGAAATGGAGACCTTTGTATCATACAGTATCTCGATAAAACCAGACGTTTTTCTATAAAAATAATATGTAGGTAAAATTTACCTTTTGTTATCAAGTACAGTACATGGGTCATTCACTGTATAGACCTCTCAAGAAACGTTAATCGATTATAAGGTCACCAAATGAAAAAAATGACCATCAATCTTAAAAGGGTTACGTGTCAGGATAAGCAATTTTGGCGTTCACGTCCAAATGACTCAATATTTTGAGTTGAAATTTTGAGACAAGGTATATACACCATTCCCCTATATTTTGGAGTTTTATTTTCATACATTCTCAGACTTTTATTTTTGAGCCTCTGTATAATACGGGATTGTCCCTTTAAACTGAACAAATCATTGGATTCGATGTTGGATATATTGGATTTCCGGATTTTTGGCATAGCACTTCTTCCATAAACTTAAATAGTCTATCTGAACTATCTCTAATTAATAGGCTACCCACATCTATTCTAAGACCAATTTAAAGCCCCAATACCAATCTTGTTGTAACGATTAATATGCCCCAATCATTATTCTGGTCTAAAAATTGTACTATTTTACAATATTCCAATTAAATGATTATACAAATTTCATCTTAACACACCAAATTTTAAAAAATTGGAAAAATTCATCTAGCCTATATGATGGTAACAACATATAATCATATATGGGTTGAAAAGCTTTACTAAACACTTTCAAATGCAACTTGGATTTAAACATATTTTCGAACCCTCTGGACAAGTAAAATAGGATGCATTGGATAATTTACACAACAGGTAGGACACTTAAACATCTAGTAGTTAGAATAAGACTAATTTATTTTTCTGGACCTGTCAAGCCAGCTAGCTAGAGATTGTCCCTTTAATTCAATACTGACTCTGATCAGCTAAACTAGTAGCCTACGCCCCACTCACCGAATATACCACAAACCAAGAAAGAGCATTTAAATCCGGGGATTAATTTTTAAAAAATGTAAGAAAAAAACATAGATAACACCATCCAAGGCTTGAAGGTTAGGAAAATGAAAATCATCACCTTAACAAGAACACAATAAATATTTTTGTACCAGGGGAGACAACTCAAAATTAAAATTTCGGATTTTTTATTTTATTAAAACGAAACGAATACTAACAAATATTAATGTTTAATTTAATAAACTTTTGTTTTAGTATCAATTATGTTATAACCCAGTAACATTCATATTAGAAAATATATATTTTCATCAAATATACTCATACTCACCGTTCAAGGATCTAAATTGCTATTCTTGGGCACCTAGGAATGGACACAAATGGGTTGCAATGGCAATGCATATAATAATATCATTCCATGTCAAATGTCTGAGAAATTTATAAAGTGGTAATTCAAGTCAGACCGGTAGTATTCTCCTGTGGGGCCATATTCCTGAAGCAATGGCCCAAGAAATCCCTCTCTGCCCATTGCAATAAAATCTATTCCAAGTAGGCCTACAGCAACAGGACAGCCCTTGTGTAATCTGGGGTCTTCAGTGATTTAAGTTTTAAAAATGATGAAAGTCTTGTTTGTCTCTTTAGAGCATTGTTTACAGTGCATTAGTATTGCTAGCCTTGTTTGTCACGCAATTAGTTTTTCTGCAATATTCTGCTATGAACTAGTTAATTGGGCATAATAAAATCGTGAGTCATGATGTAAAGTTATGTAAACATATTTGGTCCAATGTGGAGCTACGTTTAAAGCTTATAATCATATTGTTACGCAGTTAGTTTATATTTATAATCAATGTGTATAGCGCCGAGTGCTCCAGCTAACAAGCTGCGCCATAACTATTGACCAGTCGTTATTTGGAACAGAAATTTGCTTCTATTAAAGCAGTGTTTAGTGGGATTAGCCCTAATCACACGAAACACTGCGGGAGTTGGGGTATATTTAACATCGTTCATCAAGTCGTGTGCCAATTTGAAAATGTTCATTTTGTCTTACATGTAGGATATCAGAAGCCCATCTTTTCACAGTAATGTTAATTTAAATGGACCAATTAGTCGTGTTTGCAATAACACTGGCTGATATTGAGTTAGAAAGCTGCCTACTTTAATTTTAGATTTGGGAAAACATTAGTTCTATTTGGTTATTATTCCTTCCATCAGTGAGAGTGAATGAATATTGGCTAGTTTTGCTAACATGATTCTGTTCTGTATTGTGTTCTGAAAAGATCCCATAATCTGGGTAAAAAAATAAGAAATTTACGATTTTCTAAATTTAGGCCCCTTCTTTATAGGACCTAATGAACAATCCCATTAATTCTACCAACAACTTTGTCCCATTTTGCCTTAACAAAATTTAGTAATCAGAATATGATAAAAAGAAAACACACCAAAGTCTGCAATCAGAAAATATCGAAATATAGGCATAGGGCCCTTCTTTATACAGTATTCAAAAAGCTCATTGAGTTTTGGAGAGCTCTGTCCTGTTTTACATTTAAAAGCTTTCATCAAAAAAATGTCAAAAACTGACCTATGAAGTGTTCACATGGGGTGACGACAATTGTCTACATTAAATGTCCGTTTATAAAAAGAAAATAGACTTAAAAGAATAAGAATAATGTCATAGTCTAGGGGCATAATATGAAAAGAAGACATAATATTTTACTTTCTCTTAGACAATTATTTAATATTTCCATTTTACTTTCATCCATTATTTACCTATCTAAAATAGAAAAACAATATTATCATCGTACTGAAGAGAATTCATATCAAATGTAATAAAACTAAACAAATAAAGCAGAAGGTATAAATGTTTATTTTAAATTACAAAAAAATAAATATATATTAACATTATTATCTACATAATATACAAAGTAATATAAAGCATGATTATAATTTTGTAGATGTACGGACGGAATAAATTACATGTATTAAAACAGGCATAAATCAATAAACATTCTGTGGTGATTCAATTCTAAACAAGCCCTCTAACTGCTGGTATGCTAATGTGAAAACTAAAGAATATAGAGGTTTATCTGAATAAAAATATAACCAATAGATTTAAATCAGATAAGATAATTAAAATTAGATCAAACAAAAAACACTAACTTAGAAAGTTTTTTATGATAAAGATACACATTATGGGAGATTTAATAAGAATTTGCAATTATCACTAAAATAGTTAAAAACTAGATAATGTAAAGGCAATTAGCCAAAAATTTCAGTCAAATTGATCCACGATGAACCGAGAATTAAGGGATTGAATTTCAGTCTAGCCTCGATCATAATCCACTGAAGTTCACCGGCTAGTGATGCCATTGAGAGTTGATTATGGTCTGGATAAGTTAATTATTTAAGATAACATTTCAGGCCCAAATAAAGACCTGCAATAGGCAGATTTAGGTCTTGCATAATGTATGTTTTAGTGTCATGGGGTACAATACATGTATTAAGTTTATACTCAATAAAATAAAATGATATTTGACATGTGATCTATGACTAATGAAGCCATGGATGGAATTAAAATCATATATTACCAAGCTTCATCTTTGTTTAAAACTACAAAACATAACTATAAAAACATAACCACATATTTTATTATCTGGATGTTATGTTCAAAAAGAGTATTTTTTAAAATGAAATGTTGAGAATACATACCAAAAACGGCTTGTTTAAATCTTAAATTTTCCATCATATATAATATATGTATGAATAAATGTACATTTACATGACTACAATATTTTTTTTTCAGAAAATTTATACAACATAAATAAAAAAATCTATTACATATAAAAATTATTAAGAATAAACATTAAAAATAGGATGGAATTCATAAATAGCTGGATTTATTTTAAGATTCTAAATTAAACATCTGTGACAATCATGAATGAACAAAATTAAGTACAAAGATAAAAAGCTCACATTTTGCGTACAAAATTATGTTTAACTGGAAGGAATTAAAAATTCTTATATTATTTATTTATGTTTCTCATATCAAAAACCTTTCATCAACTAAAGTCTTCCTAGCTAAATTTCTTTTGCCTCCTGCTATTCTAACCATAGTCACCAGCTGGAAAATAGAATAAAAGCCTTCATTTTCATTATTTATTTTTGTTAGTATAACTTTTATTAAACACTAAACAAGCGGTTACCATGCAAGATGTGCCCACATTTTGCAAGAGATGGACAGATAACAAGCTATTTTAAGTTGCATCGAAATCGGATAAAAATTGTGACCTCTTAATATTGTAGACTTTTACACTATTTGAGTACAGTATGTGGAGCTGCCATATTTTTTAACGAAATTTGAACTCAACTGTCATTATGGTGTAACAGTGATATATTTTTACTTTTTTTAAATGGGATACAAATTGTCACCTTTTATATATATAGTGTCCACAAGCTAAAAAAGCAACTTTTTGTACAATTTGGGGGGCCTATGATACAGTACGATATAAGCACATATCGAAAGGAACCCACTCGGAAATCTTTGGGATAAAACATATGTTTTCAGTTTTATCAAAATTGGGTACAAATTGGAACGCCTGGAGTTTCGAAAGATCTTTGGGAGTTAAACCTATATTTCAAGTTTCGTCAAAATCGGATTAAATTTGTGACATTCAATTCTTATTCCTTTTTTAAAGGAGAACAAAAATCCATCAAACACAATGTAAGCTCTTAGTGTATAAAATTTGCAAAAGTCCTGAAAGGAAAGAGAAATTTTACCATAAGTCATCCAAGCAGCTACTGTATAGTCAATTTTGTACATCCTTTGTATATAAGCATGCACATTAAATTATATTGAAGTCTCTGTCTAAGTTTCATAAAGTTTTTCTAAAGATTTGAATGAAGTTAATGAAGTTTTAAAAAACCTTTACCCCAAAATAAGTTGGATGGAAAGTGTGTCTGTTAATATCTTGCTTTCAGTGATCTTGATCACCAAGGCAACAAATAGTAAGGATTTGTGAATATTTACCAAACAATATATAACAAAATGTATCAATAAAAAAAATATAAATACTATGTATAATGTATAAAGTGTTAATAAAGACCTAATAGGTACTTGGGGATACTCAAATTGAAAGTTCCAGAATTGAATTCTCTAAATCCCCAAAATAGTGACAATCGATGAAAGGGGGATTTAAGCCTACAACGCATACATTGACGGCATAAGATAATATTTCAAGAAACTGTGTCTTTGGGATGTTTAGGACTGACAATCAAGTATCCCCATTGTGACTATGTAAAAGCAAATATCTATGGTAAAGGGAGATAAGTAATTTACTGATATTATCTCCCCTTAGACCACATTCCAGTATTTTATATCAGAATATCTTATTCTTACATTTAGGTCAATTCTTATATTTACAGTACATAATGCACTTAAAAAAGCTATCTTTTTAAATTGTGCTATTTTCACTATATATGCCTATTGACATAAAACTGATGATTGGTTTGGAAAGTTTCAGGAATGCAATCCATGGTAACCATGCTGATCAACTCCACATCTCAAGTTAATAGTTTACATAAGAAAGAGAGAGAGATAAATGGGGTTTAACATCTACTTGACACAAACTATTTCATTTCGGGACTAACATGTGGTTTAATTTTATTTCAATAATTCGCTTAGGGGTCTTTAGCAGAGAGAGGACACTGGAGGACCCAAAGAAAACACACGAGGTTGGACAGGCGACCCTACTCCTTGCCACATACAACCGAGGATTCGAAACCACACCAGTTGACTTAATGACAGGCTTTGTAATACAGTGCGCGCACGCTAACCATTCGGCCATCCAACCCCCCATATAGAACAGTTGTACTGTAAATATTCGCTTACACCCAAAACCCAACTCACCTCTGTTGCTAGGTATGTTATTACTCCAGCTAGTACAAAATTTGTAGCTAAATGATCCACCATGCAGAAAAAGAGAATATCAAAGAGAATCAAGGTTATCTCGTTACCACACAATAAAACCTGATCAAAAGAATGGCCATTATCTGAAATAAATACAGAAAAAAGTGATTCAGCTGGTCTGCCTTAATCTCAATGACACTAAATGCTGACAATTTTGTTCCAAGGAAATAAATGAACAGCCTAAAATCAAAAAATACAAATAAAATTAGTTCCAAGAAGTAATGGATGCTGTACAGAAGACCGGGTATGCTCACAGGTAATAATTTTGTTTATCAAATTTTATTCTTAAGACTCTTTGTCTACTTTTAATTGTCAACTAAATGTCTTACCATTATACAGAATACCTTGGTCCAGAGAATCTTGGAATTCTGTATCCATTATATTTTCAATAATTCCCTTTCTTATTATCTTATAATCCAAATCTTTAACAGACTACAAATAGATAAATAAATAAATTCTACATTCAACGTACCAAGAACTGGATGTAAACAGGCACCTATTTAAATCAATGCATTAAATTTAATAAAAACAATTTCATGTTATACCAAAATCAGAGAAATTGTATCCTTTAAGTTTTCAAGGTTACCAGACAGATTGAAGAATAGGGTTAACATTTTCTTCGATTAAACAAAAATTGAATCTTTAGATGGGAACCAAATATGGTATGACTGGCCAGTTAAATTACTTTCTAACATTGGACTCATATTGCAATACATGTATACCGATATATCTTGCAACACTAGTAATCACAGAGAAAGCAAAGATATCTAAAACAGTATAATCATTCATCCTTGTATTGGTATAACTGTTATACTGAAACAAGTCAAAAAGATTAGTTGACTTACATGATCTATGTAGGCACCAAGGAATTTATTCATGGATGTGTAAGCTTCAATACTTTTATCTAATGGTGAACCTGGTGTTCTTCCTTTACCTTGTTCCATGCGACCAACTACTGATGCTTTCTGAAACATCAAAAAAAAAAAGCAATTACAGATACATTAGTTAAGAGCTAAATCTGTCTATAACAACAGGTCTTTCTTTGGGCCTGAAATGTATTCTAAAGTATTAATTGGACATTAATTAACTGATCCAAGCCTTAATCAACTCTGGATGGCATCAGATTTCTCCGATATTAAACAGATTAAAACGTTTAAGCGATACTCTGATTTAATCAAATATGGCGGACCCAGACGGACCCAAACTTAGCTTAGATCAACTAGAACCGTGGTTGGAATTATTGCACACGTCTGCCAAACTTTCAAACGCCAATATCTTCGCTTGCAATAGAGTAATTTGAATGAAATTTTCAAATTATTCATATTACATCATCTTCTTTCAAAGTATTATAGCAAGAATGGCTAGTTCTTTATCTATATCTTGAATAATGTAACTTTAATTGATATATATCTTTTAATCTGCCACAATTAATAGAGACAGAAATTGGGTTTAACATCTACTCAACACAAACTAGGTCATTTGACAATTAATAACTTACAACAAATATAGACCTTAGGAATAGTAATGTTGTTTCATATTCACAGGTTGAATCATATATACTGCTGCAGAAAACAGTTGACAAATGAATCATAAACTAAGAGAGGTAGGTAGCTCAAGCATATTACCCTGTAACCTGATTACAGCACACAAGCTGCTAATTCTACTCATTCTAGAATAAGGTCTGATGTAACACTGTACAATTTACCCTGTCAGGTTTGCAACATCACCCAATGTAAATAACATATTGCTTCAAGAGTCATTATGGGAGATAAGATAAAGAACTGGCATTTCTTGCTATAATACTAATAATAAATAATTTAAAAGATCCCCGAGCAACAGCAAGACAGATAGACTGTAGGTAGTAGAGATTGTTTAATAGCACAACGTTTCGGGTGGCAATACCCTTTTTCAAGTGATGATTTAGATGATCCTGCGACGCCTTTATATAAGAATAATGAACATGACGTCACAGGATACAAAAATAAAGATACAATGATTGGTGGTTATAAATAGAAAAAATGTACAAAGATCGTTAAATTTAACTAGATATAAAATGTTAAAAATATAAACAAGGATCGTTAAATTTAATTATGTACAAAATATAGAAAATAAAAAATTATAGTAAAATTATTTGTTATTTTTAAGAAAAGGTTTTAAAAAAGAAAAAAAATGATTATTTAATATTTAAATGAAATAAGAGTATTTAAAGATTGATAATAATTATGGAATGATTTAAAATGAATAGTAGTTAATGGTCTATAAAATGGCTGTGGCTCGGGGATCTTTTAAATTATTTATCTACTTCTTATCGCCCCGACAGTATCAGTTTTGATCCAGTATCCAGATAGATGCCGAAGCCTGTCCAGCTTTTATAATTTTTAAAGGGAGTGTTCGCCGTCCACTTTTTTCCGTCTATCAATACTAATAATAGTTTAAAAAAAGATAATGTAAAGAATATATGCGGTAAATGTCAGTCAAATTGCTCCACTCTGAACCTAGATATAAGCGAATGAATTTAAGGCCTAGCCTCAATCATCATTCTAAAATCGGTCTGTTAAATAACAAATTCTAGATTATCCATTTTGACGTTAAATTATCGATCACAAAATGTATTCAAATCCAGTAAATATTGCAGGATAGCAATGGCATCTTGGCTTGATTATGGTCATAACTGAATGTAAATGCCTTGTTTAATTATAGTTGTATATATCTGATAAACAATTGAACTCTATAGTCAAAATCCTTCCCCTTCAATATCTTACCTCTAGTGCAATAGGAATATAAATTTGTTCATATTTTGCTCGGAGCTTGAGAGGAATGGACATTTGAAATGTTTGTTCTTCTGAATTCGGTTCCAAACCTCTTTTACCACACATATCCTCCTATAAGATAAAAACTTGAATTTTAAAAAACTTGAAATCTATATACAGTTCAGGAATGTGCTGTACACCCCAAAAAATATGCTAATCATAGCATTTAAAAGGAACTCCAAACTAGAAGAACAGAGTGAGATTGAACTACACACAAAGGGATCTATTAAATTATGGGGTGTTTTTCCTTAATTTATTTTAAACTGTGTCAAATGAGAATTTGATATCAGCTATTTCTTTAGTGATAAAACTCGTAAGGAATGTCTCCGCCATAATGGTGTTTTTCCTTAATTTATCTTAAACTGTGTCAAATGAGAATTTAATATCAGCTATTTCTTTAGTGATAAAACTGGCAAGGAACGTATCCGCCATAATGGTGTAGAAAAGTAGAAATATTGTCTACTTATTATATTACATGCTCACTAAAGTCAGAAACAATACATGGGAGAAAGACAAACATGTCTTTTCAAAGCGAATTAAGAACACTTTGAAGATATTTTACATAAGAGACATAACCCGTTTTCAAAACACGGAATCTTGAAGAAGTTGTCTATTTCTACCACATATATAGAAATATCCAACATTTCTAGGAAGCTTATCTTTGCCAGGGTTTGGAAGAAGTGACGCAATCATTCCCCACCTTAATCTTCCAGACCACCTTTTAGATTAGTGAGTGTAACCAATTTTCATTACCTCCTCTTTTTTCATCATATCATACATTTCCTTCATATTAGTATCAGCTCTACCATGTACACTTCGTCCATGAATATAATAACCGTATCTAGCATTAGACATAATAAATACACTTATATTGCTCATGGAACATAAATCTACAAACTGCCGAACTTTATCTTCTATAAATCTTTCATATATAAACGTGAAGAAAATATACTGCACAACAGCTGAAAATATACAAAAAATATGTTAAAATGATGTGGCTACTCAAAATTATATAGAAACTAATTAAATTCAATATCAAAACCTATAAACCTATTTTCTGATTTGTAATAATGAGCTATCAGCTATAAACAAAGGTTGACAGACAACAAAACATAAGCTAAATAGCAAGAAGAGAAAGAGAGGAAATGGGGTTTAACGTTCACTCAAAATAACTAGGTATTTCGGGACCAACATATGGGGTTTTTTTTTCTTCAATAATTCGCTTGCGCGTAGGGGTCTTTAGCAGTGGGAGGAAACTGGAGTTCCTGGAGGAAACCCATGAGGTTGAAAAAGCGCCCCTATCTCCATGCCACATATGCTCACACAAGGGCTTGAAACCACAGCCGCAAGCCAGGGGTGGCCGGCCAGCTTAAGGTCAAAGCACGGCACTCTAGATCACTAGGCCATCCCAACCCCCCAAGCCGTATAGCAGTTAAGTTGTCCAAGCTAGGCAGAACATAAAATTTCCAATACCGGTAGATTGGATCATAATTGATGACTACAGATGCTAAAGGGGACAATGGAAACGTTTGGATTTGTTTAACGTTATGTATATTTGGTAAAAAAAGATGTACCTAATATACAGAAGAAAGTGTTTGACCACAGATGCTAACACGATTTTGTAGCACTGGGAAATAATTCTGAAAGTTATTGAGAATCGTTATTGGGAGACTAGGGTAACAGAAATTTATGACCACATTAAAATGTGTGTGTATATATATATCTTCTAAAATTACCCATATCTATTTAATAATATGAATACATAACTTACCAACTAACAAATACACCAAAACAGCTATGGCATATCTAAAGACATAACTTGTTTCACTCTTATAATCATCATCAGATTTTAACACACTGCCATCTGGATCTACAGTTGTTACATTCTCAAAACCGACAACAGTGAGGAAAAATACAACAGCAAATATCTGGAATATTTTATTGATTTTCCTGATGCCCTGCAATTCATTCCATTCATTGGCTACAAAGTATGTCCTCCATATTGAAACAGGCATTTCCTGTCCAGCTCTTTTATCTTTTGATTGGTTATTGATAGCCCTTGCCACAGGTCTTTCCCAATCAATAAAAAAAATGTCTACCATGCACTGCATAACGATTAAGTGTAAAACATTTAAAACTTTGAAAGCAAATGAAAATCCAAACAAGATCTGCCATTCCAATAAAGCTTGTCCTGAAGGGTGTACCAGATAAACTGCATCTTGGCGCTAAAAATAAAAGGAATCAATCCTAGTAATGAATTTAATCACGAATTAGCCATTCTTGTTATAATAATTCAAAAATAAATGATAAAAATGAAAATATTGAAATTTCATTCAAATTACTTTATTTTGAACTGAGTTGTCACAGTTGGAAGTTTGGACTAGAATAGGCACCAACTGTGGCTGTCTGCGGTAGTGACAAACGGTAAATGTAAGGTTTGTCAGCCATTTATTGATTTAATTTTAAACGGACGACTGCTTAAATCCAAACAATTCGGACGACTGCTTAAATCCAAACAATTCGCAGGTCTACAGAGTTGATTTTGAGCATGTCGTGCAAATAAAGGTCTAATTAATAATTTCTATAATATCTGAAGCCTAAATAAAGACTTATTATAGGCAGATTTACCTCTTGCATAATGTATGTTTAAGAAAACAAGATAAAAATTTCATAGGTAGACATGTCTCCCTGCTTGGATTCAATGCAATAAAAAAAGATACTCAACAAATTGTAGTGAATAATACAGGTGGTGCTGACTTTAAATTATATCAGAGAATGGCATTTTTGACAAATATTAAATTCTCAGTCCTCATATCTTTGCAAATACTAAACAGAATTCTTACATCAATTTAAGGCGTAAATTTTACAATAGTATTAAATCCTTTAAAATACCTAATTTAATTGCACGTAAATAGACTGGAGTTATAATGGCTAAATTTCAAATGAGGGTTCTGGACTCAGTTTCATAGATCTTTTGGTAATTCATTGATTTTTCCTAGAAAATCATATTTTTGCGCTTAAATCATATTTTTTTTCCATTCTGAATAATTCAAAAATAGCTATAATATTTTAATTTTCGTAATAAATCTCACCTTAAAAAACACAAGCCAGTAGAAGGCTATACCAAAATTAATGACAAAGAAACAGTTGGATAAAGCAGCTGATAAAAAGAAGATAAAGTTCATCAAAGTCGCAAAATCTATGCTAATTCTCCCTGCTCTTTTAGACCAGACCCAGGTTCTGTAACCCGCATACAAAAATGACAGAGATCCAACAATACCAGCAGCAATCTGGAAATCTCGGTAATATTTTGATTGACTCATTGAATATGAAACACTTAATGATACCTAAAATTGAAATCAGATAAAAATTTATTCATAAATTAAAGTCATTTCGATTTGTAATAATATCAAAGGGCTAAGACCATGCTTAAAATATACATGTAGTAGTGTTTCCACATTAATGGGATTAACCGAAATATCTAAACAGATTACTCATAATCAAAACAAGCAGTTACCATGCAAGATTTGCTCACATTTTAAAAGAGATGGACAGAGAACAAGCTAAAGAATGAATAAATGAAATGTTGTTTAATGGCCCTGAGCTCCAACCGGGCTATATTGCAACAAACATATGAAGATGTAATAAGACAAACTAGAAACAAATAATCTATATATACATAAAAGTAAAAGATAGTAAATGTGGGCGTATAATAAAAACAAATATCACAGTAAATATCAAATAAAACTAAATATAAACTTTATGTACATATATATTTAACATATGAAGATGAAAATCAAATATATATACAATTACATACAATTTTCGATAAAAATTTGTCTCTTTTAAAGTCTAGAACTTTACCCGGTTGGACAAACAACTGATGAAGTGACTGGCAACGATAATGCCGTAATCTTGTATCTTTGACAAGCTAAAGAAAGATAGGTTGCCAGGCAACAAAACATACGCTCACAGCAGCTAAATCGTCCGGGCAGTCAACAAGATGTGTTGTATATTTTTACTTTTTTCGGTAATGAAACATTTATAATACACTAAAACCTGATTAAAAGTAACAACTGATTATGTTATTATCAGAAAATCATTTGAATTTGTTTGGCTTTGATAAAGTTCTCCCCCATGCTAATGTTCTGGATTTAGCTGTTCAAAATGTGTATATATTTAAAGTCAATCGGCTACAACTCTGACAGTAATTATCGTAAATTGCAGAAAATCAACAGGCTTCTTTATTTCATGGCCCTCAATACTGTGTATAAATTTAAAGTCAATTGGTTATTAACTTTAGCCTCTAGAGCGTACACAAGATTTTTTTTAAGTGATCAAGGGCCATAACTCTGACAGTAATTATCGAATATAGCTGAAAAACAATAGGCTTTTTCATCTTATGCCCTTAAACACTGTGTATAAATTAAAAGTCAGTTGGTTATTAAATTTAGCCTCTAGAGCTTCCACAAGATTTTTTGAAGTGATCAAGGCCATAACTCGGATAGCAATTATCTGAATTTGCTGAAAATCAATAGGCTTCTTCGTCTTATGACCTTAATGACTATGTATAAATTTAAAGTAAATTGGTTATTAACTTTAGCCCTAGAGCATCAAGAAGCAATTGTGCACGCTGGCCGGCCAGCCGGCCTGACGGGGGCAACATCAATATACTACCACACATCAATGTGTGCGTATATGTATAAAAAATGTATTTTTTGTATAATTGTGAACTCTAGAGGGTCAACAACCTTGGTATTACATACTTTTACACTATTTGTGTACAAAGAGTAGCTATTTTGTCTAGCAGTTTCGTTATGATATTTCTCAGAATTCAAATTCAATCTTCATTAGGGGGTAATCTGGGACTATTGTTCATCAAATTACGGATTCCAAAAGAAACCGAGATCTTTGAGACATAAAAGTATATTCATTTCACTTTTGATCAAAATCAGATAAAAAATGTGACCTCTAGAGAGTCTGAAAGCTAAATATGTGATTTTTCGTACAATCAGGGGCTGTAATCCATGAAGTTACAGTCCAATACATGCCAATATTGAAAGGAAACAAAATCTTTTAGAGATAAACCTATATTTCAAGTTTCAAGAAATTGGATAAGAATTGTGTAAGAATATTGACTAGTACAGTGTCCACAAACACATTTTGGATGTATGGACGGATGTACGTCCGGACAGAGGTGATGACAATATATGTCCACACAAAAACGTTGACATATATAAATCTGGCAAGGGACTGAAGGATAAATACTCAAGAAATGTTGTGACTGATAAATAGACTGGAAGAGAAGTACTCCTCCACACCTCTTTTTGGGATGAATTTGCACCAGTAAAGAGGATGATATTTTGAACCTACTAGTAGTACTATGATGACATTATATATATCAGCATCACATGAATTCAGGAAATGGTTTGATTTCAATGTTATTTCATTTTCTTAAAGGAGAATACTAACGCCAAAAGTTGTTTTTATATGAAAATAACGTTAATATTAGAATATTTTTGGCCCTGTGAAATTTTAAAAGTCTCTCTGAGTCTGAATATATATTTACAAAGGAAAAATATACCAAAAAGATAGTAAGCTGGCACTGCCAGGCAGGATACGCCCACATTTTCGAGAGATGGATAGAGAACAAGCAATACCGAAAGTGATTTTTCCTACAATCAAAGGCCATAATTTATTAAGTTACAATTTGATATGCGCAAATATCGAAAAGAATCAAGATCTTTTGGTTATAATCATGCCTTTTAAGTTTCATCAAAATATGCCATATTTTTTACACTATTCGCGTACAAACGGCAGCCATTTTGTATGGCAATTATGGTCCGATTTTCTAGAAATTCAAACTCAACCTTCCGTAGGGTTTAATGGTAATAGAGTCAAACGTTTTTTTCAAATTGGATAATAATCGTGACCTCCAGAGGACCATAGGGGATTTTTTGGACAATCAGGGGCCATAATTCAGGAAGTTAGGATCCGATATGCGCAAATATCGAAAGGAACTAAGATCTTTGGGTTATAACCATGCATTTTAAGTTTCATCAAAATCGAATTAAAATTGTGACCTCTACTGGGTCCACAACCTTGATATATCATTTTTTAACAGTATTCGTGTACAAACGACGGCCATTTTGTATGGCAATTTTGGTCCAATTTTCCCGAAATTTGAACACAACCTTTCTTAAGGGTGTATCGGTGATGTAATCAAGCGGTTTTTCAAATCGGATAATAATTGTGACCTCCAGAGGGACCACAAGCTAAACAAAGGCGATTTTGTGTTTAAACAGGGGCCATAATTCAGGAAGTTAGGATCCGATATGCGCAAATATCAAAAGGAACCAAGATCTTTGGGTTATAACCATGCATTTCAAGTTTCATCAAAATTGAATTAAAATTGTGATCTCTACAGGCTCCACAACCTTGATATACCATTTTTTAACAGTATTCGCGTACAAACGGCGGCCATTTTGTATGACAATTTTGGTCCGATTTTCCCGAAATTCGAACTCAACCTTCCTTAGGGTGTAACAGTGATATAATCATACGTTTTTTTGAAATCGGATAATAATTGTCACCTCCAGAGGGACCACAAGCTAAGCAAAGGCGATTTTGCGTATAATCAGGGGTCCTAATTAAGGAAGTTACGATCCGATATGTGCAAATATCGAAAGGAACTAAGATCTTTGGGTCATAACCATGCATTTCAAGTTTCATCAAAATCGGCTCAAAATTGTTACATCTATAGGGTCCACAACCTTGATATACCATTTTTTAACAGTATTCGCGTACAAACGGCGGCCATTTTGTATGGCAATTTTGGTCCGATTTTCCTGAAATTCGAACTCATTCCCCCTTAGAATGTAACGGTGATATAATCAAACGTTTTTTTAAATCGGATAATAATTGTGACCTCCAGAGGGACCACAAGCTAAAATAGGTGATTTTTCGGACAATCAGGGGCCATAATTCAGGAAATTACGTTCCGATAGGCACAAATATCGAAAGGAACCAAGATCTTTGGGTTATAAACATGCATGTCAAGTTTCATCAAAATCAGCTCAAAATTGTTACATCTATAGGGTCCACAAGCTAAAAATGTGGTTTTTCGTACAATCAGGGGCCATAATCCATGAAGTTTCGATCCGATACATGCCAATATCGAAAGCAGCCGAGATCTTTTGGGGATAAAGCTATATTTCAAGTTTTGTCAAGAATTGTGACCTGTAGAGGGTCCACAAACAATTATGGACGGACGGACGGATGGACAGGGGCGACGACATACGTCAACATGAAAATGTGGGGGTATAAAAACACTCAATTGACATTTATGCATATCTGCAGCCTTGTTTTGATTTTTTTCGTTAGTCGATCGACGTTGTGAATTTCCCTATAGAAGGCTATTGAAACTTAGCATGGCATGCCGTCAATTTGACTAACTGGATGCATAAACATAATCAATTGCTTGGGGATATACTAATAGCACCAACAATAAATAAGGAAGTGTGTGTTATTTTTTTTTTAAAATTCCAAACGAGACAACACGCAATAAGGTCTAAAGTCTGGACACAGTGATCAACGAGGCGATGTCAACGAAACACGCTTCACTGTCAGTTCCAAATTCTTATTCGGAGACCTGTTAACTCTACCGCATTTCGAGGTGAACTGCCGCGAAATGGACCCTTAATTAATAGTTTTTATATACATTTTTTGCAAAGAGTATGAATGAAATAGGGTTTAACGTCCTACTATATGCTCCTAACCTGGGCTAATTGAAGATGGCATACGCCATACAGTGTGCTATGAGTGAAATTTTGCCCGGGCAGCGACGAATCGGCCTACTTGTATATCAAATTCCAGCTGCCAAGGGATCTTTTACGTGCACTCCAATGTGTACACAGGACCTCGGTTTTTGTCCCATCCGACGACTAGGCAGCTGTCCTTGTCAGGCCCTCCTTCTGCATCACTCACAAGAGGAAATCACGCCGGAAAATCGAGATGAACTTTCTCGGCCAATGCAGGGATCGAACACTTGACCTCCAGGCTAGCGAACCAGCGCCTTATCCACTTGGCCACCGTGATCCCTTTTTTTTTCTCAATGAATTGGAAAATAAAGCTAAAAGTCATTGAGAATCGAAGGACTGATTATAACTTATGGTGAAAGGTGTCTTGGCATACGCTTTAATTTTTAGTGCCTATTTATTTATCATTCTTCGTTGCTAGAAATGGTAGAATGTTTCGTACCATCATCTTCACCGTTGTTCCTAGCATTTCTAATTCGCCTGTACTGATAGGGAAGAACACTCTGGGCAAAATCAATGTCTGACAAGCTGTCACTTTCTGCCGTTATAATACCACACTGAGATACATCGACTGCTTAACGAGCATCAACTTTGACGTAAGGTCACATGATTTTGCTCCAGCTAGTTAATTTAAGGTGTTTCAGTTAGTTCGGAAAGTGTGTTTCATAATGAACTAAGTAAATGATAAAATTAATCTTCACTTTAGAATTCTCTTTTAAATAGAATGACTCCTAAACAATATTTATTGTAAAATAAACTTACTGTGACTTGAGCATTGGCTTCAGCTGCTTCTCTATATACGTCAGCATATTCTACTGTAAAATATGGCACATAGATTCTACCATTACTCGTTTCACTCTGCAGTTCCATTGTTAGGTGAATTGATTTAGCGTATCGTACAACTGTAGCATTTTCATTTTCTACAAACAAATCATAAATAAAAGTTAATCATTTTTCAATCTGAAGCAAAAATGTTTTATCAGAAATTCCATAATTATTTATGCCAATATCAGAAAGCCAATTAGATGCAGATTTGCCCCCAAATAGTCTTTAATCATTAAAATTTATTTTGTGAACAGAATTTACTAATAAAATTAGTCTGTGTTTAAGTGAAAATTGTGTAAACATAACAGGTTCAAACAGGAGATATTCTAAAAATCTGTGAAACCTAGGTGCTAAGAATTAATACATGAATAAATTACAAACCAGTAGTAACTGTGGCTACATTGTCCACAAGGAAAAATCTTCTCACAAGCTGCCAATTACGCATTTCCTCTGTAAAAAAAATAATTTATTCTTGATATCATAGAAATAATAAATTTGACTTGAATATGGTAACTGTGGTTTAAAAGTCAACACCATACTTGGCCTGATGCTGACCTTAATCAAGACATAGGTTTGTCTTGAGCAAAAGTAGTTTTAAGCAATCACAATAGTTAAAATCAAACTCCAAAGATATGCTATAAATGTTACAGTGTACAGATCAACAGAGAAGAGAGAGAGAGACAGAAATATATGAGGTTTAACATAAACTCGATACAAACTATATTCAAACTATAAGCATAATCAAAATCTATGTTTATTAATTTTAAACAGTAATAACCAAAATAAATTACCAATAAATTTATCAGTTTTAACTTTGAAATAGAATAACAACTAACCTCTATTAGCCTCGTCACCTCGTAAATCTCGATAGTTTAATATACGAATAGGTATTGTATATAAATGTGTTACTGCATTATCTTCATATTCTAAATCTTAACCTTGGGTTAATGAAATAAAACTTTATATTTCAATTTAAAAATAATAACTCAGTTGATAACTAAATTACTAAAATTTGTTAAATGAAAGCAGCTCTGTGTTTAAGCATATCTTTCCTTGTTACTGTATCCAGTTTATTGCTCTTGTAACTTTGTACAGATTCCAAATAAAATATTGTAAGTTGTTTCAAAGTTTTTTAATTTCTAAATTATACCAATACATCTGGTCCAGGTTCATTTTTGGATTATTCATTGCTCCAAAAGCAAAGTTATTAGGTTAATCTATATTCTAATTTCCGGTCTGGTTAATACTTTTATTTGAGAAAACACTAGTACACAATGCAGAAAATTAAAACTTCCCAAACACATCAGGGCATCACATGGCTAAGTGGGCAAAGTGCTGGCTCGCTAGTCTGGAGGTCGGGTGTTTGATCCCTGCATTGGCCTAGAAAGTTTGACTCAATTTTCTGGTTTGGTTTCCCCTTGTCGGTGATGCAAAGGGAGGGCCTGACAAAGACAGCTGCCTAGTCATTTAGGTGGGAGAAAAAAACGAGGTCCCGTGTTCACATTGGCGTGCACATAAAAGATCCCTTGGCAGTTGGAATTCAGTTGCTGCCCGTGCAAAGATTTCCCTAATAGCAAACCGTATGGCGTATGCCGGTCTTCAATTAGCCCAGGTAAGGTGCAGAAGCGTAGGACGTTAAATCCCATTTCATTCATTCATTCCCAAAATCATCTTCATAGATTAATATTTATTAATAGAGACATTCCTGATAGGTAATTAAATCAAATATCTAAAACATTTATGAAAGGATACATAAGTCATAAAATTCCAATGGGTATTTTGTTGTGTCCCAAAATGTACTTGCTGATATGGTACACTAAAAGAAAAAAAGAGATTGATAAATGTCATTTACATATGTGAGAATCATATTAAGTATTAGATCATACCTACCATATAGAACAGATTTCATGCCAGTGAACAGACTACTCCAGACTATAAAATCATTACAATGTCATTATTTTTAAACAACTATGGGAGACTAAACTGCATCACAAACTACAGATTTCTTATATAATTAGTGTAGACTTTCTTTTTTCACAATTTTCATGATTTACTGCATTATACATAATATGGCAAAATAAAGTATCCATAGAAACTTACAGATTTAGAGTAAACAGTTCCAAATACATAAGCAGCATTCAGAATATTTTCGGTATTTTCACACAGCTGTAAGGTGCCTCCAGTAATATCTGAGAAACCCAGGAAATTTCCTTCAAGGCTATACCTTGCTACTTTAAATTGAATAGACATCTGTGGTGTGAAGGTATAGCTTGTAGGAATACCATCATTATAAATAATGTCTTCAGCATCATCATCTATTAAAACTTGTGGTTTCGCAGCATTTCTATTCATAGAGAAAAAAAGGTTGTCAAACATTGAAAACTTACACCCAGTAGCCAAGTCGTCCGAGCAGTCTACAAAGGTGGTCACATATAATTATATTCTTTCGTAGGTATTTACAAGTCACTTAAAAGATCTAAATTAACAATCCATGACACAATCATGAGAATATATAAATTTGATTGGCTTCTATTACTTCCTGATGCTCATAATTATATAAAACTGGAACATGCATTGGTAATCAGATTAAAAATATAACTGTTTGATTTGTCAGAAATTGTCGAAAATCAATATGGGCCTTCTGCTCCTAAACATAAAAACTGGGAGTCAATTTCAAGTTAATCAGACAATTATTGAAATAGGTCAAGGGCTCTTACTCTGACAGAAATTACGGGAAATCATATAAAATATTCATGATTCTTCTGCTCATGAACTGAAAGATTGTATGTAATCGGATGACAACTGAAGACTCTAGAGCGTCAATTGGTTTCTTCACATCATGAACTCAAATACTGTTATAAATTTAAAAGCAGTCGGATATTTTTATCCTCTAGAGGGTCCACAAGCAACATAGGTTTCATTTTATTTCAATAATTCGCTTGCGCGTTGGGATCTTTAGCAGTGGGAGGAAACAGGGAGGACCCGGAGAGAACCCAAGTGGTTGGACAGGTGACCCTATTCCTCGTCACGTACAACCAGGATTCGAAACCATGCCAGTTGACTCAATGGCAGGCTTTATGATACAGCACGCACGTGCTCTACCATTCGGACATCCAACCCACCCTGAATTGATATGGGAGGGATAAATGTGGGCAAATAAAATGTTTGTAAAAAAAATGGATATTTGACACACAGAAAATCACAAATAAATCAAAATTAGTAATTTCAGTGTTTTGTTGCTATGGTTTTGATATTATACAGACGATCTAACATATATATGGAATAACTGCTCTTCAGAGAGCTGATTTTGGCCTTTCTACACAAGCTTTCAATATCACTAGGCTTTGTGTTGAGAGTGGTTGAATGAGCTGTGTGTTCATTGACTCTTTACAGAACATATGGCAAGTAAGAACACAACATAAATGATAAAATTTGTAAGATCTTAAGCCAACTGCAGAATGGTAAAATATAAATTGGTTTAATTAGGTTGAGAAAATCTAGTAGCATGTCACTTTACACAAGTGATAGACCAATGAGGTTTAACTTTAAACCCTCGGGCATTACTGAATTAATACATGGTAATTATCTATTTCAATGTTTTGTTTGTTGTGCACATGCCTGTTCATAAGTGGAAGGAAGCAGAATTCACCTGAAAATTAATGGAAGAAGATATGTCTTGTCATGTAGATATTTAGGAACAAACATTAATAACAGAACATAGAAAAATGGTTAAAAATTGCTGTTAATGTTTATCCATATTGTTAAGGTGCATAAGGTGTGGGTGTTTTTTTGTTGTGCGATCGAAATTGCAGCAATTTAACCATTTTGGCCTATTTGCATGTCTAAAAAAACAATTCTACATACGTGACAGGAATTGCTGCAAGTAATGTACAAGCTTGAGTACTGCCTGTTCTACTTGACCCTGGATCGTAGAATATTAACGTACACATATTAGCTAGAGTGTGGCAGGCAGTCACATTCAAATATACCTGAAATATAAATTAATAAAATAGACTAAAAGAATTACAATTTCATATCTCAAGCTTATCTTTAGTCTTGAGTCTTAGATATGAAATTATATTCAGTAAAATAAAAGACAGTATTTTCACCCGTGGAAGTCTATCTAAAATTGCGATAATTTGTTATTTCATATAAATTAAATTTGAGTTGTATTGCCTTTAGGAATGAAAATACAAAATTTAATTCATATCTGATAGAATGCATAATTAGAATTGCAGTATCGGGAAGCAAAAATAACAATCAACAACTGGTTAGCAGTGTTAATTTACAAATCAAATCAAAATTTTGATTAGCAGTTTTGATCATTTGATGTGCAGTTAAGGCCATGTAAAATTGAAACCTTGTTTCTTCTCGCCTGCGCACTTAGGAATAGGGACACTAAAATCGCCTGCACAGCTTTTCAACACAAAATAGAAATATTTAAAAAATATGAATTTTAAACCGAATAAACGATTTACGAATGTTTAAAAGTTTATAGTATGCCGGTTCAGGTCTGTAGCCATCGATTATACTGTAGATGATGTACATTGCCTTTCATTAGCCAGAGACGTGTGTTTTTGATAATGATAATAATAATATCGTCCAATGAATATACAGATTTTAAATCAATGCTGGCATGCTAACGTCTAAATCGTAAAGTTAGAATACTTTTATTTTTATTGGATGAAAGTGACAGGAAATGTGTAATCTAGCCAATGAAAAAGCGACTCTTAGGCGAGTCCTGGTTTGTGAAAAATCAGCATGGCAGGGTCTGGTAGAGTATGGACTGATAGTTTTGCTCAAAATCTGTCAGAAAGCAACAACATTTCTTGACTTGACAGTCATTGGCGTGCAGTATAATTTTATTTTTGATGACATTGTTGAGTCAGAGTACAGAGTAAATGATAATATACTACCCCAAAACCTGTTTAAAGGCATTTGCCAGCAGTCGATTGTTGTCATAAATTTTTCGTAGGTAAATCGAAGGAAGATCAAAACATCACTCAAATTGCGTCAAATTTAATAAAATGTTGGCCAGGTCACCAACAGTTGTTTTAAAAACAGATTTCAGGCCTGAATTTGGTCCTATATCTACGGACATTTTAGGTTTTTAAAACTACAATAATGTATTCTGTGGATATGTAAGTCAAAATAAAAGATGTAAATTCAGATGTGATTTACATTAAGTCTTTTATAAATTGTAGCTATTTGCATGAAAAAAAAAAGTTAATCAAACGTAAAAAATATGAATGAGAAAGCATACCAAATTCATAGTGTATAAAGCAGTGTTGGGATTTTGACCGTATATTCCGGACTTGTCCGAATTTTTTTCCAAACGCCCTCAATTGTCCGACCGGGAATATGGCCAATCGGACAACAAGACATGATGAATAATATTCAAAATTCCGTAATAAATATAGTGTACTGAGTGTATAACTTCCACTCAACTCGATTATCGTTGATAATACGCTGGGTTTATTAGGTATTTAAAATTTTGTGTTGAAAATTACAGTTTGTAACTGTAACAGTTTACTATTTATTTACCATAATAGTCTATTTACAGTAAGGTAGCTATGGTATTATAAAATTTTGGCCGTTAATGTCATTTTAGAAAATATTAATTTTTTTTATTGGAATGTATTTTCGATACCAATCATATACTGTTCTAAAATGCTAAACAAATTCCAACTGCAGACAACATTATTTCATGTTGATGTCTCATGATCTGAATTACCCAACCGTCACAAAGACCTAGGTCGTCCTAGGTGTAATTTTGTCCGCCTTAGTTTTCTAGCTGTCACGATGCGAACCTGGTTATTTTCTTCCCTGAGTGCATATTCATGATTTAACAACAACCTTTCATCAAATTCAGTTGCAGTAGTCGTGTCCAAAAGAAGTTAAAGACATAAATACAAATTTTAAGGGGATAAGAATTTGCCACACTCTTAGTGTATGCCTATAAAATAATTCTTACCCTGCACATAACATCTGCTGATCTAACATTCAGTTTGAAGAAATACGATTGTTTGGATCCACCATCCTATAATAAAAAATATAATAAAATGAAAATTTCCAAATACACATTTAATACAATAAATTATGACATAAAATTCTAGAAATATCAAATCTAGTGTAAAAATAAATTCTTACTCATAATCACACCCAAAAATTATTATTTCATTTCAGTTTGTTTTGGGGTTTTTTTTTTGGGGGGGGGGGGGGTAATAGAGAGAGAGAGAGAGAGAGAGAGATAGAGAGAGATAGAGAGAGAGAGAGAGAAAGAGAGAGATGGGGTTAAAGGTCCACTCAACACAACTAGGTCATTTCGGGACTAACTATGGTTTCATTTTTTATTTCAATAATTCGCTTGTGCGTAGGGGTCTTTAGCAGTGGGAGGAAACTAGAGTGCCCGGAGTAAACCCACGAGGTTGAGAAGGCGCCCCTATTTCCATGCTACATACGCTAACACCAGGGCTCGAAACCACAGCCGCAAGCCAGAGGTGGCTGGCCACCAAGAGGTCGAAGTGCGGCACTCTAGACTACTAGGCCATCCCGACCCCCTTTTTTTAATAGAGGCCAGGCCTACACATACACAATTTTGAGCACAATTTGTGTCAATGTTTCAAATCCCATATAGGATGTTGACTATGTCAATTTATTAATAGAGATTTGTAATGTGCTATTTTTGTATTTGATGTATTCAATATTTGGTAAAAACATTAACCTCTGAATCAGAGGCTCTGATAGAGTGGTTCAGAGACCATTATAAAAACGGACCCACTAATCTCTGACCGTGAGAAATTTTCTAAAGTGAGCAATATTTAGTCCTGTGCACATGGGTTCGGAGGTCGCAGCAAATATACGTCACACAAGGTATTTTACAAACATGTATTGGTATATAAAGCCGAGTAAAATATACACTCACTACGCACCTCGACTTGTGACTTGCGTGCTTATTTAATAGCAAAAGTTGGCCAAAATTTTGATTGCATGCTTGGATTAAATTTTTTGTCTTTGGCAATTTCAGTTAGCTGTAATAGCCTTGTTTCATTTCTAACTTTCAAGATCATGAGCGCATCAAGATAAACTCATTACAACATTTTAGATTTACTTTTATATAACATTTTAGATTTACTTTATATAACCCTATATACTGTTTCTAAATTTAAAAGTCGGTCAGATATCAAATTTGACCTCTAGAGCATCCACAATAATTTTCAAAGTGATCTAGGGCCATAACTCTGGCAGTAAGCTTTTTCGTCTTGTGACCTTAAACACTGTGTATAAATTTAAATTGAATTGGATATTTACATGTACTTTAGCCTCTAGAGCGTCTTGTGGATATCGGACCGGCAGGGGCGACGACAATATACGACTTGAATTTCCAATACATTAATTAATTATAATATTCGATTTAATGAAGATTAATTACATATGATGGAGGCATAGTAATCAATGAAATCAATGAACCTCGACTGTTTGATTGCTTTGACATCGGTCATTAGATTGGCTAATACTTATTCCAATCAATGATTGTTATCAAAGTCACAAATACAATTAAACTGACTGATTGGGACTAGCTACAGCGGTCGTAATTCATAATATAGTGAGTTGCCCGTATTACTGAGTTGGGTCAATAAGTGTGATTTCACAGTAATTGTTAAACTCAGATATAATAACACTCATAGAACACGTTTTATTAACAAACCGCCATAACACTAGATCGCCACAATACGCATGCGCAACTAGGCATGTAGATATAACAATACTTATGCGCAATTTGGCATGAAGATATAAACTGTGTACATTTAAATAACAGTAAACAAAGATATCTTAAACTTATCAGTTATCTCTTACCTCTAAAGGTATAGCATAAAGTTCGTTATTGTCTGTAGCTAAATCACCAGCATTAAAACAATAACCTCCAGCCTACAAAAAGAAATTACAAGTAAGGTATCTTCTTGAATTCAAAATATTTCTTCTCGTGTGGCTTAAAAAACAACCTTATATCATAACATGTATGATAAATACACAGTAAATACACATATCAGGTATAGCACATGTATATAAAGTCCAACAGTGGAGAGTGAGCTGTGTAATACATGTGCATTTATATATTTACATATATCACATGTTTATAATACCAGTGTTGATAATAAAGGCAATATACAACTTTCAGTGCAGAGTACAAATATATTAGCAAATAACTTACAATGATACAAGTTTAAAGGTGTGGATTATAACCAAGGCAAAAACATAATCATTATTGTTTTATTAATAATAGCCCTTTTGATGTGATCTTGTCTGAGATATCATTGGAAGCAGATGTTATGTGATCTTGGCAATCAACACTAACTAGCTGCATTACGCAGACTGTACTTCTGGTTTCTGAAACATCTTAATCTGCTACCACAAAATGAAATCAATCCTACTCAGATTGGACTAATGAAGACAGACATACACCATACAGTGTGCTATGAGGGAAATTTTGCCAGGACAGTGGCGCTATGGTCTTCTCTTATATCGAATTCCAACTACCAAAGGATCTTTACGTGCAAGGCAATATGTACACAGGACCTTGCTTTTTCGTACCATCTAAAGGCCCTCCATCCTGCACCACTGAAGAAGGTAGCAACACTGGAAAATTCTGATAAACTTTCTGGACCTACAGGCTAGCGAGCCAGCATCTATCTCTCTTAGCCACTATGGCTCCCTGGTACCACAACATATATATTTGATAAATTCACAAAGCTGACATAGTCATCAATCTATAAGCAGTAATATCAAAATGTTGCTCTAAATAAACAGAATCACATAACTTACTGAATTTTCACTTTCATCAACCGGGCATTGACAAGTAGACAATTCTCCTCTAACTGACAAAATATCATTGCATCGTACACACCTGAAAACAAACAATGATTATCTCAGTGTATTGCAGAATTATTTACTTGTAATATATTGTATTCTTTTCATCTTTCAGACACTTTATCCAAATTAATATTAAGATTACATTTTTGCTTCATTTATTTTTTCATTGGTCAGTATATTCATGTGATCTGAACACTCTTCAAAGAAGGGCTATGGTAGCTCAGCGGTCTGGACAGTAGATTAGAATGTCTTGGGGTTGAAAAGAACTACTCAATTCAGTTATTCAAAATGCATGTAGAAAATTTTCCAATCTAATTAAAATACAGATCTATACTTCGTTTCATTTTTTATACTTTCGATGGCCTACACTACACGTAGATCTAACATGTTATAAGTGGGAGTTCAAAAAAGGTCAAACACTCTATTCGACCGTCGATTTGATTGGCTGACCCCTGATTTCAAGCAGAACAAGTGTTACATAACAACTCTTCCAGACCCAAGTGTAGTAAAGACAAGCAAAAACAAAATTTTGAACTATAAAATACGAAAAGATAGTGGATCTGTTATTAATCAGATTGAATATTTTTACAATGAAATATAACACAGTATAATATTTTTACAAAACATAAAAACAATATGTCAATCATTCGTTAGATATAAGCTTATTTCAAAAATATTTATGTTACGATTAGATTCAAAGTAGCTCTATCCTATTTGTTATGACATATGCTAAAGGTACCTGGAACCATCAGTATTTAGATGAGTATATGCTGCACATGTTTGACACACTGTAGTGTTAAGTGTTGCCCAATTTCCATCCACCTCCCTTTCAACTGTAAAAATCATACTTGAAATATTAAATATACAAAGAAGTACAATTTCTGTTTATAAAACATACATGTATATAAATTTTCATTTTTGCGTGTAATTCAAACATTAAATTATTTGCATTCTTCTTTTTCAGTTACCCTTAATTTTTAAATCTTTATGACTTTACTCTGCTGAGAATTAGCTAATGAGAATTAGTCCACAAACATATCCATATTCCGAGCTGACTTTTAGCTAAACCATCTGCTACTTTAATATTTGTTAAAATAATAAAACATAAATAATCATAAGTTGCCCACAGCAGCCTAAAATTTCCACAATGGTTGTTGCATTGCGAAGCTTTAGGAACTTAAAAAACAAAACCTGTGTACTATCATTGAATTTTTTTTCAAATTTGAGGGTGATATGCTTCGTTGTTTTATTAATTTTATCAATCCATATAAATTTAAAGCAGATGGGACAATTTTTGTTGCTGGAGCATTTACAAGCTTCTGCAAACTCAACAAGGGCCAAGAACTCTAGATGTTATTCATGGGAATTGTTGAAATTTGATGGGCTTCTGCATTTCACAATTTAAATAATGAATATAAATTTCAACTAAACAGAGGAAGACTTTTGTCGTCAGAGTATTTACATTATCCAAAGTGATTAAGGGCAATAAGTTTGGAAGATAAATGTAGTCTTTAGAGTGTTCACAATAAATCGTGGACTACACAGTACACAGACAAGGAAAGGGTGTAAAACTGAATGTATGACTTTTTTTATTTACCTGAAACTTCTGTAGACTGACATCCTTGACATGTTTTAGTTTCCGAAATAAATCCAGTTTCACAACTTACACATTCCCATCCATCATCTGATGCAGCCTAAAATATAAAAATACAGGTAGTACATGTATGTATGTACCTGTACATACTGCCTAGTATTTGAGAGTACATGTATACCATCCTTTTTTTGCATCATTATGCTTTCCAAATTCTGTTGTGATAATGATAAATTTGGCATCATAGTTTCAAGTTGTAATGAATGATCATGTGCAAGTCTCCTTAAACCTTACAGACTTCTGATTTTATATTTATAACAAAGATAATTTTATATTGTTGTTAGACTTAGAGTGTTGTTAGAGGATTAGTAACATCACATTGGACTATGAAATTCTCTTCTATTAGGAGCACCAGACACAACTTTAAACAGACTACAAGTAGCACAAAACAATATTGCAGCACGTCTCGTAACTAGAACATTGATCATATATCAGCTAAGTTACAGAAACTGCATAATATTTCCTTTCAAAAAGTGGTACCGAACTGTCAAAATTGTAGTTTTTGGTAAAATTATGTCACTCCCGTTGCCGACAGCAAACTTTAACGGCTACAAAAAGGATGAACTTCTATTATACATATTGAACAATAAATAATTAATCCAGGATCGAAAAACTTAATTAGCGGCGAGAACTCGAAATACTGAGACAAGAATTATTCACATTTTTGCTCATGTCAGATGGCCATTTAATCCTGTGAAAAATACCATCCAAAAATATTTTATTATATCTTGCTATATGTTTATTATTGGGGAATTAAAGGCATAGGTAACCCTTGAAAACTACAATATTATTGAATATTTATTATTGTGAAAGTTAAATATAAATTGTAACATGCTTCAGGGTCAATCGTGCGTTTTGATTGGTCAATTAGGCACCATCTATTGGACAATAACACCCCTCTAAATTAGCAAAATCACTGCGTATTAATATTATGCGTACTACTTTAATGGAGATAACCACAATGGCGATAATCAATTTTGATCTCGTTAAATTAGATGAAATATTCGGAGATATGTCCGAAGATGAACTTGAAACACCAACCCCCTTGTCTGGTAACAGCTACAAACAATAAAATATACCAAAAACTATAACAAAAACATAAATCTTATTTCAAAAAGTACTTTTAAAAAAATGAAGTGAGAATTTCAGTTTTCCTTGTGTGTGTCTATACTCATACTGCTACTATGGCAACCAAGCAATAAGCGAGCCAAATCTAATGAGACGAGCCTGTTATCCTGTTACGTCACGACGTTTTCATTACGTCAAAATGGTTTTTACGTCACTACAACCGATTTGCAGTATGAGTATAGACACTATAAAATAGCATGTTACAATGTCGATAAACACCTCCTGTTTCGCATTTAGAGGGGTGTTATTGTCCAATAGACATGTCCTGAGATTTTACATTAGAACCCGCGACGCTAACGCGTCTTGGGTCCTAATGATCTCAGGACATGTCTATTGGACAATAACACCCCTCTAAATGCGAAACAGGAGGTGTTTATCTCCTAAATATCAGTCCAAAAAAGGCAGTGTTTCTGTCAGAAAAATCTTGAAGGGGGGTACAATTTATACCGTTGACCGATAAGCGCCCGCCTCATACCACTAATAAAAAGTCAAAAGAAGGCAGGGTGTACATGTATTGACCTGAATGGCAGAAAAGATGCACTCTATCCCGTCTTGAGATGTTATATGATATTTCGTTAGTTACAGATCATTTAAACACTCTTTCTCTTACACAAAACACTCTTTTTGAAAACATTACTCAGCTGACTGAAGGGGGGTGCGTTCGTCAATCAAAGGGGGGTACATGCACCCCCTGCACCCCCCACTGGCTGAAACCCTGAAAGGTTCAATTCCGTTCAGTTTTAACAGCGTTATGACCAATTGAAATTTCATTGATCTATGCTGCTCAAGTGTAACATGCCGCTGCCATCTTTCAGTGATATAGCCGAGTAACCTGATTGGCTTTTTTAAATCTGATTCCATCCGAGCCAGGAGATTATCTAGAGCTGGTGTTTTGATTTTATTTTCTTAATCAAATGTTAAATAATCAATCTGAGTACATTTAGTGTGTATTAAGCCAAAATGCGAAAGACATATCAAGCCTTTAATTTCAATTAAAAACCAAAAATAATGGGATGAACATCAATACAAAACTAGTTTATACCTGGTTAGCTCCACAGGCTTCACATGTTATTTCTGAACCTCCAAAATTTTTCACATATTTGTATCCTGGTTGGCATTCACATTGCAATCCTGTAACAAACAAATAAAATGAAATTGGCTTTCAACGTCCGACTTTTCTGCAGTAACAAAAAAAAACATGTAAGATTAGAATGATAAATATATGCGGACAATGTCATTTTTGGAACCATAATGTATACCAAGACTCCCAAGAGTAAGTTTTAATCGTGCACTGTAAAAAAAACACTCAACAATACTAAAAGTCTTTTAATGTTGGGAAGTAGCAGCCTACTCTTGCATTCAATTCTAACTGCCAAGGGATCTCTTACGTGAATGTCAATGTGTACATGGGACCTCAGTTTTCCATCCCATCCAAACTACTGGGACGCTGTCCTTGTCAGTCCCTCCGTTTTTGCATCACTGACAAGGGCAAACCGTGCCGGAAACTTGAGATGAACTTTCTCGGCCATTGCAGGGATCTAACACCTGGCCTCCAGACTAGTGAGCCAGCACCTTACCCACACGATCTATTTTATATGTGCATGTGCACAGGTACATGAGGACAGGAATGCCCTTCTTAAATCTTAATATTAAGTATGAGTTTTTTTCAAAATTTTTGACACCGGGTAGGTTTTTTTCTTTCATATTTTTCACAAATTTTAATCTTCTTTATTTTTCTTTCTATTTGGTGCTCAATCATATAATATTAAAGGACTAATCCCGATATTTGTTTTGGGAATAAACCTGCTTAATTTTGTGTTAAAACCCCTTAAAATATTCAAGGGCCGAGCAACTAATTCAGTATTTATGATACGTTTTCAAACGACTTAAATCCGTTAGTCTTCATCTGGAATTTGAGACCGGTGCCCCAAGCTGTATTTTGTGGTATCTCGTTAAAACCAAACATTTTTTTATAAAAATAATGTGTAGTTGAAATTTTTCCCTTCCCTATCAAGTACGGCACATGGGTTATCACTGCATAACCCTCTCAAGTAACCGTAATCGGTTATAAGGTCACCCAACGAAACAATTGACCCGAAATCTTAAATGGGTTACGTGTCCGGATAAGCAGTTTTGGCGTTTACGTCCAAACGACTCAATATTTTGAGTTGAAATTTGAGGCAAGGTAAATACACCATTCCCCTTTATTTTGGCGTTTTATTTTCATACATTCTCAGACTTTTATTTTTGAGCCTCTGTTTAATTCGGGATTGTGTCCCTTTAATATCAAACATGTTCGTATAAAAAAAACCCAATAAAACAATTTATATACCTACTGATGTATCTAATAAAAGAGAGAGGTAAAGCCACTTTGGCAGATTCTATGACATGTTTTTAATTTGAGCATTATGCTAAGACAAATATAAAGAGGTTCAGTCATATTTGTGTGACGTCATAAGCGGTATTTTCCCTTCAGAATCGCTCTTACAAACTTTAAACTGCAATTCGCATGTTATTGTCAGCTAAGATTTATTAAAATTGTAATAATTTGAATGATAATATGTCAAATATTTATTAGCTGGATGATACCACAAAAAAGTTTTTTATAATTAGTCGAAATTTAGGTATTTTCAGCCATCAAAACAGATAAATCTCATTTCCTAAGGCCGTAATTGTCCGTTCACATGGTATCAACATCGATAATATTCACAAAAATGTTATCTATTAGACTACCGTTTGATTGGTTCTATATCAAAATCCACCGCAAACTAAGGTGCTGATTCGCCAATAAAGTGTGTCATAGCAATGGAAAATCTCAGGCCGCCCGACGTCAGAGCGGTATTTTCCCACAGCCGTCTCATATAGCCAAACGTAATTTTGCTTACATTTCGAATTTTTTTAGCCTGAATCATTGCAGATATTGAGATTGATATTAGACTAATAAAATATTGCAATACAATTGCATTTACATAAAATAAAATAGTAATTCAGAATCGTAGATGGAAGTGGCCTATATTTCAGCAGCTGGCTGTCAGATTTCACACTAAAGTCACGTAAACTTAAACCCCTACTTAGAATTAGAGTTAGACTACTAATTTTTTGTTCTCTAGACTACTAATTTTTTGTTCTCTAGACTAGTCTAGACACTCTAGTCTATCTAGACCTAGTGATAGCCTGACTAAATAAGTAAATATATTAAAGCCCCAATACCACTCTTGTTGTAACTGAACAATATGTTCCAATCTTTATTCCAGTCAACAATTTGTACTATTTTACAATATTTCAATTAAAAGATAGTAAGCTGGCACTGCCAGGCAGGATACGCCCACATTTTCGAGACATGGATAGAGAACAAGCAAAACCGAAAGTGATATTTCCTACAATCAAAGGCTATAATTCATTAAATTACAATTTGATATGCGCAAATATCGAAAAGAATCAAGATCTTTAGGTTATAAACATGCATTTCAACTTCCAACAAAATCGAATTAAAATTGTGACCTATACTGGGTCCACAACCGTGATATACCATATTTTAACACTATTACTTAGCGTACAAACGGCGGCCATTTTGTCTGGCAATTATGGTCCGATTTCCTTGAAATTCAAACTCAACCTTCCGTATGGTGTAACGGTGATATATTCAAGCGTTTTTTTAAATCGGATAATATTTGTGACCTCCAGAGGGACCATAGTCGATTTTTCGGACAATCAGGGGCTATAATTCAGGAAGTTACAATCCGATATGCGCAAATATCGAAAGGAACCAAGATCTTTGGGTTATAACCATGCATTTCAAGTTTCATCAAAATCGAAAATTAAAATTGTGACCTCTACTGGGTCCACAACCTTGATATACAATTTTTTAAACAGTATTCGCGTACGAATGGCGGCCAATTTGTATGGCAATTTTGGTCCAATTTTTCCGAAATTCGAACTCAACCTTCCTTAGGGCGTAACGGTGATATAATCAAACGATTTTTTTAATCAGACAATAATTGTGATCTCCAGAGGGACCACAAGCTAAACAAAGGCGATTTTGCATATAATCAGGGGCCATAATTCAGAAAGTTACTATCCGGTATGCGCAAATATCGAAAGGAACCAAGATCTTTGGGTTATAACCATGCATTTTAAGTTTCATCTTAAATCGAATTAAAATTGTGATCTCTACAGGGTCCACAACCTTGATATACCATTTTTTAACAGTATTCGTGTACGAACGACGACCATTCTGGGTCCGATTTTTCCGAAATTTGAACTCAACCTTCCTTAGGGTGTAAAGGTGAAATAATCGAACGGTTTTTCAAATCGGATAATAATTGTGACCTCCAGAGGTACAACGAGCTAAAATAGGTGATTTTTCGGACAATCAGGGGCCATAATTCAATAAAATTACGTTCCGATAGGCGCAAATATCGAAAGGAACCAAGATCTTTGGGTTATAAACATGCATGTCAAGTTTCATCAAAATCGGTTCAAAATTGTGACCTCTATAGGGTCCACAAGCTAAAAACGTGATTTTTCGTACAATCAGGGGCCATAATCCATGAAGTTTTGATCCGATACATGCCAATATCGAAAGCAGCCGAGATCTTTTGGGGATAAACCTATATTTCAAGTTTCGTCAAAATCCGACAAGAATTGTGACCTGTAGAGAGTCCATAAACAATTGTGGACGGACGGACGGAGGAACGACGACATAATACGTCCACATGAAAATGTGGGCGTATAAAAATGATACAAATTTCATCTTAACACACCTAATTTTTAAAATTCAACTACATGCCTTAACATGGTTGAAAGAATCCTTGCGTATTCAACACCAGGCTAATTCAACACCGGTAAAATCGGCGTATTCAAGACCAGTATATTATAGGGTTGATTGGTCGGTGTATAAAGCCAAGGTGCTAATTAGTACTCATCAGTGTGGATAGAAGCCTATACGATAATTATTAATGATGGGTGTTAGATGTATTAAATTGTTTTTTTTTATTATTGAGTTGTTGTTTAATTTATTTAATCTTAAGCTTGAGATTGTAAATCCTGGCTTTGTTATTTTGCATTTCATAGAAGCCTATACGATGATTATTAATGATTGGTGTTTGATTTATTAAAATTAATTGCTACTTTATCTTTCCATGCATAACTCGTGTCATCGCTACTCAATGGGTCAATAGCTACCTATTAAAACCGTATGGAAACTACTTCCTTTGAAACTCTATACAGAAATTCACAATCTCAATGTCGCATGGAATTCTTCCCTTACCATATTAGGCATGGCTTACTACGAAATGTGTAAAATGGTTGATTTTGGCGCGAAATAGCTGTCAATACATGGATTGTATGCGTGCCGCACGAGACGGGGAAGTCGACTACATGGCTTTTTATGAGTGATAAACTGCCAATGTAATTTGAATAAAATACAGTTATATAAAGACGAAAACAATGCTCCAACATTATAATCAAAAGATTCCCTCAGAAATTCCTCCTGAGTAAATTAATTTTAAATCCAGTTGTAATTTATTATTTAATTCACAATCACAATGTGCCGTTACTGTGAGACAACGAATAAACTAGTTCCTGACATTACGACTTTACGAGTCAGGAGGATCTTCCATTCGCCCCCTCGGCAAATGTAAATTGTCACGTGTTTTTTTTCTATTTCACATTTGTACCGTCTGCTGCGACTTCTATTGTTGTTTTTCGTCAATATGATTATCGCTATATGTTAAAATATTATGCACAGAATTGTTGTACTAGTGAATTGTAATCTATTGCCAGTTTTGAATTTTTAGTTAGCAGTTAAAGTAGTAAGGGTAAGTCAGAACACGGGAATGTCTTACTCAGCCCATTTACCGCGTAAGTAATATCAAAACGAATGACTTAGTAAATAATGTTATTTATTGCCAATTTAAAGGAGCTAAATCGCTAACATTTGGGGCCTAGAAATTCATAAAAGTGATTCGCAACGCATATAATACTGTAATATGAATGTATATAAACTGATTTACATTCAATGGTTTCCGTGTTTACTCCAATTTCAAATCAGTTATGTTTGGCGAAATTAGCCAGCAATGTCAAGCATGTGCAAAAGTCGAGCGTCTAGTTATTCCAGTCTACTAACTCCGTCTGACTTACTGCAATGTGTCTAGCCTCGTCCCTCGAGTCTCTCAATACAACTGGAGCTGAAGCGCATTATGGTACACGATTCGTGTACCAATGTTAAAAAAACATTTTATCTTAAATATCGGATATCAGAAGCTTATCTTTTCCCGGTAAGTTTACATCAGCAATGTTAATTTAAATTGACTAATAATTCGTGTTTTCGATGTCGACGATTTTGGAGGATTTTGAGTTACGGACTTAGGTCCTTTAAACGATTTATTCCAACCTCTCTTTAGCACAAACTCAAATAAATGTACTACAGTAATATACATTCAGCTATTCAGTGTTCACGCGTAGTTTTATAATTTACTTATCAACAATCAATCACAAGCAAAAACCTCGGAAGGCAGTACAGACATTGACATAGAATTATGTAAATATTGTCTTCGAATATGAAATATTTCAACTGTTGTTTGTATTATGTCTATTTAGGATATATAATAAATGCCTTGTTAATCCTTCTTTTGTCTTGTCTTAATTGATTAATTAACACCCACCGACGTTGGCACTGATGAGTACTACTTGGCCCCTTCATATACCGACCAATCAACTCTATAATATACTGGTCTTGAATATGCCGATTTTACAGGTGTTGAATAAGCCTGGTGTTGAATACGCCAGATACCATTTGAAAATCCTTACGTAAGCACTTTCAAATGCAAATTGGATTTAAACATATTTTCGAACCCTCTGGACAAGTAAGATCGGTTGTAATGCATAATTTACACAACAGGTAGGACACTTAAACATCTTGTAGTTAGAATAAGGCTATTTTTTTTTCTGGACCTGTCAAGCCAGCACGAGTGTTATGTATTGTCCCTATAGTATAAATTTCTCTTTGTCATGTAAATGCCAATGGTCATTTAATTTCTATGTTGCTGGCACCTGAAACTAAAATTTTCCAACATACATAAATCCCAAAATGTCGAAATTCAGTACTGAACATCCATGCCTGCGGTTTTTAAAAGACTTCACGACTTGTTCTGACAAGCTAAGTTCTTACCATCAGAGCTCGTGACTTGAAACGTGTTAGTTTGTGAACAGTCTTTACATGATAATGTCGATATGTCATAATATTGCGGGACATTAGGAGTATTTTCACTTTGACAATCAGAAGGCGTTTTGAAATCGAAAAATACAGACTGTGACCATGTACAACGAGCAAAAACTAGAATCAAGAACGTAAATTGCAAACAATTTTCCGCCATGTTGGTTGTCTGTAAACAATTTTAGTATCGCAGAAAATTAATAAAATTTAATTTAAAAAATAATATCTCATAATTCAATAAACTTTTAGGTACATTCACCAATACCTTGCCTTACCATACCACATTATTGTTTTTAAAAATAATATCTTAATTGTTTACACTTATTTTTCCGCAGTAAAAATTTGTATAAGTTCGGGATGGAGACAATGAAATTAGAAGAAATTGTGGTCGTTTGAAGAGTATTACGCGAATTTTTTCAGTTTAACAGACTTTGTTCATTGTCAAAAAGACTGAATAATTATTTAAAGTAAGTTAGTTCATATGGATGCGTTGATTTTAGCATTTATGGAGGCCAGAAGCCCTCGTTTTTATCTGTTCAATTTCGCGCACTTGTTTTCCGACTCGAGCAGAAAGACGTGGTTTCAAAATGGCGACCTTGTTTCTGGTTTAGACTCTATTGAATTGGGCTTGGTATTTTAGGTTGAGTTTATGACTGTGTGTTTTAATAATGTTCAGCTTTCAATATCAGGCGTTGTAAGTAGAAGTTAAAAAGTTATCGAATATCGTTATATGAGATAGCTAGCTGCTATCTACTCAATTGGTTTTCTTTCTACTGTAGGAATAATATCAACAGCAAAAATTTAAAAAATACATAGTGTCAGTAGGCCTATACAGCTCAAAATGAAAGACACGAAAATACAACTTTACATATTTAATTATTACAGACACTAAAACAGGCTTTTTTTTTTCCTTCACCAATTAATTAGATTATGAGTTGGGTATACATGTCATGTATTTATGTATTCTTTAAATATAACTTTGAAACTAACTATGTCTGAATCTGTCAACCAGTTTATTGCCGGTAACAATGAATAAATATAAATAAAATCAGTTTTCTGCAACAAACAATGAAGTTGGAACAGTTTGTGCGAAGTCCGAGACGAAAGGTTGTAGACCCAAAACGATATACATGTACCGGTAGATCCAGGTCGTTTCTTCAGTCTAAGTTCATACACTTTACTGCATGCCACTCAATACATGTATGGGTTATGGACATAACAGCCACAAAATTCCCATTTCTTACATTATGTCTGAAATGATAATAAATATAGCATAATATAAATACCTACATAACATAGATACTTTTAATACATAAATTTACATAGACATTTATACATGCTACAAAATATAAAATACATAATTTACACAAACATCTATTATTAAATATACATATAGTATCTTACATCGACATATTGAATGTACATAATACTAAAATTAATTTCAATACATAATGTCAGGGATGTAGCCAGAATTTGCTGAGTGGTGGAAAAAATCTTTTGCGAGCGTAGTGATCAAAAACAACAAATGGGGAGGGGATGGCGTGGTCTTTAATGAAAATTCAACCCTTATTGGAGTATTTTCAGAGCATTTGCTGTCTTTTTTGCATCGGTGCAAATCATTTTCCATGCATTTATATACAGGTGTGACAGTTTCAGTTGGTCCTCGGTGTGTGTTTGCTCTTTGGCGCATGCACAGTTGTAGGAGTAATCTCACACTGTTACAGACGCTGTGTGCATTGACTCCTCGTGATAGGATTACCCCGAAGATATTCTTACGGTCAAATCAATTTATGAACTATGTATGTTTGAGTGTATGGGTTATATTATGGTTTAATAAATGTATATTTATGTTAGAGAATGAAATTGATAGATTTATAACAAAAAAGTGATTGATACATTTTTAACAAAAAAGTGATTGATACATTTTTAACAAAAAAGTGATTGATACGTTTACAGTCCTTGAAATTAAGGATTTTCTACCACGAAAAAAAAAAAAATGCAGTGGCACCACAACATTTTTTTTTGTATTTCAAAATAGATAGATATAATTTATTTATTCATAATCATAGTATAGTAATTATACATATGATATTGATAAACAAAACTAATATGTCATTTTGTAGAGTGGACTCACTGGACTGCCATAATACTTCACGGCATACTTTACAGTAAATAGGCCAACGGTTAACCAAATTACTATCATCGTTGATTGTAGCTCACAACCAATGCTTTCAAGTTTTCAATTATTGTTGATTTTTTGTTTATAATTTCCCCATTATTTGTGGAATGATGAGAATTAAAACTAAGATGCTATACGATTCACGAGTGTCAAAAAGAGTTGAGGAAAGTAAGCTACGTGTTGTCTTGTATCCATACGCGCGAAAAGTTCGTGAAATGAATTTAAATTTTTATTGTTTGTTTTGGCATATTGTTGTTACAATGCTAAAACAGATCTATTTTATGTAATTTTCGTTTGAAAGAATTGCAAGAAATAAATATGATTAATTTTTACGCATGTACACATAGGGCGTAGTATTTATGATTTCCACTGATTGTACGACTAATCACTAAAAAAAACAATGGCAACAAATCACGAACGATAGAACTATCAATTTCAAGCCAATCGACGTAGATCCGTTGATCGTGTAACTACTGATCACTAAAACAACAGCTAATCACGATAACAAGTATGTTTATTAATGACAATAGGCCTACTCTTAACTAAATACATATAATTCTTATTGTTTTCAAAACTGACGAGGAACCATAAGGAGACCAAACTGAAACTGGCTGAAGTAAATATAGCCGCTTAACTATTATAAACAACAGTCTCGGGCATGCGCTAGTGCCCATGACCAAACACACTCCGAGGACCAACTGAAACTGTCACACGTATTCAAATTGATATAGGCCTATTCTTAAAACAGTGTTTGTGTTTTATTTCAGTACAACAAATTATGACAACAGGTAGATATTGATAATTAAAACACATTGTTTTATTTGACTTGTGACTCACAATTTGTATTATTATTACGGTGGAATAAGAATCGGTTCATACAGAAGTTGAGAAAGCTCTCGTCGTCCTCCAAGTCCTACTCCCAGGCCGTAGCAAATCTACGGTCAACACGGGCAAGAAATAAAATAAGAAACATTGACATTGTGGATAGGCCAGGACTTACATGTAGTATAGATTCGGTAGAATTAACCGTAGAATGAGTACATTTACGACATCCAAACCTTTAACATTGACATATTCACAGCAAATATACAGATGATTTAGAGACTGTAGAATTGCGAAATGAATAGACCTACACAACTTCTAAATATAAATAAACAAAATACCAATACTTCTTTCTTTAAACTAATTTGGGATGATTGAGTCTACAACGGCACACAAAAATAAATAATGCTGTGGCAGACATGGTTTGCGTGGGCTTTTAGTTACCATGAGTTTGCCGTGGTAAATTTCGAGTGTTGAGGTTGTGTACAGAATGAGAGAAGGACTAAGTTGAAGGGCTTTAAATACGACTGGACGGCTTTCATCAAATTTTTCTTTATGCTGGGCATCAAAAAATAGTGTCGTGCGCAAGCATTCGACGCAGCCCGTCGCGACTACGTCCCTGACATAATATTTATCTTAATACATACATGTATCAAACCATAAAACCCTGTATACATGCAAAATTGTACTTAAAATCTGTACTAATATCTAAATAACAAGAATTTGTGTTATTACATGACTGGGCAATGTACCTTAGTACAAATCCTTAATAGCACCGAAACAACCTGTAGGCCTATTCACTTCATGAATTAAATATCTCTTTTTGGCGTTCTGTACTATTTTTTAAATATACTGTATACAGAGTTCCCTCACACATCAAAGCAGTCAGTGAGTGAAGGGGCAGAAGTTGGGTCCATCAAAAAGAAAATATACCAATTTATAAAGCCCTAACTTTTGCTCTCCAGTTGTTTTATTGTTCCATCTATGACAACCTGGAAATAAAAACGTTAAATTTATTAAGGATATTAAAAACAAATATTTATTAAGAAGGTATTAAAAACAAGTATTTTATTAAGGGTATAGATTTATTTTCATATTGCGTAAATCGAAAATGCTCACCTTCAACATGATTGTTAGTCCTGACGGTCTGATTATTTACGGACCATGTTGAAATTTTGAAAACCAACTGGTCAAACTGTTGACATTGGATATATTCCATTAATATTAATTAAGTCATTCCATTAATATTAATTAACTCAGGACTTTCAGCCTTGACTTTTAGCTGTTTGAACAATTCCAATGCATATGCATGTGATTTTGGGAGAAATGGCTCATCAGTTTTCTCACATTTCTCTGACATGGCTTTGTGTGTTCTTTACTTTTTCTGAATTAAAAAACAAAGATTATACAACAATAGTTCAAATGAAGTAATTACATGTAAGTACGGTACTAGTTAAAATCAAGTAATTAAGTACATGGTACATGTACTAGTTAAGATTCAGTACTAGTTAAAATCAAGTTAATAATTGTCATTTACCTGCAGACCAAGCACTTGACATAATTCAAAGAATCAAAGTTAATAGTTAATAACCACTACATGTAATTATCAAAGAGATTATTATCAAAGAGCATTTTAATTAAGTCAATTGTTATTTTTGTCCAATGATTAATTTCAGGTGTTATTTTTATCAAAGGTAAGCAATATTTGGTAAAATATATTGTTTTTTATTAAATTAATATTGTTTGGCCTTATGACAAAATTGATTTTGGCCTTTATACTAGAGATAACCTAGAAATGGCTCCAAACTGCTTAATTTTGTCTTGAAATCCCTTTAAGTCTACCTAAGCTAAGGGCTGAGCAATAAACTAAATATTTGGTTTAAACAATATTTTATTCAATATATAATTACATATAATTCATACAATTGTACAGTTTAAAGGATACGAAAACAAGCAGCATGCTTATGAATATCGCTTCCTAAATATTTGTTAAATGTTTTCTAACAACTTAAACCTGCCAGTCTTCATCTGGAAATCGAGACGAGTGTCTCAAGCTGTATTATGCGGTGTCTGGATAAAACCAGACTTTTTTTTTAATAAAAATAATGTGTAGGTGAAATAATTGACAAGAAATCTTAAAAGGGTTACGTGTCCGGATAAGCAGTTTTGACATTCATGTCCAACCGACTCAATATTTTGAGCTCAAATTTTGTGACAAGGTAAATACACCATGACTCTATATTTTGGCACTTGTACATATTCAGACTTTTATTTTTGAGACTCTTCAAATAGGGATAGTCCCTTTAACATAATAAAGGGTGAACCCTCATTCTTTTAAATTTAGAATTGTCTACTACCGCACTACATCATGTTTTGTACATCAAAATCAATACTTTTCTGAGCTTTTCAAAATGGATAAATTTATTTCTTCTACAAAAGATAAAAAAACCTGATGTAAGTGGTATTACATATACCATTATAGTTATTATTACTGTAGTTTACAACATTCTGCAAATAAATTTACCAAAAGAGAAACTACCGTATACTTCACACGGCATGCTTTGCATTAAATAGTTTAACAAAGTTATTGTCAGCAGATTGTAACTCATAACCAATGCTAAATGTATCTAGTTCAGTCCTTCACGTTTAAGGTGAGCCTTTGCTCCTGCTCCTCTCAACACACCTTAACTTTCCTTCGCATGAAAGACTCCTGCAAATTCGCTAAATCGCTCTCTTAAATTTGAGATCAATAAACATCTTTCAGTTTTTCGTTTATTTTTAAACTGCATAGATTCGAGCTAGTATCAGTTTCCATGATAATAATTCTGATGCTACCATATTCAGTGTTTTGTTTATGGGAACGGTTTCTCATTTTTGAAATTGGCAGGAGCTTTTTATGGCTCCCGCACAATTTTATAAATGTGTAGAACTGCTAGTTTCCAGTTTAGGTGAGACGGAATTGATGCAGATGAGTGTCAAAAAGAGTGGAAGTGAGTATGTGTATCCATACACGTGAATAGTTCGTTAAATGAATTTATTGTTTGTTTGGCATACATGTAATATAGTAACAATGCTAAAACAGATCTATTTTATGTAATTTTGGTTAGAAAGAATACCAAGAAAATAAATATGGACCTGAAAGCTAAAGCAATCTATTTTATGTAATTTTAGTTTGAAAGAGGGGTTTTTGGATGGCTGAATGGTTAGTATGTGCACACTGTATCATAAAGCCTGTCATTGAGTCAACTAGCATGGTTTCGAATCCCCGGTTGACTGGACAAGGAGTAGGTAGGGTCGCCTGCATAACCTCGTGGATTTTGTCTGGGTCCTCGGGTTTCCTCCCACTGCTAAAGACCCCTACGTGCATATAATTATTGAAATAAAATTAAAACAATGTTTGTCCCGAAATTTCCTAGTATGTGTTGAGTGGACATTAAACCCCAGTTCTTTCTCTCTCTCTCTGGTTTGAAAGAATAGCAAGAAAAAAAGTATGGTGAACTTTTACCCTCTGTTAGATACATGTACATGTACACTGTAGGGTGTATTAATTATAAACAAAGGTTGTGAATCATCAGTCCAGATCCTTTGTACTAACAAACAATGCAGTTAAAAATACAAATGATGAGAATGGTAATATTGTTCATGCATTTACCATAGTAAACAGGCAACAGTCTGTGCACCCCGTTTTCTACTTGTTGAAAATAACACCACTGTAACAGTTAAGCAGAGGGATCACATTAGCAGAATCGTTCGCCCTTAACAATTGACGCCAAATGCATACCCTCTCATGTCACATCATTAAAAAAATTTCAAACAATCACATGACTTCTGGATATGATCGGTGATTGGGTAATGAATTCTACATTCGACCGAATGCTTCGGCAAAGTGGACACACCAGTCAAATATAATGCGGGCGAACAAATATTCAACAGAATATATCAAACCTGTTTAATTTGGCCGAATCATTCGGCCAAATGACAGTGGACACACTAGGCAAATTTCGACGCTGCTTGATTCGGCCTAATCATTCAGCTAGTGTGTCCGTCGCTTAAAGCATGGATATGCCTACAGCACATGGGTTAAAAGTGTATTCATTAATTGCAATATATTTGTCCGACTTTCGTGTACAAAATTTTAAACAAAATATGTAGCGACGTTATAACAAGGTCTGGCAGCATCCTCCTAGTACTATTCTATAATCAGCACATAAGTTATTATTATTAGGATCATAAGATCTCTACACCCCCCCCCCCCCCCTCCCCAAAAAAAGCATTATTCCGTGGCAGATGGGCGCTGTTTCGGCTTTTAGCACGTTTTTTGCCGTTTGCAACAGTTAATTTTGACCGCTGAACATTACCACATGAATTTGAGATTTAATCAAATCCAGTGTGTTGAGAATTTTTCATTTGAAGCTATTTTTACTTGTGCAAATCCTCGAGGAGTGTATCAATTGTAGCAGCGTACAAGACACGCTACAATATTAGAGCTAGAGATAACATTTACAAACTCCCAAATATATAGTTAAGGAATGTTGGAATCATCATCAGCTGTTAATCACTGGCAATTCAATACTAAACAATACTGTCACCTGTCAACCGATCTACTCTTATTGTAATCGAATTTTTTTACGTCTTCATAAAGCCACTCCTGACAGCCAATAATGATTGTGTACGAAGAGAAAATAACTTTAATTTTTAATAGTAAAATTATGCAAAATTTAGAATTTTAGATAATAGAAATAAATATTGATATGGTTGACAATATAATGGCATGTATGTACATCTAAGATATGTACATGTAGCTCTCAAGGTGAACACTTCAACCCATCATTTTATTTTCGGAACTCCGGCCTTCCGTCCTGATTTTGTTTCTGGATTATATATTATTATAACAACAACAAAATCTGAATCATAAATTATTGTAATATCATAAACACTTTATTCACACCATGAAAATTACTAATCAAAAATCTAAATTTTATATTGATTGATAAGTCATTTATTATACTCCACTATTTACCTCCATGGCAGACTATGCAACAGATTCCGATTCCTATAAATATGCGAAAATTAACCAGTTTTAAGACAAAAATTTGACTGCCCCATCTCAATTTTAAACACTCCACTTAATATGCAGGGCTCGCGGAAGCTATTCTTGACCACACCCCTCCCACCCCCCCTACTCTGTCGGGCCCCTGGCCTGATATGTGATGCTTAACACATGTAGACACCTTTGAGTACATTATCTTAAAGTCTTGCATACATGTACATGTTCTGCATTGAACAACATCTCCTGTACAAGTACATGTACCTGCATTGAACAACATCTCCTGTACAAGTACATGTACATGAAATTAAGAGTGAGTTAAGCTTACTTCATAGGTAGCCCTTCGTAGGTAACCATGATCAAAATAACCCATTTTCACTTTGACCCAGGACTTAAACAAAATATGTGACATGCGAGTCAGTCATTTTGATCTGTTGTCTCTGATTAAAGCCAGATCCCATTTCTCTTTTTATAGTTTACTTATCTTTACTACACTTGTTATATAACCCACATTCTGATTGATGTGAGGGACTAGCCCATGAAACAAACTGTTACGGTGAGTTCTTGACAAAGAAGGGTCAAAAGCCGCTTGTATGAACCCTGGCGCGACCTTCCACTACAACCTATCAGATTTTCATGTAGTAGAGGCCATCGAAAGTATATACATGTAAAAGCAAAATGAAATATAGATATGTATTTTAATCCGATTGTAGTTCATTTTGGAGCTGTCTCTTGAGCAGACCACTAACAGTTCCTATCGGCCCTATTTAGCTACAATATGAAAATACTGCTCTTCCCCATCTCTGCTCTAAGACTATTTTGGAATATTTATCTTTTTCGCCAGAGGAGTCATTTCTTGTCACAGCTGACACATTTATAATGATTCAACACTATTTTCAAGTAGAATTCTGCGATTAAAAACTGATCAGCCATTCATTATGAGACTCCAACATGCGGTTTATTTCATCGCTAAATTCTACTTGAAATTAGTGCTAAATTATTACTAATTTTGTGTCATATATATATAGTGAAAATTGATTCCTTATGACCCAAAATAAAGAATCACAGTGAAAAATAGGTTAGGGTTCTAAAACAGCCGGAGAACAGATATAAGGAAGAGTCATTTCTTGTCACAGCTGACACACATTTATAATGATTCAACACTATTTTCAAGTAGAATTCTGCGATTAAAAACTTATCAGCCATTCATTATGAGACTCCAACATGCGGTTTATTTCATCGCTAAATTCTACTTGAAATTAGTGCTAAATTATTACTAATTTTGTGTCATATATATAGCAAAAATTGATTCCTTATGACCCAAAATAAAGAATCACAGTGAAAAATAGGTTAGGGTTCTAAAACAGCCGGAGAACCGATATAAGGAAGAGCGTTATTTTGCCGTATTTTCATATTACACCTATAATATAAGGCCAGATCGGAACTGTCATTGGATATCGCCAGCTCAGAGACAGTTCCTAAAGGAACTATCAGATTGGTGAAAATATTGTTTGTCTGCTGCATGGTCCATCAGATGATAAAAATAGTCTTATGTGTAGCGATTACTCAGTGTTTACATCTGTAGCTATTTTGTATAGTCCTGTTTATAACACAATTATTTTTCTGCAATAATTTCTCCAGACATCTCTCTCTCATAATGAATTTTGTGGGTTGTGACATAATATAGCTGTGTACACTTTTACGGCGACATATTTAGAGCTCTGGTTAATCCCGATTGATTACGCTGTAATCGATTTGTTGTTAACCGGATGATTAATCTGTCATAATTTGTAACGAGAATCATCAGTCAATTCTGTGTGTGTATAGGTACAAAAAATAGAAACGATGTGAGGAGTATATGTATGTCCATCCAGCACCACTGAGGTTGAGCTTAAAAATATGTTTCACCTAAACCAGCCCAACATCATGGAGAAAGGTTGATGGTCATGTTTCTTTTTTTTAAGTCCAATTCAAATAGCTAATTTGAGCTTGGTCCTTTTCTTGGTGAAAACTACTTTAAATGTATGACTTTGTGGGCACATTTTAATAGAAAATGGATATTGAATATGTCATTGTAAATAAAAACAGCGCTCCACAGGCATTAAGGCAATATCATTTCATGGGAATGTAAACGCTTTCGTCTGCAACTCTTTGGTTGAGAAGCAACACCTATGTGAGCTTTCATCTTGATTCACCTGTTTAATAGTAAATCAAACCATAGCCATAACAAGGGGAAATAACTGTTGTGATATATTTCAAGTTGACACACAAATAAAAAAAAAGATCACGGAAAAGTACAATAAAATAATTCAATTAAAGTTAACACTGATGTTATCTTAGTACTTACCGGGAAAAGATGGTCTTCTGATAGGCTTCTGATATCAAATATTTAAGACAAAATGGACAATTAAAAATTAGCACACAAATCATGCGCCAGGAAGCTTTCAAGCGCCATTTGTAATGAAGTGACTCAATGAATGCGCTAAACATACCCCACAGAAGAATACTACCGGTGTAGACTAGAATTACCAGACATCAAAGACCGATTCAATTCTGACTTATCGCATATTTCGCCAACCATAACTGATTAACAATTACAGTAAAAACAGAAACAATTAATGTAAATCAGATTATATACATTCACAATACATTATTGTGTGTTGTGACCAATTTGAATCCATATCTAGGTTACAAACAATAGGGGTTTAAGGTCAGTATTACAAGGGGGGAAACTGCAACAGAAAATCCTGGGGAACTTTCTCACCAAAAGTATTATATACCTGTTCTTTAAGTAACTTGATAGAATAACAACAAAACACATATTATGGAAAACAACTACTAGTGTATTTAAACTTGATAACGTTGAGAGAATCACTACAAAACGTCCCCTTAAATACACTAGTAGCGGTTTTCAGTATGTGTTTTGTTGTTATTATATACCTGTGAGATTGATTATGAAGAAATATATTAAGATTGAATAATCACATCTATAGGTCCTTACTTGAAAACAGAGGGTGAAAGAAATATGACTCCTCTTTTTATACACCCACATTTTCATGTGTGGAGGTATATTGTTGTCACCCCTGACTGGACATCCACTGGAACGAACACGATTCGGCTAATTTCTTTCAATCTTACGTACACGGAAATTGAATGCTGAATTTTGTTTTGAATAACACAGGAATTGATGTAAAATAAGGTGAACTATTGTCACTACACACACTTATGGAAAACAGCTACTAGTGTATTTAAGCTTGATAACGTTGAGAGAACACTCTAGTAGCGGTTTTCCATAAGTGTGTGTTATGTTGTTACTATTTTTAGATATTTTTCACGGATCGGCTCCTGCTTATCCCCGGATGTATCACTGAGATCCAGACTTTACTTCGCTGTTTTAGGGAATCTTCCGTCCTCTTCTCCTTTTTCGAGTGTGGGGGTTTTATCGTCCTTTACTTGGATTTGTTATTATATACTTGTGAGATAGATTATGAGGAAATATATTAATATTTAATAATAACATCTAAAGGTCCTTACTTAAAAACAACAGAGAGTGAAAGAGATACTGGTAATACATCAAACAAAATAAGAAACAAATTGTTGATTTAGGTCACAGTGCTCTGGCAAAGAAAAAATCTTATATATGGAGGTGAATGAAATCCATTTGATGGAAAGAATTTTCTTTAAAAAAAAAACCCTATCACATTCCCAATAATTTAATATCCAAAAAAAATAATTGTGCAGTGCAGTTGCTGAACTTAAAAATCGCTGTGCAATGGAGTCTGTTTAATATTTCACATATAAGTCTATTGATGAAAAAAAAAACCCAATCGGAAAATGTTCTTACAAAAAAATATGTCCTGGGCATCCTAAAGATTGTGTTGTGTCCGTCCAAACTGATTGACCGTAAATATTTGTTGGCCCGCTACTATTACTGAAATGAGTGACATCAGGGAAAAGTTAATTAGCTCTCAATATCAAATTCTAAAACAATTTTTTAAATTAGGTAAAAATAAATGTGGTGGAAGTATATGTGGTTTAAACATACTTCCTATTTAAAAAAAAATGGGACAAAAAGGCATAAAATGATTAAAAGACACCAATTCTGCCAGGACAAGTTTGTGTTAATACTACACTAAATATAAACAATGGTGTGCTACTGAGGCGGTATGATGTGACGACCCATGTGGAATTATAATGTCATCTGATACAAAGTCAAAAGAAGGGTTACGCATCACTTATGTGAAACTGATTGGTGTCTGCCCTTCGCATTTATAAAACTTTAGGGGGGGGGGGTAATAATTATGGTATTTACTACATTAATACTGCCATAACAACAAACTACATATTCCTTTACATACATATCTTAAATCCAACAGGTCAAATTTGCACAATTTCACTTACACCCACACATTAAACATTTGCTGTTGATAAGAAAAGAAAATCAATTGAAACTAACAGAATGCCATTCTGAATTAAAAATGTTTTGTCATGCTTTTTAAATCTATATGTACATTTGATACAATTGTCCTTCCGGTCATTTCAATCAAGTTTGGAATAACTTTTTGCTTAGTTATTTATTTGATCCATAAATGATTCCCACTACATGTATCTGATCGGCTGTACAAATTCCAGTAAATTGGACTTTCAAATGGTGTACAACTAATATTGGTCTTGTTTAACCAAACGGAAATTGATGAGGTAATCAAATGTGTTTATGGCAAACTACATGTACCTATCATTGATGATTTTTTGGGTTTGTCAAGACCTAGTTAAGAGAAGAGTTAATGTTTTCTGTAACAACAATATCCTTTTGCATACAAAGTCTCTTGTCCTGATGCTCACAACTCGATTTCTGCTTATACACCGACAGTACATTGATCCAAGCCAATATGTTTTTCCCATTCGAGCATGAGCTAGGGGGAAGAGGTGGGGAGCAGCTGCACCACGAACTTTCGGGCATTTGGGTAAAGAGAAAACAAAAAATTATTATTTCATCTAGAAAGTAAAGTGCCCGAAGTCGAATTAAACACATATTTTACCATTTTGAGGGAAATTGACTACGTTTTGTTTATGTTACTGCAACAGTCTGATTGGATGGTTGGAATAGAGTGGGATTTTGGTTACAAAACCATTGGACAAGCTATAATAGTAGAAAAGTGGAAAAACAGATTTGCGAAGGTTAAATTTTCAAAATTTTCTCTGAGGGGACGAGGCCCCCATTCCCCTCAGCGATTGATTGGTTGTTTGCGATTCAGGACAATCAAAGTGCATTGAATCACATTGAAATAACTGTATTCACAGGCTGGAATAGAAGAAAAATATGTTTGCAGTAGTTAAAATTATTTTTTTAATTCCCAAAGGTCCCATCTCAGTGGACTATGTAAACAATTAATTGGTTGTTCAATGGATATCTTAAGTCTAAGTTGGTCACTTAACTACTAGCTTTCACTTAAATATAGTAACTTCCTGTAAATTAAGGGCAAGTGGTATTCAAAGGCACTGTTAAGTATCAAACTTTCCCTTAAAATTAAGCTGCCTTAACTTTTAAGTGTTAGTCTTGTGGTATTCTAAGGCCAGTTTAAGTGAGAAATATCCACTTAACTTTAAGTGACCTATGGGAGGTACCTTAAAGTTAAGTGAGATTATAATGCCTTTTTTTAATGCTGTAGTAGTAGTCCCGTAGTGGCGATTTTAAAAGTTAGGGGATTCAGATTGAAATAAAGACAATGTCGCCGAGCATAGCTGGCCTCAAATTTCTTTTTTCGTCGGCAGCTTTAATGTTGTGGTGCCACAATAGGGTAAAGGGTTATTACCACCGAGATAGTTTAGGATATCTTTTTATGATCATCTATCATGTTCGTATACATGCTTAATCATGTTTCCATGATTGTCAAATAATAAAGTTAAATTCATTTGTGATGACAGGGCTTTATAGATTTTTAGAAATTATTTATACTACCGCTAGAAACAAGGCATGATTAATTTTTTACAACTCATTCCCATATATGGATAATCGTAGTATTTATTCAGGTAAGATATAATGCAACATGCATCTGTCGTACACATTGCACCGTCAATGCCAGGCCTTAGAAAATCTAAAATGTAGGTAGTTACACACTGTCTACGGATTTCTCAAATTATAGATTTATAAACAAAACACTGTATGATTTGCCCACTCTAACTTAGAAGGCAGAGGTCATGATTATGGCTAATATGCTGTTTTATATTCGTGGTACCATTGTTAAAAAATTAAAGTTTACAATATCCATCATTATACTACCACTATTTATTGTAATGTATTGAAGTGGAATTCTTAAAAATAAAATATACCATTGTTAAAAAATTTAAGGTTTACAATATCCATCATTATACTACCACTATTTATTGTAATGTATTGAAGTGGAATTCTTAAAAAAAAAAAGTCTGTGAAAACAGCCATTCATGTAAAGGATGCACACTTTCATAATTTATCCCAAGTTATAATCATACTATTTTCATGTGTAACAATAGAATATTTCGACAAACATTTTCCTGGTAATAGAGTATTGTGATGCTCTCAAGGGGCATAACTTGCTTGCAATGTTAGAAATTCTTGATTTTTGGTAGTGGAGGGCATTCCATAATTTGAAAATTTATGCTTTTTGGCGATTGTGAGTTTTCCATAATTTAAGTGTGGAGTTAAGTTTTCACATGGCCAAGTCTATGTTAAGTACAGCCTTTGAAAACCGATTTAAGGTAAGACACTTGGTTAAGTGGAAAAATTAAGTATTTTTACTTAACTCTTAGAAAACCTTTGAATACAGACCCAGGTCAGCAACCTAAATTAAGGCTGTGTTGGACCTCTTGGAGGTTGGTGTATTCTCGATCTGGAATACCAGGAAGACCTGTTTGGGTTTTGATGTAGTCTACAAGCCCTGAACTTTGAAGACGATTTAAATGTTTTTTTCCTCAAAGCGAGAATTTGAGGTTTTCTAAGAAAGTTGAAACATAATTATTTCTGTCTTTTGCTCAATAGGTTTTCAAGTCACTTTTATACGATCATAGGTGTCATTCTCACACTTAAAACTCATTTACACCAGAAATGTTAACAATAATTACCTCTCTTGTTTTCCTATTCCCCACTATGAAATAGCTTTCTTCAAACTTTTGCATTTGAAGTTGAAAATTATATTTTGCCAATTTCTCAACTGGTAATAGTGAATTATAGGATTATTCTTTAACAAGGTAGGACTGTTTATAGATACCATCGAGTTAAGGCCTTTTTTTTAATATGATACATTTTAAAAATATAACTTAAAATATGAAATTGTAACTTTTAACTGAAATACGGTGTTATTATTATAAATGTACTGTACCGATATCATGTGTAGTATTTATTCTACACAGACTTCAAAGACACTGTAAGCTTTTTTATATATTGTTATATTCATCTGATATTTTGTAAAAAAAAAAAAAAAAAGCTTAGTGAATTTATTTTGAAATATGCACAATAATCTATTCATTGGGATGGAATTTGTGTCTATTAATCCATATCATAATCAGAATGTTTTCTACTTTAATAGATTTTGTAATATTGAGATGTTGTGCTCTAGGGTTATCCATGATGAATATAATTTGGTTTATACTCTCAATCCATGTACTGTAACTTAAATGTTACTGTGGTTTTATCATAACTAGAGCCAACATCAGCGAATATTTCATTTTAACAATATTATTTATTATTTGAAAGAACAGAGTTATCACTGTTGAATATTTGGACTAGAAATAGGCATCAACTGTGTCTGCACTGTCTACGCAAATACGAAAATTACTGATCGGTTGATTGACAGACCCACATATTCTTGATTATCGAGTTACATTCTCAATGGCAATCGTATCCTCGCTCGGTAGGCTCTTGTGTTAAAAGCCATTACATTTTGGTAGGCCTTTCAGTGAGCACCAGTTTCCAGTATTGCCGCTACACCGACTAATGGTAAACGTTTGCTTGGTCAGCCATTTATTGATTTAATTTTAAATGGACGACTGTTTTGAAATCCAATCTGCATCCAAGCCAAAAAAAAAGACAACACAATTTATATGGAAAACAATCACTGGTTTATACACATATATCACAACGTTTTCACAGGTATTTTCTTATCGTTATCAAGGGTTATATGCATCCAAGGGTCAACAGTAGATTTTGGGCTTGTCATGAAAAAAAAGGTTTAATTTATAATTTCTGTAACATCTGAAGCCTAAACAAAGCTTATGCATAATGTATGTTCAATTACGAATACCGTGATAAGCGTGCGACTGTGGCTACAGTACCAGACCGCGATAAATTTCAAAAAATTGACCTGTTTACATTACCCTAAAATGACCGGTTTCGGAACTGTGCTAAGCATGTCAAATGTAGAACTCTTCACAGAAAAGTTAATTTCGATGACTATGCAAATTACCAGGATGAAAACAAATATGATGGTTGATTTAGTTTGAGCAGCCATTTTGACAGAACTGATAACAGTCAAGGTTGTTTTGTGCATGCACAGTAAACTGTAATGAAATTGTGCTCAGACCAGATAGCGTTTAACTATAAAAAGATGAAGTTGTATTCTTTTTTACATTTTGGAACCTCAGACTCTGTCATATATGTAGGCCTAAGCTTAAACATTCTTAATTTAAATAAAATATTATTAATATAATAGAAATTAAAATTGTAAACAAGAAGATAGACCAACCCTTTAGCCAGTCTTTGTGGCTGTAGATCTATGTTTGAACCATGCAGCTCATCATTAAAGTTTGTAAATTCGTTACCGGGTACTTATTTATGCTAATACAATTTAATGTTATTGACTACAAAGTGTCAAACGAATATTCCAAGGGGTATTTTCGACTTTTAAATTTTATGCATGTTTATTTACATTGAAACGGTGATAAACGAAAATTATTGAAATTTTATAAAATAGCGCGATAGGGATCATATTGGGATATTTTCTGAAAATATCACGATATCCGTTGCCAGGGATATCGCCCAGCTCTGAATATAATATACACCTGGTCCACAGATTCTACCTGTTTCTAGTATTGAATTTTGTAGTTTTTAAAATTTAAGCATACTGACTTCTGTAGGTTGTGATTATGAGGCAAGTATTCACATTAAACTTGGCATGGATTTAAGTGTTACAAAGTCAGTTATGATGGACATAACTTCCTATTGTTGTACAAATCTGTTCTCTAGCTTTAAAATACTATAATGCATGCAAGTTATTTCTATGTACATGTATGTTGTGGTGTGGGAACACTATATTAGTGATGGATATTGATAACACTGTAAAATACAAATAACACATGCCGGTAACAAATAATCTTATTTTCATCTGGGCTGAATAATTCATTATATTATATTTAATTAAACTCCACAAAATATCAACCTTAATCAAATACTATAAGTAAAAATTTCAAATTGTTATATGAATGTATTTTTAGTGCAGTAAAACATTTCTGGTGTGTGTATATATTCAAAAATGACCATATGGGCAATTTTTGCTTTAATAAAGTGGATAAGTTTCTTAATTCAATATTATCCATAATCATTGACAAGAAAAACAAAAATAAGATTTTAAAATTGATTCATTTCAATCAATGTTCATTTCATTGTGCAGCAAAAATATGGGCTCCTGATATCTAAGACACCATACATTTTAAAATTAGTTTGCGAAGTCATTTTCTCTGTGCTTTCAAGCACTAATTAATGAAATGCCTTGGTGAATGAGATAAAACGTCAAGTGTGGAACTGAAATGTCAACCCATACTCCCGATAGAGACTGAACTAACCAGACGCAAACATTAATTATATTTATATATTGATATGCTCTTTTCTTTACAAAATCCACCGGGTTTGATTGATAACAGTACTGATAGCATCACTAAATTTCACAAGTTGTGGTTTCAAGATGGTTTGGGTTGGGTTATTTTTTCATTCACAAGACTAAATCAGTGTGTGTTGGTTTTCAGTAGGCTATAAGGTGGGTGTTTTAATGGGCATTGTGTAAAGGATCTGGATACAATCGAAGCCCTAGTGAGCCTAAAGTTTGTGATATGTTTTTAAAGATGGTTGGTAAATCCGTTTGATGTTTGCTCGCTCACTTGGAGGTTGTGTGTTTCATCCTTACAGGGGGGTTGGGATGGCCTAGTGGTCTAGAGTACTGCGCTTCGTCCTCTAGCTGTCCGGCCGGCCACCTCTAGCTTGCGGCTGTGGTTTCGACCCTGATGTTAGCGGTTTGCCTCCAGTTTCCTCCCACTGCTAAAGACCCCTACGCCAAGCGAATTATTATAATAAAATTAAAACCCATGCATATGTTAGTCCCGATATGACTTAGTTGTGTTGATTTGACATTTAACCCCATTTCTCTCTCTTCATCCCTGCGTTGGCCGAGATGTACAGATGGTGAAGTACAGAAGGCCTAGCAAGGAACAATGTACATATATATAGTTGTTTGGATTGCACAAAACAAACGAGTTTCCATGTAGGCCTACATATTGACATACATGTAAAAGATCCCTTGGCAGTTGGAATTGAATATGAGGAATTGAATATAAGAGTAAGCTGCTACTTCCCAACAGTAAAAGACTTTTAGTATTTACTAAACTGTTCATGTTAAGTGTTATTTAACAGTGCATGATTAAAACTTCATTTGTAGATGCATTGGCTCATACAAACTAAGGTGTAATTTTATCTTTTAAGTTTATTAGTATTACTGTTTGATTCAAAAATAAAATTTACCCTGAAAATTGCAACATTAAAATAGGAACCAATCGTCTAGTTGGCTGTTTTAATCCAGAATTGATTCTCTATCTCTTTGAAATGTGCAATATATCTAATTTTCTGTTATCCAGTAATATTTTATAATAAGACAAAACGGGTAGAAATTATGGAATAAACTTTATTTTGTAAGTTTTGATGTTTGATGACAAAATCAATGTCGACATTTTTTTTGAGTAGGTCTTCCTAGTATGCGAGGCCATTTTTAAGGGTAGCCATTTTGCGGTAATATACCAAATTATTTTTACCTGTAATGTTATCAACATATCAACAGTGATTTGGCAATCTATTAACATGGCGGCATTCATGACTATATTTCAAATTGTTTTCCATCATTTCACGATAATATTTTTAAGATGGCGCCCATATTTAGCGGGAAAATCAGTTGATTCATATACTTAGCATATTATCAAGATGGTAGGCATTTTCGATTAAGTAGTAGTGTTCGGTGTATATATATGTTTTTTGAGTCACAGATTCCAATCCTGACATTAACAACCTTGTAAAATGATCACATGTTCATATACTTAGTCTCATTTTCCCGTCAAAAATGCCTGCTATGTGCAGATTTGGATTAAGTGTAGTGTTTGGTGTCAATATATATGTTTACGGGGGTGCAGAATAAATTTCTGACATTATCACATGTTCACATTTTTAGTATATTTCCAATATTGCTGCCACTTATAGTGGCGTGAAAATCGGATGATGAGTGGATTTCGCTTAAGTAGTTGTCTTTGGTGACAATATATATGTTTTCGGGGAGGCAGATTCGAATTCTGATATATACAACTACGTAAAATGGTCGATGTTCACCAATTTAGCATTCTTCCAAGATGGTGGAATGTTTTTTAAACACATTATCATTTATTTATCATCGATTTTCCTGGGAGAGCAAAGCCTATTCCTGGCCAATCTCGTTCCCAGAGTCAGCCGCGGGGCCGGAGGCCTCTGGGACCAAAAACCGTCCATTATCTTCAAAAAAATTTACAGGTAAGCACCGCCCATTCTGACCTCTGATTGGTCAATCTTTTTTGGGTCTTTTTCTCGAAAACAAGATGTCGGATCGTCGTTTTGTTTGTTGTGAAATGATTCTTGAGTCAAAGTCAACTCGCTGACATAACAAAAGTGGATCCTAAATGTAAAAATTTAAGTTTTCGTTAAGATCTATTTTTCTACGCGTGTGTATATTTTTAAGTGATTCGGTCATCCAGACGCTTAAAATAAATACATGTCACCGGACAGTGTGTGATTCGTCCCTCCCGGGGAAAATGGCTACCCAGTGTCACCAGAGAAATTTCTTTCTCCAAAATTTTTCTGGTTCGAGATTGATTCCTGGCATGAAGGCAAAAAGAGCATAGCAGCAGTGGGGTGCCTACGTCACATGCCCATCATGCATCTGCCACGACCACACCAAGCGCTTACTACAAGATCTTACTACGCTCATGGCCAAGCTGTGGCTGCGTGAAATAGTTTTTCCACCATGATCTCACTACACTCAAGTGACAAGCCTATTAGCCTACCAGGAGTAAGGTGTTCTCTCGCCGCGTCAATAGAGACTGTGTCATGCTCACCTGTCTCAATCATTTTCAAAGCAGAGAACAAGCAATCAAGAACATTTCATAGTTTTCTTGACGTTTCCTCTTTGGGTGCTAGACTGGAGCAGATAAACAAGGCTCAGTATTTTCCCTATATATACATAAGGGTTAAAACAGTGTAGCAAGCATGTGGCCATGAGCTTCGTTAGAGTCTGGCAGCAACGAGGATGATAGTGGTGGGGATGTGGCTGTAAATGAAATACTTACTAAGAAGCCCTCATAGCGTAGATAATGTTATCCGACGCCCTGAAAAATGAAATGATATTCCGACAATCCTATTGTCTTTAACAGGTACATGAATTTTTCTTTTTTTGCGCCATTTATGATATCCTCTCTAATTAGTTTGTGTCGAGTGGAGGTTAAACCCCATTTCTCCCTCTCTCCTCTCTAATTAGTAATTATCTTTTCGTCTGTGTGATCTACTGTGTTGTGTGTGTGTCAAGGCTTTAAAATAGTATTCTGTTTCACACAAATGGAGCAGATAGATCAGTATTTATCCATGATGATATACACCGGACTTCTGACATGATCCACAAAGTAACCAACTTGTTGAATTCTTATAAAACAGATCCTATTTCGTTTTGTTTTTTATATTTTAAATTTTTTTTTTAAGGGGCATTCCCAAATTAAACAGAGGCTCAAAAAAAAAGTCTGAGAATGTATGAAAATAAAACGCCAAAATATGGGGGAATGGTGTATTTACCTTGTCTCAAAATTTCAACTCAAAATACTGAGTCGTATGGACATGAACTCCAAAATGCTTATCCCGGACACATAACCCTTTTAAAATTTCGGGTCAATTGTTTCGTTGGGTGACCTTATAACTAATTACAGTTGCTTGAGAGGGCTATGCAGTGAATAACCCATGTGCCGTACCTGGTAAAGAAAGGCAAATTTCAACTACACATTATTTTTATAAAAGAAATTTTTGGTTTTATCCAGATACCACAAAATGCACCCTGGGGCTGTCTCAAATTCCAGATGAAGACTGACAGATTTAAGTCGTTTGAAAACATATTATAAATACTGAAGTAGTTGCTTGGTCCTTGACTCGAATATTTTCAGGGATTTTAACACAAAATTAAGTAGTTTTATTCCCCTAAAAATATCGAGATTAGCCCTTTAAAATTACTATGATCTGAAAGAATTGTTATACATGTACAACAGGCATTCTAATTGATATAATTAAATAGTCAATGACAGGACCGGCGGGAGCAATTCTTGATATGGGGGGGGCTTCCATCCTAGGTCCTTATAGGCGAAGGTCCAGTTGCCGCAATAACCTGAAGAAAAGGTAACCCCTAGAAATGTCAATGCTGATTGATAAATCAATGTCGGACGTTATAAAAGTCAAAAGCTGCCACTCTATGATCCTCGACACGACCGCTTAGTACAGTTGGTCAGATCTTCATGTAGTGTGTAGCCCACCAAAAGTATAAAATAACGGAACTAAATATAGATCTGTATTTTATTTTAATCAGATTGTTGAGTTCAATGACAGCTACACAGTTGGACAATAAAGCTATAAATTAAAGTAGAGCATTAAATGTTTCAACTCAAATGTTCAACAAATTATTAAACAACTGGGTAAAAATGCATGTAAACTTGTGAGATAATTTTTCGCTATTGTGTAATGCCACATTCAGTTACTGTATGGAATTCTTTGGAGTGATATTTGCAATTTTATAACCTAGACATGGAATATATATGGGGGGATGTATAATTTCCATTATTAATTGTAATGTGGTAGTGCAGTTAAAATATTATGAATATGGGACCTTTTTCGCACTTTATTGATCAAGTCTTTTCACTTAATTAAATAATAATAATCTCGTCATTTTACAAGGGTAGCAAATTAGGCCCGAGGCCTGTTTTCGATTTGGCCCTTGGCACAGATCATGTGAATGATTTCGATCATTACTGCAGGAAGAAACCGAAGAACTCAGGGGGGGGGGGAGGGGGAAACCTGCCTGATCGGACGGGAGACCGAATATCTCTCTCACTTACAACGATAAAGTTCATGGGTTGATAACAATTACTTTACTGTGTCTAGAATTTATTACAAATAGAAAAATAATACTTTTAGCCTGGCAGAATCCTGTAAAATTTCATAATTATACCATTTATAACATATCTTATGGTAGGCCTATAGTGAACATTATTGTATGTGGACCTCATTGAAATCTAGACCATAATTTCGGTTAGAGCAGATCCTGTTTTACCACCTAAATTCAAGCATGGAAACAAGGCAGAGTATTTTTAAACATCAGCTACATATTTATGTATATGAAATATCCTATCACCTAAAAATAAGCAGGCAATGTCTGCACCAATTTTAACAGCATACTTAAAAAGGCACACCCAGATTTTACCAGTTATCTGTTCATAAACTTATTTATTATTTATTAATTTTTCCTAGATACATATCAAACATGACAAACTTGGGGTTCTTTAAGCTGTGAACACACTAACCAAATCAATCGGTTCCAAATGAATGGACACACTAGGTGAATTCTCCACCTAATTCAACAGTGGATTGCATCACCTTTCATGTGACATGATCCAACATGTCACCAACCATGTATTCAGTCAATCATATGACTTCTCGACATAGTGGACATAGTGGTGATTAGACGATGAATTCTAAAAATGTTTGATTCTGAACAAATTGGCGAATTTTAGCTATTGATTTTCAATGTTTCCCAATAATTTTGTTATGCTGAATGTTAGAATAGGATAAAACTAGAAGCCAAATGGGTTGTTATTTGTAATCAGATTTTAGTTTGTTGTAAAGTTTTCATTTCTGACAAAAGAAGAGATTTGGACTACCCGGATAACTTAGCTACTGCGGACGTATGTTATGTTTACTGGGGGTGTATGCTTTGTTTGGCTGGTTCCCCAAAATCATTGATGCAGGACAGAGGGCTTTGCAAGCATATCTGTCTAGTTGTTCGGGTAGTATAGAAAACCGAAGTTCTGTGTACACATTGACATGCACGTAAAAGATCCCTTGACAGTTGGAATTTGATATAAGAATAGGTACACTGTATAGCGTATGTCCGTCTTCATTAGCCCAGTTCGGAGCAGAACAGTAGGATTTTAAACTACAACCTATCTCTGACTTACTACTTTATATCTGTTGACAAAAATAATATCTTTTTAATGTGTTTTGGAAACTGTTTCATTCCCTTTATTTAATCAAGGAAATAAAAGAGTTCCGATATTATCCATGTTATTTTATGTCACTACCAAATGTTACTAATACTTAACCCTTTCCTTGCAACAGATTTTATACCTGATCCCCGATAACTTAGTTTGTCCATATACTTATTATATAGGAATAATATTTTCTACCTAATCCACATTGAAAAATCTTGCCGTGTTTGAACTACCAAGTAATTAGCCAACATTTTTCCAAGGAATATAACTACATAAATCTAATTTGTGTGGAATTAATTTTATTGGTCTGAAAGAAATCATAATGTGGTCCTATTTCTCGTCACCTGTATCTGTTCAGTCATTAGGTATGTCCAAAGAGGCAAAATTATTAAAATAAATTTGTGGACAAATCAAAAGTTGTAGCTCAATATACATAATGTTATTGTTTTAAATGCTTGTTATATAATATATATGGGCCAGATAGTTACCCAGAGACTAGATGCAGTATTGCACACTAACTAGTATTGTAAAAGGAATTTATGATTGGACACTTGTCCAGGGGCCTAGATACGCCCAAAGGTGGGCAGAGTAAAATTTTTAAAAAAAACTTGATAAAAATTAATAAAAAAATACACTGTTACTTGATCGTAAAGTAGAAGAAATTCATTGTCATTTCTAAATGTGGGTAGGAGTAGAATCAGATTCTGTCAGTTCATTGTCTTTGTTTTATCATAAATCATTTAACTATCTTAAGTTATTATGCATTCATGAGAAAATCACAAGTTATAAATACAAAGTCAAAGTATTTCTGTACAATATTTCTTGACCTCTTGTCTTAAATTGCTGGAAATGGCATTTTCGGGCTTCTATTTGCTTTAAACATTTCAGGGGAAGGCCCCCCCCCCCCCCCCCCTATCACGCTTTTAAAAATTTGGGTGAGAAACTGCACTGCAGAAAAAAAGTGAGTTTTTGGGCAACTTTTTTTTTTGCCTGAAATGTCCCGCAATATGATTAAGCAAAGGTGGTCACCCTATCTATGTAGGACAGTGGGTCTGGCAAGGAGTGGGTATACTCAGTCAGATGGGTAGGGAACTCGAGGTACTGTGTATACATTGGCATGCACACAATAGAACCCTTGACAGTTGGAAATTATTGCTGTTTGGTTAAAAACAAATGTCCTCATTGCACACTATATAGTGTATGTCCTTCTTCATTACCCTTGGGAAGTCATGGCGGCTGACTAGCTTGGAGTTTCCGGATTGGTTTCCCCTTGTCAGTGGTGCAGAATAGATGGCCTGACAATGGATGGTACGGGAAAATAGCGTGCAGGTATAAGATCCCTTGGCAGTTGGAATTTGTTATAAGCGTGGTAACGTCGCTGTCTGGGCATATTTCCCCTCATACAACACTGCATGGCATATGAACATCTTCATTAGCCCAAACAGTGGGGGGAGGGGGAGTGACACGTAGGTACGTCTTGTCCGTCGTCCACAATTTCTTGTGACGCTCTAGAGGCTAAAGTTTATTTCTAATTGACTATGAATTCATACACAGTGTTTAAGGTCATGAGACCAAGAAGCCTATTGATTTTCAGCGATTTCCGATAATTGTTGTCAGAGTCATTGCCCTTGATCACTTCAAAAAAACTTGTGGACGCTCTAGAGACTATAGTTAATATCCGATTGACTTTAAATTTATACACAGTGTTGAAGGTCAGGAAACGAACAAGCATATTGAGTTTCAATGAATTTTGATAACTTGAACAGCTTAATCCAGAATATTAAATGTTTCGTATACTAAACGGTAGCGTGGAGGAGAACTTTATCAAAGACAAACATATTCAAATGGTTTTCTGATAATTACATAATGAGTTGTTACTTTTAATCAGACTTTAGTGTATTATAAATGTTTCATTACCGAAAAAAGTAAAATATGCGACAACTCTTGTTGACTGCCTGGACGATTTAGCTGCTGTGGGCGTATGTTTCGTTGCCTGGCAACCTATCTTTAACTTCTTTTGTGGGAACAATTTGGGTAAAGGATTGACAAGAAATATTAACATCTTTAATGTAGCCTACAGTAATATGGCAATTTACGAAAAAAATTAAAGTCATTGGAAACTCCTCCATCAAGACTTGAGATGAGGATGATAAAAGCGAAATAACTTCTCAATGAAAAAAACTTGTATCGTAATGCTGTATCCATGTTTCTAATATTTATCTATAGTTTTATTTCATCTATTCCAGAAAATATATTTTAAATAACATTTGTATAATGATTTTACACTCCAGTTGCATTTTTTATACGCCCAAAGTTAAAATTTGATTGAAATTTATACACAGTGTTTATGGTCATGAGACGAAGAAGCCTATTTATTTTCAGCAATTTTCGATAATTACTGTCAGAGTTAAGGCCCTTGAACACTAAAGGCTAAAGTTAATATCCTATTGACGAACAAGTATATTGAGTTTCAATGAATTTTGATAACTTGAATATCATGGAGGAGAGCTTTACAGTAGTAAACTTATGCCAAATCTATATGCTTACTATAGAGCCCAGTGAGCGTGTTGAACCAACTATGTCACTTCCGGTTTAAATATAAATTAATCTCTCACTTACGAAACCTTTTTGACTGTGTGTTACAGAGGGGATTATTTATAAATATATATTTAAGATTTATGGAAACCTAGTTTAAAATCGTTGGTCATCCCCTTTAACCAGCCCGATCCACACATCACTCTCCTGAATTATCGAGCAACCCCACTAGAAGCTACTAAATGCAGTCCAGCTCGACTACAAATGGGACGTTAATTACGTACAATGTTACCTACTTTACTGAAAAACTTAGAACCCCAGTGGCCTGATTTAGAAAGGGTGAGAGGGAAAGATGTATTATATAAAAACAATTCAGAATCTAATTTTAATTTGGTCCCATGGAGTTAAAAAGTTGTCAAAATTAAAACCCGGTGATAAAGTCTTTATTAAACTTGACAATGATAAAAAATGGCTAAATCCAGGAATAATTGTAGATAAAGCTACAGACCCCAGATCATACATTGTAAAAACAAAGCGTGGAATTTATCGTTGTAATAGGCGTCACCTTCGTCTTATTGGAGATCTTCACGCTGACTTTCATATACCCATGGATGATGACAATGATGATTATCTAGATATGGATATGCCAGTTGAGAACATAATGCGTCCAAATCTGCCAGTTGATAACAACCATATACCCGAACTACTACAACCACTTTGAACTTCATATGGTCATATTATACGGAAACCGTTTAGATACACATAAACTGTACACTTATTAAAAAAGTTAAATTATGCTTGAAAGTATTGAGCTGTATTTTCATTTTATTAAGAAACATTCTATGACAGTATGCAGTGACTTACTTTTATTTACAAAGAGGGAGATGTTACGATGTGTAATAATATCATCAATCGTTATAATAATATATGTATTCATATTTGACGCGTTGTTAATGTGCATGCTTTATTAGTGATAAAGAAGTTACATGGCCGCCATTGTTTTAGTCATACCACGACACAAAGAACAGTATAGAAATTTCAATGGGCAGTAACTTTAAAGGACCTAAGTCCATAACTCAAAATCCTCTTATTGGTCAATTTAAATCAACATTGATGATGTAAACTTATAGATGAGCTTCTGATATTCGATATTTAAGATAAAATAATTTTTTTTATCAGCCCCAGTTTTAATAAGATACTCGAGGGTAGAGGCTAGACACATTGCACCAGGTCAAACAGGCATATGTAGACTAGAATAACCAGACGTTAGAAATTTGCACTCGACTGAGACTGCGTGGCTAATTTCACTGAACATAACTGATTTTAAATTGGAGTGAAAACCGGAACCATTGAATGTAAATCAGTTAATATACATTCATATTTATAGTAATATATGAGTTGCGACCAACTTTTGTCAATTTCTAGGTCCCAAATGTTAGCGATTATAGCTCCTTTAACTAGGATTGACCGAATTGAATAATTTTTAGATCAGTATTTCACTATTGACCAGTCTAAACAAGTGTCACTGCCAGGACGATTTAGCTGCTGTGGGAGTATGTTTTGTTGTCTGGCAACCTATCTTTTAATGGCTTAGAAATTTATGAAAGTGAAGAAATTATTACACAATGAAGGGGCCAAGTGGTAATAGTTTAGCATGGCAGGAAAGTGAAGAAATCTTGTGTCAGCAAAGATGCTTTTTATACTTAAAATAAATACATCTTAGTGGGACTTCGGGGAAACACTTAAGTGGGGGACAGACAAATGTATTTTTTCTGCCCTATCGAGCTGATTTTTAAAACCGCTCAAAAAATACGCCCGTGTGCACCTTCAGGGCGACGACGATTCTGTATACCGAACCATTCACCCGATCAATCGTTCGTATCTAGCATGTTAGATATTTACTGCCAATTATTTTACACCAGCGATCAAATTCGCTCGTCTGACCGTGTCCCGTGTTTATTGTCGGGCGATTCATTTATATAAGCCAATCATCAACGTCGTTGATATCACATGATCTCAAAATGGATACCTTCACCCCTGAATCGTGGATTCTCATAAAAGAAGAATTTGGTTACTCTTTAGTGTGAAAGGCCTTGTCTTTTTGACATCAACATGCCTGAATACCGGGATCGCGTGGCTAAAGACCGTGCCATGACAGAAATAGCTAAAAAACTCGGAAGGGGAAGTGGGAAAAGGGCCTGAAAATATTGAAAACTTAAGAATGTTTGATACCGTACGCTCTTGAGAAAATCGCTATGTGTGCCCTTCGTTATCGGCTGTAAAATATCGCTGGCATATTTTAATCGGGCGTAAAAATACGCTCGTCTTTCCATACCTTTACAGACTGTAACAGTCCAGTGTTGGGGTTAAAAATACTGCCTGGCTCTGAAGAAGTGAGACCAAGTTTGTGTCAAGTGGATATTAAACCCCATTTTTCGAGCCATCCAAATTTTTGTAAGGATTCCTGACAAAGGCACTCTTCAGGAATAGACATGGTATCAATACCATCAAAATGTTTAGAAAAGGTGCCTTTAATTTTGAAGTATGTGAAATATGGAACATAATAATTATAATGAAGATTTCACGCAAAAGTACCTCATTCATTGGACAGGGTGATACTAGAATCTTTCTGCAAACTCAGCAATAGTAGAAATTCAACAAGTTGTAGCCATGGAAGATACACCTACATTTTGCAAAAGACGGATGTACAATGCAGGGCCGGCGGAAGCAAATTAACATTGGTCAGGCCATTTAGTATCAATAACATAACTTTAGAAGTCGAACACCCGACAAAGGGGGGAGAGATTTTTAAATATAAGACACCAAGATGCAGTTTTATAACTTAAAAAATACTTTTCAAAACTATTACAAAAATATATTTATACTTCACATTTACATGTCAAACTTTTATTCTTTAAAGTATCTTCATGTAACGTCATAATTATAACGAGTTAAACATATATGGAATTATGAAACGGGACCAAATACTCCTGTGCGATGATTGTGATTTTTTATAAACCGATCAACTGCTTTCTCCAAATCCAAACTATCCAATTTCACTGTGTGCACGTTAAGCAGCATCACGTTATTTAGACGCAGTTGCGTCATTGTAGAGCGCAGATAAGTTTTTAGTCGTCGCAATGCAGAAAACGATCGTTCACTGGAGGCATTTGTTGCGGGCATAACCATTATCAACTCTAACAAGATAGCGACTTCAGAATAGTACTGGCGGCTTGCAGTTTCGAGTCCTGCAACGTAACTAACCACCATGCGTACATCGACTGGACTTAAATTCCGAAAGTCGATGGTTAATGTCTGCAGCTGAATTATTATTGTTATTGTTAGTTTTCTCAATGCTATGGATCAAGATGTTTGGATTTTCCTATTCGTACAGATTTCAGTAACTTCCATTCGCGGCCGGTGTTATTGGATCATTTGGCGATAACCTTCACCACAAAGATATTCATGGCCTTGCTGACTTGAGACATTATGCCCCTTCGGGTCAAGTCAGTACAGAAAGGTCAGAATTTGTGATTGACATTTGGGTCAATCAAATGAATCATTCGACAAACCTCGGGTACAAATTCGGCCCGAGTCCGTGACGAATGTCAAATGAATGTGATGAAATGGATTTAATGATGTAATGGAATTTACGATGTTTGTTTAAATATATATAACACTGTGTCATGTATCCGCCAATAAAAAAATATATTTTCAAATTTTGCTGTATGTTTTTTTTTTCAATAACAAAAATGTGTGCTTAAAAAAAATTCATGATCGGAAAATTATTGGTCCGGCCATGTCCGGACTGGCCGGAGCGGCTCCGCCGGCCCTGCAATGAGAAAATCGATAAGAGAGCATCCCCTCTTTGTTTCCTTCACATAGAAATGGTTTGTCCCCAATCTCCCGTCCGATCAGGCAGGTTTCCCCCCGAGTTCTTCGGTTTCTTCCTGCAGTAATGATCGAAATCATTCGCACGATCTGTGCCAAGGGCCAAATTTGAAAAAGGCCTCAGGCCTAATTTGCTACCCTTGTAAAATGACGTGATTATTATTATTATTTTTATTATTAATGTATCAGAGAACATTTGAAATAAATAAGTTAAAATGAAATAGGGTTTAATGACCTACTGATCTGCTCCAATTGGGCTATTGAAGACAGGGAATCAGTTAAAACTATAGTCTGTATCGGTTTGAAACGTATTTTTATACGCCCACATGGAAATGTGGTCGTATATTGTCGGAGCCCCCGTCTGTTCGTCGGTCTGTCCACATTTTCTTGTGAACACTCTAGTTCATATCCAATTGACTTTAAATTTATACACAGTGTTTAAGGTCATGAGACGAGGAAGCCTATTGTTTTTCATCAATTTCCGATAATTACTGCTAGAGTTACCGCCCTTGATCACTTTGAAAAATCTTGTGAATGCTCTAGAGGCTAAAGTTAATAACCAGTTGAATTTAAAATTATACACAGTGTTTAAGGTCATAAGACGAAGAAGCCTATTGATTTTCAGAGATTTCCGATAATTACTGTCAGAGTTATGGCCCTTGATCACTTCAAACAATCTTGTGGACGCTCTAGAGGCTAAAGTTAATAACCGATTGACTTTAAATTTATACACAGTGTTGAAGGTCATAAAATGAAGAAGCCTGTTGATTTTCAGCAATTTTCGATAATTACTGTCAGAGTTATGGCCCATGATCACTTAAAAAAATCTTGTGGACGCTCTAGAGGCTAAAGTTAATAACCGATTCAATTTAAATTTATACACAGTGTTTAAGGTCATGAAACGAAGAAGCCTATTGATTTTCAGCAATTTCCAATAATTACTATCAGAGTTATGTCCCTTGATCACTTAAAAAAATCTTGTGGACACTCTAGAGGCTAAAGTTAATAACCTATTGACTTTAAATTTATACACAATGTTTATGGTCATGATATGAAGAAGGCTATTAATTTTTAGCAATTTGTGATAATTACTGTCAGAGTTATGACCCTTGATAACTTCAAAAATTCTTTTGGATGCTCCTGAGGCCAAAGTTAATATCCGATTGACTTTAAATTTATACACAGTGTTTATGGTCATGAAATGAAGAAGGCTATTAATTTTTAGCAATTTCTGATAATTACTGTCAGAGTTATGACCCTTGATCACTTCAAAAATTCTTTTGGATGCTCCTGAGGCCAAAGTTAATATCCGATTGACTTTAAATTTATACACAGTGTTAACGGTCAGAGTTATGACCCTTGATCACTTTCAAAATTTTGTGGACGCTCCAGAGGCTAAAGTTAATATCTGATTGACATTAAATTTATACACAGTGTTGAAGGTCATGAGACGAACAAGTATATTGAGTTTCAATGAATTTTGATAACTTGAACAGCATGGAGGAGAACTTTATCAAAGCCAAAAAAAATTGAATGATTTTCTGATAATTAAATAATGGGTTGTTATTTTTAATCAGATTTTAGTGTATTATAAATGTTCATTACCAAAAAAAGAAAAAATATGCGACAATTCTTGTTGACTGCCCGGACGATTTAGCTGCTGTGGGCGTATGTTTCGTTGCCTGGCAACCTACTTGAAAAGTGAGCATAACACCAAAATTCAAGGTTGCAGGATGTTGAGTATTGATTGGGTTTGTCCTCTCATAACCTACATGTAGGGCTCACTGGGTTGCTTTGGACCCTTGACACTTTGAAACTATGTCATGACCCCAATGCTGCATATCGAATTTGAAATAAATCTATAGCCTTCAATAATTTCTCAAGGTTTTCAATAAAGCCTGAGTCACAAAATGCTGAATTAAATCAGACAAAAATTGTGACCCTGCCTTTTATGCAAAATATGTACAAAGTTTTCGCACCCTCCAGATGCTACAATTTCAGTCTGATTCAGGTGAAACTTAAAATATGTTAAGGATTAAAAGATGAGTTCGATTTTCATGTGCATCAGTTATGACTACATAGCAGAGCCTCGTCCAAGGATTAGGCCATGAGTGGATGAAGTAGATCAGACAAAACCCCATTAATATTCTGTTTCTCGTCACCTTCTTTTGAATCAGAATCAGAAAGGATAAACCCTGTCGATTTTCAGCAATCTTAAGATTTTCTGTTACAGAGATTATTTGTCCGCAAAAGCTTGAGAACACAGTAGAGATTACATTTCTTGGGGTTCCTAGATCTTTATTGAATTTAGGTCAACATCGACATTTTCCTACCAAATAAACTGCTGCTGAGACATATATCACCAACGTGTTTCAGGACTATTCTGTGTTAGAATATGCTCCCAGGTGACACATATGGATTATTTGTAGATGAGCTAGGATTGGGGGTGTATAACTCATTACTGGATTTGTTTTCTGGTGAAGGCGGCCGTCTGTTCATTAAAAGTCAAATTCCAAATTCATTCCAATATTACTTTATATACAGTTTTTATACGCCCACATTTTCATGTGGATGTATTATGTCGTCGCCCCTGTCCGTCTGTCCGTCCGTCCACAATTGTTTATGGACTCTCTACAGGTCACAATTCTTGTCGGATTTCGACGAAACTTGAAATATAGGTTTATCCCCCAAAGATCTCGGCTGCTTTCGATATTGGCACGTATCGGATCAAAACTTCATGGATTATGGCCCCTGACTGTACGAAAAATCACGCTTTTAGCTTGTGGACCCTATAGAGGTCACAATTTTGAACCGATTTTGATGAAACTTGACATGCATGTTTATATCCCAAAGATCTTGGTTCCTTCGATATTTTCACCTATCGGAACGTAATTTCCTGAATTATGGCCCCTGATTGTCCGAAAAATCACCTATTTTAGCTCGTGGTACCTCTGGAGGTCACAATTATTATCCGATTTGAAAAACCGTTCGATTATATCACCGTTACACCCTAAGGACCAAAATTACCATACAAAATGGCCGCCGTTCGTACGCGAATACTGTTAAAAAATGGTATATCCAGGTTGTGGACCCTGTAGGGATCACAATTTTAGTTTGATTTTGATGAAACTTGAAATGCATGGTTATAACCCAAAGATCTTGGTTCCTTTCAATATTTGCGCATATCAGATCGTAACTTCCTGAATTATGGCCCCTAATTATACGCAAAATCGTCTTTAATTAGCTTGTGGTCCCTCTGGAGGTTACAATAATTATCCGATTTAAAAAATCGTTTGATTATATCACCGTTACACCCTCAGAAAGGTTGAGTTCGATATTTGGGCATATCGGATTGTAACTTCCTGAATTATGGCCCCTGATTATACGCAAAATCGTCTTTGTTTAGCTTGTGGTCCCTCTGGAGGTCACAATTATTATCCGATTTAAAAAATCGTTTGATTATATCACCGTTACACCCTAAGGATGGTTGAGTTTGAATTTCGAAAAAATTCGGAACAAAATTGCCATACAAAATGGCCGCCGCATGTACCCGAATACTGTTATAAAAAGGTATATCAAGGTTGTGGACTCAGTATAGGTCACAATTTTGATTCAATTTTGATAAAACTTAAAATGCATGGTTATAACCCAAAGATCTTGGTCCCTTTCGTTATTTGCGCATATCATATCGTAGCTTTCTGAATTATGGCCCCTGATTGCCCGAAAAATCGCCTATGGTCCCTCTGGAGGTTATGATTATTATCCGATTGAAAAAAAGCTTGACTCTATCACCGTTACACCATACCGAAGGTTGAGTTTGAATTTCAGGGAAATCGGACCATAATTGCCAGACAAAATGGCCGCCGTTTGTACTCTAATAGTGTTAAAATATGGTATATCAAGGTTGTGGACCCAGTATAGGTCACAATTTTGATTCGATTTTGATGAAACTTGAAATGCATGTTTATAACCTAAAGATCTTGATTCTTTTCGATATTTGCGCATATAAAATTGTAATTTAATGAATTATAGCCTTTGATTGTAGGAAAAATCACTTTCGGTTTTGCTTGTTCTCTAACCATCTCTCGAAAATGTGGGCGTATCCTGCCTGGCAGTGCCAGCTTACTATCTTTAAAATACATTATTTACAACTTCATATCAACAGGTTTCTAAATGTCCTAACTCCTAACTCTATCTCCTATCTGTTCTGTATATTTTTCTATCTGAATATCATGTTATATCTGACGTCTGTATTTAAAAGAAACTAATTTTCATACAGACCAGAGAACAATCATTTTAACCAATCAGATAAAAGATAAATTTAGGGATTAAAAATATATTTTAACGAATCAAAATAAAAGAAGTTAAAAAAAAATGTAATTTCATTGGTTGAAGTTTTATAATTAATAGAAATAGTTAATAGGGTTTAAGTAAAGGTGTTGACAGCTTGATCTGACTGCATTGTTAATTATATAAATCTTTGCCTAAGGTTTCTTTTAATAAGCCTGCTGGCAATTTTAGGCAATTAACTTCGGTGATACATAGTAGCTGTATGGACGTATTTCCATGGCTACCTTTTAAAGGACATATTGGTGTCGGCCATTATCACATATGTGATAGAACTCATTAAACATGTTCCAAATATAATTTTAACACATAGATTGTTGCCACTATAAATGCATAATGAAGGTTTCATGAAAAGGAGAAGACCAGTTATCCTTTTTTATAACTGACTGAAATTAGATCATGAGTGGATCAATGAATGAATACGAAATGGGGTTTAACATCCTACGCTTCTGCGCCTAACTTAGGCTAATTGAAGACGGGAGTACGCCATACAGTGTGCTATGAGGAAAATTTTTGCCTGGGCAGCAACTGAATTCCAAGCTGCCAAATGATCTTTTATGTGCACGCCAATGTGTACACTTGACCCGGTTTTTCATGCCCTCCGAACGACTAGGCAGCTGTCCTTGTCAAGACCTCCGTCTGCATCACTAACAAGGGGGAAACAACAACGGAAAATCGGGATGAACTTTCTTGGCCAATGCAATGAGTGGATGAAAGTGATCTGACAAAACCCTATCAATATTCTGTTTTCCGTGACCTTCCGTTGAATCAGAATCGGAAAAAATGAACCCTGTTGATTTTCAGCAATCTTAAGATTTTCTGTAGCATAGATATTATTTGTCTGTGAAAGCTTGTGAACACAGTAGAGATTAAATTTCTTGGGGGATTCTAGTTCTTTATTAAATATGGGGGGGTTGGATGGCCGAATGGTTAGCATATGCGCACTGTATCATAAAGCCTGTCATTGAGTCAACTGGCATGGTTTCCGAATCCCCGGTTTTACGTGACAAGGAGTAGGGTGGCATGTCCTAGCTCGTGGGATTTCTCAGGGTCTTTTGGTTTCCTCCCACTGTTAAAGACCCCTACGCACAAGGGAAGTATTGAAATAAAGTTTTAAAAACATATGTTAGTCCCGAAACTACCTAGTTTGTGTTGAGTGGATGTTAAACCCCATTTCTCTTTCTCTCTTTATTAAATTAGGTCAACATCGACATCTTCCTATCAAATAAACTGCTGTTGAGACATAGCTGTTGTATGGATGTATTTTATACCATGGCTACCTTTTAAAGGACAATATTGGTGTGCATCATTATCACATATGTGATAGAACTTGTTAAACATGTTCCAAAATATAATTTTAACATATAGATCATTGCTACTATAGAGGCATTATGAAGGTGTTATGAAAAGGAAGTGAAGAACACAAAAGGAAAAGATGAGTTATCCTTCTATATAACTGACTGAAATTCGCCCATGTATCTGTTATCACTCATCACTTCAGTCAGGATAACTTGTCGATTCCTTTAACATTTGTCACTTCCGTTTGTCGAAGCCTTAAATTCGATTTCGAAGCAATGATCTCTGTGTTAAAATTATGTTTGGAAGGTTTTAAACTAAACCAGTTCTATCACATATGCGAAAATGACTGACACCAATATTGTCCTTTAATATTTCTAATAGCATAATCTAATCTTCTATTATTTTAAATGTTTTTTGTTATATTTTCAGGTAATTAATCATGAGCGTTATTATAAGATTACAAGGTCTGCCATGGACAGCCAGCTCCTTAGATATCAGGAATTTTTTCCAAGGACTAAGTATTCCACCTGGAGGCGTACACATCATTGGTGGTAACAAGGGTGAAGCTTTCATAGCCTTTTCAACGGATGAGGATGCTAGAAAAGCCATGATGTTCAACTTCATGGCTCTTAATGGATGTGTAATGCAGTTGTTCCTGAGCAGTAAGTCTGAAATGCAGTGTGTTATTGAACAAGCTAAGACTGTTCCAGATCCAGCTGAAGATTTTCAAAAAAAAACAGTTGCTGCTCAAGCACCAAGACAAGAGCCAAATGATTTTGGAATGAGAGATGAATCTCAGTTTAGACAAGAGAACCTCTCTAATTTTGATAGAAATGAATATGGAAAGCCAGAACCATACCAACCGACAGGTAGATATGAAGATCTTTCTGGTGATGGATCTTATGGAAGAGGAAATATTTCATATGAAAACCAACAAGCGTATGATCCCCATATGGCCCAACAGCAATCACCGTTTGCAAATCAAGGAAGAAACAATTACCAGGATCAAAGGAATTTTCAAAATGAGTACATAAATCAACCAATGGAAGGACAAATATATCCTGGAAATCAAAATTTTAATCAGCAAAATGACTATAGAAATTCTTCTATATCGCCTTCTAGAAATGATCAGTCAAATCAATCATTTCCCAATAGCAATATACCACAACCCAATCCATTGATGTATGCTGATCCACAAAGTCAACAGTATCCCCAAGTGGATGTAGATCCAGGCTATCCAAAGGCAGCTGGCACTTATCGTGATCAAGACAGAGAACGTTCAAGTAAAGAGCGCTCATCTAAATCTGAGCGTTCTGACAGGAGTTATCCTGACCGACGAAATGAAGATAGAGAGAGAAGTAGTCGTGATAAAGATAGAGAAAGGGACCGAGATCGGGACAGAGAGAGAAGTAGAGGATCCAGATCAGAAAGGTCCGACAGATCAGAAAGAAGTAGAGGGAATGACAGATCAGAAAGAAGTGATAGGTCATCCAGAGATAAAGATGGTAGATCAACACGTGACAGATCAGATGTTCGTAGGTCAAGAGAAAAGGACAGGTTTGATAGCAAAGATTTGAAAAGCAGCAGTTCAAAAGAAGGAACGCCAAATAAGCCAGTAAATAACCCTTTTGACAATGTACCAGGAAACAGACCTGAAGATAGAAATATACCTTTTAGAGGAAACCAATTTGGTTCTCCAGGATTCATGAATGAAAGAAATTTACAGTCACCTGGTCATCCAAACCAAAGAGAAAATCCAATGCCAGATATTCGAGGTAGTTTGGCACCAGCTGATAGATTTAGCCAGAATAGAGATCCGCCATTCCCCGTTTCTGATGACAGACGAGGGGAACAAATGAATCCATTATTCAATAGAATACCAGAGAGTAGCCCTGTGGTTGACAGGAGATTTAATGACAGATTTCAAGGATCAAATCAAGGAAGCCCAGGTATGATAGATAGAGATCCAGATTACAGACAAAAACAGGGTGCAGCACCAAGTAATGTGCCCTTTGAAGATCAGTCCTGGAAGAGGATGCCAAGTGATGCAGATTTTCGCCCATCAAATGAGAGAGGAATGAGAGGAGATTTTGATTCAAGGAATCAACCCATAAAGGATAGTTTTCCTAGTGATGTCAACAGGCAACCATCAAATGGGAGTGGTAGAACATCAGTTTTTGAACAGGTGCCACCAAGTAATTCTAAAGGGCTGTTAGGAGATGCTCCACCAGGTCTTGTCCAAGGTGGTCCAGGAGAAATGCATGGCCCTGGACCATTCGGTGATACTGTTGCTAGTTCACAAAGACCTGTGCCTCCATTCCCAGGGAGTGATTCAGAGAGCTACAAAAATGATCCAGGATTTCCTAGAGATTCCACTGGTTATGAAAGAAATACTACTGGATTTAACAGAAATGGCCCTAATTTCAATCTGGATGGTCAAAGACCTAACAGGGATGGTTCAGGTTTTACACCTGATTTATCTGATGGTAGTCGCCCTGCTTTAGGGTTTAATAGAGACCCCCCCAATAGAAGTGGTTCAGTTGTAAACAGAGATGGACCTGGATTCAACAGAGATGGACCTGGATTCAACAGGGATGGGCCTGGATTCAACAGGGATGGACCTGGATTCAACAGGGATGGACCTGGATTCAACCGAGATGGACCTGGATTTAACCGAGATGGACCTGGATTCAACCGGGATGGACCTGGATTCAACCGAGATGGGCCGGGATTCAACAGGGATGGACCGGGATTCAACAGGGATGGACCGGGATTCAACAGGGATGGACCAGGATTCAACAGGGATGGACCGGGATTCAACAGGGATGGACCGGGATTCAACAGGGATGGACCTGGATTTAAAAGGGAGGGTCCTGGATTCAACAGGGAGGGTCCTGGATTCAACAGGGATGGACCTGGATTCAACACAGATGGACCTGGGTTAAACACAGATGGACCTGGATTTAATAGAAATGGCCGAGGCATGAACAGAGATAGTCTAAATATTAACAAAGATGTTCCAGGCATTAATAGAGATGGTCCAAACTTTAATAGGGGTGGTCCTGGAATTAACAGAGAAGATCCAAGTTTTGGCAGAAGTGGTCCAGCTTTGAGAGAAGACCCAGTTATCAACAAAAATGGAAATAGGTTGACAAGAGATGGGATTGGCTTTAGCAGAGAAGATCCGGGTTTAAATCGAGAAGGGTCAGGGTTCGGAAGAGATGAACCTGTGTATATTAGAGAAAACACAAGATTTAGTCATGGAGAAACTATTGGACCTGTACCAAAAAGAGAAGCTCCATCATTGAGTGTGCTCCCAAACAAGGATGGATTGGGGCTAATGGGACCTGCACCATTACCTTTAATGGGGGATAGGGATAATCGAGGCAAATCAAGAGAAATGGATAAAGGTCCAGAACCACACCCAAGTAGACAAGATATTGGTCGGAGAGAAAATGACATGATTGGTGATAATCGATTTCCAAAACGAAATGATCCATTTGTAGGTGAGGAAAAGGTTTATGCTCAATTGAAAAATCTGCCATATACTGCACAATACAGAGATATACGTAATCATTTTGATGGTTGTGAGATTGAATATGATGGAATAAAATTGGTGGTTGATGAGAGAGGTATGCGCACTGGAATTGCTTTTGTTAGATTTAAAACTGAGCGAGATTCACAGCAAGCTCTTATGAAATTCGGTAACTTGATGGAAAACAGGAAAATTATCATAATGAAATGCACAAAATATGAATATGATATGGCTACAGCTGCTGATTTTAGTGTTCCGGCATCTAAAAGACCAAGACCAGATGAAACAAAACAAAGATTTTTAGTGTATGTTAAAGGACTTCCTGGTAATACAGTTAAGGGTGACCTTTGGAATTTCTTTGGTAATAGCAGAGTTGCTGACACTGGCAATGCTATTTTTTTTGACTATGATCAATTTGGAGCCATGCTAGGATTAGCCTTTGTGGAGCTGGAAAGTGGTTTAGACTTGCAAAATGCTCTCCAGATGAACAAGCGTTTGATGGGTTCAAGACCAATTGAAGTTGGTAGGAGTCATCCAGATGAACTAGCTGCAATGTTAGAAGCGCATAAGCGTATGAAAGAGAAGACAAATGTGCCAGTTATCAGAACTGAAGAACATATTAGACCACATAGACCTGAGAGATCAGACAGATTAGAAAGACCAGATAAGCCAGATAGACTGGAAAGGCCAGATAGATTAGAAAGATCAGAAAGACAAGACAGACCAGATAGACAACCAGATAGACAAGATAGGCAGGATAGATCAGATCGAAATAGAAAGCCCTCTTCTGAGAATGCCTCACACAATAAAGAATCTAAATCTGATAGCAAACCCAAAACTGAAAGTAATAAATCCACCTGTGTATCATTTAAAGGTTTATCAACCAGTCTAAAAGAAAATGATATCATTGATTTCTTTAAGGGGATTAAATTTGTTGAAGGAAGTATTAAATGTATCAAGGATAGTATAGGGAACAATACTGGAGGGGGGTTCATTGAGTTCTCAAGCTCAGATGATTGTAGAGATGCTATGAAAAAAAATAATGGAAAAGTTCGCAATAACCACATTCAAATGGAACAAATCACAAAATCTGTGCATGATGAAAAGGTTGGACAGTTGAAAAAATCAGAAGATAATGAAGAGGGTAAAAAAGACAACTCCACCTCAAAAACAATACCTGCAGGAGTTCTAAGACAACATTGGTTTTACTTGCGTTGTAAAAACTTTCCAGAAACTGTGACTATTGGTGAGATGTTGAAATTCTTCAACGGGTATGACCCAATACCTGAATCTATCCGTTTACATTATTCATCAGATGGCAAACCTACAGGGAATGCTGTTATTGGTTTCCCAACAAAGGAAATGTCTGAAAAAGCTCTTAAGGCACTGAATAGTCAAATGTGCAGAAACAACAAAGTTGAAATTTTCTTGGCGTAGAGGTTTGTTGATCTACTTATTCAATTTATTTATTTATTTGAAGGGATATTCAATATTAAAGATGCATTATGTAAGAGCTAAATCTGCCTATTACTGGTCTTTCTTTTGACTTCAAATGTTAAATAGATTACAATTAGACATTAACATGACAAGCCCAATAATTACTGCCAGAACTATGGCCCTTGATCACTTCAAAAAATCATGTGGACGCTGTAGAAGCTAAAGTTAGTATCTGATTGACTTTAGATTTATAACAGTGTTTAAGGTCATGTGACGAAGAATCATATTGGTTTTCAATGAATTTCGATAACCGGAACCTAAAACCAGTATACTAAACGTTGGCATGGATTAGAACTTTATCAAAGCCAAACAAATTCTCATGATTCTCTGATAATTACTTAATGAGTTGTTTCTCTTTATAATACACTCTTGAATGTATTATAAATTTTCATTACAGAAAAAAAAGTACTAATATGCGACAACTCTTGTTGACTGCTGTGGGCGTATGTTTCGTTGCCTGGCAACCTATCTTTGATGGATAATAACACATTTGTTTTTTAATTAATTTAAATATGGATAGTCAACATTATCGTAGAAATAGAACTGGGGTACTTGACAATTGAGACTATATTGTGAAACTACAAACACCAATAACTTGGCTCAGAATAAGTAATTTACTAAAACTTTCAATATATTCATTTTTATACGCCCACATGTGGTGGTATATTGCGGTCGCCCCCGTCCATCACGATTTCTTGTGAACACTCTACAGACTACATTTATTATCTTTTAATATTGATATATGTTGTTTGCATTAGTGAGATGAAGAATCCTATTTAATTGCAATAACTTCCGTTAATTTCTTCTGTGAACGCTCTTAACAACAATAGTTATCATCTGGTCTGTATGATATTTATATGCATCATTTGAATTAGTTCATCAAAGAAGCCTGTTGAATTTCAGTAGCTTCCATTATTTTCTTCTGGAGTTAAGGCCCTTGCTTACTTTGTTGAATCTTGTGAACACTCTAATGACAACAGTTATCATCCGATCTGTTTGAAATTTATATGCATTCTTTAATTTATTGAAATGAAGAAGCCTATCAATTTCCAGCAATTTTTTCGTTAATTACGCTTGAGTTATTGCCCTAATTTCACTTTGTTGCACCTTGTGAATGCACTAACGACATATATTATTATCTGATCTTTATGAAATTTATATGTATCGTTTAAATTAGTAAAATGAAGAATCCTATTGAATTGCAGCAATTTCCAATAATTATGTCTAGTCCCTTGTTTCACTTTGTTAGATCTTGTGAACGTTTTAATGACAACGTTCTAATGCATCATTTAAATTTCTGTTAATTAAGCCTTTAGTTATGTCCCTTGTTTCACTTGGTTGCACCTCATGAACACTCTATAACTACAAAAGTTATCATCCGATCTGTATGATACTTATATATGTATCAGAAAATTTCCATCAGTTACTTCTAGAGTTATGGCCCTTGTTTTACTTTGTTGAACCTTGTGAATGTTTGAACACCGATCTACATGAAATTTATATGCATTATTTGAATTAGTAAAACGAAAGTTTCAACAATTCCTGTAGATTACTTCCAGAGTTAAGCCCTTGTTTTAGTTTTTAGAACCTTGTGAACACTAAAACGACTAAAATTATAAAGTCACCTGTATGAAATTATCTGTCTATTAAATGCCCTGAATTACCTACAAAAGAATAAATATGCGATGGTTTAGCTGCTGGAGACCTATGTCTCGTTGTCTTGCAACCTATCTTTAATTATCTAGTACTTAGTAGTAGTAGTATTAAACTATTATAGAAAGAACGACCAGTTCTTTATCTAAATCTTACTTAATGCATCGTTTAAAAAAAGATATTTTTTTATAAAAAGAATGAATTTAGGACCTTTAATCTTAAATATTATACAAAATGAAATAGGGTTTAACGTACTACTTTTTAGAGCCAACTGTGCTAGCGAAGACAGCATTTTATGCGGAAAAAAAAAATCACCTTTAGTAGGTGAAGTTTATGAGTAACAGAGTCAATAAGTTTTGGAGGCAACTTGATTCATTCAATAATATGGGAGTACAATATTCTTCAATATTTCATTTTATTAAAATAAACATTAATTGAAAGTTCCAATTACTCTTTCAAATCTTCCCCCTAAGTTTAAAAAATAAAAACAGATTTATCTACACAGTGTTTAGTGTAGACTAGTTTGACATGTTTAGAATTGATTCCAATTAACTGGAGATATATAGCTTCAGAACCAAATCCAGATGATTTTATTACCTACATGTAGAAGTATTTATTAATTGATAATCCAGTGTATGTGGACGTATATTGTCGTCGCCCCTATTCGTCCATCCACAATTATTTGTGATCACACTACAGGTCACAATTTTTATCCTGAAACTTGAATTGAAATATAGGTTTATCACCATAAGATCTTGTTTCCTTTCGAAAATGGTATATATTGGACTGTAACTTCATGGATTATGGCCCCTGACGAAAATTCACGTTTTAAGCTGGTGAACACTGTAGAGGTCACAATTTTGAACCGATTTTAATGAAACTTTATAACCTAAAGATCTTGGTTCCTTTTGATATTTGCGCATTGTATAAGATCGTAACTTTATGAATTATGGCCCCTGATTATACGAAAAATCGCAATTTTTAGCTTGTGGTCTCTCTGGAGTCACAATTATTATTTGATTTAAAAAAAGGTTTGATTATATCCAATATTGATGAAACTTGAAATGCATGTTTATAACTCAAAGATCTTGTTTCTTGTCGATATTTGTGCTTATCAGATCGCAACTTCCTGAATTATGGCCCCTTATTGCACGCAAAATCACCTATTTTAGCTTGTGGTCCCTCTGGAGGTCACAATTATTATCTGATTAAAAAACCAGTTTCAGTCCCAATTTTGTAAAAATCAGACCAAAACTGTCAGACAAAATTTGGCTGCTGGTTGTACGGGAATAGTGTAAAAATATTGTATATCATATCATGGTTGGGGACCCTGTGAAGGTCACAATTTTAATCCGATTTTGAAGTAACCTGAAATGCATGTTTATAAACCAACGATCTTGATTCCATTTGATATTTACGCATATTGATTTTTAACTTCATGAATTATGGCCCTTGATAATGATTGACGGAAAAATCACATTCTTTTTAGCTTGTTCTCTATCCAACTCTCTTGTATGTGGGTTTATCCTGTCTGGCACCCGCTGGTTAAATTTCTAATGTTTTAAAACTACTGAATTGCATTATGATCAATTTTGATACGCGGATAAAAAGTAATATTAATATGCAACAATTCTTGTTGACTGCCCCGACGATTTAGCTGCTGTGGGCGTATGTTTAGTTGCCTGGCAACCTATCTTTATAAATATATTTTCACATCTAAGATTACACATGTATGTTACTCTTGGTATTGACTTAATGCAAATTACATTTATTTCTTTTTCAGTACAGTGATCTAAGTTTCCTGTTCATAAAGATTTTTCTACCTGGCACAACTGAAACTGTAAATTCTAATAAGAGGAAGTGATTTACCATCTGTAGAGTGTCAACAATCACTTTCTGTGTCTCATCTAAACATCATTCACCTGTGACCTGTTCAATGGATTGAGCCTTAATGTGCTGTGCAATAAAACATTGTAAAAGTGTTGTGTTTGGTTGGAACCATGTGAGAACTTGATTGTGTTTTAACAATCAAAATTTACATGAATCAGAAGACATATTTTTTTATAGGATTAAACCGTGTAGTGATATCTTTTAAAAGTCAATTCAAACATAATTGTCTGTTTACTAGTAACATTATGTTATTATGATGGACTTTAATTCACCTAGTAAAGACAACCAGTTACTATGTAAGATTACATCTAAAAATGTTTAGGAATATGTTGAGTAATCCCCATCATTGCCCTGGTTAACTTATGGTAATCTTTGTCAAACATGTTTTGCATTTTTACTGAAATGAGTTTGTAGCACAAAATGCTGAAACTGTTATATTAAATTTATTTCATAGTTGCAAATATGTATTATTAACTGTGCATACTGTACTAAAATTAAAAACCGATTATTGAAACAAAGGAAATTAATTGATAGTTATTTTTAAAATGGTGAAACATTATTTGACCTAAATGGAGATTATCGGAAATGTTTTGTTTATATATTTTTGGTTAATCTTTCGATTTGTAAGAGATTCTGAAAGTTTCAAGTCAATATCTTGAAAAATAAAGTAAGTAGGCCTACCAATTCTTTAAAAACCTTTTTTAAATTGATTGAAAAAAAAAATGTTTTCTGATTTCTATGATGCACTCCCTGTAAACATTTGTTAAGTTTTAGATATTCATTGGGCTTTTGATCTAAAGTACATGTATTTGTGTACAAAATGTACTTTTTCCTAAAACATCCATAAACAATAGAAAAACTTATAATGATATAAAAGAATAATAAAGTGCTACGATGTTGTATCATTTTAATAAGTGTAGTAAATGTACAAGTATATTAAATGTTTTATTTTCGTTTGTTCAACTTTTTATCTCTTGTACAGAAGTCTTTAGATACATGTATATAATGCGTAAATTCAAGTTTGGACTTTGTAAATAACAAAGATTTTAACCCATTTAATATATCACTAAAGGCATTTATTGTTAATATTCAAGCTTGAATCAAAACTTGGTTTTGGTTATTTTACATTATAAACTGTTGCTTTTGAAGGGTGTGAGGTTTCTAATGGCAGCCTGTGAAAATTTAAAATGAGTAAATTAATAGGTGACCAAGATATCCACATCTAAATTACTACTTGAAATTAAGGCTTCTTCTAGTGTAAAAGACAAAACATGTAATTGTAAATCCTCTGTCTCAAACTACTGACAAATGCTGCTGTTGCCACCCACATACACACTAACCACCTCTTTTGGAGCATATGCGTAAAGTATTCCTTTGCAGCATTGTATTTTCTTTTGATTATCCATACTTTAAGATTTGGGGCCTTGAGAGTCAGCAACTCTTTATCACTTCATGTTTCTTTAAAACAGATACGACTTACTACATGTACATGATAATAATGTGTTTTGATTTGTTATAAAGGGTATGATGACTTATTGTATTTAACACATGTTATTTTTTTCAAACCAACATCAGACTGTATATCACTAACCATTATTTGTATAATTCTTCATTAAAGCCCCAATAACACTCTTGTTGTAACTGAATAATTTGTCCCAATCTTTATTCTGGTCAACAAATTGTACTATTTTATAATATTCCAATTAATAAATGATACAAATTTCATCCTAACCCACCTAATTTTAAAAATTGGAAAAATTCAACTACATGCCGTAACATGGTTTGGAAAGCCTTACGTAAGCACTTCCAAAAGCAACCTGGATTTAAACATATTTTCGAACCCTCTGGACAGGCAAGATAGGTTGTAATGGATACTTTACACAACAGGTAGGACACTTAAACATCTAGTAGTTAGAATAAGGCTGATTTTTTTTTTCTGGACCTGTCAAGCCAGCAAGAGTGTTATTGTCCCTTTAAAGAAGAAGGCTGACTTTTGATATAATTATTGAAGAGAGAGAGTTTAGGAGATATCAAATATTGCAATATATTATAGATTGAATTACTAAAATCTTCATTCAATTCATATGATTTATCGCAATTTTCATAATATTTAGGAAAAGAAAATTGTCTGACCAAAACAGGTTACCGGTGTATAAATAATCATCATTGTATAAATACACCTACATGTATGTCATATTTATATACCAAAAACTTTTGTAGATAATCTGTTTACCTTAAGTCGACATTATATTATTATTGTTTCATACATGTACATGTACCCCCATCACCATTCTAGATCAATTCAGAATCATCGTTATACTATCTGTAATGTGTTAGAAATACAACCTTTCTTACTTGACAAATAATATTAAAGTTTGTGATTACCTTCTGTATTTCTTATAATTATTCACCCATCACCAGGTAAATCTGATATAATCGACCATTTTATTATTTGAATGAGTTACCAATTGGCAGCAAACCAAATTGATGAGATAGATCATTTAACTGTAAGTTTAATTACCCCCCCCCCCTCTTTAACAAAAGAGGTATGATAATCATTGGTGCTATGAGGTTTTGGCATTATGGTAAGGACGGGTTAGGATCAAGTCTTTTAAATTGAGAACTAAAGATTGGAGACATGCATCGTTCATAAGTCAGTGCTCACTCACACGAAATACGATCCAAATAGTAAAATTTGCATTAAAATGCATTTAACTTCTTGCCAGACCCTATATCCCACACCACTGTCGAGGAAAAAGAATGCCGTACCAGCGCTTTACTCATTGAGCCAACAGAATAGTTGAAAGAGTAGACGCCATAACCATGGCAAGAACTTTATCGTAAGTGAGAGAGATATTCGGTCTCCCGTCCGATCAGGCAGGTTTCCCCCTGAGTTCTTCGGTTTCTTCCTGCAGTAATGATCGAAATCATTCGCACGATCTGTGCCAAGCGCCAAATTGAAAACAGGCCTCAGGCCTAATTTGCTACCCTTGTAAAATGACGAGAATATTATTATTATTATTATACCGGAGTGTGACTACATTCCTTGAATCTCTATCTATATCGCTTGACCTGTTATAAGTGAGGGTTTTTAATCATTGGGTTCTTTATGAGCTTATTGGGGAACCTGCAAACTTCACTTTTCTGTAGTAAGAATTCGGAGGCTTCTGTATTCTGTATAGGTGTCTTGCTTACTTGAAATAAGCCTGCATACTCGGTGACTATGGAGGGTTCTCGACTACAGAAACTAGGTGACATTCCCTTCGAAGGGCACCTGTTGAATGTATTATTATCCGACAAACTGATTTCTTTTCTTTTTGCCACTCTTTCTGGTTCTCATTCTGATCATCGACCATTATGATACAGCGATCAAGTATAGTGCCAATCGATCAGGCATGGTGCCGCAAGTTGGGGAACAGCGGTAGCCCAAAAATATGACCCAAATTTGAACAAAATACCCCACACTTTTCAAAGGCATTGAATTAAAATGGAATGGTGGCTTAACGTCCGAAGTAAGTACCCAACCGAGAATGGGTTGATATGTGTAAAGTGTATACACAATTTCTTGGTGATATCTTGAACTATGGTATATTTTCTTAAATAACAGTAACATACTGCACACAGCGTTCCACCTACGTCATTACCAGAATGCTGAAGCTAGCAGTAGATAGGCAGCCTAAGTTTGGGATGTAACAGTAACTGATATTTTTCAAATCACAACTCATATACGTATACGAAGAAATATTAAATGGTTTGTGAGATAAAGCCCCGGAATAACAACTATAATATACCAAAAACCAATTCAAATATGTATTGATTGGTGGAAACCCATAATTAATGAATAAATCCGAGAAAGTTCTAATAGTGGGATGTTTAATGTAAATCCGTCGGCTTTTCGGGTAGAAATTAAGGAATAAGCTTTATTTTGTAGGTTTTGATGTTTGATGACAAAAAACCAATGTTGACATTTTTTCTGAGTAGGTCTTCATAGTATGGGAGGCCATTTTTTGAGGGTAGCCATTTTGCGATAATATTCCAAATTATGTTTATATTTTCACCTTATTTATAATGTTATCGACATATTAACTGTGATTTGGCAATGCATTAACATTGGTAGGGATTATGACTATATTTCAGATTGTTTTCCATCATTTCATGATGATATTTCCAAAATGGCGACCATTTCTAGCGGGAAAATCGATCGATGTGCTGATTTCGATTAAGTAGCAGTGTTTAGTGTCAACATACATGATTTCGGGGTCACAGATTCCATTCCTAGCATTTACAACCTTGTAAAATAATCAATTATTCATAAAGGCTAGTTAGCATATTACCAAGATGGCGGGTATTTTTGGCGGGAAAATGAGACGATGTGCAGATTTTGATTAAGTGGTAGTGTTTGGTGTCAATATATATGTTTACGAAGGTGCAGAATCAATTTCTGACATTAACAACCTTGTAAAATTATCATATGTTTACATATTTAGTACATTTCCAATATTGCTCACTGGTGGCGGGAAAATCGGACGATGGGTTGATTTCGATTAAGTAGTAGTCTTTGGTGACAATATATATGTTTTCGGGGAGGCAGATTCGATTTCTGTCATATACAACTACGTCAAATGGTCGTATGTTTACCAATTTAGCATATTTCCAAGATGGTGGAACGTTTTCTGCACACATTATTATCGATTTTCCTGGGAAAGCAAAGCCTAATCCTGACACAAAGGCAAAGAGAGTATAGCTGCTGGATGGTGCTTACGTCACGTGCCCATCTTGTGCCGGTCACGACCACGCCAAGCGCTTACTACACGATCTTGCTACGCTCATGGCCAAGATCTGGCTGTGCGCGAAAAATGTTCCCACCATGATCTAGCGGTTACCAGTCAGACCGGTGTCACAGTTTCTGTTGGTCGCTGGTGTGTGTTGGTTCCTGGGCAATTGCGCATGTCTGAGACGGATGTTTGTGTTAGCAACACGGACAACACAGCTTCATCCACTTCCGCCATTGTGAGATGGTTCCTCATAACTCAAATAACTGATCACTTCAGGAAAAAGTGTTATGTTCTTAGTTAGAGTTTTGTCATTAATAAACATACTTGTTATCGTGATTAGCTGTTTATTTAGTGATCAGTAGTTACACGATCAACGGATTTAAGTTAATTGGCTTGAGATTTATTGTTCTATCGTTCGTGATTTGTTGCCGTTGTTTTTAGTGATTAGTCGTTACACGCGTACAATCAGTGGAACTGGAAACCATACACATTGATGATTGGCTTGAAATTGTCAATTAATTCACCTCCAAAGGTGCTCTACTGATTTCCCAGATTCTTTTTTTGTTAAAAACTTATAAATCACTTTTCGATGTTTTAACTATGTTTTAATAATTAACTGTTTTGCAGATTGAATATTGGCCTGTATATGATTGGAATTTCTCTGAATCATTATTATAATTTTGTACATAATAAAATTTTTACAAGTTGCCTATGTGTTTTATTTGTCAAATACAAATGCTTTATCATGCAAACCATGGGATCTACTATACCAGTTACTATAAGTATCGGATATTTATCGGCTTTGGCCTCTATCCGAAAACCGGTAACATCCGTTTTTATAGTAACTAGGGATCTACATCTGAAACCAAATCTGAAAATACCACTATTTCTTGAACATGAATCACCCAAATTCTGCGTTTATACCAATAAGGGGCAATTATTTTTTTCTGTTTCTGCATGTGGACGTGAATTTTTCAACTTTTATAAGATCGTTAATTTGTATTTCTCCTTTTAAATGAAATAAACAAACAATAGAAACTCAACATCCACGGCTACTGTCAGTAGTAATACTATATATTGGTAGATAATAGTAGAAACCGATCTGACCGTAAGAAAATCGTAGGGGTCATCCTATCACGGGGAGTCAACACACACTGTGTCTATAACAGTGTGAGATGACTCCTACAACTGCGCATGCGCCAGGAACCAACACACACCAGCGACCAACAGAAACTGTGACACCGGGATACGTTCTCACCGCACTCCAGGCCTATAGAGACTGTGCTATGCTCAGTCATCCCCAGTCACTTCAAAGCAGAGAACAACCAAAGTCAAGCAATAAATAGAGAATCTCCTATGAGTGTTTTTTGATATCAAAAAACACGAGTTGGAGATTTTATTTATCACCCAATCCTTTCTTACATGCACAAATAAATAAATATAATTCTTTGGTATAGATTTCACTTTTATAGAACCTAATTACATTACAGCGTAGTGATACATCATTTTTTGAAAGCAGTTTAGCTATTGTATAGTCCTATATACTGACCCAGTTTTTTCCTTCAAGGTCAATTAAATAAAAGCAGTTTCCTTTTTTTTTTTATAAAAAAGTCACTTTTTACTTAAACATGCATTATGCAAGAGCTAAATCTGCCTAGTGCAGGTCTTTATTTGGGCATGAAATGTTTTCTAAAGTATTAATTAACATTAATTAACTGATCCAGGCCTTAATCAACTTTGGATGGCACCAGATTGCTCCGATGTTAAACAGATTAAAACGTTTCAGCGGTAAATCAAATATGGCGCGGCTAGACGCTTCGAGTCGTAGCTTTGATCATCCAGGACCGTGGTTGAAATTATTGCACAGGTCGGTCAAATCTTTAAATGCCTATTTCTTCGCTTGCAATAGAGTAATTTGAATGAAATTTTCAAATTATTCATTTTACATCATCTCCTTTCGAACTAGTATAGCAAGAATGGCTAGTTCTTATCTATATCTTGAATAATGTAACTTTAAACAAAGTGGTTTCTTTAAAATAAAAGAAAGTAGTTCCTTTTTGATTGACCAATCAAATTTATGTAAAGCGATATCACCACTGTGTATATATCACAGTAGATTATGTAATTTATCACACAAGCGATATCTACTGTCAAATGTATTATTGGGTGATAAAGAACATTTCATAGTTTACTTGATGTTTCCATTTTGGGTGCTCTGAACGATTCCTTCCACACGCATCTTGGGGTCAGTTGATAATATAATAACCCATGCTGTAAAGGTTTCTTATACCAAATATTGACACAATAACAAATATTGACATAAAACGAGACTACGTAATTAAAATCAGCACATCGTCCGATTTTCCGCCCAGACATGAAAGCCGTATTGGAAATATGCTAAATATGCAAACATGTGATATTTTTACACAGTTATAAACGGCAAAAATGGAATCTGCTCCCGAAAAATATATCCTGGTACCATAGACGACTACTTAATCAATATCCGCTCATCGTCCCGTTTTACCGCCCAAAATGGCCGTCATATTGTACATTTTCAAAATAAGTGAACTTATAATCATTTTACACAGTTGTTACCGACCTACATGGATTATGTGCCCTTGAAAACATATATATTGATACCAACGACGACTACTTAATCAATATTAGCACATCGTCCTATTTTGCCACTAAACATGACCGCCATCTTGGAAATATGCTAAATATATGAACATGCGATCATTTTACAAGGTTGTAAATGCCAGGAATGGAATCTGTGACCCCGAAAACATATATATTGACACCAAACACTACTACTTAATCGAAATCAACACATTGACCGATTTTCCGACAAAAATGGTCGCCACCTTGGAATTATCATCATGAAATGATTGAAAACAATCTAAAGTATAGTCATGAACCCTGCCAATATTAATACATTGTCAAATCACAGTTGATATGTCGATAACATTATAAATAAGGTGGAAATAAAATCATAAGTTGGAATATTATCGGAAAATGGCACCGTCAAATAATGGCCCCCAATACTATAAAGACCTACTCAGAAAAAATGTCAACATTGGTTTTTTGTGTGGGGGTTTCGTTTTTATAGATCATTTGAAATAGCTATGACTTAAATTATTTTCGCCAATTGAATAGAAATGACGTATATTATTTACTCTGTTGCATCAAACTCGGAATTCTAGAGAAAACCCGCCATGTTGTCGAATGGCTTATGGGCTGTTTAAGGTCAGTGCTTCTGATTGGTTAGCGACGGTCACAACCAGCCAATGGATAGCGAGGTCTCAAATTGGGATTTGCCCGGGTCAAGGTTCATGCACGAGTTTGCCGCAATGCGGTACATATAGGGTATATAAGGCCGGCTAAATCAGTCTTTGTTGATTGTCTGCGATATCACCTCGGTGGAAGCGGACGTAAAATAAAGCTATTTCAACAACAAGTCTTTGTTGAAACGGTAGGGGGACGAGCATCTCGCTGAAGTAATCATTTACTTCGCTCGAGGTAAACGTTTCTGAAACGGTAGGGGCTGCGGACCTCAGCTGAGATATCGATATATATCTCATTCTGCGGTAAGCATTCGCAGGGCAGGACTCTGTTTCCGGTGATTAGTAAGTTCCGCTGGAAGGACCACTCCTTTCGCTCGGGGCAAGCTGGTTATTCGGAGTAGAGTTTAGTTTAGTAGCGTTTCGAACATTAAAGGGGGTAGGACTCTGTTTTCGGTGACTAGTAAGTTCCGCTGGAAGGATCACTCCTTTCGCTCGGGGCAAGCTGGTTATTCGGAGTAAAGTTTAGTTTAGTAGCGTTTGAACTTTAAAGGGGGTAGGACTCTGTTTTCGGTGACTAGTAGGTTCCGCTGAAAGGATCACTCCTTTCGCTCGGGGCAAGCTGGTTGTTCGGAGTAGAGTTTAGTTTAGTAGCGTTTCGAACTTTAAAGGGGGTAGTACTCTGTTTTCGGTGATTAGTAAGTTCAGCTGGAAGGACCACTCCTTTCGCTCGGGGCAAGCTGGTTATTCGGAGTAGAGTTTAGTTTAGTAGCGGTTTGACCTTTAAAGAGGGCAGGACTCTGTTTTCGGTGATTAGTAAGTTCCGCTGGAAGGACCACTCCTTTCGCTCGGGGCAAGCTGGTTATTCGGAGTAGAGTTTAGTTTAGTAGCGTGTTTAACTTTAAAGGAGGTAGGGCTCTGTTTTCGGTGACTAGTAGGTTCCGCTGGAAGGATCACTCCTTTCGCTCGGGGCAAGCTGGTTCTTCGGAATAGAGTTTAGTATTGTAATAGTAGTAATAGTTTTCAGTTAGTTATTTATAGGTTTCCGTGGGTGATATACGAGTCGATGTTTTCCTTTGTGCGAATGCTGTAAATTCGGGCAAAAGGCAGACATATTGCATTTATGGTAGAGTAAATCGTAATAGTTCAAGTTTTAGTTAGTTATTTAATGGGTTTCCGTGGGTGATATAGGAGTTAATGTTTCCCTCTGTCCGAATGCTGTAAGTTCGGGCAATAGGCAGACCTATTGTGTTTATTTTAGAGTGATAGTTGAAAGTTCCCGTTTCTAGTTATTTAATGTCTTCCGTGTGGGAGATGTAAGATTTGTGAGCTTCCTGGGTACGAATATTATTAGTTCGAGCCGAGGCAGATAGAGTTTATGGTTATTGTGAAGTTGCGAGAGACTAGTTATTCGCGACTTCCGTTTAAGTAAGATTAATTGTTTGAGACTTTCGTTTGAGTTATTGTGGAGGTAACCTATTGTGGAGACTTAATTATTCGAGACTTCTGTTCGAGTAAGATTAATTATTCGAGACTTCTGTTGAGTGAAAGATTTGAGACGCCTTCTAGGATGAATATTATCAGTTCAGACTAGGATAGGCACCCATTGTTAAGTTAATTCAGTTAGTCGTTCTTACATAGTTAATATAAAGTTTGTAGACGTAGGCTATGGTTTCTTGTAAGTAGGGACGTAGCTAGTGGGCTTTGCACTGGCTCCCTTTTTCTTTCAGCTGGTAAACCATTGGAGTGGTGAAAAGACCAAGATAACTAACGCGCGTCTCGAGAGATTTACTTTGTAATTAATGAAATAAAACTATTAGAACTCTATAAATGTGTTTTCTTCTACTTTAATTCACGTGATAAACCTGACATCCTGTATACGAACCTGGACTTCCGGTTTGCATAAGAGCGGTTATTCCCGCCGCTCAAGTGCAAATCGAATCCACCCTGTCCTGTTACATTTGTAATCAAACATCAAAACCTACAAAATAAAGCTTATTCTATGATTTAACAGATTTCTACCCGAAAAGCCGACGGATGTACTATAATACGCAAAAAGGCACAACTATTTTAAGCCTAATGGGTTGGAGTGTGTACAAATTTGCATACGCTGCAGAGAAAAACTAGCATACCAAAAATATATCCATGTAGGGACACTAGATTCAAAAATTTCTTTGGGGAAGCATGTCACCGAACACAATTTGGCGAGCTATTCGGCTAGCGAGCTATTCGATCAATCCAGCTGGCAACCTATTCGTTGGCAACTTGTTCAGAATAAATTCGAAGGTCGCCCAAACTCATCTTTTTTTATCAACCAATAAAATCCATCGGAACGTCTATCAAACGAAAGTAGAATATATTGTTATTTTAAAGTGAAGAATGTTAATATTTCGAGTCAAAACTCGGGTCATCGTACAAAATTCTGAGCATCCAGCTATATATATTCTGAAAGGTAATAGTATGTGTAAAAGTTGGCACAATCATAATAAAGGGGTGCGCTCATCCTAAACTACGCCGACTTTTCAATATTTTAAATATAAAGATAGGCCGGTAATGTTTTCGATGTCGAAATTCGGACCATCGTACAAAATTCAGAGAAACCAGCTATATATATTCTGAAAGGTAATTGTATAAGTTTTCCAAATATTATTAGTAAAAGTTGGCACAATCATATTAAAGGTGTGCGCACTCTTCCTAAACATAGCCAATTTGTTCATTATTCTAATTGTAAATAACGATAGGCCGGTAATTTCTCCAAAGTCCAAATTCGGACCATCGTACAACATTCTGAGCATCTAGCTATACATATTCTGAAAGGTAATTGAATAAGCTTTCCAAATCTTATAAGTAAAAGTTGGCACAATCATATTAAAGGGGTGCGCGCTTATCCGAAACATAGCCAATTTTTCAATATTCTAAAGGTAAAGAACGATAATGTCCGGAGTCCAAATTCGGACCATCGTACAAAATTCAGAGCATCCGGCTATATATATTCTAAAAGGTAATAAGATAAGCTTTCCAAATAGTATAAGTAAAAGTTGGCACAATCATATTAAAGGGGTGCGCTCTCATCCTAAACATTGCCATTTTTTTCAATATTCTAAATGTAAATAAAAACCCTGCACTTTTTTCAAAGTCAGAATCCGGACCATCGTACAAAATTCAGAGCACCTAAATGTTAGAATAAATGTTTTATTACCGACAAACGAAAAAAAAACATGCGACAGCTCTGTGGGCGTATATTTCGTTGCCTGGCAACCTATTTTTATTTTTTATGTGTCCCATACCGTGTTCTGTACAACCCAGTTATACCCGCTATAAAACTTTTAGCTGCAAATGTTGCCGCTAACATCTGGGTATTTTCATATAAAATCTGAATAAATAAGAAAGAAAATCAATGAGTAGACTTCATAAATGCAACACAGGGCAGCTTATTAAACATGACATGTGGACGTAAAGGATTTCATCTGTCGTGAATGAGGGTAAGACTGTTTAAAGTTGATGGGTTAATAATAATTGTTTAATATAATTTTTGATTAAAAGCCTGCAAAGTTTGATTTCATATTTCTAAAGAATAGAGCCGAATTTCTGTATGACTTGGGAAGGCCGTGTATAAATTGGGCAGTAATAAATTTAGCATTAAACCAGCGCATTTGAAACAATTGAATGGAAAGGGTATTTGTCCTTTTTTAATCTTACTGGACGGACTTTGCGTTTATATGGTAGGGCGAATTTCAGTTAATTCTAAATATATATTATGTCATGCTAATCCGCACAGTCTTACTTAATTCAGTAAGCAAAATTTTAACGGGTCTTAATTCACCTTCCCTTTTATTCCATGTTATTGAATTATCATATTGTCTTTATATAGTTCCCCAATCGCCGGTATTGTTTGTTTTACACCTTTTTATGTATCTTTATCTTATAAATTGTTTTGGTTATCATATTGTTTGTTTATGTACTAATGGATCATAAGATTAATGCCATTAATGGATTTTCATATATAGAACAAAGAGAGTCAATTACAGGAGTGTCTTTTTATTAACATTTACATGTCGTTAGGAGATCAACTTCAGATCAAATCCCTAAGGACAAAATATAAGTACCTGTATTTGAGATATTTGGAGACACATGTTTATGTCAATTCCGACATTTGCCATTAAGCGGTTATAGGCTACCAATATTTGGTACATGAATTTTGTGCCGTAAATCGTGTTGATAAATTGTTAACCAAATAGCAGAGGCGGATCCAGGAAATCCAGTTAGGGGGGGCCCTGGGGGTCCCCTGAGAAATTTTTTGAAAAAATCGGGTTGTCAGTGATGATTTGAGGCGCATATCTATTTTTTTTACTGTTTTTTAGGGATTTAGGGGGGGGGGGCTGGATCCGCCTCTGCCAAATAGTATAGAAATATTAACTATCAACAAGATTCCAGTTTTCATTTATTCAACCAATAACATTCAAGAAACTATACAAGAAATACATCCACAGGCGTACAATTTTATATAACGTGTCTACAAAGTAAACCGATCATGCTTTATTAAATCGATATATTAATTTTTACAAGGCAAGCTGTGATCTCTAACATACGGAAGACCATTAGGGTCAATCAAATGAAAAAAAAATAAGATAGTTATAAGATAGGCTATATTAGGCTATCTTGTAGTTACAAGATGGTTGTCATTATTTTTTTCGTGCCCTCATTAAAAACCGTTCATTAATTTCATACTCCCATTAACTTCATAGGCCCACCAACTTCATACCCTCATTGATATCATTTATTTCATGCTCTCCTTAAAGTTACTTTACCGCGTACAAACTATGTGATATGATGATATATTTGGACTAAATACATATTCAAACTAATTAATCTATCAAAAAAAATTTGCTTTAAATGCCTCTCAAAACTTTGTATTCGTCTGGAGATCTCAGATACCGTAAGCTATAAATAAACTGCTGTTAAACGCCGTACCGTGTCAGCTCATTTCACAATCTGAACGACATACTCACCCAACCTGCAGAGAAGTGACTCTGACACAGTGAACAGCCATGATATCCACATGCCGTTATATAAACGTCACAGGTCGCGAGGTCAACGCACAGAAGACATCTGTATCAAACAAACGAAAGTACAAGGACTTCGACGAACAGAAAACCCGCGTCGTATCAGGGATGCATGTGCAATAACACGGACACAACTCGAGATTGAATAATAATCCTTGGAAGAAAATGGGATTTTAACAGAATTAACAAGTTTAAACAGACATTTTTGACACACGCGGGGGCCGCTCTATTGGCACTATTTTGTACTTCGGTCGGGTATATTTCACATACAATGAATTCTGCTAATGTTTTTAGCCTGGGGATTGACTAATAGTTTATTTATTTCAGTTCTAAGCACAAATTTAAAACTTAAACGCAATTTAAAAAAATAAGCCAAATTCTGGTTGGGATTACTGAGCAAAATGACCATTCACTGGATACGTGCGAAAAAAAAAGCCAGCTACCATAAATTTCGTCACGCCAGTTACGTACACTCATTTCATTGAGGTATGGTCAATTTATCGTACATATTGAGACCTAAGTAAATTCTTTACTATATTCTGCCAACTACGTTTTCCGTTGACACCCCTCGATGTTCCCAAAACCGCCTAACCATTTGATCAAGAAAAAACAACAGCTCCCCCAATAAAATCAGCACACAATAAGCTGGCAGACAACAGTCGGGTTGCCAGTTAGTGATACCCCCAACATTTTTGCCCATCGCATGCTCCATTGGTACTTTCTTGGTAATCCAGTATTTTCCAGTAAGATTTTCGAGTAAGATTGCGTATACTTTCCATATATTCCAAATTTGCTATACTTTTATTCGAAATGACCACCTGATAAATACTGTCGACACTAAGATTCTTTATAGCCATAGAATGCCATTAACATTTTTCAGAAATTTTTGAAAATCCAAGCCGGAGCAGGGGCGGATTGGGGTCGAGAACCGGTCCGGGCTTCCGTGTCGCAGCGGCCCCTTTTACTGACCGGAAGGGGGCGGTATCTTTTCTCCGGGAAAATTTTGAAAACTGAACACAAAATATGCGATTTGGTGGCATATCTGATTTATGGGAACGGGGACTGAGATAACGTGCTTTCGCTGTGCCAAGGCCGTATAACAGATGGCCTTGGCGGACATAGGCGTACGGGCTCGATGACAGACTGTAAAGGCAAAATAGTGTAATCATTCAAAAAAGTGTAATCAGCAAGTGGAGTGTTCACCACTCTGAATTCAAACCATGCGATCAGCGGCATTCACAAATAATAATCGATGCTCAGTATAAATTCGTGGTATTCAATTGAAACAAAAGGGAAACTATTGTTTTCTTAGCGCTCGGTGACAGTTAGGTAAGCAAAACTAGAAATGCCCGAAAAAAGTTCAGGTTTACAGACAGCGGCACCGGTTTTCTTCGAGAGGTGAAGAAGCGTCGCTAACCTTGTATCCACCCCCCCCCTCCCCGAAAATTTTGGCATTTTTGACGGCCGCGTTTTACTGCTATTCTTGCCAGTAAAATTAGTGGTTTTTATAAGATTACGGACACTGTATTTTGCCAAATTGCTCTTGTCAAAGTGACACTTCTTATGTACAAAAGTGGCCATGACGTTATCCACATTAAACTCACTTTACCCGTCTGTACGAAAAGTCAGCGTGAGTTAAGGGGGCAGCTGCCCCTCTCCGCCAGGCCTCTTGGCTCTCAAGCCTACGTTGACGGAGTGGGAGCGGACATGCATAGGCGTACGGGACAATTCATTTTTGACATAATTCCCGACATCCCTCTGGTGTAATAATGTAGATAACTCATTATATTTTTCTGGACATTTTCATTTCAAGATTTTAACTTCAAGACTTTTTGAAACGTAGAAAATATTTTCATAAGAGTTCAAATTCCAGATTTGTTTTTAGATACTTTCAGAAACCAATAAATTGATTTCTTTGTGGTGTTAATTTAATAAATGATTTTTTAATTTTTATATTTAATGATATATAAAAGTTAAGGATAAAACGCCGAAAATGAAACATAAAGTGATTTTTTGTTTAAAATGTTGATTTTGTGCATGAAATGTTGACATAAGAATGTAGAACCAAGAATAGTTAGTTTAGAATGTTGCGTTCGTGTCTAGAATGTTCAAACTGGAATGTAGAAACAAGAATCGTGAATATTGTCCCATTTGGTCTTCCATAGAATATATGTAAAGTGATTATTCAATTTTTGAACAAAAATATTGTATTTCTATAATCAATTATGTTCGGTGAATTACGCGAACAGTTCAAACTGAACGACGGTCGTTTACGCCTGCTTAATTAGTTCATTCTACACGTTTTATAAATTATTTTTTTGTCGTTTGTGAATTAGCCTTTACTTATTACTTCCACATTATGTCGTAGGGTATGTTTTTCTTTATTCATTACGAAATGGCACCCGAAACCATATAGGGTACTGATAATAAAATGTCAATTGCGTCTTAAATGTTAGATATTATGATACTCTAGTTTCAAGGCAATATAATAAAATAAATATTGATTAAAATTGATCAAAATTTAATTCTAATTCGTGTTTTCAATTTCAAATATTGAGTTAGAGACTAAATCTTCCTATTGGAGGTCTTTCTTTAGGCCTCAAATGTTATATAAAATATTAATTAGACATTTTTTAACTCCGATTTTCAACAGATTTGAATCATTATCCGCTTTTCAATGGCCGTTGATGATTGACCGTCAAAAATTTTGGGGGGTTTTCGTTCGTTTTGACTTCGCACATCTTGTAATTACAAGATAGTCAGATTTTTTTTTCATTTGATTGACCCTAACGGGCTTCCGTACTAACACTTTTTAAATGTAGAAAATAGTGATCTAAAAAAATGTCTACTTCACCAGCAAACTTCGTAAGACAAAGTTGTCATAATATAAATATAGTGTATTTACAAATTTGTCATAATATAGTGTTTTTACAAATTTGTCATAATATAGTGTATTTACATAAAACTCAAGATCATGATTACAATCATATCATTTACAATGTTATTGTACTATAGCTGTGTGTATTTTCTTTATTTGATGTAAAGATATTAGATCATTGACATGACATTGATTGATATTCCAATGAAATTAAACTCGCCCACAAAATTTCTCTGAAAATATTATGCCGCTCGTATTATATTGTTTATTCGTAAACTTACCTAAACTGGCTGTTATACGGAAGCCGACTGCGGCCATTTTATTATCGACAGAACATCTTTAAAGATTATTTAATAATGTGTATTTTCACGCGATTTTTATACAGGTCTACATGAAAAAAATGCTTTATTTTTCATTGCAGCATTACAATGATTCCTAGCAGCAAGAATATTAGACTTTTCACCAATAAATATTGCCAATCGGCGAAACATGTGTTTGGGATCGTTATTTATTTATTAATATATACTGGAATACCATATAGCCTGTCTACCAACCACGACCCAGATTCGTGCGATTTAAATGAGCAACCAGGATGCATACAGACAAAAAACGAAGATGGTAATTCGAAGAGCGTGAGCAATATAATGAAAAAAGCAGATGGTCACATTGCATGGATAGAACCCGGTGAGGTAATATGCCAATTGATCAGATAAAGGGTTGACAGTAATGTTCTCGCTACTTTAAATAACAAAAAGGGAATATATATTGAAAATATCATATCAGTCAAATTACTTTATTCTGAGCAGAGTTATGAATACTTTAGGTTTTGAAAATCTGGATGAACTTTCTCTGCCAATGCAGGGATCGAACACCCGACCATCGGGCTAGCGAGCCCGGGTCTTACCCACTTAGCCACCGTGATCCCCTCCCCATTTCTTAGACAGACATGGCAACATACGCACAACAGTGAGAATTTTTTTTCAAGCACGAAAAGTTGATTGACAAGTTCTGTGTATACCGTTTACACAGTTTCACTTGAGTAGCGTGACGTATGTTTTTAGGTGCAAGGATGCACGAAAATACAATATTTGGGAGTTTCCCTTCTATTTTGGCATTATTTGCTTACGTCATTAATTCCGTTAGTCGCCGATGGATAATTTTGCGACCGACTATATATTTTACCCGTGTGTAACCCACCCACCCTCCTTGCTAGAATGGGACGACGGACGACTGTTGTATCGTTCTCTCCTCATGCTGAACTTAATTTCATTACCCTACATGTGTTTTCAGGTGGTCTGATAAATTTTTGGGGTGCGTGACCAATTCCCGACAGCGCGTAATGTAACCTGGCTTTGGGTAGGTTTTGATGGTGACAAACTTGTTTGATGAGCCGAAATTGAGCTTTCGTTACCCGTTTGTAGGCTGGTCGGTCTGCAAGAGTGTTGTATCCACATGCAGTTGCAGGGATTAAATTAAAACTTCTTGCTACTGCTTGACATACTATAAGATATAGTCAAGCAGTAGTAAGAAGTTTTATTTTATATTTTAAACCCTGCGCTTGTATCCTATAATATTACAGCTGCTATCTCGCTGACCAAATTTCTAATGAGTACGAAAACCAGACGCCTGTCACCTTTTTGGCCCTAGGCGCATTTAGGTGAAATCTTTCCCGAAGTTGTACCCAAATAGACCTATCATTAAAAGCAAGAATCGTCTGTTTCTGATTTTTTCCCCAGCTTACGTGAATCCGAAGTTCTCCTGCCAGCCTATTTTACTCTAGCCATCATCAAGTCTACGTACTGTATGCTGTTAAATAATTGCCAAGTCAAATTGAGAACATAGTATTTAAGTGAGTACAAATACTTTGGCTTTTAATTTTTACTTTAATTGTTATTTATTTAGATTGGGGATGAAAATACCTTCAATTTTGGTGATCGGATTTTAAGACGCGTGACCCGTGCTAAAGATCCCCCCGTATACGGTAAGGCATTTACTAAACCCTTACTTTTTTTTGTCGAAACCGAATCGGCACCTCCAGCAGAGTTTGCAACTGCTTAAATTTCCTTTTAAGCCTTCAGCGCCCTTTAGAAAGTTCATAAGGAACCCCGGTGATCAGTCCGTATACTACCGTCACACTATCCAAAATGCCGATATTTCTCAAGAAAGTTCCCTGGAATATTCCTGTCTGCTTTCTCCTTGGTTCTTATCAGTGATGCAGGACGGTCGGCGGTGTAAGAAACCGCGATGTTTCGTGTAGGCCTACGCATTTGCTGGTGGCAGTGCCGGACTGGGCCCACTTGCCCACTTGCCAATGGCAAATGGGCCTAAGCCGAAAAAAAATATGGGCCTAAGCCTCAAAGAAAAAAAGAAAAAAGAAAAAGTAAAAAAAAGAAAAAGAAAAGGTAGTAAAGAAGGAGAGGAGAGGAAACAGGGAAAGGAAAGGAAAGAAAAGCAGAAAGATAGATTTCGTTGGATGAAACAAATTCTACCACCTGGTGAAATTATGCATAAATTCATAAGTTTAACCTCAAGATGGTGACAGCATTATAAGCCGACAATCTTTCTTCAGTCACTCCCAGCTCTTGACTATGACAAATTTGATTTCTCTATTCGTATTCGAGGATGTGTGATTAAAGTGCTCGCATGTCACCATTTTCTCCATCCGCTGCTCTGGCCTGAGGTGCTTGGAAAATGGGTTTGCGGCTGTCTATTTTCCCTGTCTATTTTGGGGGGGGGGGGGAGAAAAGGAGCGCTCGCGCCTGCATCGCTCGTAGGCAGGCTTCGCCCGCCATTTGCTCGTGGGCCTTGTCACAGGTATACGAGTGGGCCTTTGGCCCACCAGTCCGGCACTGGCTGATGGAATTCGATGCACTGTAGGCTGAAACGCTGCTCTCGGGCAAAATGTTCCTCATGACACAGTACCAGACGTAACTTATAAGCTAGACTGGCCCGGTCTCTTCTATTTATTTTAGTCCCTACATTTCAATTTATACAAAAGTATTAATTTTTAGTAAACCAACACTTTCGTTTCCATTTGTATAATTTTTTTTTGAGTAAACCTGTAACCAGCACCAGAGACTGGACGATTTGCGAACTTCAAAATAAAATGGGCGTTCTTGCCATGTTTTTCGTCCTACCTTATTTGGAATGATTGACAGTTATCAAGCACGCCCCGAGTCACGTGACATGAATCATGCGCCTCGACTGGAGTGCAAAGCAGTCTGAGGGTTGATGTCACATTGTTGTTAGATGTGGCGTGATCACGTGCACGACGTCACACGACCTACTAAATGCAGATTGACCTACTAGAGATTACGTTTTTTTTTCGGTTTTATTTTGGAGAGGACTGGCCAATTTTTGGTGTGTGGAGAAGACTGGCCACCAGTCTACTTATAAGCCCACTTTCATTAGCCCACTTTGTGCTGAAAACCCAATTTCATTACTCGAAATTTGACCTCAAACGGTACAAAATTCAAAAATATGTGTTGGTTGTTAGAAATTAAACTCGCTTCATAAAACTTAATTTGATACAGAAACAACACTGTCGCACTTTTACTCTGTATACTACTGGTTTGGAATTATATTCCACATACTCCTGAAACAATCGCGATACTATTAGTGTCCTGTATTGAGAGAATGCGAGAATTCATTAAAGAAAAACTTCTCATTTCAGTCATACATGATTTCTTAAAAGAGGATGAAGCCGACAAGTTAAGAAACCATGCAGAAAAAAAGGGTTTAGAGCCCAGTACTGGTCATGATGATGGAATAACCTTTCCATATAAAGGATCTAGAAGAAAAAGTAAAACTACATGGATACATCATACAGATTATGATAAGATCGTTAAAAAACTAAGCAGAAGGTATATTAAATAAAGTAGATAAAGTACACGAATATAGTGACTAATGAAATGGGATTTAACGCCCTATTTTTCTTCACAGACCAGGATAACAAAGACGGGCATACACCACACAGCGTGCTATTGGGGTGTTCTTTTACGCCAATGTGTACACGGGCCTCGCTTTTTTCCCCATTCCATCGACTAGACATTATCTCTTTTCAGTACTGAATCACTGACAAAGGGAGCGACACGGAAAAATTCCGAGGACCCTTCTAGCTCGCCCAACACCCGAGACTTTCTCTTGGCCAACGCTGGGAGCGAACTCGAGATTTCAGTGAGCCATTGTTTTACCATAGTAACAAATAGTTCTGTGAACTGAATGAGCAATTGTGACCGTCTAATGACTCTTGATACTGATCCCACAGTGATTCCTAACCTGTCATTCCTTTACAAATGAAAAGCGAATGTTGTACCAGTTTTAAGGTAAGCCTCGGTTGGTGCTGGGACACCTTAATACCACATCTCATTTTTTAATAATATTTGAATGTCTATTAATTTACAATCTTACGTGGACACAAGCATATCATCTAAACTATTTATTATTTAACAGAACACAGTTTTATGGGATACAATCACTAGTTTATTATAAAAGCACTACGTTTCGACAAGTGTCCTCTTGGTTTGTTCCTGTAATGCATCATATATTGGGGAAACAAAACAATCATTGTTTAATCCTAAATCTTAAGTTTTGAGAAAACACCGAAAATATAGAAAATAGAAGTCATTCGAATAAAGAAAAACCTCTAGAAAACTTTTATTACTTTAACATAATGAAATATAATATAGGACTAAAATGTAGGACTAAAATGTACTAAAATAATAGTTGAAATATGGAAAAGAAACCAAAGAGAGGCATGAAATGCCATTAGGTCATTTTTGCGTAACCTCTAACCAAATAAACTTAATTTGCATAAATGATACAACTGATTAAAGTAATTATTTATCACAAACTCGAATTCAAAATCTATGATTCCATTAAGGCCATCAGTGTCTTTTCTTATATTTTTGTCACAATGAAAACCCGTATAAAACTGTGTGCTGTCCCCAAGAATAATGTCTACAAAAATTAAATAGTGTGGTGAAATCTAGAAACCCTCTTAAGTGTGAAGCAATAAGTTTGATGAACTGGAGACGGCATAACGTCATTTTACCAAGTTATAATAAATCCATAAAGTTAAGCCTATATTGTATTAAAATATTATCTTATATACAACAGATTGTATATGTTTAGCCTATATTTTTAAAATATCATCTTATATACAGCAGATTGTATAGATTTATGAAAATTAAATTTGATAACACAATGAAAGGCAACACAATAATTATTATAGGATCTACAGTTATAACGAAGAAGGTTTTGGCATAAAAATGTCGGCTCAAATCTATACAACAGATTGTATAGATTTATGAAATTTTCAATACAAAAAATAAATAAAATGAAATGGATAAAATATCGTGTTATTAGAAAATCGTGTTAGAGAACCTATATCTGCGGCTTTATTAGAGGCGTAGCCTACTGGGTGGGTAGGCAGGGTACTAGGTGGTGCAGGCAAAAACAAAAGAAACTGGAAATTGTTGATAACAACCAAATCCGATGACATTCACAGCTAGGGTATTGTAATTCGTCTCACTCATAGGCGTACGGGACCAAACTTGGTTTTTTTTTTGGGGGGGGGAGCATATTTCCCGACAACTATATTTCTGTAGAGTCTGCGGGGCCGCGGGCGATGAAGCCGTCCGCCCGCAAGCGCGTAGCACCCGATGGGGGTTTTTTGGGCCTCCCCCATAAAATTTTGAAAACCAGACGGCTGTAGACGGGTATTCCAGGCATTTCGAATACTTTCTAGTAATTTGGAGTGGTAGTAAATTATGCCAGTTGCGGCATAAAAACTGGTGAAATAGGCCTATCATCTTTAAAATACAAGCTCTATTAGTACGAAAACATGAACAAGTCGAACGATTTACTTTTGCCACATTTTTCATTTTACGAGACTGCACATTTTTTATCCAGATCTCAGATGTATATAGAAGTGTTGTATATACTTTATCTACTTTTAATATATGAATGACCATTTTAAAAGAGTTCAAATTTACAATTTACTTTTGCCATGTTTTTCATTATATATATATCTAAGATAGATAGATTTAGAATAAAGATAGAAGACTTTTTGAACTTGTAAAATTTATATACGTGTAATATATGAATGACCATTTTAGTTCAAGTTTATTTACACCTATAGTACACTATATTATACCAAAAGAAGCATAGACGTAGGAGCTCGATGACAGTTAGGGGGACAGAACCCGAAATGCCCGGGAAAAAAAATCGGGTTTACAGACAGCAGCGAAAAGTTTAGAATATCTGACGGCTGCAACTTCAAAGTGGACTAATTTAGCCTAATTAAGGTGACTGACTCGAATCCAATCAATCGTTTAAACTCCTCGAAGACGGAACCGTTAGGAGAAAATTTTGAAAATTTAACTGCCGCAAACGCGTTTTCATACTATTCCAGCCGGTGAACAAAGCAACTTCAAAGTGGTCTAATATAGCCTAATTAAGGTGGCTGACTCGAATTCCAATCAATCGTTTACAGTCCTAGAAGACGGGACCGTTAGGTGAAAATTTTGAAAATTTAACAGCCGCGGACGCGTTTTCCTGCTATTTCAGCCGGTGAAAAATGTAACTCCAAAGTGGTCGAATATTACCTTATTAAGGTTGATGACTCGAATTCCAATCAATCGTTTACAGTCACGAAGACGGGACCTGGAGGAGAAAATTTTGAAAATGTAACTGCCGCAAACGCGTTTTCCTGAAATTCGAGTCTGTGAATACAGCAACTTCAATTTGGTCAAATAAAGCCTACCGGGCTGACCCGAATTCCAAACAACCAATCAATCGTCGCGCGGTATGGAGGCCTCGCCCTTCCGGAGAAAAATCAGAAAATTTAATCACCGCAAATGCGTTTTCCGCTATTCTAGCCCGTGTAAGCAACTCCGAAAGTATCCAATGGTTTTGTAACCGAAATCTCACTCTGAATTCCAACCATCCAATCAGACTGTTGCATCTGCATTCAAAAATAATATTCGATGCCCGAAAAATGTTGCACAGAGTAAGGTGGCTCCAGACAAAATGCTTTTATCCATAGTCAACTCAGTACAAATTCGTGATATTCAATTACAAGAAAAGTAAAATTAGTGTTTTATTGGGGCTCGATGACAGTTAGGGAAACAAAACTAGAAATGCCTGAAAAATTTCGGGTTTTATAGACAGCGGCGCCGGTTTTTCTTTGAGAGGCGAATGACCCCCCAAGAAAATTTTTGATTATTTGACGGTCGCAAACGCGTATTACAGCTTATTTCCTCTGCTGTTTTCCAGCCCGGGCAATACCTATTTTCGGGCAATACCGTTTTTTTGGGCATACCTACCTACCATATGAGAGCTTCGGAGAAAATACTTTTCGGGCAGTGTTTCTCATAGAAATAAGTTAGTTATATTTTTTCTCTAAACGTTAAAGCTACAATCTCATAATTTTAAGTTATATTTGAAAATATTTGGGGGGGGGGGGGGCGCCCCACTGCCTAGTACGCCTATGATCTGACTTTGTGCTTTGTTCCGAAAAAGCGCCCTCTCAATGTACGTAGGCCTACAAGTAGTCAAGCAGAATTTATCAATAGGCTTACCACTCCCTGTTCTATGGCTTTAGCCCTCAGTTGGACAGGAAACCAGCTAACGACCTATTGTATGGCGGGTATTTAATTTCCTCTGATTTCGATTTTAAAAGATTTGCAGTTTGCAACCATTTATTCTCATAATTCCACATTTACCCCCGGATTAAATATGTCAGGGGCGGACTGGGTATAGCTCTATGGCCTCCGACCACGCTTACACGGCGCCCTAACCCCATCACTGCTACGCTGTTACAATGATTTCACACTGATTAGTGGATTCCATGTCTGTGGGGCAGATACTGAGCCTCATCTTAGAAGGTAAATCAACCGTCGATAAAGGTAAATCAACCGTCGTCATGAACTCAGATGAATACAATTCAACCGTCAAACAACTGCTTATTTGATGCTACTACATACAGAAAAAACAAGATCGTTCTTACCAGTTGAAACCAAACCACCCACACCCTCCTTGCGCCCGAGCCACTGTCAAGACCAACAAAAACCCGATAAAGGCCAGGTTATTAGTCTGTCCAAGAGATTCAGTTTTTTTTCTATGACGTTGCTAAATACATGTCTAATAGGAACTTCATCAACATCATTCATCAAAGACTATGGCAGTTTTTGCAACACTGTCAGATACCCAAACCGCCCTGGTAAGACTGTGTCGTACGATGTGATTGATCTTTTTACCAACGTTCCCCGTCAAGAAGCCATTGAAGTCCTCCGCACCCGATTAGTGAATTAGAAGTACCCCTAGAAACTAATTTATCAACCGACAGCATCCTGAAGTTAGTTACTATGTGCCATGATTCGGCATTCTTCACCTGGGGTGACGACCTATATAAGGAAGTCAATGTCTTGCCCGTGGACAGCCCCCTATCACCCTTAATCTCGGAAATCTCCATGACCGAATCTTTGGCTCCGGAAGGTCGATGATTTGTTTTTTTGCTTGATGAAAATGATGAACCCATGTCCCTGCTAGAACACCTTAACAAACAGCTTTCTAGAACTAAATTTACTGTTGAAACAGAAAGAGAGGAGACCCTGTCATTCTTAGATGTACAAATAATAAAAGTCAATAATCAAATGAAAACTAAAATATACCGCAAACCGACCCACACATTAATTGCACCTCCAGTCATCCCCATTATATCAAAAGATCCCTTATATCTATCCTAGCACGCAGTGCAATTAACATTTGTGAACCCGAATTCCTGCAAGAAGAATTTGACCATTTACATCGCGTGATTTGTAACCTGAATAACTATCCCCACTTACTAGTGAATGAGCAGATCAATGAAACAATAAAAACAACCAGGACAGATTATCAAAAACCTGAAAAATCCCCCATCAAAACAACCTTGTACTTTTATGGTAATTTAACAGAGAGTGGGCAATCTACTAAAGAAATTAAATATTGATACCACATTTTCGGTCCCGACCACCGTGAAACAGATATTGAAATTAACGGCAAGCTGCAACAAATTCTCTCCATTCAACCCAAAGGAGTCTACCAAGTGGTTTGTTCCTGCTGGGATCATGTATTGGGGAAACGAAACTACCATTTGACAAAAAGATAACATGGGTCCAAAGCCGCTACTAATAACTAACTCGGCCATAGCGGAACATACAGAATCACCCACAACATAGAGTTAAATGGAATGAGTTCCAGATACTAACCGCCAACCAACATAACAAATAAACCAGGAACATCCTACATGTAGAAGCTTTAAATATCAGAAGACATTCACCTGAACTCTATAGATGGTTTCTTATTAATTTCATATAATTGACCTCAAGTTTCCTACATTGTTTAGTCAGCGATATCACTTCCGTGGAAGCGGACGTTAAATAAAGCTATTTCACACACACACACACACGCACACACACGGACACACACACTAAACTGTCATTTGGGATTGATAACGATAAAAGAATACTTGTCGAAACGTCGCGCTTTTAGAGTATACTAGTGATTGTACCCCATAAAAACTGTGTTATGTAAACTAAATTGTAATTTGTGCTTGATAACGACAAGAGGATTCTTGTCGACACGTCGTGCTTTTAGAATAAACTAGTCATTGTATCCCACAAAAACTGTGTTCTGTTAATATGTTTCCCGATCGCTAAATGCCACTAAAAGATTATATTATTTTTTTTCATGTGGTATGTAAACATTTGACAAACTTTCAAGTGTTAGATTATGTGATAAAGAACATACATTTAACTTTTGTGTATATGAGTTGCAGGTTCAAACGGTTAACAGAATTACCAATACGGTATATAGAGAATGCTGAAATGCTTCAGGTACTTAGCACTTTCTTTTTATATGACAAACGTGCTGGCCATTTTGTGCTTTTCTTCTATTTCTCGATACTACGGTCTTGCATTTTCTAACTAACGGACTTTAGGACGAGGGTTAAGTTATAAGTCCCCTCACTTTGGCAATGAAGGAGGTAGGCCCGGCATGCCTATAAACACAGACAGTCAGGCATACATGCTCAGAATATTAGGACTAGTTAAAATATGACATGTTAACTGATAAATCATTATTGTCAACAAGTTGTATGCGCCCGCCCCTGTCCAACGGGGTCCTGTCCTAAAACACACCGAAGCACAATGGTAAATTCGGCACTGATTTTGCACATTTTATATTAAACAGGTTGTACAATATAAAAAACTTGGCCATTATTATACACATACTGATTCACATAATGCTGTTGCCAACCGTCCATGTTGTGGTAGAGTCGAGTGTGATGAAAACAGCGAATTTTGTTGTCAGTTATGCAGGTTTGTGATACAATTTTTAAATGGATCGAATAGTACAGGTCATTTTATACAGGATATATTCCGACAGAGCTTTTTTTTTAAAGCTTGATTGTCGGTAATATGTAATTAGGAGAGATAGGGTCCAAGAGAGGATTTAACGTCCACTCACAACGAACTAGGTCATTTCGGGACTAACATATGGTTCAATTTTATTTAAACAATTCGCTTGCGCATAGGGGCATTTAACAGTGGGAGGGAACCGGAGAACCCAAGCGAAAACCAACGACAGGTGACCCTACGCCTTGTCACGTATAACTGATCAATCGAAAGCACGCTTTGACTAAATGACAGACCTTATGATACCCCCCCCCTTACACACCTAAAATGATATATATATGTAACAATAATTATATAATATATCAGTGATGATATTATATTGTGTAGTTGCAGTCGTGTTATTATTTATCATGTTGCAGATGAGCTTATGATATAATGTTATATTTTATTATAGATGTGTGTGTGTGATAAAAACATTATTGTTATGATATAGTACAGTGATGATAATATATCAGTAATAGTTCTTTATATCAGAGATGATATAGTACAATAGTAACAATGATATATCATAGTATGATACAACAACGAATATATATATATATATATAATTAGATATATAACGGTGATGGTACATCTAAACGATTTTAAAAATTCGTGTTATTTTAGATATATAACAGTGATGGTATATCTAAATGATGTCTATGAAGGGGGTGAGACTGTTTTTCCAGTTGCAGATGCTAGCGACGAAACGTTAAAGGTATGGACAGTCGGGTTAATATGGTTGGCACAGTAAAATATAGGCCTATTATTTAATATAAATAATTTAACATAACGCATCATCTTGAAAAATCTGTCCTGTACCAAGTATGTATAACTTAAAGAATTGTCATTGCACTTATTTTTTTCAGAAATACCAAAAAGAAATGCCGATTGATTTGTCTAAACATTGTTATAATTCATCACTTATTATAACACCAAGCAAAGGAATGGCTGTCATGTGGTATAATCACAAGCTAAATCCAACGGTAAATGATAAAATGCATTTGGACGAATGGTATTTGGGTCTAAAACTGCAATATGGTCTTGGCCATTTTACCTTTGTGTAGTATGCAATGTTGGTGACTTTGTTGGTCATTTTGTCTTTGGATGCGTATAGGGTGGCCCAAAAATCACTTACTTGCTCAGATCCCCACTTTTTTTTATATATTGTGAGGTTGGGACAGTAATACAAAAGATATGATTTTTTTCCGAAAATTGAATCATCCTCTTGGGGAATCATCCTCCGCCATTAGCCAAGATGACAGCCAATATGACTGCCAAAATCAGCTTTTGTCATTTAATTTTCACATTTCTGATAAAACATCACGTGAAATATGGCCTTCAAAGGGTTTTCGGGGTCAAGGAATTCAAATATGCTAGTGACGATGATATCACTAAATCCAAGACGGTGGAAATCCAATATGGCGACCAAATGATGTCATAATTATCACAAAATCAGCCCAAACTTCCCAAAATGTGCGTAATCACCAAATTTCACATATCCCACGATATAACTAATGTAGCTCGGTCTATTAATACACCCCCATCCACAACTATTTTTGCAGATACGCAAAAAAAAAACCGTGGTGTGGAGGAGATGTGAGCATCAGTGTTCTTATGATTTTATCATATTCAGAGATACAACTGTATTACGAAACTAAATACAACTTTAAGCATATCCAGCAATAAAATTGAAGTTTATTATTATTATATTTTTATACGCCCACTTTTTCATGTGGACAAATATTGTCGTCGCGCCTGTCCGTCCACAATTTGTTTGTTGACACTCTACAGGTCACAATTCTTATCCGATTTTGTCGAAACCTGAAATATAGATTTTTACCTCCACGAGATCTTGGTTCCTGGCATGTATCGGATGGAAACTTCATGGATTATACCCCCTGGTTGTACGAAAAATCACGTTTTTAGCCTGTGGACCATCTAGAGGTCACAAGTTTTATCCGATTTAGATGAAACTTAAAATGTATGTTCATAACTCAAAGATCTCGGCATATTGGACCGCACCTTCCTGGATCATGGACCCACGAAAAATCTCGTTTTTAGCTTGTAGCCCCCCCCCCCCCCCTAGAAAACTTTCGAATTTATCACCGTTACCGCACAATGGCTGGGTTCGAATTTCGTAAAAAAAATGGACAGTAACTAACGACGAAATGGCCGCGCCTTGTACGCAACTTGTGTAAAAATATGTATTACCAAGGTTATGGACCATGTTATCCCATTTCCAAGAAAACTAAAATTGCTTCTTTTTTTTAGCTTGTTCTCTGCCCATCTCTTGCAAAATGTGGGCGTATGTTGCATTTCCACCACTTGTTTATATTTTGTGTAATGTTATATTACAGTTTTCTGGATTAGGAGATCTCATAGAGCGTTCATATCATGGTGGATGTGATGTAATAAAGGGTGAAAAATGGATTGCAAATCTGTGGGTTGTTGTTGACCCTTAAATTATACAACGCAAATCCATCCTATTAACAATTAGAGATACAATGAATTCAGTGATACTTACCAGTAAGGGGGAATAAAAAAATAATATTTAATAAAACAATTTATACAGAAAATGTCTTTATTTTCTTAATTCATAATACATTGCAAGCACTACGATTTTGATTTGCTGTTTTAAACTGTATAAGGGCTTTGGAGATCTTTTCTATTAGACCATTTTTTTCATACAAGACGGGCTGGGTAGAAGATTTCATAGTCCCAGCACTTACTTGTTTAAAGGGCCATTTAAAGTGGGAACTCATAATATTGATTTTGTTAGGGTGGGGTAGCTAACATGAGACCGACTGGTGCACAAGCCCCTAATACGTCTGTCACAACCACAAGCCGAGGATGACAGGTACGTATGTCTAAATTGGTCCAGGAGCATGATCCACCTAAGCAATTTTTGATACTAAGAGTCTCTGGAATGCCATTTCATGTACTTTGCGGAGGAGGGGCAGAATTCTGATGGTCAGGAAACACTAAATGCAGGAGGACTGCACTACACGCAAAACAAACAAAACAAAAAATCTACAAGATAAACCTGCGGACAAGACAGAAAATAGACATTGCAAGAACTAAACAATTATCAAATCAAGTGAATGGATCCGGGGGCCAGCCGTAAGCGTCCACTGCGCTGCCAGTAAAATTGAGTAATACGTATCGAAATTATCATATTTTTTATTAAGAATTTTGCAAGAGCGTACAAAGTACTGTGAATCTGTGACAACTTATGAAAGTTATAATAATTACAATATTTACATGGACCTATATCTCGAGTGTACGAGCTTAGTAAAGTTTGACTGTATATAGTCCGATCCTTAATGTAAATCCGTCGGCTTTTCGGGTAGAAATCGTGGAACAATCTTTATTTTGAAGGTTTCGATATTAAATGACAAAAAAAACCAATGTTGGCATATTTTTCTGTGTAAGCTAAGTCTTCATGGTATTGAAGGCGTTTATCCGAGGGTAGCCATTTTGCGATATCCCACCTTATTTTTTTTCATTTACACATTATTTATAATGTTACCGACATATCAACTGTGATTTGGCACTGTATTAGTATTGACAGGTGATCCATTCACTTGATTTCATAATTATTTAGTGTTTCCAATGTCTATTTTCTGTCTTGTCCGCAGGTTTATCGTATAGATTTTTTTTTGTGTGTAGTGCAGTCCTTCTGCATTTACTATTAGACTATATTTCAGATTTTTTTCCCATCACTTCATTAATGCTGTTGCGTTGGAAACACAAAGTATGTCACCCAACGCCGGATTAACCATGGGGCACAGGCCCCACTAAAAATCTCAGTTGCGCGCCTCGAGCATGGACGGACCGAGGAATCCAACGTTCGGTGACCTTTAGTGACCGGGCCCCTCCAATGCTCCGAGGGCCCTCCATATAAGCTGTAGTTGTTGTTGATATTAGTTGTGGGTATAAGCTGAATTTGATGAGATGCACATCATGATCACACCAGAGGCGTCACTAGGACCCAATTAGATCCGGGGCACAGGCCCAACTCGTACATATTTTCCAGGTTTTAATAACGACATGACGTTGCCGTGGGTATTCTATTGATGTTTCAAACCGCGGATTATTTTTGTCGATATAATAATATAGTTATTACAACGAATACTGGGAAATATGTACGAGTTCTTGTTACGTTGTGAGCTAAATTATCACGAACTAATATTTAATGTGATATTGTTGTCCCGCTATACATACACGGCGGGTAAACTGGGTCATGCACGATCGTTTCTACACTTTTTTCAGTCAAATATTTATTTACTTATATAATACTGTATTAAACTGTGCACGTGCAGGCAATTGAGGAAATCTACGGTGGGCCAGAAAGGACAATCCAGAAAAGCTTCGCACTGGAAAGCTATATACTCTTCCGTACTCGGGACATTCGAAAAAATGATAGGGAAAAGTAGTTAAATTATCGATTTTGTCTGCTCAAAATAGATCCGGGGCACACATGAAAAGATCCGAGGCACGTGCCCCCTGTGCCACCCCCTAGTGACGCCACTAGATCACACGAAATATTCAGATTTTTTGATCAAATCCCGTTTTACCATTTGGTACTTAAAGTGTTAGACGTTCGTTAAATATCGAGTCCGGCTTGGTCGTAACGGTTACGGCCTCCATTCATCAAATCATCGTGGGATATATTACGATTCCGAATCAAGTGACCCCTTATTTACAACTGAGCGACTTCAGAATTAGGTTTGATGTAGCTCTGCTGACTTACAGTGGTGGATTCAACAGGCTCAATGGGCTCCAGCGCCCTCTTCTAGAAATGCCATCATTTCATAGCACTCGCATTGATTGCTCCACTGAAATAACGCCAGAATGCACTAATTTTGTGGCAGAATTTTATTTTCCTCGGGATGGGGGGGGGGGTACTACTAAATGGCTCCGACACAAGTACCTGAAATGCCAGGAAATCACGTTTTCGGCCTCCGATTTCTGAAAAAGTCAAGTGGGTCATACATATATCAACACCAAACACTACTACCACACCAAAATCAGGACATCGTCCAATTTTCCGGCAAAAAATGGTCGACATCTTGAAAATAGCTTCATGAAATAATGGAAAAGAATCAGAAATTGTCACGGGCACTGACAGCATTAATAGGCCTACATTGCCAATTCACAGTTGATATGTCGATAACATAAAGAAGGTGAAAAAAAAAAAAAAGTTTCAATATCATTGCAAAATGGATTCAAAAAAAGTCCTCCCATAGGCCTACTATGAAGATCACCGTAGGGACCGGTGGATGGGAATTATGTAACAAACCCAATCGGACTAATACCGATCGGCGATTTTGTCAAGATCCATCGTGTTCCTCATTGAGCAGTGCATGGGATAGGGGTAGAGAGAGGCGGGGCACGCGTTTGTTTCACCAATGTTTTCTTGTGGAAATTAATAATCTCTCTACTACTTAATATTATAACGACTGTTTCCGCCAAGTCAGTGATAAGTAGTTCATAGTATCGTTACATAAGGTTATGCTTTGAGAATTTAGAGGTCTTTTAATTGAGGGACCCGTACAATTATTTATGTGCAGAAAATAGTAGTTCGAGATTACCATTATGTTTATCTCCCATCTTAATAGTTAGTGCAGGGGGACTGCGCCACATATGATTTACATAAAGGACAAATATAACGACAAGACATCATACTCCGAAACAGCAAACACAACAAACAAAAAAACAATTAAAAAAAGAGTGAATGGATCCGGGGGCTAGCCGTAAGCGTTCACTGCGCTGTACAGTCCCGGGTCTGAAGTAACACAGACTTCACTCAAAATTGAAAATGATCAGCAAAAACATTATGTGATGACTGCATGAGTCATGGTCTGCCATAATGCTAAAAGCATTAGGAATGTAAGCATACTGTAGTAAAAAAAAAATAACCATAGGCCTACAAGTAATCATCGGTGAAATGTAAAATATTCAATTAAATAGATGTATAGTGAATGTATTGAAGGAACATATTTCACTCGTACAAGAAAATGCACAAACAACCGAATATAAAGAAGCAAAGAAAATGTAGACTGCCTCAGGGGGCAGTTGTCTGCTAACTGAATGGTGTGACGTAAATACGTCGTGATGTTATCAATGACGTCAATAGAATATCTTAACAAAAAGGGCCATAATCAAGATTGAATAATGCTAAAATAATGCGAGCCGCCCCCCCCCCCCCCATGGCCGTTCCTGTCGGAATTTTTCTGTCTGCATCGGAAAATAATCGCTGGTTAGCTATGCTCGCATTTTCGCCGGGAGAGAGTTTTAGTAAGACATATCCTCTCGAATTCGGCCGAAAGATAGTTAATGTCGGCTGAAAACGCTTAATTTTCCGACACATTCGCAACCTGCATGTCATAGAGGCCTAAATTCACTCTCACAGCTTCTATTTTTCGTGCTCTACCCTCTTCCTCCTTACGGCAGTCGGCGATGACCATGTTCATTGAATTTTTGTTGTCGGAAATTGATCTTCCTCGCCCCCCTTTGTGGGCTAAATTTAGGTTTCTGGCTTCGGGCCTGCTAAAAGCTATAAGTTTAAACAACCAATCAGAATTTTTAAGTTGTATAATTGCACAAAACATAATACTAAATACCCCATACAAGCAATGCAAAACAGGAATGTAGAAGAAAGCATACAATGTATTTATGAAGTCATAAAATAATAACAATAAGGGCGATAATCCAAACAGGGTTACGTAACTATTCAAACTAAACTAAATTAAATTTGATAATTATCCAATATGTACTCAGTTATCTTGGTATATTGATGAAACGGAAGTTTCGAAATTTCTTTAAATATGCGTAACTGTGTACCTCCTTTGTCAGTGCATTTCAAAAACAGGGATTTTATTCGGGAAAGAAATAGTTCTTTATTGTTACATACGGTCAAAAATCGTAATGCTTGTGAATAGAAAACATTATATAGTGTGGTATCTGGTATGTTACTATAAATTGACGGATATTTTACTACTTCAAAACCGAATTTGTCCGTTTTGTCGAAAATCCCAACATTAAATTTATTGTTAATGATATTGATGTCCAGGGGCCGGTTGCTCAAAGCTGCGTTATCTTTAACGATCCGTTAACTTTAACGGAGAGAAAGATTGTTGCTGGAAATAAAGGCCCCGAACATTCTGTGTTGCAAATTTTTTCTACAAATTTATGCTAATATAAAAAAATAAAGTATTCTATAGTGTTTACTGTAGTTAATTTAACGGGAAGTTAACAAACAACACGTTACCAATATATGTCCGTTAAAGTTAACGGATCGTTAAAGATAACAGAGCTTTGAGCAACTGGCCCCAGGTCAAGAACAGATGCATTTTGGGTGCCGGAATTTTCTTTATTTAATATTAGTTCAGGGGGATATATTTCACTTTTATATTTATTGAAATTTACATTATCATTGATGGGTGTTATGTCATCAATGTAACGGAAGGTGTAGTTGAGACTTTTAGCTACTTTGTAATCTGTTTTTCTTTTATGGTCCTGGAAGTAGAATTCATATTTATGTAAATGTGCATTTGCCATAAATGGGGCGGGGTCAGTTCCCATTGGTAAACCAATAGTTTGCTGTATTATCTGATTCCCAACCTGAAAAATGGCATTGTCAATGAGAAAATGTATTATGTTTTGAAATTTTTCTTTATCTATCAAAAATACAGTTTCGGCATTTCGAGGTTTTATGATCCATCTAGCATCTTGAGAGTAAATGGCCATCAAGTGTCTGCCTTTTCCGAAAGCTCTATTAAAGGCCTTATCTAAAAACCAATCCAAATTATTTTTAAGATCTGTATGTTGGAGCATAGTATACAAAGTAGAAAAATCGAACGTTTCTATTGTTTTTGCATTATCTTTATTATTGATTTTATCTATAGTCTCTACTATAGATTTGTTTTTATCAATGTATGACCCTTTGGTATTTTGATCCAGTATATAGGAGAATGTACGCTTTTCTTAAATAATCGTCCTTATTTATAAAACTTTCCATTATTTATTGAAAATAATGGACAGGGTTATTAATAATAGACACTGAATAATGGACATAATGTATTTTGGGATAATTTATTCTCTGAACAAATTACAGTACATGAAATTACTTTAAACCACATAGTTACCGAAATGTCACATGACATGATGATTTCACGCGTTTGTCTACATAAAGAGTTCCATTTAAATCCGCCCGGAATATTATTCTGTCACACTTGTACGTTTAATATTTCAAGGAACGCGCACCTGTTGTGTTAATAAAGGGGAGATAAGTACAGATACTTTACTCTTCTTTTTTAAAGTCCGCTTTCGTAGAAGCGTGCCGAAGTAAACAGTTTGTGACAATCTAATTAGTGTCTTTATTTGTTTGCATACACGTAAGAAAAATAATATTTGAAATATGCTCCGTAACACCAAAGAGTTCAGGGTCACGTAAGTATCACTTATATTTCAATGATTTTAGGGTAAAGGTGTAGAATGGATGGTAACTAAGGTAAACTCAAATCCAATTCCAAATATTCCAAGCGTTTCTTCACTTGCTCAGGCATGTCATACTACTTTACTATAGTTATAGTGATAGTCTTTAAAATTAAATAAATTACGGCTGAGCGAAAAATTTCAAATTTCGAATTAATACATCGTTTTGTATTATATGATTTTATATAGGGCGATTTCAAAGTTTAAAGTAGGAGCTAAGTCTCTAACTTAATATCATCCAAAATCTTCAACGAACAAGAATTATTTGTCAAATTTAATCTACATTGATGTTGTGATCTTACCGCTAAAAGATGGGCTTCTGATATCCAATATTTAAGACAAAATAAACATTTTACCATTGGTACACGAATCGTGTACCATACATGAATTGCCAATTTGGAAAACAGTGTGCATTGTCATTGTGGGAGAGGTGGTAAAACTTACAAGGAGCGACCATTGCTTTGCATGGGATTTCTCTGACCAAATTTCGGAAAAAGGCCAATTTTACGTTGATTTTAGTGATGGGTTATATTTCATATGATGTGATAGAGACACAGATAGTTGATGCACTAAAATTAACGTAAAATCAGCGTTTTCCGAAATTTGGTCAGAGAAATCCCATGCAAAGCAATGGAATGAATGAATGAAATGGGGTTTAATGTCCTACGCTTAAGCACCTAACCTGGGCTTATTGAAGACGGGCATACGCCATACAGTGTGCTATGAGGGAATTTTTTTTTGCCCGGGCAGCGGCACTACGGCCTACTCTTATATCGAATTCTAACTGCCAAGGTGTCTTTTACGTGCACTCCAATGTGTACACGGGACCTCGGTTTTTCGTCCGATCCGAACGACTAGGCAGCTGTCCTTGTGAGGCCCTCCTTCTGCATCACTGACAAGGGGAAATCACGCCGCAAAGCAATGGTCGCTCCTCAAAAGTTTTACCACCTCTCTCCCACAATGCACACTGTTTTCCAAATTGGTAATTCATGTATAATGCGCTTCAGCCCCAGTTGTAAACAGAGACTTGAGGCATGAGGCCAGACTTTATTGCACCAAATCAAATGGCGTATGTAGACTGGAATAACCAGATTTGCATTAGATTGAGACTTTCGCCGAACATAACTGATTTGAAATTAGAATAAAAACAGGAACCATTTAATGTAAATCAGTTTATATTCATGTACATCAGTATTATTCTGCATTGCGACACACTTTTGTCAATTTCTAGGTCCCACATGTTAGCGATTTAGCTCCTTTAACAAACAATTTGCCACCACTGTCATCGTCATCTACTAAACTAGCCTAGAAATAGTTCCACTACTGACGTCTTCTGTCTTATTACTCCAGCCGCAGTAGTGGTTCATCCTATACAGAGTTCCTTTGCACAAGTTTTTAAGTCAAATGACTACATAAAGGTTACTGACCTATAGCTCCCTTAATTTACACATAAACTGACCCAAAACATTACTGCACATAGCTTTACATATAATAAATCAATTCCCATTGAAATAAAGGTAAAGCCTTATCGCTTAATTATATGACTTGATGAAACCCAACTTTCATCTGCAGGTGTCATGGCGGCTTGTGTAATACGTCATTACAAGAAACATTGCTATGCAAATGTAGGATGCATTACCACAACGAAAGACTGTTCTGTAACTATTTTAGTGGTGCAGTATTCACTATTTGTGAGTCATAGATAAGAATTACCAGACTACTGAGTAATTGTTTTTAAAAATTTGCCTATGTGTTCGAAATCACATCCGGTTGAATAAAATCCATGGCACAATTCAATATCCCACAAAAAAAAAGTTCTCTCTTGAAAAGTCAATGTGTTTGCTTGTATTTTCGACAGTCTCCATCACAACATTGCACTTGTCACATGATGAGCTAAATCATCGTAATATTTTGAAGGGGTGTAAAGATTGACAAAGTTTGACAATCACGTGCATTGCTATCAAAGCAGCACACAACATTTTTGATCGTTTGCGTTTGGGCAATACGATTAGCAGCTAAAGACAATAATATTAATTTGGAAAAAAGTTAATTTATTGTCAGTCTACTTAATTTTATTCACAATGAAAATATCACTGATTGCACGTATACTTGTTTAAATATAATATTGCTTTCACATATTCATCGACCCATAATTGTTAATACCCTGTTTTTTCTATAAATTATATTAAATCCCTGCCAATTATTAAAGGCAACTTTGTGGCTAACATTTACAAATAAACACACTTTATTTCATAATTTTGATTGGTCTTCTGTGGTTATCAGTTCATTTACAAAATTTTATGATTACCCGGTACCACAAAAAATATGAAAAAAGACCACCACTTGTCAATAATTTCCATATTTAATTGCGTTCCGAATGTTCATGTTAATAATATTCCTGATTAATTTACTCTTTTTTTGTTTATTTGACAGATACTAAAATCAAAATATTCTTGATAAGAACATTTTGGGGTGTTTAAAATAGTGTTTATAAAAAAGTTTTTAAAATGAAAATAATCACTCGTCAAATGAGGCATCTCAAATTGCATGTATTTTTGGGACTTGTGTTTATTATGCGGGCTGTGGGGGAAAACTTGTGAAAGTTTCTTGCTAAATTTAACTATTATCAATTCATCTGTGTACCATACAATAACTCATGAATGTGGCATGGTAGCTTTTACGGTAATAGAATTCAAGGCGTTGATTGGCTGAGGCATGCTCACGATCTACAAAATGCCAAATAGTAAAGATATTTAAGAGTGAGATTCAAGACTGGTAAAGCGAATGTCGTTTTTTTGATTCTGCTGTGTTCAAAAGAAATAATCCCACCAAACTCTCTAACCAAATAATTCATACAAGATCGAAACACAGGCATATTTATGTTTGTAAACGCCGAAACCCAGAGTCTGGTTGATATTGAGTTAGAGTCTAGAGACTTAGCTACAATAATAGCATCATGATGTGATTATTTATTTTAGTGAAAATCAAACCAAGTTTTCTCAGAATAGAATACAGCATGTAGAGAAGTATTTTGGCTTGTTATGTGATACTCTGGCTTCCATCACCAGGAAAAATGCTAGATTACGAGATAAAGGTAAATAGTTTTAAGTTTCATGTAATTTTCAAATTGCATTGAAATTGATATATTCAGAAAATTGGTATATTTAATTATCTGTACTTATATAATGGACATTTTCAGTTTTTTTATACGCCCACATTGAAATGTGGTCGTATATTGTCGTCGGCCTCTAGAGGCTAAAGTTAATGTTCAATTGACTTTAAATTTATACACAGTGTTTAAGGTCATGAGATGAAGAAGCCTATTTTCAGCGATTTCTGATAATTGCTGTCAGAGATATGGCCCTTGATCACTTCAAAAAATCTTGTGGACACTCTAGAGGCTGAAGTTAATAACCGATTGACTTTAAATTTATACATAGTGTTTCAGGTCATGAGACGAAGAAGCCTATTGATTTTCAGTGATTTCCGATAATTACTGTCAGAGTTATGGCCCTTGATCACTTCAAAAATTCTTGTGGATGCTCTAGAGGCTAAAAGTTAATAACCGATTGACTTTAGATTTATTCACAGTGTTTAAAGTCATGAGACGAAGAACCCTATTGGTTTTCAGCGATTTCCAATAATTACTGTCAGAGTTATGGCCCTTGGTCACTTTAAAAAGATTTTGGACGCTCTAGAGACTTAAGTTAATATCCGATTGACTTTAAATTTATACACAGTGTTGAAGGTCATGAGACGAAGAAGTATATCGAGTTTTTAATGAATTTTGATAACTTGAACAGCATGGAGGAGAACTTTATCAAACCCAAACAAATTCGAATGATTTTCTGATAATTACATAAATGAGTTATTACTTTTAATCAAATTTTAGTGTATTATAAATGTTTCATTACCGAAAAAAGTAAAATATGCGACAACTCTTGTTGACTGCCCGGAAAGTAATGAGCTAAGTCTCTAACTCAATGTCATCCAAAGTCTCCAACATTGAAAACGTGAATTATTTGTCAATTTAAACAACATTGATGTTGTGGTCTTACCTAGAAAAGATGGGCCTCTGACATCCAATATTCAAGACAGAACAAACATTTTACCATTGGTACATGGGTCGTGTACCATAATGCGTTTCAGTGCCATTTGTAACAAGGGACTTGAAGAACGGGGCTAGACATACACTGTATTCCAAGGGTCATGTCAAACGGTGACTCAATGTTCTTATCTGGAGGGCATGACAATAGATACTATCGGTGTAGACTGGAATGACCAGATGCTTAGATTGACATTAGATTGGGGGGATCACGTGGCTAAGTGGGTAAGACGCTGACTCGCTAGGCTGGAGGGCAAATGTTTGATCCATGCGTTGGCCGAGAAAGTTCATCCAGATTTTCCAGTAGGGGTTTTCCCTTGTCAGTGAGGCAAGACGGAGGGCCTGACAAGGATAGCTGTCTAGTCATTCGGATGGTATGGAAAACCAAGGGCCTGTGTACACATTGGCTTGCACGTAAAAGATCCCTTGGCAGTTGGAATTCATTATTAGAGTAGGCTGTAGCGCCGCTGCCCAGGCAAAATTTCCCTCATAGAACAATGTATGGCGTATGCCCGTCTTCATTAGCCCAGGTTAGGAGCAGAGCAGTACGACGTTAAATCCCATTTCATTTCATTTTGGCATTCAATTGAGACTTCTTGTTTGAAATTAACATGCATAACACCACTCAAAACAATATACTCATCAATAAATAATCTGATAATAGGGTAATCAAAATCATTGATAAAAAAATATTTGCCATAAAGTCAAATAAATTTTTCTTCAGGTGATTTGCTATCGAAACATTTAATGGAGTATTGCGAGGCAGAGAAGGCAAACGTAACAACTAGGAATTCGTTGATAAAATTTGCAGAAAATTTTTCGGCAATACAAGATTACAGAGATGCTCAGGTTGTTTTTTTGATAATATTGATATGACTGTTTAAAGCACTGAATGAGCCATTTTGGCAAATATTGTTGATTAAATAAATATTTACAATGCTGTATAATACAACTTCTCTTTAACTTTAAACACCTTGTCCCACAAATTCCTAAATATAAACTTTTTTGGTAATTTGAACAAATTATTTTACAGGTAAACAGATTAGATTCAAAGGTTGTAAGATCATTTGCTTGTTATGGTAGTATATGTAAAAACATGAAAGTAAGTATTTGTTTATAGTTGTTGGAAGGGGGTTACCCTGAAACCATGCTTATTAAATGTGAATCTTGTCTTATTTTGGTTAACTAATCTGAGGGCCCCGAGTGAACTCTGTGCAGCCCTGAGGGTATTAATGAATTACTACACTGGTAGATTTTTCATCGGTTTTGTACAAATATTAAAATATTTCATTAATCTGTTCAATTTTTCACTAATTATCTTGTACATGTAATTATTTTATTTTCAATATAATATAACATGTAATATTGTCTGTGATGTCACTTAGGTGAAAGCAGACGTTAAATAAAGCTATTTTACACTATGATATCCGCCTAATCCTACTCAGTATTCACCACGGATCACTGGGTTAGTGTACGTCTACATGTTTATTGAAGTAATATTGTCAGAGACATTGATAATTGGATAAAATAATGAACTGTAACAAATACTAATGGAAAACAAATACAAAATACTGTATCTGTTTTTCTAAAGTATATGTTATAGTTTAACATTGTCATTGTAAACATCTCTATTTTTGATATCCTAAAATATTATTTGCTTTTTATCTTTTAAAGGGTATTGTGAAGACATCAGTAGCATCTCATAACAAAGAATGGAAACAGAAACAGCAACTAGATAAATTGAAAGAAAAAGCTCCTGGAGATAGTCATCAAATTGTATCTTTGTTTCTTTTAGTATACATTGAATGTAGTGAAGTTTGCTGTGAAATTTATCCTCAAATCACACCCTTTTAGAATATCATAGATACACATAATCACATATCACAAATACCACATGAAGAACTTTTAACAATTAAATGCACACGATTCATTAGAAAATTCCTTTTTTTTAACCTTGATTGTTGTTCTAGGATAAGGTAGTTTTTTACTAATGTTGTGTGTTGTTATGTTTGGTGTTTGGTATTGTATGTCAATTTTTTAATTACAAACTTTAGCCTAATCAAAGGATGTGTAATGCACTAATTCATTTTTAAGTAACAGTCTTATTAATTAAATATGCTTTAAAATTTGTTGCTTCTATATGTCACATTTTGAAAATTCCTGTGTAAAAAAACAACCTGTATTTCTCAGTAAACTTTTATATATCTACTGTACCCGGTAATTTTAAATGACTTCAAGGAGGATAGTAATATAGGACTATTGATATATATATTGAAAATATAAATATATACTTGATTTGTTATTTCAAGGCTCAAACAGAATTAGAAAGAGCAACACATGATGCTGTACACTACAGCCATGCTTTAGAAGCAGAGATGGAAAAATTTGAAAAAGAAAAAATAATAGAACTTAAGGTAAAAAAAAAAGAACTGAAGTAGAAAGGGTGCACATGACTATTGACTTATTACTTTTTGTTATAAAATAATAATTGAATTTGAAGAAATTATTGTATGATGGCTAGTCTTTTGTGTTAGCTTTTGGTAAGCATAAAGTTGATCTAGCTTTCTGGTATAGCTGTGAGGATAAAGTTCCACAATGGTTATATTTTTATTAAAGATAAATGTTCCATCAAATGTGTGTGTTTACAGGGAATTTTAAACATGTATAAATCAGAAAAAGGACTTATTTGCATATTAAATGTACACTTCCTCTAGGGCACTGAACTATAATTTGTTTCATATGATTTAAATGTAATACATTTGTAACCTTTGGCTTAATGATTGAATAGGCGACCTTCTGGCTGTTCTTTTGGCTTTCACATCCAATAAATGTATATTCTCATATTTTGATATTTTAGAGAACTCTGGCAAATTTTGTAAAAGTTGAGATGGCTTTTCATGCTCGAGCCTTAGAATATTATGCTAAATGTGCTGAAAATATCTATGCTATTGATGAATCACAAGATTTAGAAGTAAGTAGACAAATTATTTATCGTTTTACAGTCTCTTTGGAATTACATTTTCATCTGGGCCACTGACAACATATTCGTGGAGAGCTTAACTCATTCGGTCCTGGGGGATCACGGTGGCTAAGTGGATAAGGCGCTGGTTCGCTAGCCTGGAGGTTGAGTGTTCGATCCCTGCATTGGCCGAGAAAGTTCATCTCGATTTTCCGGCGTGATTTCCCCTTGTCAGTGATGCAGAAGGAGGGCCTGACAAGGACAGCTGCCTAGTCGTTCGGATGGGACGAAAAACCGAGGTCCCGTGTACAAATTGGAGTGCACGTAAAAGATCCCTTGGCAGTTGGAATTCGATATAAGAGTAGGCCGTAGCGCCGCTGCCCGGGCAAAATTTCCCTCATTGCACACTGTGGCGTATGCCCGTCTTCAATTAGCCCAGGTACGGTGCTTAAGCGTAGGACGTTAAACCCCATTTCATTCATTCATTCATTCGGTCCTGTTATCGTGTCAAAGCGACCTAATTAGCCACTGAATCTCACCGACTTACCCCGCCACACGTTGACCTAGTGTGAAGTCAGACATTCGCTCAACGTCTCGCAACGACATTTCACATGTACTGTTTTATTGATTAATAAATTTATAAAAAATTGCCGATTGTCTTTCCAAAAATAGCTATCTAATAAACAGATAGTTTGAACTTATGATTGGCATCAAAAAATGTACACGTTACAACAACGGTTTAGGTGCTATAAGGTCGCGTGTTCACGAGAAAATTCTGTTCATATCGGTCGCCATTTTGGACAGCCATCGCTATGTACTGTTTTATTGATCAATAATAAAAGTTATAAAGTAAAGCTGTTTGATTTCCCAAAAGTTGTAATCCCATAAAACAATAGTTTCATTTACTGATTGGGGTCATAAAATGTCTAGGTAGTAGGTCACAACTCACAACAAAGTGTTAGGTTGTAAACTCACGTGAAAAAAATGACGAAAATTTTCAATTTCAACGACTGCTGTCGGCATCTTTCATGCACCGTTTTATTGAGCAATAAAGTTATATAAGAAAAACTGATTTCCTTTCCAAAAGTAAATTAGCCAATAGAAATATAGTTTAATTTTTCAACTAATGATTGAACTTTATTGAAGTCATAAAATTTACGACACAAGACCAGATTTTGGGAGTTAAGGTCATGAACTCTAGAAAAGTAATGGTAGTAAATATTCGTACGCTTTGTTTTATAATAATTTTTTCGTTATGGAAATATATATTTAAACGTAAGAAGAACGAATTTGATTTTATTAGTTTATTTTTTTGATTGAATATGTTTGCATTGGTGATCGACGAAACCAATATATCACGCTGAAGTGAAAAAATCAATGAGATTGAGAGGTTCGAAAAAAAAAATTATTCGAGGGACGTAACGGCTGCAGAAATTCGCGATAGACAACTTTATTTACTGTGCTAATCCTAAAAACGTATTGAGGACTAAAAAATAATCAAGTGTGCTTACTGTTTGATGCATGGAGCATAAAAATATAACCTTATAATTCATAAACGAAGCCTATCATTTATTTTACACAGCTCTTCGTTTTATAATAAAGACAAAGAATAACTTTGTTGTTATTTGGTATTTTTATTAATAAAAAATATCCCTGTAAAGCCTGTTTTTATACGCCCACATTTTCATGTGGACGTATTATGTCGTCGCCCCTGTCCGTCTGTCCGTCCGTCCGTCCGTCCGTCCGGACGTCCGTCCACAATTGTTTGTGGACTCTCTACAGGTCACAATTCTTGTCGGATTTTAACGAAACTTGAAATATAGGTTTATCCCCAAAAGATCTCGGCTGCTTTCGATATTGGCATGTATCGGATCAAAACTTCATGGATTATGGCCCCTGATTGTACGAAAAATCACGTTTTTAGCTTGTGGACCCTATAGAGGTCACAATTTTGAACCGATTTTGATGAAACTTGACATGCATGTTTATAACCCAAAGATCTTGGTTCCTTTCGATATTTGCGCCTATCGGAACGTAATTTCCTGAATTATGGCCCCTGATTGTCCGAAAAATCACCTATTTTAGCTCGTGGTACCTCTGGAGGTCACAATTATTATCCGATTTGAAAAACCGTTTGATTATATCACCGTTACACCCTAAGGAGGATTGAGTTCAAATTTCAGAACAATCGGACCAAAATTACCATACAAAATGGCCGCCGTTCGTACGCGAATACTGTTAAAAAATGGTATATCAAGGTTGTGGATCCTGTAGAGATCACAATTTTAATTCGATTTTGATGAAACTTGAAATGCATGGTTATAAACCAAAGATCTTGGTTCCTTTCGATATTTGCGCATATCGGATCGTAACTTCCTGAATTATGGCCCCTGATTATACGCAAAATCACCTTGGTTTAGCTTGTGGTCCCTCTCGAGGTTACAATAATTATCCGATGTAAAAAATCGTTTGTTTATATCACCGTTACACCCTAAGGGAGGTTGAGTTCGAATTTCGGAAAAATTGGACCAAAATTGCCATACAAAATGGCCGACATTCGTGCGCGAATATGGTTAAAAAATGGTATATCAAGGTTGTGGACCCTGTAGAGGTCACAATTTTAATTTCGATTTTGATGAAACTTGAAATGCATGGTTATAACCCAAAGATCTTGGTTCCTTTCGATATTTGCGCATATTGGATCGTAACTTTCTGAATTATGGCCCCTGATTATACGCAAAATCGTCTTTGTTTAGCTTGTGGTCCCTCTGGAGGTCACAATTATTATCCGATTTAAAAAATCGTTTGATTGTATCACCGTTACACCCTAAGGAAGGTTGAGTTCGAATTTCGCAAAAATTCGGAACAAAATTGCCATACAAAATGGCCGCCGTGTGTACGCGAATACTGTTATAAAATGGTATATCAAGGTTGTGGACCCAGTGTATAGGTCAATATTTTGATTCAATTTTGATGAAACTTGAAATGCATGGTTATAACCCAAAGATCTTGGTTCCTTTCGTTATTTGCACATATCAGATTATAACTTCCTGAATTATGGCCCCTGATTGTCCAAAAAATCGCCTATGGTCCCTCTGGAGGTCACGATTATTATCCGATTTAAAAAAATGCTTGACTCTATCACCTTTACACCATACGGAAGGTTGTTTGAATTTCAGGGGAATCGGACCATAATTGCCAGACAAAGTGGTCGCCGTTTGTACGCTTATAGTGTTAAAATATGGTATATCAATTTTGTGGACCCAGTATAGGTCACAATTTTAATTCGATTTTGTTGAAACTTGAAATGCATGTTTATAACCTAAAGATCTTGATTCTTTTCGATATTTGCGCATATCAAATTGTAATTTAATGAATTATGGCCTTTGATTGTAGGAAAAATCACTTTCGGTTTTCCTTGTTCTCTATCCATCTCTCGAAAATGTGGGCGTATCCTGCCTGGCAGTGCCAGCTTACTATCTTTATTTCTACATTTGGTAAAATAAACATTTTTTGATTGGAGTAATATTTTTTGTTTTGTTTTGTGTTATCTGCAATAAGGTGAGATTATTGGATAATCCTTTAATTAACACTAGGGATATGGGCTATAGTCTTGTTAATTGGCTTAGGAGATTAAGCAGTAATTAACATAACTAGCTCTAGGATGAGTTAAGGGCGTATGACTCTATTCTTCGAAATAGACAAAAATGGGTCTTGAAGCACAATTGATGTAACAGGAATATATATCAAGTGATTTTTATTCAATTTTTTCAAAAAATATTGTAATTTCTAATCAAATATATTTGTTGAAAGATGTGGATAGTCCAAATTGTACGACAGACAGTTGTTAATGTCTGCTTAGTTCATTCTTCATTATAATTATTATTTTGTAGTTTGTGAATCAGTCATTACTATTTACTTCTGCATTGTCTTATAGGATATGTTTTTCTGTGTTTATTACAAATGTTGCCGGAGACCATTCGAATATATGAATCGTGTGCTGATTAAATAATTTGTGTCTTACGTATTTTCACTGCAAGATAACCATGTCAGTGTTAATTTAATTCTAATTTGTGTTTTTATTTTCAAATATTATTTCCTTTGGATATTGACACAACCTGGATTATGGTCCCTGATTTTTTTTTTTTAGCTTATCCATCTCTTGCATAATGTAGGCATATTTTGAGAGGCTACTACAAGCTTGTTTCTTCTTCCTAGAATACTCTATATCACTTCTCACTAATTTTTGAACCCTCATTTCTAGTGTAGATTGTGTCATTCTATTTAACTATTTTTGAAGGAGTTTAGCGGTAGACTATTAGCAACTGGAGGATTTACAAGACAAGAGTTACAAGGAACAATGTTGTCTAGTACAGGTTCATATGATCAAACAATTGGTACGGGCACTTATAGATCGGGTGAATCAACATTTTCAGAGGAAAGAGACCAAGACAATAGACCACGACGACAGTACAATAGAAATGTATGTAAATAAAATGTTTTCTTACTAACATGTTTATTATTTTTTAAAATTGGTTACGACTTTGATGGATTTGATAAATTAGAAAATAAGAAAGTAGATTTTTATGTTTAAAACACAATATATAACAATGAAGAAAGATCTGTAAATTTAATTTCTTTAGACACAATCATACATTTTATGCGAGTGAGAAATGGGGTTTGATATCAACTCGACACACACTAGGTCATTTCGATGGTGATTATGGATTGTATTTTGAGAGAAAATGGGGTTTAATGTCCACTCGACCCAAACTAGGTCATTTCAGAACTAACATTAAGGTTCAATTTTATTTGAATAGTTCATGTGGCGGAAGTGTTTTTAGCAGTGGGGGAAACCGGAAAAACCCCATGAAGATTGATAGTTGGTTCTAATAGACCTTGTCATGCACAGGTTGGGAATTAAAATGCCCATGTATGTATATGCAATGTTGAAAGTTTCAGTACATTCGTTGATTTATATGATTTTATTTTTTATAACAAACCTATTTTATGTTAAAGCTAAATAGATGACTGCATTGATAAGTAATTTATTGTAAGTCTTAGTTGTTAATTTTGACATTCATGTTGAAATCCTTTAGATGACCTCAAATCATTTTTTCTTCTCCCATTTGCACCAGAGGGATAATAGAATCATTTCTGGGGGTGATAAGTTTATACTTCTACTAATTAAGCTGTACAGGTTTGAAAGTATGAAATACAGGATAGGCCTGCCATGTACAATTGTGAAGTGTCTGAAAGATAAATGCTTCTAACCCTCAGCCTTATCCCCCTCTGTTTTTTGCACTGAAGTGATTTATTTTTGTATTATAAATACAGTTTGTATTATTAGCAGTGTTGCACATTATTTTCTTATTAAAAATGAAGGACTTTTCAGAGTTTTAAAATCATGTACATGTACTGTGATGTGTTTTATTCATCATAATTTCTCTATCAGTACTTCCTGCATCTTTACTTCTATGTACTTAATGGAGCTAAATCTCTATTCTTTGGCACCTAGAAATAGACACAAATGGGTCACAATGCATATAATAATATAATATGAATGTATAGGACTGTAATTATCTAATCAGTTATGTTCAGCGTAATACGCAAAGAGTCCAAATTGAATGGCAGTCTTTGATGTCTGGTTATTCCAGTCTACACCGGTAGTGTTCTTCTGTAGGGTATGTGCGGCCTCATTCATCGAGTCGCTTCATTACAGATGGCACTCAAAAGCATTCTGGCACACGATTTGTTTGCCAATTTTAACATTTTTATTTGGATCAGAACCCCATAAGATAACAACAAATCTTGTTTGCAATGTTGAAGATTGTGGATGATATTGTACGGAAACTTGCCTCCTTTAAACCTGTAGCAAATCACAAACTTGCAAATTCCTTTTTGGATTGTTGAAATTGTGTGAAAAAGAAATGAAATAGAACTGAGGTTTAACTTCCTTCTGTCTTGCTCTGATTAGGCATACATCATTCAATGTGCTGCGTCGGAAAATTTGTCTGGACAGCTACACTACAGTCTACTCTTGTTTTGAATTCCAACTCCCAAGCGATGTTTTACGTGCATGCCAATGTTTACACAGGACCACATTTATTTTCATACCATCCAAACGACTAGACAGTAATATTTTTGCTGTGCTCGCTTTTTAATATGTACTTTAAAATAATTCTATCAACGACTGTTTCCAGTTAATGTCAATATAATTTTATTTGTATTTTAGACTGATATTATGTACGGTGATCTTGAAGATGATGATACAGAAGATGATGATGAAGAAGCTAACAGGTTACGATAGAGTCATCATTTCTTATATCATACATCTAGCAATCTCCCTTTGATAAATCTAGCAATCTCCCTTTGATCAACACAGGCATGAAAGATTAGATTTTTTCAATTCCGGATTATTGAGAAAATTGAATGAATGATCTTATATTTAAAGGAGCTCTCTAGGAGACAATTGTACATTTTATTTAGCAACACTGTATTCTTATCACATTTCACTTAAATTTTGAGTTATTAATTGTGAATAACATCATATTCAAAATAACCTTTATCTATCACTATCTGAATTTAATAATCTTGAAGTGACATTTAGTAAATGGATAGAGTAATAAACGAAAATAAATACTTATTGAAAACAGTTACTAGAATATTAAAAAATACTAGTTAACATCAATAGCAATTCACTTTAATTTCATTTGTAATTCCTTCCTGGTATTTCAACATTAATTTACTATCTCTTTATTACAAACTGTTTATTATCTGATAATGTCTCAGCCTGTATTAACTCTAAATCAGATCTTTATATATTTATTTGTAGTTCAATTTATTTGTAAAAATTACAATATCATTATGTTAGATTGTGTAAGTTAATATTTTCATAATACATAACTTTAGTCAAACATCCCTTCATCAACTTTTATGACCTATATTAATTTTTAATTTTTGTTTAAATTAATTAACCAGCAATTTCCTTATGTGATCTCTTTTATTTTTTAAGAGTATATTTCCGACATGACTATTTTATGTTTATATATTTTATCAGGTATGGTAGATTTCTGTCTATTTTGTCTCATCTGTGATATTTATTAGTATATAATACAGTTTATTCAATACTTACTTTGTGTACAAGTCTATATGTATTTCATACCCCATTATGTAATTATTTATTTTATTGTTATTTTTGTTATAATAATATGTACTATATTGCTTGTAAAATTTATAAGAGTAAAATATTATATACTTTTCAATGAAAAAATCAACATGTTGTTTTCCCTACCATACATGTATTTCATACGAGAGCTAAGTAAGATGACCTATTCAGTGTTAGAAAATTGAATGGAATCTATAATAAAACAAGCCAACAGTGACTGAAGTCCCCTGTCACAATCCCCCAAAAATAGATGACACATATTAATTAATTTTTTGAAAAGTATTCTACCTCAATTAGAAGAGGTGTTATTCTGTTCCAAAGTATTGACCAACCAGATTGATGTCTCTCTAAGCAGAAAATGTTCATGTCCTTCTGTTTTGCTCCTAAACTGGGCTAATGAAGACGGGCATACGCCTTACAGTGTGCTAGAAGGGAAATTTTGCCCAGACAGCGACCTACTCTTATATGGAATGCCAAGCGATCTTTTAAGTTTACGTGCATGCCAATTTGTACACAGAAAATCTGGATGAACTTTTTCAGCCAATGCAGGGATCGCAAACCCGACCTAGGCCAGCGAGCCAGCGTCTTACCCAGACATTTTTCTGCACAAACCAGGCTAAAAATGACAGAAGACATACATGGAGGAATTTTGCCCTGACAGCAACATTTCCACCTGTTCTTCATCAAATTCCTTAACATGCACACTGGACCTCAGATTTACATGCCAACTAAACACTGTTCTTTCCGTACCCTCTGTCCTTTAACACTGACAAAATCCTGAGATACTTTCTTAGCTACACTGAAACTGATTCGCCTGGTTAACATCAAGTTTTTAGTCACATGAATGATCTGAACACAATATTCACCCTCTCTGGTTTTATCTGGAATCAAAACAGCACCACTTGACAGACCCTAGGATGCAAAGTGCACATGTTACCCCCCTACTCCTCCTGACAGCTTTAATTTTTGAAATTTATTAAACTAAAGCCTTAAAATAGATGGTATCCAAAAAAAGTTCTACCTTCTTAAAGAATAATCCTATTAATCCTATAATTCATCATTGAAAGCTGAGAAATTGGCAAAAATATGAATATCAACTTCAAATTCCAATGTTGGATAATGGCCGTCCATGTTGTCAATAGGGAGGTAATTGTGTTGTTTTTTCCTGTGTCTATGATTTTTAAGGGTGTGAAATAATGCCCATGGTTGTATAATAGTGACTGTGAGTTGATAATCTATTGAGAAAAAGACATAGAAATAATTATGTTTTGATTTTCTTAGAAAATTTGAAATTCTCGCTTTAATGTATTAACAAGACAGTTTAACAAGGACAATAATCATGCTTTATTATATACAATTAAAACAGTGTGTAGAAAGAATAAAATATTATAATAAAAGTTCATGCTACCAGAGAATATCACAATATTTTCTCTATACAAGTATTTGATTTACATAAAATAAATTCTTAATAAATGTTAAAAATAAAATAGAGCCTTTAACACACTAGATGCATTCAGTAGCTATGGGAGCCACATCTTTTCACTGGTGACAAAAATTAAAATCTGATATCTAAAATAAGACAAATTTTCAAACACATCGGCACCAGCCAATTCAACATATTCTTTAGAAATTTTGTTAATGCTCACTACCAGCAAATCCCCCCCCTAAAACATCTAGTATGATAAGAGCTTTGGATTTAATGATCTATTATGCTATAACTTTCTAAAATGAGATTTAACATGTAAATAAATAACAAATATACAGTTGATGACAATAAAACTGTACGTTTAATTTAACACAACACCAGAAACATTTATCGTAGCACTATAAAGTTTGTTGTAATCAAATTTAAAATTCTACAAATAAAATTAAAATTTAAGGCAACCAGATGCTAATTGGACGATTAAATATAATATTCAAATTGATATATCAATCTGTTAACTTACAATATGATTTATGACCATGGCCTTACACACAATATATCTATATGATATATATGGATTTAGAAAGATATGTATATTAAATAGACGGATTTAAGTTGACGCATACCCAAGGCAAGAAGATTTAAAATGCAGACATATATTTATATACAGTAATATGCAACTTCTGACAATACCAGAACTACACACATTTCTTATTAAAATGTCAAAACCCTGTTCATATTTGATTTAAATGTACAGTCGCTTAAAACAGCATTTGTTTACCTTTAATAATTATCATACGTTATGTTTTACTGAAGTGCATTATGTGCTCACTTAAAACTACATTTAAGAATAAGAGTCCATCAATGGCTACCTGATTTTAAATTCATATGTGGGTTTGATAATTTAAAGATGTAACTGAATGTCATCGATTTAGGGGTTTAGCGGGCGTACAAAGTCAAAAATCAACATATAAAAAAACAAAAACCCGATTTTATATAACGAGGGTATGTTTTTGTAACGTTTTCTTCTACCGATCAGGCCCATCCAACAATAACGAAATTCTTCGGCAATCTCCGGAAACATTCGGTTTTGACGTCATCTCAGGAAGGAATGGACATCAATATTATCAAAGACACTAGAGTAACTGCGATCGGTTGAATGGCTTTGAACGCTCGCAGAATCGTCGCCAATACCGGCTCTCTCTATGAATCACAGCATAATAATATGCCTGACATTGTTGACGTGTTCCTGAGATGACGTCACGCCAGGCTAGTAGACTGGTTAATTTTGTTTCCGTGAGTGTCGAGAAAATTGAAATTGAAATTCGTATTGTGTCTAAACCGCTGGGCAAATCACATTGAAATTTTATATTCAGCCTATTTGAGGATTAAACTACACATATTTGGTGAAAAAATGGTTTATTGGATTTACATTCAGTTATATCTTTAATGTCATGTGTTTTACTAAAAGGCATTATATAATATATACTTCATCCCAAGATTTAGCTACACCACACAAGAAACAGATAACTCATAAATTGGAGGGAAAAGGTTCTATTTATGTAATGTATTAGTTTAAATTCAATATACTCTTTTTGTTATGTTGAAAACTTTTAGAATTTGATGCACAGTCAACTGGTGCTTATACCTAATATATAGGGGGTGGGGTGTTATTGAACTAGATATAAGTGGAACTTGAGGTGGACATTTAAAAGATAAATCTAGCCATTGGAGATTCTATATATTCCATTCATTAAATTACTTTTTACAATGCAAAAGTACAATTCATTTTGGGTTTAACCAACGGCTATAACTATAACGTAATTATGGAGTCTGTCAACATAAATCCTGTGCTCATGCTATAATGGCTATGTTGAAGACTACTGAAGTTTGTTTGTTTATAGTGGATGTCAGTTACCTTTATAACAGGGTTCCCGCTGCTTCATCAAACATTTTTTCAAGTATAAATATATGTCAAATTCAATAATTTTAAGGACATTTTTTAGCCTAAAGTTACAATTTTTCATCTTATTAATAACCAAAACATTATCAACAATCATTATAATCTCATATTTAAAAAGAATTAAAGACATAAACTGTTTTTTTATTATTACAGATCGTATTTCGGCACACCGGAAAAACTCCTGCCCTTTTTAAAACAGAGTTATTTCCCTGTTCGACTCGGACATAACTAGCATAACTTCTAATCTAAACAGGATTTTCATACCAATTTACTATTATTACCAATTTGAAACAAAATTAAGGATCTCAACCGAAATTCAGGGATATTTTCCTATTTCCTTGAAATTCAAGGATATTCAAGACCTTGAAAATGAAATTTTAAATTTAATGATATTCAAGGATTTTCAAGGACCACGGGAACCCTGTATAACCCTACAACCATGTGTTAATTTGTTTATTAAAGACAAAAAGACTTCAGTTGAACTTGGTTGAACTGGACTTTTCCTTTATGTATTAAACTTTTAAATACTGGACATAAAAGCTAATATTGGTACGGTCAGATTTAACGTCTCAGTCTATGAAAGTATTGATAATTTTTAATTTTTCATGAAAAGGACTTCTATACTTTAAGGGAGCACTGTATAAATATATTAAAAGACAGAATATTATGGAAGTATATGGACGGATAATACTACTATACTTTAAATCAACTAATATCTAACTATTTTTTCACTATGCCATTTGGTGTTCTAGCTGTACTGGCTTCTGTTGTATCATCCCAATCACTCTCATCCTCATCATCTTCATACTCACTAATATCATCGTCATCATCATCATCATCATCCTCCTCTTCGCTGTCATCTTTTAATGTCTACAAAATATACAAAAAGTTCCTGTCGTAATGGTTTTAGTTGTCTAAGTAGAAATATAGTTTACCATTTGACTTGCTCTTGAGGTCAAAAACAATACTAAGGAGAGAGAAAATTAATTACACTTTACATGAATTAAACATAATAGACCAAAATACATATTAACTTCAAAGGACACAGCAGTGGAAATGCTGTTTAAAATAATTGAGCTATTTAATTCAAGACTGATCCTCATCGTGGCTAACATGATGAGGAGAAAATCCCACAAATGCAAATGGATTCACACTTTAAGAACCTTTACACCGGATGACAATAATGAAAAGATATGGTCCCAAAGGGTCCCCACACTATTTGTTTACATTTGTCAAGTTGATATCGTCCACTTAATTATGACACATGACTTCAAATATTCATAATATTTAGTACTGAGTTTAAATAGTTGTTATTCCAAATTAAGGATGCATAATGCAGAATTTAGATAAAGAGTTGACAGTTCTTGCTGTAGTAGTTAAAAACTAGAAAATGAAATGAAAAGGGAATATCTTAAATTTTCACCCAAATTACTTCATTCTGAGCGACGTTAGGGCTGTTTGGAGAATAGCAGAGTCTCGATTGTCATTGCTACCATTGTTACGATAGAAAACAAAAGTCTTGAATATCCATTTTTTAAATTAAATCATTAACCACCAATGTGTTTAAATCCACTGAAAATCTTGAGCATCGGATGGCATTGAGAACTGATTATAGTCTTGGTAAGTTAATAAATGTCAAATTAATAATGTATATAACATTTAAAGCCTAAAAAGACCTGCAATAGCCAGATTTACCTCTTGCATAATGTATCATTAAAGGGACAATAACACTCTTGCTGGCTTGACAGGTCCAGAAAAAAAAATTAGCCTTATTCTAACTACAAGATGTTTAAGTGTCCTACCTGTTGTGTAAATTATCCATTACAACCTATCTTACTTGTCCAGAGGGTTCGAAAATATGTTTAAATCCAAGTTGCATTTGAAAGTGCTTAGTAAGGCTTTTCAAACCATGTAACGGCATGTTGTTGAATTTTTCCAATTTTTAAAATTAGGTGTGTTAAGATGAAATTTGTATCATTTTTTAATTGAAATATTGTAAAATAGTACAAATTGTTGACCAGAATAAAGATTGAAACATATTATTTAGTTACAACAAGAGTGGTATTGGGGCTTTAAGTAGGTGTATGCCACTGTGACAAGTGATATACATCACTATTGTTTGGGTTATGTGTATTCAATTGATATTAGTCACACTTTAACACCAGTAGTGTCATCATTTACAGCTATTTACACACCTGCTTATTAATGACTACTGTATATAATTTCCAACCACTTTCTATGCACACTAAACATTAATTTAGAGTAACGATGACTTGTATACATGTTTAAATGGCAAAAAATTTGTATCAATAAAACACATTTTTATGGGAAAAAAATCACTGGTTATAAAGCACAATGAGGATACTTGTCAAAACGTTGTGTTTTTAGAATAAACCAGTGATTGTGTCCCTTAAAATCTGTGTTCTGTTAATGTGTTTCCAATGGCTTAATGCCACTTAAACTAGGTCATTTCAAGACTAACATAGGGTTTAATTTTTTTTCAATATTTCGCTTGCGCGTAAGGGTCTTTAGCAGTGGGAGAAAACCGGAGGACCTGGAGATAACCCAATAAAATTGGACAGGCGACCCAACTCCTTGCCACGTACAATCGAGGATTCGAAACCACGCCAGTTGACTCAATGACAGGCTTTATGATACAGCTCGCGCACGCTAACCACACAGCCATTCCCCCCCCCCCCCTTAAAGATTGAATTGTATCACTAATCTATATGGGCTGTGTGGAAGCTCCACATCGGATATCTGTCAGTCTTATTATATTGCAGTGTAAACTAAACTCCAATGAATGATTTCCATATATAAACTTACAGAGCGAGAAAAAAATCACAGGTTCTTTTTATATTCAATATATATTTTTAGTTATGATTCTCAATGAAAGAAAGACTCTACTTTGTTGATGATCCACTATAGATTGGCCAATCAAAAGCAGAATGCCAGGGAATATAGAATGCAACTGTACTTACCCCTACAGGAATAATCCTTTTAGCAGGAGAACTGTTCGCTTTGTTAGAGGAGCCTTTTAACGTAGGTGGTGTTGAATTCTGGGGTCTTACACTAATAGCACTTTGTTTAGGGGGAGTGGATTGTTGTTTTGGTGTAACCTGTATGGGCGTATGATGTTGCTTAGGCGTAGTTTGTTGTTTTGGTGTTGTTTGTGGCTGTTTGGGGGTATGTTTTTGCTTTGGTGTTGTTTGTTTAGTAGGAGTATTGTTCTGCTCTTTTCCATGACTAGATGGTGTTGATCTTGGTGTTTCCCCTGATAAATTTGATACAGTAGAGGCAATTGACATCCTTTTAGTACTACCAACATTTGGATGAATTTGTCTTAAAAATTCCTTGAAAAAAATAAGATAAATTCATTTAACTGTGTAAAAGAAATGTTCAATTGATACAATTTCCATATATATTTCTTTCATATAAGTTAGCAATTCCGATTTCCTGGAAGTAATCTCCAGTATGCAGGTTCATTCCCCATTTCATACCCCCCCCCCTCCCTTTAAAATTCCTATATTGGTAGGTTACTGTAGATTAAACTTACTTCTAAATCACATTCAGGATCTATGTCTGACAGACTTTGAAAACACTGTGTATAAACTTCTAAAGCTTTAGCATGAAATATCATCTCTATCTTCACGAAATCACTCAAAATTTTCTAGTAAACAAAAAAAAAGATAGTAAGCTGACACTGCCAGGCAGGATACGCCCACATTTTCGAGAGATTGATAGAAAACAAGCAAAACCGAAAGTGATTTTTCCTACAATCAAAGGCCATAATTCATTAAGTTACAATTTGATATGCGCAAATATCGAAAAGTATCAAGATATTTAGGTTATAAACACGCAATTTAAGTTTCATCAAAATCGAAATTAAAATTGTGACCTCTACAGGATCCACAACCTTGAAATACCATTTTTTTAACGGTATTCGGTACAAACAGCAGCCATTTTGTATGGTAATTTTGGTCCTATTTTCCCGAAATTTGAACTCAACCTTCCTTAGCTTGTGATGGTGATATAATCAAACGATTTTTTAAATCGGATAATAATTGTGACCTCCAGAGAGACCACAAGCTAAACAAAGGCGATTTTGCGTATAATCAGGGGCATTAATTCAGGAAGTTATGATCCGATATGCGCTAATATCAAAAGGACCCAAGATCTTTGGGTAATATCCATGCATTTCAAGTTTCGTCAAAATCGAATTAAAATTGGGACCTCTACAGGGTCGACGACCTTGATATACCATTTTTCAACAGTATTCGCATACGAACGGCGGACATTTTGTATGGTAATTTTGGTCCAATTTTTCCGAAATTCGAACTCAACCTTCCTTAGGGTGTAACAGTGATATAATCAAACGATTTTTTAAATCGGATAATAATTGTGACCTCTAGAAAAACCACAAGCTAAACAAAGGCGATTTTGCGTATAATCAGGGGCCATAATTCAGGAAGTTACGATCCGATATGCGCAAATATCGAAAGGAACCAAGATCTTTGGGTTATATCCATGCATTTCAAGTTTCATCAAAATCAAATTAAAATTGTGACCTCTACAGGGTCCACAAGCTAAAAACGTGATTTTTCGTACAATCAGGGGCCATAATCCATGAAGTTTTGATCCGAAACATGCCAATATCGAAAGCAGCCGAGATCTTTTGGGGATAAACCTATATTTCAAGTTTCGTTACAATCGGACAAGAATTGTGACCTGTAGAGAGTCCACAAACAATTGTGGACGGACGGACGTCCGGACGGACAGGGGCGACGACATTATACGTCCAAATGAAAATGTTTCTGTTGAACTGTTCCTTTGAAAATGTTAAAATTTATTTGACGAAACTAGTCAGGATAGTGGACATGTATTATGATGGTTTTAAATGGCAATTTTATATAATTTTGACAAATGAAAAGGTGGGCGTATAAAACTAAATTAGTGTCAAAAATATAGTGTATATATATCAATACCTGAATTAGTTATCACAGGTTCAATTATCTCGTCATATATCTATAGTCTGTACTAATTTTCAAAGAAAACCAAGAATGAAGAACACATAATTTAAATCCTTTTTGACCTATTTGATGATTACAGCTTTTTTCAAGTTTGAATTTTGATCATAAATAATATCCATTTCAGCATGTAGGCCTAATAATGTTTATGTGTCTTTCCGATGACATGATGCATAAAAAAGTTTCTAATTTTGTATCTAATTACCTTTACATCTGCTAATTTTTTACTTTCAAATGTTTCCATTTGTTGTTCTAAAGCACGTTCACTTCTTGTAGCATCAACAGTTGCCTTTTGTAGGTCATTCCTGGCCTAAAATTAACAAATTATTTTTAAATAAATTTGCATACAAATGTTTAAGATATCTTGATTGCCCGGTAGTTACATGTAGGGCTGGACGATATTGACAATTTTAAATATCGCGATATTTGAAAAAATATTCACGATATATTGAAATATCGCGATATTTTTACGTGTGTAATGTTTTATTAAAAAATGTGTATAAATCATTGTTTTATGTTGTCTTTACCGTCAATGCGTAGCACGGCACCAAACTAAGTGCTTTTCAGTCATATTTGAGTGACGTCGTAAGCGGTATTTCCCCTTCAGAATCGCTAGTACTAATTTTAAAACTGAAATCCGATCGTTATTATCAGCTAAGATTTATTAAAATCATAATAATTTGAATGATAATATGTCAAATATTTATAATCTCGATGAAACCTCACGAATTTTTTTATATATTTAGTCGAAATTTAGCAATTTTCAGTCACCAAAACAGATAAATCCCATTTTCTACGGCTCTAATTGTCCGATCTCGAGGTTTCACTCAGAATAATAATCACAAAAATGTTATCTATCATTTGATTGATTCTATATGAAAATCCCCTGAAAAATAACGATCGGAATCACCAATGAAGTGGGCCATAGCAATGCCGTCAGTGGAAATTTACCGGCCGCGTGACGTCAGAGCGATATTTTCCCGCTAGCGTCTCCTGTAAACAAACGGTAATTTCGCTATCATATCGATACTTTTTTAGCCCGAATCTTTGCAGATATCGAAATTGATATTAAACTATTGCAATACAATTGTTAGGAATGCATTTACATCAATTAGTAATTCAGAATCGTAGATTGAAGTGGGCTATATTTCAGCTGCTGGCTGGCCCGATTTCAACCTAAAGTCACGTGACTTCAACCCCTAGAGGACTATTTTATTGACAAAAAATGCATTTCAACAAAGATAATCGACGATGTCTTCTTATTGATTTAAATTATATCATATTTCGCACATAATTAGCAATATATCGTCAATAAATATCGCAGTATTTACGATAATCTGCAAAAAACGATATATTGCTATACCGCGAAGGCGATGTTTTTGGTGACCAAAGATCGTCGACGATGAAAAAATTTGACATCGCGATATATCGGGATATCGAGAATATCGTCCAGCCCTAGTTACATGTCAATAAAAAAATTAACAAGAGGATGTTATACATTCTAACATATTTAATACTTTAATAAAACACCATAAAAGATATATTGAACAGCAATGTTGATTATCTTCATTATCCATTATCATTAGAATTACCTGTTGCTAAAACATAGTTAAGGAAATAACTTGAAAACTATACATCAACCCCCAAGCAGGAGATCGAAAATATCATGCATCAGTAATCAGTTTTCTTGAACAATAGCAATCTACATGTACTCTACACAATCTTATTCAAATCTATATTAGGAAGTAAAAGAGAGAGAGAGAGAAATGGGGTTAAACATCCAATCGACACAAACCAGGTAATTTCGGGACTAACATATAGTTCAATTTTATTTCAATAATTTGCTTGTGCGTAGGGGTTTTTAGCAGCAGGAGGACCCGGAGAAAACCCACGAGGTCGGACAAGCAACCCTACTCCTTGTCACTTACAACCGGGAAATCAAAACGCTGTCAGTTGATTCTATGACAGACTGTATTAAACGGTATGATACAGCTTGTGTGTGCTAACCATTCGGCCATCCAACCCAACTATATTAGGAAGTAAGAAAAGTGATTTATGTAGTATGTAGTAGATTTATAACAGACTATGATAATTTCACTTTTCTTCCAGATAAAATGTTCATAATTGTTAGCATTAGTAGCCATCATTGCAATACTTCATATTGATGAACCAGTTCTAAAGGATACAATTTGTTCTCTATCTGAAGGATTTTTATTTTGAATCTTTTCTAGTTTCTTTCTTTGATTTTGTTCTTTATCATGTGCAGAAAAAGCTGATTTGAGTTCATTCTGAAATTTATAAACAAATTAAATGTTGAAGACATAAACATTCAAAAATAACATTCAGCACGTCAACCCCCTTGATTCAATAGATTGGGGGAACTTATAAACCATCCGTAAGAAAGATATATGTCAACAGCATTTTAACAAGCAAGGATAATTATTCATCAAGAATGTTCACAAGATTTTACAAATTGAAATGAGGGACATACAGGGTAATGAATATAAATTTTACACAGATTTGGTTATAACTTCACACGATATTTAAATGTAAAAACAAGGACCATAACCCTAGATAACTTATTGAAATTGTAGAAGTTCAATGGAATTCTTCAATGAGCAAACATGATTAATGCATATAAATAAACTCCACATTTAGAAGTGGTATCAGGTGTTTTATTTTTGTTGTTGATTACCTTTGTTTGTTTACACAATAATCCATAATTACTGAGTGGTAGAACAGATTTAGCATCTAATCTTTCAACCTGGAATTCATTTAATTAAATATTTCTTTGTCAGATTAAATGTAAAATTACCTAACATACATATAAGTCAAGGGTAAGACATGGTATTGTAGTATAGCAATCATTAATTTCATTTTATTAGATTTAAAATATATCATGTGTATTTAATCTGACTGAATCCAGGCAGAAAGTTTATCTAGCGTTAGTATTTCAGGGGAGAGGGAGCAGAAATGAAATGGTCAATAAAATTAAATTTACATTCTCTATCCAAATAGGTTTTTTTTGACTTTGGGCTAGGGTGAAAATAGATCAAAATGAATGCTTTGGAATGTACATTTAAAGGGCCAAAACACTCTTGCTGGCTTGACAGGTCCAGACAAAAAAAATTAGCCTTATTCTAACTACAAGATGTTGTGTAAATTATCCATTACAACCTATCTTACTTGTCCAGAGTGTTCGAAAATATGTTTAAATCCAAGTTACATTTGAAAGTGTTTACGTAAAGCTTTTCAAACCATGTTACGGCATGTAGTTGAATTTTTCCAATTTTTAAAATTAGGTGTGTTAAGATGAAATTGGTTTCATTTATTAATAGAAATATTGTAAAATAGTACAAACTGTTGATCAGATAAAGATTGGGACATATTATTCAGTTACAACAAGAGTGGTATTTGGGCTTTAACAAAGAAAACTCTTCAGTCCTAAATATTTTTTAGATTCAAATATGGCAAAATATTTATTGGCCTTTGTTAAGTGATTCTGTTCTTATGTTTCTTATATTACACTATAGGTTGTACCAACCTCTGCCTGTCTGTGATCTTGTACTGCTGATAAATGTTCAGCAAATGTTGTTAAACCTTTTTTTAGTGATGGATTTAGCTTTTCATATTCAGCATAATTCACTATTTCTTTAGCAAGCAAATCACCTAATAAAAATAAACACCAAAATGAATATTATGATGCAAACTCATTAATTAAGTCGGCAAAACAAGTTCAATATTGGCAAGTCAAAGACTGGTCACATGTTCTCTTTTCAGATGAGAGATGATTCTGCTTACTGATGGCCATCAACGAGTACATGTGATACAGATATCTATATCCTGGGGAACGTTTACCTTCTAACTGTGTACAGAAAGTTTCGTCATATGGCGGAGGGGGTGTCTTGTTGTGGGGAGGAATCTGTGGTGAACTGTAAACAAGGCTAGTCATGATTCAATGCACAGAGATACAGGGTATTGTCTTCAACATGACAACACATGACCTGAGTGTTCACTGGATTGAACTTTTGTGGGACCATCTCGATAGGTCGATTAGGAATTGACCTGTGCCCCCAGACAAACCACAACAACTTGAACAGTGTCTGGACTCTGATTGATGCATGGCAACAGATTCCACTTAACGTCATCCATGTGCCAACTTACATGACTTTTCACTGTGTAAATTTCATTGTGAATAACCTGTATGTACAGTTGATTGATATTTTGGGACCCCTGGTGTGTTTTTGTTCATATAATTTATTTATGTTTGTTATTGGTGAAACGTGTTTACATTCAAATTATGCATAAATGAATTAGTCTAATGAAATATAAACATTATTTTGTTCAAATCGTTTTCGTGGTGGTATATTTACTTTTGGACAACACTTTAGTAAGTTTACTCTATATTCTTAGCATAACAATAAATTGTATTACATAAGCTTAATCAAGAAATTCAGAGTAGAAAAAAATGTATTAAAAGTGCTATGATGAAAACGGAAAAAATGTCTGGAAATAAGATTTTATAATAAAATGTCTACCTTTATCTCGTAATCTTGCTGTTTTTCTTGTGTATGATGACAGAGTATCACAAAGTGTACCAAGATGACGTTCAATGGATGTTATTCGATCCTGAATCATTTTTGATTGTGCCTCACTGAAAAATTGCAGTCATTTAAACTTTTATTGCTAAACTTACAAAAATTTTCATATAAAAACCTACCTTTCAAAGTACAATATTGTGACAATTGAAATTCTAAGGGATATCAGTCAAAAAATGATTCAACTATGTTCAGTATTACAAAGATCAATAAGATGATGAGTTGAAAAATTGTTTAACAGACATTAACTAACAAACAAGTATAATCTCTGCTCCAATATTTGATCTGAATGAATCCAAAACAAGAGATTACCTACCTTTGACTTCGATATTTTTAACTTTGTTTTTTTTAATAAAATGAGAGAGAGACACAAACTACTAGGTCATTTCGGGACTAACATATATGGTTTTAATTTTATTTCAATAATTAGCCTGCGCGTACAGGTCTTTAGCAGTGGGAGGAAACTGGAGGAGAAACCCCATGAAGTTGGACAGGCGACCCCACGCATTGCCATGTACAACCGCTGATTTAAATGTCAATGATTATGAACAAATGATTACATTTCCGCCACAAAACTTCAGATATAGACTGGTGGCCAGTCTTCTCCACACACCAAAAATTGGCCAGTCCTCTCCAAAAAAACCAACTAAAAAACCCCCCGTAATCTCTAGAGACTGGGCAAATAGAGCTTCAATCTCATCTAGTAGGTCAATCTGCATTATGTACAATATGTAGGTCGTGTGACGTCGTGCACGTGATCATGACATATCTAACAACAACGTGACATCAACCCTCAGACGGTCTCAGCATGACTGATTTGCACTCCAGTCGAGACGCATGATTCATGTCACGTGACTCAGGGCGTGCTTGATAACTGTCAATCATTCCAAATAAGGTAGGACGAAAAGCATGGCAAGAACGCCTATTTTATTGTGATGTTCGCAAATTGTCCAGTCTCTGTTGGTGCTGGTTACAGGTTTACTCAGTTTTTTTTAACAATGGAAACGAAAGTGTTGGTTTACTAAAAATTAATACTTTTATATAAATCGAAATGTAAAATAAATAGAATAGACTGGGCCAGTCTACTTCAGATATTGTCCCAAAATTTCAATAACAATGAACAGCTTTCACAGACATTTATTTAATACACTAATTAATACTGTTTGCAAATATTTGTAGCTAGCCTCAATCTATGATGCATTACATTGAAATACATCTTACGTAGAGTCATTAGTGGGGCATTCCATGTCAAGTGTACACAAAATTCGGGCGATTTTGACATGACCATCACCGATTTTGATGATTTTTGGTGTGCAAGTTAACTATGATGAAAAAATGTGATGTGCAAAATTATAGCACTGGGGGCCCCACGGGGCCCCTTCAGGGACATCCCAAACATTGGACCTTTTCAGCTTACCTACCAACTTTGAAACTCCATAACTTCGTCCCTAGTAATCCTACGTACATCAAATTGGTATCAAATTGTTCAGAAAAGATAGACCTTTCTAATGACACGAAGCACGAACTCAACAGGACAAAATTCAGGCAGATATCGGTGACCTTGACCCTTGAACACACGCCCCCAAAAAGGGGCAAACTCGATTTGGCCAATTTTTCGTGTGAACATTGCCCCACCTATAAATAGCGAACACACAAAAAATCAAAGTGGGATCTCCATGGGAACAGATTTGATTGACATGGAAGTCCATCTAGGTCGCAAAAACAGACATTGATTTTATTAGAATTAACTGTAGGTTTTTTGTGCAAGCTGACTTCTGTACACTAATTTCACTATGTTAACTTGTACATTCTGTATTTGTTACTGGACGATCCATTTAGTTCTCATTTTTTGTTCCCTAGGGCTTTGTTTGCAGCATTAATTTCTTTTTTACTCAGAGTATAGGTCCTACCAGTAGCAGGGATCACGGTGGCTAAGTGGATAAGGCGTTGGTTCGCTAGCCTGGAGGTCGAGTGTTCGATCCCTGCATTGGCTGAGAAAGTTCATCTCGATTTTCTGGCATGATTTCCCCTTGTCAGTGATGCAGAAGGAGGGCCTGACAGGAAAGCTGCCTAGTCGTTCGGATGGGACGAAAAACCGAGGTCCCGTGTACAAATTGGAGTGCACGTAAAAGATCCCTCGGCAAAATTACCCTTATAGCACACTGTATGGCGTATGCCCGTCTTCAACCTGGCCCAGGTTAGGTGCTTAAGCGTAGGACGTTAAACCCCATTTCATTCATTCATTCCTACCAGTAGCTGTTTTAGGGTCTACCGGAATCAGAATATCGGGGAAGAAGAAACTGTTTGACGGGCCATTTGGATGAAGGAAATTGACCTTCACCGCTCGTTCAATGGGACACGATTCTAGGATGCACGCCAGCCACCATTTACTGTCATACTGTACGGTGACGTAACCTGCTAGTTTCATTTCTACAGGTGATGAATGTTCAGCTGTTACGGACTCAACACGCGAAGAACTACTTGCACTAAACTCGCGTACCTCAAGCGTTGTCTTTGATAAAGGTTTGAGTGAATGGAGTTTCTGCGTGCCAGGAATTGTTTTTGCTAATATTGCCCTTAATAATTGCTCTTCCAAGTTGTGATCTTTCTGGGTGGCGTAACCAAATTTCATATTACCAAGACTCCTGTTTGCACTCACTCTCACTGTACCTCTCTCACACACCACTAGCAGACGTCGACATAGTTAACAGATACAAACAGATATGGTTTTGTTACTTGAATAACTGTGTAGCACCTGACTTGACCGGCTCCTGAAATATGTTCCCAAGGAGATCCCATTTTTATTTTTGGGGTGTTCATTCATCATAGGTGGGGCAATGTTCCCACAAAAAATTGGCCAAATCGAGTTTGCCCCTTTTTGGGGGCGTGGGTTCAAAGGTCAGGGTCAACAATATCTGCCTGGATTTTGTTCTGTCAGATTAGTGCATTAGAAAGATCTATGTTTTCTGAACAATTTGATACCAATTTTATGTACATAGGATTACTAGGGACGAAGTTATGGAGTTTCAAAGTTGGTAGGTAAGCCGAAAAGGTCCAAAGTTTGGGATGCCCCTGAAGGGGCCCCACAGGGCCCCCAGCACTATAATTTTGCACATCACATTTTTTCATCATGATTAACTTGTACATCATCAAAATCTGTGATGGTCATGTCAGAACCTTGTGTACACTTGACGTGGAATCCCCCTAGTATTAGTCTTCTAGTTCTACTAGTACTAACCACTAGGCCTAGCTAGGCACGATACTAGGCTAGATCTTGGTTATCCGAGAAATATCTATATATCATTCTCAGTACGTGTTTATACTCACAATTCTAACCCTGGCCTAACCCCTCAGAATAGTTTTAGCCACAATCTACCGTAGTTACAACTTCAATTTGTACGTTTGGCATGTAATTTATAAACCTAACCCGAACCCTAACCCTTGGGAAAGATATTTTTCGGATAACCAAGATTTAGTATTGTGGCCAGAGATAAAGTAAAGAGTAGAGACCTACCATCCGGCATCTGACGTTTGTAAACTATAATACGTTCAAGTTCTATTTATAGGCCTTGTTTATTGGAAAGAAAAAATTAATTTCAATACAATATAGGCCTGTTCGGAATATAATATTGAACAATTGAAATGAAACTATCTTACGATTGTCGAATTTCTGATCCAGTTCGAGTTTGACTCATCTTGAAATATTTCTGTTTATGGTTGTTACTTCCGGTAAGACTAAACTGATTTCTTCACGCAAAAGATTGAAGGGAGCAAGCATTTGTATAATATTTTGTATTCTTTATTCTTCCGATATAGTGTAATACAATATATGATTTGATAGGCTGTTAAAAACATTCAATATAAAATATCAACAGAATGACGTATAAAGCAGTTTATTTTACCTTATTGGTCACTTATATGAAATAAAATAGGCGCGTATTTGCAATGTAATAACCCCTCTTCCCCTAGTATACCGTCCCTTACGTCTAATCATAGAAATATATCTGTCAGTAGGGCCTATATTTTATTATATTTCTATGGTCTAATGGAGTATACATTTTCACACTCCGCCAATATAATATCTTCAAGTTCCCCAAATATATTGTTTCCCGAGGAAGTGTAGTTTAGAAAAATATAACAAAAACTTACATCTATCTATCTTCTTGAGCAATTCTTTCATCATCTTCATTTCAATTGCGAGTAAAACCGCATATGTCGGTTCGGCTACCGGGTTCGCATCTTTGTTTCCCCGTTTTCTTCCTTGTTTACCCGGCCGCTTATACTGTTTTTCGTAATTTTTATGTAACTCTCCCTTAGAGCACTTTTCAGCGCCCACTAATGTTTATTATCTTTGTATCCCCGTTTCCATATGACGTCCGTCGCTAAAAAAATTTACCCGGCCGCTTATACTCTTTTTCGTAATTTTATATAACTCTCTTTTAGAGCACGTTTCAGCGCCCACTGATGTTTATTATTCATGTAAACATTTGATTTGCTGTTGTATTTGTTATGTACAGTACCTAACACTATTTTTCACATAATATACTCATTTGTAGGGATCGATGCTGACTAATTACCGATTGTATATCATGTGGGCTGAACATTATACTTGTATAAATATCACATATTAGGTATCCTGTCTTCTAAGTAAAGAAAGGGCCTATTTAAACCGGACGTAAAATAGGCATGCACATTTTCCTTATCTTTATACAAACTGATGTAATTCAACTCCCTGGAGATGTAAAGATGCATGCTCTCTAAACCTTGCCAGTCCAACAAAGCAACAGATAGCCATGTACAAAAAATGTATATTCGTAGACTTATTATAGACATATTTCTGGATACCAAACTAAGAAACAGTCTTGCAGTCCAATAAATCGTATAAATTATAGTACAGAAGCATTAAGCTTAAAATATATAATAACGGCATCCTATAATATGGAACATCAATTACTATCCCCATGTATTTGTTGCCATGAATGGCGCTTCGACCTCTAGCTGGCTGTCCACCTTTGGCTTGCGGCGGTGGTTTCGAGCCCTGGTGTGAGCTTATGTGGATGGGGATAGGGGCGCCTTCTCAACCTCGTGAGTTTCCTCCGGGATCTCCGGTTTCCTCCCATTGCTAAAGACCCCTATGCGCAAGCGAATTATTGAAATAAAAAAATTAAACCAAATGTTAGTCCCGAGATAACTGAGTTGTGTTGAGTGGACGTTAAACCCCATTTCTATCTCTCTCTCTCTTAGTGCTGCACGTTTGATACTGTGAACCATGAATTATTGTTTGAAATCCTTCAAAAGTGCTTTGGAGTTTGTGGAACTGCACAAGAATGGGTAGCATCCTATCTCTCTGAAAGAAGCTTTAATGTAAACATCAATCTAACTAATTCAACACCAGTCGTTATCAATTTTTCTGTTCCTCAAGTAGTATAAAAGGTCCAGTTTTCTTCACGTGCTAGGACTATGCCATACCTGCACGTTGTTAAAAAAAAACCCGCGATGACCCGCCGTAGACTAAACACGCATACCGTACATCTGCGGTTTTTACACAAATTGCCCTCAACAGCAAGTTGAAAATAACTTTTATGGGTATACTAGGAACTACGCAAGACAATTGTTTGTGGGGCATTAAGATCCAAAAGTATCCATTTTCTTTCAAAATTCATGTCTAACACGCCATTTTCTCTGCATAAACAGTATGCATCTGGAGGGGGGGGGGGGGTAACGTCCACTCGACACAAACTAGGTATTGTCGGGACTAACATATGTTCAGTCTTTAGCAGTGGGAGCAAAACAGAGGACCCGGAGAAGACTCACGATCGAGTTGGACAGGCGACCGAATCCCTTACCTATACAAGCGTAAAATCGAAACCACAACACTTGACTCAATGCCAGACCTCATGGTTTCATTATGTACATAATGAATTATATTTGGCAGTGTGTTGTCCACTTAGTTTTAAAATTCCATTTCAAATCGTTGAACTATATAGGTGGGCGGCTTTGGACTACTTGTGACAACAAAAGCAAAAGATAGTAAGCTGGCACTGCCAGGCAGGATACGCCCACATTTTCGAGAGATGGTTAGAGAACAAGCAAAACCGAAAGTGATTTTTCCTACAATCAAAGGCTATAATTCATTAAACTACAATTTGATATGCGCAAATATCGAAAAGAATCAAGATCTTTAGGTTATAAACATGCATTTCAAGTTTCATCAAAATCGAATCAAAATTGTGACCTATACTGGGTCCACAACCTTGATATACCATATTTTAACACTATTAGCGTACAAACGGCGGCCATTTTGTCTGGCAATTATGGTCCGATTTCCGTGAAATTCAAACTCAACCTTCGGTATGTGATAGAGTCAAGCGTTTTTTTTAAATCGGATAATAATCGTAACCTCCAGAGGGACCATATGCGATTTTTCGGGCAATCAGGGGCCATAATTCAGAAAGTTATGATCTGATATGTGCAAATAACGAAAGGAACCAAGATCTTTGGGTTATAACCATGCATTTTAAGTTTTATCAAAATTGAATCAAAATTGTGACCTATACTGAGTCCACAACCTTGATATACCATTTTATAACAGTATTCGCGTACATGCGGCGGCCATTTTGTATGGCAATTTTGTTCCGAATTTTTCCGAAATTCAAACTCAACCATCCTTAGGGTGTAACGGGGATATAATCAAACGATTTTTTTATATCGGATAATAATTGTGACCTCCAGAGGGACCACAAGATAAACAAAGACGATTTTGCGTATAATCAGGGGCCATAATTCAGGAAGTTATGATCCGATATGCGCAAATATCGAAAGGAACCAAGATCTTTGGGTTATAACCATGCATTTCAAGTTTCATCAAATCGAATTTAAATTGTGACCTCTACAGGGTCCACAACCTTGATATACCATTTTTTAACAGTATTTGCGTACGAATGGCGGCCATTTTGTATGGCAATTTTGGTCCAATTTTTCCGAAATTTGAACTCAACCTTCCTTAGGGTGTAACGGTGATATAATCGAACGTTTTTTTTAAATTGGATAATAATTGTGACCTCCAGAGGTACCATGCGCTAAAATAGGTGATTTTTCGGACAATCAGGGGCCATAATTCAGGAATTTACGTTCCGATAGGCGCAAATATCGAAAGGAACCAAGATCTTTGGGTTATAAACATGCATGTAAAGTTTCATAAAAATCGGTTCAAAATTGTGACCTCTATAGGGTCCACAAGCTAAAAACGTGATTTTACGTACAATCAGGGGCCATAATCCATGAAGTTTTGATCCGATACATGCCAATATCGAAAGCAGCCGAGATCTTTGGGGGATAAACCTATATTTCAAGTTTCGTCAAAATCGGGTAAGAATTGTGACCTGTAGAGAGTCCACAAACAATTGTGGACGGACGTCCGGACGGACGGACAGGGGCGACGACATAATACGTCCACATGAAAATGTGGGCGTATAATAAAAACACCAGTAAACAGCTTCAGTGCAAAAACATTATTTTAAAACTATTATACTAATACATAATCATCACTCATTAAACCATATCCATAAATTTATAATCCACTTTACACCTTTTAGAACATTGCAGCCACCATGGTATGATCGCAAAATCAGATTTCCCATCGATCCAGTCTAAAATTATAAAGATATTTTTAGCATTAATGATCGACAGCAACACTTCTCGTTTTATACCACCCGAAAGAGAATTCCTTGAGAAATCTGATGATTAAATTCCATTCATATAAATAATGGAATTTCTTTACCCTTTTGAATGTACATGTATTCAATAAAACTAATGGAATGTTTTTTAAAAAGTTCCAGCAAAAGTTATGATGTAAAATACTTCGAGAGGGAAATTTTCATTGTAACTTTGTGTACCATTTCATCAACTTCATGATTATACCACATGACGGCCGTTCCTGTCTTTGGTGAAACCAGAAGAGAAGACTTATAACAATTGTTGGTTAGATTCCTGCTGTTTACATCAGACAGATATTCCTACAAGAAGATAAATAGAAAACTAAGACTTCATCGTTTGTTTCCAGACATCTTTAAATACAGTCGACCGCGTTCACCCCTTTGGAGCTGTGAGACAATACTGGATCTTATGATCCAAGAAACGAACCCGTAATGTTTGTCTTGTTTTTTTTTAAATACACGATGATGGAGAACAAAAAAAATGTCACAGTATATATCCACGAGTGTCGAGTAGTAAATATAAATGTACATTCTTAACCCGAGTAACAGCCAATATCTTAAAAGCTAATTCTTTGAAGTTCAAGAAAATATAATATTTCTTTACATGCAACGTTTCTGTATTTGTATCTGCAACGGGGAAAGCCGTTTCTCCTCCTTCTACTACACCATTAAGGTAAACCATTACCGTCATCACTCTTAAATATAATATGCAATAACTTAGTATATCAATTTGATTGTCACTGTACCGCGTGTAAAATAAAATGCTATTAGCCTGGGTGTTACAACTTGTTGACTTTTCAACTACCGCCAAAAAACCTTTTAAGAAAATCACTCGGGAACCTTATAATAAATCGTGACCTCCGCCTTGTCGTAAATTATATCAAAGGGGTGGTTTAATGCTTTAGATCATAAATTATGTCATTGAGTCAAGTGTCGTGATTTCAATCCAAGATTGTGTACGTGGCTTTCCTCATTCGGTCTTCCAATCCCCTGCCTCAGTTTTCCAGGTTAAAGATGCATGAGATAAAGGATTGGTTAAAGAACTGCCCGTTCTTGCTATAATATTGAAAATGTCAGTCAAATTACTTAATTACGTGGGAAGTTATAAGTGTGGGAAGTTTGAGCAAATTGTAGCGTAGATTGTTTATTGTCGTATAGCAAGGGTACTTACCAATCGATTATCTATTGTATCGTTACATTCTTAAAACGCCACGGTGTTCTACTCTACCTAAAATCGGACCATCCGATGGCCGAGAGAGTTGATTATGTGCTTGTCATGTTAATAAATGTTCAAATAATAAGTTTTAAACTCGAAGGAAACAATCGGTAACGATGAAAGGTATATCAAATGAGTGCGGGGATGTAATATGAATTGCTGTAGAGCAGTCGTCAAAATAACCTTTCCTGTTAATGTGGCGACTGTCATATAATTACCCCATATTTTATTCCTGAAATTGAACATGATAGTTTAAGTATTTACCTGCAAAGCTGACAACATTGTTCAAGGTTTGTAGAACAATATTTAACTTGATTACAACAAGGTAAATTATGAACAGGTAAATGATAGGGACCTGAATCATGATGTGTATAATAATATCCACCAGTTTCATACTTTACGATCTGTAATAGAAAGTGCAAAATTGTTATTAATTGAGTCTTTTCAACCAGACTTTTTTGTGTATTTTAATATAAAAGTATATAGTACACGTATCGCGGGTATATTGTAAACTTATACCCTTTCTGCGTATAGTTCCCTATGCTTACGCCCGGTGAACATATCGATATTTTGCACATCGTTACAAATTATACCAATTTACAAGATTTGTTACCGATACACAGATGGACCAAATGGCACATCGACTTAATTTTATCACAACACGTACCCTATTCGGGATCTTCTCAAGGGAATAAGTCATACATTCAATCATGTTACGTCTGCATTTCAGAAAATAATGTTAGTTTCATAAATTGCGCTAGTATAACCCATCTCTACACTAAATATTTTAGATCATCTCGAAACGGGATCAGTTAGATCGTCTTGCAATGGAATCAGTTTAACCATCTCGCAACAGAATGAGTTAGATCATCTGGCGAGGGAATGGGTTAGACCATCTTGCAACAGAATGAGTTAGATCATCTGGCGAGGGAATGGGTTAGACCATCTCGCAACAGAATGAGTTAGATCATATGGCGAGGGAATGGGTTAGACCATCTCGCAACAGAATGAGTTAGATCATCTGGCGAGGGAATGGGTTAGACCATCTCGCAACAGAATGAGTTAGATCATCTGGCGAGGGAATGGGTTAGACCATCTCGCAACAGAATGAGTTAGATCATCTGGCGAGGGAATGGGTTAGACCATCTCACAGCAGAGTGAGTTAGATCATCTGGCGAGGGAATGGGTAAGTTCATCTTGGAACGGAATGAGTTAGATCACCCTGCAAAGGGGGGGGGGGGGGTCGTCTCGCAACACAATGAGTTAGACCATCTGGCAACGGAATCTTACCTGCATTTTTTCGGCATGCTTTACCACGACTGCAGTTCGGTTAATTTTTCATACCTAAAGATAAGGCGAGAAAACCCACAATGGTTTAGGATATGATCGAATTCAAGAGCACTAATACATTTTATTTAATTTGCTGTGAGTTTTTCGATTAAAATGGCATATTAACGGTGGATCATGTGGCATAGGTGTTTTAAAAAATAAAATACCGGAAATTATAGGCTACTTGAAATTAAATTGAACGTATTTGGACAAACAAGATAATTTAACGGGATGTATAGTAGCATTTCCAAAATTTCATGATGTCATGGTATATAATCAAGATATTCAATGATGTTAACTTTACCTCTCAGACAAACGTGTAATAGACTTATTTAATTTTCTGATTGAAATCCATGCTGATTCACTCTTTCTCGTTCCCTGGCCATCTCCAAACAACGTACTCTTTGATAACTGCTTGTTTTCAGCGATTCCTTTTATGATATCAGTTTCCTCTGGTGTCAAAAAGTTGGGTATTTCTGATAAAATTCAATAGCATTTAAGTTATCATATTTTGTTCAGCTCGTATGTATGAGTTTTATTCTAGTTTTTAATCCCCTATCTATTAAAGCATGTTTACTACTTTAATGATTCTAAATGAGATGACTGAAAAAAAATCGTAATGATTGTTGGCTGTTGCCAAAGAGAAAAGATGTTTACGCTAAAAGTTTTTTTTAATCTTTCTGACGGGTATTTTACATGAATTATGATCAGAGTTAATTCTATAATAAACCCACAATGTAAAGTCATTGTTTGAATATAATTTAGTTAATGTTAAGTCAAAGAATCTTTACCATAAACAGGAGGGTCGAGGGCCAATGTTTTACGTCTATGTGTCTTTCCTTCTACAAGTTGAATTTCTTCTACATGACCAATCTTCAAAGTAAAGATTCACATTTCATTAAAGAATACACTGTTACTGTGGCAGAATACACCGTCACTGTATTATGCCAGTAAAGATACATTATTAAAGATGCATTACGTATGATTTAGGTAGAGATGACCGTTCTTGCTACTATATATAATTCATAAATACAGAATGAAAAATAATGATAGGCCAAATTGAAAAATTTATTCAAATTACTCTAATCTGAGCCAAGTTTTCGGTGTTTAAAGTATTGACATATATTGTTTATAATCATAGCAACGGTACATGACGATCGAGTCTTAGTCTCGATTGTCCAGTTTATCGTTAATTTTTAAATCTTTCAGGTGTTCTTAATCCATTTAAATCTCGACCATCTGATGTTTTAAGGAACTGATTATAGACTCGTCAAACGAGTAAATGTCTATAATAATTAATATAACATATGGAGCCAACATAAAGACGTGCAATATGAAGATTAAGCTCTTAAATAGTGCATCTTTAAATGGATCACACATCGGTTCTATGAGTTGCGTAATGAGATATACTAACATGGTCCCTTACCCTGTTTGGTTGAATGAACGTTAATGAATATTTAGGCCTAGGTTTAGATAACTGCAAGAAGTTACACTTGGGACTTTCTACATCATTTGTATGATTTTTAACCTCTACTAAACATAATGGCTGCTGTAGTGATATTAATTGTCTAATATTTGATCTTTGACATACATTTTGATTTCTAACATTCTTGCTTGATGAAATTCCAGTCAAATATACAAATACTATTACAATATTAAGTAGACCTGAAACAAAATTACAATTTAATCTCTTTTGACTTTTGCTATTTTCAATATCATTATGTCTAAAACTTTAACTAATTTGTTTTTAGTAATACAATCACTGTAAACGTCTCCATTCTTTGGCAGTTCGTACTCTAAGGCAAAAGAGAATGAAAATTAATTTGAGAGCCCGCAAATGTGGAGGGTGGTTAGTGGGATCGTTTATTGCTCAGTTTCAAAGTATTTGTACTTGTCGATTTGCAAAGCATGTTGCACTGATATTAATACACATTTTAAAATGATTATTACACATATTATGTTGCCTTGACTTTGTCAAATGTGTAAATATGTGTACAAAATTTTTACTTACAGATTTCAGATGTTGCTACTTTCATTTTACCACCGAGGGAAAAACATATGTAGGTGATTTCATTCTAAACTATACGTATATATTTAATACAATCTGTTATTGATGTACAAGAAGAAAAGTTTGTTATAATTACACGTGTATACAGATATAAATACTACACTATATTTTATTGTTAAACTTGAGTAACCATCTGGTGTCAAGATTGTTCTTTTCTATTATTGTAAACTTAGATGAGGTAATCAATAACATACAATAAAGCTGAACTATAACAATTCTATAACATATTTTATTGACTGAATAATAATTACAATAAAATCTACGATCTAACTGTGTGTTAAAAATATACAATAATGTATATATAGGCTATAATTTCTAGCCAACCAATCAAAGTAAATATGCACTTACTTCTTTTATTATGATACTTTCATAGTTGTGGTCGTGTACTTTACAGGATATGCTTAAACTATCCTGAAACGCTGATACTACGGGGCATTATCGACATTGGTTTATCTGTATGAGTGTTATGTTTCGAGTAGAATATTATCAGGCCCGGATCCAGGATTTTGTCGTGGGGTGGGGTGGGGTGCATACGTTAAAGCAAAGGGTAATTATCAGAGTGCCGCAAGCATTAGTGGTTTGGTGTAGTCCCCAGAGTCTTCGTCGCGGCCTCATTCCGAAAACAATGTATACGTTGCTGGCTTCAGGTGCTGGTCTGAACAGTGATGACCCGTATTACTGGAGCCGCGCCTGATAATGTACATGTATTTGTATTATCATATGAATGTTTCTGAAAACACGAGCGCGAGTTGTACAACATCAATAGCCATTGCGAGATAAGTCTGAAATTCCGAACTAATAGGTATATATTTTAGCTTGAAAGCGCGAAACTTAGTATTTGCGATAATATTGTCTGTCGAGGAATCAGAGGTCCCCATCAGAGTCAGTAGCCAATCGAAATAAGTAACGGAATATGCATAGTACTATGTGATGGGTTGATAAGATGTACGGAGTTACATCGAGATCAAGAATTCTATAGAAGATGATATATTATGAATGTTCATCGTTATTCCAACCAGGATGATAGAAACGGAACCTCTTATAATAATAAACATGCAACTAAAATAAAGGTCATCCAATTTTGTGGATATAGGCTACGAATTGAGGGATCACGGTGGTCGGGTGTTCGATCCCTGCATTGGCCAAGAAATTTCATCTCGATTTTTCGACGTGATTTCCCCTTGTCAGTGATACAGAAGGAGGGCCTGACAAGGACAGCTGCCTAGTCGTTCGGATGGGACGAAAAATCGAGGTCCCTTGTACACACACGTAAAAGATCCATTGGCAGCTGGAATTCGATATAAGAGTAGGCGGTAGCGCCGCTGCCCGGGCAAAATTGCCCTCATAGCACACTGTATGGCGTATGCCCGTCTTCCATTAGCCAAGGTTAGGTGCATAATAGTAGGACGTTAAACCCCATTTTATTCATTGATTCATGCTACGATTTGAATTTAATAGGAACTGTAAAATGTATCATTATGACCAGGGACGGTGGAAGCAATTTATGATGGGGGGGGGGATACCATCCAAGGTCCTTAGGCGAGGGTCCAGGGGAGTCTAGATCGTCGCAAATGCTTTCGGATCGATTTATGGCTAATAAAACTACTAAGCAACTAGGAGAAATTATATGTCTTTATTAACTCCATTACCATAAAAAAAAGGTTCTTGGTGGTTTAATTCCGTGATGCTGAACTTAGAAAATGCATAATAATACCAAGGTTGTGGAACGAAAGGTCTCGGTTCCTTTCGAAAATCAACCGATTGTTAACTGGTCATAACTGACAGCAGTTAATTATTTGATGGATAAGAGGACACGAGTAAAGAGTATTAATAAAACTATATCTATTCGTTTCTCTAATCACCTAATTATGTCATAGACACAACAGGCGTGAGATGGACTTGGTATAAAGATCGGCTGTTCAGTTATCTAATCGCGACCCTCCAACTCTTTTATCTCAGAGATCAGTATAGAGCATAACTCTTAACAGGGATTTCTTCTTCTGAAACTCAACGTTCCGGAGGTATCATACTCTACCCAATTCCATTTTAAAATCAAGCCTCTTGTTTTTTTTATTGAATAGTTATGTGCGTGCAATAACCCGGAGAAAATAGTAATTGTCTGATGATTGATGGAAAGTGAATACAGACGCCATCTTTGAAAAAGGAAAACTAATTTCAAATGTATGTTAGATAAAATATAAACTGGTGATTATCTTGAAAACAATTGAATTGGATTTGAAAATTTCGTCTCTCCTAATAATTCGGTGATAAACCAGAAGTTGTCTACTGACAGGGACCGCCAGACCGTCAGAGGCGCTCTACAACATGCTATGGAATAATATATCCGACAAAATCATGTAAACTAGTTAACGTTAAAATTGATAGAGCCCAGGACACCTTACGCATTTCAAATGGGCTCAAACGCACAATTATTATGCGGCAAGGTTTTACCTGTATTTCAATGGGAATTGATTTATTATATGTTAAGCTATGTGCAGTACTGTTTTGGTTCAGTTTATGTGTAAATTAAGGGAGCTTAATGGGCCAGTAACCTTTTTGTAGTGATTTGAGTAAAAAAACGTGCGCAAAGGCACTCTGTAGGATGAACCACTACTGCAGTAAGGCGGAAGACGTCATGCAGTAGTTGAACAATTTCTATCATTCTCCACGCAAGTCTCGATATCCAGCGTTAGTGTGGACTGCAAAGGAAGAAAACTCGGGTTGGGAAACCTGGAGAGGTACAAATTCTCATGTGGTATTTCTAGACCAGATTTTTATTCTGAACAAGAATATATGACTCATGAGGTAAACCATATTCCTGAAGCAACGGCCCGAGAAATCCCTCTCTGGCCATTGCTGGATTCGCTTCGGATTCTTGACATTTAAGTAAATGTGTCTATTCTTCTCGTTCAATCAAATCTACTACTTACGTACAGTAACATGACATTCCGTCGTTTAATCTTGGGTCTTCCTTAATATTTTGGACAAAGATTTAAGTTATTAAAAACGTTAAAAGTCTGTTCGTTACCATACCGCAGTGTTTACTTTACGTCAATACCGATAGCCTCGTTTGTCACGCAATTAGTTTTGCTGCAATATCCTGCTATGCGCTGGTTAATATAGCATAAAAAACCGTGCAGCCATGACGTAACGTTACGTAAACACAGTTGTCCTAATTAAACGTCTTGTTTTAAAGGTAATACCTTTGTAACGAATTCAGTGATTGGTCAGTAATAGGACCACTGGCCAGTCATAATTAGTGACAATAATACCCACTCAGTCCAGCAGGGAGTAGTCAGATTAGCTCTAATCAAACGGAACACTGCGAGGAGGATGGAGGTAAACAGGCTTTTTAAAAATATCATATATATAGTGACTATATGGGTTAAGTCTATATACCGTCCATGGTTAAGTGAGTAACAATGATCCCAAAATAGTGGTGTACTATGGGCCAGAAACTGAGTATGACGTCATCTTGAATTTGTGACGTCCTATCGAAACGCGAATTCCTTCAACTGAGGCGCAATTGTCCAAGGAACCATCATGTTTAGTTTTATGCCAATCGTACAATAAATTGGTGGAGCCTTCTGCTTTTGTCGAACAGTGCCACCTACAAGAACAACAATTGCAAGATCAGTAGGCCTAGCACTAAGGGGCCAATTAGCCGTGGCGATAGAGAGGCGGTTTCTCACCAATGCAACGAGGATTCATTCCCAGCTCAGGGCATGAACTTTATCGTTGTAAGTGAGAGGAATATTCGGTCTCCCGTCCGATCAGGCAGGTTTCCCCCGAGTTCTTCGGTTTCTTCCTGCAGTAATGATCGAATTCATTCGCACGATCTGTGCCAGGGCCAAATTGGAAAAAGGCCCCAGGCCTAATTTGCTACTCTTGTAAAATGACGCGATTATTATTATTATTAATTATTGGTCCTAAAATGATATTGTGTGTTATTTTGGGATTTTTAAATTTAAATCACAGAGTGTACTGGAGAAAAACACAAAATATGGCTTATATTATGTTATATAGTTGGGTTTTACGCATAAAGTTGATATCTATGATTTTTTTACAGTTGCTATGGAAACCAGGAGAAATATCTATTAGGCCTATAGCCCGTTTTGAAAATCGCCCTTTTCATAATGTTTAGTTTTATGCCAATCGTACAATAAATTGGTGGAGCCTTCTGCTTTTGTCGAACAGTGCCACCTACAAGAACAACAATTGCAAGATCAGTAGGCCTAGCACTAAGGGGCCAATTAGCCGTGGCGATAGAGAGGCGGTTTCTCACCAATGCAACGAGGATTCATTCCCAGCTCAGGGCATGAACTTTATCGTTGTAAGTGAGAGGAATATTCGGTCTCCCGTCCGATCAGGCAGGTTTCCCCCGAGTTCTTCGGTTTCTTCCTGCAGTAATGATCGAATTCATTCGCACGATCTGTGCCAGGGCCAAATTGGAAAAAGGCCCCAGGCCTAATTTGCTACTCTTGTAAAATGACGCGATTATTATTATTATTAATTATTGGTCCTAAAATGATATTGTGTGTTATTTTGGGATTTTTAAATTTAAATCACAGAGTGTACTGGAGAAAAACACAAAATATGGCTTATATTATGTTATATAGTTGGGTTTTACGCATAAAGTTGATATCTATGATTTTTTTACAGTTGCTATGGAAACCAGGAGAAATATCTATTAGGCCTATAGCCCGTTTTGAAAATCGCCCTTTTCATAATGTCGAAAAAAAAACCTTTCTAACCATACCAAAAAACCTTTGTTCTACCATAAGTAGGGGTATTGGAAAAAATGTAACTAGTTGATGGCTAAATATTCATCAATAGATCAGAACACCAATGACGTAATCACAATCAACAATAGTTGACGTATTAGTTGACTACCCAATGGCCGGCTAGAGGAGTAGAATGGCGAGTTTTGGTGGACGCTTTTCGAAGAGAAGCACGCCGCATTCAAGTTATTTAGCTTCAACAAATATTCAAAGAGAAGAAAAAATATTAGACAGAATCCAGAAACAACATAGGTGAATTACATAATATAATGTATAATTGTGGAAGATCTTTCTTATTTCAACGTTATGTAATGATAGCCAAGCAAGAGCGTTCATATTTACCATAATTAATTTAAAATACTCTTTTAAAGAGATTTAATGATCTCATATATCCCTAATCTTAATTCTGGAACCCACTGAACCCGGATTTGAAAGACCGAGTGGGTCATTGGTTTGGCGCCCATTTCATTTCGGATGTTCAGTCTTCTAGAACTGGTCCTAGTTGATTCAGATTAACCTTTCTTAGACCCAAATAATTTCCCGTCGCGCATAATATGGCCCTCATCTATCACTATCAGCTTGTATTGTATTGGTCGTTAAATCTGTAATAAACAACAACTCGTGCCATATTATTTAGACGGAGGAACTGCCAAGAACAGCCGTTTAGTCGTTCTAATGGGACTGAGATCCCGTGTACACATTAGCGTGCAAGTAAATATCCCTAGGCAGTTTGAATTCGATGCAAGAGTAGGCTAATCCATAGCGCCGCCGCACAGGCAACATTTCCTCCATAACATTAGCACCCTGTATGGCGTATGCTATTCCCCATTAGCCCAGTCGGAGGAGAACAGTAGGAAGTTAAACCCAAGTTCAATCCATTTTATTTACACGTATTGCTATTTCATTTGTACCGAGTTGGTCAATAATCTTTTTTCGTAGTCGTGAAGAAGATAAAATAAGAAAACAACTTCAAAGTCTTCAAGTTGAAAAGTTAAAACGTGGACCATCATCACATAGAGAGGTACATTTTAATAATTCCAGTTTCACCCATCCGAATAGTATGTGACATTGTCCTGTGTATAATTAATTTACTTTGATTAGTACAGTCTAAGGGTTATTGGATATAGAGATCCGGACACCTGTTACCACTGTTTGTCGTGTATTGTGTACACGGTGAACAGTCCATATGCTGATTACACTATTTTGCCTATACCGTTTTTTAGGACTTCGAGTTTTGTCTGATGGTTTGGATTGTTCGTACTTGGTTTTATTTTATTATTATCCAGACATGAAAAATCTCCCGAATCCCACAAATAGAAAAAAAACAATCCATATTTTCCAATGCCCCAAAATGACTCCACGTCAGTTATATCTGAGAATTCTAGAAACCAATTTAAAATTTGATCTAAAGTATTTGAGTCCATTTCTCTATAACATTCTACCACGATTGGACATGAATAAAAATTTAATAAAGACACCATATATTTTTTAATATCATATAGCTTGGAAAGTTAACAAAGGAAGAACCTCATGGCGTTCCACACCAATTAGGGTAAGGAATTTATTATAAATGAAAATATTACTTAGAATCAAGCAAAAATAAAACAATTAGGTGAAATAAACCTGAATTTGGTTACATCCATAGGCGTACCAGCAAGGTGACAGATGTCCCCTAACTCTCGGGCAATCTGAATTTTCGGACAGACGGTTAAAGTGAAAAATAATGTTATTTGATCGTGTAGATTGGCAAAATACAGTGTCCAAAATCTAATAAACGCTAATTTTGACATTTTTTTGGAAATCGATTGGATTTCGGTAGCAAAACGTTTGGACAACTTTAAAGATGCTGAACTCGCGGTCAAGAATAGCAGAAAAACACAATTGCGTCTGTTAAATTTTCTAAATTTTGTCCGGGAGGGCGACGCCACATATACCCAGCGACGATAGACTGTTTGGGTTTCAGATCAGCATTCAAAGGCTATATTAATATTGTACCACATTGAAGTTGCTGTTTTCACGGCCTTAAATAGCAGGAAAACTCGTCTGTGGCTGTTAAATGTTCTCCCGACGGTCGCCTCTCCTTGGACTGAAAACGATTATTTGGTTTATTGGAATTCAGGCGAGCCACCTTAGCCAGGTTGTATGAGATCACTTTGAAGTTGCTGCATTCACGGGCTCAAATTGTCTTGGGGAGGTCCCTACACGGTAAGCTATTCGCCTTCGGGAATATTATTGGGCATTTTAGGTCTGCCCTCCTTACTTTTATCGTGCCCGTATGCTCATGGTAACACTAAACATTAGACAAAAGACAATGGTACACTTAATTTAAAAACGCCATTGTCATTCTTTAGGCACCCTGGTCATCATGTTGGGGATAGAAGAAGCCATCACAAACATCCACATGCTGATCGCCCTCGTTCACGCCATATGCATCATGTTGACAAGGGTGACATCCACGGTAAACATCCAGAGGAAGGTCACCATGGTCGAAATACGAACGGGGGTCATCACGTTGACAACGATCACCATGGCAAAAATAAACTGTCAAAAGAAGAGAGTGGGGGTAAGACTTTTAACACATGACACTAGAGAACTTAAAAATGAGTCGAAAATAAAACGAAACGAAGTAATTATGATACATATGCAACATACCTTAAATAGCTAGGCTATAATTATACCTACAGACTGCTATGATTCATCAATTATTTTAAAAAGCATCATTTGGATCGTTGTCTCAACTTGTCTTTCTTTTTTAAAAAAAAATATTTTCAGGTAGAAAAAGGGAAACGACAAAGTTACCATTAATAGATAATGGTGTGGTGAACCAACAACCAATAGTTCCCGTGGTTAAACTAACTATAGATGATACTCATGATTCTACAAGTAGTGTTAACAGAAGTGCTCGATCAAGTCGTGATTCGCTTAATTCAGGTACTTCCATTTGTATTCAGTAGTGCACAATAAGCAGGTCCGGAAATAATGATTTTAGTTGCATCTGACGAAATGTTGGGGATTGCTGAATTTGTACCTGGCATCTTGAAATGTGTTAAAAAACACTGAAAATAGACAATTTCTGTGACCAGGGCCTGATTAAGATCCCGAAAGTCTAACTGGTGCCCCCACATACTATATGTTATTAAAAATATAAATAATAATACACCACAACAGCAAACGTAAAAATAAGCTTAGCGGACATTACTTTAGAATTTCGATTTCGAAACGTTACTGATATTTAGGTGCTATTCTTTTAAAATCATTCCACATGATCTAAACGCGACCGAAAATTTAATCTTTATCTGGAAATAACCTAAAAAGGTATTTACGGAGCTGTATTATAATTTCAGGGTGTAGTCTTACAAAAGCTCTAAAAAACAACCCCACTGCAAGTATCCGGTCATTTTATAACGAAGCTATCAAGAAGTTATCCAGAGCAGATGTAATTTCACGAGGGGGCGATCCCAATCAAGAGGTATGCAGTTTTTACATTTCAGAAGGTGAATGCGTCATCCATTTATTTATCGCTTGAAGGACAAAAGTTTAATTATTACATCATCTGAGTTCCCGCTTAACTGGTGGCAAGAAAGGGAAACCTAAATATGGGTTAGATCTAACATTGAGTGAGCTCAAATTAATGATAATGCACTTTTTGCGTGAAACAAATTTGGCGATTAAACTGCTATTAGCCATTGCTCGATCTATGAAAGCCCCATGTTTCCGAAGCAGCTTACCCCTCGAAAAGTTTCGTTTGACTAAACCTAATCCACCTCCTAGAGAGGCTTTTCTCTGACCATTGCTTTGGGATTATGCTGAAGCAGCGACTGTGAGTTTTACAACATCTGGAGTTAAAGCGAGATCAAGCCTTCTGTTGAAGATGCCTAAGCCCTGGCTTCTAATATAAAAGTCAAACCAACGCCCAGTTAACTCGTTATGGGTTTTGTTCAGGGTAAACTGGGTGCTTATTCCTATTATAACACATCGTCTACCGTGTTTTTTTGTTTTCAAACAAAGTCAATGCTCACTGGAAGGAAAATATAATAATTATATTATTATACCATGTATAAAATCTATTAATTACTGACAACTATACCAATCAATTTTATCAAGTAGATTCCGATTAAGTCATAAATATGGAAAGTCAATCTGGTAAAAATCGATCACTATAGAAAAGTTACTTTATGTTATAAAAACTGCTAATACAATCTCAAGCTATCAGAAAATAACAATATTATACCCAGTTATTCACATAAAGAGAAATCAATGACTGCTAATGCACAACTCATCAAAGTCTACTAAGTATGATATGTTTACTGTGGCTTTTGTTTTCTTGGATGATTTAAGAGTAAATATTTGATTACTTAACGTGTGACTAAAGGGATAAAAGTTAAGATTTAGTCAGTTCGCATGCTGTTTTTCAGCAACACGGAGGCAGTCCACGATCTTCAATGGATAAATTACCTGAATTAGATAGAAATGCCTATAAGGAACTGGAAGGAATCATTAAAGAAGCTAAACTTCAAGGCGGAAGGTAGGCTATATGATATTATACTTTTAAACTTTCTGTTATTTGTGTTGTTGCTTTAGTTTCATTTCCTTATAAATATTTTGCTTTCCATTTCAGAAGGGATAGTGTGGCAAATTATGCATCCCGTCACAAGAAACGACGTCTGCAGCACTTGGAACAATTACTGGAGGAATTGAGACCAAGAATTCGACATGAAATCCCATTCGATCCCCAGAGTATCTTGGAATGTAGATATCTTCGATTGTCCAAGGATAATATTGCTCAACTTGAGAAAATGATCGAAGAATCTGGGAAAGACCCGGGCATCCATGCTCACAGTGATGTCAGCAATTATAATATCTGGAAGTAACTGTGCTTGTTTAATTTTAGTTTTAAGAGACAGCTCCAGGATTCAGATATGTTTTAGGCACGTATTTCTGTGTTATCTTAGTTATTATATGAAGGTGATATTTAGTTCTAACTGTCAGAAAATAAACAAACGTAATTCACAAGTCATTTATTATTTAATTTTAATGACTAACGTTTGTAGCCTATTAATGTCATGGTTGTTTTCTATTATGTTACTGATGATATTGTTTTCTAGTATGTCGCTGATAATATTGTTTTCTAAAATAAAACGTTGTTTTATGGCACGTCAGCACCAACCGGGCTATATTGCACCAGATATAATAATATGGTGAATTTAACAAGACAAATTAAAACAATATCACAAGGATGTATTCATATGTAAATAAAAACAATTATCACAGAAAATATAATGAAAAATGAATAATTCAATTCCTTTATATATAAGTATTAATATATGATAAATAGAATATACAATTAAAATTTTGAATAAGAATTCTGTCTCGTTTAAAAATGCTAGCAATTTATTATACAGCTCCGGTTGGGCAAATAACTGACGTGCTGACTGGCAACGGATATTTTTTTCGCTTAGGCCTATGCCATTATTATTGTTTTATATTATTATGTCACTGATTTTATTGTCTTATACTATCTCACTGATTTTATTTTCTTATATTAGTTATATTATCACACTGATTTTATTGTCTTATATTATCTCACTGATTTTATTGTCTTATATTATCTCACTGATTTTATTGTCTTATATTATCTCACTGATTTTATTTGTAACATAAATGTTAAACCTTAAATTGCTCTGCATTCTTATTTTTGCGGTTGCGATACAAAATACCGGTATTAATTATATTATTATTTGGCGTGAGCGTATGTGGCATGGAGACAGGGGCGCCTTCTCAACCTGGTGGGTTTCCTCCGGGCACTCCGGTTTCCTCCCACTGCTAAAGGCCCCTACGCGCAAGCGAATTATTTAAATAAAATTAAACCATATTATGTTAGTCCCGAAATGACCTAGTTGTGTTGGGTGGACGTTAAACCCCATTTCTCTCTCTCTCTATTATTATTTGATCGTGTCGAATGCCAATGGTCGGATAAATGTCACCATCGATGGGTACAAAGAAATACGACAAATCCGGAAATACAACGACTGCATGTTTCAGTATTTCTAATACTGTGTGGTATTAAGAACTCTATTTTCTTGATGAAAGAGAAAAGAAAAAGTAAGACATTTAGACCGTTAGAATGTTGAAATTTAAAGAAGCTTTTAATATTTAAAAAATTTTAGAGAGAGAGAGAGAGAGATGGGGTTTAACGTCCACTCAACACAACTAGGTCATTTCGGGACTAAATTTTTATAGAGAAGTGTTCACGAAATTTTGAGATGCAGTGTTTAACTGATACCGTAGAACTATGAGGTATGAAGATTTTTTGAATAAGTATCATGAATAATATACATTTACGTCAAATTGCTTCTTATTTTCCCGCCATTTATCGACAACGGCAACGACTGGGTTTGTTATCTTTTACGAAAGAGCTTCGACAAATCGGTCGCTTCAATTAGCTATATATAATGCCGGACAGGTGTTATATATCACGAAGGTTATCCCTCGTTCTGTAAACAACTATCTACTTTGAGGATATTTTCAAGGGGAGCTAATTGTAGACCAACAGCGTAATTGTTGCACGTGTATCCCTGCATTTTTCCAGGAAATGAGATAGCTAACATAGCAAAAATAATGTATGTGTACATGTAAAGTAATAAGAAATTGTATGCATTAGCATTTATAACTAGACAACTAGATAAAGAGCTCAAACCAGTCGTGAATTCTGCTCCATACACTATACAGTCATGTGTTTGGGGATAGAGGTGACAACTGACAATTTTGTCGGTTTCAAAGTTAAGAAAATCAAGCTATCGTAATGTTGCCATCTTAAACCTACTAGTATACTGTTGCAGAAAGAACTATTAGATCATAAAAACTATCGTCCGGTTTCAGCCTTGGCCTTTTGTCGCTCAAACCAGTCGTGAATTCTGCTCCATACACATACAGCCATGTGTTTGGGAATAAAGGTGACAATTTTGTCGGTTTCAATGTGGAGAGAAATATAAAACAAGCTATCGTAAACCCACTGTTGCAGAAAGAAACTACGTGTGCTAGATCCTAATGTAGGCCTACATGTACATTTACATAAAAACTAACGTCCGGTTTCAGCCTTGGCCTTTTTGTCGAAAATTGTCGAGAAATCGGTTAATATAGGGCCTACTGCGTTTTTTCCTTCCAAAACACATTCTCCTTGATAAGTTTCAATCGGAATATCGACTATATCCCAGAAACCCACACTTTTTACGGCAGTGAATGATTTTAGACGCGCAGTTGATATGGTAAAACATCCCTCTTAATCCCCACTGATGCTTGACTTGGTTCTTGTCGTAGGCCTATCTGGGAAAAAGATGGTTAACCAAGAACAATCAGATGTTAGTACATTGACCTTGTGGGTGCCATACACTACACCCCTTGGCTCTAGAACAATTTTTTTACACTCGCCCCCGAGGACAATTCATACTCAGATAATTAATCCCATAGGACTAGTTAGTCAGGTCAATATATGGAAAATACCCCCTCAACCCCCTAAAAAGCAAACAAAAGGTTTTAAAACTGATTCTGGTAGGGTTTAGTGTACTTTAAAACATACTTAAAGTTTACCAAAGTAGGACCACCGGAAAAGTGTATTTTCAAGATGGCGCCAAAAATGGCCACCGAAACGTCTTAAAATGATCATAACTTTGGAACTATCAACTCAAATTTGATGATCTTTATGTCCTTCCCTAGGTTTTGGGGGCAAAGAACACAATCATTAAGATCATTAAAATGGCCGCCAACATTTCCAAATTACCGCAAGTCCATAATTATTGACTAAAATTTGATGATCTTGATGTCTATTCCCAGGTTTTGGGGGGCAAGGAACACATTAAGAGGACTTTAGACTTAGATATTACTGGATGTTGAATCACCAAAAAATTAAATTTATGAGCTTCCGCTGTCCACTATAATAGAATAAGTTTCAGAGCGTTCAGTTTTGAATGTCATCCTCCTCCTGGTTATGGACTTGCGGTCATTTGGAGGTGTTGACGGTCATTTTTGACATAGAAGGCCAACATCATGTTTAATGATCTTAATGAGTTCTTTGCCCCCAAAGCGTAGGAGGAATAGACCCCAAGATCATCAAATTTGAGTTGTTAGATACATAATTATGATCATTAAGACGTTTCGGTGGCCACCTTGAATTTGTCCTTGGACCATTCGTCCCCTAGGACAGTTTGTCAGGGGACTAGTTCAGGGGCCGCGGAGTCGGGGGGGGGGGGGCTATAGCCCCGGCAATAATTTTAATAGTAAAAAATAAAATGTCGCCAAAAGCTCAAAAGAGCGAAAAAAGGTTAGGGGGGGGGGGGTATTGGTGTGGTGCTTAGTGGGGGCGGCCACATTGCGTAAGTTATTGTCAGTAGCCCCCCCCAAAATCGGGGCCGCTCCGCGGCCCCTGGACTAGTTTTCCGGGGACAAATTTGTCTAATACCCATACCCCATGGTAGTATTAGTGATCAACATTGCATCGGACATTAATAATACGCCGTCGCCGATGATACATAAATAGTTGACGTTTTTTAAGCACGCCCAAAATCGTTAAGCAAAATGTTCATTCTACGGTAATTAAATCTCGCATTCCAACTCAGTAATAAACTTACATGTTGTTGAGCACGGTTGATTTCTTACCGAACCCATCCTTCTGTAAACCTACTATATTTACGGTCATCAATAAGGTCCATGGGCATGCCTTCAACGAGGCAAGAATATGCATTTAGTTTGATTCACTAATTGTGTTCGTTTAACTCTACAGTGTCCACATGCTAAAAACATGTTATTTTGTACAATCAGGGACCATAATCCAGAGACGTTATTGTCTCATACATGTCTATATCGAAAAGGGAAAATATTTGTGACTGTCGTTTTCTAAGGGCTCCCAAAATTCTGAAAATGCCCCTCCCCCCCACTTTATAAGATCTTTTTTTGCCCAGAGTTCTGTAAGAGAGAAAAATGGGGTTTAATGTCCACTCACCACCAACTAGGTCATTTTGGGACTAACATACACATGTATGGTTCAATTTTTTTTTTAATAATTCACTTGCACATAGGGGTCTTTAGCGGTGGGATGAAACTGGAGGACCTGGAGAAAACCTGAGAGGTCGTCAAGTACAATCGGGAATCGAAACCAGGCCAGTTGACTCAATGACAGACCTTATGATACAACGTGCATGCGAGTTCCGCAAGATTTCAAACCACATATTGGATAATCTTAAAAACAATGATATAATGTTCAAACCATCAGGTAAGTAGAATTATGAAATCAAACATTAAGTACTTGGGACATTTTATTGACATCAAATTATGATTGATTGATATAATTTACAATTTGACCTGACAATTTAACAATCAGAAAATAATATATATATCATAGCAAAACAGTAACACAACAAAATGACTTATAAACTACATACATATATATATAAAATATAGTATTACTGCAGGAAAAGAATCATCAACATCCATGCATATTGTGGGGGAATAGGGTAAAATTAATCTATGACAGATATAGAAATACCTTGAAGCTAGTTCTAAAAGATGATGGATTGGTCATCTTACAATATTCCACATCATACTTTTTGAAACAACAATAGCAGATTGTTGCAGTTCTAGAATAGGATATGAATTACATGTACTTGTAACCAAGTCATAAATTTTATAACTCTTTCTGTGTATGTTGATCCTGTACAGTTACTTTATTTTTTTGATTTTGATTCTGGTATAAGGCACAAAATGTCTAGACTATAATAATACTCCACGACAAAAGATTCTGGACTGAAAAACTGATATAACTATAGAGCACCTCACTAATAATACAAACAATTATTAAATTCAAAATAAAAACTACAATAAATAAAAGTTTGGGGGGGGGGGGAGATATAGAGACATTACAAACTATGGTATATTACCGTATACAGGTCACTTATATATGATATTATGTTTACCCATATTTACCATAAAAAAGATATTTTAAATAATGTACATAAAGTTTGGTATAAGTATAAGTGATTGTGACGAGCTATTATTAGTATTTTATACAGTCTTTAAAAATATATTAAAAAACATAAAAAAGTGTTGAAATGATATCTATCTCTATATCTACACATAAGAATGAAACTGGCTAAATTATATAAATGATAACGCACTTGAAATATAAAATGCTACTTTCATACCAATCCAATAGGCTTCTCAATCTCAATAATTATTTCAAACTTATCAGATGATAACTTTAACGCGTGACTGAAAGTTATGATCAGACTTCTCTGAAATCCTTACTAATGTAGACAACGTCTAAATTGTATAGTGTGTCCACGATAAACCATGAATAATGGGCTGACAGACAGGGGTGGTGGGAATATACAACTATGTTTCTATATGTGGACATATCAAAAGCACATAAACATATTTTCTAAAATTCTTTGTGGTTGTAGTGATAATATCAATTCATCATTACCATTGCTCAACAGTTCATGCCAAGTCTTATAGATTTCAACTACATCTGTGTCCAGGAGTATGAAAGCTAATAATAATAATAATAATAATAATAATAATAATCGCGTCATTTTACAATGATATAAACAATTATCACAGAAGTTCAACTAGACTCTTAAAAACAATCTTAATATCATAATAAAACATGTAACATCAAATAATCCAGCAAGGCAGCATCACTCCAAAACAACTATCATTAAATACAAATCTTTTGTGATAATGTGATAGCAGATCAATTGCAAGCTGTACTTGTTTTGGAAGACATTCCCTAAATATAAGAGTTATGCCCCTTACAAATTTAACCAAAGACGCAAACACAGGTTCATTTAATCAGCCCCTTGACATTTTACTGCACCATTTTAGATTTTAAGAAAATACTTTGTGCTGTCAAGCAAAATCTCATGCAAGTAATTTTTAAAAAAAAAAAGAATATCATGGGTGATAACTTTTTCCATGATGATGTAAGCTTTAGCCAATGTTTTTTTTAAAAAAAATAGCGAATTATATATAAATTACTTACAGCTATAGCAATATTTAAATGTCATGGAATTTGTTATAAACATCTAATACAAGAAGACCGTTAAAGACAGGAAGGATTGAAGCATAGACACACATGTTATTTACAGTTTTGTTCACAGCTCTGAGAATTTCACAAATATATAAAGCTCTATTATGTTCGTTACAACTACATCAAATAAGTAGCTCAGGAGGTAAAAAAATAAATATAAAGAATTGCAGCTTTATTCAGTCTTCTTGGCCCATTTAAAGTCATCATCTCGAGGTTTACATCCAGTGTACCTTTCTATAATATTTTCTAATGTTGGCCAAAATTTAATTAGTTCTAATGGGTAATTGAGCCAGCCTGTTGTGATACAAAAGTATGTCTCATGTGGTGCCACATGATGTATTCTGTGATGTTTTCTGGGTAAGATAATATGTAGATCTTGGAATATTGTTATATAGCGTGGTAAACCAAAGTAGGTGTGAGACCATTTATGACACTAAAAAAAAAAGAAAAAAGAAGAACATTATTATCTATATAAAAACCTGTTTATTACATGCACCTACACATCAATAGAAGACAATTATTTGTTTTTGTTTTAACAGTCATTTTTTTTGATATTCTTTTAAGAACTTCATCAAAAAATCAGTTTGCTATTGACTTCAGAAACACAAGACAGTTGATCCAAGACTTGATTATGGATAAGAGTGATTAAAACTAAAGTTATGGTGTTCCAAAGCATCAACTAATCAAATTGCTTATCTCTGCTTACCCTAAGCAGAAAATGCCCATCTTCAAACTCCATCAAGACATTGACCTAATAAACACCCCACCAAGTTTGAAAACTGTAGCTCATTTAGGAGAGTCGTTGGGTCCCAAAAAGGGTGACACACAGACAGACAGAGCCATTTTAATAGTCTCCTGTTTCTTCGAAAGGCGGGGGACAAAAACACTGTGGTTACTTACCTGATTAGTAATACTGATAAATACAGCCAGTAAAAATATATACCAATACAAAGAGGACTGTGCTTGTATTTCTTCATTACTTCTAAACATAAATCCATAGGCACTGTATGCCAACCCAGGAATGACAACGGCAAAATTATCACCATTAGTTTCTATAAAATCATGCCTAGTTATAGATGTAGGATCTATATGATGTTCTCTAAATGGACGTAATAAGGCCTGAATAACATAACAATATATTAATTACATAACTGGCTGGGCTGATTTTAGACACATTTTAAGAAGAACACTCTTATATCAGAATGCTCTAGTAAAGTTTTATTTCATCATGTACTTTTAACTTAGTTCATTGTGTAACACACTTCAGAATTTAAAATTTAAAAACACTTTCAGATTTCGACAATTATGGCAACATGCGACAATGAATGAGCTTAAGCTAAATCATGTGACATGATGCAAGAGGCAACACTTATGTAGCAGTCAATGTATTTTACAATATGGCATAACTCTGGTAATAATTATCGCAGTTGAAAATAAACAGGATTCTTCATCTCATGACCTTATATACTGTGTATAAATTTAAAGTCAATCAGATTTAGCCTCTAGAATATCAAAAAGACTTTTTAAAAGTGATCAAGGGCCGTAACTCTGGCAGTGATTATCGGAAATCATTGAAAATCGATAGGCTTATTCATCTAATGACCGTAAACAGGTGATCGATGACCATAACTCTGATAGTTATTACCAGAAATCGTTGGAAATTAATAGTACTACCTTACTTAGAAGCAGAGTTTGTATGTCCCAAAGAGTGAGAGAGAAACGGGGCTTAATGTCCACTCAAACAAAACTAGGTCATTTCGGGTCTAACATATGGTTCAATTTTTTAAAAATAATTTGCTTGCATGTAGAGGTCTTCACCGCAGGACTTGGAAAATAACCCATGAGGTTCGACAGGCAACCCTTCTCCTTGTCCTGTTCAACCGGAAAATCAAAACCACTCTAACCATTCGCGCACCCCCCCCGCCCATGTACATGTAGGGGGACAAACAATTTTGGGAAGATATTTATTTTGCCAATGTACAGTAACTTTGATTTTTATATACAAATATAGAGCACATAGATTGTACTTTCTGTTTGATTAATTTTCTGATCAATCTCAAATGGTACTAAAATATTTTGGGAATGGTGGGGCCTGTCGCCAAATAATTTTTTTCTAGGCTGATATTTATAAAATATAGATCAAATTATCACTTACTTTACCAATGATTGGTAAGTCCACAGAACCCCATGTATCTGCACCCCAATGAACTAAACCACTTAAAAAATCAGCTGTCACAATACCGAACACTGAAAAATTTGAAATTATAGTAGCGATTAGTTTGGATATTTTTAATAGATCATTTTTTATAATTTGATCAACTACAGCAACTATGTTTCTGTTTACCGTCAGATCATTGTGTCTTGGTACTAACTTAAATATTTTATTTTAAAATACAAATGTTATTTTAAAGTAATAAAAGATACTCACATGCAGATATTATCACTGTGTATATATTACATAACTGGAATGTCCATAATAAATTAATGAAATTATATAGAAATAATCCAATACTGATAAATAAACAGACTGTTTCTTGTTTTCTTTTACCTAAAAAAAAGAGCAAAATTGATAAAGTTACATCCAGAAAATACCATGCCTCATTTTTTATATTAAAACATGAAATGTATATTTGTATTTATCAATCTTCATTTAGCTCACCTGTTCGGCTGTATTTTCACTTCTTACATCCCTTTGTCAAAAATATAATGTAAACATTTTAAAGATGCATTATGTAAGATTAATAAAGACATGTTTGATAGTAAATATTATATGATTGAGCACCAAATAGGAGAAAAATAAGGAAGATTAAAAATTTTGAAAAAATATTCACAAAGTAATTAAGGGCGTTCCTGTCCTCGTGTTCCTGTGCCAAATTCGAGGTATTTTCACAATATTGTTAATTTATAAACGCCAACCACGTCCTGTCGTTTTAAATCAAACTATTATTGTGTTGTTGGGAGTAATGACAACACAAATCTCTTTCAGTGTTTATTAGAAAACCATCCCAAACTTAAAAGCTGCTTATCTACAGCTAGCTCCGGCTGAGAATAGGCCCTAACCCAATTAACCGACATTTTAATTCCTACATCGACGATTTTAGTCGATAACACTTGAGTATGCTTTTAGAAATTTTTAGAAGTATTTATTTTTCTTCTATTGTCATATTGAATGAAATTAAATATGTTTTTTAGGCGTTGTGTGTATGAAAGATGTCAAACTAACAGAACCGAATCACAAGAAAGTTCCCTAATTATTTAATATGGCGCCGCCTATGACAGCTATATCACAAAGGTGGTTTTGTTTGCGAAAACAAATTTAGGGGTATCTAACCTTATTTTGAAGGATAAACAGATTAAAACTCTAATGAAAGTTAATAATGGTAAAGAATGTATTGCAATATTACCCATAGCACACATTATATATCGTTTTTAACTGAGCGACAGAACTTGAAATTTGACTTTGTGTTTACGCATAACAGTTTGCTAGAGTTTATTTTTACTCTGTTGTGTAAACACCGCCCAAAATGATTATGTGAGCGTTTTAAACATAGAAATAAATAGAAAATGGATGCGGCTACCACAAACAAGAGAGAGAAATGGGGTTTAACGTCAACTCGACACAAACTAGGTCATTTTGGGACTAACATATGGTTCTTTAGCAGTGGGAGGAAACCGGAGGACCCGGAGAAAATCCACAACGTTGGACAGGCGACTCTACTCCTTGCCACGTACAACCGAGGATTGAAACCACGCCAGTTGACTACCACAAACAAAAGGAATGTTTCTTAGGGTATAAAGAATAAGTATGGTATGCAAATTTTCAAGATAATACGCTGAGAAAGGGGGCCATCCATAAAGTATGTACACTTGAAGGGGGGGGGCACGCCAAAACGTACAGGTGCGTACCGGGTGGGAAGCAGGGGTCATTGGCAAAATGTACATACGCTTGACTTTTATTTTTAACTCTGATTTCGGGACGTGCGCCCTTCCCTCACGTTCCACGCCTGCTGCTTTCCTGATATTATTGTTATATAGGCGTTGTATATGTATCGCTGGTTCAGACATTCGCTGGTTCCACTGTGTTTATTTATATAATTAGCAGCGCGTGCACGGTCAATCCCAGTCACCCAGACTATCATTGACTTGAGAAGTGTGTGGATCCACACGTCAGACCTTTGACCTGGCCTAGAATTTAATGCACTGTGACATGCGCAAACACGTCACATCGCGAGATGGCTTTTACTTGCGATTCCCGGTCCCAGGGTTAAACACTAGTTAAAATCCGTTTAATTATATATAATCAGACTTCTGATTTATACGATTGTTTTTCCAGGATTGTGTCCGGACGTACAGAGGGGGGAGGGAGGGTTATGCCAAAAGCATACAGGGGGGGGGGGGGGCTGAATTTTACCCATTTTGAGCCTACGTACTTTATGGATGGCCCCAAGGCAGCCTGTAGATGAACAAACAAAAACAAGAAACCACCGTAGCTCTGCTCCTGGGGTCGGACATGCACCAAAAACAGTAGGGATCAGCCTTAGGATATAAGCTTAAGGAATAAGCATATGTAAAGTTTCAAAATCATCAGTTAAGAAATGCAGCCTGTAGCTGGTGACGCTCATCTATTCCAGGTAAGTTTTACATAATCAATGTTTATTTAAATTGTAAATTGATCAGTAACTCGTGATTTCGATGTCGAACATTTTGGATGAGTAGGTCCTTTAAACAAGGATTGTGCCAGAGCTACAAATTTGAAATGCGCAAGTCATAATAATAGTATAAACTGATCTATCACTGAGTAATGAAATGAAATGGGGTTTATTGTCTGTATCGACAGGGTAAATCATGTAGGAAAATCCAGAGGAACTATCTTGGTTAAAACCTTTAGCAAAATCCTGATTGACGAACAAGCATTTTTACCCACTGACTGTATCACCGCGACTCCCCTTCTACTGAACAGTACAAAATGAGGGACTCCAATTCTAATCATATCATACGTACATTTGTTGTACATACATGTACGGTAGCTAAAAACAAATACATATTTCAACGTTTGGCAATCATGTTTGATCCAACTCCCTTTCCTTTTTCCGTCGTCACCTATAAAGTCAGGATTGATTTAAGATTAAAACGAATGAGTAAATCTTCCAACAATGAAATACTGAGACGTTTTTGGCAATGTTTTTTTTTATATAATCTGTTGAAAAGCTCTGTCCTCTGTTAAATACAGGACTGTTTATTATTGCTATGTTAACTGTTAACTATGTAGGCCTGCTGTACGTCTGTGGCTGTGGTGTAGGCCTGCCTATCCTGATTCGGATTCCTATAGCCTATATATTTAATTATATCTGACAAATTCTGTTTTAAGTTTTTCAGAAATTAGTAGGTATTATAGTGACGTATATATAGTACTATATAATATGTCACTATATAATATATGTCTGTGATATTTGGTTTTTGGGAGGTAAATCGTCTTCTGTCAGTAATACTCCAATCTGTCTGATTGCATAACAGCAATAGTAACAATATAAACAGAAAACATGACCCATTATCGGACACCCACAAGCTAAAGAAAAATATACATACCAGCAGTGTATCCACTAGCTAACTCTTTTGCCCCAGCATGTGATGGTCCCCAACGAGCCTTTGCAGGAAGGTCATTTTCTTCCTTATACTGTATATTAGAATTAGGATCGTCTTCTGACATAGAATTTTTGAGAATTTCTGTTTCTGTTTTGGACCCCATTTTTACTTGACAGAGGAGAGGCTTCTTAGCGACTCGACGGCTGCGCTTGATCGTCTGATAAGCGTGCGCAGCAAGGTTTTAACAAAGTTCTGATTGGCTATAAAACAATTAACAATTGATAATTATATTCATAAATTGATACCTACGGCTACGTAATGTAGACGGCTTTTTAATAAAAATGTTGAAATAAACGCAATAAATACAAAAAGTTAAGCGATAGGGCTAATTATTAAGAATATTATAGTATTATATCTGACGACCTTGATCTCTATTTGACCCTAAGAATCCTTAAATCGAAAGTAGAGTCAGAGACATGGCTGATGGCACGCATGGTAAAACTTCACGACAAAGGAACAGACAGAATTGTTATGGCATGGGAACAAATTTTGATTTTTTTTTAATATTTGTTCAGTAATAGATATGGGCTAGGCCTATATCCGTTGTGTGTTTATAATTATAAGTTTTTCATTTAACCCGATGAACGACAGGAAAAGGGCAATATTTAATAATTTATCATTTTTATGAAAGGAACTTACTATAATATATGACTTATGTAATGTAGAGATAGCTAAAGTAACCCCAAAAGCCATGGACTTATATTATTTAGATATTTAATCTAGTTTAATAATCGAATCATAAAACAAATTTGACATACGTACATGTACACTTGATGTTAACTTATTACTTAGTTTATATATGCCTCTGGTCATCTTATTTAGATCATCAATCTAGTTTAGACTAATCATAAATGTAAAATATGCCTATGTATTTAAAAAAAAATCAAGTGTAGTACAGGCCCGTAGCCAGGGGGGGGGGGGGCAACTGCCCTCCCAACACTGAGTCTTGCCCCCCCCCCCCAATATCACAAGAAAATTGGCCTTTACCGCAAAATTCATGCAGATGCCCATGCTAGTTGACCCTCCCAAAAACATCTTTGCCCCCCCAAAAAGAACTCCCTGGCTACGGGCCTGGTGTAGTATAAAAAAGACAGATAACAAAATATTTGTTATCACCAACTTCCAAAGGTCAATATGAATAAGGTCAATGTTTGAATATTGATAATTAATAATAAAGGCCAACATGCAATTGCTAATGTATGAAATGACCAGAAATTAAAGGATCAGTGTTACAAATGCACAAAGATATTCTTGTAAACCCTGTATGTGTGTATCTCAAATAGAATACCATATAACTTTGAATACAACCCCGGCCTCGATTACAACCTGGGCCTTGATAGAACCCCGTGAGATAAATACAACCCGGGTCTTGAATAGTCTTTGATATAACCCAGGTCTAACGTATAAACTGAATACTCCCTGTCAAAATATAAATTCATTGATGATCCATGCACAGGAAGTAGAATTGTCTCATGTCACGCACAGACAGTTTAGCCTTCTTATTTGCAAGACCGACCTGTCTGCTTGTTTTACTTGTTTTACTTGTCCAAAATGTCACTCATATAGAAGATTTTAAAGCATTAATTTGGGTCTGAAAAAATACAACCTGGCCTCGATTATAACCCGGGCCTCGAATAGAACCTGGGGGTCGGGGGGTGCTGAACGAAATAGAACGCTGGGGTTGTATTCAAGTAAATACGACCCGTAGGCATTAAACTGAGTTCTTGAAGTTATTTATCTCAGAACCTGTGATTTATGTCATATTGTGCTCACATTTATAGGGTGCCATGATTTAAACTTTTAAAGTAAGTAAGGGTGCATATGGTTTGCATTTTTCAGAAGATATCAAATTTCCCAGTAATTCACATTATAATATGTAGGCCTTCTTCATTCAGATAAATTATTAACATATACTAGTAATTCAAACAGGGCAGTGTAGGTTGATGTACTTTTCAATTCGTTTTACATTGTAAATACTGAATGGTATTGAAACATTGATCATGGTTAGATATTTATATTAAACTTAATTGAAGATTTAACATTCACAGTTTTGTAGTTTTTAAGGCTTCTATAGCACTAAATCATTTATAGAGTGTTTAAGTGTTAAAAATTACTGGCATTCTAAACAATAAGACCTGTTTAGTGCCCTTATATTATAGAATCTTGCAGCAGTACGAATGCAGTTTTGTATGATAATGGGTTCATTTGAGTGCAGGCCAACCTAATCGATTTCCCCGGTCCTCCAATTTCCTCCCACTGCTAAAGACCCCTATGCCCATATAAAATTGAACCGTATGTTTGTTCCAAAAATTCTAGTGTGTGTGTGAGGACTGTGGAGTGAACATTAAACCCCATTTCTCTCTCTCCCTTTCCAGGTCCCCTGCACACCACTGAAAAGTGGAAACCACGCTGAAAATAGGGAGAATGTCCAATGCCAAGACTACCCAGCTAATCAGTCAGTGCCATTTTCGCTGACAACTGGGGCTCCTAGACCCTAATGTATAATTTTGAAAATGTATTTTGACGTTTTTCAGAAAATGAGACGGAGGTGATATCTGACCATGCTGTTTTTAAAGCTAAGCAGATGGCTTTTATTTAAACCAAAAAAATGTGCTTTAGAGGCGTTTCGATTCCTAACAGCAAAACCTGTAAAACCTCATAAACCTAAAGGCAAACAAACAGAGGTTGGTTATTGTTATAAATATGAAACGAAAAAAAAAGTAGAAAAGGATATCTAACATTATACTGTTTTAAGTATTTGCGGCTATAGGCAACAATAATAACATGGATTGGAAACTTACAAATACAAATCTTACATGATTGAAGGAACACTAAGGCTATAGTTACCATGTTATAAGAAATGGTGTTTGTGGGCCATGTGCTTATTATGGTGATTTATGACCTTTGTCAGTGAGCAATGACAACTCTTCACTGTACTTATCAATGTTATTGTTGTGTTATAAATTTTAATTACTAGTTTTAGTGACTATATTTGATTTTGCTAACTAATCATTTCGATCAGGTCTGCCAAGAGAAAAACTGCAATCTTAAAGAGCTATGTGGGGATCACGTGGCTAAGTGGGTAAGGTGCTGGCTTGCTAGCCTGGAGGTCAGGTGTTCGATCTCTGCATTGGTTTCCCCTTGTCAGTGATGCAGACGAAGGACCTGACAAGGACAGCTGCCTAGTCACTCAGATGGGATAAAAAACCAAGGTCCCGTGTTCTCATTGGCGTGCATGTAAAGATCCCTTGGTAGTTTGAATTCAGCTGCTGCGCGGACAAAAATTTCCCTCATAGCACACTGTATGGCGTATGCTGGCTTCAATTAGCCCAGGTTAGGTGCAGAAGTGTAGGACTTTAAACCCCATTTCATTCATTCATTCATTCATTTAAGAGTAATGTAATCCCTATCGAGTGTTTTGGTGATTATTTCAAACAGGTGAATATGTTAGACTACTTATAGTTTGGTGTTTAATTGACACACTTATATAAATAGCCCCTTTTTCAGAGACACTGTGAAAATTGGAAACACTCCTGTAAAAAGGAGAAGGATAGAATGCTGGTTTAAAACAAAATTGAACATAACCACATCTATTTTAATGTTCTCTTCTGAGTACAACTAACATGGAATTTTAATCTTCTTTATTGTTTATTATTTGTAACTTCAGTCCAGTAGATTTATTGATTTCTGTAAAGTTCGTGTCTATGGGGGTAAAGGAGGGGATGGTTATGTCTCATTCCTGAGAGAACATAGTCGAGAATTTGGTGGACCGGATGGTGGAAATGGTGGTAATGGAGGACATGTTATTTTTCAAGGTGAAACATTTTTGTAGCCCCAATCCACATTTCTATTATGTAACCTAACAATCATTGATAATATAAGCAATATTGTAATTAGCTGATAGCCACCCAGAAGAAGTCATCTAGTCGTAACTTTTTAAAGAGGATACTGCAGTACCGTGGGTCTAATTCTCCTTTTTGGCAAATTATTGCGAAAATTACGAGAGAAGCCCTCTCGCAATAATTTCATGTTCCAATAATTTTATGTTTGCGAATAATTTTATGTGGACTCTATAGAAGCCAAAGTTAATATCTGATTGAATTCAAATGTATATACACAGTGGTTAAGGCCATGCGATGAAGAGGCCTATTGATTTTCAGCAATTTACGATAATTACTGCTAGAGTTATTGCCCTTGATCACTTCAAAATATCTTGTGGATGCTATAGAGGCCAAAGTTAATATCCGATTGACTTCAAATGTATACACAGTGTTGAAGGTCATGAGACAAAGAGGCCTATTGATTTTCAGTGATTTCTGATAATTGCTGCCAGAGTTATGGCTCTTAATCACTTCCAAAACTCTTGTGGCAACTCTAGAGACTAAAGTTATTATCCAATTAACTTAAGATTGATACAAAGAGTTTAAGGTCTTGAAACGAACAAGTATATTGATTTTCAATGAATTTTGATAATTTAAACAGCTAAATCCATGATATTAAATGTTTTGTATACTAAACATTAGCATGGAGGACAACTTTATCAAAGCCAAACAAATTCAAATGATTTTCTGATAATTACGGAATGATTTGTTATTCTTAATCAGATTTTAGTGTACCAACATTATAAATGTTTCATTACCGAAAATAGTAAAAATATGTGACAAAACTCTTGTTGAGAACCCGGATGATTTAGCTACTGTGGGCGTACGTTATGTTGCCTGGCAACCTATCTTTATGTCTAGTTGTAAAGATATGGAACAGTGCATTTATATATGTCTAGGTGTTTAGATATTGTACAATTTATTTATAGATCCTGACACTTATAAGTCTATTTTTAACAAGTTGACAGCTGATTTTCAGCGGGTTTTATGACAAGAATACCTTAGGGCAAGTTATATCCCTTTAACAAACGTCATATGTTTATTATGTTTCAGCTAGTACCAATATAAAATCATTAACATCTATAGATCCTCACATAAAAGCTAAGAATGGAATAAAAGGGTCTAAGAAAGACTGTCACGGTAAAAATGCAGAGCACACATATGTATTAGTAAGTAATATAAGTTTTAACCAGTTTCACTTTTAACAGACTGCATTCACCTGGTCATGTTAATGTATATTTAGTTTAAGGAATAAAGTAATGAGCATTTAAAAATATTAGTATTTCTTGATCAGGGGCAGTTCATTGATTTGTAAGGAAGAACAAATTTCATTGTCTAACTATTTATGATCTACCTATTTATAAACTATAACCCATACTTATGGAAGAACAATTACTGATTTATTTAGGCGATATTTCGAAGAGTATTCTCTCAATGTTTTAGGGAGGGAGGGTTTACATAGGCTAAGTCTGTCCCCAATTCCTCAAACATCCTGAATAAAATATTTTTTCTAAAAAAAAAAGAAAAAAAAAAAAAAAGTCTTCAAGCAAGTACAATGAAAAATGTGTAGGGCAGATATATATAGACAAGCAAAAACAATAAATCAGAAACAATGCAAGCCAACAACAAGATCAAAGGCATGGAAACAACATGATCAAAGGCAAGGTGTAATGGTTGCTCTTGTATGAATACTCTAATAGTCTTATATAAATACTCCTATATGAATACTCTTGCTGGATTATATACCAATGGCTAAATATGATATTTATTTTAAAGGTACCTGTAGGGACTGTAGTAAAAAGTGAAACAGGCGATGTTTTATCATCCTTAGACAATACTTGTGATTATTATATAGCTGGGCGTGGAGGTGCTGGAGGGAAAGGCAATCATTTCTTTTTAACCAACGAAGAACGAGTACCCAATTATGCTGAAAAGGGTGCCCTTGGAGAAGAGAAAATACTATTTGTAGAACTTAGAACTATGGCTCATGCTGGATTGGTGAGATTTTATAGTTTGAAAATGTTGGTCAATTAAAGATATCTCATTTCAGATATTCAGAAAAAGAAATAGACTATAGTTGTGACTTTATGTTATTTCTTTATTTTAAAATAAATATTTGAGCCAATTTTACCAAATTGTGTATCTTGCACTTAATGTTGAAATCCATTTAATGTTGGAGTGATTTATGAAATGAAAAGTTTAACAACTAAATTATTTGCAGATTGGTTTTCCTAATGCTGGAAAATCTACATTGCTTCGTGCTATCTCAAGAGCTAGGCCAAAAGTGGCATCCTATCCATTTACAACTCTAAATCCTCATGTTGGTATGGTGATTTATGATGATCATGAACAGATAGCAGGTGAGGTTCTAATATTATACTTACCAAGAGTAGATTACATTATATACACCAAAAATACACTAGGGTGTGTAAAATGAAATCTTGTGCATTTGTCAACTTCTAATAGACTAGGGTGGTTGAATGGCTGAATGCGCGCGCTGTATCATAAAAGCCTGTCATTGAGTCAACTGGCATGGTTTCGAATCCCTGGTTGTACGTGACAATTAGTAGAGTCGCCTGTCCACAAATCTCGTGGATTTTCTCCGGGTTCCTCCCACTGCTAAAGACCTCTACGTGCAAGCGAATTATTTAAATTTAACTTAAAAACCATGATATGTTAGTCCCAAAATGACCTTGTTTGTGTCGAGTAGACGTAAAACCCCACTTCTCTCTCTTATATAGACTAGATGCAAGATTAGGACAAATCTCACTCATCTGGCTATCCATATTTCATCATTGATGACTTCAAGTTATATCTATTATTTCTTGTATTTTATAGTGGCTGATATACCAGGCCTAATTGAAGGAGCACATCAAAATAAAGGATTAGGAATATCATTTTTGCGCCATATCGAACGCTGTGCATGTCTGTTATATGTACTTGACTTCTCTGTTGAAGAGCCATGGCATCAACTAGAAGCCCTAAAGTTTGAATTAGAACAATATCAGGTTGGATTATCAAAACGGCCTCATGCTATAATTGGTAATAAAATAGACGTAGAAGGTTCTGAAGAGAAACTGGAAGTTTTAAAAAGTTCCATTAATTTACCTGTGTTTGTGATTTCTGGTAAAAATAAAATAGGTATTGACAATCTACTGATACATTTACGGGAACTGTATGATAAATATGGTGAAAAGAAAGGAATAGGTTGGTGATGATTGACAAATGTTTATATTTTATAGCTGCAATGTACAAGAAGGCTAATAAAGGGTTTCCTTACATAAATTTAACAAGTTAAAAAGTGTTCTTCAGTTAGTAATGTTTATGATTAAAACAAGCAGCCTGGGTTAGTTACCGTCTAGGACTTGATGTTCATGAATAGAAATGAGGTTTCTTTCATACCTTGAATGAACATTCTAAGACAATAAAGAAATGTATAGAATGCAATGTGAATTTTGATGGCCATGCCTATAACTTATATTAGTATTGATTGATTTTTATAGCTTTCAGAGCAAGATGCTTTATAATAATACTACATTTTATTATGTATGATTTGAAAGTCTGTATTTGTATTTTATTCTGGAATAGAGTTTGAATATATATGAAGTGGAATAAAGGTTGTCTTAGGTTGATTCATAATGAAGTAAAAAATAAAACTACCATGGTACCACGGGATTCTTTATCTTTATGTTAGCTGTATGTCCTGTAAATGTTCATTGTTCATTATTCATTCTAAGCATTCACAACATAATTTATAGATCCCATCTTCAATGATCGATCTTACCCTATATATTATATTCATTCAAGGGAATTTTTACGCCCACATTTTCATGTGGAGGTATTATGCCATCCCCCGAGTCCGCCCGTGCATATTTTGTTAGTGGACACTACAGGTCACAATTTTTTTTATCTGATTTTACATTGAACACTCTTGTATTTATATGCCAACATTTTCATGTATATTGTCGTTGCCCCTGTCAGTCGGTCCAATCTGTGTGGATATTCAACAGGCCACAATTTGTATTCGATTTTGATTAAACTTGAAACAAGTTGAATAATAGGTTTATCTCCTAAACATACCCCTTGCTGTTAATATAATTATGACCCCTAATTGTACGAAAAATCACGATTTTAACTTGTTTATACCCCAAAGACTTCAGTTTCTTTTGATTGACAAGTATTTGACCGTACGTTCATTGATTATGCCCCCGGACATCGAAAACTCGCGTCTTTATTAATAAATAACCCAATGATTTCGGATCTATCGAGTTATTGCCCTTGATCACTTTGAAATATCTTGTGAACACTGTAGAGGCTAAAGGTAATATCTGATTGACTTTAAATTTATAAGCACTGTTTAAGGTCCTGATACAAAGAATCCTGTTGATTTTCAGCAATTTCCTATAGTTACTTCCAGAGTTATGGCTCTTGATCACTTTCAAATATCTTTGTTGATGCTCTAGAGGCTATAATATTAGGTTGAATATACATTTATACATAGTATTTTAGGTCATGAGATGCAGTATCCTATTGATTTTCAACTATTTTCTATAATTACTACCAATTTATCGCCCTTTTAGAAGCTATTGGGGCAAAAGTTAATATCTAATTGACTTTGCTTAGAAGTCCACATATAGACCAGCTTCAATAGAAGGCTTGATCTCGCTCTTTACGTAAAACCCTGATTATTTCGGCACTAAGTTTGATTGGGTATAAGCCCAGTCTGTGGGCCTATCAGATTTCTTGGTCGTCGCGAATACCTTGGACATCGGGTTAGCTGTCACAATCACTGATTGGATGCTACTGTTCACATGTCTGCAGATTACGTTGCTATAATTTCGTGAATTTTAAAGTTAACCAGCAACGGCCAGATGCTTTAAAACTCGCAGTCGTTGCTTGCTTCAAACACATGCGTATAGACGTGCTCATAGCACTACCAAAACAATCACTCATGCAAATATTTCTCATGAGCATACACGAATGGAATGTGCGCATTATAAATAAACACTGTTATATACCGTATGTTTTCAATCTGGATTTAAATGATGGACTGGATCGAAGATTTTCAGGTAGTGAGTTCCACAAATTGGCAGCAGAGTTGAGTTTATATTTTGGAACAACACACTTGTTCTTAGTACCTGATCTTAGATATTTCGATGGCAACCTACCTTTTAAATTATTTCTCAGGGTTCGTTACCGGAGTTGGCCTAGAGAATTCCACTGCCTTTTCCGACGTGGTTTCCCCTTGTTAGTGGTACAGGATGGCCATTATATTTATCTCATACCATTGTTTTTAATCAAGGACTTTATTTTTAAAAACATAAATGATTATCGAAGTATGTCACAAGTACATTATCACTATAAATGGAATTGATATTTTTTAAAACTTTTCGGTTTAAAATGTTAATGAAAGATTACATGTCAAATGAAACACACTAAAACAGGGATATTTAACTTGCTGGCTACAATAATACCATAATACATGTCAAAATGTACATAAATATTCGGCCTGATTTTTTGACACAATAGGTATATCATGTATCATGTTCTTGGTAATAAATACCAAAAATGTATAATCTTTTTTCTGGGTGTGACAAAACCTTACTAAGCGTTACTTCCTCCAACGCAGGCTTAAGAAATGAAATTATATGGTAATAATAATATTGATATTAAGCTTGTGATTTATAACCATATCCGCCACTGTGTACAGGACATTTTCCAGTGCTCTTAATAAACGGCAAATCATACATAACTTGTATATAAAATTTCATGCTGCACATAATAATATATACGTTTTTGCAAATACTTTGGAGGAAACGGTCAGAAAACAAATTCATTCTAAAATCGAGAGATGACCATTTGGACACGAACCAGCCAAATTTATATAAATAAGAGGAACACTATGTATTGTTCAGTCTAATTGATGCAAATATAATATAATTCAATGACAAAATTAGCGCAGACGAAATGGATATTGATACAGCTTATGTAGATAATAAAAACAAATTTCATTCTTGGATGGTTCTAGAAATATCTTTATATATTTTGATGTAGCGGTCCATTTCATCAGAATCAGATATTTGTAATGGAGGCGATAATAGCTCTCTGCCAGCAATCTGCAAATATAAACATGATTAGTCAAGCTTTCTAATAAAATAAACAGTCACCCAAATCGATTCGTTAACGTATTTAGCCACATATATCTCATGCACACTGCAGTTTATTCTGTTACTGTGTGATCCATCGTAAATTTTAAACGGATTTCTACGATTATAAACAAACTAATTAACTTCGGTTATTATAAACTTACCTGTGTGTTTGTAATCAACTCCCGTTCGAACAGTTATGCGACACAAAAACAACTACATTCGTTTTACGGGCCTTATCACACTTCGGTCAAAACTGTCGAATCGGGAATTAATGTTCCGCTTCTTACGGGCTTATTAGCAAAATATACCCACCCAAGTGGTTATAAGTTGATCGAAAGAATGTGATCAATTAACAATATATTCAGAGACTTCGCAGGTAGGCTTCATGATCCTTGTTAAAGATAGGATATTTGTAGTTTATATATTACTTTCTTTACACGAGTATCCGTGCAAGAAAGCCGGTTTCCCACTAGGGCCTCACTAGGCGATTGTTTACGCGCGAAGCGAATTGTTTCGCCGCGAAAGATTTCGAGTCAGCGCGCTTGTATTTTCCACTACACTAGCGATTGTTTCCGTCATTCTTTGATTAACATTTTACTCAATCTTACCTTTAACAAGAGTAAATATCTCAGATTAAAAGCAGCAACCAATGTGGAGGTTCAGGAAGGAAACCTTCCGCGCCATTTTACTGCGACGAGAATGGGATGGCCTTTGCCCCGTGAGTTGTATCCTACCACGTGAGAGTTTACGGAATTCTAATTGGCTTGCTCCTTTTTTCGCGGCTGGAAAGTAGAAACTGTTAAAACTCACCTTTTCGCCGAGAAAAGAGCCAGCGAAAAGTGTGGCGCCGCCTGAAATTATACTGCGCACGAAATAATTCGCCTAGTGGAAAACAGGCTTAAGTGACATGTGAATCAAGATTGATAGACTGGCGAGCAATGGTTTCCATATAAATCTCCTATGTAATTGTCTTCATTTGATATATTTCGTCGCCCAAACTGATACAATCGAAATGATCGCGCTTTGTTTTGATTACAACACGTGGCTGCCAAACTATGTTAAAGCAACCCCACAACAAGTATAGGCCTATTAGATTCGTCCAATACGCGACGAAGGCATTGTTGTCATCCACTTAGTCGAAATTACAACTAAATAGTCAATTTTTTCAAGAGAGAACTTTCTTATTCGTTGGGATAATTAGTTGTGCAATGGACTTTATTTAACGGGAGTTGATTTCAAAGTTAAGTATTTTTTTCATAATCGAAGAAATCCGTTTAAAATTTAGGATGGTTCAAACAGTAGATTATTTATTGAGGAAGACATTTGGGCCTGTATCCATGACCATAGGCTGTTCCCTTGTTGCGTGTTCCCTTGTTCCCTTGTGGCGCACCACAAGGTCAGTGAACCTTTGTTTTTTTAACGTGCCCGTTCCCATAGGATGTTCCCAGGGAACACGTGGCCTCGTGCACGGAACATGTGGCTTGTGACCGGGAACACAGACAATGAACATGTCAATTCTTTTGCAGCTGAACTAGAGGGAACACGTCGTTACGAGTGCAATATTGTATGGAAACTTGTGTAAAATTCATCCTGTTCATCGCGAGTTCCAAAAAATGGCCGAACCCAGCACCGTGGTCGTTGTCTGAAGGCATGTCATCTTCTAAGATGAGCACCAGCGAGGAAAATAAATGCAATAGTACCTGATCAGGGAGGGAAGGGGGCATAGTGGGGAAAATGTCCCGGGCTCCTTCCTCATCCTTCCGATTTTCAGTAGTTGAGTTCATCGTCGAGCTATCAATAAAAAAACGGTTCGCATAATGATAGTTGTGTCTTTTTGTTAATTTGCTTTCTCATCAACGTTTGTATATAGACTTTTCTTTTACCTAGATTTCCACCGTACATTGCACACGCCACAAGGGAACAGCTTATGGATACGGTTTGGTACAGGGTCGGGTCACAAGGCCACAACGCCGCAAGGGATCACGCCACAAGGGAACAGCCTATGGATACTGGGCCTTACCTGGACACTGGCACCCGCCACTCTCATATTGAAATGGAAGGTGCACGGTTATGTAAAATTCCCACATTTTTAAATAGATCGACGGAAAACATGGAAAATCGACATGGCCCACCCTCTCAATGGAGTGGTAAATCCAGAACGGAAGATCGCAGAACGCTGAATGTCGATAGGGTTCATTCCATCATAAACCCATAGTGCTTCACATTGAAATATATCCATTAAAGGTGTAGCTTCTATCGTGTTAGTTAACAAGTTTTTCAGGATAAGGGTTCTAAATTGCAGGGTAACGATGGACATCATGCAAAATCGAATTCATCCAAGATATGTTGGTCCTTAACAAATCGGAGAAATGGTTTTGGATGCTCTAAATCTCTTTGATTTTAGATTTAAAAAACATGCAGTTTTGAAAAAGGTAAACAGATACCACCTCGTAAAATGAATCAACACTCGAATTCAATTAAATCGACAATATTATTTTTAAGATATCTAGCCAATAAAAGTTTAAAACAGAAAATAATGATAATTTGAAAAAAAATGTATTTACCTTAGACAAGTCGTAGATGGCTTTGGGGTGATAAATTGTTGCGGATATAAGAAGGTTTTGGTAGGGCGTTAATGAATGTGTCCAATTTTGGCCAAAACCAAGTAGAATTTGGGCAGAGGGTTTGGAACCTTGTCCCCCAGCATAGTTCTCTAAATCTTTTTGGAATTGTGCGTAATCGAATATTTTACAGCTAGGCGAATCTCGGTTTATTTTCATTGGTCTATTATTATCGGGACTAGCCACGAACACCACAACTCTGAAATAGATAGTGAAACGTTAAAAAAGTAAATAAAAGATGGAGGAATGTATTAAATGTGCGAATGAATGTATTTATAATGGCAACATTAAATCTGATATTACCGCACAGTACGCCCAGCTTACCACCGATTTCAATACAGATGGCTTTGTCATATCGATACCGCTTAGCATTCCAAACACCTAAATTTTAATATCAGTTGTCAAAACCGTTGAATTAGTTGGAATCGTTTGTCGTTTTTCCAACAGAGCCGTTCGGCAATCCTGTATCAGTTGCATCAAAACCGTTTCCCATATTAATGGAATCGAAATCATTTACTGTCGTTATTGTCGCAGAACCGTCCGGTATTTTGTATACTATCGCGGCTGAGACGGTTTGGTATTCTTGGTAACCAGCTCTTGGTATTCTGGACCGTAAAAAATATCGAAACCCTTCCACATAGTTGCTTATTATATACTGTCGGTACTAATTTTTTTTACCCATTACTGAAAGCAGTGTATATTCGGGTTGTCCACCGACATCATCAAAATATTATCGGACAGTGCGATTACGCAATTCCATTACCTGCATTTTCTAATTGCATAGATATCACCGTCTCTGCATTCTAGCGTGAGTCCCCTATCTAGACAGCTCAGTAATTGTTCGGTATATCGCCTCTGTTCGGGATTGTCGGTAAGTTCACACAATGGAAATTCAATTGGTTGAGCTAAACTTGAACCATACACCTGTAAAATATACATGTACATACAAATTCTAGTATTAAGGGCTCACCTAAACTCGCAAAGACAAGAAAATAACATGGCCGGCGGACGCGTTACTTGATTGGGGGTGTGTGGTTGGTGCTATCCCAGGACTTTTGGTGAGGGTTCAGGGGCCACCTATAGACCCTGCAAGCTCAGGAAGATTCTGGTTAATGAATTTAAGTTTCCCTATGGGTACCAAATTTCTTAACTGGCCAAAACTGGTAGCAGTGAAGTATTTCATAGAGAGTGTGAGAAAGTCTACGTCCATACTTCAAATAAAATTACACAACCAGGCGATTAGAAAGATAATAAGTTGAAGTCAGAATTTAACGTCTACATTTGAAAGATTCTTCCTATCATGTGTTAAAACACAGGAATCTGACCTTCTATCCGTATATATATATGCATACACCATGTCGTACCAGACAATATATAATATATTTTGTATGGTACGACATCGTGTTTGCATATATATATGGATAGAAGGTCAGATTCCTGTGGTTAAAACCAGAACTCTTTCAGTTACGCCATTGTATCTAACTGATAGTTACCTGCATGTGATAACCTGGAGAAGGGAGTACTTGCGGTGAAATTATTGACTCCTCTCCCACTCTACAAAAACGCGTTCGAAATTCCATAGGAGTCTTGCATATTCCCTTATGAACAATCACTCTAAGTTTTAAAAAAACAAAGAAATTCCAGAAAGTTGTCCTGTATTGCGTTCACGTGCTTTTATAAGTTTGACAGTAATCGGGTAGATAACTACACGGAACACTCTGAGCTATAGAATGTTCGCAAGTGATTGTAGACGTCGGAGGGAAGAAAAAAATATATTATGAACAATCGCTGTAAATTTGAAAACAATCCATAGAGAACTCAGAGCTGTAAAATCATTACAAGTGACTGCGAACCGACGCAGGACCGACTGACTATGGGGTATGATAAGGGATTGTTGTCATTGAATACTTCAAATGATATATTGTATCTAAAAACCATCAAATAACAATTAATTGTTTTCTGATTTTCGAAATTTAATAGAAATTGTTAAATATCTACCTGATTTGAATCAACAAAAGAACTGGGTCCTTGTCCATAATAAAGACGAAGTCCATGTGGGTTTGTAACATAATGTTGAGCAACTATTTTTTGACGAAACTGTATCCTTACCAAGATTTCGTGGTCTGTAATTAAAAGAATGGGAAATGGTTTTAACGTTTAAACATAATATTCATAAAACCGACTTGTGGTACTTTTGGACAGATGAAGAGAGGTTTAGGGAGAATATTCTGTCTAATAATCATGGTGAAACTTGATATTAGACGGTGGCCTTCAGACACAGATAGCATAAAAATAAATAGTATCACTTTTAATGGCGGTCTAAACGAAAATAAATTAAATTGATGCAACGGTTTAAAGTTGAAACATCTCGAGCCTATACGTTAACCGTCGAACGTCGCTTTTTGGACCCGACGACCACATAAGGCTGTATGGTCAATTATGGCGTCTAAATGCCAATTCTTTATAAAAACCCATAACGATCTAAGTATTTATATTATACTAAAATCTATATTTTAATCATTTACCTTCTGGTTCTCGTATCTGTTGTATATTTATTTTTGGTGGTAAGTTGTATATTCGTTGACCTCTTGGGGCACCTGTTGTAATATCTGTTGGATATGGTTTCTCATCAATCATTAATCTACCATCTGAATAACATACTAATGTATGGTATATGCTTTTTTGAGATTCATGTGTTGTATTAACAGACATAGTCTTTACGAAAATAATTACTCGAAATATATAAAATATGTAGCAGTGGCGAAGAGACATGAAATACATGTACATGACAATGTGGGTTTTACGACCTTCTTTTATGCACCGACCTTGGCGTTTGATTTGAACGAGGCCTTAAATGTACTTGGCCATAAGTTAGTGATGTAACTTTTCTAATAACACCTGACTTGAATTAGTTTGTTTACCTGTCGTGTCCATATCCTCTTCTTCACTAACAGACTGTGGGAGCACGCTAGATCTCTGACGTGAACTTCCAACAAGCTGACATACATCTATATCACCAAGATCTGATGTCAAGGCAATAGGCACTTTAATTTCATCTGCAAAATGCCAAATAAACAAACATAAATAAAAGTGTGAAAAATCCTAACAAATGTTCATATATTTTGAAATTTTCAGAAATCGACAACTCATCAATTACGGCGTGATCAAGGGGAATAACTCATAAATAGCTTAAAACTAAGAAAAATACAAAAGAAAACAATTCCTAGTAAACATGTACATAACATCCATGGTACTATAAATGATCTCGTATGAAAATTACTAAATCAGAATTATTTCATATCAATATTACCTTGATCGGTGAAGTTTATATCTCTCACAGTTTCTGGTATACACGATGGATTATACTGAAAAAAACAAAAGCACGACCATTCAAAGTCACATAACGCTATAATAAAACTCCTCAAAAATATACGTCTGTTTGATTGGTATCCCAGCCAAGCCACTTTCTTACCTACATTTTGTTAAACTATTTTTTAAACTAACATCAATATACCCCTTTTCAGTTCCTATTTAAAAGATAAGTTTTAATTATGTTTAATTATGTTTCCCCGTTAAAGCTCCAATATACATGTACTAGCATGAAGGGTAAATTTAATATATATGCCCTATTATTCTCCAACTTGAATGATATACATAATAATGAAGCTGGGGAAAACCAACCTTTGACATTGAGAGATTGATTGGTCCTTCTGGAATTCTTTGATAGCTTGGGTCTCTCTTTATACAAGGTGTTTTACCATTGGTACGGACTGGCATACACTCTACAAGATTAATATTTGTTTATGAAAAATATTTATACATTATAAGAATTGACATTATAACCAATATCCAGCTTCTTTGTTTTCCAGTGAAAGTGATGTTTTCTTTGCTTTTCCAGTGTAATATTAACAGGACTTTAAGACATAATTTATAACCAGAGGGGGGTTTATTTGATCAAATTTTGGTTCGTTGACCATAGCCTATACGATTTTATCTCTACGGCCGCTTTATATACTTACTATTTTTAGTTGATTGTAGAAATCTGTAAACTCGGTAGGGTTCCTCTCCATCTAATTGGCTTAGGTGTTTGACTTCCTCGATATCTGGTAATTTGTTCAAAGCACATCGAAATCTAGTTTTCCAAACAGGCCAATCTTCTTTGTCAACGCCTGCTTGGTGTCTACCGGTATGCATAGCCCATTCCTTTGATAGAAACATGGACAAATACAACACAAATGTAAATCCTTTCACTTCTATCGTAGAAGATATGGGCTGCCGACCTAGAGGACTAACAATTCTTACCCTCTTCGAATTGGTGATTGTCAATCACGAATGACAATCATTGAATATCAAGCATTGAACAGATCATAGTCGATTATAAATGATTCTTGTTATATATTTGGGCCATAAAGCTTCCTTGTTGGACACACGACTTGGGCGGACAGATTACACCAAATAGTTAAAATTATACTACCAAATTTTATATATATAAACAGAAAAACGAATAACTCTTACTGTAAATATCGGAAATAATTTAAATTCTTTGGGTTCCCTCGCTACCCCATTGTAATATTCAACTGAAACAACAGTCTGCATCCAGGTATCAATCTATTTCATGCTTCAATAATACACCTGTTCTCAAGTACAGTCAAAGGCAGCCCAAGATTACAAACAAGTACTTTATTCGAATATTATACATTTGACAGTCAGGGCGGTGGCAAAATATTATTATACGAGACTGTGGAAGTACCAAAACGGATAATGATATCCACATAAATTGCTATAAAATACACCAAAAACAAATTTCAACAACAGTTTACTTTGAGTATATTATGATGAAGGAAAATACCTTGAAAATTAAAGAGTTCTGTTCTGACCAATCTTGTTTCCCGCCATGTTTCCATGGTACCCGGAACATTCCCTCTGATTTATTAACCCACATCAATCCTGGAAACTTCTGACTGTCAACTTTTGACATCAGCCAAGGTCGCAGCCGTTGACGGCCACGGTATTCAGTATTCCCTTGCATGTTTCCAGGAAAAAACTGTAATAATAAAACTATTCTGTAATTAAAATTTGGCTATATCGTAGGATGTCAAAACTCACCTGAAATTGTTAATGTTATGAACACGCGCTTTCATTCAATTTTGTTTACCTTATATACAAACGAATATTCTGCCATATTTCAAACACGAATGAAAAGTCACTAAAACCAATCTTGTTTGAAAATAGTGAGTCTTATTTAACTCTCAAGCTGAAAATTGGTCAACGCCGATGAAAACACGGTTTAACAAGATAAAAAATTAGTAAACATTTAAATAGCTCAGCACTTCATGAGAAAGCTCTGGAGTAAAATGGACCAATGTGTAAAACTTACTTAATATATAAGCAATTTTCTTTTGTTTATACAATTCTTTTTTTTTTTAAAGTGAATACGGAGGTTTGGGTTATTGCAAAATTATTGGGTACGATGTGTCTCGTAGTCTATTTGTATCCCAACGCCTCAACAGTAATTAATGCCAAACGCGCAAAACATTAATAGCAGATTATCATACACACATTGCTTAGTAAGGGCACGACCTAGGGATTGTCTAAGATTAGAATTTCCGGGGAAAGCAAACTTTCTTGTATGTACTTATAATAAGCCTGCCTTTAAGTCTATTGAAACGAATCGGGAATAAGTTATAAAGCACACAATGTCTCTGTGTGATAATTAAAAATGTCGATTTGGTGATTTAACGTCATGGACGACCCTCTCTCTATACATTATTCAAATTTTACGTCATACGATTTGAAATAAAATCCATTTGTTGACTAACAACATTTCTCTTTCCCCGTTTGAACTGACAAGGAGTAGGGTCACCGGTCCCATCTCCCGGGATTTCTCCTGGTCCTCCCATTGCTATAACATTCCTATTATTGAAAAAAACCATGAGTTAGTCCCGAAATGACCTAGTTTGTGTTGAATGGATGTGAAACCCAATTTTTCCAAGTTAATACATTAGATTCAGTAGACATTTGATACAACCAGATTAAACCTAACTGGACTAATTTGTCTTTTTAAGGAAACTATTGTATATAAATAAATTACATTTTTCTATTATTATTTGTTCCTGAAATATGTTAGGCATAGCTTTTGCAAATTCGTAGTTGACTGATATATAAAGATATACAGTTAGAAACAGACAGTTTTAATCTAAATATAATGTTATTTCCGGAACTAATTAGCGTTCTGCTGAGATATGCTATTCTAGGATTTTCTTTGCTGGGATTTCTTTAAATTGTAATGTGTTATGTTTAATTATTTATATACCTAAACATGGTTCTTGTATATTCATTCTTTTATTTAATTGTTGAACATCACCAGATAGTTGACAATTAAAATGTCTATCAAATAATCCCACGTTAAACCCCCATTTCCCCCCCCCCCTCTCTCTCTCTCTCGACCAACATCACTATTATATCACAATATATATATACCCATACCGCACGATATTTATAATTAAAGCCACCCCCACCTTCGAATAAGCCGATAAATGCCAAATAAAAAACAAAATTCCCTGTTCTCGTCCCATAGCACAACTCTGTAATGCTTCTCATATCACCATAACTATTTATTTGTTATATCATAGTTTCGTGTTACCACAAATAAATGTAGAACGGAAATAATCATTCTTATTTAAAGTTATTAAATATTAATATTTCGACAAAATGTATATTTTTGTTTGAAAATTAATTAAATTGATGCTAATAAAAGACTAAGCGCGGATATCCTGGAGTTAGTTAAAACCATTAAATGAACCAAATAATGAAAACCAAGTCATATTTTATCAAATGAAAGCGCGATATCCATTCATGCATTCTTTAAATTCATCATAGAAAATAAACATGATAAAACAGGATACGATTAAAAATTGAAAATGTGTCCGTATTCTAACATGAATCACCCCAATATATCTATAGTGGGCTGATGTCTTTTAATATTTCAAAATCAAAATAGTTTGATATCGTGACTTTCGTAAAATACAAAGGTACGCATCACACAATCCGATCATCGTCAGCTGTATCGATGATGTTACTAATCCCTTAAAAAATTCGAGTTATAAGGTAGAGGTTGGTGTCGATTGATTCCGTATTTTACATAATATTATATTTTGACGTAATAATATCACTATTTACAGGCACGGTACTGTACAGCGAAGTGGACGCTTACGGCTGACCCCCGGATCCATTCACTTGATTTGATAATTGTTTATTTTTTGCAATGTCTATTTTCTGTCTTGTCCGCAGGTTTATCTTGTATATTTTTGTTTTGTGTGTAGTGCGGTCCTCCTGCACTTACTATTAGGTCGCATCGTGCAGAAAAGTAGGACGTTAAGCCCCCATTTAATTTCTATTGGCATAACAGTAGGACGTTAAACCCCATTTCATTTCATTTCATTTCTATTGACCGATGAGACCATAATATATAGTCTCTCGGAGAGTAAGGCACGGAATCACTAACCAATGCAGTCCCGGGTTAGATCACGGCATGTTGGCCGAGAAGGTATATCAATATATTTCAGCGTTGTCAGTGCACTGCTGTTAGCCATAAAAGTTCAACTGGATTGACAGTGCCGCTGAACGGAACGCTGAGCAGCGTCTAGTCGTTCGGATGGGACAAAATTGATTCCCAGGTCCCTTGTTCACGTCCGCTAGCACGTATTTACATTAATAAACCTTGACAGTTGGAATTCGATGAAAAGTAGACGGAAACCGCGGCTGCAGGGGCAAAACGTAACATTCCTCATAGTACACTTCACGACGAATGCCAGTCTTGCAGAAATTCCCGTTAAACCCCACTTCGTTTCATTTCATTTCCATTAACCCATGCTTGTTGACATAAAACATACAGTTTACATTACCTGATGCAATTTACTTATCAAAATGGTTAATTTCAAAATACGTACAGATATTTAAAGGTAATCAAGTATCATCTAAAAAACGAAGTAACTAACCTTCGGTTTTATTCTTCCACGATTAATAACGTAATCTAAAGGTATGGGTGGGTAACTTGAATCACCGCTCAGACAATACCCTGGTCTAGTTTTAGTTTCGGTTTCTCCGAAATTGACTCATTCAGCGAAAAGTGTCTTTTTTTTGACGGAGCTTATCAATAAACCCCTCGAATCAATGTAAAGAAGACATTGTATAAGGCAAAGCCCTTGAGTATTTATAATATGCAAGACTAATAATATGCCTAAACTTGTCAGATTACGGAAGTATATTGAATTTAATATTCTGAATATAATCTGCTATTATCAACCTAGCTTGTTAGTGATCAGTTTGGTGGCTATGTATTATGATTGTAATGATTTACATCACGTGTTATAATAATATGTAGATCGTGTTTATTCACGACATATGGCGGGCGTCTTGGGTATTCAATTTACATTATTTGACATTAGCAAACAGTTAAGTAGACTGCTTTTATTTTAGCTGAGTGCCGAGACATACAGATATTATTGATTCGATTAGGTCCGTCGTCGTTTAATATAGAACATACTAAACACTACAGAGAACCCCCGATACCTCCCTCCCATCCCTCTCCTAAAAAGTTTACTGCCCCTCCACAGCCAGCAGACTTGCTTCGGGTCTGTGTCATGACGATATCGATATGTGTACCCTCAGTGCACCTCTCCGCTCTAAATATTATAATGACCCGACCTGCTGTATATGACCGTGACCTAAATAGTTTCCTAGAAATCTACTTTTCTGGGGCATCCGCTTTTCTGGGGAACGTTAAGAAACAAATAAATCAATGATGTTACCAGCTACGCAATATTTATTATATATCCCACTAAATGCATCGGGTATAAATGTTTATGCACATCTATCTCTGTCTATATAATACAACCTTATTGTATATTTCTATTATTCGATATATAGTGAAGATTGTAAAGATTAATAAGGCCTATATTTTTAGTATGTTTATTCTATAGTAATAACTACATGTATGTCGTGTAATCACAATTCATGTCCCGGCTGTTTTGACGTAATTTTATATTTCTATTCTTATACAATTTAAAGATGATTCAATGACCACAACGCAGTAATCATTTATTAAATAAATACAAAATAAATAGAGCTGCCTAATTCTTTGTTAAAAAAGTTTTTTTTATAATTGTTCAATCGTTTCGTTTCATATCGCGAATATATATACTTTCTATAATACATGTATATATGTTTACTTATATTTAACTATACTACAATATAAATACAACGCTGACGATTAAAATAATTATTGTCGGTGTGATTAGTTGCATCAATAAACCCTGAATGCTACTGGTCCCAAAGCTAGCTGTGCTTACTCTTTTCCGTGTTTCATATTATTTGTCAGGTTTTGCGGTGATGGTTGTAAAGGGCTTTTACGAATGAAGTCTCCATGATTCACTACCTTTGTATATAATGAGCCATATTGGCCAACATCCTCGGTGATCTAGTCTAAAATCATGCGATTTTAATTAAAAGAAATTATGGTGTTATAGTAGATGCACATTTCAATTTCTTGCAATCTATCTGTAATATTCTATAACCTGCACCTTACAAAAGAGCAAAAGAAGGAAAATACAAATAAAAACCTCACTTATACAATTTACATGTAAGCATTATAATTCGGTATGTCATTTATTGAAAACGTGACATATTTATTGGTCATGTACTCGGGTGGCTTTACTAGTCATTTTGGTTGCACCCCTCGCGTAGTCCTTAACTCAATATTTTCCGTATATTCGAAATGAAAAACCCGAATTAGAATTCAAAATTGACCAAGTTCAATCACTATTGGTGTTGTTATCTGGCCGTGAAACTGTGAGATCTTAATATCAAATATTTAAGACACAATTAACATCTTTGTATTCAGTACACGAGTCGTGTATCCTGTGGTTCCGGATGCCATTTTGTAATGAACAAATAAAAACATATTCTACAACACAATGTATAAGTAATTAGTAAAGGCTAAACCACAAACGACAATAATAATTTTTTTTCTTTTAGAAAAAACGAGTAGAATGCACTAAGCTGGCTGGCCTAAACGACTGCCGTTCAATTTGAGCTCATCTAGTATTTTTACAACTAGTTTTGTCTTTTTCAAAGTTCCAATAATAGAGCCATAACGTCTTTTATGTTCTTTGATTAAGTGATGCATTATGAGCCTTTGACGTCATCTTCCAGTTTCCAGGTTTGTATCAAAGTGAAAAATTTAATTTTTAAATTAAACTTAATTTACAATAATCTCCTTTATATTAGCCTACTTAATAGAAACAATAAAGTATGATGTTTTAGTGTTCTCTTTATTTGAAATCTAAAAATTTATTAAAAATAAAACGTATTCTGCAATGGGCATTGGTTTTGTTTTGAAAACAAGACTGAATGTAAGTATTCTTACCCTTCAAATTTTAAGTGGGATGTAACAAAAACAAACTTACGTGTTGAAATTGAAATGGATTGTAATAAGGCATCATATTGATGTAGTAGGTAATGTTTCTTCTATATATATTATGTTATGCAGTCAAGTTGATTGAATTTGTATGTGGTTTGGTCTCTCTTACCGGTACATCCTCATTGTTTCCGTTAAGGTTATTCTTCACAGACCAGCTCTTATTATATCGGAAGTTACTGAGTAATTCGAACTTTATTATACTAATATTAATAGACTATTTGTTAACATGTGGTTTTTATTTATAGAACACGAGTAAATGAGTAATGATGGGTTTGCAAATATGAGTTTGGGGGAATACTAACGGGGAGCTTAAGAATATTATATTTTTATAGCAAACCCACATAGACAGACAATACGAATACAACCATTGCAGAACATTTAAAATAGAGCAGTAAATTGACATTCCTGTCAATGTCTGGCAAGAGAAAGAATCTGTCGGAAAACTTTGTAAAAATAACCCCCATCTGTGAGCCTTAAAGGGTCAATCCCGATAATATTTTGGAGAATAATACTGCTTAATTTTGTGTTAAAATCCCTTAAAATCCTTTGGATCCATTCACTTGATTTGATAATTGTTTAGTTTTTGCAATGTCTATTTTCTGTCTTGTCCGCAGGTTTATCTTGTAGATTTTTTGTTTTGCGTGTAGTGCAGTCCTCCTGCATTTACTATTAGGGCCAAACAACTAACTCAATATAAGTGTTACGTTTTGAAACAACTTAAACCCGCCAGTCTTCATCTGGAAATGGAGACCGGTGTCCCAAGCTGTATTATGCTGGTTTTTTTTTGCGCTTAAATTTCATACGTACTCGGACAATTAAAATCGGGATAGCCTCTTTAATATGGTATTTTAAGTCTTGAATAATTCAAGTCGTTGTTGATGAATAATGGGTTGTAATATCTGCATAAACTAGGAACATCAGGATAATCTGGAAAGCAACATTTACCGCCAGTTTTTCAAGAGACCCTCATCGAAAGCCCGATACAGTATAGGGACCTATCACGGGGCCATACCCAGATTCGCCCCTGGAGTGGGAGGTGATAGGGTTAATGATTTTTCAGTTAGGACTACTTATTCAAATGCCCCTAGAAATAAAACGAAAATACAATTTGTGCATTTCATCTTGAAGTTTCTTTTCTTTTTCTGAGATTAAAGATGAGTTATGGAAGATTTAGATAAAGAGCTGGCCACTCTTGCTATGATACTAAATAGCTCAGAAATAAATAATGTAAAATGAAAAAATTGACAATTTCTTACAAATTACTTCATTCTTAGCCAAGTTATCACAGTTTGTAGTTTTAACAAGATGTATGCTTAGTAGTAACCAGGGCACTGGTATATTCGAGACTTAGCCTCGATTTCCTATTTTTGAATCAAATTTTTAAATGGCGAATCGTTCTAATCTAGTAACAATCTCGAGTATCCAATGTCATCGTGAGTTGATTATGGTCTTGTTTTGTTAATAAATGTATTATTAATAATTTAGATAACATTTCATGTCTAAAGAATGACTAATATTTTGGGCCGGCCAAAGAATAATTGTTTCTGTGAACAAAATCATAAATATGAGCATGGCAAACCCCATTTGAATGTATTTTCTTTTCCAGTTTATTTTTAAAAACAAATATTTGATTACTTGTCACGAAAGGCTTTTGTATAAAATTTTTAAGTTTTAAATCTAAAAACAAGAATATCGTTATTTATCATGATTCCGAAGAGCTAACAATGCAAACTGGAAAATATGCGAAGGACATTTCACTTAAAAAATTAATTTTGTTGGTGACTTGTATTACAGGAAATGAGTCATTACGAATAAAGACAAATTCCCTGGAAAACGAAACTATTGCTCAATGACATGTGATGAAAGAAGTACATGGGTGATCAATTTAATATGCAGGAGCGGATGCAGAGGAGAGGTGGGGGGGCATAAAACAAATTGTAAAACAACACTTTTTATGAGAAATGTGTGGTGTCAGTCGTGTGCTTTATGGACTGTCTCGGCATTCAAAGCTCGAGTTAATGCTTTGCATCAATGAAACTGAATCACAATGTGATCATATTTACTCATTATAAAAATTGTTGGATTTCACTCTTTAAAAAGCTCTGTGTGTATTAGATCACATGAATTGTTGTCATAATAAAATTTCGAAATCCGGGTCAGCTATACCCTGGTTTGATAGATATAAAACGACACAATAAGCATCAATTTATATTATAGACCAGTGTTGAATGTCTATTGGTTCTGTAAAATCCTATACTGCCAGTTTAATATGAAATTAAAGCCCATGCACATTTAAAGTACTTGTATTAAAATATTTCTGGTTCAAATATATTAATTATATCAACTGGGTTTACTTTATATAAGTTATAGCCACCGAAGTTATAGTTTCATTATTACACCAATACTTTGACTAAGTATTTTATGCAGGGTCGGTGGAAGAAATTCGGAGGGGGGGGGGGGTACCATCCTAGCAGCGGCGGCGCCAGCCGGTGCTCGGCGGGTGGGGGTGGGGTTAAAAAGCTATGGGGGTATGGGGGCTTCGCTATGGGGGTGTCGGGGCTATGGGGGTGTGATGGCCATGATTTTCAAAAGTGGGGGCTAGAATAGAAGAAAATCACTCACATTTGAGGCGGTCAAGTTTTCAAAATTTTCTCGGGAAGCGCGAGGACCCAATACCCCGAGACGATTGGTTGGTGGCTTGGGATTTAGGTAAGTCACCCAAGGTAGGTTATTTTGGACCAAATTGAAGTATCTGTATTCACGGACTAGTCTAGCAGGAAAACGCGTTTGCTGCAGATAAATGTTCAAACATTTATCGAACTCGCACGCCTATACATCACATGACTGGACTATTTTATTTATAGATTTATCTGATATTTCTACATTTATCTTGAGAGAAGGACACCGGCGAAACAAGAAACACCCTTTATAAAAGGCTTCTGGTTTTCAAAATAATTTAAAAATCACGTCATGCTCCAAATGTATAAATAATGAATTTATTTATCGTTGATGTTATTATTTATATGTACGTACATAATATACACATTCATTCATCGTCTTCTTTATATAATAGTTGACATACTTATTCAACAAGGACGTTACTCAAATATCTTTTTTATTTTTTAACATAGGGACATAAACAGTCTAACAATAAATTTTATTTTCGCAAACCAGTCAGGTGTTACATAGTCAAGTTTTCCAAATTATCTAACGACCGGCACCACCAGCTATAACCGAAATTATTATTATTTCTTTTTTGGGGGCGGGGGGGGGGGGTATCTAACGGTATAATTACTTGACTTTGACTTGGAGATAAGATGACCCATCTGCCTCGTTACGACTTTCATAACGTGTTTATTTCCAATAAATTATTTTCCCTATCATATAAAAATTGTTACGCAAATGAAATAATTTATATTAATATGTCTTGACTTTAGCATGTTAAAAATAACTTCATAATTCCATTCAGTGACGAAATATCTATAAGAGGAACGAATCTGTTGATATCAAGTGGCCCCACAGAAAAGCTAATTAGTTATACAGTAACATTTGTAGGAGGAAATAACCCAATTAAAATTGAATATTATACTGTGATATAATTATCATAATGGAAATAGCATTTTTCAATCCCCCCCCACTAAATTATGGTCCAGCTCTGGGCTTAAGCCCCCCCCCCTCTTTTCTACTTTAGGTCTATAGAGTCTGACAAATAATTTTTTTTCTGTTTTTTTCCTTTTTCCAGTCAAAGGTTGTGTATTTAGGTTCTCAGTGACTGTGGGGGAAATTCATCTTTAAATACAATAATAAAAATCATTCCCCAAAAAACACGTGCTTAATAAATGTCCAAAGCTTTATCCCAACAATGAAATTTGTAAATTACAAATAATGTATATATTTGGCACTATTAAAACAATAAGATCTTAACACGAAACTTAAAAATATATTGCTATATCTTCTGGTCAAAGAAACAATATCATTTAAAAACATAACCTCAAGCCTTAATATTCATAGATCATCACAGAAGTCTTACTGGTATACCTATTATTTAAATACTAAAACCCTTTATGGTTCTTAGTAAATTTTGTTAACAGGATCTGCTTCGTGAAAACAGCGGTCTTTTGTGGTAAATCAAGGTTTGACCAGACACTTTCCAAAGAATAAAACTAAAATTGTTGCACACATTTATTATTATCTAAGCTGAAATCAACATGCTTCTTCCAAAGGATATAAAAATTTACAAAAATAAATTAAAAACATATCACATACAAAATCACAAAAGATTCTACCTTTTGGTTACATATATCGTGTGTTTGATTTCCTCCATTGTGGTTTTAAACTACAGGGTTAATATTAAGTACATGAAAATGAGATGCTTGAAACCTGTCATTTATCAAAACTAGAACGGTTTCTTCAACAGACATTTCTTCCTGTCTTGTTGCAAGTTTTATTTTACAAAACTATTTAAAGTAGCACTTGGTTTATGTATATGAGAATAATTGGTCATCAAATTTATAGTTAAATATACCTAACAATATTAGATAGAAAAATTAACAAATCTGTTACATTGTACCCTTCTTGTTTACCCCCATTTTTAAAGAAATTGAATTTTTCTAACTTGAGAAATGTGGGAATATATAGGAAACAGTAAGCTGGATATAGCTATAAAGTAACATCAAGTAAAAGATTGTTCGATCATGAAATAATAAAAACAACATTGCTACTTTTATTAGTCATCAAGTACCGGTATATGAAAACATTTTAAGGAAATCATTATTTATTGGAGATAAACATCACACTTGTTGATGAAATATTGTTTTACAGAACCATTTAATTTGGCACCTCGATTTCAATTTTTTTTTGTTTCTAATAAATAAAATCTCCTACTTAGCTTTTGTAAATATTAAATATATCATCTTGGTGAAGTGTTGACTTTTTTGTTATCAATTGACCTGCATTGATGTATTTGACATGAATAAAATGACTTGTATGAGATTCTTAAATACCATCAACAATATAGTTTACATTGAATAAAGCATCTTGAAAATATCAACAACAATATCCACAATTGCATAATTTCACTAATTTTCACAATAAATTGCATAATTTCACTAATTTTCACAATAAATTGCATAAATTATTGAATACTGACCTCTTAAATTTCAGCAAATAATACAAATATCTAATATCTTTATTAAAAAAATCGTTAATAGTTATTAGTTATCACATGAAAAAGAAAGAAAGAGAGAAATGGGGTTTAACGTCCACTCGACACAAACTAACACATGGTTTAATTTTATTTCAATAATTCGTTTGCGCGTAGGGGTCTTTAGCAGTGGGAGGAAACCAGAGGACCTGGAGAAAACCCGAGAGGTTGGACAGGCGACCCTACTACGGGAATTCGAAACCATGCCAGTTGACTCAATGACAGGCTTTATGATACCGCACGCACGCTAACCATTCAGCCATCCAACCCCCCCATCACATGTTAAAAACAAAAAAACGTACACAGTAAATCCCCATCACATGTTAAAAACAAAAGATAGTAAGCTGGCACTGCCAGGCAGGATACGCCCACATTTTCGAGAGATGGATAGAGAACAAGGAAAACCGAAAGTGATTTTTCCTACAATCAAAGGCTATAATTCATTAAATTACAATTTGATATGCGCAAATATCGAAAAGAATCAAGATCTTTAGGTTATAAACATGCATTTCAAGTTTCAACAAAATCGAATTAAAATTGTGACCTATACTGGGTCCACAAAATTGATATACCATATTTTAACACTATAAGCGTACAAACTGTGGCCACTTTGTCTGGCAATTATGGTCCAATTCCCCTGAAATTCAAACAACCTTCCGTATGGTGTAAAGGTGATAACGTCTAGCATTTTTTTAAATCGGATAATAATCGTGACCTCCAGAGGGACCATAGGTGATTTTTTGGACAATCAGGGGCCATAATTCAGGAAGTTATGATCTGATATGTGCAAATAACGAAAGGAACCAAGATCTTTGGGTTATAACCATGCATTTCAAGTTTCATCAAAATTGAATCAAAATATTGACCTATACACTGGGTCCACAACCTTGATATACCATTTTATAACAGTATTCGCGTACACACGGCGGCCATTTTGTATGGCAATTTTGTTCCGAATTTTTGTGAAATTCGAACTCAACCTTCCTTAGGGTGTAACGGTGATATAATCAAACGATTTTTTAAATCGGATAATAATTGTGACCTCCAGAGGGACCACAAGACAAACAAAGACGATTTTGCGTATAATCAGGGGCCATAATTCAGGAAGTTACGATCCGATATGCGCAAATATCGACAGGAACCGAGATCTTTGGGTTATAACCATGCATTTCAAGTTTCATCAAAATCAAATTAAAATTGTGACCTCTACAGGGTCCACAACCTTGATATACCATTTTTTAACAGTATTCCGAAATTGGAACTCAACCTTCCTTAGGACGTAACATTGATATAATCAAACGACTTTTTTAATCAGATAATAATTGTGACCTCCAGAGGGACCACAAGCTAAACAAAGGCGATTTTGCGTATAATCAGGGGCCATAATTCAAAAAGTTACGATCCAATATGCGCAAATATCGAAAGGAACCAAGATCTTTGGGTTATAACCATGCATTTCAAGTTTCATCAAAATCGAAATTAAAATTGTGATCTCTACAGGGTCCACAACCTTGATATACCATTTTTTAACCATATTCGCGTACGAATGTCGGCCATTTTGTATGGCAATTTTGGTCCAATTTTTCCGAAATTCGAACTCAACCTCCCTTAGGGTGTAGCGGTGATATAACCAAACGATTTTTTAAATCGGATAATTATTGTAACCTCCAGAGGGACCACAAGCTAAACCAAGGTGATTTTGCGTATAAGCAGGGGCCATAATTCAGGAAGTTACGATCCGATATGCGCAAATATCGAAAGGAACCAAGATCTTTGGGTTATAACCATGCATTTCAAGTTTCATAAAAAATCGAAATAAAATTGTGATCTCTACAGGGTCCACAACCTTGATATACCATTTTTTACCAGTATTCGCGTACGAACGGCGGCCATTTTGTATGGTAATTTTGGTCCGATTGTTCCGAAATTTGAACTCAACCCTCCTTTGGGTGTAACGGTGATATAATCGAACGGTTTTTCAAATCAGATAATAATTGTGACCTCCAGAGGTACCACGAGCTAAAATAGGTGATTTTTCGGACCATCAGGGGCCATAATTCAGGAAATTACGTTCCGATAGGCGCAAATATCGAAAGGAACCAAGATCTTTGGGTTATAAACATGCATGTCAAGTTTCATCAAAATCGGTTCAAAATTGTGACCTCTTTAGGGTCCACAAGCTAAAAACGTGATTTTTCGTACAATCAGGGGCCATAATCCATGAAGTTTTGATCCGATACATGCCAATATCGAAAGCAGCCGAGATCTTTTGGGGATAAACCTATATTTCAAGTCTTGTTAAAATCCGACAAGAATTGTGACCTGTAGAGAGTCCACAAACAATTGTGGACGGACGGACGGACAGACGGACAGGGGCGACGACATAATACGTCCACATGAAAATGTGGGCGTATAAAAAACATACACAGTAAATCAAACAAACTATTAGAGATTTCTCATGAATTGCTATTATAATAATAAAAAAAATCTAAATTTGTAGAAAAAAAATTAAAATGGTTGAATATTGCAAAAATGATCATCAAAAATGTGATCTAATTATAGACATCACAAATAAATGCAAATAATGGTCAAGGATCACCACTGATACTAGCAAACAATATTAACAAACTTTTGACATCTTTTTCAACAAAATTTGAACAAAATATTTGTAAAAAGTAGCACCATAGTTTTAAAATAAGGTTACCGTTGTACATGTACAAGCTAACTTTATATGCAAAATGCCATGTTCCTGAAGCAACGGTATACTAGTTTTATAACTATTATCCGTTGCTTACTAATGAGTAGTAACCTTCCTTTGCGGAACCTACGTCACTATTCGATTTGTCCAATTAACTACCTCGTAACATATGGAGTAGCGGCAGTGATTTAAAGATGGCGACCTCCATAGATTCTACATTTTCACTAATTAAAAACAAGTTTACAATTGAATGTTTAAGCGAAAACCAGAAAAAAATCAATACAGGTAGTTCTCGACATGAAAGATATGTTCATCTGTACAAAAACCTTTGTCCCCTTTGACCTTTGTGACTCGATTAACATAAATAGGGGTTTCTACTGGAGATCAAGCGTCTGGTTATTCGAATATTTCGCGGAAAATTTTGTTTCAAGGAACCTCAATGGCTACTGGAATATCCCCTCGACCAATCAAAAATAGTGAAGAGAATAGTCGGCTGTGAAAGCAACGGATAATAGTTATAAGACAGTATCCGTTGCACCAGGAACATGGCAAAATGCATGCAGTACTTTATTATTGAAATACATGTTAATCAGGATGGATATCAAACTTTCTACAGAAACCAGCAACATGAAAATCTGGAAATTAGCTGCCAGTAAAATCCCCAGATTATCAAGTGTTTTTTAATTCTTGAAACATTAATAACATAAACAATATTATACCATGAGTAGCTCTGTAAATTACTTCAAAATCATAATTTAAGTGGTGAAGCTTCCCATTTATATTTATTTAATATGGATGATTGGAATAAAAATTACTTAATTAAGTAGTGTGCCAATAATTCTTACAACAAATGATTAATGCTACATGGAAAATGTATAATAATGAGGTTTTCGATCTATTTTTAATTTTCCACTCATTTATTTAAGAAAAAGCAATCATTTATATAATGTAAACCTAATAATCTAAGTATACAGTAACACTGTCTTTAGTGTACATTATATCAATCACATAAATCATATCTTTCATTTTTGAAGATTTTTATTCAGTACCGTACTGAAGAATATCGGTAGAGTATATGTACTTTAATATAAAGTAATATAAAGTTCATACATTTATAAACAGTCGTCGGCAGTTTTATCTACATTTATTACAGATATACCTAGACTTAAAGAGTATGTATGATGCTGTTTGCGAAACAACCGATAACTTACAGACTCCTTAATAAAACACATTAAGGTAATTCTACCAAATATACAGAACAGTTCCTATATTCTAAATCTTATCGATCCCTGGTTTTCATAATTTGTGCGAGTTACATTTTGTTCAAGATGATTTTTTATCTTCAGTATATCCTTGTCTTTTTTTCTTTGTCAGTGTAGGCATTAGGTGGCAGTGGATATGTAGACTCATCTTCTGCATTACCTAATAAAAACTTTTGGTAGGCACTAAGATTTATTTTACAATCAGACTCATCATCAGAAGGACCTTTTCCATGAAGACCAAAAAAACGTTTCTTTTCCTGAAATAATTGAATTTTGCAATGATTATTACTTTCAGTGTGGGGAGACGGATATTGGTCAACTCACAACACCACATGACATTATTTTCAAAAGGTTCTGTTTGAAGTCCAAACTTTCATAGATAAAACCTTGTATGATATATTAGTTGAAAGAACAAATATACTATAGTTTCTCAGATATATTAAATGTATACTCTAATCAATTTCCTATGACACTGGGTTGTTGCAAACCAAGGGGAATTATACCATCAAGCCAGTAGTTATTCACATATATACATACAATAATGCTACTTATATTCTTTCATGTCTAAAGATGTTTCTACAATATAGTTGATCAAGGGGCACAACTCTTAATATTAATACACAGACAGACCCAAATGATTTCTTCATATGGAGTTCAATCTTCTATTCAAGGTACATTTTATCAGTAGACTCTAATCCTTAATATTAATACACAGACAGACCCAAATGATTTCTTCATATGGAGTTCAATCTTCTATTCAAGGTACATTTTATCAGTAGACTCTAATCCTTTTATTTAACCACAAAGTTCTACAATTAAATCAGGAGAATTACCAATGTTACTAGTCCATATACTCTGGACAACATTGAGATAGATATTTGACAGCCTTTATATTTTTATAAAATTGTAAAGTTCCTTACACATAAAAGTTTTATCTTTATCAAATTCAAAGTTGTAAAACTGAGTGATTTACATATATTAAAACACTTTCTACTAATGCTATCACATGCTTGGTAAATCTCCTTCAAATTGTAGCTGAAGTTTTGAGGATCCAACCAGGACATAACTGTAAAAAAACATACATGTAAGTGATTAAGAGCATGTTATTATTCAGATGATGACAAACCTCTTCTAACATTTCTTCCTGAAATTTCTGCAGCTGCCTTTGAAAGCCAAAATTTGGGTTTGCACAACTTCTAGCACCACGAATTGAGTTTAATGTATCTCTCCATTGAAGATTTGTTACTGTCATGATATAGGCAGCTGTTAATGTAACACTTCGTGATACGCCAGCCAGGCTAAAATCAGAAATAAATTACAGATAAACATACATACACGTATAGTAAAATATCCCTTTTTTTGTATTGAGAGCTGATTTATGTCAAATTTTTCCTTCAGATATCAGATCACTGTTCCAGTCCTATGACAACTGGTACATTGATGATGGCTTCCCGCAAACATACTGTGTGATTTGATGATAATACTTGGACTAAATCATATTCAAACTTAAAAAGTTGCAAGAAACTACCCCAATTTGATGAATAAATCTACTGAAAGAAGCCTGGTTTGTCATGTGACTTGATTATGGGAGAATCCATTTACAGCCTGTATTTTTTGTCAATCACTGTGCTTTACCATATTGAATCCTAATTAAGTAAATTATCCAATTATCTTTTGCCAACTTTTCTATTTAGTCAGGGAGGCTACTGGTCATTTAAGTTTCTTAATGTTCTCAGAACATATAAAAAAGTGGTCGTTATTGGGTCATATAGTGAGTTAGTCTGCCAGTTAGGGACATACTTACATTTAAGGCCTGTGCCCCCCGTGGACAAGGAATCCAGCATTTTTTGAGTAAAATTGGGAGTCTGTATTTTCATATGCCATACTTTTATAAATATATATACTTTCCAGGGATTTATTATCCCCATAATAATAAAGTGTAATGTATAAATTCTTACCAATGAATAATGACATTTCCTCCACTGAGTCGAGCTTTATGTATAAAATCATTTGATTGTGAAATAAACTGAGTGAGATCTTGAGCAGGATGATCACTAGCTATAAGGCACAGATATTCCTTGTCCTGTAAGTAAAGAACACAAATACATACTGATTATATAGTCAAACATCGGTTGCCAGGCCAAAACACATACGTCCATCATCATCATAAGCTACTTCGTAGTAGCAGTTATCCGTATATAAATTTCAGAAAGATCGGATTATACAGTCTCTAATTAAGGCGCTAACAAGTAGACAGATAGACAATATGGCAGGAATATAAAACCACATTGTAATGTTGGTGTATAGGAAGTATTAAGTTATTGACTGTATACCCTTATAAAACAAACAGGGAATATGGTCAAAGCTGTTCCTATTTGCAAACATAAACCTTTCAAAAAACCTACTCAGGACGGAAACTATTGGCATGCGCTATGGTAAATCTAATATAACCTTATAATCCAATTTTTAAATAATATCAATTTATTTAAATAATCTCAAATAACTATATCAATATTTATCTCTTTAAACATTCAGGCCTGGAAATAATGGATTAAGATGTACCTGACAAAATGGCAGGCACTAATGAAATAGTACCTGACATTTTCAACTTAGTACCGGACATGTATTAATAATATCAGCAAAAAAGACAAATCAGTGCCTGACAAAATGACAGGCACCAGAGGTTTTGTGCCTGACAAAGCCTTAATCTGTGTCTGACATTGTCAGTGACATGAGCCTTATTTCCAGGCTTGATTTACATGATGTTCCTACTTCTCATTATCATAATATCAATACTCACAGGCAGTATCGGTGCGGCATTATCATGTATTGAAAGGATGTGTGTTATGTTATTCTCTGTTAGTTGTTTTTGATCTTTAGAATCTCGAAAATTACCAATATATACACCTTTTATAATCTGAAGAAAAACACAAAACGCTTATAAATTCATTTAAAATAATGACAATCATTCAATTATTGTCACTTTAACTTAAAATAGTTATTAGTTAGGATAATATAAATGTAGTATCCCTCGTGAACATGTTGAATGACAATCAGGCTGATTCTGCCTACACTCATACGGTGATTTATGGAAAATGTTGTCTTATTCCACAAAGAAGCATTTCACACACCTATTGTTCTATAGGTACAGATCACAAGCAACAAGTCGATATATTTACCTTATTCATACCATTCCCCATGGTGGCGTTTATAAATTTGGATTTTTAATGAACAACAGCTGGATTTCTCTTCACTAAAAAGACAAACCAGGAATCATTTAAATACATACAGTACCGGTATGTAGTAAAAAATTATTCTGAAAAAAATATATACAATTTTCAAAAGAAAATCTTTACACTTGACTGAAGACCATAAACTTACCGTACATGTTACTGTTATATAGTTATATAATTAACCTATTGTCAGATTGGTCACAGAGATACGATTCTAACATTATTTTGCTAAAAATAGCAGGCTTTATAATCAATTCTATTTTGGTCACAACAATCATAAATAACAATGATTCATGCCATAACATAGATAAGCATTTTTGATAGGATGCTGTCCTCTGACTGTTCCTATTCATTCCTATTAAACCACAATATGCAAATTTCAATCTATCTCCACTTTTGTTCTAGGGCTATTTTTGAATCCCAACCTTCTATTTTGCACTGGAATTCTTCTTTTTTGCCAAAATATATCATTTCTCACCACATCTGACAAAAAATTTATACCATTTCAAGTCTATTTTTAAGCAGAATTTTGTGATTAAAATAATAATAGAGGTCTGCACATGTTTGAGATTTATAATGAGTAAATGACGTACGAGTTGAAAAGTATTTTTATATTCACAGAATTGTACTTGAAAATATTGTTGCATTAGAAAAAAATTGTGTCAGATATGGCGAGCAATATTTCCTTTTGGGATTATTTATTAGTTGTGCAATTAGTTGATTTCAATATGAGTTGATTTCAAACACACAGGTAAGTTTATAATAACCGAAGTTAAGTAGTTTGTTCATAATCGTAAAAATCCGTTTAAAATTTACGATGGTTCAGACAGTAGTAAATAAAGCATGGACCTTCCTTATAATTATATTATTAGGATATAGTAATGTTGTGGTTAGTGGTCTGGGGCCTGTTTCACAAAATTTTAACTAAGATAAAATCCGATTTTAGTAATACGATTGGATAGTGTTAGATTGATTTTAGCGCTTAGCCAATCAGATTTAAGTATATACTAAAATTTGGATTTTATCTTAAGTTAAAATTTCGTGAAACAGGCCCCTGAGCCCGACAGTCAGTACTTCAACTCTTCAGACGTTCAGTGACACTTTAACATTTAGTAACAACTTCGCTGTTTCATTCATGATTGAGAAACAGCTTGACAATACTTGTTATCTAATATAAGTGAGATGCTAATGTTTATTACCGTTAAAAATAGTTGCACAAGTTACAAAAAGCTTTTCAAAACTTGCAAAAGTTACACAACCTTGCTTACTCCCTAGTTCCCAAAGGGTTTCTTACAATATTTACACCGGAAGTGAAGTTGTGATGCGTCTATCTGCTTCCGTTTTACATTTCAAGCTCCGTGTGCACGCGGCTATGCTCACTTTTTGCACTTTCAATCATCGCCCCCATGAAACTGACAAGTTTGGGTGTCCCAATAATGTGGAAATATGTTAATTTATCTTAAAATTAAATACAGATTCAATGGGAAAATCTGCAATCACTCATAACATAAACAGGTTTTTGGCATACACGTGTTAATTTCCATAGGTAGAGTCTGTAGCGCCACCTGCTACTTCCTGTCACAGTCGCGAATGTAAACAAACATAATTTGGGCGAAGCAAAAATGTTTTGCAAAGACAGGATATCAGGCACATATTATAATTAAATTATGCAATAATGTTTGGGAAACCCCAAAGCAATGTCGCTAGTAAGGTAAAATAATGGAAACAATTCCGGCTGTGTATTTGATTTTTTACCATTATTATCATCTCTGAGTCTGTGTGACTGCCTGCCGCCTGGCACTGTCTTGTCTGAGTAGTCTGACTGTCTCCCATATATTATGTAGTTATTTCAGTAACGTAAATTACTTGAAGTAACTATCCAATATGAGAGCATGAGTCCATGATCGGAAAACTGATCGAGCCACCAATTTTATCAATCTGAGCTATTTTTTGATTCACTCCCAAACACATCAGTAAACCCCTACCATGGCATAAACTTTGAGACCCCCAGACAAAATGACAGACCAGAAGAATTGTGCCTGAAGGTCAGAACTTGTGTCTGATGATCAAATTGTCGATAACACAGGCGCCTTATAAGTCTTATGCCTTATTAAGCTACCGGTACTTATATTTCAGGCTTGGTTGGAGTGATGGGATCTTTTGACTAAAATCCAAATTCTCATATAGCCTACCATTGCCACTATGCCTACGTACATAAAATGGTGTATGTACTATGTAGATGTTTTTTGGATAATATTTCCATTTTGGGAATACATGCATGATGCATTGATGCACACATAGTTTTATAAGAAACCTCATCTATCATATACTCAACCCTCTGTTTTTCGGGATAAGACATTGTACTAAGATCCAACTGGCAAACCCCAACGCTAATCACATCGGGCTTAAAATAAGCAAAAGTGATTGATTATTTTTTTTTATAACATTCCTGTCGCATCCAACTACAATTAAGTATCCTAACAGTACGGTTACGAATCCCTCTCTTTCAAAACTAAGAGTTAATAGTTTACTTTCCCCGATATTTCAAATTGACATTTTGACCTTATAAAGGTACGGCCTTGTGACATTGTGTTTATCAGCTAATCAAAGTTCTAACAAGATCCGAGCTGCGCTGGACCAATAGTAGCCTAATTATGAATGTTTGTATCAGTTTTAAACGCTTGATTTACCTTTTTCTTTTTTTTTTTACAATATTTGCTGATAAACGAAAGTGGTGTAACTTGATTGGGCTGCATATGTTCAATAAGTTCTAATAATATAAAATTAACTTATTTTTAAGATGTTACATTTAGTTATAAAGAAATTAAGTTTGCCAGGTGAAACTAAAGGGTAGCTAGTGCACACATAGTATTGATTGGTCCCTATATAGTTTTGGATTTGGATGGGATAAAGAACAAACCATGTAATATAAGGATTTAATGGTTATGATTTATCATTTTAATTAACTCTGATTTTCAACAACATGTGTAATGGTTGCACAATATTTGACATAGATCAATCAAGTTCGACTACTGTGATCTATCTTGGTTGATAAATTTACTAAATTCAACTATAAGCTCAGACCCATCTTCTGAACATTTGTTTTAATGGAAGTTAATTAAAAGTCCATTTCTTTCTTTCATTCCTTCAATTTTTTTGCTTTAAAACATTTGTCTCTTTGTAATTTTAATAAAGGTACCAGGGTATATGCAGTCTAAAGGAACACAAAGGCAAAAAGCTATTATACGGTAAATGAAGTTTCTATATATGATACATACATCATCTAGGATGAGTCAGCAATTGGTGATACTTTTTATAAGCCCTTAGAAATTTTGTGTCACATTATTTTATATAATAATTTTTTTAAATCATTTATACTAGCACTCTAGTTTAACTTTTAGTATTCTCGATATATAATAGAAACTTCCATAATATTTGAAACTATTTCTTCTTTATTTTGTGTTTTAGTGATAGAGAAATAATATTTCGAACATCTCTTCAGAATACTATATTAGATGTTTTACAGGCTAGACCAGGCTGGCAAGAATATGATGGGTAATATCCAGTTTATCTCCTATTTAATAATAATAATCTTTATTCAAAATCTCAGTGAGACACATGAATATAATATACACATAAAATATTTACAGTTAGTGATAGCATACGTATATAGTATTTACAGATAATATAATATACACATCATTACAGATAACATTCAGTATTCATTTAAACTTATTTAAACTTATTTACAATAATAGAGATGAATTTACATAGATTCTCCAGTTCTGCACCGTGGCTATTAAATATATTGTACATGTTGATAGCTGAAGGACACTTCAGGTAATAACTTTTTATAAATTTACAACGTTCATTTTTAAGGATTTGGCATTTGAAAATGTAATGAAATTCGTCGCTTAATTCACCTTCATTGCAGAGAGAACAAATACGATTTTCTTCTGGGGTCTTTATGAAAACCCCGGCTTCAATTGGCATGTGATAAGCTTAATCTTCGGCTTTTACAGACTTTAAATATAGGGTTGAAGGCAGTGACAAGTTAAGCAAGGCAAAATGGGAAAGGCAAATTTTCTATCTGCTCTTTCAAAACTTATGCACATTTAATTTTTATGGGCCAGATTTTCGTAATGTCAGATACTAGGACAATATATTCGAAATAAACAAGATTTGGGCCATGCATATTCAGAAGAGAAGCTAGTTTGCAGTTTATATAAGTTGGCATTTTAACTACCTGAGTGAAAACATGAATTATAAAGAGGAATTTAAGATAATATTTCCATGAAATGTGCCATCCTCAGTCTCCCCAGTGGTCTCATTCAATTCTACTCCACTGTACCCTGTGTTAATCCATAGGGTTTCCACGATTTCAATTTATCTACCCTGGCCTAGATTGTAGCTACAGTCTACGAACCAATTAGATAACAGTTTACTAGCAAATCGTTGCGCCTTCATTTTTAAAAGGGTAGATAACCCTATTTATGTTCATTTACTGAACGATTTATGTAATAATGTATATTTTTAATTTATTTATATTTAATTGTATTATCAAAATCTGTAGTATGTGTTGCTGTATAGCATCTATATGTTTGACTTTTGTTATTTTTATTTCTATTCGTTCTTTGTCTGAAATATGTCATTCTGTTATTTTTATTATTTTTGAACTTACTTGGCAATTTGATTCACAATAACTTATCTACGATGGACATAAAATTCTGGGGACAACCCCCTACATTACTATATGAACGTCTGGTCTTCATTAACATTTATATAATTGATTGTTAATAATTATGCATTTAGAATAGGCCAGCTCCTAACATTGTCTGATGAGAGTTACTTCCCTTTGCCAACTTCCTTTTCAAATAACAATTTTTGGGATTGGTCGATTAAAGTAGCACAGTCATCAAGGGCGGATAAATTGAAAAAGTGTACCGTATCCGCTATTTAACCCAGGGGTTAGTGGAGTAGAATAGATTGAAACCACTGGGGATACTGAGGATGGAGATGTGCCAGATCGTAAAGTTTGAGATAACAGGATTTGATTGAACCTCATACTCACTGATAGTGAGGTTTTTATTACAAAATATAAGCTCTGGTAGAAGTATGATATTGGGTTATTACATTTCAGGGATGGTGAATGGGATTTCTTTTGGTGTGACAGAGAATGGATTCATCAAAATTATGATACCACATTTTTACAAGAACATCAGAAAATTCTTCACTTTAGAAATTATTATGAGGTAATGGTGGAGGAGGTGAACAGTTTTAAATCCTGTGTTTTAAAAGAAAAAATTTATAAAATATTTACTTGACCCTGTAAAAAAAAAAAAATTTGGCATTAAATCACTTATCAAAACCCAGAATAGTGGTATGGTTATGATATAATTATTCTGTAAATCACAATTTTACAATTATTTCTTTGAATCAGCTTACTCGGAAGAATTTAATGGTGAAAAATTTAAAGAGATTAAAAAGACAAACAGAAAAAGAATTTGGAAAATTGGAAACTCAGAGGTAAATCTATATGGTCCACTTAATTTGTACACCAAAAAAAGTCACTTGTGTAATACAACAAGTTTACATTTCTTTTTTAAAAGCTAGCAAAATATTTTCGCTGTTGTTGTAATTATAATCATGAACCTAATTTTAATTATATGAAACTGATTATGGTATTGATAACTAAATTCATTCTTTCTCTTTTCAGCTTTGACTTTTACCCAAGTACATTTGAATTGCCAGTAAGTAAAGTGACACTAGTATGATAATGAACTAGTAATTACCAATAAAAAGTCATCGACCATAAAATATAGTTCCTTGAACCCATAGATGGCATTCAAATTCAAATACATGTCCATGCCAGAATGACAAAATAATGTGATGGTATATGAACGTTAACTAGGAAACGCGCCTAAATAATTGACAAAGTGTAGTATTGAGGTATTCTGAAAAATTGAAGCATATTCTTTCTTTTTCACAACACCTGCCACTACTATACATATATAATAGGATATAATTTGGATAAATAAACAGAACCAACATGTAAGTGAAATAGATCTGTGATAGCAGAAGACACATACATATTAATATATACATGTATGTACCTGATTGTTTAAAACCAATCAAACCTCATTTTCCAGTTAGAATACCATATATTTGTTGAAGAATTTAAGAAGAATCCTGGTGCAATATGGATAATGAAACCAGCAGCTAAATCCCAGGGACATGGAATCTTTCTATTTCGTAAATTAAAAGATATTACAAATTGGAGAAAGGTAAGACAAGAGCAAAGTTGTAGGAAAAGTGGCAATCTTTTCTCTTTGAGATACTTCTGCCATGTATAAGAACAACTTTTTTTGAATAGATCTAGATGTGAAAAAACAGCATTCATTATCTACTCAATTTTTGAGACAATAAATCAAAAATGTCTAAAATTGAATTTTCAGCTTGGGACTGCATCAAAAAAAATAAAATCTGCATAATTTTTAATTTTTTTTTGTCATTTCAAGGGATATAAAGAGTCATGGGAACATGCAACATTATGGGATCAAATCTCTGAACAAGTACAACCCTAACACTATTTCATCCAAATGTGTCACATGGTTTTAATGATGCAGTCCAAATGTAAAAATCTGACATATTCATGCACAACTTTGTTCAGATAGTATGACTTTATCTTTTGTTGACTGTTTTAAGGGAGATTATCAGCCAGTATCAGATCAGACGCAAAAAGAAGTTCCAGAGGTTTATGTTGTACAGAGATATATAGCAGATCCTTATCTTGTTGGTGGACGCAAGTTTGATTTACGTGTATATGTATTAGTCTTATCTGTAAGTACTATATTAAGACAGTATATTAATTCCAGTATGTATATTCATAGTTTGAAGGTTTTGAGGAGGGTGTTTAGAATGCCTATTAATTCATTAAAAGGGCATTAAGTTTGGTAAAATTAGATAAAGAACTGACAGTTCTCACTATAATAGTTAAAAAATAGATAATAAAAACAGAATATGCAGAATATTTCAGTCAAATTGCTTCACTCTGTACCAAGATGTTAATAACGTTAAATTATCCATCTCAATTTGTATACAAATCCACTAAATATCAAAGGCTAACAACGATGGCATCGAGAGTTGATTATGGTTTGGATAAGTTAATTAATGTCTAATTAATAATTCAGATAAGATTTAGGGCCCAAGGGGAGACCTGCAATAGGCAGATTTAGCTCTTGCATAATGCAGATTGAAGCGTTTTGGGGATGTTGTTTAGAATGCTTGTATATTCATTGTTTAAAGGATTCGGGAATGGGGTTTAGAATAATTGTTTATACATTGATTGGGGGATTATATATGTTAAGAATAATTTTTTATACATTGTTTGGGATATGGTGTTTGAAAGCTTTGAAACGATCAAACTATGAGAAGAAACAGAATTGTTCTTAGATTTAGGAAACCTAAAAGTGACACAAGATTATCTTTCTTGAGCATATTATTTCTATAGTGCTAATATTACTTGCTCTATATAGTTGGACCGCCATTTTGAAATGTGTTGGACCGCAATTTTGAAAGGTAAACAATTTTGCTACAATAAAATCAATTACTTAATATTCAAAGACATTTATAAAACAAATGAAAACTGATGTATATATTTTATAAATAAATGAGTATAATCAATGTATATTTCAGTATAATCCAATAAAAGCCTGGTTATATAGAGAAGGTTTTGCTAGATTTTCTAATACAAGATATTCTCTAGATTCTATTGATGATTCGTGTATCCTTTTTTGTTGTTGATCTGCCTATAATGTTTGTTTACAATTCTTGTTATAACGTTTAGCTATTTGTTACTCTGAATTACTTTGATTATATGATTAGTTATCAGGAGACATATCCTATTGAAATTCTGAGTGGCACATATTATAGTTATTGCTTCAGGTACACACTCCAAATCTTGCTGTTCTTTCTGCCATGTCTCATTTTATTATTATGCTGTTATGCATAGGATATTAACCTATCTGAGGTTGATATGATAAAGAACAGGTTGACGAAGCCCAGGTGTTCTATATCATATCAATTCATTGTGGAGAAGGTTTATATCTGACATTTTAAATGTCATAGTTTTAAGTAAACAATGATTGGATAATGTCTCACCATTTTGGAGTTACTATAGGTTCATTTGAATTGATAGCAAAAATGAAATGGATAGTTATAGGTTATCAGATGAAGAAGTAATCCATTTTAGCCAACATATTGTAGGCGAAATAGGTGTGAATGCAAAATCCGACGAGTATCTACTAGTTGCTAGTTAGAAAGCTGATAAAAATTTTGATCAAAAGAAGGCAATGTGTTTTCAGTAATGGACTGTGTAATTAAGGGGGGATGTCCCCCAAATCGTAACCAAGGGACTGTTGGGCTATAAATACTTTCAAGATTTGGAGCGTGATGGTGGAGAAATAATTCCTCCTGGATGAAGAGAAAATTTGGTAGACATAGATAATCCAAGTGTTGAGGGTTATTGAAAGTTTCCTTCAAATATTTTTATATGCTTATAGTTAGTTTGTACATATCCAATTATCGAGGGTACTTTTTTCTTCTGATATTTTCTTGGTAAACTTTATAACCTATATAATTATTGTGAGCATATCTTTCAGGTGTCAGAATATGCACAAAAAAAGAAGTTATTTTCTACATGAAAGAGAGTCCAGTTCCAGCAATAAACATTTGTAATTGTCAAGAGAATAAAAAAGTTATTTCTGTTCTTTGTAATATTTCATCAACATCATCAGAGGCATACTCCACGCAGTGTTCCGTTTGATTAGAACTAATCAGAGGGATTTCTCGCACCATTGCTTCAGGAATATGCATCAGAGGTTGATATGAACCAAATTTATCAACCTGTGATAATATCATGACAGGTTGATATAAGATATAACTGTACTGCACATCAAAGAAAAAACCAGTTGTATATATTTTACATAGTATTTAGTGTTGCTATGGAAACAGAATATATAAGTGTGTTATGAAAAAGAAAAAGAGTTTATCTTCCTTAACCTATAATATAGATGTTCATTTAACAAATGTTGCAGTACAAAAAACAGCACCTGATTATGATCCAGAAAAGGGTTGTAAATGGTCATTACACAGATTACGACAATTTTTATTAGCTAAACATGGAGTTGAAGCAGTAAGTTTTTTAATACAATATGTCGTTAGATAATCTACAGTAAATCCTGGATATAAGGCACCTGTCACAGTCTTTGTCCAGTACAAATTATCACACCACCTTATAAACAAGTCTGAACATAATGCACCACCCTGCCATATTCAACCGGACAAACAGACCAGATAGACGAAACGGGCCTGTATGGATATGTATACTATATGTGTACTTGTTTAATGGTTGTTTTATCAAATGTTCGGTTTGTCCAGTACAATGTGAGTCTGTCTGTAAAATGTCTTCATTTGTCTCAATGTGCACTTGTATGTCTATACACAATAAATATGTCCTCGCCGGTCTGTTTAAATGTATATCCTCCTGTCATTAATGTTGCATCTGTACTTTATCTACTTTAATATATATATATATATATATATTTCATTTAAATTCTACGCTAATTACACCTTGTAAATATTTCACTTTGTATATATACTATGTGGTTTTCTGCGATATCACTTTGGTCGAAACAGACACGGTAGATACGATTTTATTGTATCAAAACATCCATTAAGGACAGCATACTGTATGAACATGTATATTAAAGGGACAATAACACTCTTGCTGGCTTGACATGTCCAGGAAAAAAAATTAGCCTTATTCGAACTACCTGTTGTGTAAATTATCCATTACAACCTATCTTACTTGTCCAGAGGGTTCGAAAATATGTTTAAATCCAAGTTGTATTTGGTAGTGCTTACGTAAGGCTTTTCAAACCATGTTACGGCATGTAGTTGAATTTTTCCAATTATTAAAATTAGGTGTGTTAAGATGAAATTTGTATCATTTTTTGATTGAAATATTGTAAAATAGTACAAATTGTTGACCAGAATAAAGATTGGAACATATTATTCAGTTACAACAAGAGTGGTATTGGGGCTTTAAGATAAATAGCAATATGACAAATAATATATATTTACGAACAAGACAAATGATAATTTAATATAGCAGGACAAACAGTATGATGATCATCTCAGAATACACATTTACCTCAAACTGGTCTGATAATAGATCTAGCCACATCATCACAGGTCTAGGTTGTCAATGTCAGGGTTGGATTCTGTGACCAAATACTAACCCACCGTGGGACATCATTGGATTGGGGATGTGGTCTATATGTTAGTACCAATTTATTAAATATTGATATGGGGAACATCACTCCTCATGCATTTACACCTACAGCCACAAAATAGATTTTATGGTGATTCCGAAAAGAATGTCTGATTTTGATAAGGAGCGTACTATTTTCTTTTTGTAGGTACAACAAACATTTAAAGAAATAGATAATATAATAGTAAAAAGTTTACAATCTGTACAGAAGATTATTATTAATGATAAACATTGTTTTGAGATGTATGGTTTTGATGTTATATTAGATTCTAAACTGAAACCGTAAGTAGTCAACCTACTCAGTTTAATTGTTTTTAATAACAATGTTAAGGCGTGCCGTGTCCTCAATTTCTCTGTTATTATGCGCTCATTTTTTCATGTAGAATATTATGCCGATGCCCTAGTCTGTCAGGAGTTGCACATTCTGTTTGTTGTGTGGTCACTCTACAGGTCGAGTCTTAGCTTCGAGCAACCAGGACCGTGGTTGAAATAATTGCACACGTCTACCAAATCTTCAAATGCCAATATCTTCGCTTGCAATCGAGTAATTTGAATGAAATTTTCAAAATATTCATTTTATATCATCTACTTTCGAACTATTATAGCAAGAATGGCTAGTTCTTATCCTTATCTTGAATAATGTAACTTTAAATAATGTATGTTTATTACACATCTCGGCCCCTTTCGATATTAGTTTACAAATTAAAAGTCCCAGTTTTATAGAGTGAGTTGTTATATGTAATAATGAAAATTCTACGACAGATGGTTAATAGAGATAAATGCTTCGCCATCATTGACAGCTAGTGGTAAAGAAGATTATCAACTAAAATCTGGTTTATTAAGTGATGTACTAAATGTTCTAGATTTAGAAAACAGGTAATCATATATTTTTTTATCTTTCATTATTTGCTACAAACTAAGGCTTTTGAAAAACAACCACCGTGGAGCCTGTCATTTGGTCAACTGGCGTGGTTTCGAATCCCCGGCTGTACAGATTCTCCCCACTGCTAAAGACCCTACGCGCAAGCGAATTATTGAAATAAAATTATATATTAGTCCCGAAATGATATAGTTTATGTAGAGTGGACGATAAACCCCATTGCTCTCTCTCTGAATAGAATATTGTGGTCTGTATCCATTTTAATTACTTAGTACCATGGAAACAAGATGCAGCAGATGCCATTTATTATTGAATTCTATTTATACTCATTAATATATTATGGGATGATGTTTATTTATAGATTGAGCAATCTAATTAAAATACAGATCTATATTTCGTTTCGTTTTTTATACTTTCGATGGCCTACACTACTTGTAGTAAAGACAAGTAAAACAAAATTATGAACTATAAAAAACGAAACGAAATTGGATCTGTGTTTTAATCAGATTGTAGATTGAGTGAACCGGATTAATAATGTGATGATGTTTACTAATAGAATATAATATAAGTGTTTGCGATGTTTTATGGGAGGATGTTTTTTTTAAGGATTAAGTGTATTGGATTTATTATGAAATGATGTTAATTTATAGATTAATTGTATGGGATTTATTATGGGACGATGTTAAGGTATAGATTAAGTGTATTGGATTTATTATGGAATGATGTTAATTTATAGATTAATTGTATGGGATTTATTATGGGACGATGTTTAGGTATAGATAATGTGTATGGGATTTGTTATGGAATGATGTTAATTTATAGATTAATTGTATGGGATTTATTATGGGACGATGTTTAGGTATAGATAATGTGTATGGGATTTATTATGGAATGATGTTAATTTATAGATTAATTGTATGGGATTTATTATGGGACGATGTTTAGGTATAGATAATGTGTATGGGATTTATTATAGGACGATGTTTATTTATAGATTAAGTGGTCAAGAGAGACGTATAGGAGGATTCGATTTATTATGGGATGATGGACCAGTTTTACCAGATGATTCTCAAGATGGACAACAAGTTTTAACCATACCTACCTCAACTACATACCTGGGTAACTAACTATCTTTATCTAGTTTGTAGTTTGTTTCATATTTATAAGAAAACTATTTATGTAAATATTTTGGATTTTTTGTGTTGTTTTATGCTTTTTTATAATTTAAATTGCTGGTTAGTGTTTCACTGCCTATTATACTAGGCATCACTAGTTTCCAAGTTCATTGGCATTTTAAGCATATTTGGAGTTGAAAAATATATTTGCACATGAAATTAAAAAGCACTCGAGACAAATATGTACACATCGACGACAGTAATTTATTCAGGTATAATACTAACTTCAACTTCGCACCGGTCAGGGAATTAAACATAGAAAATGTTTCGGAAGGTGTAACTATTTTAGTTGTAATAAAAATACATTAGAATACACCATTCTCTATAACAAATTACCAAGAATTATTTTTGTTTAAGTATGGTTATATTAAAGGGAATAGAAGCTTATAAGAACCCTGTTTCCTACCGCGACCTCACTTCAACCATTTCTGGCCAGCTCGTTTAAAAATGGATTAGGAAACCCTGGTACAAACCAGATATTCAATGCTGATTATAGCTAAGAGGAATGAAACGTTTAAAAAAGTAGTGATGTATTGGATATTGTGTACATGTATTTCTATAATTTCAGGTTGTCACAATGATAGAAGAAAACAGCTAAGAGAATTATATCGTAATAATCCTGCTAAAACTCAAATCTGAAATATATGTTGATTATTTATATATATATATATACCATTCTACAGTATTTATTTATTTATGATATTATATTTATTTTGTATTTTTAAATTATATACATTATTTATCTTCCAGAATCTCGGTATTTTGATATAAGTTTTTACATTTATACGCTTGATAACGATGTTATTGTAAATTTCCATGTATTAAATTTCTCGACAAGGATTTTATATTTTGTGAAATTAGAATTAAAATATATTATTCAACCTGTACACACCAAAGAATAAATGCAACTGATAGGCTGATTTCTCTTTGCCGTCAATCTGATAGGATATAGACTTAGCTCACCCTACTTTAGCTAGAAATCTGTGACAAGAAATCGATATGGAGTGGTCTCACGGTTTTTGTCCTAACATGTTGCCTTTGGATTCCTAATACACAAGAAAATATTGTGAATTGGTTGTCATTGTCAAGTGTATATATTCTCTATATATCTGCTCTAATGACAAGCTCCCAGAACAAACATCTGAATTCCTTTAGGGGGTTGGATGCTGATTGGTTAGCGTGCGCGCGCTGTACCATAAAGCCTATCATTGAGTCAACTGGCGTGGTTTCGAATATTTGGTTGTACGTGGCAAGGAGTAGGGTCGCCTTTCTCCGGGTCCTCCCACTGCTAAAAGAACACGTACGCGTAAGCAAATTATTGAAATTAAATTAAACCATATGTTAGTCCCAAAATCAGAGGCGTCACTAGGGCCCAATTTGATCCGGGGCACAGGCCCAACTCGTACATATTTTCCAGTATTCGTTTTAATGACGAATTGACTTGTCGTGGGTATTCTATTGATGTTTCAAACCGCGTATTATTTTTGTCGATATAATTATTTAGTTATTAAAACGAATACTGGAAAATATGTACAAGTTCTTGTGAAGTTGTGAGCTAAATTGCACTGACATCAAGGGGCGGATCTATGTTACATATTTTTTTTGTAAAACAACACTTTTATGAGAAAAGTGTCACAGTACATGGTGGGATGGGATAGGCATTCAAAGCGCGAGATAATGATATAGACAAATGTGATACCAAAATTAATGGTTTGCATCAATGAAATGTAATCATATTAATTCGTAATAAAATTTGACGTCTAACGTCTATATCCTATAAAGATATGTTTAAAGATGTCCATTTTCTAGTTTAATTCATTAATTAGATAGTTTATATCCTATGAAGATATGTCTAAAGATGGGACGATTTCAGAAGAAAATGTCCATTTACTGGTTTAATTCATTCAGCAGATTGGTGTGAAAGGATATACCTATAACTGCGACGTCTAATTTCTATATTCCATAAAGATATGTTTAAAAATGGAACGATTTCAGAAAAAAATGTCTATTTACTAGTTTAATTCATTCAGTAGATTAGTGTGAAGGGATATAACGTACGCTAATATACATTTGAATAGAATGAAACGTCGACCATTCGGAATGTTTGCCTCAATGAATCTCAGGACCGGTTTATATTTTGTTGTATAATGAATATTCGTAGGTCCTATGTTATATTACAAACCATCTTTATTCATTTCAGCTATCTTCCGTATAGGTATTCCCCGATCTCATTCAGGCATATCTTTAATAAACCGTAGAAGCAAAACCATATTCCATTCGATACCAACTATTTTAATATTCTGCCCATCATCAACTATAAATTGTGTGATCGATCAAAGCTAATTTACCGCCTGTAATTTAAGATCTAATGACAAAATATTTGGCTCCTTCATAAGCCTGGTTAGCATCACGAACCGCATCATAGAGCAAACATTTCGTGACATAAGAACTGATTTTGTTGGTAATATAGGACTGGCAACTGTCGATTTTCATGCATAATCTCGAACAAAGCTTGCCGTTTACAGTCTTAACACTAGCAAGTAGATGGCCATCAATGTCGGAAGGTTTAAACCCTTTTGAAATTGAGGAAAAATACGCGACATCTCGATTGCTTTCATTCCACCCATTTTGCCGAAAGAGCTCCTGCCAGTAAACGCCATTGGTCAGACATTTTTGTGAAATTATTTCTAAACAAGAAGGTTCTTTGCCATCTGTTGACTTGGCTAAACATTGTTTGGTTACACCGCCCACAACCTTCTCTTCATAAACCACTGAAATCAGAAAAATTATACAACAAATAAATGGCAGGACAATTCTCAAGGGCAGAGGAGATTTTTTCTTCATGCAAAAAATGCCTATTACTTGGTGATAGATGTCCCGCCCTAATCTACGCACTTTAAAATAACGACGAACTGTAGCACAAAATCGTAGCCTAAATGATGTTATGACCCGCATTGCAATAAATATATTTATCAACAATCATACCGGGTGTTTTCAACACGAAAATTGTTAATGATGTGGTCTTCCCAACTAAGGGGGGGGGGGGGGTAACAAGTGTTCCAAAAAGAGCTAATTAAACTATGCCACACATTTTAATATTCATGTAGTACTTGGGAAAGCGCGCATATTATACCGTCACACTGTCTATTAAACATTTCAGATATCACTGATCATTTTAAAATATTACTTACGATCTGGCTTAATTGTCCACAATTCAGGTTGACAATATTTGGAAATGTTTGCTACATCAGACGCTGTCGGGATGACATCAAATAGTTGGAAACATGTGAAACGTCCGAGGAATCCATCATCAGTTTTATCGTGAGATCTGCCGAGACGCAGATGACCGGATATCGGCAATTGTATGTTATTAGGAAAATCATCATCGAGTTGTTCCATGAGAGCACCATTGTGATAGATAGTCACTGTTCCCGTAGTGAATTCCCTGGACACTATTAAATGGTTCCACTGGTCGGGAAGAATGACTTCTGGTAAAGCTGTGGCACCAACAGAGACACCATACTCATCCCAGAAAGATATAAATAATATACTTTCCATAATAGATACACGGAGGATGTTGCCAGTATCGTACAAGTAGTGAACCAACGTTCCAGATGGTACCCCTTCAGGGTATAAGTAAAACGATATCGTTAGATCTTTAAATATTACCGTTCCATCCAATAATATATCCACATAAGTTTCAGGTTTACCATTTAACCTCAAGGAGCGATAAGGAAGCTCTGGATGGCCTTCTGCGTATTCATAACAATTTCCACTTTCTGGCATTATAGCATCATGACCGTTCATAACCTCGAATCTAGCCGTGTCATTTCCGAGCGGCCATACGTAATCTGGTATTAAAGCTATTCCATTAGTTCCTGAAACTAAAGAAGTTTATTGCATATTTTAGTATTATACATGCAGCATAATTAGATCAAAAGATATATAGATAATGTGCCCGCATTTAATTTACTGGTTACTGTTCGAGAGATACAGTACATTTTCCGTAATATCCTAATGTGCCCGCATTTAATTTACTGGTTACTGTTCGAGAGCTACAGAACATTTTCCGTTATATCCTTTATATAGTAATGTATTCCATTCATTTATAAAATATGGACCGAATAAAATGCTTTGTGATGTTAAAAAACAACAAATCTCTATATTCTAACTATAATAATTAAAAACAGGATAATGTAAAGGGAATTTGCTGAAAATTGATCCCCTTTAGCGATTGAATATTACTAAAGTGGGCACGATAAAAACATAGTCTCGATTATTCGTTTCATGATTATATCATGAATGAAAGTTGAGCAGCAAATCGGATCCTTATCCAGTAAATTTCGCAGGCAAGCGATGACATCGAGAGTTGATTATGGTCTCGATAAGTTAATAAAAAAGTCTAATTAATAATTTAGACGACATTTCAGGCCTTACGAAAGATCTTCAATAGGAAGATTTAGCTCTTACAAAATGTAGGTTTAATATATTAGTTCCATGGCCAATTTTAGTGCAATAATATTATCATTGCATTGTAATATAAAGTAGGTAATGTGATTTCTATTCGATTTGTAAAAATGTTGTTGTAGTTTCTAATCATTTATGTTCGTTTTTCCTTGTTCATTACAATTGGCACCCAAAACTATATAGCATGCACTATTCAGTTTAAATAGTGGGTATTAGGATCCCCTATTTTCACTCCAAATAACATCAATATTGATTAAAATGGACAAATATTGAATTCTATTTCGTGTTTTTAATTTTTAAAAATTATGGACCATTTTGAGTTTGTGTAAAAAGTTTAGATGGGACGGGAACCCGAGGTCCCATGTATACATTTGCGTGCACATAAAAGAACCCTTTAGTTCAAGTTTACAGTAGGAGTTCGATATACGAGTAGGCCGTAACGCCGATGCCCGAGCGAAATTCCCCCCATAGAACGATGCATGACGTATGACCGTATTTATTAACCCAGTCGGCGCAGAAAAGTAAAACAAATAAAAACATTTTGTATATATAAAATGTTATCTTACCTTGCAAGGTTATCAAAACTAAACTAAGTAACATGATGTTAGTTCCTGTATTTTCTGAATAATGACAGGGAATATTACACCCCAATATTTATAAACTAAGGGTAAGCCTCTTATTGTAAGCACCTTATAGCACCGACTCTTATAAATTCTTATAACTCCGAACATCTTAAGATTGAGCGGGATAACTGTCATTTTGTTTATGACAATCAAGTCGATTCCCTTTAAATGTAATCTTCTCAAAGCCACCGAAGCCGATTGCAAGGGAAACATTTTCTTGTTGACTATATAATATAACGTTACACATTTGACATGTTGTCGTCCATAATACATGTAGTAATCCATGTTACTGCCCCTTTTATAGAAATATTTATATCACATGGGTGTTACTGTCATCGAATGAAAACATAAACGATTTTTGAATTTCTTATAATGGCGGAAATGTCATCGGGTGTTCTATGTTCCACTTTCATATGACTGTAATTCCACTGGTAACAGAGATAGTCTCAATGGTACAAAAGAGAGATCCTCGGGACAGGGTTGACAATCACCATGTTGGCATCTTCTCGTATGGACAACCCTAATGGACGACCGCAGCTAGACCTTTTAGTGCGCGCCCCGTTTTTGATTTTCTGCTTCAAAAGGCCGTTACGTTACTACCTTGTCTAAACAGAACCCTTGACATATATCCAATTAAGCATATCTGGGAAATTCTTGGGCGTAAAATACGTCCGGGGGATCCACCAGTCCAGAATTCTGACGAGTTGGACCAGGCACTACACCAGCTCACGACCAATGAGATTTTTGAGCTGTGGGCAGGGCCGGATTAACCATGGGACACAGGCCCTAGGGCCCCCCACATTAGGCCCCCCTCCCACAAAAAATCTCAGTTTCATAGCACTCGCATGGATTGGTCCACTGTAATAACGCCAGAATTCGCTAATTTTGACGCCGAATTTTTTTTTCTGGGGGAGGTACTTCTAAATGGCTCTACACAAGTGTCTGGAATGCCAGGAAATTCCGGCCTCCAATTTCTGAAAATTTCCAGAAAAATAAGGCGCTCCCTCCCAAAAATTTTACAACCTTTCAATTAAAAAAAAAATACACTTGATTATGATCACATAGTGATGCTCCTAAGGCACTGATGAGTTAGTCCGTTTTTCATGGCGCTTACACCTGATCCAAACTTTCTTATATCTCTTATGTGGAGGCTATCGGACCCAAGGTGCGGACATCAGGAGCAAATGCCATTTCTCAGAAAATCTGCCGCCATATAAGATACAAAATTGCCACTCAGATATCACCCCAATGGCAGAAAAACGTGTTTTCTGCATCGTTATTCTTCAAAATTTTCGGAGGGAGGACCTCAGACAAGGGTGCCGCCCCATTAGGCGCAGGACCACTCCTATCGCCTCTTTCTGGGTCGGCGCCTGACCCCCCACATGACATTAAAAGGTTCGTTTTGGTCGCCATTATTCACATTTGACAAGACCTTGTTGGTTTTTGGTGGCGCCCTATCCACGTCGCCTTATGGTTATTTCGGACTAGTTCTAGTTTAGAGAGGTGTTTCTCATTTTGGTGTGCTTAACATCAAAATGAGAAATGGCGCTGCCGAAATTGACACCCGGGAGTGACGTTGATTGCAGATCCAAGTGGGTGGAAAACGCGTTTGTGACAGTCTTATTTTCAAAATTTTCGGGGGGCGGGGTCGGAGACCCCACCCCCCACGTACAAATACGCACCGTTCCGTACTCCGTAACGCGAGCATTATATTGGCGTCCCAAACACTCTGATGCACGCCTACATTTGCAATTCTACATACGGCGCTGCCCCACGTACACACACGCACCGTTCCGCACTCCGTAACTCGGGCATTATATTGGCGTCCCCAACACTCTGATGCACCCCTACTTTTACAATCCTACATACGGCCCTGCCCCAGACCCCTCTTGCGGGGCTTTATCAGGGGCCCCCACATGTTCCAGGCCCTAGGGCCCCCACCATGGTTAATACACTCGGGGCGTTTTATTATAAAAAAGGACCGCTGGTGTAATTTTACGCTACTTTTAGTTTTTAATTGAACCAATTTGTATAACACTCCCCGCAAATTATAGTTTGATGTCAGTTTACCATCTGATGACCAAAGTCAATTTTACCAAGTACTCTTGAAATAAACACAGGAAATGTACATTTTCTAGACCATGGCAACGATTGAATTGTTCGATTGACTGAAGTTGATATCATAACAACACAGCAATTGTGTATTTACCATGACAGTGTCAGGGGACTAGAAGACAATATCGATTCTCGCGTCATTATACAGTTCTTCCCCTAGTTTGAGTTAATCCTCGAAGACAGGTTCAGATTTTGGCTTAAACCATTTGAAACGTAATATGGCAAAAATAACCGAACACTATAATTTAAAGCGGATTCCTGTAAGAAACCTCAGTTAATAGATTATAAGGTCTATTTGACAGCATATATTACAATAATTATGTATGTTGAGTATTTTGGTACACAGTTCTCTTTATTTGCTTAATAATGTATCAATACAAGCTACGTCTTTAATGTCAATAGATAATAAAATAATCTCGCTTTGATTGTTATGACTTTAACCATGAAAGCGTTTACTGACTAATTTATCTAAGGTACCCATTATCAAAGTAGAAAAAACAAGCACAGAGACGTTATATTAGAACTACGTGTAGGCCTATTAGATATCTAGGAAACTGGATCTGGTGAACGCACAATATGTTTTAGCGATTACATATTATCAACATAATGCCCCTTAACGCCCCCTCAAACACAAAACGTTTCCTCTTTTGAAACGTACATGCGTAACACTACAGTGGAGGGGTTTGCCCAGGCAGTGGCATTTCCGAGAACTTTCCTTGGATTGGAAAGCCTACTGACTAAGCTCATTTTGTATACCCACCAATCTGTAGACAGTTGGATAGTTGGTGTATCGTAACATTCAAAAGGCAAGGCATCTGTATCCTCATTAGCACCCCGCCCCGGCTAAGTGGGGACATGAAGTATATATTTCCGATGCTATTTCTCGGGTCACGACGAGATACATGTAGATGCGTTTACAATACACACCAACTAGTTTAAAATAAGTAACAATGAAAGGAATATTTTGGTGACAAAGCCCACATAATAGAAATATCAGAAATCAAATTCTAATGTGTTTGTCTTTTCGTACCTCTAGTCCATGATATGTGGAAGCTTGTTAAATCTGCACGAATATAATTATCTTTTCGCTATCTTCGAAAATATTCATCCCTTAACAAGAATCGAAAACAGTTGTAATCTAACAAGCCCTTATTCTAACACATGGAAACCAATAGATGGGTCAGAATAATTTACTGATGAGTAATACAAACTTAAATTGTTTTTTAAAAGAAATTTCGGCATATCTGAGTAAAATCATTAAATCAATGCATATTGCCTCACTTTTATTCCTAATACTGAACTCCGGTGTAGTATAAAACAAAATAATTTTAATCGAATATTGATTAAATCGTAATCGAATTTTGATTAAATCGCAATCGAATTTTGATTAAATCGTAACCAAATTTTGATTAAATCGTAAGCGAATTTTCTTAAAAATCTAACTTTATTTAATGTCTACTCGACGTAGGGTCAATCGATGTCTGTTCAACATATTTTACTCGTGAACTATAATCATTAGTATTGTTTATATTATATATCGATCATACCAATTATCTTTAATTTACTTGTTTTCCTGCTATACCACGTTTATGACGTGGAACCATTATTTAATGGAACTTCTTTTATATCTGTAAAAGCTTTCATACGTCCTAAATTGTTAACGGTCAATGTATGACCATTGTTGTAACTATTCCTATTTAGAAAATGTCGAGTGGATGTGTCATGTCATTCTATTTTTACACACTATGATGTCAGTTATCTGAAATTGCTCGTACAAAAGTTATGGAAGCAATTTCATACTACTCCCGATCATAAGGGATCTGTAAACGTTATTTTTTTTCGAATTTTAATCGTTCCCATTGATACTTGTTTTTTTTTCCGTAAAATATTTTATTATAACAATGCAAATTATATAAATAGAGTGACGCCACGAACTTTGTATAAAGTTGAACAATGCGATCTTAATTCCCTTAAAACTGAAAGGAGCTAAATCTCTAATAGTAAATGCAGGAGGACTGCACTACACGCAAAACAAAAAATCTACAAGATAAACCTGCGGACAAGACAGAAAACAGACATTGCAAAAAAACATTATAAATCCATTATCTTCAAAGCGAATTTATTATATTATTTATTATACTGCAGTTTTATGTTATCGCCATTTATTGCTTTTGTCCGTAAAATTTCAATCAATCATTTCGACTGTTTCTGACAAAATGGGGTGGATATTTTTACAAAAAAGCCCATTTTTTCTTGAAGAGAGTACACCCATACAAATTTTACTATAAAAACAGACAAGGTTTCGGAAATATCAACATTGAAACAAGCCTAGTTTTATAACAGTAGCTTGTCAAAAGCGGCTATTTGAATCGAGTAAAAAGGGAGTTATAGAGAATCTCCTACCAGTCTTTTTTATTATTAAATCCCTTCTTACATGCAGAAACAAATAAAAAAAAATTGTTGCTATAGCTTTCATTTTTACTGAACCTGAATACATTATGGCGTAGTGATACATCAATTTTTTGACAGCATTTCAACCATTGCAAAGTCCTTTATATTGACCCAGTGTTTCAATCAAGGTCATCAAATAATTAACTAATAAATCGAGTACAAAATCCGATGAGACGTGAAGACTCTATCGCGTTCCTAGGCTATGTGTCACACAAGTTAGGGTAATAGTTTCTGAATCTCTGTCAGATTAGGAGACCGCATGGATATAAAGACATAATTATAACAATATGGAAAATGTTCACTACAAAGCGTTTGAAAATGATTGTGGAAACAGGTGTCCGGAAGATTAAGCTTACAAAAGCAGGCCACATGCCAATATGTAATTTATCAAAAATGTTTTTCATGGTTGTATTATTGTTAAATGACAAATGAAATATCAATATCTCGCCTTGACTGAAGCCTAAAGGAAAACATTAAAAACCAAATAACTTTAGAAGCTATTGTCTAAAACAAAAGAAAGTCTAAACAAACACGGTAAAGGTATAAAGGAGCCCCCCTCTCCTATAAATACCTGCTATATTAGTCTATAACGATCATTCAGTTCAGGCCCGATAACGATCTTTGTAGACGTTTTAAGAAACCTAAGAATTATTGTGGCACCATCACGGTTTCTGATTCTTAAACAAAGAATAAAATATAATGGATAGGTATAATAAATCACAGTATAAAAGCTTCAAAGACTTTAGCGATATATTATACAATATATGGGACACATGAGAGGAGATTGTTTTCATCGATACCAGTTCATCTATAAAAACATTAACGAAAATGGCTTCAAATTGCACCTGCCGGTAACACAACCTTCTGCCTCACGCGTTCTAAAATCCATATATTTTCCGTGATGTTGTCTTATTCTGTATTGTATTATCTCCGGTCCCGTAAAATATCAGCAAAGAAAAACTTAACGCGAGGAATACGCAGGTTAAGTTCTTAGATAAACAATCCTGATTCTCTGTATTGATGAATCACGGAAGCGAAATTTTATGCAGCCCCGGAGACTTGATCACGGAACGAAACACTTAATGACAGAACGTAGCTTATATCTTGGAAACCAACAATTACACAGTTAACGATGCGGCTCAGTGGATTGGTTTATAAGTCTTTTATCCAGTACATAAATATATCTTGTGTTTAAAGGATTTTACACTTGGATAATTCCACGATACAGGAACAATGGTGCTTCTACTACGACGAAAGAAACAAAATCAAAAACTACGGGGTATGTTAATAATTCCTTTAATTATCACAACACACATCTATTTTAATCAAATAGAAATCTAAATTAATGAATGATTAAAGAAATGGGTTTTACCCTCAATAGCGAAATATTGATTCCTATAATGTTCAATTGAGAGATGACTACAGTTTATTGAATTATGCAACGCATTAACACGAAATGGATTTTTACTTCAATCATCTTTTAAGTGAATACTAGCGATGTTAAAGCTGGCAATATTGATCAAATTCATTTAATAAAAACACCGAACTCCAATTAGGAAGTACTGTTTAAATGTAATTCCTTCATTAGAAATATCATTTAACATAAATCGAATCTCAGCCCATTCTGAGATTTCAGCATGTTTCCTAACACAAATACAGAAAACAGAAGCACTACCGTTAATGAATTCTGAAAGTTTAACAGGAAAATTAGAGCAACATGGCAAAGCGGCCATAATGAAGTAATTTACCTACATTAAGAACAGATGGATTTCTTTACAGTCGTCATTATAGATGTAATAATCTCTATCGATCTGAAAGATTAGAAAGGAGTTAATATCATGGAAATATTTGGATAATTCTTAGTTTGGTTCATATGGGCTAGCTTCTTAAACTACATCGAGAATGATTGGGTTCATAGTTATTAAAGGCAATAGTACATCATATTGCACCCAATTCACTTAAAGGTACATTCCCGCGTACAAACTGGGTGATTTAATGGTATATATGGACTAAAAGCATATTCAAACTAATTAATTTGTTACAATTTTGCTTCAAATCCTTTTCATACACTGTAATTGCCAAGGAATGCCCTGCTATAAAAATTCGATCAAACCAGGTCATGTTTATGTCACGTGACTTACCTCTCTCGAAAGTCAAAGGAGAATTCATTGCATACATTAGACGATGTTGTCTTTAATCGCTAACTATTTATTACAAATATCGAATCCTAATTAAATTCCCGGTTTATCCTTTACCCGATTCTGTTTCCGTCATTTTTATCTCAGAAAGTGTTGTACATCTAACTCTTCATAAAGTTTATCAACTTGTACATCAAGCTTTCAATGTTCGCGTCTGACCTTTGACATCACGCGTGCAGAAATTCCTAATCGCCGGGTTGTTGAATAGGGAAACCCTTACATTTTTGCCCTGCATACGCGCTATGAGTGTTTTTCGAGGAACCCAGTATTTTTTATAGTAAGATTGGATATCTCAACTTTCCAAATATACCAAGATTGCCATACTTTTATTGGAAATAACCACCCGATAAATACTTTTCTGGGAACCCATCTTTAATTATTATAAATCTGTCTTAATGGACATCTGCCTTAATGGGCACGCCTTACTCCGACACCGTTGGCTATCTAATGGTTATCATTACAAGTTACTAGATTATAATTTCTATCAATGCCAGTAGACAACATTGAAAAGCTACTGGTCGTAATTGGACTTTATATAATTCGATTAAAAAGCAAAAAAAGACACCGTTTCCTGTAAGTTTTTGCCCCATGGTGGTGCTGATGTAGCACCATGTGCCTTTCTGTCTGACGTGGTGAGCGGGACTATTCTAAAAAGCCATCGCGACATCTTACATACGACCTATGCACCTTTTCTTATAACTATACATATTTCTGTAGCTCCTGTGATCGTCTAGAATTTGCCTCTATCACATTGTGTGTTTGCTTCTTACTGGTTTCTTAAGACGTTTGTCTTCTCAATTATAACAATGCAACAGTTCGATGTTACATTTTATATAGCATAGCCGAGTACATGTATACAAGCATAGCACAGATTACAATACTAGCTAAAGTCATTTCCCCACCCTATAGTCAGCCTCGCGGCTGTCTTGGAACTCAGACGGAACCTTTCTGAAATCCAATTGAAGTCTGGTGAATTCTCACGAGTAGTCCTATCATAATTTAGTATCTGCTGGATTTGAACATTCAATTATCTAATTGGTCAAATATGATGTAAATAATAAGAGAAATTGGTTAATTAAGCCCAATGGCGTCGAAACCCACCCTTATATGGTTGAATGGAATTTTACTGAAGGATATTCCCATGAGATATCTGTTAACATGCTGTTGACATAGAAACAGTTATTTTAGGCTATCCTCTTTTTATATACCCATATGTCACTTATATGCTAGTTTTATTTAAGTATTTTAATTACATAATATGAATATGTTTAAAACTACAAACTTGCCAAATAATTAATTAATACAATATAATGCAATCTTATTTCTCTATTCTTTGTCTGTAAATTAAAAAACAACGTCGCCACGGCTATATTGCTACACTGAAGGGCTATCGCGATCTCGTTTACTCTTCTCTTGTGTATAATTAATTTGAAATTTTATTTCTCGACCGTTTGTGAACGGAGCTAAGTGAAACATGAACAAAAGTCAAATTTTGATTAAGGCAGATGTCCATTAAGACAAATATATAATAATTTAAGTATTTATCGGGTGGTTATTTTCAGAAAACCACCTATTGGGTCATTCAGCTATTTCTCCTTCATACAAGGCCGAAATCAGGCGTTATTCTATACAGAAGCGAACTTAGTCAAGGTAACTGTTTTGAATTTTGACAAAGAGTTTGCTGACCAACCATAGTACAATGAATGTCTCCCTGTTGATATCTACATCACTTTCAATCTCGTTCCTATTGATTTTACCATCTGAGAGAATTCCCCAGACAATTAAAAAATGGAGATTTGATTTGAATGTTATTGTAAGGATTTACCAGAGCTTAACTGATATCAAGAAACAATGGTTACATATGTTAGTCCAATAAGATATACGATGTTAAATGGAAGGGACCTTGTGACATATTCTAAACGTACAAATACAGTTGTTGTGTTTAAGGATCATAATCAATTTATCCTTGCGAGAAGAACCATGATGATATTGAAATTGTTCTCCAGCTTTTTTTTACCGGACTAGACTGTCATGATCTGCGTACGTATATTTCGTAATCGAAATCAAAGCGAAATCACTCTTTTATATACATTATATGCATCGAACAACTTTGACCGCATAGCTATAAGTTCTACATGAGGCAGAGTATGTGTACTATTGTAGAACACCCCATAATATAAATGTCACTTGTTTCATTAGAGAGGTGTTGCAAGTTAAAATACAAAAATGGATTTTTCTTGACATTCTGATGTAAATTTTACTTTTTCTTTGATCGATATAAAAAGCTTTACACACCACTGAAGTAAACCAGTCTTAAAGTCGTACTGATGTGCTATTTTGTTATTATGTTTGTTTATTTTGGTCCTTTTTGCCACCCAGTTATTCACAAGTATCTTTATCCATATTTTATCCTTGCAAGTGACCTTAGGGCAAAAGGCACACAAAAACGACCGTTTAAATATTTCAATATATACTCTTGGGAATTTAAAGCTAGTCCTTCTGATTAAATCGAGCAAAGAATTTTATCATTGTTGTCAAGAAGTTCTCGCTAAAAAAAGTCATAATTTACTCCGGAACGCCAAAAAGTAAGATCAAGTGTGCAATTCAAATACCGAAATGTAATGGGATACCAGGTCTCAACTAAAAGCATTAAGCTGCTTGAAGGCGATCGACAAAACATTTGACAGGCGTTACAAAACTATGTTAGGGAGCTCACCTCCAAGACTTTATTGAGTAACATGCACAAGCCCATTTGGCAAGTAAATATTCGTATGGAAAATATATGACAGTGTTTCAGATGGGTGCTATAAAGATCCGTAGAAGCCCTAAATATAGGATTATTAAAAACACACTTTTATTCAATGCGATGTATCCAGGATTTCCCAATTTTGGATTATTGTGTGTCAGAATATCATTTGTAAAACCGTTTTATTGTCGAAAAACTACCGTTAAATCTTTGTGCAACTGTATCAGCCATTATGTCAGTCATTAAAACCGTGTCAGACATTATTTGAATTAGTCATTATATTGATCAGTTATTACCAGGAACTGTGGTGCCCCAGTCATTAAGTTGCTGGCTCGCTAGCAGGTAGACTCGGGTTCGATCCGGGTGTTGGTGGAGAAAGTGCCTGGTAGGGAACATCGTCTAGTCGTTTAGGCGGAGTTCATAACCGAGAACCCTTGTCCACATTGTCGTGTACCATGTACGTTAATGAACCTTTGACAGTAGAAACAAGAGTAGGCGTTATTGCCGATGTTTGGAGTATGTCGTTTGTCCGTCGTCATTGGTCCAGTCAATGCAGAAAATAAGTATCAATTGAACTCTAATATCGTGCTATATGTCATTAGTTTATGTAACCTACATTAGGTAATGACACGTCCCGAACAATTATTGATAATAAATGGGTTAGTGAGACAATATAAAACGCAATAATTGTAATGGGTTCACTATAAAACATTTATAAACCAATAATTCCCAGTAATAGATTCTCAACTTTAGTAGTTGATACTCGATCAGTGTCTCGCTTGAACCACAATAGTGACATTTGATCGTGGTCAAGATTGGACTCTAGCTTCAACCGTGTCATTATAGACGGAAATCGTTTACCTTATTTATAAATAATCTTCTGTTTTCCATAATCGGGTGTATACGTTTATATGAATAATTTAGGAATGTTGGTCGTTAATGTTTTTCAGTAAAATCAGTTGTATATTGTATATCTTTATTAGTATGTAAACATACATTATGCATTACAGGTCTTTCGTTAGGCCTTAAATAATGTTATCTAAATCATTAATTAGACATTAATTAACTCTCGATGCGAATTGGAATACATTTTAAAAATAAATAAGCATTACCGACTTTAGTAATGATGATCGAGGCTAGCCTAAAATTCAAAACCTAATACCGCGGCTCAGAATGGAACAATTTGACTGACATTTTCAGCACGTTATTATTCTTTTTCCGTTATCTACTTTAACTGTTATAGCGAAAACTGTCAACTCTTTATTCAATCTCCCGTAATGCCTCTTTAAGTAACTTGCTGACTTTCGTTGCTGTTTCGAGGCGCATGTCATTATCAAACTATAACAGAAACGTGACTTAGTAAACATATGTTAATACGTTATTCTGATATTACAAATGCAGGAAAGTAATCGGGCCTGAATCAGGGATACACTAGTTTACGTGTCTTAAACACACATATTCCTTTAAAACTCACTCTAATTATTGTACATGTATATCCAAACCATTGATTTGCGAACACATAGAGAATCTCCTACAGGTGTTTTTTGATATCAAAAAATATCAACGAGTGTTGATATTTTTTGGTATCAAAAAACACGAGTTGGAGATTTTATTTATCACTCAATCCTTTCTTACATGTACAAATAAATAAATATAATTCTTTGGTATAGATTTCACTTTTTCTGAACCGAATTACATTACAGCGTAGTGAAACATCATTTTTGACAGCAGTTTAGCTATTGTTTAGCCCTGTATACTGACCCAGTTTTTCCTTCAAGGCCAATTTAATAAAATCAGTTTAAAAAAAAAAAAAGTCACTCGTTACTTAAACTTAGTGGTTTCTTTAAAATAAAAGAAAGTAGTTCCTTTTTTGATTGACCAATCAAATTTATGTAAAGTGATATCACCACACTGTGTATATATCACATTTAACACACAGGCGATATCTACTGTCAATTGTATTATTGGGTGATAAATTCTTATCTTTTTTCTCAATTTGATCGATTAGCTATTTCAAGTCCCAATTTCAGCGACAATTCCCATAAATGAGCTTAAGAATTGATGGTCGGCTGATCTGTGAGCTCGTGAACTGATAGCACTCATGTGACAATGTGATTCACAAAGGCCTGAAATTAAAGACATCAGATAATACGTTTTCAGAAATCAATCGTTGGAAAAACCACACAAGATTTATATAGTTGTTTGGGCTAAACCAAGTCTAGACAGTGTGCCCAATTAGCTATATTGCGAATTAGATAATATGTTTGATGAGATTCAAAGAGCTGGTTATTGACTCAAATCCCAAACTCTATATACCGCTGTCGAAGAGTAGGAAGTAATTAATCGCACATTAGAGACGGAAACCAAACATCTGGGTAGGGTGGAATTTATTTGCTGCGGATTCATTTGATCTAGTTCATAACACAACATCAATCAGGGTCTTTTTAATGCTTATTGTCGCAGCTCGTTTTTCGAAGGTCGAGGTTTGTATCTATTGAGGTGATTTGTTGTTGTTTGTTTTGTATTTTTTTTTTTGGGGGGGGGGGGGGTCTTCAAAATTTTACTTGCGAATGCTCGCACTCTGAAATAACTTGATAGGCTCAATTTAGCTTCCCTATCAGCTCTACAATGTATGTTAGAATAAACCACCTGAAATCGTGACCAATAAGTCGTAACCACAACCATAACAATTACCAGAATTATAACTACGCTTAAGTCACCCTGACATTTGCACAACTTCCGTTCCATTAGTGGCGCGCATTTCGGCGTGTCAAAAAAATCGTGACCAAAACAATAAAAGCTACCACCACGCTTAACGATCTGCTTTAAAAATCGAATTAAACCAAGATCGTTCGATCCTCAACATCTGAAATGGGCAAAGATTAATGTGAAAATATAACCGTATCAAATTCGACAGGGGTCTTTAGCAGTTAGAGGAAACCAGCGAATCCAGATACAAACTACGAGGTTGGTCTGGTGACGTAACTCCTAGCCACGTACACGATGGGATAGAAAAGACGCCATTTACCTCAATGGCACTCCTATCTTAAGTATACATGTTAGACCATTCGGCCACCCAACCTGTATATATTGTGCAAAATCTAATTTCACAACAGAACTTGGAATAAGTAATGTTGTCTCTGGGGGTATTCTTTTGTAACAGTAGACGACAGTTACAATGTTAATTACCCACAAGTAGGTTAACAAGTGTAATTCCATTGTTCTTTAAGTTTTGATCTTATTTTATTTCTGTCTTTATGATTGAATTCTAAATCAGTTTATGCGTTCTAATAGAAAGATATTGTTTGGTTCAGGATTAAATTATACAGATTCAATGTCGTTCTTAGGAATAATATCTGCTACGCACTTTGGTAAGTTAACACAAGGTTTAAGAAACGTGTTTAGTTTCATGTAGTTACGTAAAGGACATGGTTTAAAGATCATTTCAAGTTTCACAAGCATGCAAGATATTTCTCATTATATGTGCAATTCCTGTTAACAGGAAACCTAATATGGTCAATTCTATATTGGTGTTACTGCTTGTTCTGATAGTAAAGTATGGTTACCCATCTTACCATTTGCTGATTACACTATTTTGCATGAGTTCGAATTCTGTCTTATGGTTTGGATTGTTCTTACTTGTATTTTATTTTATTTATAGCTATCCGATTTGGAACATTTTCCAGTATTTCCGGTATTTAATGATTTTTCGTAGCGCAAGTAGTAGGTCTACAAATATTTTCGCAGACTCTTCTATTATTGTAGTACAAATAACTCTCTGAACAAGATAGAGTTTAACGTCCAACGGTTTCGTGTGTGAATTAGCTGCATTTATCGTCCGATTCCACCGAAGTGATATTGCCAACATCCATACTGGGCTATTGAAGACGGGCGTATATACCATACAGTGTGCTGTTAAGAAAATTTTGCCAGGTCAGCGGCGTTACGGTCTACCCTTATATCGATTTCCAACTGCCAGGGACCTTTTACGTATACGACCTCCATCCAAGCGAATAGTATGTTGTTTCCTATCAGCCCCTCTGTCCTGCAGCATAGACAAGGGGTAAACACACTGGGAAATTCCTATTGAGTTAGCGAGTAAACGTCTTACTGACTGGCCCACTGATAAGAAATGGGACTGACAATCTGCGCCCTTTTGACATCAACCTGTTTCGAAAAATTAAAAGGAACTAACCAATCGTCATTTTACGAGTAATCATGACATCTTGTCAGCTGTGAACGACTTATTTTTTTAGGGTGGCTGTAGGAAATTTCTTCCTGATCAATCTGATTAAAACACAGATCCTATTTCGTTTCGTTTTTATAGTTCAAAATTTCGTTTTACTTGTCTTTACTACACTAGGATCTGGAAGACCTGTTATTTAACAAGTTTTTTGCTTGACATGAGGGGTCAGTGTCGAATCGAGTGCTTGACCTTTTTTGCGCGGAACTGTGGGTAGACATTAGCAGCGATATAAATCAAACAAAGCAAAGCATAGTCAATTGCAACATCAATTCTGATTGGTTAATTGGTTACAGGGTCGTATGTCGCTTACTTGACACCTGACGTGGACTCCCACTATAACTTGTTACATCTACATGTAGTGTAGGCCACCGAAAGTATCAAAAACGAAAGGAAATAGATCTGGGCCCGATTCCTAGAAAATTCTTAAGCACGTTCTTGTGCTTCGATTTTAGTCGACTTTGCATTTAAGTAAACTTACCTTATTTTGTGTTCCCAGAACATTCTTAAGAACGGCCTTGTGCTTAGATTTTAAGTAGACTTCATTGTAAGCACAAGAACGTTATTATGCGTTCCAAGAAAAAACTTAAGCACAACTTCGTTCTTGAACATAGCCAATCTAAGCACTGTTCGTACCTTTGAACCCTGACCGGAAGATGGGAACACGTGATCTTACGTATGCGCCATTCATCAACAGCCGCTTGAGAGGGAAAGATCGGTCGTTCAAATGCCTTGTAAAAATCCAAATGCATCCTTATCGGGGAATGATCTTTTTAAAATAGTTTTAACGTTTCGAAAAGGTACGAAGGACGTGTATTCGTTTAATAAGGACCAGAATCTTAAAACTTTGTCAAAAAACGAGTTACAGATGGGTTTGATGGAGATGGGATTAAAGCAAGAGCATTTGGATGAAATGGCGATAATTTTGAACTTCGATGATTTTTCGTCAGCTTCTCAAGCAGATATGGTAAACATAACAAGTGCAGCTATTCACGTAAGCGTTATTTAAATGTTCAGATATATTATCCATAGAATAAAGCCAGTGGCCTATGTGTATGGTTTACCTTTTTCGAGTCTAGTAATTTGACAGTGATACATTTCGTTGTATGTAGGCTTTAAATACCTCCCCCGGCCCTTTGGACCGATAGGTACAATAATATGTAAATCATGGTTGCTGAAGAATTTAAATCTTGCCCGCCTCAAAAACTCAAATGGTAGATATTTGATTTAATCTTCCTGTAAGACCTTTAATGGCTACAGATATGTAGAGAAGCCTCTCTTGTCATTTTGGGATATTTTAAATGTTGAAGGTGTATTTTTCTTCTGTTTATTTGTAGGTTGCCAATTCTAACGTTGGAAATTGCTCAAAGACATCTGGTCAACCTGAACAATCGTTATTACATTTAAGCACTGAGCGTCCGTCAACCTCAAAGAGGAAATTAGAGGGTGGGCAAGATTCTGAGGTGATTATTTGTTGATTTACAAATTAGAACAGTTTTGTAATGAACTTTGATTAATCTGATTCTGATAGATTTTGATCTGCATATAGATATTAAAGGTGCAGTGGTGTGTGATTTTAGCTATATGTATGACATTTGAATATCGGCCCAAAAATAGTTCAAATCCCTTTAGTACTAACAAAGATATATGCCCACTTGAAATTTAATATATCTACGCTGCTCTCACTGTCTAAATACAACCGCCACTGTCTAAATACCACGGATGAAATTGATAGGGTACGTTGTACAACATAAGTTTCGAAAAGGGTCAGATTATGTTCGCTGAAATTAGTTAGATTATTTGGGTTTGTTTACTTATTTTCAACTCAAGACTGTGGCAAATTCCCAGTCATTTTCTTGTAAACTTATTGTTTTTGCCATTCACAATTTAGTATAGGAGTTCCCCCTAAATTCACGCATTATGTACGTATTTGATTTATAATTTTGTGATAGGTTTGGCTCTATCAGCCGTAATTGATAGTTTTGGCTCTATCAGCCGTAATTGATAGTTTTGGCTCTATCAGCCGTAATTGATAGTTTTGGCTCTATCAGCCGTAATTGATAGTTTTGGCTCTATCAGCCGTAATTGATAGTTTTGGCTCTATCAGCCGTAATTGATAGTTTTGGCTCTATCAGCCGTAATTGATAGTTTTGGCTCTATCAGCCGTAATTGATAGTTTTGGCTCTATCAGCCGTAATTGATAGTTTTGGCTCTATCAGCCGCAATTGATAGTTTTGGCTTTATCAGCCGTAAGAGGTAGTTTTGGCTCGCGAACCTTTAAAACTTGAGACTCTTATCGCAGTAAGGGGTAATTTTGGTTCTTATCAGCAGTAAGTGACGATGTTGGCTCGATATTAATAATAATAATCTCGTCATTCTACAAGGGTAGCAAATTAAGCCTGAGGCTCGATCAGACGTAAGTGACGATGTTGGCTCGATCAGACGTAAGTGACGATGTTGGCTCGATCAGACGTAAGTGACGATGTTGGCTCGATCAGACGTAAGTGACGATATTGGCTCGATCAGACGTAGGTGACGATGTTGGCTCGATCAGACGTAGGTGACGATGTTGGCTCGATCAGACGTAGGTGACGATGTTGGCTCGATTAGACGTAGGTGACGATGTTGGCTCGATCAGACGTAGGTGACGATGTCGGCTCGATCAGACGTAGGTGACGATGTTGGCTCAATTAGACGTTAGTAAATGTGTTGGCTTGATCAGCCGTGTTTGATATAATTTGGTACCTAATATTAATGTGACTTTTTGAACCGTAATTGACATGGTTGTTAACTCAAGTTTTATTGATGCGAATTGTAATCGTTATATTCGGGAGTGCTTCATTTTTTTCCCTTCCAGAAATCCCGGCTAGTTTTTATTTTTGATCCAAATTTCCGTTATTCCTATTGTGGCATCTGAACTTTATTACGTTTCAATAGCCTGTATTTAAAGCTGTAGTTAATACTGGGTGTAACATTGTATTTTGATAAAATATTCGAATTCGTGTTAACAATAGGGATGCTGCCTATTTGTTTTTGTTTTTTATTTTCCACCCGTTGATATACGGATATTTTCAAGATATGACCATGCAAGGCTATACGTTGTGCCGTTTAATGGGTAACTTAATCTCATAGTTTGTACAGTTTCGTTTTGCATAAGCTAAAAAGTTAGTAAAAAAACTTTATTTTTTTTTTACAGTCCCAAAACAATTTAGATGTTGATGGCTTTAAAGCCAGAATACGCGAATTGGATGAAAATATAAATTCTACTAAATACACAAAGCAAAAACAAAGGTTGAGTGATGAATTAGTAAAGTTTTTGTTTCGGTTGTCTCCCGTGAAAAGTCTAGATGATGCGACGCCGTTTGACCTGCGTCAGTTTTTGGTGTATAAGGAGGCGAATGGTAAAACAGTGGTCCATAGTGTTGGTTGTGGTAGACGTTTCCATAGATCCCACCCCGTTGAGTGTTATTGTCCGCGTCGTATGGCTGCGTCTTCAGTGGATAGCCTCATTGGACAGTTGCGAGCAATTTTTCGTGATCACGGTCGTGGTTCGGACTGGAATGTTTTATTAGGTTTGGGTAACCCACTCGCTTCTCCTTCGATTAAGAAACACTTGAAAGCGGTTAGAATTGAACAGGCAAGATCTTTAATCGCAAAAAAGAAGTCAACGCCATTGTTTTTAGACAAAATAGTGCGCATGTGTAGAGCTATAAACTATGATCTTGCTAACCACGAGTATCCCCCAAGGAAACGTTTTTGTTTGTATAGGGATAAGGCTTACTTTAAACTAATGTGTTTTACAGGAGACAGGGCGGGAGATTTAGGTCGTCTACAATATCAAAATGTGAGATGGCTCCCGGATAAATCGGGAATGTATATCCATTTAATTGAAGGGAAAGCAATAAAAGGTGTGCCGCGTAGACTAATAGTCCCTTGTTTACCAGACAAAGATTATTGCCCAGTCGAGGAATTAAGTACATATATAAAAATAGCCGTTGGTTTGGGTGTCAAACTCACAGATGGGTACGTGTTTAGACCATCGTCAAACGAACGGGGTAAGATTGCTTGTGACAAACCGCTCACATCCTCAGCAATGAATCATAGGTTAAGGAAGCATTTGTCAGAAGCAAAACTGTGGTCAGGGGAAACTTCGCATGGTATACGCAGTGGATGCGCAATCAGTTTGAAGTCTTTGGGGGTAACTGACGCAGACGTTATGGCGCATGTGGGATGGTCTTCTCCGTCGATGTTGCAGGAGTACATTATCCCGCAGTCAGTTCTACATCAAATGGAATCCTCTAGGATATTGCCAGAGGCACAGCCTTGTGTACACAAGGTCCAAGCCGTTGTCCAGTCCATTAAAAATTGGACGGATTTAGATAATATTTAATTTAATGTTTTCAGCTAAAAGATGAAGTGAAAAAATTAAAAGCGTTAATTCATGAACAACAGAAAGATCTTCAGCAAGAGTCACTACAGTCAATGGTACGTGAGGTGAAGGAATACGCATCTCGCACCACAGAAGTTAATTTGGATACCCTTTATCAAAAACTTATTATTCTTAACGAAAAAGCCAGGAAAGTAGAATCTCCTTGTTCAGAGGAATACGGTTTTATATTGCAACGATTCCTAGCAAATAAGCAAAATGCCAATGTTGCCTCCTTGGTAGTTTTGATGCTTTCAAGTAATACTGAATATAGATTAATGGAGAAAGAACACAAATTTTTGAAGTCTTGGGGGGATTATCAGGGTAAACAGGCATATAAAAGCAAATATCAACAGCCACAGAATCTTCAAAATAGGCAGCCTAAAATTATCTGTTATAGATGTGGTGAACCCGGGCACATTGTGTCCAGATGCACAAAGCCCAAATACCAAGGATAGAATTTGTCATTGTAAGCGATCCCTTAAATAAGATTCCATTTCTGGAGTTAACATCAATTCTATTTTATAAAGGTTGAAACTATTTTGTTAAAATGATTTGTTGTATGTGTTGGTAATGATTAGTTATTTATTAATTCTATTTCTAGCTTACTTGTGGAGTACAATGGGTTAATTATAGAGGGATTTCGTGTAAGTGGAGAGAGGTGATGCCTGCAGAGATAGCCAAAGTTAATCCGGGTTCAGTCTCAATAGATCAGTTAATTTTTAAGGATCCAGATAATTTCAAAGCTGGCGGTATTCATAATAATGTAATTGAATGGCAGAACATTTTGATTAATTCCACCGATTCAACGATGATTTTGAACTGGCTAAAATATGGTGTGGATATTTTTAATTTTTTTCAACATTTCAAGGGTTCATATGGGCCGATCTCGTATGACGATTCTGTTCCTCCTTCAAATTTATTCCCAAATTCGGAATCTTGCGGAAAATTTCATGATTTTATTTCAAAAGAGGTATCCAATAGACTGAATACTGGAGCTATCTCTGTGTGGGGAAAGGTGGACGAGGTCGATCCGCCTTACATCGTTTCTCCAATTACAGTGGAGCCTACTAAACCCAGAATGTGCCTCAATATGAGATATTTGAATTTATGGATGAAAGACACGCCATTTAAACTTGACACTCTGAATATAGTTCCTAGAATTGTTTCTTCAGAATCATTTCTTACAAAACTTGATGACAAGTCTGGATATGATCACGTCCTTGTTTCGGTGGCATCCAGACCATTTTTGGGGTTTCAGTGGGGTGGTTTTTTTTATGTGTGTAATACTATTCCGTTTGGTTGGAAAAATTCCGCTTATGTATATCACACACTTAGTGTCAATGTAGCTTCTTATTTAAGACAACTTCAGGTTAATAATATTGTTTATATTGATGATCGCCTTATCGAGCAGGTCAGCATTCCCAATATTTCACCAAAACGACAAGCAGAGATTGCATTATATATGGTTTGTCAGGTGGTTGTGCGATTGGGGTACTGTATCGGCTTGGCTAAATCAGAACTCTCACCTGTAAATTGTATTATATACTTGGGAATGTGGGTTGATGCATGTAATCAAACATTTAGATTAACAGAATCAAAAAAGAGGAAATTTAGTTATTTAAGAGAGGAAATTTTATCTCACAAGGAAGTAAATTTGCTATCTCTTCAAAGATTCTCGGGAAAATGCATGTCATTTGTTTTGGCGATACCTGGAGCGAAGTTATTCGTTTCCGAATGTTTCCGTTGTATTTCAATACTTGGACGAAGTGGTTGCGATAAGATACGCATTTTGCAAGAATTAAGAAATGAACTTGAATTTTGGCGTTTTCTAGATAACTGGAATGGTTCTCATCCATGGAAACCAGAGTATCACTGCACTTTAAATTTATCATCCGATTCTTCGGATTATGGATGGGGTGCTAAATTTACTTTTAAAGGAGGTTCAAACGTTATCCATGATTATTGGGACACATCGTTCTTAGATGCCCCTATTGTTGTAAAGGAGGCCAAAGCCTTGTATTTAGCTGTTAAATGTCTCAAAGATAAAGTTAAAAACTGTAGACTCGATGTTTGTGTCGATAACAAAGTATTGATTTATTGCTGGAACAATCAGATGTCCCGGTCGCCAAATCTAACTAGCGTCCTGAAGGACTTGTTTTTTCTTATTTTGGAATACAATATTTATATTAACTTGGTTTATGTAATATCTGCCGCTAATGAAGCCGATGCTCCCTCCAGAACCTTGAACAAGTCAGATGCTTGTATTTCTCATATGACATTTAAAAGGGTAGAACAGTTCTTTGGGCCTCACACTTTAGACCTAATGGCGTTAGATTCGAACTGTATGACTGGTGTGAATGGCTTCCCATTAAAACATTACACACCTTTTGAAACACCTTTATCGGCTGGAATTAACGTATTTGCTCAAACCATAACAAATGATGAAAATCCTTATGTTTTCCCCCCTTTTAATCTTATTCCATCCATCTTAAATTTGCTGGAAGAACAATCCATAGATTGTACGGTTGTGGTGCCTGCATTATCTCCCATCCCTGCATGGTTTCCAAAGTTGGCACGATTGTGTCATGGAGCTCATTTATTGGCTTTTAAGGGGGACAAATCGGCTTTGTTATATCCCTCAAAGTCAGGTTTCAAGCCAGATAAAATAGGTTTACCTTGGAATTTATGGGTCTTTCGTTTCACGCCCCACCCAAAAGGAGATATAGCCAATTTAAAATTGTATGTCTGTCCTCCATCATCTCATTTTCCGTTTGTCATTATTGGCGATTCGATTGTTTCTAGTTTAAAACCATTTGTTACGAAAGGGAAGCTGTTATGTATACCCGGTGCGAGAATTTCAGATATAATTCATAATTTAAGGTGCATGTCTAAGTTTATTGCATGTAATATTCTTATAGTGCATGTTGGTATTAATGACATTAATAAACCTTTGAATGAATTCGATCAGTTAAATGTCTGTATAAAAAGCTTTAAAAACTTGATATCTGTATTGATAAGATGTTTTAAGGAAACTACTTTCATTTTGTCTGAGATATTGTATACAGAAAAAAAGGATATTAGAGCTCGTTGTGACCTGATAAATGAGCATGTTTTAAGTTTGTCAGAAAAGGGGCACTGGGCGGTTGTAAAACATCCTAACATTGGTCAAACGGATTTAGTTGACGGTTTACATCTGAATGATCTTGGCGCTCGGAAATTTGCTAGAAATTTTGGTTTATATGCATAAAAGCATATGTTGTCTGCTGTGTGACGTTAATTTATGTTATGGCATCTTTAACAAGATTGTAATAAAATAAAATTGATATTTTGTAGTTTTGAGTGTTTTCTTTTTCAAGATCTGCTGTTATGATTTTTAATGTATGACGGAGGGCCTGATAAGGACAAGTCTAGTCGTTCAGATGGGACGAGATGCCGAGGTCCAGTGTGCACATGGGCGTGCACGTAAAAGATCCCTAGGCACTTGGAATTAGATATAAGTGTAGGCCGTAGTGCCGCTGTCCGGCCAAAATTTCTCATAACGAGCTGTATGGCGTATGTCCTGTCTCATTAGCCCTGTTCGGAAGGTTGCTGAACCCATTTTATTTGTTTAAATTTTAAATGAATAATGCAAAGCTTTGTAATTTTGTAGGTTCATATTTTACAATCATTCGAAAAGTAGTCCATGGCATGAGAGTATTTTCCACGTGGATGTACCGTGCTCTTTGTAATCAAACGATTTTGGGGGAAGGTCGTGTTAACTGAGTTTTGGGGGTTAATTAAGTATTGGGTATCGATCAATGTGGGAATTTGGGGGTGACTGGTCTAGTAATAAATCAGTCCGGGTGCTACTCGAGTTACGTCATATTTTCACTCCAGATCTCACATCTGTAGGAAGGGGGCGAAACGGTGCGACCAGTATACTGTTCGTACCTTTGAACCCTGACCGGAAGATGGGAACACGTGATCTTACGTATGCGCCATTCATCAACCGCCGTAAATTAGGGATAGATTATAAAGTACATGTATCTATAGCATACTCAGGGTTGGGGTTTTTGTTTTTTTTGTTTTGTTTTGTTTTTTTTTTTCCCCCCCCCCCCCACGCCTTACCCCTTTGATAATTTCGCCTTCTTTCTACAGTAATTCCGACATATTTTCACTCCAGATCTCACATCTGTAGGAAGGGGGCGAAACGGTGCGACCAGTATACAAGTCCCAAGCAAGGTATAGGGCTTGCTTACCAACCTTAAGTCTGTTTCTGCTTCAAAAAGATTGCTGACCGTAGACTTATTCGACGGCATTTCCGACACCTTTTGATACCAAAGAGCCAATTACAAGACAGAGAAAATCCTTCTCCAAAAGAAATTAAGAATGCTATAGAAAATTTCGCATTTAGGGCTACCCTGAAACCAATTCATTTATTTGCCAATTAGTAAACAATACATGTAGGCTACAAACACACAGGTTACTTTAAGACCAGGCGCTCTCACAATTATTCAGTTAGTTTGTATGTGTCTGCGTTTTTTTTATATCTTTTGGCACATTTTATAATTATGTGTAAGCCCTATAGGGGACATGTCAAACGCATCTAAATCAACCACAATGAAGCAGACTACAAATTTCTGACGTATTTCGTAGACCAAAGTTGTTTTATGACGTTAAAGAGCATCGTAGTCTCAGTGTATGGTAAGCTTTACCAATCACAATGTGCTTAGACTTGTACTTGACCTGTGCTTACGTAAGAATGGTCTTGAGTATTTTATAGGAACAGTATTTTTTATAAGATTCTTACGTAAGTAAAAGTGAAGTATGACTTTGTGCTTACTTTAAGAATTTTCTAGGAACCGGGCCCTGTATTTTGATTAGATTGATTCCTGATCGGCACCCAGGCCCTGCAACATCGTTGGCAAATTGTGTTCACCCCAAACAGGAAAATAAATGGAATGTATCGATATTGTACAGGTCTTTCAGCCAGCCCTTCGTATAACCTCATTTCCGTGCTTGCGTAGCGCGCATCTACCAGAAACATGTATCCATCAACGGCTCGACGCCTCGACTGCATCGAGATTCAAATCGTTCAAGGGGCTTCAATATTTGTTAATACATTTACATGTACACTAGCCGAGCATTAATCTACACGCTGATTTTATGTAGCTATTGATCTTAAATACGTGAGTTGACACTATCATTCGAATACAAAATTCAGTCAAGAACAATCAGCACTCAACTTGTTAAATATTATTACTAGCAGTATCAGTTGACACATTGGTGCAAATATTGTAAATATGATACAAAAAAAAAAGAAAATATAATAAAAAAAAATACAAATTCATATCATTGCCTTTACACGATTCCATTGTTGTATGTATGTATTTGTTTATTCTGTTTAAATGTATTATGAAGGAGCTACATCTGACTATTGGTGGTATTTCATTTGGTTTTAAATGTTATATAAATTATCATTTAGACATTTATTCACACGCAACGCCTATATCCGACTCTCTAGAGCATCGAATGGCCACAATTCAAATCGCGATAATCACGACCTAGTTTCGATTGTCAAGTAACGTTGCTTCGATAATGCTTCTAAACTTCAAACAGTCATAATTACAGACCGAACGGCCAGCTCTGGATCTAATTGATTATATATGCATCTTTATTATCTTTTTAAATACTTGAAAATATTCAATGTTAAAGACCCATATAACAATACAATATAAATATACAATGGATTTAAATCACTACCAAAATAATTTGAGGTTTTCACACAATTTCATTTTCCATTCTACAGTTTAGTTCAGTTCATATAATATTAAGAACAAGTTTGAATGTTGCATACAAACATTATGGAAACTAAAATAACTTAATCATTTTCTAATTATAGATGTTTCTTGCAATTTAAATAACATTTCACAACATCTTTTTTTGGATATCTATCATGAGTTTTATATTCATTCATAAATACACGAATTTGCCTTTCAAATTTCTACAGGACTTACATTATCAGTTTAATATCCCAACATACCGAGATTATATTAGTAATATATACTAACTACAAGTAATTACGAAGATATTTTAAGCCCGGGTCATCATAAGAACGCAATTCTATACTAATAACTATATATTGAACGGTTTATCTATGTGAAGATAACTACTCCCATATGAAAACAATTAACAACCCATTTTATGTTGTAATACAAATACACAATCCAAAGTAGATTAAACTTTGGGTACACAGAAGTCATTTATGCTATATGAACGGCATGAAATACAACATTGCGTTCTCATCGCAATTAAAATTCCCCAAAGTGTTCTTGCAGTAGCATTATCCAGTAGTGTGTAATTTTTTTACCTTTAAAGATGCATTCCCGGGTACAAACTTTGTGATTTGATGATATATTTGTACTAAAACCATATTCAAAGTAACCAATTAAATCAAAAATTTGCTTCAATTCCCTTTCAAAACCTTGTTATCACCGTGGATACCTAAGCTATAAGTAAGCTGTTGTTAGACGCAATGTTTGCCAACTTAGCTTCATTGTGGGAGGGTCCATTTTTCAGAATGTATCTATCATTAATTACTGTACATTTACCATACTTATTGAGGCCTAAGTAAATTCTTTTTCTGCCGTTTAATCGCAGAGTCGTTCGTACGTTGACAACCCTCAATGTTCCCAAAACCGCCTAACCATTTGAGCAAGAAACAACAACTGCTCCCTGACCTAAGACAGTAGACAATAAGCTAGCAAAACCTGTCGGGTTGACAGTTAGAGATTCCCTGACAATATTGCCAAGTGCTTGCCACATGGGCGTTTTTCGCGTAATCCAGTATTTTTCTAGTAAGATTGGGTGTCTATACTTTCCATATATACCACATTTGCCATACTTTTATTGGAAATGACCACCCGATAAATACTTTGCTGGGAACCCATCTTTAACAGTTTGTATCGGGTGTTTTTAGTTAATGGAACCATAGTTTTGATTGAGATTTTAGAAGTCAACACTACCGAGTTGAAGACAAATTTGAATTTCAGAAGCTAACTTCACTGAGTTGAAGCCAGGTGCCCATTATATCCGTCTGATATTAATAATCAAATAATAATGAACATTTATATAGCGCTATTCCACACTGGCTGTATGCTCCTAGCGCAGGAGTTGATTTTTCTACAAATCTAGCATCTTTTTAAACACAGTTCTAAACATAGCGTCGGAACAGATAAGTCTTCAGTGATTATTTGAAAGTTGATAGGGTTGGTCACTGTTTCACATGAGTAGGCAGGTTATTTCAATGTGAAGCTGCCAAATATGAAAATGATTTTGCTCCAAAAGTTTTCAAATTGTAAGTTGGTAACTGCAGCTGAAAGTTATTTTTTGATCTTAGTCTTAGGTTCCTAGAGAGTAAATGTTTCCGAACAAGTTCCTGGAGGTACACATGTGCTATTTTTTGAACTGCCTGATATGTTAAACATAGTAATTTGAATTCAATGCGTTCATTTATGCGAAGCCAATGAAGAGAGGATAAAACAGGTGAAACGTGGCCCCGAACTTTTGTTCGTGAAACAATTCTAGCTGCTGAATTTTGTATTCTTTGAAATCGATTTTGTTGCTCTTCGTAATACCAGATAGTAGACTATTGCAATAGTCTAGTCGAGATACGATAAGACAACGGACCAAAGTTGTTGCAGCATCTGATGTTATGGGATGACGTTTTGAACCAATGTTTCGAATGTGGTAATGACATGTTTTGCAGAGGAATTGATCTGAATTTCCATTGATATGTTATTTCCATGATGACACCAAGATTTTTAATGGAATTTGAAAGATTGATGTTAGAATTTTCAATTTTCAAATACGTAATGTTCCTCTTCTTTAATCTTCTCGGAGAGGCAATCAATAACACTTCTGTTTTGTCTGAATTTAGCACATTGTTAGTCATCCAACTTTTCACTTCCGTTACACATGATTCCATTTTCATGCACGAAGACAACTGATTATTATGTTTTGGAGTGAAGAAATTGATGACTTGTAAATCGTCTGCATAAAAATGGTGGTATAAATCCTTTTCGGGGAGCAGTTTACCAAGTGGTTTCGTGTACATACAGAACAATACGGGTCCTAATACTGACCCTTGGGGTACGCCAATTTAAAGCAATTCCATACAAATTCATACAAATGAAGACTTGTATACTAAACGGCTAAAGAAAAAAAACATAAGCCAAAATAAAACGTCAGTACGATTTCATTATCAGAGAGACACTTTAATCGAATCATTCTAGAAAACGACTTATTAAATGGATCAAAGCAATTTTTTGTGAACAGTATGTTGACACATTAGTGATTAATTTATTACGAGAAGGCTTAGAGTATGTACACAGTATATACATCAGTATCTGGTGTGTCAATCGCGAGTGTCAATAACAACAGCGCCGCGTCTGTACATGGACTGGACCAGGCCATTGATGAACGTCATTGGCACCTGAAACCACACTCTCAGAAAAGCCTGGCGCAAAGCAACGGCCGTGCTTGGTATCGGTATGAATTGTTAAGTCTCCTCTGAATTTCATCCCCAAGATGTTCAATCGGGTTTAGGTTCGGTGCATAACGTTGACACCGCTCTGCTGCAGAAAGTCCCGAGTTGTCTGGCTGGAAAACGTTGTTTCGATGACGTGCGAAATGTGGTATGACGTGGGGTCTGAGAGCTTGATCATTGTAGCGCACTGCTGTGATGCCGCCTCCTGTCCCTAGACCAAAATTTTGGCACACCACAGGATCGACTCTCTGATTCAGGCCAATTCCAACCCAAACCATTATGCTTGGACCTCCCATGCGTCTCGTTCCATGACACATTGGCCACGACGATTCCATATTCTGGTCCTGCCATATGCAGTTGATTCGCAATACCGACTTTCGCCAGTTCTGGTGTTGGTGGGCAAACCGTAGCCCTTCACGTCGATGGCGAGGGGTGAGGATCGGTCCACAGTAAGGTCTACGGGCGCATTGTATTGTTACTAATGGTTTTTTCTGTGTGTTCCCACCCCATTGTCTGCCGTGTTGTCTCAGATGCCCGTATTAAGGGATTCTGCATGTGCTGTCTTGTCGCCTTGTGGTAACTCTTGATAAACCACTTCGGGAGCGATCATCCGTGGTGTTGGTGGCCTGAAAGCGTTGCTGAAGCCTGTAGATGGTCCGAACATTGACCTGGGTGTGATTTGCAACGGCTTGGGCAGTCGAGTTTTCCAAGCGCCTGGTTCCTCTGAGCTGTCGTGAGTCGTGGCATGTTGCTGACGTTGTAGTAAGAATGATTCAACCAGGTATGGGGGTGCATTTAATAGGGCTGGTCCTGGTGCACAGAGTTACATTAAAATCACGGAAAACACATTACCTTCTCAGAAGTAGGGTTGCGTTTTTGAGAACATTTCCTGGGTTCAATTCTGTGTTTGGTCAGAAATATATAATAAACACATTTAGCAAGTTTTTTTTGCAATGGGTATATTCAGAGTAACAACAAACATTACGTTTTGTTTGCTTCCTAGTATATTTAACAAATAGAACAATTAGAGAAGGTACTACTTAACACAGACAATAACACACAGGTGCGTAGGAATTAGGTGGCCAACAATGAAATATGTTATAAATATGCATACTCTGCATAAAAATGACAACATTATGGATAACTGAAAGTTTGACAAAGCAATGTTGATTATTTTACAGAAAACTATGTTTAAAACCCACAGACGAATATAAATCTATATATAAAACAGTTTATTTCAATTTAATGATATTTAAGAAAGATGTATTGGATGTCTCAATAAATAATACAATCGCGAACTGCCACATGGACCGAGACAAGAAATTAACTTACCGACATGAATGAAATCAAGATACATTTTTATAGATATAATGCTTCTTATCACATTCAGAAATCAAATTTGTCAACCCTTTTCTCGATTTTAACCGGATTATTGGAACTTGATGAACTTATTGCTGACATACAGAGTATATTAAAAATCTTATAGTTTCAGGTACCGCGACATGAAACTAACACTAAAAGTATATTAAAAATCTTATAGATTCAGGTACCGCGACATGAAACTAACACTAAAATCAATCAAGAACAATGTAGTGGTCTTACCCTTTTTGATAAGCCGAGTTATCTCCCATGTTCCATTTATGATTGTTTGTATAGCTGCATATTATGGATTTTTTTTCCATAACTCATAACTTCCAATCTTTGATATGAAATCAAAAAGTACAAAGCCCCCACCCCCCGCTGTCAATCTACAGCCATGAATATACACATCACCTGATCGTTGACCATAATAACCACAAATATGATTACATTATACACGAATCATAACGGTTGGAAAGTGACCCTCTTGTATTGACAAAGACGACTGCAGTATTTCGCAATAGTGTTATGCTAATGTCATTGAGTATCTAGCTAGTAATTACCTATGCATCATGCAAAAAAATAATTCTTCCTATTTGAGGTATTTTGCGGCTTCAAATGTTACATTGATTACATATTTAGACATTTGTTTACAAGCCAATAATCAACCCTCTAGATCATCGAATGGCTGATTGGGTCAGAACATTTACGCCATTCAATTTTAATAGGTTAACGCTAAATGGGAAAATCGAGATTTCGTTTGTTATCGTAGCAATAACAATCAAGACTACACTATTCTTGTCAAAACTTCACACTTTAATAATTTCGCTTACAATAAAGTAATTTAACTAAAACTTTCAACATATCCATTTTTCGATACCTGTTTTAAATTTAAACTATTATTGCGAAAACGGCCAGCTCTGTATCTATTGCTGTGTTCACACTAGCCTTTAATAGTTAGTGCAGGGGGACTGCGCCACATATGATTTACACAAAGGACAAACACAGCGACAATACATCATACTCCGAAACAGCAAACGAAACAAACAATAAAACAACAATTCAAAAAAGAGTGAATGGATCCGGGGGCTAGCCGTAAGCGTCCACTGCGCTGTACAGTCCCGGGTCTGAAGCAACTCAGACTTCACTCAAGATTGAACATATTGACTCGTACAAGAAAACGCACAAACAGCCCAACACAATGAAGCAAAGAAAATGTAGACCGCCTCGGGAGGCAGTCGTCTGCTAACTGAATGGTGTGACGTAAATACGTCGTAATGTTATCAATGACGTCAATAGAATTTCTTAACAAAAAGGGCGATAATCAAGATTTAATAATGCTAAAAGCTATGAGTTTTAACAACCAATTAGAATTTTTAAGTTGTATAATTGCACAAAACATAATACTAAATACCCTATACAAGCAATGCAAAACAGGAATGTAGAAGAAAGCATACAATGTAAGTGTATTTATGAAGTAATAAAATAATAACAATAAGGGCGATAATCCAAACATGGCTACGTAACTATACAAATTAAACTAAATTAAATTGGATAATTATCCAATATGTACTCGGTTATATACTTATAAGAAATGTTAAACTTGGTATATTGATGAAACGGAAGTTTCAAAATTTCTTTAAATATTCGTAACTGTGTACCACCTTTGGCAGTGCATTTAAAAAACAGGGATTTTATTCGGGAAAGAAACAGTTCTTTGTTGTTACATACGGTCAAAAATCGTAATGCCTGTGAATAGAAAACATTATATAGTGTTGTATCTGGTATGTTGCTATAAATTGACGGATATTTTACTACTTCAAAACCGAATTTGTCCGTTTTGTCGAAAATACCAACATTAAATCTATTGTTAATGATATTGATGTCCAGGTCAAGAACAGATGCAATTTGGGTGCCGGAATTTTCTTTATTTAATATTAGTTCCGGGGGATATATTTCACTTTTATATTTATTGAAATTTCCATTATCATTGATGGGTGTTATGTCATCAATGTAACGGAAGGTGTAGTTGAGACTTTTAGCTACTTTGTAATCTGTTTTTCTTTTATGGTCCTGAAAATAGAATTCATATTTATGTAAATGTGCATTTGCCATAAATGGGGCGGGGTCAGTTCCCATTGGTAAACCAATAGTTTGCTGTATTATCTGATCCCCAACCTCAAATATGGCATTGTCAATGAGAAAATGTATTATGTTTTGAAATTTTTCTTTATCAAAAATTACAGTTTCGGCATTGCGAGGTTTTATAATCCATCTAGCATCTTGAGAGTAAATGGCCATCAAGTTTCTGCCTTTTCCGAAAGCTCCATTAAAGGCTTTATCTACAAACCAATCCAAATTATTTTTAAGATCTGCATGTTGGAGCATAGTATACAAAGTAGAAAAATCGAACGTTTCTATTGTTTTTGCATTATCTTTATTATTGATTTTATCTATAGTCTCTACTATAGGTTTATTTTTATCAATAATGAAAAAACTATTAATACCAGTGTAATTTCGAAGTGTTTTGCACCAAATTGCATGTTGGGTTTGGCATAATTTAAGGCCTTTGGTGATGGTCTGCGCTAGAGGTTTTGTCTGGCAAACACTGGAGGATATTATATATCTAAATTTTACTGGGTTTTTATGAAATTTGGGTATCGAATAAATGTACGGTAGTGCATCTATTTTCACATTGTCTTTAATATTATTACTCCTGTTAAAAGAGTATTGGTTGTGCAAGATATCTTGTTTAGTTAAATCCGTAATGCATTTATAAGTGTCATTATTTGTGTTGGGCCAGAGTCCAACTTCAGTCAGAATATTTTTAATATAGTACTTTTTACAGATAAAGGCAATGTTATTACTGGCCTTATCGACAGGTGTTAGAACAAATCTCTCTTGGAGAGTGGTAAGACACTCAACTGCAGATGCATTTTTTAGAACCTCTGGTGGCGGGTGTCTTGGTTTAAGTTTGATATATTTGATTCTTTTTGACAAGAGATCAAACACAGCATTTTTCCACTCTCCAAAAGACTCAAGAGGTGCACGAAATTTATCAGACCAGGCTACAATGCATTTCCTAATTTGGGATTTGAGATCATTATGTAATTTTTTAAAATTAGTCCTATTTGGCTGTTCCCGAAATTGTGGTCCCAATCTGAAGAGATTTCTAAGATTTTTATCTTCGATAATGTCAAAGTTTCCTGTCAGTATATGGTCATGAAATGTATCTTTAAAGGGAGAGTTGGTGCATTGACATGTAGTATTATCGTAATTTTCAATAAATTCTTGTACGTTTAGGTTTTCGATAGTTTCATGGTAGTTAAATATTTTATTACGGATAGGAGGTAAAAATTTGTATACGACTGTAGGTGAAATTTTAGGAATAGTACCTGGTATAGATTTTATAACTGAACGGTCTCTGAAGATTCTATTCAGTCCAATGTCTTGTATATGTTTATCCGTGAAAAGGATTTTACATAGCACATCAGGTTTTTTCTTATGCACTTTATGAGGCTGTATCGAATAATTGGGTGAAAATTTACTGTTTATCAAATCGGTAATAACATCGTAGTATTGAGGAAGAAAGCGTTCATTAAGTTGATTAGAATGGATGATGTCCTGTATGAGGACACCGAGTTTTTTAGCTGTAGATTTTTTCAAAGTGTGTACAATTTGTCGGGCTAAGTTCATTACACAGGCAGCGCAGGACAATTTTTCAGAAGTATGGCATTGGCATACAGAATACAATTCATTCAAAATACTTTCCGGGTCTTTTTGAAATTTCGACTTTTTTATGGAACGTTTTTTATTATGAAAATTATGGTCAAGTTTTTTGTAACAATTTCTGGTAATCAAAGTGTTTTCATCGCGATTGTTGTAATCGGTGTTTTTGAATCGATCATTGAGACCGTAAGGAAAAATGGTCTGTAATTTGGTAATCCAGGTTTCCTCTGCATAAGTTCTTTTTTTAGTGACAGCAGGGTCAATTTTACCATTGGCGAGGTGCCCTGAACCGGGAAGTTTTTCAATTACCTGTACATTGTACCCCAAATCCTTACAGGGACTATTTTTAAAATGTTGATATAATAATTTATGTGCATTTTCAGATTTTCCGGCAGATCTATGACCATTAAACCTAGTTTTACACGACTTACTTGTCTCCCCAACATACTGTAATCTGCAGTAATTGCAGGTTAATAAATATATTATATTTTGCGTATTGCAATTAATATTGATATCTGTAGAAACATGGTAGCATCTACCAGTAACAGAGCTACTAAAAGTGTGGGCTTCATTGTAATCAGTACACAATTTACATTGTTTATAGTGACAAGCAGCGATAGACAGTTGACAAAATTCACAGTTTACATATAAATTATTAGAATTATCAGAATGCGCATTAAAGCCTTAAGTCGCTAAAACGCGTCACACTCAATGCGCATTAAACCAAAACTAAGCCGCTTTAGCGAAACCGCATTTCTAATGCGCATTGGCTGAAGCGTTATAACTGACGCGCATCACAATTACCCCATCTGATAGTTCCATTGATATAGATGTCGCACGCAGTTAATGCGCATTGAGTGTGACGTGTTTTTATGCGAATCGAAAGTTTGTAGTGTGACGCCACCCGTGGTAACGAAAGCGCCTTCCGTAGGGCGTTTTACGGAAAGCGGTTTGAAAGCGCATTAAGTGTGAACATAGCATAAGTTTTTAACATATATAACGCATCGTTAACCGGTCATCATACGGAACAAAAAAATATATTGAGTTTGAATATTTATGTAGTTTGGTCTTCCACACCACCCACTGCACTTTCTACTTTCGTTTTGCAGCGGCAAAGGCAGCAGCTAACAGCAAACCAGCCCAAAATGACCTAATGCAACAACTTTCTAAAGCGGCGACCACAGCTAAACCCGAGGTAAGACAATGTATAATTTATATGAAAATACACATCGAGATAGCCACTTCAATATTCGGTTATTACAGCACACTGTACGGGTTTTAATAACACCGTCAGCCCTGGATAGGCCCACCTATCGTTTAAAACATATATTATTCCTTGTAATCTTTGTAATAATATGGTAAAAGAGAAGAGTTGCTAAGATACCCCTGAGGCCAATTACGCGATATGCATATGTCCTGGATAAGGAAAACAATCGGCATTTATTATAGATACATTGTAAAAAAAACAACGGGGTTTTGTTTGGTTTGTTTTTGTGATTATTCAGTTTTATATAAACCTTTATCACAGCTAGGTCATAATCTTTAGAGTTATTATCCCTCAAAACATATTTCATATTCCCCTTATCTCTTGAATAACTATCACCGATAAGAAAAATAGCCATAGTTCTCAAATAAAGAGAGAGGAAGAAAGATAGAGAGCGAAAGAGTGTGAGAGAGAGAGAGTTTTAACGTCCACTCGACCAAAACGGGGTCATTTCTGGCCTAACATAAGGTTCCGTTTTTATTTCAATAATTGTCTTGCGAGTAGGGGTCTTTATACCAACGGGGAGAAACCAATGGACATGGAGAAAACCCTTGATGAGGTTGGACGGGCGACCCTACTCCTTGTAACGTACTACCCAGTGGCGGATTAAGCATCACCAAGGCCTGAGGCGGCAGTTGCTGGAGGGCCTGTTTAAAATGGCGTGGGCCTAATTAATTTCGGGTCGGGGCCTTGTTGATTCCCGTTGGGCCTAAACCCCACCCCCTAACATTCATTGTCTATGCGTTTTTAACCGTATGAGACAAGTCTAAAAAAAAAAGAAGATCTTTACAAAATCTTTGGGCCTGAGGCTGCAGCCTCATCAGCCTCGCTGAAAATCCGCTACTGGTACTACCGGGGAATCGAAACCGAGCCAGTTGACTCAATGACAGACATTATGATACAACACGCACGCACCAACCATTCGCCCCCCCCCCTCCAAACAAACAATTCGCACGATCTGTGCCAAGGGCCAAATTTGAAAAAGGCCTCAGGCCTAATTTGCTACCCTTGTAAAATGACGTGATTATTATTATTATTATTATTATTATTATTATAAACAAATGAAATTAAGATATTAGTCGTTCAACACAGAAATTGAAGAAGGCGTGGGCCTAATTAATTTCGGGTCGGGGCCTATGTTGATTCCTGTTGGGTCTAAACCCCACCCCTAACATTCATTGTCTATGCGTTTTTAACCGTATGAGACAAGTCTAAAAAAAGAAGATCTTTACAAAAACTTTGGGCCTGAGGCTGCAGCCTCATCAGCCTCGCTGGAAATCCGCTACTGGTACTACCGGGGAATCGAAACCGAGCCAGTTGACTCAATGACAGACATTATGATACAACACGCACGCACCAACCATTCGCCCCCCCCCCTCCAAACAAACAAACAAATGAAATTAAGATATTAGTCGTTCAACACAGAAATTGAAGAAGGCGGCATCACGTTGTTAAGAGTCGAACTATTTGGTTTAAATAAAAGACAGCAAGCTACGCCTACGTGACTATTGGATTGTCCGGATTGTCTGGGACTATTTGTAAACTCTATTAACGATTCTGAATAACCATACGATTTAGTACTGATTGAATTAATATGCGCGTTAAAAAATGTATTCGTCACTGCAGTAAAATTATCCATTATACAACAGTTATTGTATAATAGCTATTAATAAGTAGTCACAAAGTACCACATGGGAATATTATACACTTGTTCAAACAGTAGTGCTCAGTGATATAATAATGCAATCAGCTATAACAGTATAATCATTATAAGTGGGTACCGTATTATTAAGTAGATTATGTCAACATATGCATGAATCGGTTTTTGATTTTTCAGTAAGCATTGATCGCGATGCACACGTAAACCATCCAACAGTGATCACAGTCTAACACTCCAATCAAAGTGTATGGCAGCAAGAACAGGCGCCTGCAACGTGGAAAATCTCTTTCAAAAATAACACTATACTGTGACCAAGCGTTATGTCTCATGTCTATTTAAATCATTTCATAAAAAAGTGGCAAAATTAATGGACCTCATTAAACGGGGTTTAATCATCGCTTTTTAAACTTAGCAGTCCCCGAAGCCAGGTTCCCGGCGTGATTTCTCCTTGTCAGTGATGCAGAAGGAGGGCCTGACAAGGACAGCTGCCTAGTCGTTCGGATGGGACGAAAAACTGAGGTCCCGTGTACACATTGGAGTGCACATAAAAGATCCCTTGGCAGTTGGAATTCGATATAAGAGTAGGCCGTAGCGCCACTGTCCGTGCAAAAATTCCCTCATAGCACACTGTATGGCGTATGGCCGTCTTCCATTAGCCCAGGTTAGGTGCATAAATTGTAGGACGTTAGACCACATTTCATTCATTCATTCAGCCAGGTAAACAGGGATGCCGACTTCCAAATACAAAATTTAAAAATTGTTAGACGCGTCCGTTCAACCGCAACACTAAGTGTGAAATAGCTTTAGCTAACGTCCGCTTCCATCAAGGTGATATCGAAGACACTAAATTAGAGATTGTGTTATAGTGATATAACGATGCCAAAAACCCTACTCCGACGTCGACCAAAAATAAGGAGTTAAGACGCCTAAATTGTAAGGCATATTTTAAAATGAATCGCTACCTAATTTGGATGAGCTATCTGAAAAGAACTGTGGTCAAACTGTATCAGCAATCAGAATCTTTTATGCTTTATATTTCAATGAATGTCATACTATAGTTTATTAGGAACGGTAACTATGTAAACATTACTTGTCTTTGATCAGATTATAAATAATACTAAATTTAATGTAGTGTTTTTAGTTTCAAGAGTCCAGTCAATCCATCCATAGACAGAACTAATGGAACACATCGTATCGTTCATGGTTTCACTAGTTATTTAAATCACTCTATTAGTGACTTAGTGTTTTAAACAATAGTATATCATTTGATTCATTGTCTGTACTGATAATAGAGTGATTGAGAGAATTTTCGCTTCAATAACCAATTGGAGATGTTTAATAGTGAACCCTTCATCATTTATATCCACGAGGTTTTACACTTGTATAAATTATGGTTGGGTTCATTTTATAAAATCATTTTAAGCCTATTTTATGTGATCTTGTTTGACTGATACATTAGTAACCTTACGCATAATGTCGCTTTTCCCTTAGAATTAGTAAACCACTTTTTCATTTAGATTGGTGCCGAGGAAGAACATTTTAACCTGTACCTAGATTTCATTGACATAGCGAATATAAAAAGAAAAGAAAAACATTTAAAGAAGCATCTTTGGTTTTTAATATTTCTACTGGAGGTTATTTTCATGTGCTTGTTTTATTATCTCCCGTTGATTTCATAAGCTATTACTACTCCACAAGTCTGTATATTACCTTTGACATCTAATTAAAGACGGTATTTATGTCGTGATACTTATGAAGAGTAAACATGGTTTATTACGAGAATGAAAACCAAGTGCAAGTTCGTAAGATCACCCCACGTGAAACCCTTGCTTACATTCTTCCAATTTTCCAAAAATAAAGGAATTATTTGCCAGAATCATTAAACGCTGTCAGTGGTATCTTTGAAGTTCGTTTATAATCAAACCATGTCATGAGTTCCTTCGTCTCGGTCATTAGGCACATGTAAGAATATTAAATCATTAAGACAGATAATTCCTGTAAACCGAAAAGTTTTTTTTTTTATGTTAAACCAATTTTCAGTAAAAGAAAACAGTTATTAATTAGGCTCATACTTCCCGATTTTTCCCCAGCTATCTGCAATTAGATATCGCAACTATTATAGACTTTTTAAATACACGATGCATGGTAATTAATTTTGTAAAATATTAAAGGGACAATCCCGAGTTAAACAGGGGCTCAAAAATAAAAGTCTGAGAATGTATGAAAATAAAACGCCAAAATATATGTGAATGGTGTATTTACCTTGTCTAAAATTTCAACTCAAAATATTGAGTCGTTTGGACGGACACGTAACCCTTTTAAGATTTCGGGTCAATTGTTTCGTTGGGTGACCTTATAACCGATTACGGTTACTTGAGAGTGTTATACAGTGAATAACCCATGTGCCGTAATTGATAGAGGAAGGCAAATTTCAACTACACATTATTTTTATTAACAAATGTTTTGTTTAATCCAGATATCCCAAAATACACCTCGGGACACCGGTCACAAATTCCAAATGAAGACTGACGGATTTAAGTCGTTTGAAAACGTATCATAAATACTGAAGAAGTTGCTCGGCCCTTGACTCCAATATGTTAAGGGATTTTAACACAAAATTAAGCAGTTCTATTCCCAAAACAAATATCGGGATTAGCCCATTAAGCATAATACTCTCCCTCTCATGCTCAATACCAATACAAAATTCACCACAATAATGCAAAATGAGTGCAGTGGTCACCAGGAAGTCACAGCACAAGAAACACTACTTTCAATTAATTTATTTTCGGCAGATGGGTAGTGATTAATTATCGGTTGATAAACCTTTTCACAAGTTTCAAAACATTGGCGTGAATCGTATATGAAATGTTCATTAGCTCCAAGTTGAATGCGTGTTTGTAACCACTATTGCTTTCTTTTAATCTACGTGAAACCACACGATTTGTCTAAACAGGCTTTAACCCACTGACCGAGTAACTAATACTTTGGACCCAACACTTAGTAAGCAGCGCAAAACATAATTTGTAGAATGATAATCTGTTTATGTAAGATTTTGTTAAAAAATTAAACCAAGATATTAATTGACTAAATTGTGTTATTAATTTGGGAATCAGAACTAACACAATTATATGGGAAAAACAACACTGGTTTATTATACACAAGCACGATGTTTCGATAACTATCCTCTTATCGTTATCAAATAGTAAATGCAGGAGGACTGCACTACACGCAAAACAAAAAAATCTACAAGATAAACCTGCGGACAAGACAGAAAACAGACATTGCAAGAACTAAACAATTATTAAATCAAGTGAATGGATCCGGGGGCCAGCCGTAAGCTGTACAGTCCCGGGCCTGTCTTGGTACAGGCTTCACTAAACTGATTTACATAAAAGACGTAACATAAAAAAAATTAAAAATTATTATGCGACCGATGCTTGTGTATAATAAACCAGTGATTGTTTTCCCATATAATTGTGTAAGTTCTTATATGTCTCCAATCACTAAATGCCACTAAAAGATTAATTTTGGAATCTTGAGACACATTGTGTTCAACTGCGTCTTTTTATTTCAGTCTGCACCGGTAGTATTCTCCTATTGGGTATGTCTGGTCTCGTCCATCGAGTCGCTGCATTACAAATGGGGCTGGAAATTCGAAAGCATTCCGGCACGCGATTCGTGTGCCAATTTTAAAATTTTGATTTTGTATTTTAAAATATTGGATATTAAAATCCCATCTTTTTACGTTAAGATAACAACAGCAACACTAAATTGACCAATACGTCGTGTTTACAATGTCGAATACTGTGGATGATATTGAGTTACAGATTTGCCCTCTTTAGCTAATAAGTAGTGCTAATATTCCACTGTTATAACACACCTTCCATCTTTAAAAAGGGTTGTTATATTCAGTTTCTAATGTTCAGATTAAGCATATTCCACGGGATAGCACCGACATACTTTAGCTGCTTTTTCTGTATGTCGTGTGGGCCATAAAGGAAACCACGCGCCTGCTCTGTATGCTAACAAATTGGAGATACTGATGACAGCTGATTAACTTTAAGAAACATTCTTGATGCACCCTCCAAAACGCTACCTTATAATGCGCTAGTGGCGTCACCATGTCAATAGTTTTAGTTAATCGGCCAAATTTGTGTCGAAATTAACTGTTACCCTTTTGTATTACTAAATCTGGTTTCGAACACAATCTTTAATCATAATTTATTTAGATACTGGTATAAGACATAAGGTTGTAATCGGAATAATTTACATTATAATTTGGTAGTCATTTACTTATTTTTTTTAAATGTCGGACTTTATGTGACACCGCCCTCCCATTCACACGTTATGCAAATGAGAATCAATGACAATATATTATGTAGCCACTTAAACACGTAGCAACTATACAAATAAGTTCAAAGAATATATTACTAGGTTTCCAACATGTGCTAGACAAACATTACATAACAAATACATTATAAAAATGGCGGTAATCTGTTTTTAGAAATTCAAGTACACGGACGTTTTTTATGCGAACACCATAAAACTGTATCCGGCAATTTATGAAGTAAAAGTGCTACTTTGTGAAGTCCAATGAATGGATTGATTCGAGATATTTCTCATTAGGTATCCATAATGATTATTTCATTGATAAATCAGAGCGATAGAAAGTGGTTAGTCAGCAAAAATGCTCGCTATTGGTTCAAAACTGGCACATCCGTGAAATGCGTTCCTAGTCACCTCGTCACTCAATTATTATATGCCCATGGAACCCTTTTCACGCATCAACCAATTATAATAGTCGTGGCATTTGCAATTCTCATATAAATATTTATGGAGACTGAGAGTCAAATGTGTTCCAACACAGCATTTTGACAACACTTGGATAATGCAATGCTAAAGGAAACGTATGATACATTGTTATTGCACCCCATTCATAAAACATTATGTGGTAACATATTATACTCGGATACATCTTATGGTTGTAGATTACCGATATCACATAGATTGTTCCTTCTAACCATGTACAAGGGCGAGGCATTGTTAGCTTGTCACCCTTGTACAGCACTCGGCTTTCACCCTTGTATAACGCTTGACTTGGGTCTATATCATTAACCAATGTTATCCTTTACCCTTGTATAACACTTGACTTAGCTCTATATCATTAACCATTGTTATCTTTCACCCTGTATAACACTTGACTTGGCTCTATATCATTAACCATTGTTATCCTTGACCCTTGTATAACACTTGACTTGGCTCTATACCATTAACCATTGTTATCCTTCGCCCTTGTATAACACTTGACTTGGCTCTATATCATTAACCATTGTTACCCTTGACCCTTGTATAACACTTGACTTGGCTCTATATCATTAACCATTGTTATCCTTCACCGTTTTATACGACTTTACGTGGATATTTATCATTATATAACACCTTTATTTATTCTTCACCATTGTATAACAAGAACATCCGACTTGATTTTTTATCTTTCAAATGAACTTGGGTATTTATCTTTCACTTGCATAACCCTTGACTTGTGTATTCATCTTTCTTCAGGTCCATTGTATTTTTCTTTATTCCATTAATTTGGGTAATTAGGCCAGTTACGTTATCATTATTTCTTCAATATTTATCTATTTTAAAAGTGCTCGACATTCTATAGCATGTATTTACTATTATAAAAGTTTCATGGTTTATAAAAAAGTGTTAGAAAGAAAACCCAACATTTGGTACCTGCTGGCATGGGATACCACATAACTTAGCTTATAAAGTACGGTCACGCCTATATCCGTTTTTACTATTTAGTATATTATTATTAAAATATTGTATACCGAAATACCAAATGATTAATGATAATGAAAGTGTTGAAGAAAACGGAAGAGGGCCGTCAAAATTGTTGATCATATTTGATTGTCTCCATATTGCTGGCAAAAACAGGCTAAAAATAGGTTGATTAGTTTTAAAACTTAATATAATACTAAGAGACTATCACACTAAAGTACATCAACTTATGATACAAGGCAATGAAAGTTAAATTCTAAGTAAGGATTTAATAAATCTTCAATGAACTATTGGATATTAACGATTATTTGTGTGGATCATTAGGAAAATAAAAATTACCAGCAATACACATTTTCCAGGTAATACTTAGTATATTTAGAAAATTTAATTGTTTAAGTTGTAACTTAGGAACGAGATATAAGTAATTCTTAACGTCCTTAGACTATCACATGTATTAGGTGTTCTCAGCTTACTAATTCACGACGTGGCAACTGTTTTATTACCAGTAAATAATGGGGGCGTATCGTTGTGTCGCCGTTCCGCTATGCCACCGTCCCTTATTGTATAGGGTTAGGGTACCCTAACCCCAACCCTGACCCAACCCTAACGGCGGCATAACGGGTACCTCCGGTAAATAAGTTGTTGTTCTTGAATTGTTATTTTTTTCCCCCTTATTTTTCATAAATACAAAAGTGCAACTGTACATTTCTATATAGCTATCAAATATTGACAAGCACAGTTTTATTGACATGGTCAACACGAATACCTGTACATTTGATGACAGTTCTTTGATCAAAGAGAAGAGTCTGCTAGAAATCTCACATATAAAATATGTCGATATAATTGAGAACCTTTAACGTAGAAACATTTTGTGGAATATCGCAAGAACAAAGCTAGAAAGAGATTTAAAACCCCTTTACGTATTTGGTTCTAAATATTGACTACATATTCGTTTGTGGCTATGAAAGGCATTTCCCATACGAAAAACATAGCGTCTTCTAGTCGTAAATAGTCATCTATATTATATAATATTGGCCTTTTATTGAGATCACAACAGAATATTAAGCTTGTGGGTCGACCCAGCATAGACAAACATGTTCCCTTTGGATACATTGGTACCCTTTATAGTTTCTATTATTCACTAGAATCGAATAATTAATCACCATCCTATTGCGTAACTAAAGTGTTTCTTCTTATATCGATATACAATATACATGTATAAGAATGGATGCATCAGTTATACATCTCCGTTGGCTCTGACTTTCCATAACATCGATTACGATAAAAGCCACATTCCTGAAATCGTGATGACGAGTATTATCAGTTCTTTGATTTAAGATGAGACACAAGGAATGGTGTCGCGAATAATTGTTATCTGTTCTACCATGGGTGTAGTCACAAACTTCATTAATAAAACTTTGTGTCGTAAAGTTTACAGCTAGGTTGAACCCCCCTGAGCTCCTGGTCTAGGAGTAAAGTGTTTCTATATTTACGTGTTATGACAAACGGCTAGTCATCAACAGTGGCTAGCGAGGCAATGTTTTACTTCTTGAACATCTATTGCCACTTTCCATTAAAATATGGACTTTATTCGTTTAACTTATGTGGGTCATATTGACGGTGTAGGAATGTTGTACTATTTGCGCGATGCTTTTAATACCATCTCGGTGGTTGTGCAGTAGAAAGTTGCATTATTTTATCTCCTTAACACTGTACAATGGTGGTCTCATCCCCATTGGTAGTGTTGAATGTTGTATTATTTCGAAGCTGCCTTTAACACATTGTTCTTGATTCCAATAATATACTATTTCGGTGGTGGAATATTTTATTGTTTCCACCATGTCATTATTAACAATATGACTGGTGCAGTGCAGGTTATGGTATTTATATCTAGAATATTTCAGATAGTATTTTAATGATTGAGAAAGTCGAAGTCTTTAAAATCTGTATTGATTTAAAAATCAATACAGAATTTGAAAAGTTTAAAAACTCCTAGGGTAGAGCCGTGAGACGCTTCCCTGTGAGAATTTCGTGATACCGGAAATAGTATATAACCCCGATAGCAAAACTTGTAGTACAACGTCACCAAGCCTATGTCAACGAGCTGCCCTTAACTTATACCACACATTTCAGCCTCGTCGTGACTGACCCCAGCCCAAACATACAAACGAAGGTCTATATGTAACCATATATGTTTAAGTAATTGTGAGTGTATAATCCCACCATTAAAGACTTGAAGAACAATTTCGGATTCTGGTAATATCTGAAATACCCCCCCCCCCGGTCACACAAAAATGTTGCAACTGAGGTTTCCCCGTTCATGGGTCGATATTTTGTTTTTTTTAACACTGCTGGTAAGAGGAAAAAATTCTTATTCTAAATTATGATTGGTCAATAATCCCATTAACAACCAATCGCTAACTGCGTTACAAAGGCATTACCCTTAACACAGAGGGTCACATTGGACCAAATATGTTTACATAACGCTACGTCATGGCTCAAAAAGCAGACTATTACAGTGAAACAAATTGCGTGACAAACGAGGCTATCAACATTGACATAAAGTAGTAACTACTGTATGGAGACGAACAGAATTTCACCGTTTTTAATACCTTACAACTCTGTCCAAAGTTTTAGGGAAGACCTCGGATTAAACGAAGGACTGTCATGTTGCTATACTCAAGTGATAGATTTGATTGAACGAGAAGAATAGACACAAAAGTGCAATTATCAGAAGCCAATCCAGCAATGGGCAGAGAGGGATTTCTCTGGCAATTGCTTCAGGAATATGCGCATGTCGTAACTTAACAGCAATCTATATGAACACGGAACATATTACTTATATCACGGTTCATTAACCATGTAAGAACTGCCTTAGTAGGTACGGGGATGCACGTGCTATTAATTGGGCTATTATAAATTTATAAATGCCACTTAGGGAATTCATTTTAAACATGATATGTTTTGTGTTGTATATTCAGGAGTGCTAATATATACCCAATTGAATTAAGAGAAGTTATTTACTTCTTGGTATTCAAACACGTGACATAATTCAAATAAACTGAATGTAACCTAGTAAGAAAATTGAGAAGAAATTAGACATGACTGACAGAACGTGCTGGCATGCTACCAGACGTAATAATGTCTGTTAATATAATAACCTATAAAACCATGATTACACGTTTAATAATTTAACTTTTTATTATAAAAATGTGACTTAATTAAAAACATCCAAAACATGTAATGACCATCTGTCTAGAACGCCTCAGATTGTTTTCTTCATTTTATATCCACACGTTTAAATGGTCGACAATATATTTCAGTGCTATTGATAACGATCTATGTGGGTGTCTCCTTGTCATGTGCATCATCTTTGGTGGTTTCAAAACAATTTTTTCAGTTTTTGAACAATAGGTTTGTTCTATAAGTACATACTAATTTAGTGATGTCAACGTTTTAAATTATATACAATCGTCCGTGGTAGAACTGCAAAACAGATGATGGACATTGTTCCGAGTGAGAAAATCAATGACGAAATTGTTGTGATTCTTTTATTATTTTTAAGTGGAAGACAACATCCTTCATTGCTAATGTTGAGCTACCTCCATGGATAAACGTGACTACTGTACCTGACCTTCCTAGCTACAATTCAATTTAAATAACCGATTGTAATAAATTCAGGAAAACTGTGTTATTTTATTACACCCCATTGTAATAATGTTTTTGTTTGATGTATACGATACAGAGGAATAGAAAATAACATTGTCTTTTTATGATAGTTTTAGGTCTATTATATAGCTCTTTACATCTTGTGTACATGCTAAACTGAATATCACCTGGATTAGGCTGGAGGAAATTCGGGGAAACTTGGTCAGTTAATGGATTCTCTTCAATTTATATCTTCCATTTAAAATAAAATGCAATTTATGTTGTTCCACTTTCGTTATACAAACACGTACATTTGTTATTAGTCATGGACATCTCTAGGCGGTGTGAATTCTTCTATACTCGACCAGATCTGTTTAATTTCAATTTCTAATGAATTAGAAAGAAAACAAAATATTTAGGCGATTTTTCAAATTATCTTCAATCTTAATCATTTCTGCCCGGAACCAAGTGCAATCTTACTGATCAAAATTAATTACATAATCACATATCTCTGGTTTTGATTTGTTTTGTTGGTTGTTAAGCCATGACTAACCCACATATTGGATGATGATCTGTTCTCTTCACAGGAAACTTCAACCCGTGGCTTGATAAAATGGATCACAGACCCGGTCATAATCTAAAAACAAACAACATAAATAGGTAACGGCTGGACATAGAAACAAATGAACTCGAATCCGTATATTTTCTTCCTGAAAGACAACTAGAATTTATTGAAGATGTACTCTAGTGGGGTGTAGACTAAGATTCGACATCAGGTGGCAGTGATTGGTTTTGTCAATACCCCACCTTGTTACTATAAATACCTGTTTTCAAACTGGCGCCAAATCACCAGGGACAATGCATATATTTTTAAAGTTGTGATTATACATCAATGTTGGATAATCTTGCTTTCTTTGAAGTCGTGTATGCAGTTTTTATTCCTTTGTGCTCATGCTTTTGCAGTCAGATCTTGGGAATTATTTGGCATGGTGGCTACTGTTTGTACTTTGATCGTCTGGTCTCGTTTGGTGGGAAACAGAAGGAGAAGGATTAGGTGCACCTTGTGGGGGTTGTAATAAAAACATATTCATAACATATGTCTATATTATTATATCTACACCTACCATCATATGTTCTATAATCTTTGATTACCACGCATCAAACTGTTCTTGGATTAAGCAATTTAGGACCAGATTTTGTAGTTTCCGGACTGATTTAAGGGACCAATGATTAACCGTAAACCAAAGAATTCCTCAGTATTTTGTTGAACTCATGGATAAGTCTATAATATATATTTTGTGTATCTGACAATGACTCTTTATATTCTACATAATACCTGTGAGGAGTTAGAAATCGACGAATTCTCAACAATTAAATGGTGGTTGTGGAAAAGTGTAAGTAGAATAGCCTACATTAAGATCTGTTTTCATTAGATTTTTGTTTTGCGTGTATTGCGGTTATCCTGCACTTACTTTTAGAACACTTTTAACATTGCAATGATGTAAGATTGTATGTTTCTATTTTTTGTGTGTGAATCCATGAATGAATTGGGCATTTTGATCCATATTTTAATTTGAGAGCTGTATGAACATGTACAGACACAGAGCTCTTGACTAAAATACTGCGTGGTGACACCTTGTAATCAAGGGAAACAGCCACTTTGTAATTTATGATTATTATCCCTGATGAATCGGCAATGTAAAGCTATCTCACCAGTAATTTAACCAGTACCATGCTAGAATACAGGTTTAATATACAGTTTTGTACAAAGTATTCACAATCTGAATTCTTACTAAATGTCATGTGACAAGTTTACACTGTTAGACAAATATAGTCATACTAATTGTGCCATCTTCAATTCTTCATGACGTGTCGCGCATAATCAGGTGCGCTTAAAGGACGCACAGTTCTAACTCATTCTTATCCTTATTATTTTGAATTAATAACGGAATTATCAATTTTGTTGTCGATTTTGTTTGAATATTACATAGTCACGTCTGTGCAAAACACTCTGTATTGTGTGTATTTCTCTGTTTAAGTAAACCAAGATCAAATCAGTATATTAGCATACGTCTAAACGAAACTAGCGTATCAAGTTTCTCGATAAGTTGCATATAACCCTTTTTTGTTAAAGGAGCTTAATCGCTAAGACCCAGAAATTGACAAAAGTGGGTCGCCACGCATATAATACTGTAATATGAATGTGTATAAACTGATTTACATTCAATAGTTCCCGTTTTTACTCTAATTTCAAATCAGTTATGTTCGGCGAAATAAGCCAGCATTCTCAACCGAATGTAAATTTCTAGCGTCTTGTTATTCCAGTCTACTTACGCCGTTTTGTGCAATGTGTCTAGCCTCACCCCTTATGGTAAACTGTTTTTTTTGTCTTAAATATTGGATATCAGAAGCCCATCTTTTTCCGGTAAGATCACAACATCAATGTTGATTTAATTTGACAATTAAATGTTGTTTTCAATGTTGAAGATTTTTGATGACATTGAGTTAGAGACTTAGCTCCTTTAAATTTGGCTTGTTTTTGTTAAAATATCCTTGTTTGAAAAACAAGTAATTTATATGTGAGTTCAGTGGCATTTTCTGGGGTTGCAATAATTATCGATTGACTGGAACGGGATTTTTTCCGTCTGCGAATAGCCGAAAAATAATCCGCGTCTAAACTTCTGCAATATTGGAAGATTATTCCTTGGTTGTTGATTATCAAATGAAAGTAGAAAACAACGCCATTCTACGGACGACACGCCGAATCATAAAAACTTCACATAAATGCTAGTATAAACAAGTTTCGGTAAAGACTTAATGTTGATGCGTTTATCCCTTGTGCTTTAATCGATTAGTTAGTTTCTTTCGGAAATGTCTCTGAACGGACGAAGTCCTCTGATCGTTCCTGTCCGTTTCTATTAACAAGTAATATGAAAATAAGGCTCCACCTCAACCTCTGATCTACAACCATTTTTGAGTCCTTAACTTATATTTCCCCCTTAATTATTCTTCGCTGGATTGTTGCCATTCAAAGCATAAACAAAAGACCACAAACTACGCACGCACGCAGTCGCGAAACAATTCATCGTATTTGGTTGATGTTTTTGAATCGCGAAGTTCCAATTAAAAATAGTGTTGGATTATTATAAATGTGTGTCAGGTATGGCGGGAATGGTTAGCGCTTGCGTGCTGCATCATGAGGTCTGTCATTGACTAAGCGAATCTTTGTACTGAATTATGAACAATATTTTAGACCGAAATGACCTATTTTGTAACTAGTGGATGTTAAACACTGTTTATTTGCAGGAACTATAATTCCATTCTGCATCTATTCTAATGCTTAATTAAAGACCCTGTCATTAGAACGAGCATGCTTGTGAACAACCTTTCTGATATTTGTTCTTCTCCATGTGTGTTCATTTTGTTTAATCATATAATATTTCTAATTACTGGTAATGAACACCAGAGCCTGTAAATAAATCGTGTCTGCTTTTGTGCATAATTCATATCTGTGTGTATTTTAAATGGATAATGCTTACATGTGAAGTAAACACAATCGCCTAAATATTGAATATTTAGAGCAATGTGTGCAATATATCGCTGGCTTAATTTGATAATATTCATTTAATAAAGAACAGAGATTTCAGATTATAATCACTTGTTTTAGTCCATGTTTTCATTATTATCAATCATTTATAAATATCAATCCGCCTCTCGTCGATACTAACGGCGCCAACTTGATTAACTATGGCATCCAGTATATAAATCTCATTGTCTGAGGTTTTAAAGACTTAGTTTAACATGTAAACATTGACTATAGTTAACGACAAAATAAATGCCGAAGATACTGGCCGTTTCAGCTGTATGTTGTCAATATGGAGTGAAAAACATCTCAAATATAGATCGAAATTTGTTTGGTACCACATAATTCCAATAGTTATTGATGCATGCATATTATACGATTCAAATTTGATCACAAATGATATCGGCATTTCTTTACTCGTTTTTAGTGTATTCTGTACACGTTTTCTAAGATATGTAGTGAATGTTATTGGTTCAGTCATTGCTGATCTTCACACATAAAGGTCTTGATCTCTCTGATAATCAGAATCTAGTGCCGGTCATTATTAACATCAGAGGAGACTGTTAGTGGTAGACGGTGCTCTACTGTAGAACGCTGCTATTACCACCCTCCCGATTAACGCGCTGGAGTTGATGGTTCACCAGCCACCGGTTATATTTTTCACTTCTCTGGCTGCAATTATTACTAAAATCAGATTTTTTTTTCCTCATTCAACCACATGATATATACCAACTCTTTGATCTAATTTAAGACATTGTTGATATTTATGTAAATGTGAAGACTTATCAATTAAAAGCTTTTTAACAGGACCCTTATGTTTTCTGTAAACGACTGTATGTTTTGTAAAAGGTGAGAAAGGCTGGTTGTTCTTGGAAACACGTTATGAATATGACTTCATTTCATGGGTGAAATTCACATGGCTTATGATTTGTGTTGACGTTGTACATACCAGTTAGAACTGGTGTTACTCTCTATCTAGTATTCCATAAATTGATTATGTATGTCTATAGATTTAAGTATTGCCTTGGCATGTTCGAATTTCAAGAAAAGAAGTTCCAGTTATCCTATTTGGACTAGCCCGTTGTTAATAGCTTGTGTATTATGCATATTCGATTGTTTTCCAACAAAAACACCCAATAAATTATTATAATTACTTAGAATATCTAATTCGAAGATCAAATGTACTGTTATCAGTTCTGGTGCAAACAATAATAAATCGTTTAATACTAAAGTTATGGCAATAGGGTAACAGACAACCCATGAAGGTGTTTTTTTTATATATATGATACCCAGGTTTGCTCAATTATATAACAAGCAACGGACATGTTTGACATTAAATTTGAGATGTATGTGAATGATATGTCCTCCTGTGCATTTAACGAAACCCTCGCGTATATTATATAGGCTGAAGATGATTTAAACCTTATTTTTCAATTAATTTAGAATATGATACAACAAGGGTGCACATTTGATTGCTGAACGATATGTCAAATTATGTTCTAAGTATTTACAACCTGCATTGTGTACAGGCCATACTTAACGTTATGATGTTATGACGATCTTTAAGGTGGTTTGAAACTTGATAGGATAAAACTACTTGAACACAACAAATCTCTAGTACGGTAGGCGGTGAGAGTTTTCTTTGGTTACGTGAGTATTATGGTAATGAAAGCATAACTCTAGTTTTATACATTCCTTTGACCCGTTTAATATATCATATTTATTTTATGTGGCATATAGTGCCAAGAAAGTTTTGCTCGTTTCCGAGACTACAGACAGAAAGAAGTTGTAAAAATAACACTGTACCCCTCAACAACCATACCCCCAACCCCTCACCGTTCACCTCTGTTATACAGCAATTTTGGTGTCCTTAACTTCTATTTTTCAGCGTAATTCTTCTTTGTTTGTTTGTTACTATTATAAACATTATCTAAAGACCACAAGCTATTTAATGGCGGACAAATAAAAACCTATATTTTTATGTTTATGAAACGTTGGATTATTATATATTTGTCTCAAATGTTGCGAGAGGTGAACCCTTTTGGTTAACAAAGAAGGAATACTAATGCTACGATAAGGACAGGATAGACAGACTAACACCGAATTTGATGTTATATAGTTTTTATTTTTTCTACCAGAAGTACAATTTGTGGGAGTAAATTAATGTTATATAGTTTTTATTTCTACTACCAGAAGTCCAATTCGTGAGATTAAATGTTATATAGTTTTTATTTCTTCTACCAGAAGTACAATTCGTGAGAGTAAATATTATATAATTTTTATTTCTTCTACCAGAACCGCAATTCGTGAGAATAAATTGACTTGGGACTACCTGATGAAATATTCAGCCACTAAATCCTACTCCAACTCCTCCAACATTCTTACTATATCTCTATCGGCGAAGATATGAAAAATAACGTAAAACTAAATATCTATACCTAAAATTAAGCGTAGGAGAACCGCACCGGTGGCTTTGGAATTCAATAAAAGCAATGTAGACCTGCAATGACTCTGGCAGTTGAGGTGCCAAAACATAGAACAGACAAATCTATGACTAGATAAAATATCTTTTTGGTCAAAAGTAGTACACGTATATGCTTAATATGTAATTTCTTCAATAAGACAATCATAAAGATAGGTTGCAGTGCCGGACTGGTGGGTCGAATGCCCACTTGCCATACCTGTGACAAGGCCCACGAGCAAATGGCGGGCGAAATCCGCCTATGAGCGCTCGAGGGTGGTCGGGGGGGGGGGTGGGGGGCTCCCCCCATAAAATTTTGAAAAATAGACAGCCGCAAACCCACACATCCTCGAATACGAATAGAATTTGTTTCTTCCAACGAAATCTATCTTTCTGCTTTTCTTTCGTTTCCTTTCCCTGTTTCCTCTCCTTTCCTCTTTTACTACCTTTTCTTATTCTTTTTTTTACTTTTTTCTTTTTTTCTTTTTTTCTTTGAGGCTTAGGCCCATATTTTCTTTTCGGCTTAGGCCCACTTGCCATTGGCAAGTGGGCAAATGGGCCCAGTCCGGCACTGATAGGTTGTGCAGACAGAACAAAAGCAAATGACGATGACTAGATTTATGTTAAAGCTTTAGAAAATTCTTTGAAAATAGAGTATAATTTCTAGTCATTGGCTTACCTTCTTCAAGGTTAAATTTATTTCGCTCAAGTTCTATTGTATGTTTCTACTTGGTCCACAGCAATCTTAAACAAACCTAGTCTATATGTATATAAATAAATATTTTCCAACATGTCGTTTATTTTATGAGAATGGATTAAGCCATGGATTATGTTTGACATCCGTGTTTGACATCCGTTATACTATGGCCCTATGGTTCATTCGGTAGATTTCCTAGCTCATTTCACGACCCCAGAAATGAACCCATTTTCCCCCCAAATACATAAGGTCTTAGGAAAAGGATATTCTAAGATTTAAACACTGTGGGATATCACCAAACGTGTGTATAAAACTGTCATTGGCTAGATTATTAGAATACTGTATATTACAAGGCAGGAGGTAGAAATTTATTCCTCGGAAAAGATTATCTTTAAGCTGGCAGTGGTTCGGGCTAATAAAATATCGCAATAGATGAAAAGGAAAGGAAACTAAGAAGTTACGGAATTAGAACTGCAATGGGAAACAGATGATCGTAGAGCTTCGTCTTAATGCCGTCGTTTTGTTTGTAGAGTGCTGCATCCCGCCAGTATTTTTCATAATAAGAATACAATCTCTTGCACATAAATATGCCGTGTTATCATGCGACTCAGGTTTATTGCTCATCAAATAGCTAAGGGGTTTATTTGAAGTAATTGAAATCTGGGAGTTGATATGTCTAGGTAGAGTAGGTTGATGTCTTACAGATAAATGATTGAAAGGTGTTCTGTGTCTGGAAAAGTTTTCCGGTTGGCTTTTTATGTGCTATTACATACTCGATTCGTTAGCAAAGGTGAACCACCAGCAAAGGTGAATTCATACGTCATGAACTGTAAATTTTAAAGCTAAAAAAAATAACACCGCCGTATGAAAATTTTACACTATTTGACATACGTTGAAATATTACTCCTTTATACAGGCTGCTAAACAAACATTATGTAAGCGCTAAATCTGCCTATTGTAGGTCTTTATTTGAGCCTGAAATGTTATCTTAATTTTCAATTAAATATTAATTAACTTATCAAGACAATAATCAGCTCTCGGTGGCATCGATAGCCTGTGATATTTACTGGATTTGAATTCGATCTGCTGCTCCACGTTTATTGGATAATGGAGACTATGTGTTTTATCACACCGACTTTAGTAATGATGATCGGTGCTAGGCTTAAAATTCAACTATGTGTTTTATCACACCGACTTTAGTAATGATGATCGGTGCTAGGCTTAAAATTCAACTATGTGTTTTATCACACCGACTTTAGTAATGATGATCGGTGCTAGGCTTAAAATTCAATGACTAAATCCTCGGTTCAGAGTTGATCAATTTGACTGAAATTTTCAGAAAATTCCCTTTACATTATCCAGTTTTAACTATTTGGCGCGAACTGACAGCTCTTTATCTAATCTCCCATAATATATTTAATGCGAATAATTGTTGTTAGATCTCCAACTTGACCAAAGTCGCTCCAATCCTAGTTAACTCTACGTAATGACGATCTGCGTACACGAAGCAGTGTACGAATTGTCCGATTCCATATTTCATTTTGAAATAGGTAAGAATAAGTGTTGTATTTATATATGGCATGTGTAGCCCACCTCTTCCAACGGGGTGTTGTATTCATTCCATGTACCATGGTTCACTTTAAATGTAGAAGAACCATCGCTAAATATCAAACATATCAATAATAATAGACATGGCATGAATACCATCATTTATTCAATATTTATATATAATATGTAAGATAAGTAAGATGTCTATGATTTATACAGTATGCCACTCAACATACCATACCGTTAGTATTCCAGAGATTTTTTTGTAACACTTTGCTCAAATAACGTGAAATATGTCCAGTTATTTAGAATTTTGATGCATAATAATACGTGAATAACATGCAAATATTCGACTTATGCTAAATATCGTGTATAAATGTAAAGGTGTTAAGTAATTTGACATGTAAAATCAGTGGCATGTTAGACGAGTAGTTAGGGTATAAAACCTCAGAAAAACGGATTGTTTATGCAGGGCCGGATTAACCATGTGGCACCATGGGGCACCATGGGGCACAGGCCTCAGGGCCCCCACATTAGCTCCCCCCCCCCACAAAAAATCTCAGTTGCGTCCAGCCACCTCTTATAGAAATGCCATCATTTCATAGCACTCGCATTTATCACCAGGGCCGGGTTAACCATGGGGCACAAGCCCCTGGGCCCCCCACATTAGGGGCCCCCAATAAAAAATCTCAGTTGGGCTGGTTCATAGCAATCGCATGGATTGGTCCACTGAAATAACGCCAGAATGCGCTAATTTTGTGGCAGAATTTTTTTTTCTGGGGGAGGTACTTCTAAATAGCTCCACACAAGTGCCTGAAATGTCAGGAAATCATGTTTCCGACATTCAATTTCTAAAAATTTCCAGAAAAATAAAGCGCTCCTTCCCAAAAAATTGACAACCTTTCAATTATAAAAAAATACACTTGATTATGATCACATCGTGATGCTCCTTAGGCACTGAGTCGGTCGGTTTTAATGGCGCCTACACCTGATCTAAACTTTCTTTTATCTCTTATGTGATGGCAATCGGGTGCCACCACAGGCGCGGACACAAGGTGCGGACACCAGAAGAAAATGCCTCTTCCAAAAAATCTGCCGCGATATGAAATACAAAATTGCCACTCACATGTCACCCTGCATCGTTTTTTGTCAATATTTCCCGGGAGATGACCCCAGACAAGGATGTCACCCCCATAGGCGAAAGGGACCTCTCCTATCACCTCTTTCTCGGTCGGCGTCTGACGCACCACATGGCATTAAAGGGTTCGTTTTGGTCGCCCTTATTCACTTGACAGGACCTTGTTGGTCTTTGGGGCCGCCGTCACCACACTACATGATTAGAGATTTTCGTTCTGGTTACCCTATCCACGCCGCTTTATGGTGTTTCGGACTAGTTCTAATTTAGAGGATAAGGAGTGTGCTTAACATCAAAATGAGAAATAGCACACGGGAGCGACGTTGATTGCAGCTCCAAGTGGGTGGAAAACGCGTTTGTGACAGCCTAATCTTCAAAATTTTCGGGGGGAGGGACTTCCAGACCCCCACCCCAAGTACACACACGCACCGTTCCGCACTCAGTAACTTGGGCATTATATTGGCGTCAAACACCCTGCTGCACCCCCACTTTTACAATCTCGATGATATTATGATAATTGGGTGGAAATTGGAATTTACAAGCCAAAACCAGCGGCCATTTTGGATTTTGGCTTCTCCAAATCTTTCCCTTTGGCCAATTGATGGTCCTTTTTTTCTGTAACACTACTGGGTGTAATCTATCATTTAAAACCAAAAAAAGCTTAGTTTGATCAATTCTGCCACACAAATCCAATTCCGACTGACCCCCCCCCCCCCTCCATTTACCATGTGGAGCTTATATATATTGTTGGTAATTCTAGTTTATATGCATATTAACAGATATTTTTGTGCGACTAACTTGTGGTGATTTAAATGCTTACTGAAAAGCTACTGGTAATTTTGACACCCGCTTCAATAAAATAAAACCAAGTACGAACAATCCAAACCATTAGACAAAATTCGAAGCCCTAAAAAACGGTATAGGCAAATGTTTGTTTATAAAATTATTTCAAGCAAAGCGTTTGATAGTTCAGAATGGAATCGAATATTGGATTTCTATAAAGATTAAGTCGAGCATGAAACCGTGAAAATGTCTTAATTTTCAAAAGAATGAACCTGATAATGAGGTCTGTGGTACAAATTAATCTATAAACACGGCTTTTCAGGTAATAAACTGGTATAACAGAGCATTTGGTTCATTCAATGTCTTTCAGTTATTTGAACGTACGTAGATAACTTCACCGATACAGCCAGAAACACGTTTATATAATATTTGCTTTAACAGCGAAAACATACTTCTGCAATTATGTTTAATTAAATGAACAATATATACTTGATGTAATAGAGTTGTTCTCTCATTAATTCTACATCAATTATAAATCTAGTTACTTATTTCTTAATATTGTATAAACAATTGTTCAATACCGGTTTATGTTTTTACTTAATCAGAACAGGGATGATTATTATAATGGTTTCATTTTATAACAAATAATGGAAGATGATCAATTATAGAATTTCATCATCAATAACCAGAATTATCGCAAAAACGATCCTTTATTCCCGGGGCTTCCCAGTGGATCTAGACAGCCTTAGGGATGCCTCCCCGGCCTGTTCCGCGACAAAACGTCAGGAACGCATCGTGAAATTTTTTCTCAGTTCTACCGAGGCCTCCCGATGGTTCCACATGGCTTGCGACGCCTCCGAACCTGCCCTGGAACGCCTTGGAACTGCTCTCGACGCCCCCCCCCCCCCCGAGGCTCATCCATAATTTTCCACCGGTAGTACACATCTCCGATGCAAAAACTGTCCAATGGTTCTTAAGCATTAGGTATATATGGACATTTTGAACATTTTACTGCAAGACATTTCTTCAAAAATCGAAGTTGTAAATAACAACTTTTTTGAATAATTGTAATTCAAACGAATTGTAGTGACGAACAAAGAGATCCTGACTCTGAATTTGGAGCAAAACTATTTATCATCCATTGCTGAAAAAGTCATTCGAAATTCCTGTCCTACGATAACAGAATTAAAGCACATGGAATTCCTTTCAACGCATCCGATACTTCGTTATTAAGTCAGCAATGAAAAATTAATGAGTTTCTGACATAAATTTACGAGGAATGAAGGTGGGCTTGTTTGATTAAACATAATGCATTCATCATTTACATTATTGCAGTTGGGTCAATAGTTATGGCATGGATTCCCCGGTATTGAGTCAACACTGGGAAATTCATGGCATGCCTGTTTTAAAATTGGTCATTTTAAAACATATTAAATGAGTAGTCTGGTATTATTTTCCTCGAGAAAGTTTTGAAACATTTCTGTTATATCAACAGACTTCTGTCAGTTATTTTAACGGCTGAACTATTTGACAATCTTAAGATGTGACAGTATCCGCCACAATTCATTATACATGCAGGACAGCAAATGGACGTGCGAGCAGCCTGTGAGTAAAGCAGATACTATTATGACATCAATACAGTGGTGGTGTACATTTTATTACTTCAAAGTCTAACTATTCATACGGAATTTACACACCTTTGACAATATTCGAACCAAATTCGGAATATTATATAGTTGTGAATCTTATAATCGAAGTTGTGACATTACTGATTCATTGAAAATCAGACCTAAGGCTACGCCAGTTAACAGGTTTGAATCGTAAACTCAACAGATGTGACTAAAATGCATGCCCACAAATCATATAATTTGTCCTGTGGGTACAATATTCTGTGTTTATCAATGAGGTGTAAATAAAATATCTAAACGCCATTTCCGTTTCTCCTTACCGTACGACTTCTGTAACAACGCAATCTTCTTAACGGCTTTTAATCGTGACGTTTTGATGTTACCCCGACCCTTGATGTTTGATTCGTAACACTACCAGAAGTTGAAACAGAAAAAGGCATGGCCAAACGGAAACAAAATACACTCCATTGACTTCTTGTATGTAAATTTCAACCTCGATTACCCAATGTATTCATTAACGATAATTGACAAAAAAAGGTAATAGGTTCATTTCTGAAAATGATCTCTAATGCCAGCTAATCAAAATACTTAGAAAATTGTGCTGTTCATCTGATGAGGATGGAGTCTTATTAAATAATGATCTCATTTTGATGAACCAACCATGATCGGGATTGTTTGTATCATTTATTGGTTGATATTTGGCCCTAATGATTGAAAACACTTGTTAGTTGCTTCTTTAGACACTATATTATGTTTAATTTTTCAACCTCTACGCCCGAGTTAGTGTATCTCTGGACGTTGCTCTGGAATCTGATCTGGCGTATGGGTACCTGTAACGTATATCTTTATTAACGGAATTAAATGAGAATATACACGAGATGATTGTGTTTACATTTGTTTGACTTGTGAAGATATTTGTTGGAAACATATAGTTCAAGTGCTTAAGTGCTTTTACTTAAGTTGTAGTAATTAAGTCGCAGCTGTGGTAGATAATTCCCAAAATACAAAAACAAACAAGTAGCCGTTTTCACTTAATTGTTCTAATAAAAGATGGGGATGATAATGGAGGAAGACCCTAGGTGGGTATTGAAACTATTATTATGTGTTAAAAATACATTTTCTTTTGTTAGAGAAACAAATCAATATTTGATATAGTGTAAAACAAAAATAATCGTAAATCCATTGTTTTGTTTTTTATGGTAACAGACATAATGTGTTATTAAACAGGTCACCTATTGAAAGGAGAAACGAAACTTTAATGGCACTTTGTAAGGTGTTTATAAATAACAATGAAGCGGATGTAAGATCCAAATTCATTCCAGTTTAAGCAAATATATAATAACAATTCTGCAATATCCCAAGGAGCTACTGCAATATACAAAGCATTGAATGCAAAAGTTAAATAACAAATTTATAGTGTATATGAATTTTTCTGAAATAGTTCATCTGTTGAAATATATAAATTAATAACTATATGTGCATACTAAAACTAACAATCTCCTTGATAGAAAAATTAAAAGAACAACGGTTCCAAAGACCGAGCATAACATAAGTACGAAAGCATAATGATTTCTTAAATATTTATAGTTTATATTTGATCTAAACTGACGATTTTGTGTATAGTATAGTCTCAACATCGCCAGTAATAGTAAACGGGTATGCAAATATTCAAACAAGGGAGTGGGTTTCAATTGTTATCCAAGTATCCATATGAGTGCTATTAGAGTAAGCAGTCTGATCGAATGGTCAGTTACCATTTCGAGGAAACGCTTTGACCACAAATATGATTACCCAACGTCCTTAAAAGAGAAAGGGGTTCAACGTCCACTCGACACAATCAAGGTCATTTAAGGACCAACACATGGTTGAAATTTTTTCCAACACTTTCGCTTGCAGTATAGGGGGAAACCGGATGAACCAAAGAGAACACAAGACGGAGGGGGTTCGGAACCACGCCACCTGACTCAATGACAGACCCACCAACACACATCAACGTTCATAGCTTAATCGATTTAAGAGCGATTAACGTAATCAAGCTTTAGCAGCCACGTGTACAAAAAGCTAAACGTTACACGAATTAAGAGCTACGTGCACAAACTTAATCTTACGCGAATTTGTAGATACGGAAACAGACATAATAATTGATACACGAGCTAAGTGCACAAGTTAAATATAACACAAATTAAAAACAACGTGTACATTTCTTGCCCCAGATTTATTCTATTATCAGCCAATTTGGATCCACACAGTTCGTGTTTTTAGTAACGATCTGAGGTTAGGTCTGTAGAAGTTACTGATCGTGTCTACTACATATATTATATCTCACTAGGTTCTGTGGTGATTAGTCTTACATTTTAATTATTCAAGCAATAAAAAAGCACAAACACGTCAATGGCGGTAGTAATAAAATGGGTTATCGTTCCTAATCTAATTTGATTCAAGTACCTTTAAATGTTACAATGTTACACCATCACGCAATATTAAATTTGTTGTAAATAAAGCAATAGATTATTTAAACAAGGTTTCTTACTGTGGGGTGAGCAGATTTCTTCATCGTCAATGTTGAAAAGTATACAATCTTTAGAACACTGGGTTTAAATTTTAGGAACGAACTTTTATGTAAGTAGATTTTATTAAATTTATAATTGACTTACTATTTGTTTTATGTTTTATATCGGGTTTTTTTCTTGGTTATTGAAATTTAAACCGACATACCTGTTGATAAAAGATGCAGTTGTTCTAGTTATCGCCGAAAAAAAATTGTTTCACTAACTAACAGAATCCAGATATAGATCATAAATTAACACTAGAAAGAAAATCAGTTTCTTAAACTCCCAGAAGTAAGAAACAGACAGATACTAAGATTTTTTACTTTTAATTTGTATTGTAGGTCATATTGTAGTTTGCAACCGATTTGTGGACGTTATAGTTAACGCCTCGTAACAGGTTGTTTCACATTGATATTTTGGGTTTTGCATTGTCAACGCTGTTTTATGTACAATTCGTTCAAAGTTTGGTTGTACAGTTCAGATGCCTGTCTGTGAAGTATCTTAAAAGGTATATTTGATGTTTCCTTGTGTATATTCTAGACATTCTGACCTATACATCTTCATATTTGTTTATATTGATACCTGATAGTCTGTATATATGACACTATACTTAATAACTGACCATTGTGTTGACCTGACCTTATGACCTGGTATTTATAAGTCTGCTTTAACTCGGGCACTAGATGACGACTTACTTACTTTTTACGCATGTCGTTTAACCAGGCATTCTAAAAATCCGCTGGAACTTTAAAAATATGTCCAGCCTTGGCATTGTTAGAGAGGAATTATGATTGGTGCAAAATGTTTATTTTCTTACAAATATTCAATAGTTTTTTTTTCATTTAGAGGTATGATGGCTGATTAGTATCACGTCGTGACGTGTTTATACCGCCATTCATAAGGCGACAGCCCGACATCACAAAATTGTAACCCGAAGTGTATATATATATATGCATAGTTCCTTTAGGGGCTGTCTCTGACCGGACGATGTCCACTGACAGTTCCTGTCGGGCCTTATATAGCTACAATATGAAAATATGGTTAACTACCGCTCTTCCCAACATCTGTTCCCAGGCTATGCTGGGACCCTGACCTTCTATTTTTCAGCTTCATTCTTTATTTTTTTTTGCAAAAGGAATCATTTCTTAACATATCTGACACAATATTTATAAAAAGTCAACACTATTTCCAAGTAGAATTTAGCGATTAAATAAACATGCCGTCTGCGCAGGTTTGAGTCTCGCAATCGCTGATCAGTTCAAACGTATTTTGTGTATGTTTTTAAACGCAAAGTTCTACTTGAAAATAGTATTATTATAAATGTGTAGCTATTGAACGAAATGATTCTTTTTGCAAACAAAGATCAATCACGGTGAAAAATAAACGACAAGGATTCCAAAATAGTCTTAGACCAGAGGTTCGGGATGATCGGCATTTTCAAATTGCAGCTATATAAGCAGGGATAGGAGCTGTCAGCAGACATCGTCAGATCAGGGACGGTTTCTAAAGGAACTAATATGCACACATCCATTTTGTTACTGAACTATCTTTAAGAGAATACTGTTCGAAATGTAGCCTTACTAAATTATAGTAATTATTCTTTCATATAGAGCATTACTTAATTACTAAATGCTTCTAAAATAATATTGTTTACATTGTTCTTAATCTTTACACCAGTTTAAGCGGTATCAGAATATCCCATACTTTTTGATCTTTCCCGAACTAATCAGACATAGTTCGCCTGTCTCTACATGAGGTCAAATTTATTAGTTACAAGTTTTGATGGCTTCCAGATTTCTTTTTCATAGGTTATCGCCCTTGGTTTATGGGATAAACCCTACTTACAGCATTCAAGACTCGGTCGCTGACACGAAAATTGGCCGCCATTGAATCTATATAATGGATACAAATCTGCTCCTCAACCACCAAAAGGACATTTACGCGAAGTGTAATAGAGGACATTCTATTATACTGCTAAAAATCAAGAAATACTTGTTTAAATATCCACATTTAATCAGAATATCACCATATCGTAAATCGGTTAATTTCATTCTTGTTTTATTTAATTATACTTCTTATTTACATTCCTAATTATGTACGGCTATTCAACTATCTGCTGATTGTGAGTGTGCATACTGGTATTCACACTATATCCACAAAATCTCATCTTCGCAGATGTACGTTAAAAGTTAAGGCATTTTGTACAGTTGCTATGCACCATTTATTTTTAAAACGAGTTTATAATTATTTGTATTTCATTAGTATCTACATTCCTTCTGTTTCAAATTAGGACTATATTCTAGAAATGTGGTTCTAAATAAAACTATATAATTGTATACAGTCAGTGCACATGATCAGTAACTAACAAAATGTGCACTAAAAAGGGATCATGGCAGCTGTCATTTATTTTCGAAACATACAGAGTGTTTTTGTTGGAAGCAGGTAGAGCAGATTGTTCTAGACGTATATAAACATACTCAAATTATCCCTGTACTTTTGTATTTAAAAGATAACCAGGTGGTCATTGTACCCCGATTTTATATTGCAACTTTCAAGGTTCTTTTGTTTACAATGTTCATAAATATATATATATATATATATATATATATTAAAGTAGATAAAGTATATATATATATATATATATATATATATATATAATAAAATATAGGTAAATACAGCTCCCAGCTAACATATATATAAACTAAATTAAAGAAAGACACCAAAATATTAATTTAACGGCTAGCGCTTTCTGTTCGTACTGAACATCATCAGACCGATTTTATTCACGAAGAATTACGTAATTCTTCGTGAATAAAATCGGTCTGATGATGTTCAGTACGAACAGAAAGCGCTAGCCGTTAAATTAATATTTTGGTGTCTTTCTTTAATTTAGTTTATATATATATATATATATATATATATGCACATGCATGTGACATGCACAATATATATTTACTAAGACTGCTAGTAAATATAACGTATTAGTTCAATTTAAACACGGGGGTGTTAAGTCATTAAAATCTTCAAGTTTAGCGAAAATAAGATTTTAATTAGTAAATTTTGAATCGATATGAAGTAACAGTTATTTGGATTTGGAATTCAGAAACCACAAATGGACAAATGTTTGAAAGATGTGTTCCTTTTATAAATTCAATAGCTACAGGGTAAAACGTATTTCAATTTCGAGCTCACTGATTTAAACCATCCGCCATTTGTATTTTTCAAAAAGTGTGCATACACTACATTATAAATTGTAACATACTGTCTTTGATGTTAACCATGCTACTTTATGTTTAATTTCAGCATGTTAGGTCTGTTGACATCATAACTAGGTTTAAAGCTGTTTCGTGAAAGTCAGCTCTGTGTATTTTTAGGATTAACTTTATCATACATATAAATATAGTGTTGTTATTATCGTAGAAGAGGCTCAAAGACCTTTTTAATTATAAACTAAGTGGAATACTAGTTCATCCGGAAAAGCGAATCAGTACCAATAAATGTAAAAAAAAACAAACTCTTTATTTCCAGTATCTCTACCAATTGTTGGTATTATAGTTAATTCTTGGTATTATAATTGAATTCAGGTGTAGTATTTTTTATTGGAATAGGTAGTTTATTATATGCTTGGTAAAAGTCAATATAGAAAAAATTGTTATGTTCAAACAGTAAACATTCTGTACACAGCAATTCAATTATAGATGTCTCTATTGTTGATTAACGTCCACGTCAGTTATTGGTTAGTAGGCATATATTTTATAATAAGTCGTTCATATGTTAATACATTAGAAATCACGTGCATGGGTCATTGGTTACCTTAAAGATATTCAGCAAAATAAATGTGCTTAATATTTGTTCCTGAATTACAAAAAGCGCTTTGTTCCAATGGTGGCACCACTATTTACTTCGCTCGATTGGTTTCGCTAATAGATCGCTTTGATGAATGGTCTGTAGACTGGAGTGTTATCGCAATGTTTAGATATATGAAGTGTTTTGGCACTGGTTCCAACTATACTTTTGTGTCGGTATATCTATATAAGTCAATGGCTTAATAATTAGTAAATTAGGGTTTTTCCGTCAAAGTTTGTAAAACACGCACAGACAATAAATAATTGTTGTCAAATTGCATTGATACAATATATATCGTGAAATCAAATATAGCAACTTAATAATCTAATATAACTTAGTCACCGTTATCAAACCTTCCATCTCTTTTGGCCATGCAAATACAAATCTTTTTGTGTGTAGTACAATCAGAAGGAAGTAATTGCTATAAGGGTTGATCACGCACGACAAGATAAAAGTATTCATTGAATTAAGCAATCGATTAAATACAAGGTATAGCTTGAATTTATTAACGAAAGGAATGGCATTTTCTATCGTTAAAATACTTAAAAGTTCGGTTATATTTAGACGAAATGATAACAATGCGAACAATGTCTTAGTTGTTTCAGATTAAGGGTCAATCTCGATAATGTTTTTGAGAATACAATCCATTAAGATCCCATACCTTGCGGCCAGGCAACTAACTCAATATGTGATACGTTTTCAAACAACTTGAACCCACAGTCTTCATCTTGAAATGGAGTCCGGTGTCCCAAACTGTATTATGCGGTGATTTAATAAAACCAGAGTTTTATTTTATAAAAATAATGTGCTGGTGAAATTTACCCTTTGTTATCAAGTACAGCACATGGACCATTCACCGTGTAGACCTCTAAGGGAACGCGAATCGATTATCGGGTCATCCAACGAAAAAAATGACCCGAAATCTTAAAATGGTTACGTGATCGGATAAGCTGTTTTAACGCTCACGTCCAAACAACTCAATATTTTGAGCTGAAATTTTGAGTCAGAGTATATACACGTCTTTTATATTTTGGCGCTTAAATTTCATACGTACTCGGACTTTTATTTTTGAGGCTATGTTCTATTCGGGACAGTCCCTTTAAGAATCAATCAGTGTATTTACACTCATCGGCAATGTTATTAACTGATTGTGTTTTTGTTGATGCATCGAAACTGCTTGTAACTGTGGCCCGATCCCCAAGCTTACCACTTTGGGTATATTTTGTCATTTGAGTAATTTTTTTCATTTGTTCATTAAATAGGTAGACATGTTTTTTCAGTTATATCAGATCGTATTCCTTTTCAAATGTGTATTAATTATTCTTTCTTTAGCTATGAAATATATTTGGCATGTGGCAAGGAGAAGCCATCTCCCATCTGCGATTTTTGTGAACACCGGAAATGATTTGAAAGAAAATAAATTAACTTTGAAGTGGTAATTTTGTTTACATAAATAATAATATATAGAAAGTTTAACTAATAGAATATTTTAAAACACCCCCTCGATTAAAAAAATTCTTAAATTCCTCTTCGGTGTCAAAATCAACATAACTGTTAATTTTGTTTACAAAACCAACAATCCAGATAGAAGTAAAAAATATAATTCGGTTAAAGATAATTGCCTTAAGCAAAAACTGAAATCAACCAACAAAGATTGTGATAAATTTAATTCTGACTAAAATTTTGAGGGAAATTCGACCAATAATATTGTATGATGAATAATTTCTGGAGCGCATCATACTATTTACAATTGATGGTCAGCCACATAAAGTAGCTCGTAAAAGTCCCTGTTATCACAACAAATTAAGTTCGGATAATGATCTAAACTTGGCTTTTAGGTACGCTAGAGCCTAACAGTTAAAGTGGTATTCCAAGAACTAAATCTATCTATAGCATGTTATATGAATTATTATTTTAAAATAGTTTCACATGCCAAGCCCATGATCAAAACTGTGGAACATCGAATGGCAGAGATATTGTGTGGATTAGACAACCCCCGCCAAATGTACGTTTAAAAATAATAAGGTGGTACTCACAGTGACAACTGATTAAGTGACTGTAAATTTAGTTGGGAATTCGTTTATTACCGTGACTGTGGTCATTGGTAATCGAGAATATAAATAATCAATCGATAATCGTCGCACACAATCGTCGTCAAAACTTGAAACATTCATAACTTCGCTAAGAATAAAGTAATTTGATAGAAATTTTCAATGCATTCATTTTCCATTAAACAGCATGAACCCAAGTTCACAAAGCATTCTTAGACTTAAGTTAGAATTTACTCAAAATTGTTCCCCTTTTTAAACTAAAACATAGCCATTTATAAATATTTGTTTGTTTTAATGTATCAAATACATCAACAAGAAACTATGTGCAAAGTTTTGTGTTTTTTGATCAAAGACATTTTTCAGAAACCGTGATTGAAAGTTGAGTACATTCTTAAGTCTGAAAATGCTTTGTGAACTCGAGTCTTTCATAATGCCTCTTTAACAGTTTTCCAGGTATACTACTAAAAGTGTTTCAGGATTTAATGATTTTGTGAAAAAAATGAAATAGAGCTTAACTTCCTATTGTTCTGCCCCGAACATGGATAATAAAGACTGGCATACGCCCGCCATACAGTGTGCTATGAGGGAAATTTTGCCCGGACAGCGGCACCACGGCCTACTCTAATATCGAATTCCATAATGATTTTGTGCAAATAAATTTCCATCCTAACAAACAAACTTGGCAACTGTTATACGGTATCGGTACTCTAAACTGTGACATGGAGAGGTTTTTACAAATAACATTTAACGTGTGAAGTTTGAAAGCGACAGTAATAATGGAGTATCTTTAAATACTTATGATATTACATTTTTATGCTTGAAAGATTTTGATGTGTTGGAAGTTAAAGAATAAAGGTATAATAGGAGACATATCAAACAAGCCTGCTGATTTTCTTTAGACGAAGGAAAACAAACACCGAGTAATAATATCATCAGGCGCCTTAATAATAACCAATGGTTAGTCGTGTTACTAATGCTCAAGGCTCCTGTGTGTTTAATGCTTAATTTGTTAAGCCGTATCCAATACCGATTAGTTACCGCCCTTTATAGATACCTATTGAAAGAAACATTACCCATCTTCATTTCAATTCTTAATACAGTATAATAACGTCTCTAATGTAAAAGGATATATTATTATGATGAAGAATACGATAAAATATTAAAAATATTGTTAATTGTCTTAGTTTATAAGATAACAACAGAGAGTATGTTATTGAGATAAACTCATCGATTTGTTTTGTTATCAGAATAGAACAAGGATTCATTTTTTTACAATTATGATCTTCAGAAAGGTAAGCTTATTTCTTTTTTAAATTTAAATAGTTTTTTTTATTAAAACTTTTATCAGAATTGTCCAATTTCATCGAGTCGTTAATTATATTTTTTTAAAAGCGTTAGGTATATTTAAAAACGTAGCCGGTTTTATCTCCAAAATCACAAAATTAATTGGTTTTGTAAGTTTTAATAGAAAAGACCATTAAAGGTTTTAGAATGTAGGGCACATAACCATGGTATGTTCAGTTTATGCACGTGTGTGATTTGTATTTTTATAGATATATAGGGTAAGCAAATATAAACACAAATTATATTGCACGAAGCACATTTCACAGTTAAGAGAAAATAGCGTGGTTGTTTCAAAATAAATATTAAGATAGATGAATAAACAATGATAAAAATCTAATACGTCAACTGACAACAGAAATTCATGTACTTAGCCACCCGAGAACATAATTTAGCCCATACATTTGACGAATTCGATATTCATGATCTATGGTAATGTTGGCCTAAACCGGGATTTGTCTTTCTAAAATGACTGGACAGACAGATCGAGCAAAAATTCGATTTTCAGAGGAATTTTCCGTGCTGAACGTTTGTAATTTTGCAAGATAAAATGATAAAATTAGTGTGAACGAAAACTACGTGGAAGGCGCTATCTTCCTCTTTGAACAGACAAGAAGCCATGGCCAAGTAAATGTTGCAATGCAATTGCAATGCAATTGCAATGCAAAAGTAATATTGGGCTTGCCAGGAAGGGTGAGCATTCTCTGCCCTACAACTGACACCCACTCATACCATATTTTATTTTAGTTTTAAGAAGTTGGAACTTATCAAATTTGTATAAAAAAAAATCCTGTGTATAGATAAAGTATGATGCAAAGTTGAACATGCATTAATAGTCAAGTACATGTACTTTGAACGCGACTACGATAAATGAGCTCTAGTCCCAATGGACTATCGGTATTTCTCTCTATTAATATTGAATTCATCGAGTATTGGAAACAAAGTTTAAGTAATGTCTAGTAAAAATGGTAAACGGGGTGGTTTTCAATCAAATCACTTTCATTGAGATTTGTTCTTTGTTCCCTCGCTTCAATAGTCGATTGTACAAAAAAGTAAACAGAAATTAATCATTTTGTTTTTTTATAAATGATCAATATTAATAACGTCATAGTTTAATGTTCTAAGTTTGTTATTCCATTGGCGCACTCCTTCAGTATTGCGTATCGTACCAGTATCGATGGATTCCAGTATTGATGGGAATTGTTTGATTGCTTTAATAGAAGTTAATCACAGTTTCAATAGGCATAGCTGGAAACCTGTTTACACAGAAAACATTATAGAACGTACATTTGCTTTCTAATGTATCAAATTTCATATCCTGCATCCTATGTTCAATAGAGGAAACAATAGGTTTTTCTTTTTGTGTGAGTGTATAAACGAGGATTATTATGTGAAACTATTCTAAGAAAAAAGTTTATAATGAGTTCATCTTTTGCGGTAAGTGATGGCCTTTAATGAAACGATTCAATTAATTATTTTATTCTGGTAAATTTATTATGAAACAAACGATTTCTTAATTTGATATAATGCATGCAAACAGTAAACTGACTCTTCTTAGATTGAGGCCAGCACACTCCTGGGATTTTTCTTCACCGACAGACACGGTGGTACAAGATACAAGAAATAAAATGGTGTTAAACGTCCTACTGTTCTGCTACTTCGACTATTATACACCCCAACTCAATTTCCTCTAGATATCTAGAAAATTTTTCTGGGTTTAGAGGATACAAGCAAAATATACATTTCGAAGGGGGATTTCGTGACATACTGATTTTTAGTCGATAAAATGAAGTTGACAGGCATCCCATTTTATTGATGGATCGAAACAAATACAATCTGGGCTATTTTAAGTTGTCTGATATAACACTTAATATAAATTATGTGTGGAAACTGGTTTATTTTATATACTATTTATTTCAATGATAATGAACAATTACTTGAGTCGTGTATGGGAATGCTATCATCCTTAAAGTTAATTAGTATTCCAGATACTTTGAAGTAAAACATTCACTAATCATCGTAGATATGTTAATGAAATTGTTTCTAGACGATTTCCTGGGGAGAGATTAGTTAACCTATACATTTTAAATATGTAGATTTCGTGTTCATTCGGTACATATTTCAGTTTGATTGCCATGGAATCTTTTGTTACGTAACGATTGATGCCTTGATAGCATGACACACCTTTCCATAATTATGCTAGTTGTAGAAGAGAATTTGATATACATTTGAAGCATAATTTCTATATATTTCCAGTATGCGTTTGTCTTCTGTGTTTCTGTTTCGTTGTGTGATGCGGTTCTCGTGCACTATTTAAAATTCAGATCCTCTCTGATTTGAGTAGCCTATTTTCGGTGATAGTTTCAAGAGATATATTTTTAGCTAAGTTAGCGGTTGGTTAACTTGGTAATGTCCCACAAACAGTACCTTTTTTCTTATCCTAATAGAACGAGAATACTAATGATAACGATCACCTGCAAATATCTCCAGCTTTTATCTGGATCGAAGACTCAACCTCTGCCCTGAGATATTATGACTTATTTTCGGTTTGTTTTTCATGTCAAATTTTAAGGATATATACACGCTGCTGCCACGGAAGGAATGGTGTTGTAAGGAATGATCGGGTTGGTAATGTCTTTAATAAATCCATTGTAAGTTCGAATTCAAAGAAAGAACAAATGGAAACGTGGCTGTATGGATGATACTTCTTTGATAATTCATATCCTTTCATAGTCCGCCCTCCTTAAAGAATTTGGCAGGTTGGTTGGTCAAGTGGGTTCGATCATAGATTTATAGGTGCCTAACGCCCAGGGGTTTCTCCGTTGAAATATATTAACCACGAAACGATCTTGTAAAAGTCAAGTGGACGTCAAACCCCATTTTTCTATCATTTTGTAAGAATTCATCGATTTCAGTTGAGTCACGGCATATCTGAAAATGTCGTTAAATATTTAGCTTCATTAAGTGATTAAATAATTCTTTTCAACAGCGATATTGACTTTTCTTCTATAACCTATAGATTTAGATTTGTTATTCTATCATCTAATGCATGTCATTCTTATCTTAACGGCTGCTTATCTAAGTGTCTGAGTGGTTCTTCTAGTTAATTAATGTCTTTAAGAGACCAAAATGAATTAACAATATATATCATTTACTTAAGTAGCGATCAACAATTAACTTCGATTTGTCGGAATAAAAGAGGTAAAGAAATGCTATATACTGATACATTCCCCTATGAATAATTAGCTTCTGGATTTTGTAGTGGAAGCTGATAGTGTTTATTGTATTGGTCTTTAAATACAGGGCTAAAATGCTTATTACCATTCTACAGGGCACTGAACATGACAGTAATTATCAACAATCGGTAACAGACGCCTGATAATTTCTATCACCTGCAGCAACCATGCCAAACACCAATAGCAAATACTAGCACGTGCCACAAAAATCACGTGATCATATACATAGCCGTGAGGTACCAGTAATTAAAACAAATTAAGAGAGTATTTATTTACCGATAGCCCTAACCATCTAAACGTATTACTCTATTTTTGTGGGTGGTTGAATCAAGTGCGTTTGATTAAAGGTGCGCAACATTACATTACAAATCTCAGTTAGCTCTGTATATTAGTTTTAGACTGTGTATATATGTAGCCACCTGTACGTATTTGATATTGAATTCTAAAGATTCGTACTAAAGTGTGCCCTCCTGTTAATAGCCTCATCGTTAATATTTCTTATTTCATCGTTTTATACATTGCCATTGATGTATACCAATTACGTCGAAGATAGATTCATGTCGACTGATGATTGTACTGCACCTAAAACATATTGTTGACATGCTTAATGTGTAAAATATTATAAATAATTTCGACAGGAAAAGTGGCATTTTATAAAGAAAAAAAATTGGCAAGATTACCAACACATGATGATAATCGGCAAAAAGTGCACTGATTTAAGTGGGTTACTCTTAATTCGTCCTGTTGTGTATGTCAAATCTTACACAGACTCAGCGAATGGTTACGCTGACTTGACTTTACCGTCTGAAAGATAAGAATAGGGTGGCGGGAGGGGCGCAAATAGACGAGTTGAAACATCCAAATCCTGCTGTTTTTGAACAGGTTTTTTTTTCTAATCTAATTTTTGTTCGATCTTCGCCATCGGTCGTCCGAAACTTGCCAGCTTCGGTCACATACAGTTTATAGAAAAGTGCAGCGCAATTAACTATAACCCCATATAGTCAAACCGTGTATGTAAGTTAAGGTGGTTTTGCATATAGTCCGTCTGAACACTGCATCCTACTCCTGCGTGGGAGGAATGCAATAACGAGCTTTGCTACATGATTTTGAGTTTTTGCGCACCCTCGCAAATGACAAAATATCACGCGGTTTTAATGCGGGTTTCAACATTATAATCATAATCATAAAGCTCAACCAGTATCAAACATATACCGTGGGTCAGATATGCTACAAATCGAAACATCATGTTCCAAACAGCCCAAAATTACCCCAAACCCCCTACCCCGCACACACATTTAAATATTTTTTTTATTGCGGCCCGGGCGAAATCTTGCGTTCCTTATGCAAAGTCATGGGTCACCACGTCCTTTGACGTACTTTCGGTGTCTATTCCTAGCTCTGGGAGACTGGCGTTTTACTTCACGTTGCTGCATTATGTTCATGCTAGGTGAAAATACCGTTTGAGCTCTTTTGCCCTTTATCGAAAACGTATTGTTAAATTAAATTGTACGTGGAGTTTGTAACATATTACCAACTTCAAATAATTTCTAAAGTAATATTTTAATTGTTTAGTTACGACATATCAACCACGGCCATTATGCCTAGGTGGCGTTAATAATTAATGATGTTTATAATAATTATATGTTTAACAACTAAGTAATATAAGTTAGTATTATCAATTATTGCGATTATTAGACGTGGGAAATCGCTGATAAAAATTTATAGATATACATGAAGTTCATCAAATTGTTCTGATTGGATCTATTTTATTTCTTTTTGTAAGTTTTCATTTTGGGGTCCAAAAATTATTCACTAATTCGACATAATCATCAGTTATTGTTTCTGTAATACATATTCAAAGGAGATTTTACAAAAATGATTGAATAATCGCTTAATTGGCTAGAATGGTAACTTTATGTTGGTGAAAAGGGCCACTCACTGCGCATAGCCGAAAATGACGTCTAAGGGGATACCCGTAAAAGTAAAAGCCCCTGTATGTAGCCGTCTGAACGGCATATTATTAAGTTTAAGAGTTACCAAGTTGTGAAGTATCGTTCACACTGCATCAAATGTCTAATCACTATGGCACGATCATTAATATTTCATTACGAAACAAACATAAATGGCTACATTGCTTCATTTTGGATTAAAAACAGATGCTATATTATATTTACGCACGGCGTAGTATAATTTTTATGACCCGCAAATGTCACCAGTATAAATCAAGTTCCGTAACATTTAACTCCCGCCTTTTTTTTCCATGAGATATAATACTATTATATTACTGTGGCAGTTTCGATCATAAATATGTCAAATTTACAAGTAGCGATAAGCATGGCTTATCAAACCATTCTACCCTGTCAATATCTTTGTAATAGCTGATTTCTTCGTAGGCTATTATATATTTTATCCCCCCCCCCCCAAGTGGAATTTAAACGAAGCTAGACGTATGGTTTTCAATAATAACTGAGTTTGTGTTTTGTGCTGTCAACATTATTGATTTAAACAATATTTTATTAATTGTATAAAGTACAATAGGTAAATATACAAAGAATACTAGGATACGATATTAAAGCTTATAAACATCGCTATTAATTTATTTATTGTTTTACAATACTTTTATAGAGGTATTGATCTTAAATCCCATTGTGAGCAATCATTATCAGAGGATATTGTAGTCGGCATTGTACAAACCATTGAAACATTTCTTTATATAAATTATTATATGAACGGCTGGTCAAGTTATGGAATCTGATAATACGGAAGAGATGGATCCCAAAAATATACAGAAAGTAAGTTTCGTACAAGATTTATTATTATACCAGGAACAGAATTTTGTCTAGACTTTGAGACACGGTCAGTTTAACTTGTAATGGACCATGCATTGGTCATGTCTCTTGATATTTCACTGATGTCCATACTAATAGTTCAAACTAGATTTTTAATATCCGGACGGTCGAAATATCCTTTGAATGCCAAGTTATGTGATAATGAGTTCAGCATGTATACATGATGGTCAAGGCATGTTGGTAAATACCAAAACTGAGAACAGATCAATGATTCAGACACTGAGAGACAAGTTTGACACCCACAAAATATTTGGACTAATCATTTTTGGAAGCTCTAATGTTAATGATTGGCGGGATGAATTCAAGTATGAAGGCTTTAAATATATTGAAGGATTAGATTTTACCTTGAGGGAAATACATTATCAAAAAAAATCTAGGTCAGGAAAGGGTTCATCAAAGGCATAAGCGTCATTATTGAAGAAATCGGATACTTAAACAGGCATTATGAAATGAAATGAATAGAAATGGGGTTTAAACGTCCTAGTCGGACTGGGCTAATGGAGACGGGCATACGCCATACAGTGCGCAATGGGGGAAAGTTTGCCCCGACAGCGGCGCCACGGTCTACTCTTATATGGAATTCCAACTGCCAGGGGATATTTTACGTGCACGCCAATGTGTACACTTGACGTCGGTATTTCGTCACATCCGAACGAATAGACAGCCATCCTTGGGAGGCCCTCCGTCCTGCACCGCTGACATGTGGAGACCACGCTGGAAATCCCGATGAACTTTCTCGGCCAACATTGTACACTTGACCTCCAGGTTACCGATCCAAGGTTTTACTCACTTCGCCATTGTAGCTCCCTTAAAGGAGCTAAATCGCTAACATTTGGAGCCTAGAAATTCATAAAAGTGGTTCGCAACGCATATAATACTGTAATATGAATGTATATAAACTGATTTACATTCAATGGTTTCCGTGTTTACTCCAATTTCAAATCAGTTATGTTTGGCGAAATAAGCCAGCAACGTCAATCATGTGCAAAAGTCGAGCGTCTAGTTATTCAAGTCTACTAACTCCGTCTGACTTATTGCAATGTGTCTAGCCTATTCCCTGAGTCACTCAATACAACTGGAGCTGAAGCGCATTATGGTACACGATTCGTGTACTAATGTTAAAAAAATATTTTTTCTTAAATATCGGATATCAGAAGCTCATCTTTTCCCGGTAAGTTTACATAAGCAATGCTGATTTAAATTGACCAATAATTCGTGTTTTCGATGTCGACGATTTTGGAGGATTTTGAGTTACGGACTTAGGTCCTTTAACAACCATTATGCAATATCTATATCTGCCTATTACAGTAGGTCTTTCTGTAGGTCTTATATTATAAACTATTGATTAGACATTTATTAAAATGACAAGACTCGATGCCATCTAATAGGTCCGATTTGAATCGGATCTGCGGTTCAACGACGCCTGATAATTAACCGTAAAATTGGATGATCGAGAGTACTTTGTTTATTATCGTAACAAAGTTAACAGTGAAAATCGAGATTCTAGTATTATTGAAATGAGAATTGCTCGGCTCATATTGAAGAACTTTGACTGAAATTTTCGGCATATTCTCTTTACATTATATGCTTTAAACTGCCAGCTTTGTACCTAATCTTTCATAGTGCCGATAACACCAATTACACCATAAAATTCACTGGTAAATGAAAACCGAATTAAAAGTATACCATAACACCACTCTCCAGGCAAAATTTCCCGTTAGAAAACTGCGTGGCGTATACCCGCCTTCTTTAGTCCAATTGGCCCAGAAACAGATTATAGCGCCAATTGGGAATTAGTAGATTAGGCGTGAAAATATCCTTATGATGATGGATTAGCTCTTTTAAGAAAGATGCGATAATTAGCGGTTGAAGTAATTGACTAAATCTCTCTGTTTTGCATATGTAAACTTATTTTAGAATTGTCAGATGTTTACTACACACAGAATAAATAACTATGTCAGTATAATAAATACTCTGAGGTAGATGAGTAGTGTTTTCAGCACGGTAATCAAACCATCAGTTCAATTAACTACAAATACTCAAAACAAACACTAGAATCAAATATTGGGAATAATGTCACTAGATATCTTTGTTGAAACAAGGCTAGCATCTACATGCGTTTTCCCTTTCTGACAGATGTCCGGCCTTTATGTAAACGCCACATTGAAAATGCCGCGAGGTTTCCTCTTGGCTCTTTCGTTTTGTTTCGTTTAGTAGTATATATCTGTAGTGAACTATTTATTACCGGTTCAGTTGTAAGAGGGTTCCAATGATGATGACAGCTAGAACTCTCAACAGAACAATAACCTTCAAGCTTTGTAATATATATTTGTTCGTTGTATCGAAGTAACGGCCTTTACAGAATCCAGATGAAATGAGTTTATTGTGTACCGAGGATTTACAAATCCAATACAAGAAACACCATTAATACGTGCTCTGAATATTTTTTTTGTTCAAAATACTTTTGTTAGATTTGAGTAGATTTTAAAACACTATATACCTGGTTCCCATATATATATTTTACTTGACACCGTCTCTTTAAAGGCATGGTGATTTGTAGTGTTTTTCTGACTGTTTAGCTAAAATTATGAACATTTTATGAAGAAAATACAATTATTCATTAATTAAAAATGGAGGGTATTTGTTTGCCAGTTCCCGTCCAGGTAAGAACCAATTTGATTTTTAGAGATTACCTTAAATTGTTAATTAAGAATAGCATATTTTGGAAATTTTGCCAAATAAATTAACTATTAAATTTTGTTATCTATAAAAATCAAGTGGTGCCAATTAAGTTCATCATTAAATACACAAAATTTCTTGTTAAGAAAGTAAGGTTGCTTGACGCCAAATTGAACACAGCGTGTTACAATTAAAAATCGACTATGAGACAATTTATTTAATTCTTAGTTCTGAAAGGTTTAGACTAGATTATCTACAGTTTTCTAAGCTTACACTGCATTGGGCAACCAAAATGAGATTAGGAAATTGAATATCATCCAGCTGAATTGTGAAAGTGTTTTGGGATCATTTCTATATACTACTTATATTGTAATTTGATTAAAGTAGACCCTTGGGGATTTACGTTAAATTATTTTAGTAGTAATATTAGTATAAGATGTAAGTTGAAATTTTATATTGTGGCATAGTTGCAGCAAGTCATTACATAAATATTTTTCTTTGGCCAAATAACAATAGCATTATTGTTAATTTGGTGTGTTTTAGCTAAATGCCCACAGCTTTAGAACAATTTCCCCTTTGTGTATATTTCTCGTTCAAATTGATGTATGTAGCAGACCAAATATTTTTTAGAAAGCCTGGTTATACTGAATCGTTCCTGAAATTTTTTGAAATACCTCGAATTAGAAGGATATTCATAAAGGTATTACCCCATGATTGAAACCCCTAAAACCCGTCTTTGGACAACATATCTGTATTCCAAAAAATTAAGACATACAGATACAACAGTGTATTACGTAATCCGGTTTCTACAAGTTCGTTCGTTCGTTTTTGGGTTTAACGTCCACTTCCACCTTTCTTTAAGTCTCTGAACATTTCTTTTATAAGAAGAGGTGGTAATTGTTGTAGGGTTTCATTGTGCAAATTTAACAATAGCCTTTACCAATTGGGTGATCTTTTAGTCACGATATTATGTATTCTGTCGTTTCATTGGTCATGGCATATGGTGACTTATCTTCTTTCTGTTTAGAATAGACGTTGTTTGCATGCTGGTCTGTATATACCTGATTTATATACACCTGAGTTCTAGTCGTGGAGGACAAAACTCCCAATGTTTTAGACCAGAACAGTGAAGATCTGTGTCACAGTGTGCTTGCGATAAAGGAAGTGGATAGAAATGTATCTCATTGTACGTAACCGATTTCCGTTGTTGATTATTACATAAAAACGGAATAATTAGGTGTACCCAGTCAGATGCCGGTATATGAACAAAATTTTTGAATAGATTTAATTTAAACGCGGTCGGGTTCCGATCATTACATCAGAGCAAATAGATTTGATAATTTACGTCACCATAGGGTGCCAAGCATCCCAGGCTACTGCTGGATTATGATGTATCAAATCCCATAAACAAGAAAATACTTGGGATGCTAAACTACTGCCGTGGGTTTTGTTACCTTTTTAACCTCGGATCAATTTTCTAGATTAATACCCTTGTGCTAGGAATTGATATCATCTTTTTTACCAGTACTTTGTGAATGGAGCTAGTACTGCTGTGATTCCTTCGACAAGATGGGGCTGTAGTGTTGTCTCTGAACAGTGTTAAAACTTTCTACATCTTCCAAAAATATCTTTTAACATTAATTGGATTAACAGGAATTAAAAATTATTGACTTAAAATGATTAATGAATACGATGTTTCAGTTTTATAAACCGATGCCTTTAAGGCTCATTACTAGTAAAGAGGTTTTTATTCTGGAAAATAACTAGGGTAGCCATGATGGTAAGTATAATGGTTTGTTTTTGATAGGCGTAAGTTCAGGATTGTTTGAATTAAGAAAAATCCGCTTTAAATGGACTTTAATAAACATGATCTTTTATGTTTTATAACTTGCAAAGAATTCATAAAGAAAGAGAATGCTGTCGTAACCAAATATGCGACCCACCCACTTCTCTTATGTGATTAAAGTCCATATGCTGATTACACTTTTTTGACCTGATTACACTATTTTGCCTATACCGTTTTGAGGACTTCGAATTTTGTCTAAAGGTTTGGATTGTTCGTAATTGGTTTTATTTTATTCAATTGTTCGATATTATCGACTTCTTCCAGTTCAGTAGGAATTTGGTTTTTTTAAATTTCAACTTTATAATTTTTTAAATCATTGAATACTGAATTACAACGGCATTGCAAATTGTTGAGTCAAAAAGGAAGAATTTTTCCTGCGATTTCCCAGTTTTCCTAATGGATTACCACCATATGCCCCTAAATTTCGTCTTTGATGACTAAAACAACAGGTTGTGACACACACCGGCCCGCAGCATGTCTCTGAAACTGAGGGAAATGTGTGTCAAACATATGGACTCAATGTTAGTCGTGCAACGAATACCATGACATGAAATGGAATTTATTAGAAAGGAGACATTCATGTGTTTATAAAGCCATACAGTATGATTACGCAAAACTGGAAAGTCATTTTGAACAGTTTATGTCGATTTCAAGAACAAGTTGTGTTTTGTGTTGGTATGAGTTTTTGTTCAGGATTACAATGGTATGTGTTGTCTCTTAGTAAGTTTTTAAATTTGGTTAGTTGACCTAGAAGCTTCCAAACCAGAATTTAGTTCTCAAGTTCAGGAGCACTTGTAGAGCAAATCTATACAATATTGTAAGTATTATATGTTAATAATGGGCTATTAAGTATTTTTGGACATTTATTGTTTGGCATAATGGTGAAGTTTTTGTAACGGTAATTGTCAAGTTGACCGGTGATTCTTGCTATAACCTACTTTTTTTCATGACACTTGATTGAAGGCATGAGAATACCATTGGCTTTGATATTTTTCCCTGAAGTTCTTTGGCATTTTGCAAACATGTGTACTTCCTCTAGTTTCTTGGTTCCCCTCTCTGCACCATTTATGATTCATGTGACCCATTCTTCAAATGCACAAGCAATTAAGTCCATGTTAAAATGCTAGACCACTTCGTGTCGTTCACACCGTCTGGATTTTGTCTTGTTTATGGTAAGTTGCATTGTGCTGTGTTGTATGTAGAACTGATACTACCGAGAGAAGTTTTCCACTATCTTTAAGTACGATTTATTTAAGTTTCCTTTGGAACTGGTAGGAACTTCCGCCAATACTTCAGTCGCGACTATGAATATTGACCTCCTTCTAGGTATAGATGTACTCTTTTATATCAAACTTATTTATTTTGTGTTTATCCTGGTCAAAGTCATTGGGATCAATGAAGGACCCGATGAGGGTTCAGGATTTACAACAGTCATTACTTTTTCATGCCCATTGATAAAAATTTACAAGATCCAGTTCATCCTTCTCTAATAATGATATAACCCTTTTGACCTAACGTCAAAGAAATAGAAAAAATATGCCAACTTTAGATCTTGTTACACTCCACGAAGGACAGCGGGGAGTGTGGGCGGTATTTTACCTACTACTGTTTCTTTTTTGGCGCTCGACATTGCCACCGATCCCTGAAAAATCACGAGTTCATTTTGTAGGTAAATAAATACATCTGTTTTGACGAATAATCCTTCCAACAGCCAGGCTACAGGAGTTAAACACTGTAAAAAAGATGTATTTATTTATGCCATAAATTCCACTACCTGTTAATTAAGAGTAAACGATGATAAGAAATGAAGTGGTTGTTGATGTTGAAATAAACTCAAATATCTTAGGCAATGAGTAAACAGCAATCATTGATTTACTGTTAATATAAATTCTCCGACGCGATATGGGCGTGGAATATTATGTTATTGCTTATAGATTTATTATAATATTTATGCAAATACGCTAGTCTCTGATTCAAAGGGGGTTTGGTGGTGGGTGCGTGTGTGGTAGTCAATCGGCGGTGAGTACAATGCACTAACGGCTCAAATATCTCGGGCTGGAATTGTCGGGAACAGCCTTCGTTATTTATAAAAAATTGGATAACATGAAAAAGAATGGCTCGCCAATGTTCGCCCCGACAACGCCAGTGTCCGGCACAATTCTCACATTTAAACGTAACCATAATTATTGTGTTATTGCGACATAAAAAAACGATTTTATTCCATCTAATTATTTAAAAATGTGAATGCAGATGTGCTTAAAGAACGATTTAATTAAAAAAAAAAAAGGCAACCTTTGTTCGCTGTATGACTACCAGTGGCCATGTCAGTGGTGGATAAGTCAATGTATAAAGCCATGTTTTGTCTTAACTAGTATAAGCTAACTACCCAATTATATTACCAGTTTGCATCTAATTGTTATAGATAATTTAATAACTTTGATTTAATTTAAGGCTTCTGGCTTATATGACACACCCAGTATATAACATATCAATATAAATTGTGAATTCATACCGTGTTAAGGAAATGATTAACCACTAGGTAGAGATGTAAATTGTCATGTAAGATAATATTATGACTTTGACTTGATCTTATTTATAATTAAAATTAAAACTACCATTAAGTTTGTTTTAACTTTTATTAGGTTTAAAGAATATGGGTGGGGCTGATGCATATTAAATTGCCATCATCATAAGGAAATGATTAACAACTATAGGTTGAGATGTAAATTGTCATGTAAGATACTATTATGACTTTGACATTTGATCTTATTGATAATTCAAATTAAAACTACCGTTAAGTTTGTTTTAAATTTCATTAGGTTTAACAAATATGGGTGGGGCTGATGCATATTAAATTGCCATCATCATATTTCGACGCCCCCGCCAAAAATATTTTCACAGACATTTTAGAAATTTGAATATTTTCCCGATCTCCCTCATGGCTACTATTAGAAATACTTTCCATTTTATACATTTTCCATTAGAGGTGTAAAATATTCTTTCTCGTGAAAATTATACTGTGTTCATATGCACTATAAGATATCAATCATATATGTATTTCGCTACGTATCATTCCCGATTCTTTTATTTAGTCGTGGACTGAAGTATTCGAACCCTAATTATAAAATCCTCTAATCTTGCAATGCTAATTTCTACTTTATTTCGTGAAAATGAAGAAAAGCAAACAGGCTGGTCATGTGGGTTATTTTGTTTGTGATGATAAAGTCGACATAAGTATAATTCTCCGGTCATCTTAATACCAAAAAGGTTCTCGGCAATACAAAATATATTAAGTTTATATTTAGTGTCAATTTATATAAATGACCGTTCTATAGAGTTTGGACGTAAGGCTATCTCGTGTATTTCTGGAGCGAAAGAATAAGGTCAAAATTGAGTTCTTTATGATTCCATACAGCTGAAATAATGGTTGTAGGTATGGGTTGATTCAGTGTCGATACAGGGGTGTATAATAGACAGGCTAGAATATCAGACGTTCGATAAAATCTGGTGTTAGTAAACAGGACTGGATACCTGACATTTCTTGTCTCGGCTTTGAATTAACGCCTAATTTAACTGTGGGTAAACCACACTAACATACATTCTCGTCCAGTGAAATACACCCTTGCTTGTTTAATCTCACACTCCAGTATGGGAACATCCAGTGGTGTAGAATCGTTGCATGATAAACCGATATACTCTAAACTTAACAAATAATCCACTCGCGGGCGACAATCCACTCAAATAAACGGCTTTGTACATTAACTTAAAACACGAACAATGACTTTGGTTTTTAGAAATTAAAGATAAGAATGGTAATCTGAAAAGGAGTAAATGTAAGTTTGACAGTTGACAAATAAAAATTTAAATATCCACCCATTTATTAATCAAACATATTTTGGCAGATATCACCGTCCTCTCACTTTAGTTAATATCGGGAAGTATGATAAAAATGATATCCAAATTTTATTAACCTAAAGCGACACATAGTCAATGGATATCCTATTAAAATCTGTCTTTATGTAATTATAAGCCCCTTTAAGTTCAAGTTTAACCCAGTAAATTGTTCACTGTCTCGACAGCCTGGGTTACCTCAGGTCAAACATATATATTCAGCCAACTACTAGCTTTTAAAGGTGTGTCTCCACACCAGTACAGTATATAGTGTCAATCGCGGTGTTCGACAAGGAGAAACTCTTGAACAAGCTTCGTTCAGAGATTCTGTTGACGTTAATGATTGTTTAACTAATTGCTGTGATTAAGGATACATTTTTGTGTTTTAATTTGTTACTATCATCATGCTTTTCAAATGAATTAAAGGTAAAATTTAGTTACACATGTTTTACTTTTATTTGTACATGTAGATAAGTATGTGTGTTGACTTGAATTTGGCGGGAGATATATAGAAGTATATTCTTTGTGCTTATTGGAGCGTAAACTGTTTTGTAGCCGTTACATCGAAAAACCTATTAACATCCCATTGTAAACTTTTCTCGTCTATAACTGATGATGATCAATATGGATATTGTTATTAAATAAAGTGAAGCATGCGTAATTATTAATTTTGATAATTTGCTACGCATTATTTTTAAATAGGACAATACGATACTGTTCTGCTCGAAGTGACAAAACACTGGATAACATTATACAGATGATAATTTAAACGGGATAAATTAACCTACCTAGAAGGCTGAAAAAAGTATGTGATATAATGAATCACTTGTAAACATTTCGTTTTTTAATGGTTAGTTTCAAAACATCATCTAATGTGTGTGATTATATACTAAATTGTGGTGCAACCATAAGTGAAAGAAGTAATCAGTGATTATATTTTCAGGTGTCTGTGAACTTTATGAATGCCAGTATGACCGGTTTACCGAAACGTTTGTAGTCAATGAATTAGCATTGGATACTATCTGTAGTATATGGTGTTGCGAGAAATGTATGTTTAAATATGCATTATTTATGGTGTTGTTTCATTTTTTTCTCAGGGTCTGAAAATCTGAAACAGATAATTCAAAGAATAATTTAAATGTCTAATTATTTCTTTCAGTTGAATGGCTACAACCGCGGTTCGGGGATGGGGGAATACTTATGTATTGGAGATTATATATGTTTGTATTGTGAGGAGACAGAAGGATATGTGTACAGCTATCAATCCAGGTAAGCCACAGTTATTTTAAGTAAACATCATGTGGGACAAGGAATTAAAAAACCCAAATGTAACTAATATCACAGTACACTAATCCACTGTCGTATCACATAATAGTTGCTTCCAAACTCACAATGGTGGTCTTCTTCAAGGAGAACCACTTTCACTGTATATATACTATGTATTTTAACGAACGACCTAGTCAAAGGTTTTAGATAAAACCTCCACCTAACAGATGAAAAACTTCACACAAAGTCATGCATTACTATCCACGATATGTCATGCAGTGTTATACAAATTTTACAATACTTTTTAATATAGATTAACCGTAGTGAAACGCCATTGTGAATGCCGATTTCATAATAAAACAGATAAGAGACATGTTCTATGAGCGAGCTTGGTTTTTGGTTTGACAGCATCTTACCTGCACCTGCAGAAATGTTGTTAACCTTTGTGCATTATGAATCATATCTAGTTATCCAAAATTTGTTTATATATATGCACATGATCTCGTTCAGATTTCTTATCTCTTTAAAGTCAACAATGGTTTTTTTTTTATAAAATGTCAAATACTAAGAACATTGTGGGTTATTTTCCCTAGTTAGCTACGTAACGAATAATAGTTTTGCAATGCAGAACAGTAGGACGTTAAACCCCATTTTCAATTTTTTTGAAATTCTATTTTTTTGAAATCCTGGTCGCGAATAGCGTGACTAATTGATCTATGAATTATGGGTTTGTTTTTGAAACATTTGCCTTAACAGTTGTTTACCATAATTCAGTGGGTTAATCCAGACAGTAAACTCACAGATCTGGGATGCTGGTTCACGGCCACTGTTTTTTTTATAAACAATATTTTATTCAGGATGTCTGATTGGGATTGGGGAACAGGCTTAGCCTATGTAAAACCCCTCTCCCTAAGGCCACTGTTATTAGTATTCACCAAAACATTATTACTTTCCTCATTTAAGATATTATCTTTAAGGTTGGCAATATATTACCCAGACAATGGCGTTATTTATTGTTAAATATATTTGTTACCCATTTCTATTATGTTTAATTGAGTGATATTTGTAAAAAAACAAACAAATATAGCAATTCCTCCAATAAAATTGAGCAAAAATAATTTGTTGGAAAAGTCACAAAAGTTTGTTTGAGTGTGTGTGTTAGTTAAAATGGCATTACTTGTGTAATGCATTTTGAAGCTATCTGTTAAACACTTGTATTTGTTTTTAGAACTGTAGCTTGGCAGGATAAATCTTTAGGCAGGGGATCGGTTAACATAATAATTAACTTAATGACCTGACTGCTTCTTAATTATCTTGTTAAGATTAATTGGAAACAGTTCATGGGTTTAGAAGAAATGTGTTTTAATGTGTAAATGTTGTCCATGTTATATGGTAACGTTAATTAATGTTGACAGTATAATTGAAAATTTATTATCGCAAAGATTAAAAAAATAAATTACAAAATTAGTTTGAATACACCTAGAGTTGTGTATCAGATTGTACTTGGTCAGATCATTATACCTTGTCAAACGAACGCGAGTTAAGTCATTTCTTATTTCAATAATTCGCTTCTTGGACGGCCCCGAGAAACGCCACGGGGTTATATAAGCCACATGTGGGATGCCCCCCCCCCCAACACACTTGACTCTAAAGGGCACACATTGGACTACCCATTTCCCCGCTCCAATATTCCTGAAGCAATGTCCCGAGAAATCCCTCTCTGCCCATTGCTGGATTGGCTTCTGGTACTTGAGCTTTTGAGTGAGTGTGTCTATTCTTCCCGTTTAATCAAATATATCCCAAGTACAGCAAGATGACAGATCTTCACTTAATCTGAAACTTTGGACAGTTATTTTAGGAATAAAAACGATGGAAGTCTCGTACGTCTCCATACAGCATTGTTTACATTATATTCGTGTTGATAGCCTCGTTTGTCACGCAATTAGTTTTTCTGCAATACTCTGATATGCACTGGTTAATTGGGCATAATAAAATCATGAATCATGACGTAACGTTATGTTAACATATTTTGTCCAATTTGGAGCTTTGTTTTAAGTTTAATCATATTGTGACACAGTTAGCTATTGATTGTTAATCGAACTATTGACCAGTCATAATTTGAAACAGGAATTTTCTTTCTTTACAGCAGTGATTGAGTGGGATTAGCTATGATCAAAACGAAAACACTGCGATGAGTATACCCGCTCCTTGCTTAAAGTAGAGTTTTGTATATCAAAGTCTTGAAATAATGCTCAATCTAACGACTATTCCAGAGGTTACTAAACCTTATCAAAGCATGACTAGTTTTATTTCATGTAAGAATATAGATAGAAATAAAGGTTAAACCTTATACTTCTCAAGTAGATAATATTTTTGCATTAAAGTTGAAGTTGTGTGCTGGTATTGAATAAAGGGCCTAGAGTAGACCGGAAATAGAGTTCTCTTTTATGGATTAAGCAAAGGGTTATGTAGATATAGGGTTTCAAGTGATCTAGGATTATTATCAATCATACACTTTAGTCATGTTGACACTCTTTAGTATTTGCTATGCGAAAATAATAAATTGTGTTGAAAATAACAATACAATCCGACATATGGCATTTTACTGGAATGTACGACATTAGGACAGGATGAAACGTTTATTGCAATAATATTCATAAGTTTTGATGACGGTCTCTAATGTATTATTTGCCTCTGCCTTCCTGCTGACCTACCGACCTGCCTGTCTGTCTCTTTATGCTGTCTGTAACACACATTTATACAAATGGAAATGATAGAACCGATTCTACAATTTAAACAGATTGATAAGCGATTTGATTGTTGAATAAACAATATAAGCAGCCATCGCTCTTTCTGTGCAAGGTCATGCATCTGATTGCCATCACTATGATTCATTTATAAACACGTCGTTAAACACAAGAAGTTCCATGTGTTCATATAACATAACAGGAAGTATAAAACAACCAAGATCATTAAAGGCCCAATTCCAGTTTTACTTGTTGCTCGTATTCCGCCGAATGCACTATAATTTCAGCAAATTAATATATGTGTTAATTATCTTATCTACCAGAAACACACGCAAGTACGTATTCTCGGATTAACTAGAAAGAATGTGTAGGATTTAGTTCCACTAGTACGGGGTACCATTTCAGTCAAATAGTGCACCATTCCTATACGACAGTATGACATTTTGTCGATTGCACTATACTGTGATTTATTTTACTATTCATTTATATCTGACAAGGACGTATTGAGTAATATAACACCATAATATTGAATGATATAACGATTCTTATCTGGATTATTCACAAATAAATTAATAACAAAAATTGATTTGATAATGATTATGTCAATACAGGTTTTAAACCACGCATGTTCAAATAGATAATGTCCTGTGACATAAAGAGAGAGAGAGAGAGAGCGCGAGTACAGAGAGGGGGAGAGAGAGATAGGGTTTAACGACCACTCGATACAAACTAGGTCATTTCAGGACTAACATAATAATATGGTTTAATTTTATTTCAATAATTCGCTTGTGCGTAGGGGTATTAAGCAGTGGAAGGAAACCGGTGGACCCGGAGAAAACCCAACAGGGTAGACAGGCGACCCTACTCCTTGTCACGTACAACCGGGGATTCGAAATCACGCCAGTTGACTCAACGACAGGCTTTATGATACAAAACGCACGTGCTAACCATTCGCCCCCCCCCCCCCCCCTTTGACATAGAAATTGTACCAATGGAAAAATACACTAGCAAGTATACCATAGTTTACAATAATGATATCAGTGTATTTGGTCAAAACATAAAAAATGTAGTACATTCTTTTGAAGTGGCTATATAACATTTTATCAGCACGACAATCGAGAAGACAATGTCAGTATTCTTTCAACCAAACACTTTTCCTTTCTTACTGGACTTAGACTTTAATTATTATATATCACATACTGCTTTGGTTGTTAAAACCAATAACCAGTTTCAAGTAAACAAGATGATAAAAATCTGATTCGATCTTCATATAGGAACTTGTCCATGGCTTACTTTCCGATTGACCGAATTTGATAATTTTTGGACCAATTTGATTTTTGATAAGACTAATTGTTGTTAATGTGTATGAAGTAATGTTTATATTTTCCTTTCCATTTGTAAAGCATATTCCTGAAGCAATGGCCCGAAAAATCCATCTCTGGCCATTGCTAGATTGGCTTCTGATACTTTAAACTTTAGAGGTAGTGTGTCTATTTTTCCTGTTCAATCAAATCTATCACTTGAGTACATCAACATGACAGCCCTTCGTTTAATCTTGGGTCTTCCCTAAAACATTGGACAGTAATTTAAGGTATTAAAAAAGGCGAAAGTCTCTTCGTCTCCATACAGTATCGTTTACTTCATGTCAATGTTGATAGCCTCGTTTGTCACGCAATTAGTTTTACTGCAATATTCTGCTATGCACTGGTAAATTGGGCAGACTAAAATCGTGAGCCACGACCTTACCCCACGGCCTGTGGAACTTTCAACCATTAAAATCAAGTTGTGTATCTATACATTTTTGATATAATAAACAATATGATGTTATAGCCACGTCAGAGTTTGGCTTACAAATAAAGTGTAATGTTCTCATATTATTCGGCAACGTTTAAAGAACTTCAAACAAATTAAATGCCACAGATCACCTGTTTAATACTTTTCTGCTACTATTTACTTATCTAGTTACATTTATATATACTTAATGTTTATTTTCAAGTCTACATGCTTGTTAACTCTTATATCAAATGTTCCACTGGAATTTTCTGATGACAAATTAGACAAATAACATAGGAGTATTTTTACAGTTGTTCTAATGGTATTGTCACTTCTAGCTAAATATTGTTTCTTTAACCATTGATGTTTTTTGTTATAGTCTTTATTTGTATTTTATCTCGACTGAAAACAATGAAACACTATTTACATTATGTCTGCATTTCGAGTAAATAATGGCTTTTTGTATCTACATAAACGTTTCATTGCCCCCTACCCTCCAAAATGGAGTATTGTGTTTGATAATCAATTTAATATACCATTTGTTTTTTTGAGTGAAAATTCCCACAAGAATAATACGTAGGATGGGAAAGGAATTGTAAAAAATATCAGTTTTATTAATAAATTGGTGTGTTGACTTTTATATGCTCATCTGTTTAAAGTCAGTGTCGTGGGATAATGTATTTTATTATTCAAAAAATATCAAATGACGGAAAATCGTTGTTTGTTTACATGTGGGTTGAGGCAATTGGTAATACAACATAATGACTGTATGTAATTCAAAATGTGACACTTCACAATCATCGCGTTTCTTTCAGATGAATCATCTTATCATCGTAATCATGTTCAACCTATATTTTCCTGTCCCTGTTAACCACAACAGATAAATCGTCACATTCCACAGTATGCATGGAAATGTTTAAACTATTGTCACTATCGTTGCATTTTAGAAGTGCTCAGAAATAAGAAATACAAAACCCCATTTCATTCATTAAATAAATAAAATTGCTCAGGTGGAGGGATCTAGGCCGATCAAAATTGTATCATGCATTGATAAACCAATCTTCAAATGTTTCCAGTATTTGCAGAAATGGGGCCCATGGAAACGTGTCGAAAAAAAAATATATACAGGGAATTCGCGTTTATCACCTCACTGAAGTACAGCATGGCGGCCAATTTCTCATGAAAGTTATATGTTCAGAAATTTATGCTATCATTTCAGAACGGTTCTCTATTTTAAGCTGATCTTTTCAGCCCCCCCCCCCCAATAACCCATAAAGTCATTGATAAATAACGAGACTACTCTTTTAAAGTAGTATCAAATTGCATATTGAATATAATTTGTGTTCGCGCCAATATTTATATCCATGTATACCAGATACACTACGGTTAATATTAATGATATTGAGGACCTTGGGCGGTGTTAACAACAATAAAACACATATTGTGATCATCACAGTAATTAATCAAATATGACTTCTTTAATCTTTGTCGTTTGATTAACTACGTTTATTGTATATGATCTATACCCTATCCTCCAGTCATTGTAGTCATAGTTATCGGCCTATTCCTATTAATGAGGTGTAGATTTGCTTGGGGCAGTAGGAAATAAATTTGTTCGATTTGGAATTTGAACAAAATATAATCTCATTGGTTCACATTTTTGCTTTGGAATAGTTCAAGAGAACATTATGAATCGATTTCCCTTGTCAGGTAAAAGAGCATTGTCCTCTAATAAATTGTAACACCTGGTCTATCTAGACAATTTTCAACCCCTTGTAAAAAAAAAAGATATGATAATAATTTTATCTTTAACAACCCCCCTCTTATCATTTTAATTACTTTCTCATTTTCAAGTGTTTTGTACTATAATAGGAGTTCAGGGTTTTAAAACCCACCTTTGTTTAGTTATAGTATATATATATATGTCAGGAAGTATTGGATACCTGCACAGAGATTTGCATCAAATGGGTTAAATAGCTAAAATCGATTATTTAGAGGAATAACTGAAGTATTGACACTCCAGTCTGCATCTTATAATGATATATCTCTCCCCAAACCGACCCGTGTAAGGAGGGTCGGGTATATACTGGTATCGAGGATTTTAAACACTGCTTTGGGCGGAGGAGGGGGGGGGGATTTCGGACATGGGACCAATTCTGAAACATTATCATATCTGTTATCTGGTAATTCATTGAAGGAGTCTTACAAAATATGTCAACAAAACTTACCATTGGCCGAGAGAGAATTTCATGAGGGGTTTAAGAAATAAAGTGAGTCTTGATTTATTTAAAGGGCTTATGATCTAAAGTAAGCAACAAAACTAAGAGTATAAATATGTGGATCGGTATACTTTCTATTACACCTGTGACCTCTTTCGGTCGATAGAAAATATATACTTGAATCCAATAAACAATTATTTTGATGCCCAGCGACCTAACTAAAGCTTGGAATTAGGCAAGGTTAATCCATTAAACATATGGTTTCCACTTAACATGATAATGTTATGATAGTAAATACATATAATATCCATAAAGTTCCATGTTATTTAACTATTCTATATATCTAAGTCGTCACTCGGAGGTACTCAGTCGAAATATTGATATACCATACACCCACTAGCCAACCTTTTGGAACACACGGAAGAAGTGATGAAATATACTGCAGAGGACTGAAATTTCCCGAAACCAAAGTTGTTTGTATAGGAACGATTAAACCCACAAGTGTTAAATTGTCAAAATTTGTATTATTAATTTTGATGAACATAATATAGAGGTTTATACCTTTTATTGAAATTCCACAAATTGGCAGTGAACTAGCGAAATCACCATATTCATCAAGGCATTAAATAAATGTAAATTCAGCTTACAATGTAATTGTTATTTGGAATAATTTATCATTAAAACTCGAGATCATGTCTTTAGATTGAAAATCATTTGATAGATATTTAGAAATCTTATATTGTTATTAAGCATGACAACCCGATCATCGCCATTAACTATCAAATCTACCTTTAAAAGCCACATTTCTATGTATAATACGCTTTTGGTTTAAATCATACCTTCTCGATACCTGATTGCTTTTTAACCGTCCCGTGGGAGATTTTTCAAGCCAGACAATAAAGTAGTCTGAGAAATTGTGTGGCAAGGTTACAACTTCTATTTTTATTAGACTAAAGTGAAAGATAATTATTTTGATGAATTTAAGTCACTGTAACATATAACCTTAAAAAATGGCTACAATGAAACTTGAAACCGATGATTACGGGTTAACATGTTTCAGTTTTTACATATTAGACAATGGTTGGCTGGTTCTATTGTTATAACCTATTGTTATTCAGTGATATATTTTTATGTATATTTCAACCACGTAGTTTAAGTATCTCTCTATTGTTGCTGCCTGTAACTTATTGTTTACTTTAAATAACCGAAAAAGCGAATCTATTTAACGGTTGAATACGTTGGTTCGGACTTTTCTGATGACCAAAACCGCACACTTTATGGGGAACCATGGTTACACACTGGCGATTCTGATTCATACTAATATTTTATCCGGAACCGACCCAACAAGTACCGGGCTGAGGGTTGGTATTGGGGCCCTGGTCAGTAAGGGATATTGGGGGCCCCGGGACCACAGATCGGTTAGGCTCTAAAATTAACTAAATTACATAGAGGCTCTACCAATCAATAGGTCCTAGCCAGTTTAGGGGACCCCATCCCTTGATGTGATTGCTGGGGCCCAACCCATGCCGGGAAATTAACGTGATCATATAGTATAGTAGTTAAGATAAATGTATGATCTGAACATGTTTCCTACCTAAATTTTTACGTCCTTTTTCTCTTGTCTTTTATTTGCATTTTATGTCTTGATTTGACCTATGCTCAGTTAGAAAATTGATTGAATTCTATTTACTGTTGTTGTTTCGTGTGTATCGTCATAAAATACATGGGAAGTGGCCAAAACATTTTTCACATTGACTTGGAACATGTATTATTGAAATCTCATTTTCAGCTCATTGGGCCGAAGGTGTAAGAAGAGTGAATATTTTTTTAGAATGTCTAAATTGTCTCAGATGCACTGAAATTATGCCTGATTAAAAAAAGTCCTGGAGGAAAACACCCCAGGCACCCAAGGGGGTGGAGTACATGTGCAAACTAGTACGACCACCGTTCAGTACGAACAATTTAAACTAACAACAATAGGGGACCGAGCCCCGTACAGGGTTAATCCGGCTCTGTGGCGACTATTTGTATGTCTACAGCACAACCTGAACCATTAAGAATCAGGTTACTAAATGCGCGTGACATAATGTCAAGTAATTTCGATGGGGCCTCGTATTATGATAAAGGTGATACTGGACACATTGGCCACCATCTTCAAACGTGACTATTATTCCAGTCAGCTCCTGTCAATGTTTACATATCACGCCATATTGTCCTGTTAAATACGTACCTACATACATTCAATATCTACTCATATACAATGTATACACATAGAAATATATTTCACAACCACATCAACCATCAGCCACATTTTATCATGCTTCTAAAAGCATATCAAGTTTGATAAAATCCACTAAATCTGGCCCTGAGTTCACAAAGCATTCTCAAGCTCAAGTTAAGAATTTGCTCAAAATAGGTCACCTTATTTTAACTATAAAGTAAAATCTTTTGTAAACTTTTGTTGTTTTAATGTATCAAATACACCATTAAGAAAGCTATGCGCAAAGATTTGCGTCTCTGGATCAGATATATTTTTCTTATAAACAGTGATTGAAGGTTTAGTAAAGTCTTAACTTAAGTCTGAGAATGCTTAGTGAATTTGGGGCCAGGACTTGACCTATATTATTTATTACAACTGCGGATACGTTATGAATGATGCTGCATTATATCCCAATTAAAGAGCAACAGTAACAGCATTCGACTGCTGGATAGCGACAACCTTTTTTAAATCTATCATTTGAACTTTGAAATTTCTGAAATATCACAACTTATTAAAAATAAGTTTATATTTTACCATATTATAAGAGCTGATCATCCACAGTATACCAAATTAAATTCTTGGTCCTATGGCTGAAAAACGGAGTTAACCTCATAAGACGAAATATTTTTTCTTTTTTTTTCATATTATCACAAACCACTAGAACCATTGAAGTATTTCATAGTTTTACCATAAACTATAGATGAATTGATAGAACAAATCACTCAAGTCGCTAGGAAATTACATTCTTTGTCATAGTGTACAGGATTATTGTTTCTTGTCTACACGTATTGAATTTACTTTTTCTACTTGGACCTTTCCCTCGTTTCGTTTCTAGATTCTGGCCATTATTTTTTCCCAGGTTGTATCGTTGTTGTTAATCATAAGACGACCGTGTTAAAGGTTGTCTATGTTTACCTGTTTAATTAAAGCGAGAATTCTAGGAGCAGTCGATTTAATTCATTAACATTTGGTGAACTTTTCGGGGGGTTAAATAAAGACAATCAAAGCTCGGACTCAATTTAGATGTGTGTCAAAAGTAGACGTCTGCAAGCATACAAGCAGAATAGGCCTTAAACCAAATACATATACTATACAAGCCCAAGTGTCTCTTCCCTTTAAAAACGTGATTTTAATTTCAAGCCCTTCTAATTTCTTTAAAAAATAAAGACATACGGGTATAATACATCAATCGTGTATCATAAAAGTATGACGACTTGAGACTTGGATATAAGAGTATAAGTTATAAAGTCTTGAGACTTGAATCATCGGTCATATGTACATCTGGTTAATCTTTAATTTAAATTTCGACAACTGAAAAACATCTGATTTCAACGTATAATACTAGTTTTCATTTTCATGACATTATGATAATTTATGTTTTACTTTATTGTTGAAATATTGGAAACCGTTAGTTTGTCTCCCCTTTGTCTTCATTTGCCACGATTTTCTTTATTAACAATTAATATGCATTGTTTATCTTGGCATCACCCGCCTTCGTTAGCCCAGTTCGGAGCAGAACAGTAGGACGTTAAACTCCATTTCATTTCATTTAATTTATCTTGGCATCAGAATTTATTTTGGAAATAAACATTTTGGGGTTCACAATGCTTCACCCACTATTGTTTTGTGGCATGTCACATGGAAATTTAATGGCCTGGTTTTCGAGGCCACACATGACGCCACTTTGCATAAACAAACACTATTTTTTATGTATTTCGTTATTTTAAAAAGAATTATTGAAGTAGAAAACCGTGTTCCAGACTTTAAGGTAAGCGATGGGTCATGTCCTTTTTTCTCTTCACGGGTAGAATATTTAAAGTCTTTGGTGGCCATTTTAGGCATAATTAATTATTTGCAAACTATACAATATTGTGAAAGTTGAACCCATGAAAGAAATATCAGTCCCAAAAATGGCTCAATCCATTAAGTATTTACGAAAATATAATTAATTAAATAATTGTCAACATTCGGCAGCCTCTGTATACATTGTAAACGGAATATATCCAAACAACCCAGTGCCACATATAACCTTCACTAACATCTTTTGATGGGTCTGTTGTTATTTCGGTTGAGTCTACCAAAGACAATTCCCGGCTTAAATGGAATAACACTTCGGTACACAAAACCTACCGAGTAGCACAGTCATGTACCTAGGATTTCAAATCAAGAAGTATTTATGAGAGTCTGGTGCATAACCTATGCTTTTATGTGGAAAGTTTGTATCAAGGGACGATAAAAATCCTAAGTTATTTAATATATTATATTAAATGCAGTGCAATAATTATACGTCTAATGTACATCTAATGATAAATATACCCCTGCCGATTAATAGTATTTACTTGACCTCCAATTTGTTCAATGGTTTGGGTATGTAATCGAGTTTAATCCACTGTCCACTTACAAATCAAATCTACACGGGTGTACTGTTTGAAGTTCATCCGGGTTTGTGTTAAAGGGTGTCATCCTCATCAGGTTATTATAATTTACCCTTTAATAATAAAATTATAAACACAAAACCCCAGCAAAATATCCGAAGTATCCAATAAAGAAAATACCCAATGACCAGTCATTTCATAGATTTTCAAAAACAGTAAATCGTTAAGTAAATAGTCAAATGTTATTGAAGACTATCAAAAATAGTGAATGCCAGCCTATTTGTAGATACATGTATTTTAACTTGTAATAAAATATTTATCGAGTTAACAAAACTAATTACTGCAACTCTACTATTATACAAGGGCCCATCGGATTAAACACACAGTATAATTAATCGTAATTTGAACTGAATATCCATAAAAACCAAGTCACTAAATTGTGTAAATCTACATTTCAGTTTGCCAGAAATAGGTGCCAAAGTAACTGGTATACCAATGTCAAAGTAGTATCAGGTGTTTCGAAAAGAGCTTCAAATGTTATTCTTCCTAGAATCTAAAATAAAACCGCACTTTAATACGTTATGCGAAGTTATCCAGCTTACTTCATATGAAATCAATTATATTAGAGCCGACATTTAAAGATGCATTATACTAAATCTGCCATTGCAGATCTTTTGACTTGGCTTGAAATGTTATGTATACACACTATTAATCATATTCAACTCTCTATGGCATCATTTGGATTAGAACACCCGCACCATTGATAATTTAGCGTTAAAATGGTAATCGAAACTTTGTTTATTATCGTAGCCATGGTACGTTACAATATAGAGTATCTGATCAACACTTCAAACATTCGTTACTTTGTTAATGATTAACAAATTATAATCATTTCTCATTATATATTTAAGAACGTTCAACTATTTATATAAATCTTACATAATGCATTTTAATTAATTGTTATATCTTCATTCATCATGTGGTTTGAAAACCATCCAGACCTTCACAAGTATATATTATGGACGGTTAGTTTGTATTATGGAATGTATCGGTGTAGAACATGACACATACCTTATAAACAATTTTAGAGAACGTATATATTAATAATATATTAGTATAATATGTGATAAAGAAGGTTTATAAACAGGAACAACGTTATCAGTTTACTTTAATCAGGGTTCACGTAACTTGATCAATCTTCAAAAGTAATGCATATAATCTTTTTATTTATATATGATACATAGAAGATGCAGGTATTTGGTCGGCAATTGACAAGGACAGCTATTTCTATTGCGTGATATTATGTCTTAACTTTGAGAGTTTTATGTTCTGCTTTGTGTATGAGAAAATATCCTAGTTTAAACATACATATTATTTCGGTTCATTCTCACCCAGCTCAAAACTTAAATAATCATGTTAGCTTGACTAAGGTAGTAATTGGAATTTCTAAAGAAGGATTAGCTGTAGTCTGTTTCACATTGGGCACTGTTTATTTTATTAGATTAAACCTAATAGTAAAACAAAGTCATTCTTGGTATTTAAAGTTGCTGGACAACCTTGTGTGTGATGCTTACATCGCCAGTAGATGGTATCTTTGTAGCCATTCTTTTTGGTATATTCGAAACCAGCATGCATTAATATACGACCACCATTAGATGTTGGTAAGAACCGCACCTGAACATTTACTTGCCATTTTGACATATCAACTGAAGATGTCAGTCCCGCAAATAGGTTTAAATTGAACCAAATTGATTCATTACTTTGTAAAAAATCACTCATTTAACATAGTTCTCATGACAATTATTAAATGGTTAATCCATATCTAATTAGGTGACCACATTTCAGCTACAGACCATAAACCCTTAATCCCCATAATCAATATTTCGAGCTGGATGAGAACACCCCATTATATCCATTGATGATAATCCCACTAACTAACGATGCTCTGATGCGACTTTTTTCTCGATACCTATTTCCGTTAAGTTGGTGGTCAGGCTAGCCCTGTTTGAGCATATTCGTTGCCAACGATCTTCTTCTGACTAGAAAGTCCTCACACAAATATGATACCGAGCAGAACGGATTAAATTAAGATTGAGATGTGTTATTTCACCATTAATTCTCGCATATCTGGTGTATCTTTGCCATTTTATAAAGTAAAATGAAATCGAGTTTAAAATACGTGTAATATTGTACATGCTGTGACAAGCCCTGTGACGTATGTACAGATTCAGAGTGTTCTGCACCGAGTGGGCTCATGAAGACAGACAAAGCCATTGCACTATGGCTTTCGTTTGTTTCGAATTCTAACTGTCAAGGGTCCTTTTACGTACATGCCATTGTGGACCTCTTTTTTTGGCCCAACCTATCCTGCACTACCGACAGGGGTGAACCTCGTCGGGAAATCACGAGGATCTTTTTTTTCCAATTCCCGGAGCTAACCCCTGGTTAGCGAGCCATTGCTTACCCAGAAAGGGTAAATGTCTTACTTTCAATTTCTTAAGAAAAACTGGAAAATGATGCCTTGATTAAGCTCAGCCTTGAAGGTTAGTAGGTCTTCGCGGTTCTTTGTGTCAATATTTTCCTTGGTAATCCTTCTCCTTTTTTATATGGTTCAGTCAATATTTTCAGTGAAATCTTAAACATATTAGAAGCGTTTAATTACCAACAGACAAACACTTAAGTTGTTAATCTAAATATGAACTAGATTTGTTTTTAAAGAGGTAGACGTTAAACCAACTACATATTTTACATTCCATGCTAGGTAAAGTTAAGTTAAGGTATTCTACCTACTCTATTGGTTTCAAAATCGTGCCATTTTGTTAAAATTTCATACACCTGATAGCTATAACACATGATCAAATACAGATCAACTGTATTAGGTGCGATTTTTGGAAATTTATATATCAACAAGTAATACAAGAAGGAGTTTACAGTTTATATTAAAGGAGCTAACCCTCTTTGATTTAGGACGAAATAAAGTGTTGAACTGTATGAGTAATAGCCATTAGTGATGCTAAAAACATTCGTTTCGAAATTTCAAGCGGATGTCAGTTTGTTTCGTTTTTGGCTTAACACAAAATGCGTGACACGTCAATACTGAATCTATCTGAGGACCTAAAAGTTAAAATGCAGATAGTTACATGACATGTAGGTACTAGTCATTTTAGATATTAAGGTTTAAATGAGTCATTTTAGCGCAACGGGAATCTCTAGACAAAGTTATATTGAATTGAATTCGCATCGATCTATGCTGTTCGCTATGTAAATGTGATATTTTAACGAAAAATATAAAGGACGTGTCGTTATTTTAAATATAAAAGTGCCAACTTTTCAAATATATTAATCTATAATATGTTCTTGAAAGTTTAACCATGTCTATATACCAATAATTCATATGTTACGTGGGTGATAATATGTCTGCCACCATTACAATACTGAAGATATTTCGCAAAGTCAAATTTATTTGGATTGTAGAGTCAATAATTCAATCATAAAAACGTCCTTAATATCATACATTTATACGAATAATTTTACAGTAATAAAGACAATTTGGTGGTCATTTCTTGTATTATTTATGAAAAGCCATTCTAGAAATAGTACTGTCTATATGTAATAAAAATTATAGTTGATAAATTAGAGTGGAATTTATGATATAAGTGTGTTTAATATTGACCATATCATATACATATTAGTTTAAGTATTTACATACAATATTATATATAGTCATTGTGGCGTGTCTATAGAAATAGAACTTAATGAACCTTTCGGGATTTTTTTCTTTACAACAGGCTTCGGAAAGTGATATCAATTTAATTGTAATTGAATATGAACAAGTACATAGACTTCGCAAAGTGAAGGTATTCTGTCGTTCCTTAAGATTTTCCAGTGGTGCATGACAGAGGGTGTGATACAGAAAGAGTGTCTAGTCGTACGGACTTAGCCGACATAAGCCTTCAGTCTAGGCAAAAGCGCTGCTGTCTGTTCTGGACTATTTTCTGTCACAAAATACACTATGGCGTATCCTCATTATCATTTTAGTGCATACAAGCAAGACATTAAACAAATCTCGTTTCATTTCAGATGACAATGGTGTTTTGTCATCAATTTCCACAATCTATAATATGACTTTAGTAATCTATCCTTTACATGTTATTTTACCATTCACCCATTAGCCACTGTTTAGAAACAGAATACCTGTGATACATACATTGTCTAATGTAATTGATGTTTTACCACATGAATAGCATCACCAATTAAGCTAAGAGCAATCGTTCTCTTATCATATCGTTTTACGACTTTTAGTCTATTTTAAAGTGTTCCCTTGTTAGTTATGGGAACTTGAAAACATTGGAGAATACATTTTAGCACATAAACTGTCTATCGTTTAAGGTTTCTCACGAGAAAGTAACAAATAAAATATTTCAAGAGTTTTATAAAAGTTTTCTTCCTTAAAATAATAATTCTAAAACAAAAATACCATGAACTTATAGTGCATTACACCTAAATCTAAAATTCGACTAATCAATCGACTAAATCTACAGTCGTAGTTGGTTGCCTTTGAAACAAACCCTTTTCAGAAATAACATCCTTATTATATTCCCGTAAACGCCCGATTATTCAACCCATTTATTAGCATATCTGTTTTTTTGTATTAAATATGTGAAAGTAGAAAAGATAATACAGTTGAATATGTCACTACTTTATGTATTGAATTAGATAATATTTAAAGAGACTATCACTTTAGAGGTGAAGTTAATGATCCTAATGAAAGAAACAGAAATGGTTTTAACATCCTTTATTTACTTACATAGTGATCTATTAACACAAGAACCATAATCATATATACCAACACGTGACAAGTAGCTTACCATTGACCAATATTATAATTACATACCAATAAAACTAAACCTATCTTTCATCCCTAGAGCCTTTAAACGCAATTTGCCAATTGGATAATGATTTAAGACCAGTAGTTATCATTAGTTGTGGTAGAGCAATCTGATTACGTTGACAGAGTAGAGATCTTTCTCCAACTCAACTTTAGTACCTTTTTTCATTTGGTGGGTAGGACTGAGTATTCCGTTGAGGGTAGTTGTAAATAAAAAACAAAACCCTTTCCGTAATGCATATCTACCATCATTACTTCCTGGATGTAGTGTTGGGAGTGGAATTAACATCGAAGGACCTGACGCCCCGAGATGGTTAAGGCCGTCGTATCATAGTTGTATTATAGAATAAATTATAACTATGATTTAATATTTAAGCATAAAATTAATCAAAACTGAAATACACTATGTGTTGTTTGTATTTTTATTTAAATTTTGCATTTACAATAAGCCGATTTCGAACTGACATCCTTCCTCTAATTTAACCCCTCTTCGTCTTCAGAGGAATTACCAGTGTTGTAACTAGTCTGTGTAGTTGTCACCTTTCTCAAGCCATTGAGTAACAATACATGTTTTCCCTTTTTGTGTCACTTCCAGAATCTTTATTACGGACCAACCATAGTAAAGATCTTTATGGACATTATGTTACATTAGATAAAGTTAATAAAATAGTTAAAACTGGATAATGAAAGGGGAATATGTGGACAATTTGAGTCAATTACTTAACCCCGAGACACGTTATCGCCGTTACAAGGTAGCCTCGATTGTCATTGCCGCCATTGTTACGATAATATACAAAGTCTCGATTATCCAGTTTTATGTTAAATCATTATTTTTAATCGTATTTAAATCTGTTGAAAATCTAGAGTATCCGATGGCATCGAGAGTTGACTGTGGTCTTGGTACGTGAATTAATGCCTAATCGATAATTTATATAACATTTAACGCATAAAGAATGACCTGCAATAGGCAGATATAGTTCTTGGATAATGCCTGTTTAACATTATATATATTTGGAACCTGTCTTTGTTTGATATTGACGTTTAACAGTTGTCGAACGACTGTTCTTCTTTTAAGAACCTTGGGTGTATTCGAATTGTTGGTTTCTCCGGTAGGCGGACAGCTGATTATTGTTGTCTAATTAATGTGGTCAGTAATACGTGGAAACATAGGCTTGTTAAAATAAATTGTGATTTACCAATTAGACGCATGGTTTGTAGCTAAAAACCGTGATGCCATCAAGAAGCAACTGTTTCAAGGTTCACAATGTTCTGTTACTTTAAAAGTAAATCTCAATTAACGACGAAATATTTAAACCATTATACAAAAATTAACACCCTTTACTTTAACAATGGGTAGTTTTTTGAACCCTATTTATAATAAATTATAGATAAGACTTCGTTTAATCGATCGATTTTGATTTAAACATTCATAAACTATAGCTATCAATTTCATTTACCATCTTAGTATTACCGGAAATTCTAACATCTTAGTTTTTCTACTGATGAATAGACCCACGTAAAAAATGTTAAAACAAACACTGCTCAACTTTTAGAAGACTTCGTTTGATACACTTGGTAATCCACAATTACATGTTTCACTCTTGGGGTACATTATAAAAATAATCCAACCAAAACATCATGGCTACGGTATGTTGTCAAATATTCTTTATGGACACATGATAAATTTCAGTAAATATTGTTGAACAATCTACTGTTACATGTTCTACTATTCGTGTATCATGACAGCTATATTTATCCACTTGCAGATTTTTGTTTTGTATGCGCCATACTTATTACTTGCTGGAACACCACCCACCTCTAGTCCTAGGCGATTCTGGTCTTTTTATAGATATCTGTGAAACAATAAAACAGTCTCCTTTTATACGTTTGAGAGACGGAAATATTCTGTATGATGTTTAGTTAACTCTAAGTCAACTGATATAGGGAAATAAAGCATAATAGGTGAATGCTGACTGCAGCATGATGCCGTGTTTTCATATCTAGTGTATATAGGTACCAGTTAGATCTGGATGGTTTTAAAGGTTACGAGTCTTACAGAGTAGTTATTCTGAATGTATATAGTATACTACCCTTTGGGACTCTAAGTACATATCATATATTTGTATGTATTCAAAGCACATCTGGTCATCACAAGTTGATTCACAAGCGAAAAGAAGAACTAAATTAAATTGAAGGTCGTCTGTGATCACAGCTAAAATAGACCCGGATTTAATATGTGCACGGATTTTCATTGAGATAGAATAGAATAGAATAGAATTTTATTGTATCGAAACGCCCTTTGAGGACGGCATACAAAATAACGCTTCATTTTATATATCGCTTTCCGCGATTCCTAAAACATGCTCTCAGGTCCAATTACGATAACAATAGACCCACGTTTAAATATTATCTTGCTCTCAAAGACAATGAAAGTAAGCAAGCAAGCACGCGACCTACACCGACTTATAAAAATCGTTATTTAATATATTGAAACAAAGTTTAGGCATGCAAGGGTGTACAATTTATTACAATATTGACAATGTCTAGTCGTAGAAGGCCAACACCCTGTGTAAATCACAAACCCATTCGATGTGTCTTTACATTGAGTTTTGAAATATTGAATAAGTTACACATGACTTGTACTTCATTGTGATGATTTATTATAAGGTCTATCATTGACTCAACTGACGTGGTTTCGATTCCCCGGTTGTACCTGGCAAGGGGTAGAGTAGCCTGTCCAACCTCATGGGTTATCTCCGGTTCCTCCACCCCCCCCCCCCCGCAACACTGCAAAAGACTAACATAGAATTGAACCCATATGCTAGTCCAAAATGACCTCGCTTGTATCGAGTGGACGTTAAATCCCATTTTTCTCTCTCTCTCTCTGTATAGGTGGAAACACAGTTCACGAGCGGTATTGTATAACTATGTATATATAATAATATGGTAACACTCGTAGTCAACTTCAATATCATTATAGTATCCTGGTATTACCCAACCCCAAACACTGCCTTCTTAGCCCACATTCAAATAAACCCACATAGAAGGCGTCTCACACAAGAGACTTACCAATGAGTCGATCCCCTATGATATAATAGTTTGCTTATACAAGGCCGACTAATTCAAGGTATGCCGTTTTAATCCAGAGTTATTCTGCGCTCATTATCAGTTTAAAAGTTAAAATGCACTTCGTGGTTGTTAAATCCCATGTAAAGTGTTTAGCTGCAACGGTCAATCTCTGATTATGCTGAACATTTCATGTTGAAATTATCGGAATATTTTCTGATTATATGTCTAAAAATTACATCTGATTACGTTTAACTTTATAAAAGTTAATTGAACATTTACAAACATAACTGCTTTCATAACAAACCTCAATGCATTTTACTTTGCATATTATTTCAAATAATGTTCTTAATTTATAATTACGGGTTTTATTTATATACATCTAATGCCTGGTGTGAACAATATTGAAATTGATAACATAAGGAGTTGGCATGACTTTACACTTTAGATTGTCTATCTACGAGCTTTAGCTGGCTAGCCTACTATGGCTTAAGGTCGTGGGTTGAAAATACTTTATACAGATTCGTCTGCGATATAAATCAGAATGGAAGCGGGCGTTAAATCCCTAGTTAACACCACCAACAGCAACTTCAGTGCTCTATATAGGTAATCTGAGGACAACCAGACTAGGATTTTGGAATTACTAGGTTATAGGGAATTCAATGAAAACTCCTGTGAATTATTTTTGTCTCTAACATCATGACGTCATACTTTCCCAATGGTACGAAAAATATAATCCTTCTTATATAATATATGAGACGACACTGTCGAGGGTAATATCGTTTATTCTATTGTAAATATTATGATCGCTATTTCACTTAATCATTTGTCAGGTAGCAAGCGTACAATTATGTTTTACGCAACTTTTGATTTTGGAACCGAATGACCCAGTGTCATTTCAAAAATGCAGTGGTCATATACGCATGTACATGTTGTAATTCAAGATGCCTATATTTTGGTGACATACAAGTTTTGTTATGTAAAGAATGCCGTGTTACTGTGTTTTAAATTTTAAGCTTACCAGCTGGTGATGGCAATTGAAGACATTTATATAATGGTTTCAACCCACGAACTGGCTAACCTACAATTTGCCCTTTTATCGTGTTTCTGAAGGAGATCGTGTTCAAGGTTGCGCAATGTGTCGTCTCAATGAAAGATCGTGTCCAAACTGTCCGCAAAGACACAGGAGGACTTTGGCCCTTGTTACCTTTATTTTTATGAGATGTAGTCCAAGGTTTTTGATTAAGAGTGTGTATTTTTCCCGCGAATCTTACGAAACATATGTTGCTCTTAACTGAAATTTAAGAACTGATATGTTGTCACTTACTGGGATTGGGGTGGGTGGATATTTGGCTCTAGGTTTGTAGTATTCCCACTTTTGATGAATATTTAAATTCATCTTTTAATAGCCAAGTAAGGCTGCAGCTGTTGTTAATCTTCGGTACCTTTGGTAGAAAGTTGTTTCTATGGCAGAAACCCTTTAAACTTTTATAAGTCACAAAAGGTGCTAAAAAAAGTAATTTGTAGAATCCAGATTGTGCTAAATTGTCGATAATGCTGACACAGCTACACATGTAGAAGTGAGCCTTGAGACGATGCTATAGTATACAGATCTGCATACTGATGATATACCGTATTACCTACATCTCTCTTCTATCTGACCTAAAGTCAACGATTTATAAACGGTGACTTCAACAATGTCTTCAGTAACAACATAAACGTATCAGAAACACTTGTTTTTGATTTATATAGGTGTTATTTATAAGGTAGAGATATAAATATTTGGAAGAAAAAGAACAATGGTTGTATCTAACTTCGTTATTGCCCATTTTTTTCTCCATTTTCTTTATTCACCTTGTGCTCTTCTAACAATGTTTGTGGTGTAGAGTACATCTTTTGGGAGACAAACGTCATAATGATTTACTTTAAACTGGTTTCGGATGGTATTGAGAAAGTTAAATGCATATCCGTGGCCTCCCTCAATTTGTTTTCTATTCTTTTGAAAGGTCGTGTTCCAAATGTTAATGCACCACACTACAATGCACCAAAAACGATTTAAACATGTTATACAGATAAAGCAGATTTTAAATGTCAAGCTGAAGCTGTAGGTAGATAGACTGATAATACATACATTTTGCCTATATATTTTCATACATAACATAAATCAATGTGATACTTTCTCGTGCATGTTCGTATCAGTTATGAAATATGATATTATATAAAAGAGTTATTGATACTTCTTTTCAGCAAATACACTTGCAAGGTAGTTCAAAAGACACGTTTCGACAGTTTCAATAGGACTATCAAATAGTTTAAACACGTTCACACGTTCTTAAGAATAGTTACACGTATATTGATCATCACAGAAATGAAATTGGGTTTAATGCCCTACTTTCCAGTAGCGGAAGGGCTACTGAAGGCGGACTGATTGACGAGCGTTCCTGGAGTTGTTTACGATATAAGACAATAATAATATAACGGTAATGTGAACTTGAGATGGCCATAACTTAAGATTGTAATGATCGATCATAAAAAAAAATATGATCCAATATATTGTTTAATAAGATAACATTTCATTGTGTATTGTGGGGAAAGTCTATATTCTCCCGACATAACTTCCTAGAAAATATACAGTAGTGACTATTTCGGTTTGTATTGTAAGATGTATTTTGGTGTCAATTCATAAATGATTCTGGATGCAAATTGACGTCATGACTTTCTTTATTTGTTGTTAGTTTAGTTTTGTTACCAAATGCATTTCTATTAATAGAGATTGCGTGTAACATCATTATATTGTAATTGGCCAATTTCTACCAATTAGGACATAATAAACCAATTCATAGTTTTGCCATTGTTGTTGTAAATTCTCAACTATATTGAACACAAGACTTCCCGGAATTCACTTTTAAATATATTATTTGCAAAGCCGGAGCCAATCAGAATCTATAGCATGGGAACACTGTTGGCGGAGGTGGTTATATAAAGTCAATGGGTATAGCCTATGTGGCATGTGGTCTGTGAAGACATTTTGTAGATTCTGGAGTGGCACAACAGAGTTATCCAAGTTAAAAAGACAGCGTGCTAGGTTTAAGTAATCACTACAAAATAAACCATGCTTTGGTGTATAAAACTAGTAATGTTAATACGCATGCTAATGTTTAACGTGTGCCCTATTCCTTAATGCAAAGATAGGTACAACAAAACGAGAAGATATAAAGAAGGTCATGCGCATCCAGGACCAATACGCCCTTCTGCATTGGACGTTTGGGGCATAACCTACTTCCGGATAACTATGACCCTAAGTCGATCTCGCGACAAATATTTAGCTAAAACAATATAGCAGTTAGCACTTAAAAACAATTTATCACCTAATCAACATTAATAATACTGTCAATCAGACAATGACGAATAATGTAATTTATCTTGATCAGTCATAATACATCATCTACATACTACATAATGGCAGATATCGGCATTTCGGCGGGGGACACCAGCTCCGGTGTTGCCTTTTTAAACTATATTATAGCGAGAACTGTCAGTTCTTTATCTAAATCTACTATTTTGCCTATACCGTTTTTTAAGGACTTCTAATTTTGTCTAATGGTTTGGATTGTTCGTACTTTTTTTAATTTTTATATAAGACTTCTTTAATTATGTATTTCATCTGTTTTTACATACTAAATCGTTTTTCCTTTCACATTGGCTGGTTAGTACCATAGACCCTATACTTGAGTCTTCGGGGGTATACAATCAAGGGTATGGCGCCGGACATTAGCAAACATACTTATTTAGCGTTGGTTCAGTCAGGATATCACTGTCTCGCTAACTTGAAGGATCCGTGTTCGATCCCTGCGTTGGCCAAGAAAGTTCATCGGAATTTTCCGGCGTAGTTCCCCCTTGCCAGTGGTGTATTATTATTATTATACATTATTATTATTATTATTATTATTATTATTATTATTATTATTATACATGAATTTATATAGCGCTGCTTTCACTAGAAGTGTTCAGTAGCGCTTTACAATAATTGCAACAAGTCAAATAAAACATAAAATGATAATATGAAATATAAGTGAAATATAAATTGACTGACAAATATAATATAAAGATAAATAGAATGTAAAGACATATAAAATATAAAGACAAATAAAATAAAAAGACAGATAAAATATAAAGACAAATAAAATACAATGACAAATAAAATAATAATAATAAAAAATGAGCATGTAAATATATCACAGGCTTATATATCTAACTAAAAGCTCTTTTAAAAAGATGGGTCTTAAGCAGACATTTAAACTGGGATAGGGACTGACAACTGCGCATAGTGTATGAGAGTTTATTCCAGAGTTTCGGAGAGGCGACTGAAAAGGCTTTCTCACCGTGAGACTCCAAATTAGCCCTTTTTTCAACAAGTAGATATTCATCAGAAGCAGAACGTAAACACCGACTTGGTTTATAAAATTGTAAAATATCTGACAAATAAGAAGGGCCTATATTATTTAAACATTTAAAAGTTAAAAGTAAAATCTTATATTCTATTCTATATACAACCGGTAACCAATGTAAGTTGTAGAGGACAGGTGTAATGTGGTCTCGATAGGAAGTATCTGATATTAGTCTAGCAGCAGAGTTCTGAAGTTTTTGAAGCTTGTCAAGATGTTTGGCAGGAGTACCGTACAGTAAGGAGTTAAAACAATCAATGCGAGATGTAACAAGAGAATTAATTAAGGTTTTGGTAGCTTCAGGAGACATATATTTCTTAATTTTAGATATATTACGTAAATTAAAATAACCAGTTTTACATATATTATTAATTTGAGATTCCATAGATAATTGACAATCAAAAATAACACCAATATTTCTAGCAGATCTAGATGGATTAATGTTAGAATTACCAACTTGAACAGACACATCATTTAATTTGTTTATGTTAATATTTGATCCAAGCAACAAGTATTCCGTTTTATCGTCATTAAGCTTTAAAAAGTTTTTACTCATCCAGTTCTTAATATCTAATATACAAGATTCAATATTTTGTTTAGATTGATCGAAATGGCCATCTGTTGGCTTAAAAGAAATATACAATTGCGTGTCATCAGCATAGAGATGAAAACAAAGCCCATGATGTCTAACAATATCACCAAGTGGTTTGGTATAAAGGCTAAACAGAATGGGACCAAGGACTGAGCCTTGGGGTACCCCAGATGATATGTTCTGTAGAGACGAATACACTCCATTTACATTCACTTTCTGTGATCTGTTGGTGATGTAAGATTTCAGGAGTGCTAAGGCGTCACCAGAGATTCCAAATACAGATTCTAAACGGTTTAAAAGGATATTATGGTCAACAGTGTCAAATGCTGCTGATAAATCCAACAAAATTAGCAAGGCACACTCTCGGTTGTCCAGACACAGTTGAATATCGTTGTGCACGCGAACCAAAGCAGTTTCTGTACTGTGGAACTTTCTGTAGGCACTCTGAAATTTTTCCACGGTGTTATTATCATAGATATGATCTGTGAGTTGAGTGGCAATTACTCTCTCCAAGGTTTTGGACAGGAAACTTAGATTGGATACTGGACGATAGTTTTTTTCAAGGTTGGGATCTAAATTTGATTTTTTAAGAAGGGGAAATACAATTGCAGATTTAAATGTGTTTGGGACTGTATTTTCCTCAATGGCACTGTTAATTATGTTTGTCATAGCTGGTAGAATCGTCTTTAAACATTTCTTAAGAAAAGTGGTTGGAATTGGATCCAAACTACACGATTTAGAAGTTGATTGGTTCACAATTTTTGATAGTTCTGATTCAGAAACAAACGAAAATTTAGTTAGAATTACTGGTGTTGACAAAAGAAGGTGGTCATAAGTTAAACAAGTGTTTAGGTTATCGCTTTCAGCTAACAATCCATTTCTAATCTTATCAATTTTATGTGTAAAGTATTGCGAGAAAAGATCTGGAAGCTGCTCAGGAGAAGATGTGGTTGGAAACTTATTTTGGTCATGGTCAGGATTTAACAATGTTTTTGTAATTTGAAATAATTCCTTTTGTTTATTTTGACTCTCTTCTATTTTATTTGAATAATATGTTTTTTTGGCTTTACAGATGATTTTATTCACTGTAGTTTTGTTGCATTGATATATTTGTTTGTGCACTGTTAGTTTTGATTTTCTCCAGATACGTTCAGATGTGTTTCTAACTCGTTTGGCTTCCAGGATCTCATTATTAAACCATGCAGAGTTCGATCTTAGTTTAAATACCTTTGTCTTTTCGGGTGCAAGTGTATTTAGGGTTGTGTTTAAAATAGAGAAATATTGCTCAGCTTTCAAATTAACATTATATAAGTAATTAATATCAGAAAATCCGTTTCGTTCTAATTCCTGACAGAAACTGTCTTCTTGTAAACTGTTCAATTTTCGATATGTTACAGATTTTGTTGCACATTTTGGTTTTGGAATAGATAACTGGGAGTGAACAGGAAAATGATCAGATATTAAATAATCTTCAACTTTGATATTATCCAATTGTATGGAACTATCATCCCTTGTGATAACCAAATCCAATATATGGCCTTTTCTATGGGTTGATGTAGTAATATGTTGTAAAAGGGAATGACTGTTTAATAAGTCTGTAAATCGACGAGTCGATGCGTTGGAGTTCTGATCAATGTGAAAATTAAAGTCGCCGAGTATCACTATCTCGCTGTTGGTTATTGATAACTGGCTTAAAAAATTAGGAAATTCTTCAAAGAAATTTGGGACGGACTTAGTTGGAGAGCGATAAAGGGCTAAACAACGGATTGTTTTACTTGAGAAGGATAGATTTACATCTAGTAATTCGAAACTGTCAAACTTCGCACTTTTCGGATTTGATATTTTAATAGTAGATTTACAGATTATAGCTACACCCCCGCCTCTCCCTTTCCTCGTCACATGGTTGATTGTATAGCCTTGTGGAACAAGTTCACCTATAGTTGCTTGATCAGAATCACCCGATAACCAGGTTTCAGTTAAGACTAAAACATCCAAATCATGGTCACAGATAAAACTATGGATCTCATGGGATTTATTCCGAACGGATCTACAGTTTAATAAACAAAAGTTTGATTTCACATTACAACTAAATAATGTCTCCCCCTGTGTTGGTTTAATTTGAATGAGATTTCTGGGATTAGATCCAGATGATGTAATTAATTTAGTTTTGCCAGTTTTAATTTTCGTTTTCCTCCTTGTTGGCTTGTGCTTTAAAATTGTTTTTGTTGAATGCTTGATATTATAATACAGTTTATTAGAGTCAGTTGAATTTACTGTATGTTTAAGTTTGAGTAGCTCACTTCTACTATACTTGATAACAGAGCACCTCTCACCTGAGTTCAACACACACATGATTAATGCTGTAGCTAAAATCACACTGGTATCTATAAACAAACTGGCTACCATGCTTCATTGATTCTTATTGGTTTTAAACTAAAATATTTCCTTCCAAAATATTCAAAAACTAAGTCAATTTTCACTAAAATACTTATCTACAAGTGTTCTCTGTGTGTTGATATATCACTATGCTAAGTTGCAACTTTGATTAAACTTTAATAACAGAAAAATTACAGAAAAACTGCAGAGCTATTGAGGAGCAGCCAGTCACGCTCACTCTCACTCTAACATGTAGGACATAGGGCCTTGCAAGGGGCAACGTCGTTCGTATGGGACGAAATTCGTGGTCGCGTGTAAACATTGGCGAGCACGTAAAAGATCCATTGGCAGGTGAAATTCGATATACGAGCAGGCCATGGCGCCTCTGTCTGGGCACAATTTCCTTCAGAGCACACGGTATAGCGTATGCAGTCTTCATTAGCCCTGTTGGAGAAGAACCGTTAGTATGTTAAACCACATTTCATAGAAATGACATCTTCAGATGAAGTTCTCAACGCCCCGACTCAGATTTCCATTAACTCTTTGATCAGCTTTAACACTAGCGTTAGTAATTAGACTATACAGGTTTTATGATCCAACGTTCAACACATATCCGATATTGTTTCCTTTGCAAATTGAAATTGCATGTTTTCTGTCATTGGAGACATACAAGTTTAGTTCAGCTGTCGTAATTCTGACGCGTCCTTAATTAAATCATGCTAGAACAAATAGCAATTAACTCTTTTATAGGTGAATTGGCGGTTTATAGGAATGCTTGCATGTTAAAAATAAACCAAAATGCATTCACTACTAGTCATATGCGAAAAAACAAACCCTCCTAAATTATTGGTTTACTTTTTGTATTACGTTTTTTCACTGTGATTATATATAATATAAAGCGGAATGAAATTAAATGAATACATTTTAGGTCTATCGAATTACGTGGTTACTAAAATTTAATCCGCAATACGCATACACATCACCTATCAACAACACGGACACGCATCACACATGACGGATCAGGACACCGACAATTATTGATGCTGTATTTTTCAGTACCACAAAGAGTGGTGTTTAACCTAAGAATTGTGTTTTGAGGAACGTTGTTTAAACCTTAAATATACGACATGCTGCATGGCGTAGTTCGGTGAAATAGCCATAGTGAAGAGATATAAGCGTCTAAACCAAGCTTTTTTTATTAATAATTAAAGCGGAAATAAACTTTGGTAAAAGAAGTCGGGCATAATTAGGAATATTATAGTTGTATTGACAAGAAAGTGGATACGAGAGAGAAGGAGAGAGAGAAATAGGGTTTAACGTCCACTCAACTAGGTCATTTCGGGACTAACACATGGTTTTGATTTTATTTCAATAATTCGCTTGTGCGTAGAGGTCTTTAGCAGTGGGAGGAAACCGGATTGGCCGGCGGAAACCCACGAGGTTGAGAAGACGCCCCTATCTGCTTGCCATATACGCTCACACCAGGGCTCGATACCACAGCCGCAAACCAGAGTAGTGCGGTACATATAATAATAATAACCTAGAACAAATTGCAACAGAATTATTCTCGACGGAATCTAGTAGAGGTGTCCCTGGAGGTCTCCCAAACAAAAATCGCCCAAAATAAAAAGATAGGTTTTCGAGTAATTTGGATAAATCCAATATGGCCGCAATTGACACCTTAAAACTCCAATATCTGGGGGATGGTTAAGTTTAGAGGGTGTAAATGTATGACGGGTAGATAGGAAAGTGGTGCATATGTCCCAGAAAAACATACCTTAATGACGTCCCCGTGACTTCATACCGTCATACGGCCAGCAATTAGCATAAATCCAATATGGCCGCCATTGAAACTCAAAACTCCGATATGGCCTCGGGAATGTATTACATTACGAGTAGTGGTACAGATAACTCAGAAAAACTTAGCTACATGGCGTCCGTGACGTCGTACCGTCATACGGCCAACAATTAGCATAAATCCAATATGGTCTCCATTGAAACCTTAAAACTCAAAATTGATCTCGGGAATAGATGATTTGGGGGATGTAAATGTTTTACGAGTAGATAGGAAAGTGCTACCAAAGAACGACTAAAACAATGCCAGGTGACATCCTTGTGACGTCATACGGTCAACATTTAGCATAAATCCAATATGGAATGGATGTGTTTGGAGGGTGTAAATGTATTACGGGTAGGATAGGTAACAGTTGATAGATTTCTCGCAGCTTAATAAAATTATAGCTTACAGAAAAGTTAACGGATATTTTATTAAAATTCATATTTTCTATGCAGAGACGAAACACAGAAAATTAAAAAAAAAACAATTTACCTAATTGGAAATCTCTAATATAACTATCTACTGCATTGACAATGGCAGGACGTTAACTACTATATCATTTGTTTTATTATTATTATTTATAGTTTTTATTTAGTTTATTGAAAACCAACCTTATTGTCTACAGAAAAGTCAACTTATTTTCTGGTTACTGTTTGCATAAAGAATAAGATTAACATCTTCTATTCAGAAACCAAAGACAGACATATTGATAATTTTTTTAGATATTTATTTAATAGACGGGTGCTATTCTATCGAGTGCCAAACATAACCGAAAACGGAGAGATTAAAAAAGATATTCAAAACACAGCTATTGTTACAATGGAAAATCGCTTCAAAGATTAAATTAATCTGGAAATTGTAAATTGTACATATCTAAATTGAACGAAGGCCACGGGAGCTCAATGACACCTAAAATTTATTGAGGCAAAATAGAAAATCAATTTAAAATCTGGAGGACGTAGAAGAGACCCACGAGGTTGAAACGTACGAGCGGGGAATCGACACCACGCCATTGGACTCAATGACAGACCTGATTCAACACACGCGTTAACCATTTGGCCACCAAAGCCCTCGATTTTCTATATTGTAATGATATAAACCAACTGATAGGTTTCCCTACTTTATTACACACACGATCACAGATATTCCATTTGCAGTTAGGTTGACGCTTTCGTCCAAGTAGTTTATGTTCCGATAACTGACTGCGATTGGGTTAAATGACTAGTCCCGCGGACTATAGACTCTATTAAAAAGCCCGTATATGTATTCCGTGGTCTATCGCTTGGTAAAGAGAGAGAGAGAGAGAGGGAGGGAGAGAGAGAGAGAGAGAGGGAGGGGGTTAACATCCACTCGACACCAGCTGCGTCATTTCGGGACTAACGTGGTTAATTCTATTTCAATAATTCGCTTGCGAGTTGGGGTCTTTAGCAGTAGGGTAAAACCGAAGAACTCGGAGAGGACCCACGAGGTTGGACAAATCACCTTACTCATTGTCCCGTACAAGCTAGGAATCGACCCCCCCCCCCCTCCACGCTTGACAAAGATAATATATAAAAATCAATTAGTTGATAGACAGCACTCTCACAATTTCGAAAAGAACGTTGAATGAAAGAAATGAATATATATCATGTTCACAAAAGAAGTAAAAAACACGTCCGTATCAGTGGTGTAGGACGGGAGACTTGAAAAGGATAGTTGTCTAGTCTTTCGGATTTGGTCGAAAATCCCAGGCCCCGTGTAGCAGTTGGAATTCGATACGTAAACCGGCCGTAACGCCGCTGTCCGGGCACAATTCCCTTTGTACCACAATATATGGCGTATATCCGTCTTCAATAGCCCGGTCGGATCAGAACAGTAAGACGTTAACCGATTTCATTTGATTATTTAAACATTTTCCGAATATTTTTACAACAATGTTTATTAATGATAGGATGCCATAGTTTCTGCATTCACAAGGATATATTCTTTTTAAAAAACATTTGTACTACACGAGTTCGCTAATTTCATTTATAATGGTTTTTAATATCAGGGCAAATAGCTTTCGGGTGACTAGAATGATACCTTTAAAGTTACAATTTCATATTTTCTAAGAAAGTCAAAACATAATTATTGCTATGTCTGGTAGAGGGGTCCCTGAAGGTCTTCCAAACAAAACTCAACCATTCCCGGTATTTTGCAGTTTTAAGGTTCCATTGGCAGCCATATTGGATTTATGCCAATCGTTGGACATATGAAGTTATGGCGTCAGTGGAAAGTCATAGTTTATGCTTTTATTGATCCATTGGTACCACTTTTAAAACTACCTCTAATACATTTACACCCTATAAACTCAGTTCATTCCCGAAAAATTGGAGTTTTAACGTGTCGATTGCGGCCATATTGGATGTATGTTAATTGCTCAAAAACGTATCTTTTTATTTTGGATTTATGCTAATTGTTGACCGTATGACTTGTGACCACACCTATCGTTGTTCTAGGTTTTTTTTGGTAGCAATTTCCTATCTGCTCGTATTATATTGACATTCTAAAAACTCAACCATTTCGGAGATATCGGAGTTTTAACTTTCAATGGCGGCCATATTGGATTTATGCTAATTGCTGGCCGTATGACGTTTGACGTCACAGGGACGCCATATAGCTATGTTTTTCTGAGCCATCTGCAACACTTTCCTATCTACCCGTAATACATTTAGACCCTACGAACTCAACAATCTCCGAGATATAGGAGTTATAAGGTGCCAATGGCTGCCATATTGGATTTTTGCCAATTACTCGAAAACCTATCTTTTTATTTTGGGCGATTTTTGTTTGGGAGACCTTCAGGGACCCCTCTACCAGATTCCGTCGAGAAAAATTATGTTGCAATTTGTTCTAGGTATCCATTCCATATGGCTTATCTTTACCCGGGCAGCTAGAGGTCAAAGCGCGGCACTCTAGAGACCACTAGGCCATCCCAACCCCCAAAATGGATACGTTTTTTTATAAAGCGGAAATAAACTTTGGTAAGAGAAGTCTGGGAGAATTATGATTATTTATAGTTGTATTGTCAAGGTAATGGATACGTTTTCTATATTTTGTACTAGTAGTATTTCTATATCGAAATTTGTGTGAATGTGTTTTATTGTCTGGAACAATATTGACATAAGACAATGGGGCGATACCAGGTAAAATGATTTGTTAATACATTGGTGCCACCTCCAAATAGTGGCTGCCTTCACCTTCATGTATTTGGTTTTATGATTGCCCAACTCGCTCCTATAAATTGTTATTGTTTTCAATACTTTTCAAATACGCATCGTGATAAAGTTTATACACAGTATGTATGTAGGTGTACATACCATTCATAGGTTTGTAATCTAAGACCTTTTATTCTACCCAGCAAAGGATTAGCATAACAATCACAGATGGAGGGTGCAGTCGACAGGGTATCCTCCCATTTCGCCTACCTCCCATTGCTGATTAATAGGCGATGCACAAAAACAAACCAAGTTGAATATTAAGGCTTAATGTTGTGCTCTATTACTAGTATTCATATTAAAACAGACCAATCAACATACCAATCTAAAATAGTACTGCTGATCAAAAGCTGAAGTTTAGTTTGTATTCACACCTCTATCCGTTTATCTTTTTCATCCAACTGAAATGGGGTTTAACGTCATCGTAAAAATCTGTGATTTATAGTGGTGATATACATCTTGTTATATTTCCCTGTTTTGATATCTCGAAAATAAGGAGCCGCGGTTTCTCAGCGAGTAAGACGCTTGCTAGCTAACTATGATGTATCTCGTTCCCTCCCTGTGTTGGCCGAGAACCTCATGTGAGTTGTGCAGGATGGCAAGGGTAATGTCTCGTCGTTCGGTTAGGGAGAAAAAAACCTGTATCATGTTACTTATTACTGCCAATAAACCAGTTTAATTAAAAAAAAAACAACAAAACACCGAGGTCTCTTGCTACATGTTGTCATGCAGGTAAAAGAACCCTTGATAGCTGGATATCGAAATAAGAGTAGGCTATAGGACAAAATGTCTGTCACAGCACACTGCATGGCGTAAGCCCGTCTTCGTGATAACAGTGGATGCAGACGTTTAACCTAATTTCATTTCATTCATTATCTTGAAAATGTACAAATATGTCTACATTATAGTGATGAATTCATTCTATGTTCAGCTTGTATCATCAATGTTAAGCCCGTCTTCGTGATAACAGTGGATGCAGACGTTAAACCTAATTTCATTTTATTCATTATCTTGAAAATGTACAAATATGTTTACATTATAGTGATGAATTCATTCTATGTTCAGCTTGTATCATCAATGTTAATTAACGTGGTTAATTGTGTAGACAATGAACGGTGTGTAGGTAAGGCCAACGCATGGAATGGTGAAGATTTGTTAGCCTTGTTTTAATAATTCAATTAAGGTGGAATCACCGTTGTACCTATTTACCTGTAGTAACACAACCTTAATGAAAGCCAAACTGGTATTTCCTGACGTGTAATCCCAAGAAGTTACCGCTATTAGCATCAAACATTACCCTTCAGGGATTCTACATAGAAAACAAACTACTCAGCTTGCGTACACTATATGTGAGTAGAATATATAAATTCTACCATATGGTATCATTTCTTACTATCAATCAAAACCAGCTGCCAACCAATTTTTCCCATTTCCCTAGAATTGGCCACAACATAGGCGACCCTAAACATTGAGCACACATAAACTTGGCGTCGCATACTAAACGGAACCAAACGTATGTCATAACGTTCGCGTTATTTTTTCCGCTACAATTACATATCTATAACTGTAAAGGCTAAGATTACAAAACTTATACTCAATATGAAATGTCAAAAATGGCGATACCGTATAGAATACAGATGGATTGTGTTTTGAACGGTTGGCACACAAATGGTTTCGTCTCTTGCATTGATCACCAATTGGTAACTAACCACCATTTTCCAGCTGACACAGATTAAACCTAGATTTCATATTTCATAACATATACACAATAAGTGGTGCTTCAACTTATGAATGAAATAAAGAAAAGTGGGATTCATCTGTTTCCAGTCATCTTGGCAGCCATAGTGTGTAACACCCACTTAAGTGTTCACTAGTTGAGATTAGTAGCTTTGGGTTTGGGTGTGATTTCATCCTGCATTGTTTCATGTAGTTTTGTTTAAGTTGTTTGCCATCTACTTGTCTTTTGAGACGAGTTGTTTATTGATAGCAGACTCTTTAAACAACTATCATAATATGTTAAGATGTCTTCTATCAGTTTCATTTTCTACCACTTGACTCTAAAAGGAGATTGGACATACATATGCATTTTACATGCGCCTTCTAATCACAGCCAACCAGCAAAAATCTGCCGAATCATTCAAAGCTGTTTAACCATAATTCTTTTTTGCACAATTATTGAAGTCTCCATCAGACACGAAACTAGACTCACCTCTAGCGATAACCATATTCAACATTAAGATAAGAAACGAAAACATAGACAAAGGCATGAAGAAAGGTTCACAACAAGATACTTATTATATCAATTGAAAATCTACAAAAGCAAAACAATGTAGCCTGATTGATTAATGGGATATGTGATCTGAAACATTCTCAAAAACGGACTTCTTAGTATTTAGGGATAAGAATTCTTGCGGCACTAATGACGTAAAACTTAACCCGAAATAAAAGAATTGTACCGAATCCTCTAGTAGATTAAACCTGTTCGACTAACCTACATGCATATCAGTAAAGCAATGTCTGCTGTTTGAGGTTGTTTTAATAAGGACTTTATATTCCAGTCCTATATTTACATACTAGTTTCTACATGCTGTAATCATTTATATTCAAATCTGAAATAACATAGCTAAGGGTTTTAACATAATTTATAACATAATAAAAACTAAGATCAAATACAAAATAAACAAAACCCCAATTTATTTGAGTTGCGAGTGTTTTTTTGATCAACGTTAGGATAATTGATTTATTTGGGTATTTGTTATCTGGACATACATTACCATATATTACAACAACTAACGCTTGCACTAAATATTACTTAACTACATTAATAAATTGACACTATTTTTTATTTGTTTAGTGTAAAAGTTGAAAGTTATGATTAAAATGTATACCTTTCAGAGTATCGTATTATGATTTTAATTCTTGAAAATGCAATGTTGAGAAAATTCAAGAGTAGTTCAGTTCTGTCGAGAATTCACAAAGATATGGCGAATTGAATATTACATTTTTTTCAGTATTCGGAATTTTCTGAAGAAGATATAAATAGGAAATTTATCAAAACAAGCGAACGCTACCAATAATATTTTCTAGAATTATTTGATGGGCCTTTTTTTCTATCTGCCTGAATCCAGACCCGTAATTAATGCAAATAAGCAACATGGGCACATACTATTGACGTTGATTAATTAAGCCATGTTTAGGTAGATATTATCCGTTTAGTCCTAGATTAAAACCCTGTCTCTTCTGGTAGCTGTTATTCTGTCGATTCCAGTATTGAAAAAAGTAATGTATTTATATCTGGGACATTTGCTTAAAACATAGCTAACATTTTGCTATCGTACATACCTGCCATGGATTTTCAGAAGCTGGTTGATAAATTATCTTTACTGGATAACTAACCGAAACGAAGCACGCAATGACTAACAATCGGGAAGGTTCCATGATATTAGTGTGCTGACATAATATGTACATTCAATCTCTAATTATTAGTGTTAAAATTCAGATATATATATACAAAATACCAAAATCTGTCTAAATTGGTTCATTTACAATGTATTCAGCAATAAAGCAAAGCACCCGTTCTCTTTGACATGACGTTTATATTCTTAATATATCACAACTTAGCCGGTTGTGATAAATACATGTACGTGTGCACTATTTGCATTTATAAATGTTTACAATTAGTTATAAACCAGTAGATAGGTTATATGCTTTTGAAAGTTATCCTGACTGTCCCCGATACTATTGACTTAGAGATATATCTACTTATCTATAATCCCTTTCTTTACTAGCATAGATTAAGATATACAATGCATTGCCCTGACACATTATGCAACCAAAACGTTCAAAATCTATTCCACTTTTTTTCTGCCTTATCTTAGGAGTGCATAAACGCGTTTTTGTTGCTCTGTTCTATTTGCTGTACCAGTAAGTTCTAGCGACTTGTATTTGAAAGTTGTTTGAATATATAATAAATTGCTTTTTGTTGCTTTATAGTTTATATTATATGATTAAACTTTTAAAATCAGAGTACTAAGACGAACCTACTTATAGATGAGTTTGTGTTACGTACGTGCTGTATTATAAAGCCTGTCATTGAGTCATCTGGCGTTGTTTAGGATCCCCGTATGTACGTTGCACGGAGTAGGGTCTCATATCCAGCCTTGTTTGTTTTCTCCGGGACCCCCCTGTTTCCCTCCACTGCTAAAGACCCCTTACCGCCAGCGAGTTAATGAAATAAAAATTAAACAATATGCTAGTCCCGAAATGACCTAGTTTATGTCGACTGGACGTTAAACCTCATCTCATAGCTTACAAATTTGTTGTTGTATATCTTTAAAATGTAAAACAGAACAGTCTCACCAGCTTGCCCATGGCAGCACGGTAACACGATGACTTCGAAATTAGTTATTTCATGACTGGGTTTGCATTTTTAGTTGTTGTCAGGTCGAATCGTGTTATCGTATAAAAAATAGCCAAATTCTCGCTGGGATTACTGAGCTAAATGGCCATTCACTGGATACGTGCGAAAAAACAGCCAGCTACTATAAATTTCGTCACGTTAGTTACGAACGCTCCAGGTACTGTGGTTATATGCAATTTTTTGACCATATTATATCACTCGATTTCAGAGTTATAATAACCTGTTGTATTCTTAAAATATGCAGTCTTAAATGAAACATAAATAAACGTAATAATATATCCCACAATTGCATGATGATTGTATACTAGTATCATAAATGTTCAATCTTTTATCGTTATACAGTCCTAATGGTTTTGTATTTAGAAATCTCAAACTATGTGTGGCTAAAACTAATTCTAATCCCTGACTTCAATCGGGAGTTGACTGTTTTATTATGAGTATCATTTGGTTAAACCCCGAGTTTTATTAGGAATCAGCTGTTTTCTGGGATTGTGTAAAGCACTACAATAACTTAGTGTTTTCAATCGTGCTGTGAGTCAATTAGATAACACATTTAGTTGATTTTATGGTTGGGAAGCATATCAGAATGCCAATCATAGAATGTTTTTCCGTATGTCAATGTCAGACCTTATGGCCGTTTTGTTGTAACATACTGAGATGTATCTTTAATTAATGCACCAATTCTATTGCAAACAATTGATTGGTCATAATAATCAACAAACAGATACGAAAATGATGCTTGGAATTAAATTTGAATTTGCTTAAAATAACATTAATTGAGATGGGACTGTGGGGAACGTAGCGCCCCTTCCTTCCAAGCAAAACATTTTCGTGGATTTTAACTGTTTCTGTCTTGTAATTCTAATTGCCGACCGTAAAGATGGGAATCCTTACAGTCCAATGCACCCTAGTAAATACTCCATGGCATATTTCGAGTTGCAACCTGTTATACTCTTGCTATCGTGTAACATAACATTGGTGCAGAGATTTACTAGAAAATTCTCTTTCAGCAACAATTTGGTTTTGATTACACAACGTTACGTTCAGTATACGTCTTCTATTTTCAGTTCTGCCAATAATGGATTATGTATATACACCAACCAGGACCGTAACAGGCCATTAAACATTCCTAACGCCCATGGTGAGTAAACTAAAACAATATGTATGATATCATTAACCCTTGTTTTCCACCGGTAGTATTACATGCTTAATCACTGGAATTGTGCACTAGTGAAAAACAGAACTGGTGCCATACAAGATAACATGTTTTGTAGATGACGTATTATTAATCAATTGTATGATATATTATTACCAGCGAAGCAATATATCATAATTAAGAATTTTATTTAATAAATTGCCAGAAAGTGAGGTTTTCTTCCGGAAAATGAACACTTGAACATTTCTATTTGCATAGAGAATAATTAAATTATTTATCGTAATGATTATCATAATAATAATAAATCTGCATATTGGCGCCAAAGAGCACGAAGACCTAACTAGAGTCGTGTAGCGCAGATGTGACATGGAATTTATTAACTTGATGTATCTGACATATCTTAGGTTATTCTAACTTATATACAGACAAGATCATCAACAAAACCGTATTGTTGTGTATAACTTTATTTAAAGATGCATTAGTTAAAAGCTTAATCTGCTTATTGCAAGTCTTTATATGGGCTCCAAATGTTATAGAAATTGTTAATTAGACCTTTGCTTACGCAACAAGCCCCAAATCGACCCGTAGACCATCGGGTGGTATGCATACAGCTTGGATTTAAACAGTGGTCCATTGAATAATTAAATCATTACATTTACCGTTAATCACGGTCGTCTATTGATTAAGAATCGAGGGAACCGTAGTCATTTAGAATGTGTCTTGATAATCGAGAATATGTGAGCATGGTTATCGTCTGTCTATTAAACGATTGACAATTTTCGGAGACGGTGCGAAGACATTCGATGCCCATTTCTATTTTCCTTTTTTATCATCTATTTTTGAATTGTTATATCAAGAATAGCCAACTCTTTATTAAAAGCTAAAAGATACATTATGTAAGATTTAGATAAAGAACTAGCCATTCTTGCTTGCTATAATAGTTCGAAAGTAGATGATGTAAAATGAATAATTTGAATATTTCATTTAAATTACTCAATTGCAAGCGAAGATATTGTCCTTTGAAGGTTTGACAGACGTGTGCAATAATTTCAACCACGGTCCTGGTTGATCGCTGAACCGTTTTAATCTGTTTAATATCGGATAAATCTGAAATCTGATGCCATGAAGAGTTGATTAAGGCCTGGGTCAGTTAATTAATGTCTAATTAATACTTTAGATAACATCTCAGGCCCGAAAAAATACCTGCAATAGGCAGAATTAGCTCTTGCATACTGCATGTTTAACTAGTGATTCTTTAAGTAAAACTTATTTATTTCAGCTGTCGTTTTCCAAGTTTGTATACAAAACAGATATAAGTTGAATAAAAAATATAGAAAATGGCAGGCACTTTCTGCAGCAGAAGGTTCGGAGTCCGGTATCAAGGTTATGCTCAATCAGGCCAAGGTCAGTTGAAACTTCTCTATTTTTTTTTATATAAAACACATTGCACATTCAGTATGAAAAACAACAATTTGACATTAGTTAAGTAAAAACGCCTTGTTAATATCTGGGCATTATCAACTATTTAAATTGCATGTGCTAAGAAACACATTAATCTTCAGATTCTAATTAAAAGGTGTAGATTTGCTAAATCATATTAACATAAAAAAGTAACCGACGGTGATTGCCATATTAATTAAATGTATTTGACAGGGTATAAAACCTGTTAATTCTGTCGATTCTTCAGAAACAGTGTAAAGAATTATCATGATCATATAAAGACTTTGGTCGACATTTGCATTTGTCGGACGATAATTGTAACTTTTCACGACTTAATTTACGCTAAAAATGGACACAAATGGATTTCTGAACATTTAAATAAGAAATCAAAATATCTCCAGTAAATCATATCCCGGTTTGGATTAAATCGGATTAAAAAACCCACTTATTAAATAAAATGAAATGAAATGGGGTTTAACGTCCCACTGTTCTGCTATGAGGCTTATGAAGACGGGAATGCTATGAGGGTGGTTTTGCCTGTTAGCGGCGCTAAAGCCTACCTTTTTTGTCGAATTCCATCTGCCAAGCGTTCGTTTACGTGCACGCAAATATGTACATGGGACCTCGGATGTTCGTCCCATCCGAGCGACTATACACTGCCCTTTGGCAATCCCCTTAATGATGCATGTTGATACCAACATTAAGTAAATTATCGAGGAATCTGTTTATATTATTATCTTATTTGAAGGTGCATTTTATAAAAGATAATGCCCCCATTTTATAATGCCCGTAAAATCAGCTCAATTTCAGATTCACACGGTTTATTACATACACCATGATTTTGTTAATATACTATAATACGTCTTATGTTTTCTTCGCCCTGTCCCCCAACTAGTACAGTCTATAGAGAATAGATAATTTAACGTCTTCTAGTTCTACAGGATTCAAAATTCTTCACCGATTATCATCAAATTTCCAGGAATAGTTAGTTTCGTAGTCCAATGGCCTGTATTTTATTTTAGCATTTTCGCAATTGCAGTACTCAGCAGTAACCGCCCTATTTATTAACTGCCTGGCAAGCTATTTTATATATACTTTTGTTATATTGTTTTTAAAATTCCTTTGGGATGAATCCAAAGCCTACATGCAAATAATGTACGTACTTTCAAAATACCATCACCTTTTATTTGTTTGTATGTTTTGATTTACCTGGTCATCAATGTAAATAGAAAATAGAATGGTAGGGCTTGACCGTTGCAGTACTTTCGTTTTATTACGTAATATGATGTCTTCTTTGATAAACTTAGTCTTATTTGAAATTCAAAAAAACTATGAAAAATGACATAAATATGGAATTTAATTGTTTTATACGATTAGTTGAATTGAAGGTACATTTTCCTCATGGAGGGATTCAACTTCACTAAGCTAGTAGAACAGATATTTCGTTTTAAAAAAAACTAATCAAAATCCATTTATATCACAAAAAAAAACACAACCATCACCTCTCCACTAAATGCCCAACCCCAACCCAAACCACCCCAAAGGAATAAACGATAAGACCAACCGTCTCTATTGTTTTTTCATTTTTCTATAGTTGGCGGCAGAGGCAGAAAACAAAGACAACATGGCCGAACAGAAACGACAGCATGGAAAGCGGGTTCGATATGGAGAAATTGTACAGGTAAATGTATATATTATTTAATATATATTTGATAAACAGTAGCCGCCATATAGACTTGACCCTTTTAAGATGGATTATTATTTAGACCATCGGCTTTCTATGAAAATAATTTTTATTCACCATTATTTCAGTTAAAACAATTATTTACTCGAAAGTTTGTTCATATGAGTACCACCCACACCAGCAAAAAAGACAAAAACAACATGAGAGTAAGTATATAATACGGAAGAAAACCCATTTACTTATTTATTTCTTTAATTCATTTACTTCTGTCTAGTCGAGCATACTGTGATATAGCTTTCAATTTAACTTTATATTCCTTGTTTTTCATTTGGCTAATGTGCAGTAGATAATTGTCGCAAGCCCCAACACCCTTTGCCTCGCTGTCTGTGATACCTGTTTTTTAATTGGCTCTTGTGAAGTGTTAAAGAAAGTTGATCCCCAAACACACGGATGAGTTCATATTTCGAAGACTAAACGCCAAATCCTTTAAGTTGAGCTCAAGTCTGAGACAAGAACGTATGTGTAAACTTGGTGTACGGACAAATTTTCAGGTCAGCGTCTTTGAAGAAACATCTATGTTTTTACCGTTTTTGAAATTAAGCACCACTACAACATGTGTTTTATATTAAAGAACCATAAACTTGATTCATGTACATGTAATTAATTTGGTTTCTACTTACAAAGGAACCCCATTTAAACACTTATAAAACAGTTCTTGGTGATGACCTCTCAAGATGACCTCTCAAGATATGTGCCAGTCTATAAAACTAGTTTCAAATCATCCTAGGTAGAAACATACCCTAGTCTTTTGTTATTTCAAAATAAACAAAAACAAGCCCACTACGAATACAACTTCATGAACGAAACAGACTCTAATTAGAACACATTCTGACAACTTCTCAAGTATAGTGATAGAAACAGTCTCTTGCCATTATATTAGAATATTCAATATTTGGAAAATAATACCCAAGATGTATAATATGCTTTATAAACAATAATAATATGTACAATTTGATACGTTTATACTAGATTCAGTATACATATTATATATACAAGTTACAGTTTGCCATCTGTTCTACGCATTTAGATGTGCATTATGATGCAGGTGGTTTCTGCACATAACTTTGCGAAAGCAAACCTAAATATAACCAGAGATATTTGAAAACAATATATAACAGTGCAAATTGTGCCTGACACCGATTCCCCATTATTGGATATATCTTTCACTGTTCTTATTGTTAACCTAAAGCATCTACGTCACCCGAGTGAACGCCATTTCAACAACTACAAATCTAGAAATGTGATAACATAAAGTTGTTCATGGAATTATTAGGTCTTTCTTTCTGTCTGGTAAACAAAAGAATTCGAAACCAAACCAAAGAAGATGGTTGATTGAAAGTTTACCTCGAATGTTTTTTATCTTGAAATAAGGTCGGGACTGTAAACTGATAAGATATATAAATACCTTTGTTATTCTGATTGTATAGGAAGAAGATATCAAATTATTAAATGCTATTGCCAAAACACACTTAACACTACATCTCATATTGTACTATCATACGTTACTAGTCTCTGGCAACACCTAAAAGCAATGTGTGTGGTAGAACCTGAAATCTAAGACATAAAGTCAGTAGCGAAACAATAAATCGACACTGTCTGCACCATTCTATTTCTACCGAAACTTTTATATACACAACTTACCCAGCTTAAAATCATGAGAGACAAGAGAAGAACATACTATAACATATATAAGTATAGATTGTTTATTGTCGCATCTGTTGGGGGTGTTATTATATAACCTTATGTTTTGGTCTGTAGGCAATTGTCTTAGATCGTGTTCGAAAACAGATTACGAGCACAATGGTGCAGAAAAGCTACAAATATCAATCATCTTAAATTAGTGGAATGATGGAAACCATTCAGACTCCGCTTTACGTCATACGTTAGATTAGATTTATTCAACACATAGCTACTTTTGATATCAGAAAAGAAACGTTCTTTTGTTCTGGGCATTTTTAATGACGAATCATTAAATTTACCTTTGTATATTGGTAGGATTGTTAAAATTTTTGGATTAATTTGTGATGAAGGCTGTACAAAGAGATAACTAATTCACAATTCTTGTAAACTTGAAGCAATAATAACCAAATGTGTTAGTAATGATAAAATTATGACCTCCCACCCCTCCTCCCCATCGCGGACAAGGCACACACATTTATACATACATTTCACATAATAAAATAAACCACATACGTCGATATCAAATTTAAGTGAATGATTACGGGGGTGGGGTGTAAGTCTCAACTGCGCTGTACAGTCCCGGGTCTGTAAAAAATAAATATTTGGTATACAAAATGTGTCGAACTGAACGGAATAGAGTGGTTCTGGTATGTCTGTCACAACACGCCTTACTGCGTTTCATTATTTACAAATTTAAGTACACTTTGTAATAAATGACTTTAATATCATTCTTATTTCCAGGTGTCATTACACGAATTCAATGCAAAGAATGCTCAATTCCGCATATTACCGAGATATAAAGTTAAATCTGAAGGTGAAGTGGTAAGTATAATGTACAAGAAACAATCGCTTTGATTTAGTTGCAGATAGATGCCAATATTTGAATACAAGTCACTGGAAAATGGCGAAAATATATGATTTGTTTTGTGTATTTTATACATTGGCGTTGTCCCATCCCTCCATGATTCTCAATTTTTTTGTTTCAGGTTCAACTGTATGATCAAATAGTGTTTGAAAGTGTTAAATCCCCAGGTCATTATTTTCACTCTAGTGAGCCATATCAGATAGATCGTTTCTCTGTTGGGTAAGTTAATCTTTATACCAATTTAGTGACCATTAAGCATTAAGACGGTGCGTCTTCGTTGTAGAAAAAGCGGCGAATGACATTCATGACTGTGGGATTACATGGAGAATTACTAGTCCAGACAAAACAAAAATACTCTCTGCCCATTGACGATTCATTTAATGTATACACCGATAGCAATTTTTTATGAACTTTTGTGAATGAAAGCTTTCTTTTATTAATATCATCGCCGGAACATCACGTCAACAAAAGATAATTTGGTATTGTTTAAATACTGTTTACATAGTGTGAAACCTCAGCGAGTATATATCTACAGGCATCTTCCTCATATATCTAAATATTTATACAGTATCTATAAACCTCAATAGCAATCCATAAACTATGGTGTACTTAATATACCGAGCATCTTTACCAATCACCTGGCCTATTGTATTCGTTCGTATGTGTGTTTGTAGTGTTGACCAGTTCGTCATATGGCACTTGTTCGATTCTTATACAATGAATCTGTCACTCACCTAATACGATAAAGTGCTCCATAAATGGGTCGATTCGTTCCTATTATTTGTAGCCATCAAGGTATGTTAGGTTATCGTAAGCACAGCAAATATAAATGAAAGGGTGAATACAATATTGGAAAAAAGATCATGTAACCATTATGAATGAAAAGAGCGTACATTACCGAAACTAAATCATTCCGATAACCAATCAATATATTCATTTATAGTTATAAGGTTAAAATGTCAACCACCATTGCTGTACATATAACATCAATTAATAAATATTTTAGGATGGTTAAAGGGGCATAATGTCTTCGGAATCCTACTTTGTTTCATAGGAAGGACGTGGTTTATGCAAATAATATTTATTTTATAGTCACACACTACAATTTGTGTCGTTATTTAGAAACTGGGATTTTTGCAATGATGCGTATACTTTTGATGTATCTTGGACAGGCAAAATAAACAACATTATACTTTAGCTTCTCTCTATGCCTCTATAAATCTTAATACATATTAATTATAATGCTTACAAATTGACTGCCATGTGATATTAACGATACGTTCATCTAAATATTTGATTATTCATTAACAGAGCTGAAGTTAACCTTGGAGTTGAACGATCAAGCTTTACCCTCATCGGCAGCTTCCGAGATACCCCGGAACAAGAAAAATTTGTTCGGGTAAGATTCTTCGTTTGTCTATAAGTATGCTCTATATCGTTTCATTAAAACGAGAATTTCACATTTTCTAAGAAAGTCAAAACATAATTATTTCTATGGCTTTTGCTCAATAGGTTTTAAACTCACTATTATACGACCATGGACATTATTTACCTCCCTTAAAATTATTGACACAGGAAATAATAACACAATAACCTGCCTCGTTTTCCCATTGCCCCCATGTATTAGCTGCCTTCAAACGTTGGAAGTTGAAGTTGAAATTGATGTTTTTGCCAATTTCTCAGTTGACAATAGTGAATTATATGATTAATAGGATTATTCTTTGACAAGGTATTATTGGATACCATCTTTTTTAAGGCTTTTTTAAAATAATATTTAAAAATAAAACTTACAAATTTGAAATTATAGCTTTAATGTAGTGTAATCTAAGTTGATATTTTCAAGAATAAGAATTGTCATGTACAATAACAAAATGAGTTTGTTTTTGTTGTTTTAGGGTGGCTCATTTATTCGATTATTTCACAAAGAACTGGAGGCATATCTTGTTGGTGAAGGATTGTTTGATGAAGTTGTCACAGAAGACGGTAAGCGATCAAAATTAATATTATTTATATATATTATTTAGGGAAAGGGGTTTTACATTAACCTGTTTCCCACTTAATTACCCCGTGTTGTTGATTCGGTATACCGCACAGTGTTTGTTGGTTATATGTTTTTACTTTCTTTGATTAAGATATTTTCCCCCTTTTTTTCTAGTTCATTTCCGTCTTAGAGCGATTGACCAACACCGGCCTAAGTCTCTTTCTCCGTCCACGTCTGGTCTGACATATTGGCAGATTGAGGCCGAACACAGTATTCTTGACGGTTAGTTAATATCTTTATTGTTATACATATATATACTTGATTATAAGATATTGTTATACTTACATTACCAAAATGGAATATATCATTTATTGATACACATACTTAATAATAAGTACCATCGACCATCAACCGAGTATGCTGTCATCACAGCTATCTTAGAATTATGACGGCATAAAAAATCAAAGTCAATCGATGCACACTTGGCCAATGAACACACCTGTCAAGTTTAAAGGCGGTTGTTCTTGAATTGACCCCTCGAAATTTTTCACCTCCAACAAGAAGAACAAGAAGATGGTTTAAAAACCATTTCCTAGTCCAACGAAATATACTACATATCTCGTTTCATGAATACATTTACGTTCTTTATGATTTAATTTTAGGTGACGTGTTGCGCTGGGAGCAACAAATACGTTTACGTCATGGACTTACTCGCCAGTATTTGTGTATTGATTCCAAGATGGAGGTATCGTTGTTACCTGATTCTACAGATCCAAGAACAGTCTTCAGATTACATTCTGTTCTAAAGGTACGAGTAATGATTAAGCTGTAGTTATCTCCCTTAGCATTGTTTTTCGATCTCGCTCTATTCGGTACTTCATACACCTTTGTATCATTATTACAGTGTTTTGCAGAACGGGAGGCCTGAAAAGGACAGCTGTCTAGTCGTTCGGATGGGACGAAAAATCGAGATCCCGTGTACACATCGACGTGCACGTAAAATATCCATGCCCGGACAAATTTTCCCTCATAGCACACTGTATGGCGTATGGTCATCTTCCATTAGCCCATATTAGGTGCATAACAATAGGACGTTAAACTCCATTTCATTTCATTACAGTGTTTGCGTATATACTTTTTTCAGGAGAGAGATGAGATTCAGTATGAGAGTTATGCTAGAATTGAACACATGCTAACTGGCTGTTGGTTACACGCTCTTAAAGGTAAAGTTACTTTTTTATGTTACAGTATTCATTAGTGTGCCCGATCTGATTGATGTGATCCAGTTTTCAAATAAAGATTAACACATCGACAAAATACAATAAACAACAAGGGTACACAACAAGGACACCTCTTTTGGCAATATCTTTTTCTTCTATACGAACATATACCTTGTATGGTGAGGGAAACTGTATATTCTGCGCAAAGTTTTATTATTATTCAATTATTTCAGACGAAGATTATAAGAAACATCAGTATGAAGATGGCGATAATGAAAAATCAATGCAAGGACTCCGCTGGGACGGGGCTGAGGTTAGAAAAGTAAGTTAGACTTTTTTTTTAATTTTTGATGTACATTTTATATGATACTACTGCACCAAATAATAAAAAGTTTGATTTTTTTAGTTGGCCTAATGTTTATACCATTCCTTGTACATTTTAAAACTGTTGCAGGTATCGGCCTCCAGTGAAAGTATCTATGATGATGCTTATACAATTCAACGTGTAGAACCAAGAGATATTGATAATTTTAACTATGTAGCTGGGATGGTGCCCTTTCTCTTTAATCTAATACAGGATGTAAGTATATCTATTGGTGAGCTAAGGCAGAGTAAAATTAAAATGCAAACTTGACCTTAATAGGGAATAAAATAAAGAAAATCAAACTACAAATGAGTAAGAGAACAAGAGAGAGGGAGAGCAATGGGGTTTAACGTTCACTCAACACAACTAGGTCATTTCGGGACAAGCATATGGTTTTAATTTTATTTCAATAAGTCGCTTGCGCGTAGGGGTCTTTAGCAGTGGGAGGAAACCGGAGTGTTCGGAGAAAACCCATCAGGTTGAGAAGGCGCCCCTATCTCAATGCCACATACGCTCACACCAGGGCTCGAAACCACAGCCGCAAGCCAGAGGTGGCCGGTAAGAGAAGAAAAAGTAAACTTGTTGATATATAGTTACTACATTACCACACAAAGTACTAAGTTTGCAAAAATTGTCTGATTGCATCTTTATATGCAAATTGCTTTCATCTGATATAAGATTCAAACAAGCCACCGCTTCTACTCTTGATTTACAGTTTGTTTATTCTTTTATTATTATTACAGAGGAAATCTGCAGCCCAACTGAATGCTCGAAAAACGCACAGTATCATAACGGTAAGCAATATTAAATATTACTAAATGCCCATTTAGATATTTGCTATGTTTAAAAAATGTTCTTGCACAATCATCATTGTCTGAAATAAAGATCTAAAAAATAGCGTTTTGTACATGTATTATATTATTTAGAAGCTGAATGTTTTTTTTTTATTGAAACTGCTAATCATATTTCAGTCATTAAAAGAAGTCAAAGATTTTATGTTGCCTGAAGGTTTGCCTGATAAAGATCGACAAAAACTGATGAGAAATTTAAGGGTAAGAAATTTGCTGAAATTGTTGCTACCCGTAACAGGTCCTACTGTTATGTACCTAGCCTGGGCTAATGGAAGACGGGCATACGCCATACAGTGTGCTAGGAGGGAAATTTTGTCCGGGCAGCGGCGCTACTGCCAACTGCTTATTTACGTGCATGCCGGTGTACACGGGACCTCGGGTTTTCGTCCCATCCGAACGACTAGACAGCTGTCCTTGTCAGGCCCTCCGTTCTGCATCACTGACAAGGCGAACCATGCCGGAAAATCGAGATAAACTTTCTCGTTCAATGTAGGGATCGTACACTCGACCTCCAGGCTAGCGAGCCAGCGCCTTACCGCATACAACAAAACATTTCCTACTAATCACCAATAAGAGAACTGACAAGAATGAACAAGAATGAACAAACTTTTTGTTGTAAAAAGAGACCGACAAAAGATATGTTATAGATATGAATATTCTTCACATCGTATCCAAAATTTCAATGTTTTCATAAAAGATTGACAAATGTATGAAATTTTGTCAAAGCGACATAAACTTAATGCTATTGTTTTTCAGGTGATAGATTTGCTGGTCAAATTATTACAATGTCCCTTGACATCCGGAGAAGAAGAATCACATCTTATTAGAGTTTTTAAAGAGGCTTATGATGTTTTACACGCTTATATGATTGGCAAAAGTAGGAAAAATGCGCTGTATTTCGCCAAATATATAGATTTCTTTCAAACACAATTTACTCAAAAGGTGGGTATTTTATTTCTCCATATATGTATTCGAAGGAGATTGTCAGAACGGACAGACTTACCTTACATTAAAAGTTCATTGTTGCTCATCATTTAGCATACATACATGTATTTCTTAATACGCCCATAATTTCATGTGGACGTATATTGTTGTGCCGGTGTCCGTCCGTTCACGTGTTGTTTTTGACGAAACTTGAATATAGGTTTATATCCAAAACATCTCGTATTTAGCCTGTGTGGACCCTTTCTAGAGGTTATAATTTGCATCTGATTTGGATAAAACCGAAGATGGCATATTACAGATCTCGGATCATTTCGATATTGACGCATGTTGGACAGTAACATCCTGTATTTTGGCCTCTAAGTGTACAAAATTTTGTGTTTTTTTAGCCTGTTCCCTGCCCATCTCTTGCAAAATGTGGGCGTATTTGGCATGGCAACCGCTTGTAAATAAAATTATTTGACAATTACAAGTGTTCATTAAGTACAATTAAGAACGTGTAGCGGAACTATGAATAGTTCGTCACGTTTCTCGCGAACCGTCGAATCTGATATAATATTTAAGTATTGAGAAATTTGTAATATGTTGTTATCTCTGTAGCCATAACATAATAATATTTATTTCAATGACGTCCAGTGTCCTGACGTATATGTATGAAATAATACATCTAAAATAAATATTGGTATTTGATGACCACAAAGAGAACAGCATAGTATAAATTTCTCAATACAAATTCTCAATACTTAAATATATATCAGATTAAGCAAACCACCCCGTTGTCTCCTTCTGACTCTTGACCCGGCATCAGTAATTGTTTGTATGTATTTTTAGGGTGGTATTGGCCTGAATGTTGCTCAGATGATAGTAGAATTAATACGTGATAAGAGAAAGATAGTTGATAGAATAACCAAATCACATATTGATATATTTATACAGTTACTCCGACAAAATCAGGTAAGCCTTTAGATATTGTCCAAATATCATAAATGCATATCTATATATGTAATAAATTTAATCATATTTATATTAATGTTGTGTATAAAAATGGAGAAGCAGAATGGATCGTATACAGGCATCAAAGGAGAAAATACGATACATCCAAGGCTGTTATTGAAATTGATTTACATATGCAAAATAATAACTGAAACATAACGTGACCAACAATATTGGTTGATGGTGTTGACCATCATAAAATAATTAAAAATCAGACCATAGTTTATTTGGTAATTGGTTAATAGCCCAGCCTAAATAATTAGATGTTAATTTTCTTCAAGATTAAGATGAGCATAATGTAGCATATTGGGTTCTAAATATGTAAGCTGGCGACGTAAGTTGTGATATTAAAAATATAATCATGAATGGTTGCTATATTTTTTTTTTTTACAGAATTTCCGGTTTCTGGATTTGCTACAAGTGTTGTGTGTATGTGATGGGGTTGCTATCCCGAATAACCAGACATATATTGTACAGCAGTGGTTGAGGTCATATAAGGTATAACAAGTTATTCAAATTTGTGGAATACTAGTACATAATAATCTTCATTTAATAGGAGGGTGGTCGAGACAGAATTGTATTTCCGGATAGTGAATACTATTAATATGCTGTGGATGTGAAGATATAAGATGTAGATTTAATGTCTTGATGTGGTACGATATATTGTTGATGTTTAGTTCCAGAAGAGTGTAGAAATATTGTTTATTTGATGTTCCAGAATTAAGTATTTTTGATATTTTGAAGTGACAAAAGAGTGTATAATTCATATTTTGATATCCCAGAATGGTATTAATGTTTTTGTTTCTAAGGAAGTGTATATTCAATTTTTGTATTCCAGGATAGCGTATATTTGATGGACAGGGGGCAGAATATCAACAAACGCCCTAATATAGTATATACATCTACAGACGGTGGGACGTCGTGGACAGCTCTTCATTTATTTGTAGATGTAAGTAAAATGTTTTGTTATAATGGACTAAGTGCATTAACATATGACCCGGTCGATGCGATGCCGACCCCCTCCCCCCCTTTATGAATTTCAGCCTTGTGTCGGTATTAAACAAGGGGTTGCACTTCAACATTAAATGTAAACTTAAATATATTTTTAATTAAAGAATTGTTGATCTTGTAACTAAGGCAGACAAATTTTGAGATACAAAATATGACCTAATTCCCATGAATTAATTTCTTTAGCCCCTTTGTCCTGAATATGATGAAGATAAATACCATTTCTTGTTACACCAACTTGAATTACTCAAAGCCTTTTGTTATGTAAGTATGCTTTTTTTTGTTAATTTTTTTTCACTATCTGATTATCTACAATCTGTAAAGCAGATTTGTAATTGATCAGAAATAATACTTTACGGAATCTTAACAATTTTGTTAAATTTTGAAACATATTTTGAGGAACTTATTATATTTTTATAACAATGGCTTTGTAAATTGTTTACTAAAGGGTAGAAATGATTTTGCCATACATGTGATAACAAGAGAATTTGGATATGTAACGTGGGAAGATGCTTTCTTGTGTATCCAAGCAGATTTACTACCAGATGCTATTAGAGCCAGATTTACAGAACTGATTATAGGTAGGTTACTTGGATTGTCATATTTATATATGCAACTATACTAAACAAATTGCAAGAAGAGCAATAAAGGGTGGGGTGTCCGACTCAAAGCCATTAAAAACTTTTGAAAAAATCAAGATAACACGCATCTGTGGATAATTTCATGAAACAAAGTAGGAGTCAATATCGGGTATGTCCACCACGAGCTCTTACACATGCCTGAAGTCGCCATGGCATGGACACTGTGGGATTGTTGCCAATGATTTTGGAGTGCCTGTGCAAAATCTGCAACAGTTGGTGGTACGGCTTGAGTTTAACCCCGTCGTCCAAGTTCCCCCCAAAGTTTTTCGATCGGGTCAAGAGACTTAGCGGGATAATCCATTACACGGATGATTGTTCAGAAAGTCTCTTGTCAACCTGGCATGTTGAGCCAGCAATGGAAGCAACAACGGACGAAGTGGCGTCAACATACTGTTGAGCATTGAGATTGCCTTGGACCACCACCAACTGAGACCTGAAGCTGACGTTGATGACGGCCCAAACCATGACGCCACCTCCCCGAAAGGACCCCTTTCCAGAAAGCAGCAGCTGACTGGAACCTGCGATCTTGCGCAGTGGCTGTTACAGGTGGCGCTTCAGGTCAGAGTCGATCGGCGTGGAAGCGTTGTCTAAGCAAGCAATGGTGGATGGATGGCCTGTAAAGCTCAATGACCCAGCAACCAATAGCTCTGTTCCTGTTTTCTTGTTTAAGGCTTGGCATCTGTCCGAAATGATGAATGTTTAAATTTTGATCTGTATCTAAAGGGTCAAAGAGCAGAGAGTGCACAGGAAAAATGTGACGTGGGGCTGCTTAAAATCGTAAAAAAGACAAGTGTTGCGTTTGCAGGAACGAAATTCATTACCGAGAACTTATATTGGGTTCAAAACCAGAAAATGTTTACCAAAAATATTTCACGAATAAGGCATTGAGTATATATATCCAGACTTTAAAGAGTATCTGTTTCTGTTGTATTTTTTAAGGATTATTTGTGGATGTGGGTAATAATTATTCAGTGCTGGACAATCCTAATATATGCTTTGTCTATGATTATGTTGGCTCCAAAGACTCGGATAGAGAACAAAGTCAATACGTAAGTATGCATAAAGCACAATGCCAGTTAAAAATACATTTACACATATATTGAATAGATATGAGGATAATAGACATCCTTGCTATACACCTTTTCTTCTGCGGTCTTCTTCATTCATACACTTTTCTTTCTTATCAGTAACACTTTCAGTGTTGGCTTGTTGAATAATACTCTCATATAGGTTAAATTATCTTTCACTGAATTTCTTTTCTATTTTATATTCAAGTCACTTAAATATCGATTACAGTCTAAGCTAACATTCATCTAAGATTTGCATGAGCACCTCTTCTTTATTGACTTTATTCCTGAAGTTGAACCCTATGAAATATACAGTTTTAAGATCCAATATTACACAGGCAACTTATGAATGGGGCTATAGCAAACCCAAAATTAAAAAAAAAAATCTTCCTGGTGTTTCGAACTGAAATACGATTGAGGATACGTGATTGTTGCATGGCACTGCATGTTTTCGATCTTTTCATTTTAACCTAAGATTTAATTTTCTACCTTTATTCGAACGAATAAAGTGAAATGCACGGTACTTATAATATAGCATGACCAAAAAAAGAGTTATTTTTATGTCTGCATCTACTATATAGTCTGTATACATTTTGCATGATTATTAAAGAGCTGTGTAAAACGGTTTTTACTAACTTTTAACTTTTGTATATTGTTGATATTTGTCTTATATTATGGTTGTATGAATTAGCCAATAAGTATTCCAAAGAATACGATGTAGATTTTTGTTTTATTTGAAGTTGAATTGTTTTTTGTATTCATTTATTTGGAAATATTATTAATCAAAATGTAGAAAGGATTTTATTTGAGTGTGGGTCAATTTAAATGAAAGTCGCTTTGAGAGATATAATCGGTATCGAATTGGGTGATGGATTTTAATTTTTAAAAGTTTTCGTTCTGCAGTGAGCTCAACTAATTCTTTACTTCTGTCTTTAGATTCTCAAGTATCTTTAATTTGTTAAGCCAATATCAAAGTCATTACCAATTATTGCCAAAAAGTTCAGTTCCGGGTATCTTTTCAAAACACTTTTGCGCCTGCAATGCTGTTATCTACAGTAGTCCAAGTTCTATTTAAAGTTACACAATTAACTCATATACGTTTCGGCTCGGCTAAAACTCATCACATGAAATAACAGGATGGCACTGCTTTACAAACTTTTGAAATTCTGTCATCGGGTATAAAACACATTTGTCCCAATGAGCACAACAATAATCGATTTCAATACCATGCATATGGCCTCTTGAATACAAGTTTAATATAATTTTAATATTATCTTGAGAGTCGTGTTCTTTAAATTGACCCACTGTAAATTTTGTTACTATGTAATAATGTGATTAAACCCAGCTTATAGCAGCTGCACGCTAACGTCACCTTGTTTTGCTTTCACGTCTCCAAAATCCAGGAAAAACCCGGGACTGCAACTGTAGATGGAGAGGTATGATTATATTTCTGTATTTTTCTAACCTCAGACATACAAAACACGATGACAATAATCCTATTAATCACGTTTGCATTGATCTATTGATAACCTTAGCATTTAAAAAACACAATTAAAAGAAAACAACGAAAACACAATAACATAGTAAAATATTCGTGTTAAAAAAAGTGCCAGAGCTAAGGTAGATTCGCTCTCTATAACAATATTTAACAACTAACGTCTAATAATACAAGAATGCAAAATACAATTGGTCCTACCGTTAACAACAAAATCATCAATCATAATTCTCTTTTTCACCAATTGACCTCTTATTAGATCCTAGTTAGGACCGGTCGTACTTTTTCTTGAGTTCTGTGTTGCATGACTTTCATTTTGTGTTATGGTGATTTTGAAAACGGCGAATTTGAAAGCCTTGAAAGGGGGAAAAGGTTATTTTTGTGCATTTGACAAATATTGATGTTGGGAAATTTATGCATAAAGTCATTTGAATCTGTTATATTTCCTTATTAAACCAAATTGATTTTATTTAAAACAGGTAGTAAAAGACTTGGTAACTATTTTCCCGGTATTAAGAGACTGGATGGCCGATTTTCTCAGTTCAAACTGTACAATGACAGCGACATTATTAGGACACAATTTACTCATAGAACAGGTGGGTTCGACGTCCTGAACTCTGCTTTCTTTGATTTTTTTTAAAGATTTAAGCGATCCGAATATTTTAATTACCAGTTATATGCGGAATTGACTCTATCTTGATCGTAATCTTCGTATTACCATGGCGGATTTCTATTGATCTTGTTGGTTATTTGGCCCTAAAGCCCAAATTGTTAGGTATCATGTAAGCATAGTGTTTATTTATTATCAAATGGAGTTGCTCAACATCCCATGGATTGGACGATTTCTCCTTTCAGGAGAAACTATAATATAAAGCAATTGTCATACAGTAAAACTAGGATTTCCCGTTTGATTTTAAAGGTTCTTCGATTGCTGCACCATCTAGTTAAATTTGGTTATTATATGGATCTTGATGACGTTAGATTACTGTTACCACCATTACTCAGTCTACTAGATGGTCGTCATGATGTCCCGTTCCCGAAAGACAAAGGAAAGGGTATGCACGCTATTGAATTTTACTTTAACCTTCCTTTTTTAAGTCACATAACACATTATCTAAATACTGTTCTGCACTCCAATTTGGCAAATTGAGAAGGGCATACGTGATACAGAGTACCAAGAAAGAAACTTTGCCTGGACAGTGGCGCTATGGCCTACTCTTATATCGAATTCTTAAAGCCATTGGTTCTTTTACGTGTTTTACGTGCACATCAATGTGTACAGGGGACTCCAGTTTTCGCCACATCTAGTTCATTGCCCTTCCTGCATGTCAATATAGTGTTGACACTTTGTATATAAATGGTTTTATTTCATTTAGGGTATTCGAAAGAAGGAAACAAAGCAGTACAAAATTATAAAACAACAGGTAGATTTGAAAAAAGTTTAGAAACAGAAGCCATTGTTAATGCGAAATTTCAGTAAGTATTTGATCAATAAAAATACGAGAATGGTGAGATGCCTAAGAGAGTGTGTAAATATCCAATTGGTATTCTGAAAATCAGACTTCATGTAAAACGAATTAGAAGACTGGAAATTTATTTGTATTGGCCTCACAAAATTGAACTTAACGCGAACGACTGATTTTCCTGTACCACTAATGGGGGGGGGGGTGCGTCTGGAAATCCTAATGAACTTTCTCCGTCAGAAAGGTCTTACTCACTGATTCACCACGGCTCCCTGAATCAAAAAAAAATACGTATGGATCAGTTGTACTACATTACATATAGTTATGCATATATTTAATTAAAATGTTGATCAATATTTTGTCATTTATTTTTTTTAGAGCAATGGAGGTGCTCGATTTGCTTCTGACGTTTCAAAGAAATTTAAGACTAAAAGTAAGTGAACTAAAATTATTTATTATTGACCATTTAATTAAATGAACTGTTAATGGCGCATACAGATCATGTTTCACTGACAAATGTTTTAGCTTGGTTTTGAAATATAAAGTTCTAACGTGTTTGGATGAGTTATGTAAATAGGGTTTATCATGGCGACCGCGGTTTTCATAGACTGCCAAAGATGCCTGTACGCAAACGTTTCCTCTGAAATGACATATTTATATTTAGCAGTTGTTAAACACCTTTATCTTTCTTCTTTTCTTGCACTGAAGGTGTTTGTAGCGAGATTTAAAGTAACTGAACAGACAGCTATAAAGAAGAAATCACAGACCGTATTAGAACCACTGCTATATGAAACATTTGATCCAAGTGAACAGACCAAGTAAGTTCATTCGTCAGACCATAAGATTCTAGAAAACATTTAGTTTTGTTACAATAAAAACCAAGCACAAACGATCTTAATCTACTCGACGAATTCTAAAAAGATTACGTAATACTTTCTTAGATAATCCAATATCCAAACCATTTCATTGTATTTCAGAAAATCTCTTAAGAAGCAAAAGGTTGTATTGAGGGAACTGAGAGAAATGTTTCATGGGTCTGCTATATTTATTATAGAATCGACTACAGCCATCTTAATGGTGAGAAAATCATTAAACAATGCTAATATAATAGAATATGATAGCCAGTAGTTTATTATTTTCATAAATCCCCAATTTACGTATTTTGTATGTTTAGTGTCCAGTGATTGTTTTGTATGTGTAGCGAGGACTTAGATTCTATAATAATTGAAAAGAAGGGACAACCTAAAATATGTTGAGAAAGAAGTTAATTCATTGGTTGGCGCTAAAAAATGGTACTAGGATTTTGATTTTTAACTCGACAGCCTTAAAATAGTTTAGTTTAAGATTTTACAAATTTTAATAAGGCTCTTGATTCCAATATGTTCATGACTCCATTAGTATGCAGGATTGGAGAATGAAAATAACATTGGTACACAGTTCAGTAAACGCTACCCCAACATAATCGCACCATATTATTTATGTTATAAATTTCTATAACTTTTTAGGACCTGTCAAATTATAAATATGATAAAATGGTAGTAAAGTCATTGGATATTTTGAATAAAATGTATTCGTCCGAGAATGACATGTTCAGATTAGCTCAACAAGCACTGGTAAGAGATTTTGAATACTAATACTAAAAAGTACAATCTATGGATCTGGATTTATTCGGTAACTCCGTAAAGCTGAAGATATGCGTTTAAACCATTTTATATTTATGACCAGGTTCTACAAACACATGATTCTGCTAGAGTACATCGTGAGGTACAGAGAAGTTTACCTACATTAAGACGATTAGCTAGACAAAAACTAAATGACCAGCAAGTTCAACTTATGAGTGAAGTGTTAGATGAGCTGGCAGAGTAAGTTTATCCTTTTTCGTCGTGTCATTCATTTCTTGTAACATTTATGGGATAATTTATGGAAAACATTGTTTTCGTTTGGATTAAGGGTGCTTAGAATTGTAGATGTACTTTTTCGAGTCGAGTTCGGTTTGCATAGCGTGCTGTCGCCTCACATTTTGTCGTAACTTCTACTTTTCGACTTTCGTGTTTCGAAGGGTCAAAAAGTAGAAATTACGAATGTTAGTTATAGGCTCCCATAGAACAATTATCTATTTTCCAGATTTTGTCATCTACCTAAAACCCCAGAAGAACCCCATCATATGAACCAAAACATTATGATTAGTCATGGTAAGTTTACCAGGTTTATATCACAATACATCATAACTACAACATACTATGCGAACTTGGGTGTTATAAAACAGTAAACATTCTTGTTTTTATACACGGTACCTGTCACTGGTTATTTGGATCTGGATTCCAGAAGCTGAAAACTAATGTTAGCAGATAACCCCTGGACTTCACTGCTCCAGCAATCGGTATATATAATGACCATGGAATCAAACTAAGTGGGCTTTTCCGCGTAAGAGCAATGGAATGGGGTTTATCGTACTGAAATGAACTTTGAAACATCTGATACAAGACAAATTACAAAAATAAAGTTGTTCAACAATCCTTAATATATTTTTTTGGTAATATCGTATTTATCTTATTTTTTTCTAGGTTTACTAACCATCGTATTAGATATCTTGTCTCAGGAAATAGACGCACGATTAATTGTAAGTTTTAAAAGACGTTGTCAAATGAATAGCCAAGTCGACTTAATTATTAATATATTTTAACTGAGGAAGTTGGGTGGTTGAATGATTTAGCGCGTACATGTCAAACCGTAAGGTCTGTTATTGAGTCAAGTGGCGTACTTTCGATTCCCGGTTTATACGTTACAGGGATTAGCCCCGCCTGTCCATCTTCATGGGTTTTTCCCGGTCCACCAGTTTCCACTCACAGCTAAAGACACCTACGTCCAATCGGGTTATTAAAATAAAGTTGAACTATATGCTAGCCCAAAACTGACCTAGTTTGTGCTTAGTGTTCGTAACACCGTATTTCTCTCCTATTGTAAGTCAAATGTTTCAAAATTTTAGCCAACCGAACTCGGAATATTCAGGGGATAGTCGCGAATCGGGGTGTGGACCCTTTCTAATATATTAATAACAAATAGACGATTGGACGAAATTAGAGACGATATACACCTTAAAAGATATTATATTAACAGGAACAGTATAAGGGAATGGAAACGGTGTTTAAAAAAACTCTCTACCTTTTAAAACTGCTTATTAGAGAAAATCACAAAGTTCAGGAGAAGATATTTGAAAACTTGGACCAATTGTTAGATGTTCAAATAGTACGATCAGATCTAGCATTAGCCTTGCAAGAGGTGGGTATATTTTATTTTGAATTCATATTATTCCATAACGAAACCCGATTTAGTATTTTATGGTGTCACTGTTTAGGTCATGTTTCTGAAGCAACGACTGTGAGATTGCTGGTTTATTTCACAATTCCCGAAATTATAGCTACGTTATCTGCTGACAGGGGAACACCCCACCGAAACCCTGACAATCGACGAACCTTTAACTTTGCAACTCGATTATCACAGGTAGCCATTTTAGCTTGAAAGCGAGAGATTTGGTATTCACGTTGACCAAGGAATCTGATAGGCTCACAACCTGGGCTTATACCCAATCAAACTTAGTGCCGAACTATGCAGGGTGATTGTACGTAGTTAAAGCGAGATCAAGCCTTCTATTGAAGATGCGTTTAGGTAGACCCCTTTAGACTATTAAGACCAATCAGAACTTCTGTTCTATCCTTTGCCCAATGATCATAGATTTACCTAAGTATATTCACCTATTTACATTTTATGGTTTGATAATTAGGTATTTATTGGGAATCAAGGAACATGTTTAAAGGTACACTCCCGTCAAATGCAGAGGATAGTGTATCTGGCAGCCGAGTGTCAACATACTGCTCCTGAATTCCTGGACTTATTAAAAGCCCTGGTAAAAGTCGAAGGTCTCGACCTTACAATCAAAAGAAATCAAGCTCTTGTGATGAAATATATAATGCAGACTTTTAAGAAGGCGGCATATGTACTTGATCAGTCAAGAGATCAAAAGTAAGTAATACGTTTGCGACATTGTGAAAATAACGTATTTGTAAGATATGCGCAAGTTAATTTGCTGTACAATTGATTTGGATATATACCAATAAAAAAAAATAATTTGTCGATGTAGGTATTAAAAGCCGACCGTTCACATACATCTTAGTATTGAATGTATGCCATTTTAATGTAAAGACAGTTGTGTTTTTTATTAGGCATGTCCGAGAAAAAAAAACACATTCATAAAGAATTGACTGTTTACATTAAACTATACCCATCTAATACGCATACAGATGGTCGTGTGAATCAGTAGAAACCAGTCAGAATTGATTGATATGAATAATTTTTGGACCAATAAAATATACCATCAAAATTATATGAACTTAAAAAATGGCATCAAGTGTTTAGAACACGCACCATGTGTGTCAAAACATAATAGTTTACCTATTCTTATACGGCTTAATTGTTGTAAATTGTGTTCTTTATTAATTTTCAGAGAAAAAATATTGACGAACAAAACTGAAAAGGGGGATTTGACATATTTCATTAGTTTGGTAGATTTATTGGCGACATGTGCTGAGGTATCGGAAATTATCTTTTTATTTTTAAAACAAGATTCCACCACCCTGTAAATGAAATGAAATTGTGTTTAACGTCCTATTGTTCTTGCACGGTTGGGCTAATGAAGGCGGTTATCCTATAAAACAAATCCAAAAGTAACTGTACTGATACAGATTAATAGACAGGTACAAAACAAACAAAACAAACATGCCAAATGGATAGGCAAATTACCAGGTCTTTTAAGGAGCTTTAATGACTGAATACTAATTTAGAAGTACAGGAGGACTACCTTATTGTGTTTCTTCGTGCTCGTAATATATAAAATTACAGTCTAAATTGTTTTATTGTTAAGTTGGATTGGCTTAGAAGGTCCCTCGTTCTCAATTAAATGATAGCTGCTCGGAATATATAGGCAGCTCTGATCAGTCTCGCTCGACACCCTCTTTTATAACCCTTAAATTTATGCACGTCCTAGACTGACCTTTACTTTAATTTCCATCCCAAATATGGAATACACCTCCCCATTATCTGATTTGGTTTACCAACCACCTGTCATGAACAGATAAAATTTGATGGATTTTTTGACATTGGTTAGGACATCACTGTTTTTAACATATAAACATGTCGTCCGCTTTTATGAGTACGTGGGATTTTACTCTATAGAAATAGTGAACCAACACTATTTCAAAGACCCAATATTGTCTCAAGGACCAAAGTCTTACATTAATTAGGTCCAGTTTTATTTCCGCAATAGTGTTCGCCACAGCGAGAGAATGAGTTTAGCAACTGAACTTAATTAGGTTCAAGTTCATTTTATTATATAGTATTGTCACTGTTACTATTAATAACTGCGTGTCATCTATTACAGGGAGAGAATAAATTTATAGAATCATTATGCCAGACTATTTTACCTGTAGAAGAAATACTCTGGGTTATCAATCACCAACAGATAGATAATAATCTAAAGAAACCTTTTATAAAGTTTATGTTGTGGGTTTATATGAAGACTTCTGGTAATTTGATAGAAAGCGGTGCTGCTGATTTACAACATGATAAGTAAGCAATATTTTACTTGTAAATTAAAAAATGACCAAATAAATCAAATCACAATATTGGCTAATATTTAGGTGTTTCAGTTAAAAAAATATATAGGCAAAACTTTTACGAAGCGCATAATTTTATCAATTTGATATTTATAATTCATATATTTTGTGAAATTGTCAATATTATTATTATTTTTGTTTCGTAAAGGTTGATGTGGGATTTTATAAATTCTGTAGCAGGTGAAATAAATCAACTTACTGATTATCTATCCCGATATCCAGAACGATCGTCTTATCTTTTTAAATCTTCACCGCCTAAAAAGTAAGGATTTTTCTTTTACATTTTGTATTCAAAGTACATAATTCAAATATATAAAAATAAATTGTAATATATATATATAGCCTTTACTGAAAGAATTTACCATTCCTATATATCCAATATTTTTGTTATTGTTATTTAAGTGAATTATTAGCCATTCCAATTATTGTTTGTATTTCAGTGAAGTTTCAGAGAGTCATGATACTAGATCTGTGATTCATGGAAGTTTATTCTATGTATTAGAAGCTGTCATGCCTTTCTTACATGTAAGTGTGTTCAAAAGGTTTAAACATTTGTTACGACTGAATGCATATCTCAAAAGGCCCACATTGAATTAAGTTTATAGCAGTGAAAGTAGGCCAATTAGTTTGGTAGTTAACATTGTGATTAGTTATATATCAATTTCCATCATCTCAAAAATAATATAAAACATAATAGTTCATGTTTATTTCGACCACTAATTTAGACCGTATTAAGGTTCTTATAAATGACATTGGGCAATAAATGTCCAATGAATCTTTTCTGTAAAGTAATTGTATCCACTGTAAATTTTAATTGTGTTTTTCTTCAGATATTTTATACAGTATTTTATCAGCCAGATAAGGATGTTAATCCTAATGAAGTTAATACTACAGACAGTATAGCTAATGGCTTAGTTGTAAGTAGAAAATTAGTCTAGGGTAGTATTTTACATCAGTTCTTCTTTTTTGAACGGCACTGTGGGTCTTTTTTTACAGTCTAATAATTATATACATATCTAAGTAGAGATTCAAAGGGAATATGATTTTAATTAGAAAAATATTTTCCTCGTTATTATTCATTTGTGTTCTGTGATCATATTTAAACAATAAATCTTGCCAATTATTTGTCACCTTTTGGATTCGGTCACACTTACGACTTTCGTGTGTAATTCACCGGATAAAGTGAATGTGTAAATCACTAATTCTTTGAAATCTGTTTACAGTATTTTTGTTTTATTCGTTTTTATTTCCATATTCCATCTCTAGGCACTTTGTGATATTCTTGGACCTAAAATTATAAGTCCAGCTCATATGAAGAACATGGTAATGTGTTTAACGACTATTGTGACTGTCGGAAACGCTTCCAAAACGGTAAGGCTTGTTACAAGGTTACCTCATTACACCATGCCTCTTATAAGTTTAAATAGATGACCTTTAAACCCCAATGAAAATGGAATGAAATGAGATGGGGTTTAATGTCTTACTTTTCTGCTCCTACTTGGATAATAAAGACGGACTTACGCTAAACAGCTATAAGGGAAATTTTGCTAGAACAGCGGCGTCACGGTATACTATACCAGTGGATCTTTTACGTGCACGTTAATGTGTACATAGGCCTCTGTTGTTTTTCGTCCCAGCCGAATGACTATACATATTTTTTATGTCAGACCCCCTGTCCTGCACCACTGACAAGTGGAAACCACGCCGGAATCTAACCCGCGAGCTGCAGACTCAAATTGTGTAATGCAGATAGACATTCCTTCAGCTAAATAACTTAATGGATATTATAAACTTTCATTTTCCATATTTCTTATTTTTTAAAAGCTTTTAATGAGTGTTTTGGAGAAATTTACGGCAGATATGAAGTTTTCTGATAACATAAGCGCTGTTCGTAAGGTAAGGCATTTTTTTTTAGAGACAAGTGTTTAAAAGAATCATTATTAACCTTAAAATAATAGACACGGGCGTTTATTTGATACCAACTATTGCTCTGTATTTAAAGTACATGTATGCATTTCAGGGAAATATGGAATACTATGCATCAGAGCTTGAACTAAATGCCAAATTTCACACCTTTACAATTAACTGTAGTCGAGTTCACAGTGGTCATAATACAGTTACTGCTCAACTTAAGATTAAATCGAAACGAGGTTTGTAATTTTTTTTAAGAAATTGTAAATATGGCCACTACCCAATGATAAAAGCTACATAACAACCAGCCAATCAATTTGGGTACCTCGATTTTCTTTATATTTTCATTATTTATCATAATTGTATAAGCAGTTTTGACAACACATGTAGGGACATGTATTATTTTCCAGAATATACTGCTATAGGGAGTAACGAGGAACTACCTTTAGGTGACGAATTTCAAAGTTTGGTCAAATGCTTCCTATCACACCAAGAGAAGAAACCAATAAAGAAATTTGCTCTAGCAGTTAAATTAGTCGAACAATTAGAGTAAGTTTCTGCCTTATTTAATAACTAACCTTTTAAACTTCCTATAATAGTTAACATTAAATTATTTTGACGTTTTTTTAAAGATAGGTAGGCATTAATAATAAACACAATTTTTAATATGATACAGGATTTCTGCAAAGCAAGTAAAACAAGTTCATCCGTCCTTTTCTTGCCATGAGGATCTAGATATAAGATGTTTACAGCTACTACGGGCCTTGATTCACAATGAAGAACGAAAACTTCCAGAAGATTGGTGTTCAAGAAGTTCAGAATCTAAGATTAAAAAGTAAGACTTATCGTGTTATACTATATTTATTGACTATTGTACTTTCTATTGATTTCGCGGCATCATCTTATGTCTTTGAATGTTGGTAAGCCCCTGAAGAATAAGTCATTTCTATTCTTTAGGTCAATCATAAATCTAATAAGTTTTTTTTATCATATTTGCATCAGACGACTTGGTTCGTTGATGCGGTTGTATTTTGTCGCTGCCTAGTAACCTGTCTTATGTTATCACCATAATTAAGTTTGTTGCAGGGTCTTGAATTCTACTGACAAGATCGGGTATATGCAATACTTTGCCTATGTATAGGGCTTATTGTTCATTAAACCATTAACAAAGGATATCCGAATGTTGCTGACTGCTTCAGAGGATATTCTAATAAAACCAAACCAATTTAACTGTTCACATTGGGGAAAATAAATATCACTTGCTTTAAACTACCATGTTCTCTTTTCAGACAAATGAAGCATATTAAAGAAGTACAGATAGCTATCAATAGCCACAATGTTATAAATCGTGTATTACCACACTTAGCTAGGAGAAATGATGAAATAGCTAGAGAAGTCTTAGCGTTTATCTGTATCATGTTATTTAATGCCAACAGAGATGTACAGGTAAGTCACCACCTTATGATGTTTTTACTTATGATTTTACTTAAACCAAAAAGGTACTCGAAGACAGAGATTCCTCATTTCAACACCACTGTGACTACGAATGAATGTGCCTTTGCCAAATGTCCATTAGACAATAGTTCATATTATCTCTTCTTGTTTATTTTTTTTATATCTGTACGTTTTTTTTTGTAATAGAAATCTATGATCGACTATTTCTTGTCTACAAGAGAAGAAGTGTTCTTCATGGCTGTAAGAGACAGAATGCAGATTTCAACCAACGCCATTAAAGAAAAGTATGTATAGATTCTTAGTTATTGCCCAAACTCTTTCATTGTATGATGTGTACCATTTTAGCATAACAGTAACATAGAAGATATGACACTCTCCAAAATAATGTATAATATCTTGAGTGGATAACTACAAAGTAACAAAGAAGTATCGATGAAGAAATATTTGTATCAAAGTAACTGTAAATAATGACATAATTTTTTTTTGTTGAAACATAATGTTAGAAATAACATATTTTTTTTAAGATACTTAAAGAAAAAGATGTTCTTAATTATAACGGAATTTGTTTAATCATCAAGTTAATTAATGAATATTTGATTGTATTAACTATTTAACTTGTTTTAATGCCATTTCATAATGTAACTTAGATTACACAGGACATAATTGTGTGAAATACAATGACTCTTTATTACTCAGCGACGCTTCTACTATAGCCTTTATAATTATTAGAGAATTTCAGTTGAAAGGTCACCCAGTAATAAACATTGTATTTCTAAAGAATTGTCACCAGTGTGATTTTAATTCTTACTTTTCTTCATTCGCCTTTATTAACCTACAAAGCTCTACAAAGTCTCTTTATCCCCCTTTTATAACCCACAAAACTTTACCCTACCCTTCCCTACCCTACCCTTCCTTATTCTCCATTCTACGGTTCTGTATTCTTTGTATTAATACTCCTGTACTCGAACAGTGGCCTGCTCTTATATACTCAAATTCCAGCTTTCAAGGATCTTTAAACCTGCATGCCAACGTGTACAAGCTAACGGTTTTTCCCAAAACTAGACAATGTTCATTGCCAGAATAATCCTGGGTACTTTCCTCACGGACAACATCGCGTTGAACGCGAGAGCCAGCGTCTTACTCACTGAGCCACCAAGCTCCCAATATAGATAAAACACGTAGGGATACGTACGAAACACAGAGGCGGATCATGGCGAGGGCAAAAAATGAACACCCATTTCCCCAAAATCGTTAAACAAAGTTTACTTTTTCCGATGAGTTTTGAAATTGTTAGGTAGGGGGAACATAAGGGGCATGACTTCCCGCCCGGAATATATTTCACAAACCCCCATCCGTCACTGACGAAACATGTTTTTTTTATTGAAGTAAATAGTTAAGCCATTAGTATATGTCTAAACCTAAGATCATAATCGGAATAGGACTCCGCAAAGATGTGTAAAGAATTTATTTTTTCCTGTAGATATTTGTTGCTGAAAAAGACTCGTCGTAAGACCGGGTAAATAAAGCATGGTGAATCTACAAAAGGGCATCACTTTGTGTGTTATCTTATTATTTTTGTACATTTATGGTGTGTCATTGGAGCTTTTATATCTCGAACATCCAATTCCCCTCCTTTATTATATATGATCACAAATCAAAGTAGATGTTCTTACGTACACGACGCACGCTCAATTTGCATGAATTTAGCATATTTTCTTTTACAGCACTGTGTATAACCAATGGTGATCACTACAATTACATAGACCTATTCTTTTCTAATAAGAAACACTGAAGTTTGGTACAATTCAGAGGTTTTCCTTCGAAAAGGGAATAACCATTTTGTTGTAATGATACTCCATTGGATTTTCTTTGATCAGTTATTAATTAGTTAAATTTAGAATTAAGATATTGTTGAATAGTTTATATGCGCTTGTAGGATAAGCGCTCATTTTGAAATAAAATTTAGCCGAGATGTTATTTTTGTGAACATGATTTGCTTGTTTGTTTTTTGTAATATAAGAAAGTTATTTAGTAGTATCATATATTGTGTTTTGTTTTCATTGGAAACTGGATGTCTAGATTAGCTTAGCTATTTTCAAAACAGAAATGGCTGGTTATATTTACAACGATAAACAATTAATTGGAGATGAATCATGCGGGAGAACACTAATTAATTGTTTATTTTTGTATATTCACTTTCAACTTTTAGTGTTCTACAATTAAAATCTTGTATTTCTATACTCGTTTATAAATACTCACTCAATTTTCATATTACGCTTTTCAAGTATTTCCGATTATCTCTTAAAGCACCGATTCTTCCTGTTCATTATTTTCTATGCGAGCACACATTCTTATCCTTAGATAATTTTATACATTAGACTCAATAAAAATATTAATATATTTATAGTGTATATTTAAAATATTTGTATATTATTTTACGTTTCCAATTTTCAGACGTTCTCTTCTTGCCCAGCATGAAGCCAGAATCAAAGAAGCTCTGGCTAATATGACCAACTACAATACAACTTTAACAATTGGTCGTAAAGCATTGCAGGTTAGCTTCTTATTTGTTTTAGAAAAAAAGCCATTTTTCTCCTGAAAGAAAACTCATTTACATCTAATATACAAATTAATCTTGTCAGCATAAAGAAACAGTTATGTTATAGTTGGGGCACTAACTTTATAGAAATAAGAAATATTATAAACAATTATGAGGTATTTTACCTAGTTGTCATAGTTATGTTAGAATTACGTAAAATTAACGTAGAATGCTACTCTTTTTATTTCAGCAAATTCAAATGTATGAGCAGAAAATAAGAATGGATCGACTAGGAGGCTGGGTAGGTTTTTTGTCATTATAACATTAAAGGGTTTATGATACATATTCAAGCTGCTTTTTGGTAGCCTGTAGACCGGGCATTTGGTTTGTAAACTGGCGTAGACTTACATTGTTTCACGGGGTAAATAGGCACAATTTTGTCTTTTATACTAGTATAATATACACAAGTAGATTCATGTAGATAAAATGTGTTAATATTTTATTATCAGTATAATTTATTTCCAGATAAAAAATATTTTGCATTATATGCACCGATGACACTCTTCATAGTATATATCATTTGCTTCAATTTGATTTCAAACTTACATTTACTATTTCACTTATTTATTATTAAAGACGATAGACTGGAATTGTATTGTAAATATGCTATATTTGATTATAATTATTATTTGTTCCGATTTTGAATCTATATAAACAAACACACATAATATATATACTTGTAGTTCCAACTATTCCTATAAACCCAATTTCCTATGGTGACATAATATCCGACTCCTTTCGTTCCACATCTTCTCTATATCCCTAGATTCCCATCTTTATCCCATGCTCTACACTTTGCTATTAATATATACACTGTATACACTTAGTTCTTTCCTAGTTTCTGTGACCATATCCAGTGTGATGTACCAATACTCGTCAGAGAAACAAATCCCGACTTCTCACTTAAAAATAAATGTAAACCTCACTTGGATATTTTCAACGCGTTTCTTAGCCTTTTCAAACACATTGATGTTCCCGTACATGTAGAGGTATTTTCAACACATCCTTTTAAACAAATAAAATTTGGGAAATATTAAATATCTTATAAATAAAATTGTTCCATTTCTAAAGCGAGCCTTATGTAGAGCCATAGAACCAAAGGATGAAAAGGGATTAAAACGCAAACTCACATGGAAGCGTAAAAGCAGTCGAGATCGCAAGACAAAGAAACTAAGTAATGGGTGCCCTAAAGATAGCGAAGCACTCATGAGCGACCAACCCGAGGTCGAATTGGCTGATGTCAAGGTTGAGGTAAAAAATTAACAAGGATCTTTCATCTGCAGCGCATGTGCCAGTTCCTCTCATAGATAACACTATTCGTTGCCATCAACAAAGTAATTGTGTGTAGATCTATGTCTATATTCTGAACCTTAATCACCACTTTTGTATGTTAATGTCAACGACGCCTTTCTAATAAAATAATAACAAAGATATAAAAAATAATCTTCTAAAATATAGTCTGTAGTTTTGGGGTAAATATATTCGGAATATGTTATGGCAGCGGAAAAATAAAGCTGGTATTGCAAGTAATTGACGTGTTAGTCTGCTTCTAAGCTTTGGGTTGTCGGATTTCTTCAAATATTTTATCGTTTCATTTGAAATTTTTTTTTGCTTTAATTTATGTGCATTTTGTTAAAGTTTAGCTTGTTTTGAGTAGAAGTGTGAAAGGGTAAAGTCCCGTGCGATTTTTGTTTTCCCTGTAAAGTATTTATTGTTTTCACTACACAGGGATATGTAAATATACATGTAGAAACGAGTATATAATGGAACGTGTGAAATTATTAGATACACCATACATGTAGACTGTAGAAATAGTAACGTAATATTGTAATGTTATTGTAATGGTGCATTTGATGAATTAACCTCGAGCAACAGATCTACATTTTCAGAACAAAATGGGATAAACCAGAACATATCACGTGTGAAACTAGGGATCGAGAATTGCAGCATATCTGAAATACTTTACCTAAAATTTGTTCAATAATACTAATCCATTGTTAGATTAGACATCTTCGAAATACGTTCGAATTTACGAATTCTGTATAATTAAATAATCTTATATTTTCTTTAGCATCAACGAATCAGTATCAATTACACATTTTTATAATTTCTCTATGCACCCTTTTAGCTGGTAGTGGTATATTAAAATATCCTTCAACTTATGAACAAAAGATGAAATATAAAAAAGGGTTGTAGACAGTCAATTCTGTAAATTAATACTTACAGAATAACGGACTTTCTGTCATGTGATGTCATGTTTTCAATCCTTGGCCATTGTTGGTTCATTTTTGAGAAATATGTGATAAATAAAGCATCGCTAACATAATTTCAGTGATTGTGGTTGCAGTGTTGTGTTGCATTACACATAGGTTTATTACACACATATATAGAATTTGCCTAGCGCAAAAGGAACAACATCAAGATCTTTTTCTTTGCATGAATTTCAGTATTATTTCCTTTTCAGCATGTTCTGTCTACTGACTTATATATTTAAATCCATTTATTATATATATTAAAGCTATATTATGACTGTTAACTTGAATTAAGCTTTTCTAACCGCTAGTTCATAGATTTTTTAACAGCAACCTCTTAGCTAATTTGTTTTAATTATAAATGTAATAAATGAAAAATTAACATCTTAAAGTATTATTCATGTAATTCCAGTATAACCATTTTTCCTCGATATATATATTTATTATCACCCAAGTAAATAGCATAAATTGTAGTCATGTTATTAATTCATGTATTTGTGTGGTTGAAAAGTATTATAAAAGAACTTTGTAGGTAGAGTAATATATTGATTAAATTATCAGGAAATGCGACCAGAAGAAGAACTTGTAGCATCTATGGATGAAGGAGTGAAAGATATGTTAGAATATAAAGATGATGGATATATTGAACTTGTATTAAAACTGATGGCTAGAATATGTGATGGACAAAATACAGATCTACAGGTGAGATTTCCAGAATCAGCACTAGATCAGGCATTTCTTTTTCTCACCCAAACTAAGTAAAACATATCTTTATTATGTTTTGAACAATTGTGATTAACTACAACCATTGTTGTCAAGGGAAAAGTGTATTTGCATTGGCCAAATAAGCGGTCAAGCTGAATTCAAACTTCTTAAAAGATGTTGTTAGACCTTACCGTAGTGTAACATTAACTACTTAAATAATAAAAAAACAAACAAAGCCATGGTCTATTTGAAATTAAAATGCTTATTACTCTCTTAATGAGAACATTGTATACATGCCCTTTCTCAGTTTGTCCAATCAGTAAATACAAAGTATTTGTAAGTAATAATTGATTCCATAATTGGAAGAAAAACATATAATTTCTGCCTTTATATGAAACTACTTTTAGGCGTTAGATACACAAAAATATAAAAGTTTTTTCTTTCGTATTACATGTATCTACATACGTTCATATATAAAGGTAAACAAAAATATAAAAGTTTTTTCTTTCGTATTACATGTATCTACATACGTTCATATATAAAGGTAAACAAAAATATAAAAGTTTTTGAAAAAGAACTACATTTTTTTGTCGATTATTAGCATATTCGCTTATTTTATTAAGCTCTTCAGATAATCTACATTTTGGTAATACAACAATGACTATTACCAAAATGTAGATTATCTGAAGAGCTTAATAAAATAAGCGAAAGTGCTAATAATCGAAAAATAATGTAGTTCTTTTTTCAAAAACTTTTATATTTTTGTTTACCTTTTATATGTGAACGTATGTAGATACATGTAATACGAAAGAAAAAATAAAATAACTATAACTGCAGAATAACTGAATAATTCAAAATGTCCATTTTTTAATTCTTTCAGGATTATTTAAGAGAGCAACCTGATAATGTTAAGTCATTTAATATAGTTGGTGATACTTCCCAATTCCTAAACGTCGTATACACCACAATAAATAATAAAACAATAGATTTAGTTATACAGACGTTTAGTACGCTCAACGAATTCTGCTCGGTAAGTATTTTCCCATTAGCAAGACCAGTCCCGGATTTACCTTTAGGCTTGGCAGGCTTGAGTCTGAGGTCTTAAAATCCCGGTGCCCCCGGACAAGGTGTGTAATATTTATGACACTGACATGAGTCCCTTTTTGCATGCACTCTAATCGGCTTGTTTGCCCAGTTGTGTTAAAAGCAAACATACATCATTTTCAAGTCATGAGGGGGGGGGGGGAGCTTCATAACCGAACTAGTCCAGGGCGCGTCTTCTCGTCTTAATCCGGCATTGATAAAAATACTGTATATTATTTGTGATCTTTTTGTTTGTTTGTCTGTTCGTGGCTGGTGGCTACACAGGGACAGCTCACGGGCTAAAATTGGGGGTATAAGGGCAGCTCGAATCCGGGAGAGGCATAGTTATGGTGGTATTGCACTATACTTCCGGTTCCAATGTTATACTATCCCCGTGTAAACTTCTAACTAACATGAACTCACCATTGCGTGGACATGCATAATATATAGATTAGACCTATTCCCCTCCCCACCACAATGTTCCACTAGAGCGGTCCTAATATCTACCAACTGCTGTCTGAAAACAGCTGCTCTAGGTCCCATATAATGCCTTGTCAAATCATCAATTTATGACCTCTTTTTTTTTTAGGGAAATCAAGAAAATCGTGCTGTAGTATATGATAAGAAGGTGATAGATTATATCAACTTTATATTACGAGCTGGTGAAATTGCTGATTGTCCGGTAGATAAGGTATTTATTTTCAAATTTTCATTGTTAATCATTAGTTAGTAAATCCACTGTCATATCATTACGATCTTTATCATAGAAAGTCTACGAGGCATTCACAATTTCAAAAGTCAGTTTCTCTTACGAATACTCACGAATACCCCCACACGATATAGTACGTTTCAGCCCTGCAGATCTAAGATATAGTACGACAGAGAGAAAACAGTTTAAAGGGACCATCCCGATTTTAACAAGAGTTTCAGAAATAAAAGTCCGTCTACGTATAAAATGTAAGTGCCAAAATATAAAGGGATTGTGCATTACTTAGTGCTGTACTTGATAACGAAAGGTAAATTTCACATACAAACCTTTATTCTTTTATAAAATAAAGGTCTGGTTTTATCCAGACACCGAATAATACAGCTTAATTAGGACACCAGTCTCCATTTCCAGATGAAGAATGATGGGATTCAGTGGTTTGAAAAAACGTATCACGTATATTGAGTTAGTTGCTCGGCTCTAAGGTCGAGAAATTAAAGGGCTTTTAACACACAATTAAGCAGTTTTATTTTCCAAAATATAATCGAGATTGACACGTCAAAACTTTCGTAGGGCGTTGTAAGCGCGCACACCGATCAATCATGACCCCACAAAAACGACCACAAAGCATTACAAATGACAGTACAAATATTTACGACTTTCCTGAAAGTTCATATTGTAGTGAATCGATAAGTAAATATAAAAATAGCTTTTTATTTTCGAGTTAATGAGAAGTATGTATTGTGTCCTGTCCGTAGGTTTTTCTTTTGTACAGTAATTATAATATATTAAATAAAATTAACTTGCATTTTGTTCAATAATAGTATAAAAAAAATGCAATATTATTTTCGTTAGGTTATAGAACTGCAGCAGATAATCTCCTCCTTAATAACATCGTTGATAGAAGAGAATGGACCAGGTGCCTCCCAGGTAGCCAAAGCTGTAAAAGATGCATTAGATAAAGAAGCTGTGTTCAGATGTATGACAGCTTGCTATGAAATGCATCAAGCCGAAAAACCGAAACTAGACGGCTTAATGAAAAGTGCAGAAAATGGTAGTTATCTTCAATCAGCGAAATCCCTGGCAGCATTTGGAGGAAGTCTTATACAAGGAGCTGTGGTTAGTTTGATTTTCATTGTTATATTTGAGAAATATTAATATAGAATTTAATTGAACACGGGCAAATAACAAGTAAAGTAATGTTAATACTTTCAGTATAGTTTACCAATGCTTCCATAACGTCTGGTACCGACGTATCATAGCGCTTAATAACAAGAAGTGGTAATCGAGATAATATAACATCAGGAAGAGACATTTTTTCGTAATATTTCTAAATGTTACTTCATGTGGCTGTTGATATTAAAACACTCGTATTTTGTAATAAGTATTGGCAAGTTTGCTTTGTCGACCAGATAGATACCTTTTGAGTATTACTGCATGAGAAACTTAAATAAAACTCTGACGGACAATTATTGCTTTTTTTCAGAAAGGTAAAAAGAGAAGTGCCTTGAAAGAAACTGTGATGGAAGTGGGGTTTGGATTTTATATGATCCTAGCCAGAATGATCGATATAGACCCAAATCTCAATTCGCGTAAGTTAATCTATCTACTATGCTACAGTCCCGAATTTTAAAGGGTCCAGTACAGGACACTAATATATAACCATGTAGCATATGTACTCTGTCTTGAAATGTCAAATCAAAATATTCAGCTGATCGAAAATGATCGCCTGGGTATATAAGGCATGGAAAGTTACCTTGATTATAAAAAAAGATCTTTTTCTATAACAATTAAATCAATGTGTCGACTTTTAAGAAAATATTTTAATTCTACTTGATTTGATTTTCAGAACTGAAACTTTCCCCCGAAAACCTGAAGGCTTTTGATTACTACAGGAAAAACTCCTGTTCTATAGAAATAGTAAAGGATGATGTTTTACAAAAAGTTAACTTCCGGGTAAAAAATAAAGTAAGTGTCCTACAACCATTGACGTGGAAGTGTTTGTTGATGCGAGGGGCTAGTCTTTGATTCCATGCGCCCGAGACTCGAGTATTGAGTCCAGTGCACAGAAAATATTAGAAGGGTCGTTACATATCGTATATTCAAATTAGATAAGGCAGCCTGTAAAACAGCAATAATTTCGAAAAAATAATTTGAAGTTAATTTTTTGATGCCCACTTGAAATTAATGCCTTGAGTGCGTTCTCCCGACCGCCCTCTCCCGACACAAGACACTGTCACACAAAGATTACCCATAGTCTTAATTTAAATTCCCTTTCGTAAACTGTATTTCCATGATCAAATCTGATATTGTATGGGATAACTGCTCAGTGAAAGATTCTGACCTACTAGAAAGTGTCCAAACTGAAGCGGGTAGAATAATAACTGGCCTTTGAAGAAATCCATCTAAAAACAATTTATACAATGAACTGGGATGGGAATCACTATCCAATCGCAGAACAAAACACAAATTAATATATCTATATAAAATAAAAAATAATCTTTGCCCCAGCTATCTGTCTGAAGTCTTTAACAAATTTAAACCATTAGTTTCCAATTATAACCTCCGTAGTGAAAATCTGAACATCAATCCACCATTTTGTAAAACCACTTCGTATTCTAATAGCTTCTTTCCCTGTACAATTAAACTTTGGAACACCCTACCCGAATTTATTAAAAACTCACAACGTTAAGTACATTTAAATCAGGCCTTTCACGTGTATATCCTTTATTTAAACCACCCTTATATTATAATACTGGAAATAGAAAAGAGAATATTATTCATTGTCAATTAAGAAATAAAGCTATAGCAACTTAAATAATCACTTATTCCACCATTTTCTGAGTGAAACAAAAGTATACCCTAACTGTTAATCTACAGAGGAAGATAATTGCCATTACTTTTTCATATGTCCAGCTTACTCTGCCACAAGAACATTTCTCCGAAATAATATACACCAGCTTAAACGTAATTTTACAATGGATCTAATTTTATATGGCAACACGGATCTTCCAGATGATACCAATTTTAAAATATTTGAAATAGTGCAAAAATTTATAAAACATAGCAAGCGGTTTTGAAATTTTAATTATTAAAACACTATGTCTACATTATGTAATAATTTTATATTTTAATTACCTTTTATGTAATTATAATATACATGTATATTAAGACATTACACTCCATGAAATGTATATATGTTTGTAACTCAATACTTATACACATGTTCACCATTGCTTAATGTAAACATAAGATTATATTATTTTATATGTTCGGAGAGAACTCATATAGGCCTTTGCCTGTTGTTCGATCCATTTCAGTTTATTGAATAAAATATTGTTTAAACTAAATCTGATTGAATACTGTGAACTAGATTGTTTCAATGCCTTGCCTATTAATTTAAATGTTCTTGCAGAGCGTTGTAAGAGATGAAGTGAAGGAAAGATTAAAATGGAACGTTGATAGAACGTCGCCTAGCAACAAAATACGTGATCTCATGCAGTGGACACGTGATATCATGAAAGATATTACATATCAAAAGAAAATCCTCAACAACCCTATCGCAAAGATGTTCACGAAAGGATGGTAGGTTATATATTTATGGGATTAAGTTTTGCAATGGGTTATAGGTAGAAAACAAATAACATGAGCTAGTTCTCTAGTTAAGCGATGTATGAGATTAGATGTCAGAACAAAAGAGAGAGAGAGAGAGAGAGAGAGAGAGATGGGGTTTAATGTCCACTCGACACAAACTAGGTCATTTTGGGACTAACGCATGGGTTTCAATTTTTATTTCAATAATTCGCTTGCGCGTAGGGGTCTTTAGCAGTGGGAGGAAGCCGGAGTGCCCGGAGGAAACCATCGAGGTCGAGAAGGCGTCCCTATCTCCATATCACATGCGCTCACTCTAGGGCTCGAAACGACAGCCGTAAGCCAGAGGTGACCAACCAGCTAGAGGTCGAAGCGCGGCACTCTAGACTACTACCCCCCCCCCCCATAGAACAAAATAAATACATGCAGTGCCATAATACGTAACTCTGTCACCAACGCCGGATTATCCATGGTGAGGGCCCTGGGGCCGGGAACATGTGGGGGGGCCCCTGATCACCGACCGCGAGCGCCAATGGGGGGAAGCCCCGCAAGGGGGTCTCGGGTAGGGCCGTGTGTAGGATTGTAAAAGTGGGGGTGCAGCAGAGTGTTGGGGACGCCAATATATTGCCCGAGTAACTGAGTGCGGAACGGTGCGTGTGTTACGTGGGGGTGAGGGGCATGGAGCTGCAATCAACGTCGCTCCCGTATGTCAATTTCGGCAGCGCTATTTCTTATTTTGATGTTAAGCACACCAAAATGAGAAACTCCTTATCCTCTAAACCAGAACTAGTCCGCAACACCATAAGGCGCGGTGGATAGGGCGACCAGAAGGGAAATGTCTAATCATTTAATTTGGTGGCGGCGCCCCCAAAGACCAACACGGTCCTGTCAACTGTGAATAAGGGCGACCAAAACGAACCCTTTAATGTCATGTGGTGGGTCAGACGCCAATAAAGAAAGAGATGATAGGAGAGGCCCTTCGCCTTTGGAGACGGCACCCTTGTCTGGGGTCCTCCAGCAGAAAATTTAAAAAATAACGATGCAGGAAACACGTTTTTCTGCCATTTGGGTGATATCTGAGTGGCAATTTTATATGGCGGCAGATTGTGTGTGATAGGAACTCGATTCTGGTGTCCGCACCTTGGGTCCGCGCCTGTGGTGGCGCCCGATAGCCTCGACATAAGAAATATAAGAAAGTTTCGATCAGGTGTAGGCGCCATTAAAACCGACCGACTCATCAGTGCCTTAGGAGCACCACTGTGATCATAATCAAGTGTATTATTTTATAATTGGAGGGGACGCCTCATTTTTCTGGAAATTTTCATAAATTGGAGGCCGGAAACATGATTTCCTGGCATTTCAGGCACTTGTGTGGAGCCATTTAGAAGTACCTCCCCCAGAAAAAAATAAAATTAGCGCATTCTGGCGTTATTTCAGTGGACCAATCCATGTGAGTGCTATGAAATAATGGCATTTCTAGAGGAGGGGGCTGGACGCAACTAAGATTTTTTGTGGGGGGCCCTAATGTTGGGGGGGCCTGGGGCCTATGCCCCATGCTTAATCCGAGCGTGGTGATAAATGCGAGTACTATGAAATGATGGCATTTCTAGAGGAGGTGATGGGACGCAAAATATTTGTGGGGGGCCCCTTAATGTGGGGGGCCCTGGGGCCTGTGCCCCATGGTGCCCCATGGTTAATCCGGCCCTGTCTGTCACAGCAACATCGTACGGCTAAAATAACAAGACTTTTCACTCCGTTTTCAAAGTAACCGTAATCTGGATCAGGGACAAATTTAAAGACTTTTTGTTTTCAACAGGTTGGTGTGGAACTATGGTGCCATTTTTCTTAGTTTAGCTATCAATATCATTATGCTGTTGACGTGGAATGCTAAGGCATCAATGGAGGATTGTGCCAAAGTTTTCGATGTTAATCCAGAAAATGCGTCAATTGAGTGCCCTGGTCTTTATGAGTAAGTTATGCATGTTTATTTAAAATTCTCCGAAATAAGTTTATGCCTTATCCTTTGAAATAAGCGCATGCCTTTATCTCATTTTAATGTTTCGAGTTATGAAAGGGACCCTTAAATGGTGAAAAGGTGATGCACGTATGGAGTTCACTTTAAGACAGTGCTAGACAATATGCCTAAAATCTATTATGTTCAAACTCCTATAAGTAAAATAATCAAACTCGGGGACAAATAACTCGTCTGGAACCGCTTCTCAATCAGTGAATACACACTGCAAGGCGAGCAACGACATACATGTATTATGCCATGTCCCATTCTCATTAATTTCATCAAATATCAACTCCGTTTGGCTGACAAATTTCCACCGCTATATAGATAATTTTAATTTTAAAAAAAACGCCGTTGATAAAACATTTCTTTGTTTTTTTAAATTTCAGCCCAGTACCGTTAATTATTGGTATACCAGACCATCAGTATACGATAACATTATGGGCCTTAGGTGGCGTTCATAATTTGTGTTCATTATTTGTACTTATTAGCTATTTTTTGTCAAATCATCCGCGTATGCCAAACTTAACGGATATAAAAGCTAGTTTCAGGTAAGGATACTTATTAATGTTTTAAAAGTGTACAATCGTGTGATAGAAACTAGAATTCACTGTGTCGGGGTAATACCCAAAAGATCAAAATTCTTATTTCTTTTTGTTTTTTGTAACAAGATTATTCGCCTTGCCTTAAAACTCTAATTGAATATTATCCATAACATTCAAAATTAAAAACACGAAATAGAAATAAATATTGGTCCATTTTAATCAATATTAATATGGTTGTGGTACTGTGGAATTGTGAACATGTGTACTTGTGTATCTAATATTATGGTCTGTTGAAAAGAATAAAATATATAGTAACTTATTTTTATCAGGAAAATTTGTGGTAGAACAGAAACAGATAATGAAGTTTTCACAAAGAAAGTAGAAAAAATATCCAACCTCAATGTTAATTTATTCAGTTTCACTACATTCTATTATCTGGTAAGGGGATATATGTTTTCTGATAACTCTTAAACTTGATGAAAAATTGTTCAAATTGAAATGTATTTCTACCAAAAATTGGAATTATCATACATATACATTACCAATGATAATATACAATCGATCCTTTTAGTATACTATACTGTGGAACTTGTGAAGGGGAGGGGGCTAAAAAAACTATCGTTTCCTTTATGAAACCATCAGTTAAAATCTTATTGCGCCAGATGTCAATACTCCTTATAAGGATATAAAGTTGTTCTTCGGGTATTAATCTAATCTGAAAAAGCGTAGTTCAGATACTATCTTGAGGTCGATGTTCTATGTTCGTATACAGATATCAAAAGATGTAGAGAACAAAATAATGACAGCATGAAATCAATATAAAGTACAGGACACGCCGAGTCTGACTTGTAATATTATTTTACCATTTAAATTGAATGAACGTCAATTTTGATGTTTCTTCTGTATCTTTCTTTCAGCTCTTCTTGGGTATGTCTATAGCAGGAACCCTATTCCATGGTTACTTCTTTGCTTTCCATTTACTAAATATAGTCAACAATAATCAGTTACTGAGTGGTGTGATAAAAGCCGTAACTGTTAACGGTAAGTCCTATGTCATTACAACTACAAGAGAAGAGTGAATTTAATGGGTCTTTTCACGTCCTATATTTTTGTACTAATCGGGGCTAATGAAGACGGTCAGACGTGCACACCAAGACATACAGACACAGGGTCTCGGTTTCTCTTCCCACCCTAATGACAATATGTTTTTCCTTGCCAGGCCCTCCATCCTAAATTACGGACAAAGGAAAACCACGCTGGAAAATGCTGGGAATCTTTCTCAGCCAACACTGGAATCGAACCCTGGATTTTCTGAGTCATCGTGCCACCCAGATTTATTAAACCATCCTTTAAAACGTCATAATATTTATCTATATTTTAGGTATGTCATTATTGTGGGTGGCTGTTCTGGGATTCATCGTCATATATATATATTCTTTGATTGGTTTTGCTCTGCTGAGAAGCTACTTTTCGGCAAGTGACTACCTGTATTGTTCAACGTTATGGGAATGTACAGTCACGGTTATCAGATATGGTCTTATTGGAGACATGTTTGAGGTAAGTGAAAAGAAATATTATTGTATTTTGTAAACAGAGTGGGGTAAGATAAACACGTTATAATTGTAAGGCCTTAAACATCATAGGATCCTTATGGAATTCCGTGGCTAGGTCTGTAAGTGTGTTCCGCAAGGTGCTGGTAGGCCTATATGCCCTATTCGTTGTCTTACAATGTAATGTTTGATGAACCTAATAAATAAGATTGATTCACCCCACCCTGTATAGAGTCATTATGAGATCGATCTCGTTTAACATAAGGATATATACGACAAAATAATGATTACTATGGGTTTTTTTTTAGGAGATAAAACAGAATCCTGTCGGCAGCTCATTTGGTAGTTTTTGGCCATTGGTCATTTATCACGTGACCTTCTTCATCTTCATTACCACCATTGGTCTAAACATCATCTTTGGTATCATTGTGGATACTTTCTCTGAAATGAGAGATTTAAAGGTAAGTTATGTGGACTCTTCCCGTGTTTCTGTTACTAATAATGTTAAATAAACTTATAGTGTTCCCTCAATGATTTTACAACTTTTAGAAAAGACCAGTAGTATTAATACCCGTTCGACAAGCTGTTTCAGTAGGAAACATCTAAATCTTGGGGAACTACGGTGGCTCAATGTTTAGGGAACTGGCTCACTAATAAGGGGGTCCTCGGTTTGTTGTCTGTGTGGGCCGAGAAACTACACAAGACACCGAAGCGGAATGGCAGGTCTGGAAAGGCACATCGTCTTGAAGTTCGGATGGGACGAAAACCAAAGTCCCGGGTATACATTGACGTTTGGAATTCAGTGACAAGTGTAGGCGAAAACATCGCCATTGACAGCCGGGTAAAATTTACTCTCATAGCAAACGTGAATTCTCCCGTTTGGTACAGAAAACAGCGAAAAAGGTTTCCGTTTGATGTATTTGTTCTGGTAATGAAAGATAATACAATATAATCATTCAGCCATAGTTGCTTATCGAATTCATTGGCATTGCAATAAATGAAACACAAATTTTCCCGGGGATCAAGTGCCAGGAGCACCTTTGCGAATAATATTATAATATATATCTTGCCTTATTTACAGTGGAGAGCTGAATCCGATATGAAAGACACGTGTTTTATCTGCAGTAGAAACAGTTATGATTTTGAACACCATGGAAGAGTAAGTTATATGTAAATTAATAATCTTTACATAATCTTCAAAATATTATAACAACAGTGTACGTAATAGCAGATACCAAAATCATAATCCTCAGAACATATTAGCAGTGGTGCACATAATATTAACATTATCCTCAAAATATAAAAGTTATAACAGTAACATTGCACATGTTTACAGATTCAAGAGTGGTAACAGTTTCAAACGTATTTATTATTACTCACCATAACGATAATTCATGTACTTGTGTTTTTTCAGGGTTTTGATTATCATGTAAAGAATGAACATAATATGTGGAGTTATGTTTATTTTATTATACATCTAGATGATATAAAGGAAAGCGACTATACAGCTTTAGAATTATACGTCAGCAAACATGTACGTTTTTAAATAATTAATTACTTATATTGAAACTCCATATATAATTATTGCACTAATGTAACAATTTAAGCACTATGGCGTCTAACCACTAGTCAAATACATGTTCCAGTGGTATATTATCCAAGCAATACTCAATCATACTGAATAAAGCTTGCCACGGAAATCCATTAGCATATAGATATTTCTTAAATTGTTTTGACAGGATTGCATTAAATGCCAAAAGCCACAATAAGCTTGTATTTAAAAACAAATAGGCCCACTGTTACGGTTCAGATTCACAGTGGCCATCATTAATTCCACAACAGTAGGAATTACATAATTTAAAAGTTGTTCACAAAGTACTGAGGGGTATACAGATCGTGAGCGTATATTTTCTTGCTGGCATATTCATACAGGGCACATGAAGTGACAACATAAAATTAGTATGTACATAAAGCCAGCGTTTTCTATATTACGCTTTCCACCAATTTCACCACGAGCTCATATACATATTATCAGATATCCAAATGTTTCGATTACACTAAAAGAGTGGTAAATGTAATAGATGTCATTTATTTTAAAACAGGTTGAGAGTGAAAATTATGACTTCTTTCCTCTAAATCAAGCTCTGTGTTTGACGTCAGTAGATATAGATTCTACTGAAACTAAAATAGATGACCTCTTACATCAAGTGACAGCTATAGCTAAGAAACAGAAAGACGACGTAAGATATATTTTGCTGTACTTCGTTTTATTTCCTCGTAAAATGTCAGCTGAAAATCACTTGTACACCGGTCATATGTTCAAATAAAAATATCCTATACAAAGACAGGTAGATATCTATTACGTTGGACAGAAAATTATACTTTTTCCCCGTAGAAACAATTTTCTGCCTATAAACGATCCCTTTATAATCTGTAATCCTTCTACTTTGGCTTCTCTTTTAATTACTTTAAGGGTGTTTGAAACACTGATGACAAAGTTATTATTTTGTCTACCTTTCTAGATACGTAATTTTCCTTTTCGTTTGTTTGAAGGAGGCTGAGAAGAAACGTAAAGTTGAAAAACTCAAACAAAAAAGATGGCAGGAGAAGCATCGTCGCCATGTTTTCGGTTATAATCAGGATTATGAGGATGGTGAGCCTCTTATATCTCATTCTCGTGCTGTTAGCGAAGACAGATTATCACGCGAGCCAAGTGCACCCAGGGAGATACGACCCCCACACAGCAGACATCAAGACAGTGTGCCAAACTTGTTATCTCCTCCAACAGACGAAACATTTCAACTACGGCGTCAAATTCAAAAATCAACGCGTCAGCAAGAAAGACAAGTAGAAGAAGTTCTCTCGGATAGTGACACGGATAGTTTTCAACGGGAGGGTTCTTATGATTTGTTAGATGATGACAACGAGTCATTGCCTCCTCCCCCGCCTCCATTGCCACAACCCCCTCCCCCACTCCAATTACCAGCTAGCCCAGCTGTACCCAGGACGTCAGGGGGTGCCGATGACGGTAGTGCTGGACCAGACGGTTCTAATATTCGTTCAACAGATTTGTGATCATGACGATTTCATTGACGATTTCGTAAACTATCTACACCTCAGGGGAAATCCCCGTTTTAGCAAAGGCTAACGGTGAAACCAGACAAGGAAAGCTAAATTGTGAGATGTAAGAATCGATTTTGTTGGTGAGTTATTTTGATACTATGGTTTCCTAGCCTTCCAACGACAACCTTTTATGTTGTCAACATTCATTGACATTTTACAAGGGTCAATATTGTTTTGTTGTATGTTAACCCGGCGACATGTAATCGGGGCATTTATTGTATCATCTTATTTTGTAAATTTGCCTGCATGATTTTTCAAATCTGATTTAAAGGCCAGAAGCTTCCTTCATTCAGAACATTTTATATTTTTTTTGATAGAAGCCAAGATAATTTTTTATATAGCAGAATGTTTGGTTTCAATCATTATATAGAATAGTAGATTACCGTTGTTTTCATAAAACTGTATGAATTTATTGCTGAAATTAGCTGATCATTTTATTTTAACTGTGGGTTATCTCCCTGTGATCATTTTGTTTTGTACCACTGTTTCAGAAAGGGACATCACTCTTTCTGGTTTAACCTTTGAGAACTTATCATTAAGGACACGTTATGTAGTGCTAAATATAGGTGTATTAATTGCCCAATATATGATATGTTATTTGGTTTTGTATGATATTTTATTTGTTTTTGTCTTGGACAAACAAAAAGGTGTGTATGATAATATAATATTTTAGGCAGTGCATTTTGTTTTTATATTACAACTTGGTTAGCAATATGTATCACTTAAAAATAAACTTAATAATTATCAATGCAGCTGAACAATACCGTTATTATCAAACGCTAATGAATAAAGATGTAACTGTTTGGGTATATCCCTTTATTCCTATTTTTGCTGTTATTCAAAATTCTATATCCCCCAAAAGGAATAAGTATTTAGTCATCGAAATAATATGATTGTAAATGATGTAAATTTGAATTCTATAATTATCTTAATGTAATATTTTGATTAACAATAATTTGATAATATATCTCTATCTATATATATATATATATTACTATGATTAGCAATAGATTTTATTATAATGACTGTAAATTCAAACCTTAATATGTTCATATGTTGGTAATAAAGAATCATGTATAAATATTCCTGTGTTTCCTTTTATCCCCCCCCCCAAAAAAAAAAGGAAAGAGAGAGAGAAAGAGAAAAGATGGGGTTTAACGTCCACTCGACACAAACTCGATCATTTCGGGACTAACATATGGATTAATTTTATTTCAATAATTCGCTTGTGCGTAGGGGTCTTTAGCAGTGGAAGTAAACCGGGGGACCCGGACAAAACCGACACGGCTGTACAGGCGACCCTGCTCCTTGCCACGTACAATAGGAAATTCGAAACCACGCCAGTTAATTCAATGACAGGCTTAATGATACAGCGCAGACAGGCTAACCATTCACCCCCCCTCCCCTATTCCAAAAATGAAATTTGTTCAGAAGGAAAATGAATAAAAGCGCAACCAGTGATATTGGAAGATGAGTTCTCTTATAATTGGTAAATAAATAAATGTCGATTTAATTATATTATATTTGATAATAATGATACCCGGAAATCCAACACAATAGTCTGTCCAATCGGTGCTATTATTGATATAAGGCTTAATTAAATATGTCTTTACAAAAATACTTTGTGGGTTAAGTCAGTCGATTTGGAAACCTAACAAAAGGTAACATATTTTTCTTGCAGGCGTTTATGAATAGGCAGGTCAGAGAGCGACATCCCTTTGTTGAGCTATGTTTCTCGCTATGATGATCAGACGCACCTTTAAAGGTATTTTAAGAAACTAATCCTGCTAAATTTAGGTAACCAGGGTTGGTCGGTAAATCGGTTTATACCACATGATAAAAACTACATAATGCAAGATCTGATAAAACACTGTCTCCACCAAATAATAAAACTCAAATAAATAAAAATAAGATTGCAAACGAATCTTAATGTTCACATTTGACTTCCAAATTAACACGGCAATATGCATGTATTGTAGACATGCGTAGACATGCCCATGACAAAGAAAAGTTAAACATGCATTATTCAAGAGCTAAATCTGTCTAGTGCAGGTCATTATTTGGGCATGAAATGTTTTCTAAAGTATTAATTAGACATTAATTAACTGATCCAGGCCTTAATCAACTTTGGATGGCATCAGATTGCTCCGATATTAAACAGATTAAAACGTTTCAGTGATAAATCAAATATGGCGCCCCAAGACGCTTCGAGTCTTAGCTTCGATCAACCAGGTCCGTGGTTGAAATTATTGCACAGATCGGCCAAATCTTAAAATGTCAATATCTAAGCTTGCAATAGAGTAATTTGAATGAAATTTTCAAATTATTCATTTTACATCATCTACTTTCGAACTAGTATACCAAGAATGGCTAGTTCTTATCTATATCTTGAATAATTTAACTTTAATTGATATAACAATAACTAATCCCAAACAGTTTTATCAGATGCAGCTGGACGGTATCACACATAAAAACAAACAACTAGAAATTTTGAAAACACTGACATTTCAAACTGTAATAAATATAACTTATGGGGATCGATGCGGTGCCGGTCGAAGGCGTCAAATATGTTGTACAATCCTTGGATGTGTTAGTGCTTTGGTTTCTGTAATTCACTTCTGACAAGTCATATTAAATTAAATGAACTGTGCTTTCACGTCATATACGGGGTGTGCCATGCAAGACAACCAGGACTCGAGCCTAGGCCCCTACTCTTATTTCGATTTTCAACTGTTAAGGTACCTTTACGTGCACGCCAACGAATACTCACGGGTCAATGCCCTTTTATACCACCCATGATAATGGAAATTTCCTTGTCAGCGGTGCAAGACGGGGGACCTGACAAATTCACCGTCTAATCGTTTTGATGTGATGAAAAACATATTAATGTACACGTCAAAGAGTCCTTGATAGTTGGAATTAGGAATAAGAGTTGCCCGTGGCGCCAATGACATGGCAAAATTTCCCTTACAGCACACCGTATGCCCCTCTTCAGGGGTTATGTTGGTGCAGAACAGAAGGACTTTAAATCCCAATTCATTTCATTTTCGCACACGCACAGGCCAAGATTTATTTAGATTTTGATTAGTTTGTATTACAGCATCGGAACTGTTTCTGATGTTATACAGCTATGTCATGAGTTTTGCTGTGTGACGCCTTATTTTGTCTGTTCACATTATAATGATATAAAATTGTAAAGTAAGTTTTAAAATTAATGTTTTTTTCTGAACTGGTGCAAGATAAAGTTTGTTTAATTTTCTTGTCGATTACATGTCTACGAACCAGTGTGACACAAATCTAAAAGGTATAGATCATTGCATTATTAGCTCATTAACATCCTGCTGTCCTGCACAAACCAGTGTGCATATACACTGTACAATAAATCCATTTTTTATGTGACCGAATTACGTAATTTAACACCATTTTTCTGTTAATCAATGGCTTTTTTGGGGGAAAATTGTGTTTAAAGTGCAATATTTCCTCAAATTGGGTGTTTTATGTATTTCTGTGGAAAATTCATTATTAAACACAGATTTCGGGATAAAATGTTTTATTATATTCTATAATTGATTTAATTCTGTCATCTTAAAGAATAAACGGTGGAATGACCAGGAAGTTCCGTGAAATGTAGGTATGAAATGTTTTATTCCATTCTATAATGGACTTAATTCTATTATTTTACGGGATAAATGGCGCAACGATAAGTAATCGTATACATATATAATCATTCCTATTAGTTATCATGTTATAGTATTCATTTCAATCTATTAACCATAATTTTATGAAGAATCATATTTTGTAAAGTTTGGTGAATTAATTGTCATATATTTCATTTCCATTACTTATATAGATTTCATAAGTTATAAGATCTATAAAGTGTATTGCTATTCATTATACGATAATCAGATTGTAAGTATTTTCATAAATGTGTAAACATATGTTTTAACGCTGCGTTGTATAGGTTGTATTATCCGGTAATCAAGCATGCTGATATCCGTATAGTATAACCGTTTGGCCATTGTAATCCGGTTTGTTTCTATCAAATACATACCTGCATACTGATATAGTATCGAAAGTTTGCATTTGAAAGCCTCACACCGATGACGAGGAGCGGTTTGGGATACCTTACTCTCGATTAGGATATTCTTATATTCAGTGCCGGACAGCAGGGCCTTCTGTCATGTCATTGGCCAAGGCCCACACAAGTACGGGCCAAAAGCGCGCAAGCGTCCGAGGGGGAGGGGGGCAGAAAGATTTGGGAAATTGACAACCGCAAACCCATTTTCCAATCATTTCAGACCAACGCAGAAGGAACATTTTTGATTTCCTGATACAATTTGGTAACAGAATGACCCACCCCTCCTCTCTTTTCTTTTTTCTTTCTCTTTTTTCATTTTTCTCTTTTCTTTATAGGCTTAGGCCCACTTTTTTAAAATGTGCTTAGGCAACGGACTAGTGGGTCCAGCCCGACACTGCCTATTTTAGTGGAAAGGGGTTACGTTGAAAGATTGTAACTGGAGGTAAAATAAAGCTATTTCACATAAAGTCAATGAAGAATTCAATGAAATTTTTATCACCTTCATGCTCAGGAAACAAAATTTACCAGGATTTTTATTCTGGAATTTTTTTTATTTATTGAAGGAATTTATGTTAATTGATGGAATTTATGTTAATGGAAGGATTTTATCTAAATGGAAGGATTTTATCTAAATTACAGGATACAATTTTCATGGTAATTTTTGTTGACGGAATTGTTTACGTTTTTTCACGAATATTTTTGTTACAGATATATAAGCGAAAAGTTTCACAACGTAGAATGAACTAAGACAGCATAAACGACTTTCTTTCGTTTTGGAAAGTTTACTTATTTCACCGAACATATAGAAATTATGATAAAAAAAATTTAAAATTGAATATAAATTACTTATATACATTCATGTTACAGTACTATGCACCCATTTCCTCTAAAAGGTCAGTTGGTTGAACATTTATACTGAATAATATAAACAATGAAAAATGAAGGTGTTTGCCACTAATCAATAACGGGGGTGAATAGTATATTGAAAATGACAGTTTGTACATCAGAAAATTAGTCAACGTATCCTTGTAAGAGGAAGACTGGGGTGTGTTATTGATACTAACAATAATTAACACAACAAAAACATTAACACAACGTCGGACAATTTACATCCAATTTAACACTGTCATAAATGTGCGGATTAAGACATCCTATATTTACTATATATATGGTAAAGTACTTCCTTTCAATAAATACATATCGAAACCACGTCAGAAATACATACATGTATACCACAGGCTGCGACATAAATACTTACCGCAACTGACGATATTATGGAGAACGAGAATTTTATATACAGTTTATTATTTTACTTAAGATCAACACTTTGTCGTCGCGTGTCGTAACGAGGTGTGTTGATTACCCCAATGGTTGATTTCCTTCATAATTTTCCTTTCGTCAAGTGTATTCCTGTTTCTTTCCCTTTTCGTTTAAAGAATAAAACAATTCCTTTATATTGTTTCCTATAATATAAACTGAGTCCAGACTTAACATCATCATAAAACCCCGACATCCTTCCTTTATTGGTTTACTTTTAGCAGAAGATTTCGTCTACCATTCTCTGTTTTGTTTAAATAGTGCTCACTTTAACTTTCAAGCAAGAGAATCTAGACCGTTTTGTTTTGTTCGATTAATTACATTGGTGCGTGAGAAAATGTAATATGATTAAAAATAATAAAATGTAATATGATTAAAATAATAAACACCACTCATTTTGAAATATCCATACCCCTAATGACTAATAAGATTACTATCGATGTTTCACTTGGCAGCGTATGCTTAATCTGATTTAGAGAACCTGACAGTATTTCTCTTTGGTTGGGGGTTGGATAGCATGTGCGCGCTGTGTCATAAAGTCTGCCATTGAGCCAACTGGCGTGGTTTCGAATTCTCGGTTGAACGTGAGAAGGAGTAGGGTCGCCTGCCCAACCTCGTGGGGTTTCTCCGTGTCCTCCAGTTTCCTCCCACTACTAAAGCCCCCTACGCGCAAGCAAATTGTTGAAATAAAATTAAACCATATATATTAGTCCCGAAATGACCTAGTCTGTGTAGAGTGGACGCTGCCCCCCCCCCCCGTTTCTCTCTCTATTTCTATTATTAGATAGTTAACGAAAGTTTTGTTGTAATTTTGAGGCATATTGTATGATCATTTATGATACCTTATTTTCGTAAAAAAAATATCATACACTGGCTCATAATAGCGGGACTATTTTACCTAATCCAATGAAATAAAACCAAGTACTAACAATCCAAACCATTAGACAAAATTCGAAGTCCTAAAAAAACGGTATAGGCAAAAAATAGTGCAATGTGGCAAAATAGTGTAATCAGCATATAATATGGACATGTTCACCGTGTACAAAATACACGACAAACAGTGGTAACAGGTGTCCGGGAAAGTAAGCTTACCCTGCTGGCATGCCACACCCGCTATAGCTGCATCCAATCTATTAGGCGAAATCTCGGTAAAATAGCGTGATTGGCCAATGAACTATCGGTATGCAAAATGCACGTAATGAACAGTGTTAACAACGCAGTAGACCTATATATATTATCAGGGATATAGTGTACCCGTCAATTAAATATGTCTAGAATAATAGTCGAAAGAGACATGTTATATTTGCCAATCAAGTCAATAGGACGGCCATAAAACTTTTTAAAGGTTTTAATAAGTTTAGTTTGCAAGTATATCTGTAGTTGAAGCTTAGCTGATGACAAAAAACTCGATCTACTTCAAAAATCAGAATAGAATGAACAAGCTCTCGCGTAACGGTTTATCTGAGACACAAACACTCCATAAGCTGGTGATATTGGAATATTACTATCAATAAATAGAAAGTTAACAATCGGAAAGTCAAAGTCCCCGTCTAGAAGTGGATGATAATAAGTAACGTGCATAACGCGTGCATAACTAACCAGTCGCGTACTTCTAACTTAAGCCTAACGTGTAAGTAATACGCCCGCATACGCCGAAAAATTTAATGTATGCGTTCGGCGCACAACAACAGTTATACCATGGTATTTCAGTATGCTCGTAACTTATTAAAAACGTACCCATAACGTATTCAACGTACACCAGCGTATTCGCTAAATTTCTCATACGTCGGCATATGATGCTAAACGTCAATGTGTGACAGCCCCATAATTTCTTGTGGTTTTAGCGAGCCTCAGTTTTTATATCTGACCTTACGTGGTCGTCGAAATACGCTCCAACACGTTATGCATAATTTAGGCATACGTTTGACTAACGTTGTGCATGAGTTCTGCATAAGTCAAGAACGCTAAAAATTCGTTGGGGACACGCTGTCATATACTTGTATAAGTTATGTTTACGTTGGGGATAAGTTATGAATAAGTTACTCATACGTTAAACATAGGTTATATATTCGTTCAGGGCGTTATAAGTACGTTATATATGCGTCAAAAAAGAGCGCCCTCTTGATTTTTAAAGTCAACTTTAGCGCATGCCAGTGTGTTTGAACTATTTTTTTCATACGTCGGAATAAGTTGTCTAAAACGTTCTAGTGTGACAGGCCCATAATGCCCCGTTTAAACTTGGCCGCGATAAGCGTGCCGTTCTGGGCACGGTACCAGGCCGCGATAAATTTCAAGATATTGTTGACCTGTTTACATTACTCAAAAATAACCGGTCTCGGAACCGTGTCAATCACACAAAATTAATGTTGAACTCTTCACAGAAAAGTTAATTTCAGTCGATATGCAAATTACCCGGATGAAAACAATTATGAAGGTTGATTAAATAGTTTGAGCATATGGTTGGAGCTGTAATTTTGACAGAACTGGTGACAGGTTGCGGGGGAAAAGGTCAAGGTTCGTTTTGCGCATGCGCACCGCACTGCGCATCTCATCTCATTTCAGTGGGCCAGATTGGCACCGTACCTGGCATGGCACGTTTAAGTTTGACCCGTTTCGTTACACCCCCCCCCCCAAACATGCCGTACCGGGTATCGTTCTGGTACGCTAAAAATATGTGATGTAAACGGGGTAATAGCTCCACCACCCACATACGGGAACTTTTAATCCAGAAACAGATATTACAGATAACCGAGGATTTCCTGGAAAATGAGCCTATATGTCCATGTATATTAATGAAGTGTATAAATTTACTGAACGGTTAAAACAGTTTGCTGTTTACTTCCTTATAGGTCAATACATTTCGTTATTATTATCCTCCTCTAGGCGGTATAATATTCGAACTTGTGATTATTTTGATATCAAGATTATTTTGATTGCTTCTATTGTCTTTGAATTTACGTTTTGAACCATTCCTTCAAATCTTTTCTTTAATATATTGCTGTTGAGATTATGTTTAAACAAAGAGCCGATCACGGCACCTAAATTCGAACATGTAATACAGCGCGGACTCAGTATTAATTCATTTGATTGAATGGTATTTTATCGTTTGCTACTTGTAGTACTATCCGTGTCGTGGTGTGTCTTGTCCACGGGTTTGTCTTTGGGTTTTCTTTATGTGCCGGTGAGAGAATTTCTTTATTAAGCGAGCAATTTGATTTTTCGTGCAAAAACTATGTTAAAAGATGCGTTTACTTACTTATAAAATAACAAAGCCGTGATTTTTTAATACTGAAAAATAAGCCATAAAATAATCCATATTATCTGCGTTAGGATCCGATAACTTGATAACCACTAGAGAGTTTGTTTGCTTTTCGGATTTTTTAATATCTTCAATGCCGCCTACAACTTGAATAGAAATAGAAATTAAGGAACCTCCTCCATTGGCATGCGTCTGAGCACCATAATTAAAATACTTGACGTAAATAGTGGGTTAATTTTACTTTAGCTATTGTCTTAAAATAAGTTTCATATAACAACAAAGACATTGTGGCGCCCAAGGAAAGTTTAGTAGAGATACATCGAGTGTAGATGTTAAGTATTTTCCATAATTTATTTTCTTACAAAAGGTTAAAATTAAAAACATTTTTTTAAATCGAAGGTGGGGGAAGCTTGCATTAAATCTCGCATCGGCACAATACTTTGGTCTATGATTATGTGTGCTATTAGGGGAAGGAGATTTTTCCTTGGCAGTGGGCTGTCAGCCTACGTGTGAGAGAGAGAGGGAGGGAGAGAAAGATGTGGTTTAACGTCCATTCGACACAAACTAGGACATTTTGGGACTAATGTATGGTTTTCAATTTTTATTTCAATAATTCGCTTGCGCGTAGGAGTCTATAGCATTGGGAGGAAACCGGAGTGCCAGGAGGAAACCCACCAGGTTGAGAAGGCGCCCCTATCTCCATGTCACATACGCTCACACTAGGGCTCGAAAACCACAGCTGCAAGCCAGAGGTGGTCGGCCAGATAGAGGTCGAAGAGCGGCACTCTAGACCACTAAGCCACCCTACCACCCCCCTTTCAGCCCACGTAGTATATTATGAGTTCTGTAACGTGCGTACCATCCTGTACACGAAAGGGCTTGGATGTATTCCACCTGAACGACTGTGCTAATAGAAATACAATCGAAACAGAAGAAATAGCCTACTTGTCAAAAAGTGATAGATATAAGATGAAATGAATATAAATAATAGACTTAATAGTCAAAATCGAATTGAAGATAAAAAATTAAAGAAAAACAATTCAACAGACAGGAATGTGGTTAATGTAATAGGTTTTAAAAATATTTTTTTTTAGAATATGTGGCAATAAATGATATGTGGCAATACAAAAGTAACCATACACACAAAATATAAAATAAAGAAGAAACATAACCATATGCACAAGAAGGTATAACAAACGTACAAAAGAAACATGGCCATACACACAAAGTATAACTAACATTCAGAAGAATTATCATCATATACACAAAGTATGATAGACAGATGAAACATACTCATATACACAAAGTATACCACACAGAAGAAAAGTAACCATATACACAATGTATAACACACAGAAGAAAGGTAACATATTATACACACTGTAACACACAGCAGAAAGGCAACCATATACACAGAGTATAACACACAGAAGAGAGGTAACATATACACACTGTAACACACAGCAGGGCCCGGTTCCTAGAAAATTCTTAAAGTAAGCACAAAGTCATACTTCACTTTTACTTACGTAAGAATCTTATAAAAATACCGTCCCTAGAAAATTCTCAAGACCATTCTTACGTAAGCACAAGTCAAGTACAAGTCTAAGCACATTGTGACTGGTAAAGCTTACCATACACTGAGACTACGATGCTCTTTAACGTCTTAAAATAACTTTGGTATGCGAATTACGTCATAAATTTGTCGTCTGCTTCATTGTGGTTGGTTTTGATTGACATGTCCCCTGTGTATAGGCCTACATAATTATAAAATGTGCCAAAATATATTTTTAAAAAACGCGGACACATAGGCCTACAAACTAACTGAATAATTGTGAGAGCGCCTGATCAGCCTGTGTGTTTGTAGCCCATTGTTTACTAATTGGCAAATACATAAATTGGTTGCAGGGTAGGCCTATAAGGCCCTAGATGCAAAATTTAATTTCTTTTTGAGAAGAATTCTCCCTGTCTTGTAATTATTTCTTTGGTATCAAAAGGTGTCGGAAATGCCGTCGAATAACTCTACGGTCAGCCATCTTTTTGAAGCAGAAACAGACTTAAGGTTGGTAAGCAAGCCCTATACCTTGCTTGGGACTTGTGCTTAGACTGGCTATGTTTAAGAACGAAGTTGTGCTTAAGTTTTTTCTTGGAACGCATAATAACGTTCTTGTGCTTACAATGAAGTCTACTTAAAATCGAAGCACAAGGCCGTTCTTAAGAATTTTCTGGGAACACAAAATAAGGTAAGTTTACTTAAATGCAAAGTCGACTAAAATCTAAGCATAAGAACGTGCTTAAGAATTTTCTAGGAATCGGGCCAAGGCCACACTGTAGTAAAGTAATCAGATGCACAAAGTATAACACAGAAATGAAGAGTAACCATATACACAAAGTATAACTAACACACTGTAGAAAAGTAATCATATACACAAGAAAAAAAGAGAAAGAGTTGGTTTTCTCCCTAGATAAATAACGTCCAGTCGGTCGGACGAGCCTAACCATTGAGGTCCAGTGTACACATTTGAGTGCTCGTAAATGAACCCTTTACATAGATGAAAAGTAGGCGGATATTTCTCCTCATAGCACACTGCATGACGTATGACCTCCGTTATTAGCCGGATTGGTGGAGAATGCTGGTAGTTTAAGATAAATCCCAACAGGACTCTTTTTCAAACGCCGAAACACCGAATCCAGAACGATATAGTATACCCCTACCGCCCAAAATGAAGAAAACACACTGTAAATAGACCAGGCATCATAGCAAGAAAACATAACGTACTACTTAATCGAAATGATAGATATGGTCTCCCATGGGTATCTATATTCAGCACACTGCAGTATTACTAAATGATAAAAAAAAAAAACATTTTTATTTTATCAACATTCTACCCAGTCAGCAAAATGGCAAATTGGATTGAACCCAATTACTCCCAAATAACTTCATACATGTACCATTTCTAATAACTAATACTGCCACCAATCAACCCACGCCCATTTTAATTACATAATTATATAATAGTAACATTATATACTATAGGATGTATATGTTTACTTAAAGTTGTTTTTGAAATGTCATTGGAGAATTTGGATATTTTGTTCCCAAATCTTAATTGGGACTTGATGTAGGTCAATAGGTCACTTGACCCTTCACGTAAATTTAAACTGAGGTATGAAATTCTATACTCATTAGCTGTTGTTACTATGTTTTAATGAATGAAAATGAATTCAAGTGAAGTATCAAGGTCATATTACTCTCCTGTCTCTGTTTTTATATCCAAGATTTCTCTAGAACAATCACATAACGGTACATGACCATATAAGGAAGAAACTATAAGAAATAGACACAAAAAGAACATAGGAGCCGCGGTGACTTAATGAATAAGTTTCCGGCTCTCTAACCTGGAGGTCTCTATTTCGTTTCGGTCATTGGTCGAGTAAGTACGTAGGTATTTTCCGACTTGGCTCCCCCTTGTCAGTGGTTCAGCTTCTATTCGTTCGGGCGGCACAAAAAACCGAGGTCTCATGTACCCGTTGGAGCGCAACATTCCCGTCAAAGCCCCCCCCCACCTCGTTAGCACATTGCATTAACCTGAATTGGGCTGAATAATGGAACGTTAACCCCATTGAATTGCTAAAGAATATTAATTCAAATGTATGCTAAATAGTGAAACAAATTGATTTGGGTGAAAGAGGTGGGGGTGGACTGTTTTTTTAATCAAATACACGTTGTGTCGTGTGGGTATGCTTTAATTTTTGTTCCACATTTTCGCCCACAGTTTTTTTAGAAACGTTTATAACTAAGTTTCTTATGGGCAATACAATTAGGGACATTTTCTTATACGTAATTAACTTCCAAGTTCAGGCGTCAGTATATCAAAGACAACAAGTTCTTTTGATTGAAACTGTTGTGAGAGTTTTTAAATAGCTATACTTTTAATAACAGTTCTTATAAATTATAGTTGTATTACAGTTCTTATAAATTATAATTGTATTATATTGTTAGTGTAGGGCAGTGGTTCTCAACCTTTTTTGTTAACCAACGGTACACCTTGGAACACCTGGCTAAATAAATTTGAAAAATATTTGAATTTTGAAAAAAAGAAACATGGCAAGTCAGACGGCATACAACCGGTTGAGAGTCACTTGTGTAGGTCATCAATAATTAGAATGTGTTGTATTATAACTTTCATTTATGATACATAAACACTTTTTCAACCCAAAAGAATGAAACGCATAACAGAATCAAGACAAATTTTAATATGGAAAGACGAACTTTCAATTCACCATTTACCTGATTTGAACTTCGTATCTATATCATGCGTATATAGTAGCATTTAATGACCCTTAACAAGGAATTAGAAACCAAGAAGACAAATTTTAATATGGCATAGAACAACTTTTAATTTACTTTGTACCCGGTGTGAACCGGGAAATAAATAAAATCTTGATAAATATCTATTTGTAGCTGTTCTAGAGATGTACGTCAACAACGTGAATTGGGTCAAGAACGCCTCCATGAAATGAAATAAAATTAAATGGGGTTTAACGTCATACTCTTCTTCACCTGGGATAATTGAAGACAGGCATACGCCAAACACTGTGCTATCAGAGAAATTTTTGCCCTGATAGCGGCGCTACGGCCTACCTGTATACCGAATTCCAACTGCCAAGAGATCTTTTACGTGCATGCAAATGTGAACACGGGACCTCGGTTTTTCGTCCCATCCGAACGACTAGGTAGCTGTCCTTGTCAAAACCTCCGTTCGGCATCACTGAAAAGGGGAAACCACGCCGGAAAATCGAGATGAACTTTCTGGGCCAATGCGGGGAGCGAACACCCGACCTTCAGACTAGCGAGACAGCGCCTAACAAACTAACCCACGTGATCTGATCCCTCACGCCTCTATGAACATATTAATTATGTCTTTATAGATATAAATAATCATAATTTCACAAAATATTTACTTGAAGTTTTGACAGAAGGATATGTAATCCTAGTGCAGGTAGTTACTTCTAGATGAATGATTCAAGATAGATTCTTCAATTTAGTCAAAGGTTCTCCTTAAATTAACAAAATTGGTTTGCAGGAACAGTCCCAAAATTCACAGGAATTACGTTGCCTTAAAAATACAAATCCAAAATGTAAAGAGATAGCATATTTACATAATCTAAAGATCTTAGCTCAAAATATCGGAGGTGATTTCCAAAATTCGATCCCACTAATCCCACTAATCTCGCTGTCAATGGTGCCCAAAGTACTGACAAGGAAAGATATGTTAAATATATGCATATTCTACACATCTTATTCGAACATTGAATGATTTCATTTAAAAAATGACAAAATATTTATAATGAAAATATTGACAGAATTGTGGATATTTAAAATACTGATAAAAACGCTGTTGCTAATCCCCAACAAGAGCGTTTAGATTGTCACTAGCAAATACACTATAGTAAAAGTGACGTACAAAGAAATTGGATCGCAGTGTACATGCATGACTCGTGGCCTATTGTTTACGTGCATTATTAGGTGATATGATAAAACAAACACCACAAAACGACCGAGTACCGGACACTACTAAAGATACGTGTTTGAAAGCGACTCCTTTTCAACATCGAAACATAATGCTTATATTTCGTTGAGAAAAAAACATAGATAGCTGGAGTAGTCTAGGACAAAGGATTCTAAAGGAGTTGTTCGCATCTATATTTTATCAATTCACTAATAAAGACTTTTAAAGAATAAACCAAATTCTTTAAAAACGATTATATGTCAGGAATAGTTTTAATTTTATAACTGACACATTTCTATGGCATACATTTACTGTTTATTACTGTCTCATAATATTTCATATTTTATCATTGCAGTTCATACAAACTAGTCGAAACGCCCTTCAATAATTAACAGAGTCCTTTGAATCATTCTGTTATGTTTCCAGCATCGGTAAAAAATAAAACGTTTATCAACTTAAATGACTTCCACAAAGGAAGTTAATCGCACTGTTTGATCAAATAATCAATTGCGTAACCCAGAAGATTCCTTAAATTCTATTATTATTATACTTTTAATTTTTGAAGTACATGTATTAAGGGGGGGGGGGGGGATCTAATTTCTAATTTGACCAATTTTAGTATATTTGAATAATTTTTTACAAGTAAATTTGATTAACTTTTTTCAAGTATATTGGATTAATTTTTTTCAACTTGTAAATTTATTTGATTTTTTTTATCTTCGTATCAACACACTTACATAATAGAAATCTCTATTTAGCCTGAATCCATGAAAACACATGAGGTACCCATCAACAATCTCCTTCTCTCTCTAAATATATATATATACATCTTGATGAAGTTTACGTGAATTTTAATATATTCTGAGTAAGAAGAACACTTTTGTATAAATGAACACAGTTCTATTTTTATATCAAGTGCTTGAAGGTGTCAAACGCCCAAATAGACCACTGTATATTGTATATTCTACAGAGTAGTAGTAAGTTATTTTCTATTAATTTGGAGTATTCTAATTTAATATTGATTACTTTGATTTGATACTTATTATAGTTACGCTATACATAATTTCTCAAGACTCAAAAGATGGCTGATATTGATAAATCATTAAATGAAAAGATATAATAGTAAGGATAGATTGGTACCTTTATTGTCAAATTACTTTATATGGCGAAACATTCAGGTCGGAATAAACTGGGCAAAACAGAACAAGATTACAGTGGGAACTAAATGAAAACAAGATTACGGCGCGAATTAAATGTATCCTAGAAATATATAGATAATGTAGGTTCTTGTTTTCTTTTTTTTTTAAATTTAATTGAGTTGTATATAGGTTTGGAAAAAACGGGACAGGAAAGTGAAAGAAATAATCCAAGAGAATAATATTTATAATATTACTTGTATCTAGAAAGTGGTGTAGATAGTTATTATCAAGGAATATAACCACCGATAAGTTAACCAAAATCCGCATTTACCCCAATCCTATTCCATAAGATTATTAACATAATGATTCCTGGTTGATAAACTACGTATAAAATCTGCTTCCTGGTAAAGTGGGGATTAAAATGATCTAGCCAATTTATACTACAGTAGATTCCAGGTGTTGAAATTTACAAAGAGCTAAGACATTCAGATAAATAAAAATTTACAAAGTAGTGGATTTTAATTCCAGTAAATTTCACTACATCCATAGAACATAGGCCTACATAGTACGGTACTTATAAACCTTAAAACGCTTTAATTCCTTTAATACATTGAATAAATAATACTTAATGATACTTATCGCCATAATCACTACAATCGTATTGCAGCGATTTATACAAGCTTGGGGTTTTGTTTACTTATGAGAAAGGTGCCCTTGACCACAATATGGCTAATAATGATTAGAAAGAGATGAAAAGAGGTTTGTCTTTAGCGACGTAAGAGAGTGTTAGGATGTTCAGAAAGATAGCAAAATCTGTACCCCAGCATCCGTTTCAACGACTAAGTTTCCTTTGCCCTGTATTGTCGTGATAAGTTTCACTTCCGGTATACACGAGCTTTGAATTGTAAATGGGACTGATGCTTTTAGATGGAGACAAGTCGCATTAGCTCCCTCTATATCATATATTATACATATTGTAACTTTATATGTACATATTAAGTCGTTATATATGACACATGCGCATTCTATTTAGTTAACCAATTTCAGTCTATTTTCTTAAACCGGACACACTACTCATCCAATGTTTACTCTTTGAAGATCGGCAAAAATGGTAAGACATTTTTAATTTTATTCTGAGAAATGGTATTTATTTTAATATGGTATGGTATGGTAAAGAGATTGTAATATGTTACTAGATTAAGTTTTGTTCAGAACCCGAGTCTATTTTTCCGTTCGTTCTTCAACTGAAGGAAGTGAGACTTTATATTAGCTCTGGGGGATAGTAATCGAGGATTTCCTAAATAGCATTATTCCGGTATTGTGTCGGGGGCCTTTTACTACTTTTACATGATCGTAACACATGTCGCAGTTAATATAAATATTGTTTTCGGTCTTTGTTTATAATATTTATCTTACTCTTTTAGAACCATATGTACATTTCTAGCACTACAATAATTGTCAACTGGACAAGGGATCAATGGAAAATCAGATTTTACTTTTGGTCAAGGAAACAAAATAACAATGAAACAAATTTCATGAAAAGAAACGGAAAATATATTTATTTTGTTTAAGGTTGCCATAGTTGTAAATTGATGCCAGGTGATATATACATATATAAACTTTGTATATATATACCCTCCATATTAACAGTCACATTGTTGTCACTCTTATATAAATAATCGAATAAAACAACCATGTAAAATGTCACTTAAGTTTGTATAAAAAGGCGATTCGTGTGGTAAGGGTTAAAGAAGTTTAAGGTGTAGACATTTTAGTCACAGACAGAAACGATTCCAGTAACTTTGATTCCAACTTTGCAGTGAAATACAAAGAAGTCTTTATGAAAAACCATGGGTGTGATGGAATCTACAACTTTATGCATCACATTAACATTTTTCATAAATGCTTTCTATAAAAGCAGTACACTTTTACTACAACATAATAAAAAAAAATTACGCTTAGTCGCACTCGATTAATTTATTAGAAAAATACAGTAATTAATTATTGAACTTAACATCAAGTGTGTGCAAATTTTGATTCTGCCGTTTAATAAGTTTATATAAAGGCGTATGTAAATGAAAATAAAAAGAAAAAAAAGAGACCTTTCTATACATAGGGAAGAATGTAATTATTTTTCATTAAATATACTTGTTATAAAATTTTCAATTTAGAATAAAGAAGAAAAATATGTTTAACATCCAACTTCTCTGCGACGATTGGGCTAATGAAGACTTGTTATGTAATCAACTCAGTATATAATTTGAATATAAGCTAATATTTAATAAATAATTTATTCCATCATAAATAACATTATTATATGCATTATATTATTTTATAATTCAATATTACAAAGCTTAATATAGAAAACCCGTTTACTAGTAAATGAAAATACTTTAATAAATGCATCAGAATAAATAATTACAAATAATATGCCGTCGTGATTAGCTAAGTTCATGCCGAAAAAAAAGACGTCGAATTACATTTTATTGTATTACAAGTATGATTATATAAGCATAAAATTGAAGTTTCAGTGAACCTAAAAAAAAATTTTTAAAAAATTACAAAAAAAATATATGAATAAATTTCGGAAAAATACTCAATATATTCTTTTCTTTCTTTTTTTTAAAGGGGTTCAGATGAATGATCAAATAAGATTTATTGGGGTTTTAAATAAATTAATTATATTAAACATATTAAATTAAATAAATTGAATAAATACAAAAAAATGAATAAATAAAAAAAATTTAATAAATAAAATAAATTGTGAATAGATAAAATAGATTGAATAAATAAAATAAATAAAATAAATAAAATAAATAAAATAAATAAAATAAATAAAATAAATAAAATAAAATAAATAAAATAAATAAAATAAATAAAATAAATTGAATTTTAAAAAGTCATTAAATCACAGTAAAGCAGTTGTGATCATTTGCCGATTTCAAAGGTTTCCGCGTCCTATAACTCACTGTGTATCCATTTTCATCGTCCCTTTAGTAATCGAATGGAATACAGATTATTCTATCACTATAGATTTACCGTTAAACCAAAAAATAAAGAAATTGACAGTTAAATTTAAGAATAAAGTGAAAATTAAATGTATTTATTTCATACAAGATATTATGTCCCTCTAAAGTAAGTAAAATTTAATATTAATTAGAACCCGGACTTAAGAACAACAATAAACACCCTTATACGTTCTGCTTTTGTAATATGACTAACACATTGTATACTGATAGAAAGAAACACTTATTATTAATCATATACAATACCATAAACATCCGCCTTCTTTTCTACATAATCTTTCGACATCAAAATTCAGTCAAATAATGAGAATAGTCTTTGAACATTGTATACTAATAAAATTATCAATACCAGCATTAAAGAAAATAATGACCCCAGATATTAAGTATACTTTTCTATCTTAACCAGTACAAATAACCCCTTTTATTACTGTATATCTTTGTGAAATCTTTAATCAAGCACACATAATCACAAATTAGGATATAATGTTATAGTGTGTGAGCTTTGGGAAACGTACCAAAAAGTAAATCTCGTTCCACCTCACAGATATAGTAAATAATAGAAATAATAGTATTTTAAAAACAATCTAAATCTAAGGCTAATTTTTTCTTCAAATAAAATCTATCTGTAAATTTCCAATTGGTTCTAATGCAGATTGTCAACCCTACGTTTATTTGGGAATAAGCTTGTGGTGTTAGATCTTTACGCACTTATTATCTTGATATTCATGGATGTTCAAAACCGAGAAATGCTAAATGAGTCCTTGCCTTTAATTTCAACACATTCATATTTTGTTTCTCACTAATGCCACTTTTTTTTCGTGATATTGATAAATTATAATAATATTAATAATGATAATAATATCATTTAAAGATTGCCATACCCCATAATTCGTGCAAACGCGTAAATATGAAATTATTCCTTTTGAAAAATTGTTCAATTTGTTTATATTAATTTTTATTAACCATAATGACCAACAAAACATTTGGGTTACGTTTTTTTCAAAGCAATAAGAATATCGCACAGAATGTTTTTGATATTAATGAAATTCGGACATCAGATATTTCAACTGATATAAACTTACTTGTGATATTATGTGAACAATGTTAATGATTTTGGAAAAAAAATATAGTTTCAGTCAAATTGTTGGATCGAATATCTTAGATAACTATCTCTTAATATTCATGAATTCGGACATCATATATAATCGAATTATTTCAATTCTGTTATAATAGTTGATAATATTACCAAATGCACGAAAATAACAATATCAATTTTGACGAAAAAATGAGTTTAAGCATGAGTACAAAAACGTGTAAAACATAAAGTAGCATTATATTACGGTTATTGTATTTCATGACCATATTATGTACAATAGTAATATCTTCCGCTTTATAATACGTACATGATGTTATAGCACTGGTTTATATTAAAATATAGATAATTAATACTTACCGTGGTTGTGATGAAATATTATAATGAATACAGTATGTGCATATATTACATATGTCAATCATTTCTAACACATACATCTATCGCATCTTTTAATATCCAAAGGATTAGCCATTCCTTAGAAGCAGTTCAAAACTCCATATAGATTAGTCGGTTATTTTATATGTGTTTAATTAATAAAAAAATAATCTAAGACACAAAACTTATAATCGCTTTAAAGCGTAAAATGACCAGTTTAATGAATGGTATGATATACCATTAATGTATTGTGACAATTCAACAAACTTGGATTTACGTAGTTGTTTAGTACTATTCAGAGTAGGTTTTGCTTTATTAATGTGTTTAGTGTTAGACATAGTTTATTGTTTTCTTAGGACGAACAGCAAGATGCCGTGGCCAGAGAAGAGAATTTAGAAACGGAACAAAACTATGAAGAAACAACACAGAAAAGTCCAGTAGTTCATTTAGAATCTGTAGAATGTGACTCGACAATGGTTGATAGCATACATTCCTCCATAGCTCATTCTATAAGCCACACTTCGCATGTTAAAAGCGAACCAGCTTTAAGTTCTACCCAAGTCTGGCCACCATTCCATACTGTAACAGGGACACCTCTTAATTCGTTACAAGACGTCACGCCATTTCAAATGAACCCTGGGTCAGTATACCAGAACCAGTCATTACAGTATTCCAGCGAATCTCCAAGCAGTTATTCGGGCCTTCCTACAATCGGCTCTAGCCTTACTGACCCGATGATGCCCCAGCCACAAGACGCAGATGATCTCGGAGCATATGACCCTACCCCGCTCATGAATGCCTCACCTTCTCCTCACGCTACATATTCTGACCTTCATTCTAAAGGAACACACCATTTGCAACAGTCACCGTCACCAAATCATTTCGGTGAGCATTCCAAATCTCATTCACTAGTGCAAGGATCTCCGTCACCAAGTCATTTCTCGGAAGTGTCTAAAAGTCTTGGGGGACATATGAATATTCCACCATATGATAATACCACTGTTCCTCAATTACTACCAGGACCACCTCATCATCACCAACACCAACTTCATCATCATCAACCACATGATCAGCATCAAGAACAACAGCAGCATGAAGAACAAGTAAAATCGCAGAAGAAAGTTATAGTACCCACAGGTAGGAATCTTCGTCTTAATTAATTTGCGCACGAATTCTCTTGGCTTTTTGTTTGTTTTGTTTCTGTATATATCGTGTAAGGTCTGTATGTATATATTGATTTTTTTACTACTTTTGGCACATTTTCATTAAACTTTATTAAATATAATAAGTTATAATCTTTATGTGGCATTTAGCGATCGGAAACACATTAACAAATCAGTTTCTATGGGGTACAATCACTAGTTTATTCTAAATGCACGACGTTTCGACAAGTATCCTCTTATCGTTATCAAGTACAAATGACGATAAGAGGATACCAAACGTCGTGCTTTTAGAATAAACTAGTGATTGTACCTCAAAAAACTGTGTTCTGTTAATAAGATATACATTTATTGCATCTATTATTCGCCATTATTACGAAACAAAAGTAACAAACTTATTTTGTTCGAAAATATATTAAATCAGCAATTGCGGTAAAAAAATAGAAATATCCTTTATTCGAAAGTTGGGACAAAAAATATTGTGTTCATTTCATGTATTCCATTAATTAATACAAGGCAGTGTAGTGAGTTAAGTGAATTTTAATCTTTGACATAACGCCAAAATGGAGACGGAATCCCGAACAAATAATGTTATCATTCTGAAAAGAAAATGGAACCTAAGTAAAAAATGTAATATAGATAAGATATTATTTTAAATGACAGAATAAGTTACATAAATACCAAATTATCTTACTAAAACAACACATAGTTTAACGTGACAAGGAAGAAAATTTTAACGCGGAGATAAAACTAAGGCAACCTTAAAATGTGTCGCGTGGCTGGTACAGATAAGAACCATATTATACGTACATAGGTCTACAAGTCCTATAGCTTGATATACACATGTAGATCAGTATTGTTTATTTAGTGTGTCTTACAAATTTCACATGGGACTGACAACCCAATTCTAACATGTGTAAACTCCATTGTTTTTATTTTCTAATATAATTAGAGCTAATCACGAATTCCTATAATTGGTTTCGTATTTTTGTCTGAAACCAATATATGAGCCACAGGTACGTACATGTGGATATATTTTCCCGTAATCACAAGAAACTGAAATGACACGGGCACACTCGGTACACGTTATCGCTATAGAAATTAAAACAATATAATCTAATTGTCTAACATATACAAACGACGAATAACGAACTCGTTGTCGACGTAAAATATGAATGTATATTATTTTGAACTGAGTAACCAATTGAAGAACAATGACGATAGTTTTTGGAAGTTTGACAAGAATCCTTTCTTTGATATGTTGTGAAGCACATTGAAATAGTGAAATATATTCTGCATCTATTCAGATCAGAGACCTAACGCTGTAACAACTTTCACATTTGTCAGTGCATTCTACACAATTATTATGCATATAATAGGCCCTAATACACTTTTCAGAAAATAAAATTAAGAATGCATTATATACAAATTGATAGAAAAGAACACAATGAAATCATTTAACGGTATATAATAGTTTATATAATGGAATTCTTAACCATTTTATTTTGTCTATATTATTAGAATTAATCGTGATTTAATATTTATGATAGCGTTATGGTGCTTAAATGTAAAAGGAAATTATAGATAGTAAATATCTTTTGTCTTTCAAAATAATCCCCTGTCAATGCCGTACTAAAATGTTATGTTTTACAATTTTCATGTATCTACATGCTTTTCTCTGGATTTCGGAAACACTGAGGAATCAGGGTTTTGAAGTTTCATGACGATATAATATTGATGCTGGATTAACATATTTTTTATCAGACTATTGATAAGTGTTATAGAAACCAGATTAAAATTCATAAAAACAAAATTATAATGAATCTCCAATAAGAGCGACGGGCAAACTGATTACAGTATTTAGTAGCCCCATAATTCGAATCCTCTCCCCTGTAATGGATACCAACTATTGGTTTATTCACCTATAATGCACGGTGAATACCAGGAAGCCATGGTTATAAATTTGGTGCTAATGTTTTCAACACAATATTACATAGGTGTGGTATGCACATATTATCTATTATTCGTGAATATTTCAGACCGTAAATATTATGAAACGGATTTTAAATAGTATCAAGTGCTTGTCATAGGATATACTTTTTAAATTTGCGAAGCATAATTTAAGCATTATTATAAAAAAGTTCCGTTCACAAGACAATAGCTGACTGAGTCAGAAACGATAAAAAACAAGTATCAAAAATCGTTGTTAAAAAAGGCGTGGATACGAAACACTAAATTGAAGGTGTTTTTTTTAGTGACGGAAAGAAACTCTACTGTTAAATATTTACTAACAAAACAAGGCATTGTAATATTATTAGAATAAGTGCATGTGTACTTAATAAAAGGGTGTCAAACATAGACTCACGAAGACTTTACCATCTTCATGTTCTTGAATATACAGGGACAAACAAACTCTGTGTCAGGCATCACAAATATGTTACATACTATAATTGGACATAAATGGGTTCCATTACAGACTCTGTATCGCAAGACTGAAAACGGTTATAGATGGATACAAGAATGAACACAATTTCAAAACGTTTCATAAAGATATATATAATGGTTTCAGGGATATGCTGTGAAACAATTGCATTTAAAAAGAATATAATTTATAATGCTATTTTAAGTGATTTATGCGAAAAACAGAGTAAAATTTGTTTCAAGAAAATACATTAAATTTGAATTTCAGAAATCTATATTAAGAAAATCGGACAACTACTATAATAAGATGGATGCGTGTAAAATGTTTCATAAAAAAATCTTGAATTGTTTTGTGAGATAAGCTCCGGAATAAATATTCTAAGAAAACACATTTTTAAAAAAAAAATTCTAGAAAAAAATGAGCAAAGGGAACAGGTGCTACAATTGATCGATGTTTGTAGAAAATATAGAAACCAAATATCGAACGGTTTATCAGATATTATCCACAAGTATTGAATATTATTGTGTCCATTATGACATTTACTACAATCCAAATCCCATCCGATTAAAACACAGATCCTGTTTCGTTTCGCTTTTTAATAGTTCAAAATTTCGTTTTGTCTTTACTACACTAGGATCCAGTTATCATATTACCGGCGTTTTGATTGAAGAGAGGTATTAGCCAATGAAACAGTCTGTCTCGGCGATTTTTCTTGGAGTGTCATGCACGGAACTGTGGGTAATACGCTAGAAACATCAACGCTAATTGATTAATTAACGTTTGAAATCATATAGGGTCCAAAGCTGCTCGTACGCCCCCCTGCAATGACCCTCCAGTACAACCTGTCAGATCTTCTTGTAATGTAGGCCATTGAAAGTATATAAAAATGAAAACGAAATATAGATCTGATTGATCCAAATCGAACTCAACTCCTGGTTTAAAACGTCCCGTCCTCATCAGCCCCCTTCATCACTTAAAATAAAAATCAATAAAACAATACATTTATTTCATTAGAAAAATAACGAAATATGCTTTAATGAAGATTATCGAAACAAGTTCTGAATAAATTACGGTATATAATTTCCATCCACTTTCAACAACTATGTTACTGGCTGGCGTTATTAAAATAATATGACATGACCAACACTAAATTCCTTACAACATCACCCCGGTGGCAATTCAGCAGGTAACATCATTCAGTTTAATAAAACTTGTGCGCTTATATTTTTTCCGGAACCCTCGATTATACTTGATATGTTTGGCGTAGTTCAGTAGCCATCCCCACATTTTGTAAGGTGGTATTTGTTATTTAATGTTAGCATTTAATGACCAACAGCTTACGAAGCCCACTAATCTGACAGATTTTGTTCTTATCTGTGCACTATAGAGCTTTTATCTGATAATAAATCAACAATAATTATTTATGGAATACTTTTGTATTGTTTATCACTGTACTCTTTTATTATGTAGTTATTTGTGCCAGTTTAAACAGATTATGTCTAGTCATTGTCTGTTTCTATTTCAATAATAAACATGGTGATATTTTCCCCATTCAAAAGGCCGAAAATGTAGAAAAAGTCGAAACTTAATACGTGCCACTGTCCTGCACATGTATTCGCCACGCCATGCTGTCTTTATATAACTAATGCACCTGGGGATATGTAACATATTCATTAGGCAGTTATAAAAAATTACCTCCGAATTAAAATTGTACTAGAGTTCGATCGTTTTCTATTTTTTGTCAAAAGGTCAGCTACGAATTGATGTCTGTACTGATATATACAGAGCTAATTTCCGTCACTTCTGCACTTCCACGATAGATTACGCACTGAAAAGCATCTTAAGACCATTTTTCATATGTTTCAACCACATGTTTAGATATTAGATGCACATTGTAACCAACAACAATATGATAGGCACCCGACCAGTTATTTATTCAAGTTGAGAGAGGAAATATTTTCTTTCTATTGGTATACACATGTTTACACGCTGTCAGAAATTCAACAGTCTCCAAATGAAACCTTTGGCTAAAATTCTATTTTGACATGGGATGTCTCGCATTATGAGATTAAATTAGATACAATGAGCGAACGAGAAAAATGTAGCTGATCGCACATGTCAAAATCGCTTGCTCCGAACAAAACTTAAGTATCCGTTCAGGGGAAGAGATCGGAAGCATCAATGTTTGGGCCAGGCTATATGTATAAACATAGTCCAGGTAAATATATACATTAACTTATATATATTTCATACATTTATAATTGTTTTAATATATTTGCTATACCAAATACTATGTGATTTATTGGCGTCTTTATTTTTCACCTAGTGGCATTTATTATAGCAATTGACGCACGCGTAACTCATACTACTACGTACTACGGTTATTACATTAATTATTTAGTTGAAAATATTAACATTCTATAATATAATAACATAAATAATATGGAAACAACGCATTTAAAGGATTTTGCAATAGAATTATTATTTTTTTATGCTCTTTTTTTCTCTCGAATATTTGTTTTCCTTTAATACGAAAAGAAAAACATATTCATATGGCACCAACGTTTCTCATATATAAAAATGGATATCGAAGAGACACAGATGATCAAGACCTGTCCGATTGCATGGTGATCCAATAGAAATAATAATAGTCTATATTTTTATGAGTGAATCAATCAATGCTACTCTTTGGCATCGATCTAAAGAAGACGTGAAATGATAATTATGCGTTCACTTCCCACATCTTACACAACTGACGGCCCTTACTGGCAGCAAAATTTAAATGACTTAATCAAAAGTTGTCAAAAATTGTGAAATTGAAGGGAAAAAACCCCACGCTCTTGTATTTTTTTGTCGGTGATTAGTAAGACCGTTTTCGTACAAAATTCAATTATTCATATTTTTTTTAATGAGAAATCCTTTAAAGATGCATTATGTTAAGAGCTAAATCAAAGTATATATTGCAGGTCGTTTTTCTGTCTTCAAATATTATATAAATTATTATTTAAAGATTTATTAACAGGACAAGCCAATAATCAACACTGGTGACATTTAAGAGTTTAACGATAAAATATATATCGAGACGTAATTCTGGTTTTCTAGTAACGCTGCTACAGTATTAAGCAATCTACGCTATACGTGCTTTTTCTTTAATACATCATAACTTCGCACCGAGTAACTTCACTAAATTTTTTCATATATTCCTGTTTCATTATCTATTTGTTAACGTTTATAGCAAGAATGGTCAGTTCTTTATCAATATCTAACATCTTGCATCTATAAATTTTGGACATAACTGTAGAATATGCATATAACACGTCTTTTCTTGTCGGTCACCAATCAAAAACGCTCTTTTTGTCAAAATTTCAATTAAAGTATTCATTATCTGAGATTTTATGAAATCATTTAGATTTTAAATATGATTTGTAAAATATGCATACCAAAAACAGTTCCTTTTCTTATACTTTGCGCAATATTGACAAAAGAAACGTTATGACAGAGATTAGAATAGGGCCACAACTGACCCTGGCTGCAGAAGAATTCCTAGGAACTGTCTCAGCCAACAGTGTCACGGTGGGCGAACACGAGATCGCCTGTTTAATCACACAGCGACCTTTTCACGGAGCCGCTTTGACTGCCTTATTCAAAGAATTTTAAAACCTCAAGATATGGTACTTAAAAACATGAAATAACTACGAATTGTTTTTTTAAATTGAGACTCTATGTTTGCGGACGAACCCTGGAATCTTTCATTACTAAACCAAAAATATTAATTAGGCCTACGATCAGTTTACTGTACCAGTGTTATTTCGATGAAAGCTGTAACTAGGGGTAACATGATGACGATATGGAAAAATTGACTACCTACCTACATGGATAATGTCTGATGTGGACAATTATAAGTTATTTGAAGCGACATTTCGAGAACTACTTAAAAAAATTGTTTAAAAACAAACCCCAAAATTAAACACACACGCACACACTTATTATAGAAAATTGTGTGGGAAGCTTGATACCGTACGTAAGGTGATCAATCGAACTTTTGAAAAGCTGTTCTGACTCACTGGGTATATTTTCTTTCTTATTTTATGATATTTTAATCGAAATAAAATATTATAAAAATGCAGGCTCCAAATATTTTGTCATTGGTTAGAGCCGTCTAAACGCGGGGAAATTATCAGTATTTATCAGCTAACAGGATGTGCAATCACGGAGGCCATCAATCTTATTTGCAACGTTAACAAAAATATTTCAAGCACCTTTAGTATTTGCTTTAGGCATCATGATCCAGAACCGAGTTTCGAATTCAGTGGTACTTATGCAAGTTATTTTCTGGCGCATTTATATTTATTTGCTATGAAAAACAATCAATGTTTGATGGTACTAAAATCTATTACCATGAGGAAGATATCGTGCAGAACAATTACTGTGGCGAGACCCAAGGCAGTGGCTAGATAGTCTTCAGAACGGGGAATTCATGTGGCTATTAACCTGAAAATCTGTCCTGGCGATCAAAACCCTAAGGGGGGGGGGGGGCTTTTTGACCCCCCCCCTTCCAATTACCCCCCACCCCTCCGTCCCCACCTAAATCCACGCCCATGGTACACAGACATAATACATTTATTGATCGTGTATACAAAAGTGATAAAAATAGGTGAAATTATTAAAAGTTTATTAAAACTATTTAATTAAACTCAATACCGTATTATGGATAAAAATAGGGGAAATCATTATAAGTTTATTAAAACTATTTAATTAAACTCAATACCGTATTATGGATAAAAATAGGGGAAATTATTATAAGTTTATTAAAAATGTTTAATTAAATTCAATACCGTATTATGTAGGAATAATAAATGATAACATTATAAAGTGAAATGGAGAGTAAAGTCCTTTTTTGTTGTTGCGCCAATTGTGCGAATAAAGATAAGAATACGTCATGTAGCGTTTATTTAAAAGATAACCGAACCGCCGTATCCAAATTGGTAGGGCGCTGTCTCACTTACCAGCAAGGTCCAGGTTCGATCCCGGTATGGTCAAGAGGTTTGCGGACATTTCCAACGTTAGTTGGTATACGAGTGGGTATGTGGCCCCGTTTACACATTGTTGTGCACGTAAAATAACCATTGTCAGTTAGAATGGTCAAGAAGGGACCATGTCCACACAAAATTGCCCATGCCCGTCTTCATTTCTCAGTCGGTTCAGAAATGTAGGACGTTAAACTCCATATCATTTCAACCTGTGATTTTGCAATTTAGAAGGCGTTTTTGATATTCGACAATTTCGCATCACTAAAATACTGACATATTTTTCACTCCCCTTATTCTATATTCAATCGTTGTTTGTATATTTTTATATATTGAATCTTGGAATGAAAGATGTTAGAGCTATATATCTACAGGCTTTTATTTTGGCTTCAAATGTTAACATAAATTATTATTTAAACCTTCATTCAGACGACAATCGCATAATCAACACTCTAAACAATCGGATAGTGCAGATGTAAACGGATTTAGATACGATTGCCATTTAGTGATTTAATTTTTTTAAATGGAGAAGCTATAGACTGAGCCCTGATTATCACGTAAGGTTGCTACGATAATAAACAACCCCTGTCAGAACTTCAAACAGTGATAGCGTCCCTCGGAATAAAAGTAATTTGAATGAATTTTTTTGCAATATTAAATTTGAATTATCTATTTCAGAACAATTTATTAAAAACAGCCAGTTCTTTTGTCTAAATTTGACATAATGCATCTTTAACTGAACTATGCTTGTTTATCTATTTAAATTCCATTTTTTACTATTCAGTTTTAACCGTTTGAGCTTAATTCCATCATATATGGATAACTGACTCTGCAGTATCTGTCATTGGACGATGAATTATGTAAAAAAATACGAATCTATAATTTTTTAAAAATAGAAATAATGAAGTAAAAAATACGCTCTTCGTGTTATTATTAACTTCATAAATACAGGAAAGTTGTCTCAAAAATTTCCAGTCGTTACCTTAAGTACAATTATTACCCAAAAAAATCTAATATCAGCTCACACGACACTGCTTAATAAAACAATAGCCAAACCTTCTACCGGAAGTAACTAACAGTAAGTCGACTTCGCGCATGCGATGTATAACATAAACGACCAGTCGGACTTCCTTCTAGTACAGTTCTATGATTCCATTTGTGAATTAACAATTAAACTCTACTGGTAAATTGATAATATTTGCCTCGACTCTGGATTTGCCTGTTTTCTTTCTGTTTTGTTTCGTATTTTTTTTAGTAAAAATTGGTTGTAAATGACGCAAAACAAAGGTATTATGACAAGCTCAATTACGAGAGAGAGAGAGAGAGAGAGAGTAGGGTTTTAACACCAACTCATTTCTGTACTAACATAATATGGTTTTTAATTTTATTTCAATAATTCGCTTGCTCGTATGTGTCATTTAGCAGTGGGAGGATACCGGAGGACCCGAAGAAAACCCACGAGGTTGGACAGGCGACCCAATTCCTTGTCACATAGAACCGAGGATTTGAAACCACGCCAGTTGACTCAATTGCAGCTGTGGCGAGTGTGGCGCAGTGTAGGCTTACTCTTCCGGACACCTGTTACCACTGTTTGTCGTGTATTTTCGTACACCGTGAACAGTGCATTTGCTGATTATACTATTTTACCTAATTACACTATTTTGCCTATACCGGTTGTAAATAGGAATACTACCGGTGTTGGTTGCCATTGATAGTCCATTGACCAATCACGCTATTTTACCGAGATTTCGTCTAATAGTTTGGATGCAGCTATGGCGGGTGTGGCGCCAGGCAGGGTAAGCTTACTCTTCCGGACACCTGTTACCACTGTTTGTAGTGTATTTTGTACACGATGAGCAGTCCATTTGCTGATTACACTATTTTGCTTGAATACACTATTTTGCCTATAACATTTTTAGGACTTCGAATTCTGTCTTATGGTTTGGATTGTTCGTACTTGGCTTTCTATTTTATTTGTTTCATACAGTTCTTTTATGAGCGTATAATAATATGCTTTAAAATGACCGATTATCAGTAGTAGCCAAGCATTTATACACCGTGTGTCAATTTATTTATGTACGAATTAAGGTAGTCCTATACCTCACTGAAACATATATTGCGGTAACATAACCAGTAAAATTCCAAATACCAAGATATAGTGTGTCCAGATCACGGTTGATCATTTAAGGCTGAGACTTTCGGGCAGGGCCATCCTCACTATCCCCAGTGGTCTCATTTCCTTCTACTCCACTAAGCCAGAGTTAATCTATTGGAGGTGGGGGAGGGACACGTTTTCAAGTTATCTACCCTTGATTATTGTGCTATTTCCATCGCCAAATGCTATTAATTGCAAAGGAAGTTGACGAAGGGCAGTAGCTCTCATCGGGTAAAATAAGCAAACGCTAAGGCTTCACTTGAAGGATAGGAATTAGCCAGAAGGTAGCCTAAATAAGAGAAGTCCAAATTATACTAAATGCGTATTTATTAACAACAAATTACATGATATATATAATATATTAATGAAGATCAGACAGGTGTTTATATTTGTAGGTGCAAGAGTTTTATTGAGAATCAAATTGCCAAGTATACAAGTTAATAAACATTGCAGACAAAGAACGAATAGTAATAGTAAAATCAAAAGTTAAACATATATGTTATACATATTTGAAATCGCCAAAACATATACATTATGTCGGCGTTCCTGTCGGGGTTTTTTTGTCTGCGTCGGAAAAAAAATCGCTAGTTAGCTATGCTCGCATTTTCGCCGTAAAAGAGTTTAAGTACGACATATCCTCAAAAATTCGGCCGAGAGATAGTTAATGTCGGCTGGAAACTCTTAATTTTCCGACACATTCGCAACTTGCATGTCATACAGGCGTAAATCCACTCCCACAGCTTCTAATTTTTGTGCTCTCCCCTCCTGCTGCTTACGGCAGTCGGCGATGACCTTCGTTCATTGATTTTCTGTTGTCGGCAATTTATCTTCCTCGCCCCCCCCCCCTTTGTCGGCTAAATTTTTGTTTCTGGCTTCAGGCCTGCTCTAGCATGTATGGTATGTAGTTGGATGAAAATAACAACAAAATTAATTGCTTTGCATTATGCATGATTAGCGCTAAAAGGATAATAATAATAATAATCGCGCCATTTTACAAGGGTAGCAAATTCGGCCTGAGGCCTTTTTCCAATTTGGCCCTTGGCACAGATCGTGCGAATGATTTCGATCATTACTGCAGGAAGAAACCGAAGAACTCGGGGGAAACCTGCCTGATCGGACGGGAGACCGAATATCCCTCTTGTAAATGCATCTTCGCTAGTACGCGACCAGAAGAGTAACCATCCTCATTCGCCTTTAATTCTGGTGCAGACGAAATCGTTCCCGACGCTCAATGGCAAGATGTCAAAGATAATAGATATACAAGACCCGGTGTCGCAGATGTAACATTGCTCGCCTAGAAAAATTAAACATTAGCAACAAAATATAACGAATACGTATGACGTGCACATCCATCTGGGATATGAATGACTTCCACTTCGGCCACTTATGTGCATTCAGTGTGGGGCGTTTCAATTGAATTCAATTCGAATAGCTGTAATCCGAATTCCGTATTACACACAGCTTTTGTGTATGTGATAAAGCGTCATCATGATGCGGTGTTTAAATTGATAAATCGTACAACGAAAATAAATGATATTTTAATGATTGTTGGCGTCTGAGTTGTTACTCGAAAATGATAAACATCCAATTAATATTCCATATTCATATTTATGATAAAATGTACGATTTTTCTGACTTGCCACATTTTGTTCATGCACATAAAATTTAAAATGTAAAATACAAAACAAATGTAATAAAAAAAACACAATAAAATTTCACCAACTATTCAAGATAAGGGTCCATTTAAAAAGTCTAAAATAAAGTGTGCAAAATAAAAAATGTCTAATAAAGTGTACAAAATAATTTATTTTTAGATGTGTGTTAAAGTGTTCATAATGAAAATGTCTCATGGGGTGTGCAAAATCAAAATAGGGTGTGGAAATGAAAAAAACCCAACACAACTAACAACAAGATTATAATATAAAGTGTGCAAAAAAAAAAAGTTTAATAAAGTGTGATATGATATAAATATGATATAACGCGGATATGATGTACATCATTTTAATTAAAGTTGCTAAGTCTCTAACTCAATATCATCCAAAATCTTCGACAATGAAAGCACGAATTATTTGTCAATTTAAATCAACATTGATGTTGTGATCTTACCGGAAAAAGATGGGCTTCTGATAACCAATATTTATGACAAAGTAACTTTTTTTACCATCATGCGTTTTAGCACAGGAATCTGACCTTCTATCCGTATATATATTATGCATACACCATGTCGTACAAAACAATATATAATAATAGACATGGTATATGCATATATATATATATACGGATAAAAGGTCAGATTCCTGTGGTTTTAGGCCCATTTTTAACAAGGGATTTGAAGAACGAGGCTAGACGGTTACACGTATTCCTATCTGTAGTGCATATGCAATAAATACTATGTAGACTGGAATAACCAGACGCTAGATATTTACTTTCGAGACATCAGGCGTGTTTTGCTAAACATAACTGATTCGAAATGAGAGTACAGACGGAAATAATTGAATGTAAATCAGTTTATAAATTCATATTACATTATTATATGCGTTGTGACCTATCTGTGTCTATTTCTAGGTCCCATATATTAGATATTTAGCACCTTTAAGTAGTTGTTACATGTGAGCTCAATCAGGAATACAAAAATACTTTTATATATTACTTAAAAGTAAATAATTTGATCTCAGAATAGAATTGACAGTATCTTGGTACACACATGTATAATTAAAGACCCAAACTCACCTAAGCAGATTACATGTTTATAGCACTAAAATCATATTAAAATTATATACGATTCTTAATATAATATCAAATTAATATATATCCATTTACATAATTCTTATTATAGAAATAGATTGCACTAAAAATAAACACACTTGTACGGATATACTACTTCTGAATTTTATTAACATGCTACGTTTCAATACACATACAGGTATCGTTATCGCATATTCTAGAGGCATTTTAATGTTCATTTTTCAAAGCAAACTTATTCTTTGCGAGTGGGAGCAATCCCATAATGGAATTTTAAAAATGTATTGCAATAATAAGCCTGGCAAATATTGGTGAAATGCTGATTTTAAAAAAAGTTATGTTCTGGGCATATTTTCATTTAATTCAGCGCCCTGTTTCACGAAATCTTAACTAAAGATAAAATCCAAATAATAATAAATACTACAACTACATTGGCTAAGCTCTAAATCAATCTAATATTATCCAATCAAATTACTAAAATTCTGATTTTATCTTAGTAAAAATTTCGTGAAACAGGGCCTAGTATTCAAAATTTCTTTGAACAATTCATGTTTCAGAGCTTTACTATGGACTGTTCAAAAAGTATCGAGTAATGATGCATCAATCAAAATTCTGCTGAACTCTCGTGGTCCAAGTTTAGCGTTTACGATAATAGATTTATGTACTTGGTTGCCCGATGTCTCTTGAAATGATTAAAACAAATATCACAGCATTTTACCTTTCAACCCGTATCGTTTTTGTGATCGATAATCTAGGGTGTAAGAAAATTCAGAAAAGAAGAATGGAAATAGGAGACCAAAGGTCCGCAGATCACGACTCATAAACTGCCAACAATATGTCTTTACTTTATGTTGTACATCTAAAAAATAATCTTTAATAACGGTAAAAAAATCAATAGGATTTTCTCTTGCAACAGAACATACAGGAAGTGATAGACAACCACGAGAATTTAAAAAAGGTCGAGGTCTCCGGTGTGCCTATAAGAAAGTTGAACGTACATGTAATAAAATGCACCTAAAAGACTTGTTTGTGAGTGTTTAATTTGACATGACGTGATCAGTCTTTTCGTCAGGTGTTTGGGGCAGTGGGAGATATTAGCAGGTTATTAGCTCCTTGCTAAAGGTGACCTGAAGTGCGAAAAACTCTATTGCCTTTGAATTAATTAATAGTGATAAATTTAGGCCTACAGTTATAAATAATTATTATAAATAGATGAAGCTAATAAATTACTAAACCACGCAGGTTTTCTCTTAATATTTTTTTTTTTGGTAAATTAAAAATAATATGCCTTTAAATATTATGTTGTTTTGTCGAATAATAAATATAATCCTGTTTACATATCTATCTAAATAAAACTAAACAATACATTTTACCATGTTTCCTCCATTATAAACTGACGTATTCTATAAATGTTTATCATAGATTACATAATATAGCACCCAGGTAACAATGTAAAAGGAGAATATTTTCCTAAATACTTCAGCGTTTTAAAAAATATTTCCCTTGGGAAACAGCAATACCGGGAACTATTTGTTTCTCCGCCCATCGTCTTATACTAGGGTGCACTGAGGCACATGTGGACAACATGTGTGTAGGAATACAACTGGTGTAGTTCGGAAACCAAACACCTCTTATTCCAACATTAAGTCGCTTGCACAAACTACTGAAGACAGGAAAATACAACCAACACGTGAATAAACTACAACCAGCTGTACTTGATTACCGTGTTTCAAGCCTGCCAATACTGATATAGATATTTAGGCCGAGTTTAGTTTTTACGGGACTATTGTTCTTGTATCTGTAAGAAAATAAGACATATGTGAGAAAATCGAAACGAGAACACATTATCAAAAGATTGCCAAAATAATCTTTAAGAATGATATTCAAATAAATAAGGGAGATAATATCATTTCATTCATATATTGTTTAGTCATAATGATGATATCTCTAATAATTGTCCTTATTGATGTAGTTAATACATACGGGTACAGGCGCCATTTTATCTTACCATTAAAGAAATGACATTATCATTTGATACAGTTTCTAACTGTTCTGTATATTATAATGTGTTTGGACTGAAATCTAGTCTTCCTGACACTAACCTGATAGCGATCAGAGCATTTAACTTCTGTTCTGGTTTTTTTTTCTATCAAGGGACGACTTTATAAAAACTATGATAATTAGTACTATTTCAAACTTAACGTAGTAGTGTGCGGTGAGAGAGGGAGCGAGATGGATGAGGTCGGGGGGGGGGGGCTCCGTTCATCAATCTAAAGAATTATCGTTGTGAACGTTGGTGTGCAATCTGCCTTAACTAACTTTGCATGCCGTATGTTTAAAATGTCATCCTTCCACACATCTCTGAGTACAACATGTAAGTCCTATACCTTAGTCGTTTGGGTGGGGTGGGGTGGCCGGGGCATCAACAAACACATACCTAGAAAGGTCGTTACTCCTATAATCTTCTACGTATGTCTTAATATAGAGTTAAACGAGAACAAAATAGCATTTAGTCCAAAAACGTGCATCTATTAAGTGACCGAGAAAATGTGTCATTTATGAGGATAGACTGAAACCCATTTATAAATGTTGTGAATCATCAGAAGGCTTGGATATTATTATATTATTCTGAAAGTACACGCCATTTTTAAGATGACCGACCAATTTCATTTACAACGTAAACTTCCTTTTGTTTGTTCAGAAAATGAAGAGTTGAGCTAAAGACGGGATGTCTATATACATATTGTTTAAATCAGAACCTTTTAACTTTCTGTATCTACCTACTTGACGTGCTTCTCTCACTTTGCTGTTGGCCACAATTAGGTCAGATTTCTTCAACTTTTTCCAGATGTTGTATATGTATATATGTTTATATGCAAGTCCATTGCCTCCCATAACTAAAACTACTGTTACCGCGAAATTCACCGAAATACATCATATTCATACTGGGCAATATGTCGTATATACAACCTTTGCGATTCTTGGACAAAACCAACTATTGTTTTATCAAAATGCCAAACTTCAAGATTTCCGTCTGTTTTTTTTAATCCCAAGTTCGATTCATCTATCACCGCCACGTTACTGAATAGGTTTTTGAATTGAATAGTGACGTTTACATGGTAGTGGCATGCGTCTAACTTTGTTCTGGGGATTTTTGGAGTAAGGTCGCCTGTGTAATCACATGAATTGCATTAAAATATTACACCCTAAACTAATTTTTTTTTAAGATTGTCATAAAATATAACCGCGGAATAAATATCTTAATAAAACTATTAACCACTCAAATAACAATTATAGTTACCAAAAATAGACACACGTACCAATAATACAAATATCAGTCTATATATGAATTATTAGTCGATTATAATTTAATGTTTATCTCGTAAATTATAAATTTTAATATGGCCGAGTTGTATAGCCGAATTGTCCATTTCCTATATTGACAAAAATGAAATTATCTAAACCACAGGATATGACATTGTGTGCAACATACGTCAAGGTGGTTCTTTAGTCACCCACGGGTACTTAACGGAAACAATACCATTTCTTAATAGGGGGTTCGTCAGTAAATCAGGAAGAGGCTTTACAGTGTTAATCAAATTATCACATCGGTAGACTCCATGCGAGAAGAGAACAAATGGAGTGCCACTATTTTGATTGTCATGACAACAAAACATTGAAGATGTTAATCTAAAAAAATTTAAACTGTAATAAACATCGGATTTGAAAATCCTATATTAAGGAAGATGTAAAAGTATTTACATCAGTTGCCAGAATTACTTTGAAGAATTAATTTTGTTCAGGGCTGGTGTTATATTCAGGTAGACTAATATAATTGACATTTATATTTCAGATTATCTTGTTATTTAAGAATATTCAAGTGAATAATATGTATCTTGTTTTTATGTTCATAGTCGGGTTACATTTTTGTCACCTTATTACTTGATGTTTAGAAGATTATAAGTTTAGAAATATTATAAGCTTTACAAAAAAACATTACAGAAAATAATATCTCATTTTTTCTTTCCTTTTTTGACTACATTTTATGGGAATGATATGTATATTATAATATTTCTGACTAAGGTATACATTTTTTTACGAATTTTTTAATTCAGTGAATATGCATATTTTTTATACATGTTTCGAACTTGATGAAGGGAAGCTATACCTTCATGTTCTTGTTTTAACAAATTAGAATCATTTTTTTTATAATTTCAGAAGTTTCCATGTGGACAGAAAGCCACGTACAACAGTGGTTAGATTGGGCTATTAGACAATACAATCTTCGTGAACTCGACTCTAATTTATTCCATCATTTAGACGGTGCAGCACTTTGCCAAATGAGTCGTGACGATTTTCTACGAAAGGTTTCGCCTTATAATGCAGATGTTTTATTAACACATTTAGCGTATTTACGACAAGGTAGGTTGTGTTTTTACCTTCTTTCAAAAAACCAGCGTCACAAGCTACGTCTACACTAGCAGCATTCACCGTCTACACTAGCCTTTTAAATGCCGGTTTTTTCCTAAAACTCTGGTTTTTCAATTTCTCAATTTTTAAAATCCGGCAATAATTGAGGTATTTTTCAGAATCAAAAACCCGGCTTTTTAAAAAAACCGGCAATTTTATGTGTTTAGACGATAAAACCCGGGTTTTATCGGGTACCCGGATGTCATCCTTCCCGAACTTCCGTACATCCATAACATAGCATTGCTCCCGGTTCTAAGATCATATCCACGAAGGATGTTAGTCGAAAGTGTCTTCGGCGGATATACGATCGTAATCGTCTTGCACGTCGTTTTCTCGCCCTCTTCCGTAAGTCTGCCAGCGATCTGCTATATTCCATAAGCTGGATATATACATGTAACTGAACCAAAGTAACCAAAGTAATCATTATTATTATATTATCTCTGCAAAATTGACTGAAGCCGATGGCGTAATAAATAAACCGGAAGTTCCACAAATAACGAAGGTCGGTGTTCATCGTCTTTTACCGTTACAAAACTTCAGTCAGTGTAGACGCTACACTTGAAAAAGCCGCGTTTTGAAAAAAACGCGTTTTTAAAAAACCGACTTTTACTAGCCTAGTGTAGATGAAGCTACAGTGTTTTGGGTTATTAAAGGTCAAATATTTGATTAGCTGGCTTTTATCTTACATGTCCGTTTTCAATTCCTTCTACTGATTCCAATCAAATTGTGTAGGCCTGTTGCTTGCATATTGCTTATTCAAACCTGCTTATTAACTCTTATGGATAAGCGGGCCAACGTTGCAATGGAAAATGTTCGCCTTCTTTTCAAAACTCTTTGAAGAATTTCATCCACGATTTGTCCAAGTGATGCGTGGTTGGGTCGAGTGCCGTAGGGTTGGGACACCTCAAAATGGAAAATTTTGACAAATTTTCGATCCCTTCTTCATTAACAAAATCTGTACTTTCTAAGCATTAATAGGAACAGCAAAGGTGGTTTATAGTATGCTAAACGTCTGCGCGGAAATTATTGAAATAATTGACTGACGCTAACTCGAGTTATATCCCTTTAATTTCTTGTCCTTTGAGAAATTCTCTAAAATATCATTGACAAAGAGGGATATTAGATAAGTCCACGATTAATAACAAACCACGATGTAATGTTTTCCAGTAATGGACAATTAATATACATGATGAATACATCATTCATTTATATATATTATTCATGATGAATTATTTATGCACATTTATAAAGGGATTGCAAATTAAAGGTGTTACGAAATATTCTAGTTTATGCCAGGGGGTGGATGGCCGAATGGTTAGCAAGCGCGCGCTGTATCATAAAGCCTGTCATTGAGTCCAGTGGCGTGATTTCAAATCCCCGGTTGTACGTGACAACGAGAAGGGTAGCCTGCCCAACTTCGTGGGTTTTCTCCGGCCATATTATGTTAGTCCCGAAATGACATAGTTTGTGTCGAGTGGTGGTTAAACCCCCATTTCTCTCCCGCTCTCTCTAATTTGTGTCTGTTTAACACTCTAAACCACAATGTTTGTACACAGGTAGTTCGCCAACACGTCAAACACCAGACTTGCCCGAGAACAGTCCACACATGGGTACAACCACCATAGCTTATAATCAAAACAGTTGTGGTGCTACTTACTGTATACCAAAAACAGGTAAATAACTTTTGTATTTCGTTGGGTTAGAGCAAAAACATCGTAAGTGACATTTTTTAATTATGGAGAAAAACGACGTTAAAGGTTGAAACCTTCTGGTAAATCCATTTTGTTTGCAATATATTTCACATTTCTCCAGTTGACTTATGATATTAAGGGGAACTGAAACATTTTAGTGCAATTTTGAAATTACAGTAATTTACGCCAATTCTGTCCAAAATATCACTTACGATGTTTTTGCTCTAAGTTAAATTCAATATTCACACGATTAATTTAGTGCCATTTTTTTTTGGCAACATATTTTACATTTCTAAAGTTGACTTATGATATTAAGGGTAACTGAAATGTTTTAGTGCAATTTTGGAATTACAGTCATTTACGCCCATTCTGTCCAAAATATCACTTACGATGTTTTTGCTCTAAGTTAAATTCAATATTCACTCACTTACAATGTTTTTACTCTGAACTTAAATTTAATATTCACCCGATTAATTTGTTGAATTAAAGTAAACATAAAAACTGTATATTTTAATCACCTCCAATCTGTTTCCATAGAAATGTGGCTGTGATGTCATAAATTATGACGTCATATCAGCTATGGCATCATGTTCTTGCTCTTAGGTGTTATGTAAACAATGCACGAGCCGTTGAGCCAATGACTGACGCCAAGTGCAGTCAATGCACGTGTTTAGGACAGTCATCTGTGACAGAGATAATTCGTAAGAAATTCTCTGTAAAACAGATTGCAGCTGACCATGACTTAGAGGAGCTAAACAATATTCATATCTTTTAAAACAAGTATTGGGTTGATCTGTGCCCAATCAATTAGTAATGCGACACGCCCTCTATACGATTAAAATTTTGCTTCGAAAATTAAGTCGGCTATATCTAAACACTGGCTTTTTACAGGGACAGAGAACTCGAACGAAGACAAATTATCATCCAACAAAATAAAATCAATATATAAAATCTAACGAGATGGATGAATTTATTTTTGACCCCAGATAAAATAAGTAGTGTCATTTTAATATTGACCGTATTTTCATTAACAGGGGGAGATAATACACAACATTTAAACAGAAAGCATCACTATTAACATTAAAAACTTATTATAACCAGTTGCAATATTCTCTACTTGTTCTTCCTATTCAATCCAAATTAAACGTATGGGGTGGTGTATTGAGTACTGCGTCGGTAGGTGTGAAACTTTTTCGGGTTGAAACATCAAGTTTTGGCTTGATTCAAGATTTAAACTGTGAATAAATTATTTCTCCCTGCTTTCTAGAACTAGTATGAACAAGTCCTTTATATAGTTTCGTATGGTAGTGCGGCGTTGGGACGGACTTCAGTACAATGTGATTATTCTGTTTTCTGTTAATTGTGTAAAATTATTATTAAACTGTTGACATTATTTAACACCGATCCCACGGACGCTGCATTTAGCCCACGTAACGGCAAGCTGTGAAAAACAAACGTTACATATGGTGTTATTAAATAATTAGACCTGATAATGGACAATGAAGAACCATAATTGCCTGAACGACAGGTGAATAGAATTTGTGAAACTACGTAATGAGGTATGAAACATGACACTTAAGGTGTTAAACGGATAAAAGGGGGCTTCAGCCCCCCCCTCCCCCGCATATTCCTGAAGCAACGGCCCGAGAAATCCCTCTCTGGCCATTGCTGGATTCGCTTCGGATTCTTGACATTTAAGTAAATGTGTCTATTCTTCTCGTTCAATCAAATCTACTACTTACGTACAGTAACATGACATTCCGTCGTTTAATCTTGGGTCTTCCTTAATATTTTGGACAAAGATTTAAGTTATTAAAAACGTTAAAAGTCTGTTCGTTACCATACCGTAGTGTTTACTTTACGTCAATACCGATAGCCTCGTTTGTCACGCAATTAGTTTTGCTGCAATATCCTGCTATGCGCTGGTTAATATAGCATAAAAAAAACGTGCAGCCATGACGTAACGTTACGTAAACACAGTTGTCCTAATTAAACGTCTTGTTTTAAAGGTAATACCTTTGTAACGAATTCAGTGATTGGTCAGTAATAGGACCACTGGCCAGTCATAATTAGTGACAATAATACCCACTCAGTCCAGCAGGGAGTAGTCAGATTAGCTCTAATCAAACGGAACACTGCGAGGAGGATGCCTCCCCCGTAGCATTGGTCATCTTATAATAAAACCCCGTAAACTAATGTATGTTTGTGAAAACTTCTTAAACATAAAAAGATTGTAATTATATCTGAATCCGATTTGAACAACCTACAAGGACAATTAAAGAACACATTCTCAAATTAAAAGCTGAATCTTATTTTATATCGTTATTTGGTTGTATTGAACAAGATGTTCCGGCACTGTTTCCTTTTGACAGTGCTGCAGCACGTCGGGTCTGGCAGCGGACAGCGTCTAGTCTGTCAGTGGTAGACCTACCGAATGCCCTGTTTGAACAGAAAAGTACGACAACAAACCTACTTTCATTTCACTCATCCATTCCATTAGAAATTGAATAAAAAATATAGAAATAGCTCGTCATAAATTCACGAGACATCAAACCATTGATATCTCGTGACTTTTAATACCAAAGTTCATGTTTCTTTATAAAATGATATTTTTTGGATGGAAAAACAAAACGCATTGTAACTTTACAAGAACGTGGCAAATTAAAATTTAATTTTCTTAATTAATGATATCATAAATGTGTACATCTAATGTCCTTTCTCGCTCTCTCTCCCGATCACAAACAAAATATATACCGTTATCTTAAAGGGGGAACAGAAGTGGAAAACGAAATAGCATCTTATCTACCAATTGAAGACATAAATGGATATAATTAAACTATGTCTAGAGATGTGAATAATATATCCGAGATAAAGTTAATCAAGTTTAATTTGTTCGGTATTTTCAATATCAATATACAAGTTATGATACAATAATGACACAAAATGGAGGCGCTAGACCCTGACAGAAGTGTTTTCCGATTCTCGTGTTATGTTCTACCTCATCGAGTCTACACAAACCAATATGATGAGTCTTTGTCCTCAAGTTTTTGTAGTTTGAATGTCGAACAGCTAAAACAATCTGATGAAACAGGTTATTGAAACGTAACGTAGTCGTATCAATACCCGCCATAGTTTACCACAATCAAAGAGCGGTGATTCTAAATTGCTTTCCCTAATTGTAATAGTTAACGCGTAGGAAACGAACTACCAATTTAGTTTTCCTGCAACACAATGATTGAGTAAACAAAACGCTTAAAAGCATTTCACTCTCGTTCAAATATCAGGAAATACAGTAAATATTTAACTATCAACACATCATCGCGTAATTGCAAAATGATTACTGAAATGAATAGAGATTTGTATCTCGTTGCCTTCAGTTCTCGGTCTTGTGGCGTCGTGAAATCAAAACCTAGTGAAATCATAGAGACGCTACTGTTTGAAGGTGATTCGGTCCGGAGAAAAAATGATCGACTCTGGGTGATAATCAACATAATGTCCTCCCTTCCTCGCCTTACTAACTTTAATCAACGCATTTCATACATCTGAACTGCCCTCAATTTGCAACTCTTCAGAACTCTCCATCGTTGAAAAGCCGAAAAGGTGACCCCTTCCGACACTGGGTTCCGTGTAAACATTGGCGAGCACGTGGTGGTTGTGATTACATTAGACTACTTAGAGAGTTATTGATTGTAAGCTCGAAAAGATTAGCCGCCACATTGGACGATAGACTTAACTTTACAATCAATTGATTGGTTAGTTGTTGCAAATTGCAGTTATTGTATTAGAAGTCGCATATAAAACTCGTACGGGAAATGAGCCCCTGTGACTTTAGTTTCTTGTCAAATGGCATGAGTGACGATTTCCCCTTGTCGATGCCAACTACGGAACTGAAGAACGATTTTGCGTGATTTTGCATTACGACTGTTGATGTATCGCCTCACTGTTACGTGTTTGCTATCCCAGTAACAAAGCTTTCCATGTGGAGAATACTTTTTATTTAGGAATTTTCATATCAAAGTGTTCCATCTTGGATTTGAATATTTTCTTCGATGCAGACTTTGAAGAGACAGGATTTATTTCGGCCATGTTCATTTACAGGACTCCCGGGTTTTCTATTTGCAGGTATAATATTTATTTTCGGGGACAAACATGTCTGAACATAGTGTGACAATCTGCTATAAAACACAGTCTATGTTTAGAATATGAAAATACTTAATGGGGTTGTTGTTACAGTTTTTAATATTGTATTTGTAATGTATGCAGAGATATCACACCATCATTTATTTTGAACATTAAATTTTGTTTTCACAGAGCCAACATTTACTAAAAGTCCATGGTCATCAAGTTCTCCTGTCACTGCACAAGGTTCGTTTATTTTGTTCATAGTAAATATGTGTTGAGTACCATGCTTATTTCGATGTGTTTTATTTATCTTTATCTTTTTTATTATTTATGTCATTTTTTATGCTTTGGGGTTGAGGTGGGGGAGGGGTTATAATGATATAATCGTTAATATTTCCATTTATATTTTTTGATTCATATAAATTGGGGGAAAAGTCAATAGATTGCAGTTTATTTAATACGCTACTCCATTCTATGTACAATATTATGGAAATTGCTATTTATTATGTATGGAGCATTGTCCAAAATGGGGCCATCTTTTTGCGATAAATAATGCCAAGATTGTCTTTTTTTCGATTTATTTTTCATCTAAACAATATAGTTCAAGATAGCACCACATTTAATTTGGTTAGAGATAAGTTGACAATTTTATGACCCAACTTTTAATCGACCAACGGTGTGCACAGACATACAACAAAAGCAATTAAGGCGGGCGTTAAACCGAGTTGGTTAGCACAACTTCGTTTTTCACAGTTTATTGTTTATTAAGATAGAATCAACGTCCGGGTAACCGCATGGCTGTCTTTAGTTTCACCCACAGTTTGATTTCGATGCCGAAAAGTCAATTTATAGAAGTGAACTTGATGAAATTAATAGTTTATTGAAACCAAGATGGGAAATTTTTCATTATTTCATCAAAAAATGACACGTGTTAATTAGGATGGTTTAAAGGACACATTTAATAGATCTGACGCCTGTTTGATAATTGATACCAAAGAATATTTTAAATAGTGGTTATATTTAGTTATCAGTTTGTTTGTAAGGGTTTACATTTAGTTTAGTCCCCGTCTGTGCTTTTCTATTCTACCCCGGTAATCCCCCGTTCAGAGAATATTAAAATTTTCGATGACAAGATCTACAGCAATGTCGATTTTGAAATATCTATTAAAGAATTTCTCATTTTGTATATTTTCAGGATATGGTCATTCTGGGTTTCCTGGTATTAAATCCAACTATAACAACACCCATCCACAATGGAGAACACAAGGTAATTACAGCTATATACTAAATAGTGTGGTCTACCTTTCTTTTCTAATAATACCTATATATTTATAAAAAACAAGACGATTCTTAATTTGGTACCACATAGAAATTATAATCTTGGATGAAAAAGTTAATACAGTCTCGTGAGTTTAAAATAATTTCAATATTTCCGTAACTTAATCTAAATCATGGTAGATACACTTAACAAAGTCGATATAATGGAGAGAAAACAAATACAGACAGCCCAATTCAAATCTCTATATTATATTCAAGCGGTAGTCATAGTAAATTTGAAAGTAATGAATACATCTTAGTTGAGGTAGATATACCCCCAGGACATAGATTAAAGAATTTATATACAAGGACACGTATATGTGATTGGCATCGTGTTAGGAGACAGTTCCTGATAATTGCTAACAGATTGTTGAGTTATGTGACAATGTTAGTCAGTGTCTTTCCTGAATGAAACCCTTCAAGACAATAGTGTAAGATATGTGGCTTCCTGGGCTATGTTTGCAGACAATGGCCAGTCAAATTGTCTTTTTCTAAATCTGATGACAGCCACCTCAAAGATTTCCGACCGGTATTGACGAAACCTTATCAATGTTTCCGCCATTGATTGAATCGAGCGGGATTCTTGCTTCTAGAATATTATATTTCATCTAAACTAATAAAACCCCAGACAAACTTTAAAGTCTTTATGACAGAAACAAAACGCGTTTATATTGTGGATAAAATATATTGCGATGTTCTGTTTTTTATAAAAGATATTGTGAGATGTGTGTTTCAAACAGTACAATATATAATACTTATCAATGAGTCGTACTCCTATTGCCATTTTTGGTTTCCTCCTACTGCTAAAGACCCCTATACGCAAGCGAATTAATGATATAAAAATTGAACCATATGTTAGTCCCGAAATGCCCCCCCCCCCTCTCTCTCTCTCTCCCTCTCTCTCTCTCCCTCTCTCTCTCACACACACACTCACCCCCCCCCCCACACACACACTCTCCTATTGTCATTACCCAGTACTATTTTTACCTTAAAGAGACAATAGTTCTTTGAAGGTCTTGTCTGGTTCGTAACCAATCAGTTTCAATTTGACGTGACTTGGCTATATTGTTACACATTTAAGAAGTCCAATTTTAAATCTAAACAAACTATTAGGAAACTGTCTCTAGTTGTAGACGTTTTACGAAACGTACGTTTTATTTGATAAAGGCTTGTGCAAATGATAATACTCTATTGGCCAGTGCTTGGACATTCTGAAAAGCTTATTTGAATATGATATTATTAAAAAAAAGTATATTTATTTACTCGCTTAACGTGATAATTTCTGAGAATTAAATTAATAATTCTATTCAAACATACTAAATAGATAAATACATACAAACAAATAAAAATGGCTCGACTACATCATCCAATCAAAGTGCATACTATAAAGGGTATTCTTCATAGGGTGTTTTTTATAACGCGTTCTTTAAAATAGATTTTGGGATCAACAATGATTAATGAAATTAACGGGCCGTTCGCTCCGGACATCCGTAACTATACCAACGTCTATATAAATATGCCCTTGTCTATATTAACATTACAAATATAATGTAATGCTAACAAACGAAAGAATGATGATAGTATCAAGCAAGCATAAGCAATGATTCTTCTATAATACCCAACCGATTTACTCCAATATCTAAAGGTTTTTTTGGTTAATTTCTGTCAAAGGAATCGACCATAATTAAGTGAAACTGGGATGGGTTTTTTGGAAAAAAAAGAAGACTTTTAACAAAGATTCTTTAGGTCATCAACTGTCATGTGCTTCATGTAACATTTGTCATGAATTGACTTATTATTCGCACAGATGCCCATATACTTTACACTTTGTACACCTAATTACGTACGGTCTAATTAACTCTTTGTTAGAACGTCAAACCCTATTCAGACAATATTGCGTTGACGATGCTGTGTATAATGTGAGAGGACAAATAAACTCGTCAATGAACCTTGTTACGCTATTCACCAGCTCCTATCGGTCTCATCATATCGCTCATACAGGACAAATGACTATAAACGATGTAAACGGTGTACAATGTTATTGTCCATACATCAAATGATCCGAACTGTCATCATTTACGCATTATGGACTGGGTGGATGCAAATAAGAACACGATGTATTAATGACCATATCGCGTTTTAAGACATTTATATCCTAATGGTCATTGTTATATACCCGAGCCCTTCAACGGTCAAGCGCTTGGAGATAGCCATTGTCCAGCCTCTCAACGATGCTCCCCGATTAACGGAAAGACACAGCGTCGCACGCGTGTCAGAAACGGAACTCGCGTGTGCGTATTCTATGCCGTTTCGCCTTAAGCGTGTCATGCCTTTCCGAATCAGTTATGATTGCACTTCAGGCTAATCAAGTTAGATGAAGCGAGTTGTTTAATTGGAAATAATCATAGTATTTTTTGAAGATAAAGACGCGATATGATAGATAGACATTACACGTTGACCTGTCAATCAATTGAAGTGACACCTGTAGATCAATATATTCATATTTTTTTTATTTAGTCACCATTGTATTTTATAGTGCATCAATATTTTTTACCAGTTTTACTAAAACAAACGTTCGGAGCAGAACAGTTGGACGTTAAACCCCATTCATTTCACTAAAACAAACGACTATTAAAATGTACTTCAAAGACTTCGTTCTATGTTCTACAGTTAACACGGTATAAATTCAAAGTAGGACGTTAAAGCCTATTTCATTTATTGATTCATTATTTAAGTGTGTGTTTTTTTTCTTCTAAATCTGTATTTTTCCATGCAATAAAGCAAATTTTGCAATATAAGTTATAAATATAGTTTTAATTTGATAAATCACGATATAAATCACAAAGAAAACACGCCATACAAAATAAAATGTTACCCAGTCTTTGATTTTAATTTCGTATGCCATAGCATGAGCAGGAAGTAGCCGTTGAAAATAGATTCGTAGCTTTTCCATTATGGGGCTAGATTACATCAAAGTGGCACCACGCCTGATTGCATATTGAATATAGTTGACGCTAACGTCCTAATGTGATTGTCAATGTTACTTTAGTTAGGTGACAAGCTTCATAATATGCTGAAATGGCAATGAATTGATACATTAATGTAAAAATGTGTTTAAGAAACGGATGACTGCTTCGCCTAAACGTTCTCTGATCTTGTTGAACGAGAACTTTGATAGTTGTGAACTTGATGAGAATATATGTCTCTGTTTCTTTCTTTCTCACTCCTACAAATGTATTTCCTTTCTTAAAAAGAGATATAGCCGTCTTTCAATATATATTATCTGACCTTCTACTCGACTGGCTATTTAAGAATTTTTAATGAACACTTTTATATATTTATTCACAAATCTTTATTATGTTGGACATTGAAAAATTACGTTAACAAATTCGCTATATTGTTGTCAGATTGATTTTTTCCCTCGGTACGACACTTGTATTGCCAGAGCTCACCATTTTGTTCTTTGAGTTCTTCCTTGGATTTGTGGTGTATAAAATATTTGTGTAGACAATATTACACCCATCCTCGGTTACCCAGTGTACTCATTCCGTTCTACTCCACTATACCCTGGGTTAATCTAAGGGGGAGACACGTTTTCAAGTTATCCACCCTTGATGCGTGTGCTATTTTTATCTACCAATCCCATAAACGGTTATTTGGAAAGGAAATTGCCATAGGGAAGTTACTCTCTTCTGACAGTGTTAGGAGTTGGCCTATTCTAAAGCGTAATTATATGTTATATTATTGAAGACCAAACGTTCATTTAATCATGTAGAGTCATTCGTTTTAATGAGAATTGTATTTTCGTTCCGCGAATTTTATGTACACGTGATAAGTAGTTGTGAATAAAATTACCGAGTATACGTTCATTAATAATTTTTATCTACCAATCCCATAAACGGTTATTTGGAAAGGAAATTGCCATAGGGAAGTTACTCTCTTCTGACAGTGTTAGGAGTTGGCCTATTCTAAAGCGTAATTATATGTTATATTATTGAAGACCAAACGTTCATTTAATCATGTAGAGTCATTCGTTTTAATGAGAATTGTATTTTCGTTCCGCGAATTTTATGTACACGTGATAAGTAGTTGTGAATAAAATTACCGAGTATACGTTCATTAATAATAAACATAACAAAACGACATATTATTATTATTATTTCAAACAAAGAACGAATAGTAATAATGATAACAAAAGTTAAACATATAGATGTTATACATATTTGAAATCAACAACACATACTACAGATTTTGATATAAATAAATTATTAAGTTATACATTACTTACATTAATCAATCAGTAAATGGACATGGATATGGTTATCTACCCTTAAAAAACGAAGGCGAAACGATTGGTTTGTAAACTGTTTTCTGATTGGTTCGTACAGTATAGCTACATTCTAGCAATTTGAAATCTTGGAAGCCCTATAGATTAACCCAGGGTATAGTGGAGTAGAACGGAATGAGTGCACTGGGTAACCGAGGATGTATCACACCTTCTCAATGTTTCTTAATCTGAAATTTATATACTTTAAATAACCCCATGTTCGATTTCATTAACCATAGTTTATTGACTCGAATAACATAGGGGTATTATTAACGTTGAATAGTTTGCTTCATAAAATAGCCAAATTTTAATGTTCTTCGACTCATAGTTAAATCACATTTATTAACATTTATGTTGATATTTAAAGTGTAATTAATTTAAACATACATTATGCAAGAGCTAAATCTGCTCATTGCAGGTCTTTCTTCAGGCCCAAAATTTTATAGAAATTATTAATTAGACATGTATTACCAAAACAAGCCCATTATCAGCTCTCGATGGCATCAGATACTCGAGATTTTTATCTAGATTAGAACGGTGCGCCTTTTAAAAATTTAATTTTAAATGGGAAAGTGAGGCTACGTCTCGAATATACCAGTTCCTTGGTTACCACTATATCACATCTTGTCATAACTACAAACAACGATAACTTGGCTTATAATGAAGTAATTTAAATGGAGTTTCAATATTTTCATTTTACATTATCTCTTTTTGAGTAATTATAGCACGCGTGGTCAGCTCGTTATCTAAATCTTACATAGTGTACCTTTAACTCAACGTAGTTTCTTTCATATGACGCAAATTGTTGAATTAACAATTTGATAATTATGTATTTATTTTAAATATCTAAATTCCAGATCCCTATCAACTGTTTGGACCTATGTCAAGTCGATTATCTAGTTCAGGTAACCTTTTCTCTTTTAAGATACCTGGATTTAATACTCTGTAAATGAATTAACATCTCAAATATCTTTAAATCTTCGGGAGTGATTATTAATCACATCGTTGTCATGGGGACAAAGTTGTTTTTGACGTTTTTTTTATTACAGTATTAATTGTTATTATCTAGAAATCAAATAATATTGGGGGGTTTTATCGTTATTACAGGAAGTGGTCAAATTCAGCTTTGGCAGTTTTTACTGGAACTACTTTCAGACAGCGGAAATGCTGCTTGTATTACGTGGGAAGGAACCAATGGCGAATTCAAATTAGTAGACCCCGATGAAGTTGCAAGGCGATGGGGTAAACGTAAGAGCAAACCGAACATGAATTACGACAAATTGAGTCGTGCTTTACGTTACTACTACGACAAGAACATTATGACCAAAGTTCACGGTAAACGTTATGCTTATAAGTTTGATTTTAATGGACTGGCCCAATGCCTTCAATCTAATTCTAACGATTCATCTACACTTCGTTATCAACAAGACATGTTTGGATATTCGAGTCCCAACTTCATGCCGACGCATCCACCGATGTCAACTCCAGGGTCTGGATTTTTTGGATCCTCGACACCTTACTGGTCAACAACGAACAGTAATATTTTCACCGGAATTCCTGGTCATGTTATGCCCCATCATCCGGGTCATCTGCCATCACACTTAGGATCGTACTATGCATAAAAACGTATTATTAGATCTGTGTTTCTTTACATTGTGTATATAGAACTGTACTGAAATTTTATATACAGACTTAATTAATTTTAATTTATACGAATATATATTAAATGTACAGTGTCTATATGTTATGGTAATCATATTGTTAGTGTTTATCCCCTCTTTTTTTATAGAGAGAGTGCCATAATATATTATTATTATTGTTTTAATATTTACTATTAAATGGTATAGATCATTCCTGCGCAAATTACTTAATTAATTTTTAATTACTTACTGAAGTAAATATTAAACTATTGCATATTTATTTTTTGTGTTTCTGAATCAGTAGTTCTTCATATTTTTAATTCTACTTTTTTATTATCTTGGTAATATCAATAAGAGCACTACAACCTTTTTTTGAGCTAATAATAGCGGAGAAAAAACTAGTGTATCATGTTAAAGCTTTTCTATTTTCCTGTTGAGACTTTATGTTAACGAAACAAACATAGTCAATATAACTGAATAAACATAATCGGTAGCAATCTAGAGACTAGAGGATGCCCATACCACCATCTTTAAATGCTTGGAAAATTAACGCCGCCCTTTACTTACTTGCGTGGCTATATATTATTCTTATAAGTCACTTGAATCGAGGACATTCTTATGAAGTCAAAGGTCAGATCTTGGAAGTCAAACAAGTATTATACAGGGAATCATTCATTGATCGATCAGACTCCAATTCTCTTTGTTTAGTTTTTGTTCTCATCTTTTTTAATAGTCAGGCAGATGAAGTGCTTTTGGTGTATATAGTAAATCTGGAAAATATATTGTAGATAATATTAAAATGTAGATATAATAATACAGTGTATGTAATAATATGATGTATATTTATTGAATAAGTAAAACGCAATATTATTCTAAAAAAATATAAATACATATGAATTATTTCTTTTTTTAATAAAACTTATTATAAAATGAGTCTTGCTAATTTGGTATCAAAAGTGGCTGTTGCAGAGATATGGGGCGGGTTTTCACGTGCAATATAGATGGATAAAGTGGGGGTGTTGGATATAGACAACTGTTGTACTGTGAGATATGTTATTAGATTCTCAATTTCTCCCTTTAGACCCGGTCCCCGGTTGTACGTGACACGGAGTAGGATCGCCTGTCCAACCTCGTGGGTTTTCTCCGGGTCCTTCGGTTTTACCCCACTGCTAAAGACCCAAACGCGCAAGCGAATTTTTGAAATAAATTTAAACCATGTTAGTCCCGAAATGACAGTTTGTGTCGAATGGACGTTAGACCGCATTGTCTCTCTCCCTTTAGACCCTACTTTTGTCTGCAGTGTCACGCCCTGTTTTCAACACATTTCTATATTTAAACTTCACAGAAATATAATGAATAGTATCGTCATTTAGATCATTCTTTCCCAGACCACACTGTATAATAAATAGTATTGATCTAAAAACAAACATGTAAATGCTGTAGTGTCTATCTTGAAAAAAATTGATAGTTAATAAAAGAACAAATCTCCAACCATGAAAAATCTATGTTAATACACGGCTGATCTAGTTATTTGAGCCGTGCTGGCTTTCTGAAAACTTTTCAATTCAGAGTTGGCGCAAGCGCACAACAACCCGCGACGATGAACAAAGAATAAAAATGTTGAAAGATGGGAGTTTGAGGAGTTAATCATGTGGAGGAAATTGGCTTATTGAGTTTTGTGACTGATGTGATTTACTTTATATGCAGTTTGGACAAAATATTGAGCTTTGATTTCCGCAATATGTGATATTAACACTTACATTTTACTTGACGTCACGTATTCAGCCAACCGACCACTGTTCAAACTTAACCTATCAATGATAACAAGTTTCTTCGTTTCTCAACAAATTGCCATTTTCACTTTTAACGTGCCGATTATATTTCTCGTAACAACACGTAGCGATAGCGAGAACAGGAGAAGAAAGACTTGTATAATCTAAACTATATGTGTTCCTCTCCATTTCGCCTCCTTTTCAAATAACGTTACTGGCAGCCACCGGAAATGATTTTCAAACAAGAAAATAAGTCCAGGAATTTAACCGGTCGTTTGAGAGGAAATTCACGAAGTAGTTACTGTATAAATGCTGCTGAGCTCAAGACGACGTTTTCTAATTTCTTTTTCCAATGATTTCCCATTTTATTGGTCACTCATCTCCCATTTCAGATCACATTAGGACTCTCTTATTGCAAACTTGTCGCTTTCCTTCAACAGTTTTTGTATTGCTGGCAATATCCAACCTTTTATAGTTTCTACAGTGGTTGGTATTTAATATCATTCCCTTACTACATATTCACTTGTTTTATACAACTCGGAAATGGACCCCTTCCACACCGATGTTATTTCCGGAACATATCTCATGAACTTTTTCTTTATTAAACTTTGTACGTTATTATAGTAGTCGTGCTTTTTTGGCAAATTTGACGTTTCCCGAATTTGATTTGTATTTCCACTGAAACATTTTGTTCTTAATTTTACAATACATTATAATCACCGCAGTATATTGATATGCCGCATTATTATGTTTTATTGATATTTTGTTTAAAAGAAGAATTCATTGAGTTTTTGTCAAGATGTCAGATGTTTTAAAATTTACATCGTTCTAGTCCATAGATATTCGTTAGTAGATCATTTTGAGATTACTAATGCACAATTGATTAAAGCACGACTATAATAATTATTAATAGCATCGATATAATTATAGATAACAAACAATTCAGGAATGATTTCGGTATTATATATTCCTTTAGATATATTGTTTGTTGTCGTTTATTAAAAATATTTTATAGTTCACCTCTGTACAACTTTACTTTTATACTATTTTACTCTAAGACCAAACTTCGGATCATTCGGAATTAATTAAAAGCTCTTCGGTTTCTAGTAAAAAAAAACCAGAATAATGTTAAACAAAGCAATAGATTAAGCACGCGATGACATTATTTTATTATTTTCATATCTTTCTGCAGCAACGTAAAAACATTATTTCACATCTCTGACAGCATTGTTAAAAAAGAATATAACATTTTTCACACAGTTTTTATGGCACAAATAAAAAAACCCGATGGTGTAGTAGCAGTGTGACTTCCAGTATTGATTATTCTATTTGATAAATACATAGCCATGTTATTGTATGTTCATTTAACGACCTGCTATCGATTTTTGACAATTGAGATTTTCCCCGGCAAATGGCAGGTATTTCCTCCTCCAGATACTCGTTACCTTTGTTCAGATAAACAGGTAAACACGAGACACGGCTTTGCTTTCAAATTAATGGTAAGCACCAATGAAACACCATTTTATACCTTTGATATTCTGCCAAAGGAAACATTTTACACATAAACGCAAATCGTTACCAATCGTTGTTGTATAGTTGAGATTCATAATTACTTTCCGATAAGGTTGTCTGGTACTCCTTGAAAAAAAATATTCTTGGGCTATCAGTGGCAAGAATAAACCTTTTTTAGAACATAACTTTCAGAAGATATTAATCTCAAATGATTCCCGATTTCATGAAATACGCTTATTACAAACACAAAATTTATGAACCTTTCTGATATTTTTGAAATCTTTCTTAATTTACTTCATTGACTAGACATGTAGTAGGGCTGACCGAAAAATTCTAATCCTTAACAGGATAGATCAAATGGGCTGAAACAAACCTTTGCAAGCAACAAGTACACACATTCAATGAATCATAGACATAAGAACTGCAACTTTTGTGTTGTTATTGTCTTCGCAACTTATGATCCTACCCATTGAAATCGTCAGAAATGGACAAAACTGACTATAGGGCGGTCATCAAATACCTCCAACTGACAGGACTACCTCAAACACAGATACATGCCCGCTTGGTCTCCACTTTAGGACATGATATCCCCTCCTTTTCCACAATAAAGTAGTGGCTGTGTGAGTTTAAGCGTTGTTGAGGGCGCCTTGAAGATGACCCGTGTCATGGAAGGATATCAACAACAACCAACCAAGAAAACATTATCCGGGTGCATGACCTGGTGAGGGCATCTCTGATGGGAGGGTTGAGCAAATTATCGCCAACGGGTTTAGTAATGACAATTGTTTTAATAAGATGGGTGCCAATGCTTTTGACTGCGGATCAGAAACGTGCCAGATTCCTGACGTCGCGTGATAATCTGCTCCATTTTGGAGCAAATCCTAAAAAAATGGCCAGATTTGTAACCTTGGATAAACCTTTTTCCAAATATGAAAAAGGAACTAGCCGGTCTTCATTTTCTTAGTAATGATGGCGTCAAGTTAGCTGTGAACGACCTTTCGTGTGGCTGAATACATTTTCATCCTGACTGGCATCCAGGCCTTGCAACCTCGTTGGCAAGAGTGTGCACACCGAAACGGACTGCGTAGAAAAAAATAGAAACCATCGACTTTGTATATGTCTTTTACAGATAGGCTTAGAACGTTTCAGCCAGCCCTCGTACCTAGACTCGGTTGTCTACCTAGCGAAATTTATAAAGTATTGCCATTGGTTGGCGGAATTCAAAGTAGTGAACTTTGACCCAGAGTATTTAATTCCAACCGTTTCTCACCTTGGCATTATTATATCGATTGAAAGAGAATCGGTTCCTGGCGAGTTATTTGCCCTTGAATTATAAATCGGATTCAGACCACATGGTCGTTACATACACTTAGTCATATAGCTTTGGCCTAATGTTATTTTTGAAATATTTTCCACGTTACAGGCGCCTGTGAATTCATCCTGTTGGGCTATCCAAAAAAAACCCCATAAAAACCTTCGCGGTTGGATATGCGACCCCACTCATTGTCACACACAAGCTATCGAACCACCATACTTGACTGAATCACAGACCTTATGATTTAAATCAGATAATTAGAATTTCTTATCTTATTTTAAGTCTTTCTTTGTGATCTATCACGAAGGGTGTCGAAAATCGTGATTTAAGTCTGTGTATCAATTCATAGTTGAAATCCGGTACTATTTTATAAATAACAATAATATTTCAAAATAGTACAGCAATGACATATTATTATATCATCGTGTATTTGACATGAACGTTTTGAGATATTATTACTGTTTTTTTTTAACCCAAGTAAATGCTAGAACGTTTTAATAAAGCTGTTCTTTGCAACAATACAGTTTTAAAAATACAGAGAACAATTTAATCAGAAAGTCAATGGGTTTCTTCATTATACAACTTCATCAAGCTCTAAAAATTCCTTCAAGATTGCTTAAAGATGCATTATTATGTAAAAGTTTAATCAGTCTATTGCAGGTCATTATTTGGCCTTAGATGTCTGACTTTTCGGGCAGACGGGAAAAGTGAGAATTTTTTTTATATTTAATCTACTTAGCAAAACAAAGTGCCCGAAATCTAATAAAACACTAACTTTATGGGTTGGAATAGCAGTAAAATGCGTTTGCGACCGTCAAATAATCCAAAATTTTCTTGGGGGGGGGGGGGCTATACAAAGTCAGAAACCTAGCGCCGCTGTCTATAAACTCGAACTTTTTCTTGATTTCTAGCCCTAATGAAACACTTATTGTACTTTTCTTGTAATTGAATATCACGAATTTGTACTGAGTTGACTATGGATTAAAACATTTTGTCTAGAGCCACTCTACTTTGTGGGACATTTTTCGGGCATCGATTATTATTTGTGAATGCAGATGCAACAGTCTGATTGGAAGGTTGGAATTCCGAGTGGGATTTCGGTTAAAAACCCATTCGATACTTTTGGAGTTGCTTAAACGGGCTAGAATAGCAGAAAGGGCATTTGCGGTAATTGAATTTTCAAAATTTTCTCTGGGAGGGTGAGGCCCCCGTACCGCGGCCGAACAATTGATTGGTTGTTTGGAATTCGGGTCAGCAAGGCCCAGGTGGGCTATATTGGACCACATTGAAGTTTCTGTATACCAAGGTTGGACTAGCAGGAAAACGCGTTTGCGGCAGTTAAATTTTCAAAGTTTTCTCCCAACGGTAACGGTCCCGTCTTTGTGGACTGTGATCGATTGACTGAAATTCGAGCCAGACACCTCAATTAGTCTATATTAGACCACTTTAAAGTTGCTTTGTTCACCGGCTGAAATAGCAGGAAAACGTGTTTGCAGCCGTCAAATATTCCAAAATTTTATTTGGTGGGGAGGGGGTGGGGCATACAAGGTTAGCTCCGCTTCTTCGCTTCTCGAGGAAGACCGACGCCGCTGTCTGTAAACCCGAATTTTTTTCGGGCATTTCGGGTTCTGTCCACCTAACTGCCATCGAGCCCGTACGCCTATGGTGTGAATTCAATAGAAACCATAGCTTTGATCTGATCGTTTAAAATACTATTTTGTGTCACCTGCTTTTAAAATACACTAAATATTGCGAATGGTCTTAACTTAATCTCTATATTTAAACATTAATCTGGTATGTTGTGACTATCTATGTGTATATAAAATGCGATATTGTATTTCATTTGGTTTTTTAATTACAACCCGAATATACCCAGTACAGATTTAAGTAAAGAAAGGTAATAATTGTCTTTCAAATGTCCCCGAAAACTGCCGAGTCACTTATATTTTCAATAAATAATTATCAAAACATGAAAGAGTAAAACATGTAATCTACAGAAACACACATGAATAGTCATACTGTCCGTTTAGTCTCAAATTATAAGGCGAAATCTATCAGGTCAGTAAATCCAGTTCAAACGATTCTCTATCTGTTCAAAAAATTTACGGATTGAGTTTATTATTATTATTTTATTTTTTGAGCTACGAACATGTCGAATAAAAAGAGATGCAAAAGGGATAGATCAGTTGTGACTACTTCCAATGGTATTTAGTTTTTTTCATTATAGGTGTATAATTGCAATACAGATTAAAAAGGATACTGGCCCTAGATATAATAAAGTCCACTGATTTGTTGAACTAAAATAGGAATCACGTATGGGTTAATAGACGTCCAAGATTTTCGTCCTGTTGTTATGACTAATCATTTGGTATGGACCAGAATATTGTTAGAGCCCGTGTGCCATAATTTCATATTGGTTTGTTTTCTTACCTGCCAGTTCTAACAACAAACATTTTAATGACGTCGTTTATTGTCGTCACCAAGAGGTTATTAGGAAGAACGTTATCGAATTTTAGAATTCTTGGAGTGCTTCAAATAATATACCTTTAAATTCAATAATTCAACACCAAATAGAGTTCTTGGTAAAATTTTAAAAATGCGTTTGGGCTTTTCCTTGTGGCATTTTGACAAGATTTTCAACATGCATAAGATAAGTTCAAAATAATATATTGATCTTAAAATCCGTTCTAGAAGAACTTTACTGCTGTTTTGTTTATTAATATCAGTGACTATTGGCCATTTGATTTAATTATCAAATTGTTTCAGAGCATTACATTCGTTATATATAGGAGGCAGACCACCATTAATTTTCCATATCTCGGTACCCACAAATTGTAGTGCCGGCTATTTTTAGATATCTTTTTCTCCCTCCTTTCCTGCCATTTTGCATGCCTATTTGTATTGACTTTTTGGTGTAGAATTGATGAAGAGGCATTGAATTTCTATTTTCTGCCTGGTTTGGTGTCAGATTGAGACTTTTAAGGCGGAAGAATACAATGAGTAAAGAGGCTTTGTTTTGTTTTTGCACTAACACGGACATGATATTGTGACCCCAGTCTGCTAGGAATTTCAGTGAATTGAAATTTTGGTGGTCAACCTCATACAAATTTAGTACTCTGATGATCCCATGATGTCATACTTGCTGTGCTACAAAGAGAAGTTCTCAACGAAATTTAGGGAATGGGCTACAGCACGCAGAACACCACTGATTTAACATTGGAGTCAATGGAGAAATTAATGGTGGTCTGCCTCCTATATTTGGCAATGGCGGAAATTTTGATTTGTCTGCTGTGTGAAGATTTGTGAATATTTTGGCCTTAAACTTTCAGAACAGGTAGAGTGAACATTATGAATTACTTTTTTGCCAGCATTTATGCTTTTTTTAATTTTTTTTCTCTCATGTGCATTTTTTGGGAGTCGAGGCCTCGAATTTTACATGTTGTTTACATACAACATTGAGCAGGTGTTGATGTGGTATGCAACATTGTATTAAAATTTTGTTAATATTATTATTACGTCATATGAAGCCTTTTCTTTTTAAAAATGGCTGAAATATACCAGTTTTATTACGAGAAATTACAAAATCGTTCAACCATTGCTGCAAATAGTGTGTGTCGTATATGGCAAGGGGCTAGAACCACAAATGGGAAGTATGGTATAATTAGCACCAAGAACCCAATTACCAACCTTTGGTCTAAAACTAAGGTTCACAGACTGTCTTTCATGATGTCTGTGGTTATGAATTTTGAATTGTCATCAAAACTAGATTGCTCCCATTTGTGTCATAACTGTTTGTGTATCGAAACATCGCACATCAGTCTTGAACCCCATTACATTAACAATAACAGGAAACACTGTAAAACATGTGGTTTCTGCCATGGCCATTATGAATACAGAGACTGTCTGCTACATTTACAATTATAAGGCTAGAGCTCCAAGGCTTAGCCGTTTTTTTTTATATTTCAGATTTTAATTAAAGGGATGTTGGCTAGAAATATTCAAAAAATATTCCTATTTCCAGTCGAAGCCGCGTGGAGGCCTCCCTTGTTTCCGACCATGTTTTTTTGTTTTTGTTTTAGGTATTTAAAGGGAATCTGCTGCATTTGTGTTTAATTGTGGTTTTGTGTACTGTTTGAAATAAGGTATTGGGGGGGGGGGGGGTGACATGTATGTCATTTGTTTGAGGTTATGATTAAGATTAGGTTGTTGTCAAAAAATGTTTACTGAGAGTAACTATGATCTTCCAGAGAATTGTCTGTCATGTCCCTACTGTGAAAATCTAGCTGGCCTTTCTTATAACCCGATTCTACGGAATGACTCTGCTTGTACTTTGCAAATGAATACAGTTTTCTTCCTCGAGTAAATAGGTTTCGCTTCTTCACAGCTGGTCTGTTTTTGTATTGTGAATAGTACTTGCGTTCATTCTCCATTCGGGTAAGAGAGTGTCTAGTTTTAGAAGATAGCTTAGCTCCCAGATAGTTAGCTTTCCCTTCTGTGGAGCGCTTTATCCCAATGTTGTTGCGGAGAATGGTGGAAGATAATCGGCCCATTGCATTTCTTCCATAATTCACATTCTTTGGGAGAGAAACACTGAGAGACCGATTGAGAGCTTCACATTTTTGTGTGTTTGTGTTGAAGCGTGTTTTTATTATTGCTTCTTCACTCAGTCTTATCTTTAATATTTCATTCAATATGAATTTATCATTATCTTCCATTTGCAGGCCGGTAAATTTGTTAGCAGCTAGGAACATGGATCTTATCCACCAGTTACTCCTCAGATTACCATTACAAACGACAGAGTGAACTTTGCATTTTGAGCAGTCTCCATCATAGCACATAATGGTAGCTTGAAGTATTTTGGGTAAGCGTTTCTTCAATTCTTGAACATTTCCACAGTGGTCCTTCAATAAATTTTTGACGATAAGGCTGCATCTCGCTTTTACATCCTGACTTAAGATTTTTTTAAACTTTCCCTTTTCGAGCTTTGTTTTTCCTGGGAACATATTTTCACTGAATTTCGCATTGCTGCATTGCCTAAACTGGGAAGCAGCCAGATGTGTTGGATCCGCAAGTCGTTCAACTTTCCACATAGGATGTAGGTGTTGAAGGCTTTCTTCTATGCCTTGAGCTGCTCTGCCGTCTCCATCTGTTGTGGCAAACTTGATTAGAACATTTTGAAGTGCAAAATCTGTACCAAGTGCTTTACCCATGTCCAGCTCGGACAAAGGGGCTTCTGTCACTAAATTTGCAGTGCAGCCTTCATGTCCGCCAGGACATTCCACTTGCATGCCTTTCCCTTTCATCCAGGCCCCGATCCAACACAGTTTATTCTGCATGACAGCGGCGAGAATATACTTATGTTCGGTATTTGTTTCGCAAGCCAGTGCAATTGCTTGAGACGCACCCTGTCCAGGCTTTTTGGAATGCCCAATTGTTATACAATTGTACCTGCCATCTACTGCAACATTTATGACATTCGGGTCTACGGCTCCTCCTCTTGCATTAATTGATTTGACTTCATTAATCTTTTCCCTCATACTTAATGTGTTTAACCGTGTGGTTTTGGTGTTGACGTAATTGCTGAGTTTCTGCATGGAATTCCTGGCTGGAGGAGGAATATCTAAATCAGCCATAAGTAGCCTGGCCCTGCTGTTACTTATTGGTGTATCCATGAGACCAGACTGTAGGGTAAGATTGACAGACGCAGGCTTGGGACCCCTTTTGCCGGTATGAACTTCTGAGTATAATTTGTGGACAGGGGAAATGAATCCACATTTCGTACACTTGACCGAGCATTTCCAAGCTGCTCCCCATTTCTCCTCCGTAGCCAACACAAACTTTGGCAACGAACAGCTTTTTGGCTTCTGCTTGACATGCCCTCTTATGACAGAATTCCACATTTCCAACATTTTGACAATATCTACAATCCTATTGCCTTCGATTGGTAAAGCCTCAATATGATAATTGTCTCCCTTTTTTTCAGATCTTGGTCTCAGTTTTCGATGACTACCAGGGCTGTCTTGGTCAAATAATGGATGTATATTGAACCCAGCAGCTTCCGTGTGACATTTAGATGTAGATGGAACATTGTAGTCAGTCTGTGTCCCAGATGTTGCCTGTAAGCACTGCCTTTTGAAGAGAACCTTGTGACCACTTAGAAAACGTCCAGCCTGGCGCTTTCTCTCCCCCTTCATTTTTAGAAAAAATGGTGAAGAGACACTTGTGTTTGCATTTCTGCCTCTCTCTTAGCCAGGGAAACTCAAGACGACACAGAAAGAATAAATCATTTCTTTTTATTGAAAAGAAAATAGACCTGTGATTGGTCAGCCATTTGTAGGATTCCATATCGAGAAGACCCGTGGGCATAATAAACCTGTTGCTGTGTTACATAATAGCATTATCTAAATCTAATTGGCCTGTGCTAATGTTGCCCACTGAAAGACATTTCTGAAAATAATAGCCATATATGTTCCATCAAATTTTAAATTGTACATATCCTGTGATTTCTTCCTTGAACGACATGAAATCAGTGGTGTTTTTTTGAAAAAACTTGAAAAAAAAAAATATTTCAGATATTTTTCTTAAAATATTACCCATCTAGATTCTTTTTACATTGTAATTGCAAAATCAGTTTACAGAATAACTTTATTATCAAAAATAAAAAAGTTATGCTTAATTGAAGTTTTTTGTTTTGTAAATCTAACTCCAGTTTTCCGCACTTAAATAGCTTAAATGTGCCCATCAGCAAAAAGGCAACTGATCATCTAAATTTTTATTTTTTTAAAAATCCTGTGATAATTTTTCTCCAAATATGTTTTTATTTATAATTCAGACTTAATGCTCAAGAAAACAGAGAAATTGATTCTATATAGGAGGCAGACCACCATTAATTTTCCATATCTCGGTACCCACAAATTGTAGTGCCGGCTATTTTTAGATATCTTTTTCTCCCTCCTTTCCTGCCATTTTGCATGCCTATTTGTATTGACTTTTTGGTGTAGAATTGATGAAGAGGCATTGAATTTCTATTTTCTGCCTGGTTTGGTGTCAGATTGAGACTTTTAAGGCGGAAGAATACAATGAGTAAAGAGGCTTTGTTTTGTTTTTGCACTAACACGGACATGATATTGTGACCCCAGTCTGCTAGGAATTTCAGTGAATTGAAATTTTGGTGGTCAACCTCATACAAATTTAGTACTCTGATGATCCCATGATGTCATACTTGCTGTGCTACAAAGAGAAGTTCTCAACGAAATTTAGGGAATGGGCTACAGCACGCAGAACACCACTGATTTAACATTGGAGTCAATGGAGAAATTAATGGTGGTCTGCCTCCTATATTTGGCAATGGCGGAAATTTTGATTTGTCTGCTGTGTGAAGATTTGTGAATATTTTGGCCTTAAACTTTCAGAACAGGTAGAGTGAACATTATGAATTACTTTTTTGCCAGCATTTATGCTTTTTTTAATTTTTTTTCTCTCATGTGCATTTTTTGGGAGTCGAGGCCTCGAATTTTACATGTTGTTTACATACAACATTGAGCAGGTGTTGATGTGGTATGCAACATTGTATTAAAATTTTGTTAATATTATTATTACGTCATATGAAGCCTTTTCTTTTTAAAAATGGCTGAAATATACCAGTTTTATTACGAGAAATTACAAAATCGTTCAACCATTGCTGCAAATAGTGTGTGTCGTATATGGCAAGGGGCTAGAACCACAAATGGGAAGTATGGTATAATTAGCACCAAGAACCCAATTACCAACCTTTGGTCTAAAACTAAGGTTCACAGACTGTCTTTCATGATGTCTGTGGTTATGAATTTTGAATTGTCATCAAAACTAGATTGCTCCCATTTGTGTCATAACTGTTTGTGTATCGAAACATCGCACATCAGTCTTGAACCCCATTACATTAACAATAACAGGAAACACTGTAAAACATGTGGTTTCTGCCATGGCCATTATGAATACAGAGACTGTCTGCTACATTTACAATTATAAGGCTAGAGCTCCAAGGCTTAGCCGTTTTTTTTTATATTTCAGATTTTAATTAAAGGGATGTTGGCTAGAAATATTCAAAAAATATTCCTATTTCCAGTCGAAGCCGCGTGGAGGCCTCCCTTGTTTCCGACCATGTTTTTTTGTTTTTGTTTTAGGTATTTAAAGGGAATCTGCTGCATTTGTGTTTAATTGTGGTTTTGTGTACTGTTTGAAATAAGGTATTGGTGGGGGGGGGGGTGACATGTATGTCATTTGTTTGAGGTTATGATTAAGATTAGGTTGTTGTCAAAAAATGTTTACTGAGAGTAACTATGATCTTCCAGAGAATTGTCTGTCATGTCCCTACTGTGAAAATCTAGCTGGCCTTTCTTATAACCCGATTCTACGGAATGACTCTGCTTGTACTTTGCAAATGAATACAGTTTTCTTCCTCGAGTAAATAGGTTTCGCTTCTTCACAGCTGGTCTGTTTTTGTATTGTGAATAGTACTTGCGTTCATTCTCCATTCGGGTAAGAGAGTGTCTAGTTTTAGAAGATAGCTTAGCTCCCAGATAGTTAGCTTTCCCTTCTGTGGAGCGCTTTATCCCAATGTTGTTGCGGAGAATGGTGGAAGATAATCGGCCCATTGCATTTCTTCCATAATTCACATTCTTTGGGAGAGAAACACTGAGAGACCGATTGAGAGCTTCACATTTTTGTGTGTTTGTGTTGAAGCGTGTTTTTATTATTGCTTCTTCACTCAGTCTTATCTTTAATATTTCATTCAATATGAATTTATCATTATCTTCCATTTGCAGGCCGGTAAATTTGTTAGCAGCTAGGAACATGGATCTTATCCACCAGTTACTCCTCAGATTACCATTACAAACGACAGAGTGAACTTTGCATTTTGAGCAGTCTCCATCATAGCACATAATGGTAGCTTGAAGTATTTTGGGTAAGCGTTTCTTCAATTCTTGAACATTTCCACAGTGGTCCTTCAATAAATTTTTGACGATAAGGCTGCATCTCGCTTTTACATCCTGACTTAAGATTTTTTTAAACTTTCCCTTTTCGAGCTTTGTTTTTCCTGGGAACATATTTTCACTGAATTTCGCATTGCTGCATTGCCTAAACTGGGAAGCAGCCAGATGTGTTGGATCCGCAAGTCGTTCAACTTTCCACATAGGATGTAGGTGTTGAAGGCTTTCTTCTATGCCTTGAGCTGCTCTGCCGTCTCCATCTGTTGTGGCAAACTTGATTAGAACATTTTGAAGTGCAAAATCTGTACCAAGTGCTTTACCCATGTCCAGCTCGGACAAAGGGGCTTCTGTCACTAAATTTGCAGTGCAGCCTTCATGTCCGCCAGGACATTCCACTTGCATGCCTTTCCCTTTCATCCAGGCCCCGATCCAACACAGTTTATTCTGCATGACAGCGGCGAGAATATACTTATGTTCGGTATTTGTTTCGCAAGCCAGTGCAATTGCTTGAGACGCACCCTGTCCAGGCTTTTTGGAATGCCCAATTGTTATACAATTGTACCTGCCATCTACTGCAACATTTATGACATTCGGGTCTACGGCTCCTCCTCTTGCATTAATTGATTTGACTTCATTAATCTTTTCCCTCATACTTAATGTGTTTAACCGTGTGGTTTTGGTGTTGACGTAATTGCTGAGTTTCTGCATGGAATTCCTGGCTGGAGGAGGAATATCTAAATCAGCCATAAGTAGCCTGGCCCTGCTGTTACTTATTGGTGTATCCATGAGACCAGACTGTAGGGTAAGATTGACAGACGCAGGCTTGGGACCCCTTTTGCCGGTATGAACTTCTGAGTATAATTTGTGGACAGGGGAAATGAATCCACATTTCGTACACTTGACCGAGCATTTCCAAGCTGCTCCCCATTTCTCCTCCGTAGCCAACACAAACTTTGGCAACGAACAGCTTTTTGGCTTCTGCTTGACATGCCCTCTTATGACAGAATTCCACATTTCCAACATTTTGACAATATCTACAATCCTATTGCCTTCGATTGGTAAAGCCTCAATATGATAATTGTCTCCCTTTTTTTCAGATCTTGGTCTCAGTTTTCGATGACTACCAGGGCTGTCTTGGTCAAATAATGGATGTATATTGAACCCAGCAGCTTCCGTGTGACATTTAGATGTAGATGGAACATTGTAGTCAGTCTGTGTCCCAGATGTTGCCTGTAAGCACTGCCTTTTGAAGAGAACCTTGTGACCACTTAGAAAACGTCCAGCCTGGCGCTTTCTCTCCCCCTTCATTTTTAGAAAAAATGGTGAAGAGACACTTGTGTTTGCATTTCTGCCTCTCTCTTAGCCAGGGAAACTCAAGACGACACAGAAAGAATAAATCATTTCTTTTTATTGAAAAGAAAATAGACCTGTGATTGGTCAGCCATTTGTAGGATTCCATATCGAGAAGACCCGTGGGCATAATAAACCTGTTGCTGTGTTACATAATAGCATTATCTAAATCTAATTGGCCTGTGCTAATGTTGCCCACTGAAAGACATTTCTGAAAATAATAGCCATATATGTTCCATCAAATTTTAAATTGTACATATCCTGTGATTTCTTCCTTGAACGACATGAAATCAGTGGTGTTTTTTTTGAAAAAACTTGAAAAAAAAAAATATTTCAGATATTTTTCTTAAAATATTACCCATCTAGATTCTTTTTACATTGTAATTGCAAAATCAGTTTACAGAATAACTTTATTATCAAAAATAAAAAAGTTATGCTTAATTGAAGTTTTTTGTTTTGTAAATCTAACTCCAGTTTTCCGCACTTAAATAGCTTAAATGTGCCCATCAGCAAAAAGGCAACTGATCATCTAAATTTTTATTTTTTTAAAAATCCTGTGATAATTTTTCTCCAAATATGTTTTTATTTATAATTCAGACTTAATGCTCAAGAAAACAGAGAAATTGATTCTATATAGGAGGCAGACCACCATTAATTTTCCATATCTCGGTACCCACAAATTGTAGTGCCGGCTATTTTTAGATATCTTTTTCTCCCTCCTTTCCTGCCATTTTGCATGCCTATTTGTATTGACTTTTTGGTGTAGAATTGATGAAGAGGCATTGAATTTCTATTTTCTGCCTGGTTTGGTGTCAGATTGAGACTTTTAAGGCGGAAGAATACAATGAGTAAAGAGGCTTTGTTTTGTTTTTGCACTAACACGGACATGATATTGTGACCCCAGTCTGCTAGGAATTTCAGTGAATTGAAATTTTGGTGGTCAACCTCATACAAATTTAGTACTCTGATGATCCCATGATGTCATACTTGCTGTGCTACAAAGAGAAGTTCTCAACGAAATTTAGGGAATGGGCTACAGCACGCAGAACACCACTGATTTAACATTGGAGTCAATGGAGAAATTAATGGTGGTCTGCCTCCTATATTTGGCAATGGCGGAAATTTTGATTTGTCTGCTGTGTGAAGATTTGTGAATATTTTGGCCTTAAACTTTCAGAACAGGTAGAGTGAACATTATGAATTACTTTTTTGCCAGCATTTATGCTTTTTTTAATTTTTTTTCTCTCATGTGCATTTTTTGGGAGTCGAGGCCTCGAATTTTACATGTTGTTTACATACAACATTGAGCAGGTGTTGATGTGGTATGCAACATTGTATTAAAATTTTGTTAATATTATTATTACGTCATATGAAGCCTTTTCTTTTTAAAAATGGCTGAAATATACCAGTTTTATTACGAGAAATTACAAAATCGTTCAACCATTGCTGCAAATAGTGTGTGTCGTATATGGCAAGGGGCTAGAACCACAAATGGGAAGTATGGTATAATTAGCACCAAGAACCCAATTACCAACCTTTGGTCTAAAACTAAGGTTCACAGACTGTCTTTCATGATGTCTGTGGTTATGAATTTTGAATTGTCATCAAAACTAGATTGCTCCCATTTGTGTCATAACTGTTTGTGTATCGAAACATCGCACATCAGTCTTGAACCCCATTACATTAACAATAACAGGAAACACTGTAAAACATGTGGTTTCTGCCATGGCCATTATGAATACAGAGACTGTCTGCTACATTTACAATTATAAGGCTAGAGCTCCAAGGCTTAGCCGTTTTTTTTTATATTTCAGATTTTAATTAAAGGGATGTTGGCTAGAAATATTCAAAAAATATTCCTATTTCCAGTCGAAGCCGCGTGGAGGCCTCCCTTGTTTCCGACCATGTTTTTTTGTTTTTGTTTTAGGTATTTAAAGGGAATCTGCTGCATTTGTGTTTAATTGTGGTTTTGTGTACTGTTTGAAATAAGGTATTGGTGGGGGGGGGGGTGACATGTATGTCATTTGTTTGAGGTTATGATTAAGATTAGGTTGTTGTCAAAAAATGTTTACTGAGAGTAACTATGATCTTCCAGAGAATTGTCTGTCATGTCCCTACTGTGAAAATCTAGCTGGCCTTTCTTATAACCCGATTCTACGGAATGACTCTGCTTGTACTTTGCAAATGAATACAGTTTTCTTCCTCGAGTAAATAGGTTTCGCTTCTTCACAGCTGGTCTGTTTTTGTATTGTGAATAGTACTTGCGTTCATTCTCCATTCGGGTAAGAGAGTGTCTAGTTTTAGAAGATAGCTTAGCTCCCAGATAGTTAGCTTTCCCTTCTGTGGAGCGCTTTATCCCAATGTTGTTGCGGAGAATGGTGGAAGATAATCGGCCCATTGCATTTCTTCCATAATTCACATTCTTTGGGAGAGAAACACTGAGAGACCGATTGAGAGCTTCACATTTTTGTGTGTTTGTGTTGAAGCGTGTTTTTATTATTGCTTCTTCACTCAGTCTTATCTTTAATATTTCATTCAATATGAATTTATCATTATCTTCCATTTGCAGGCCGGTAAATTTGTTAGCAGCTAGGAACATGGATCTTATCCACCAGTTACTCCTCAGATTACCATTACAAACGACAGAGTGAACTTTGCATTTTGAGCAGTCTCCATCATAGCACATAATGGTAGCTTGAAGTATTTTGGGTAAGCGTTTCTTCAATTCTTGAACATTTCCACAGTGGTCCTTCAATAAATTTTTGACGATAAGGCTGCATCTCGCTTTTACATCCTGACTTAAGATTTTTTTAAACTTTCCCTTTTCGAGCTTTGTTTTTCCTGGGAACATATTTTCACTGAATTTCGCATTGCTGCATTGCCTAAACTGGGAAGCAGCCAGATGTGTTGGATCCGCAAGTCGTTCAACTTTCCACATAGGATGTAGGTGTTGAAGGCTTTCTTCTATGCCTTGAGCTGCTCTGCCGTCTCCATCTGTTGTGGCAAACTTGATTAGAACTTTTTGAAGTGCAAAATCTGTACCAAGTGCTTTACCCATGTCCAGCTCGGACAAAGGGGCTTCTGTCACTAAATTTGCAGTGCAGCCTTCATGTCCGCCAGGACATTCCACTTGCATGCCTTTCCCTTTCATCCAGGCCCCGATCCAACACAGTTTATTCTGCATGACAGCGGCGAGAATATACTTATGTTCGGTATTTGTTTCGCAAGCAGTGCAATTGCTTGAGACGCACCCTGTCCAGGCTTTTTGGAATGCCCAATTGTTATACAATTGTACCTGCCATCTACTGCAACATTTATGACATTCGGGTCTACGGCTCCTCCTCTTGCATTAATTGATTTGACTTCATTAATCTTTTCCCTCATACTTAATGTGTTTAACCGTGTGGTTTTGGTGTTGACGTAATTGCTGAGTTTCTGCATGGAATTCCTGGCTGGAGGAGGAATATCTAAATCAGCCATAAGTAGCCTGGCCCTGCTGTTACTTATTGGTGTATCCATGAGACCAGGACTGTAGGGTAAGATTGACAGACGCAGGCTTGGGACCCCTTTTGCCGGTATGAACTTCTGAGTATAATTTGTGGACAGGGGAAATGAATCCACATTTCGTACACTTGACCGAGCATTTCCAAGCTGCTCCCCATTTCTCCTCCGTAGCCAACACAAACTTTGGCAACGAACAGCTTTTTGGCTTCTGCTTGACATGCCCTCTTATGACAGAATTCCACATTTCCAACATTTTGACAATATCTACAATCCTATTGCCTTCGATTGGTAAAGCCTCAATATGATAATTGTCTCCCTTTTTTTCAGATCTTGGTCTCAGTTTTCGATGACTACCAGGGCTGTCTTGGTCAAATAATGGATGTATATTGAACCCAGCAGCTTCCGTGTGACATTTAGATGTAGATGGAACATTGTAGTCAGTCTGTGTCCCAGATGTTGCCTGTAAGCACTGCCTTTTGAAGAGAACCTTGTGACCACTTAGAAAACGTCCAGCCTGGCGCTTTCTCTCCCCCTTCATTTTTAGAAAAATGGTGAAGAGACACTTGTGTTTGCATTTCTGCCTCTCTCTTAGCCAGGGAAACTCAAGACGACACAGAAAGAATAAATCATTTCTTTTTATTGAAAAGAAAATAGACCTGTGATTGGTCAGCCATTTGTAGGATTCCATATCGAGAAGACCCGTGGGCATAATAAACCTGTTGCTGTGTTACATAATAGCATTATCTAAATCTAATGGCCTGTGCTAATGTTGCCCACTGAAAGACCTTTCTGAAATAATAGCCATATATGTTCCATCAAATTTTAAATTGTACATATCCTGTGATTTCTTCCTTGAACGACATGAAATCAGTGGTGTTTTTTTGAAAAAACTTGAAAAAAAAAAATATTTCAGATATTTTTCTTAAAATATTACCCATCTAGATTCTTTTTACATTGTAATTGCAAAATCAGTTTACAGAATAACTTTATTATCAAAAATAAAAAAGTTATGCTTAATTGAAGTTTTTTGTTTTGTAAATCTAACTCCAGTTTTCCGCACTTAAATAGCTTAAATGTGCCCATCAGCAAAAAGGCAACTGATCATCTAAATTTTTATTTTTTAAAAATCCTGTGATAATTTTTCTCCAAATATGTTTTTATTTATAATTCAGACTTAATGCTCAAGAAACAGAGAAATTGATTCTATATAGGAGGCAGACCACCATTAATTTTCCATATCTCGGTACCCACAAATTGTAGTGCCGGCTATTTTTAGATATCTTTTTCTCCCTCCTTTCCTGCCATTTTGCATGCCTATTTGTATTGACTTTTTGGTGTAGAATTGATGAAGAGGCATTGAATTTCTATTTTCTGCCTGGTTTGGTGTCAGATTGAGACTTTTAAGGCGGAAGAATACAATGAGTAAAGAGGCTTTGTTTTGTTTTTGCACTAACACGGACATGATATTGTGACCCCAGTCTGCTAGGAATTTCAGTGAATTGAAATTTTGGTGGTCAACCTCATACAAATTTAGTACTCTGATGATCCCATGATGTCATACTTGCTGTGCTACAAAGAGAAGTTCTCAACGAAATTTAGGGAATGGGCTACAGCACGCAGAACACCACTGATTTAACATTGGAGTCAATGGAGAAATTAATGGTGGTCTGCCTCCTATATTTGGCAATGGCGGAAATTTTGATTTGTCTGCTGTGTGAAGATTTGTGAATATTTTGGCCTTAAACTTTCAGAACAGGTAGAGTGAACATTATGAATTACTTTTTGCCAGCATTTATGCTTTTTTTAATTTTTTTTCTCTCATGTGCATTTTTTGGGAGTCGAGGCCTCGAATTTTACATGTTGTTTACATACAACATTGAGCAGGTGTTGATGTGGTATGCAACATTGTATTAAATTTTGTTAATATTATTATTACGTCATATGAAGCCTTTTCTTTTTAAAAATGGCTGAAATATACCAGTTTTATTACGAGAAATTACAAATCGTTCAACCATTGCTGCAAATAGTGTGTGTCGTATATGGCAAGGGGCTAGAACCACAAATGGGAAGTATGGTATAATTAGCACCAAGAACCCAATTACCAACCTTTGGTCTAAAACTAAGGTTCACAGACTGTCTTTCATGATGTCTGTGGTTATGAATTTTGAATTGTCATCAAAACTAGATTGCTCCCATTTGTGTCATAACTGTTTGTGTATCGAAACATCGCACATCAGTCTTGAACCCCATTACATTAACAATAACAGGAAACACTGTAAAACATGTGGTTTCTGCCATGGCCATTATGAATACAGAGGACTGTCTGCTACATTTACAATTATAAGGCTAGAGCTCCAAGGCTTAGCCGTTTTTTTTTTATATTTCAGATTTTAATTAAAGGGATGTTGGCTAGAAATATTCAAAAAATATTCCTATTTCCAGTCGAAGCCGCGTGGAGGCCTCCCTTGTTTCCGACCATGTTTTTTTTGTTTTTGTTTTAGGTATTTAAAAGGGAATCTGCTGCATTTGTGTTTAATTGTGGTTTTGTGTACTGTTTGAAATAAGGTATTGGTGGGGGGGGGGGTGACATGTATGTCATTTGTTTGAGGTTATGATTAAGATTAGGTTGTTGTCAAAAAATGTT